>OY720224.1:15401666-16675833 GCA_963082605.1 Rhodophaea formosa | reverse complement strand
TCAAGAAATACTTAGTAAGGTACCTATAGACATTTAAAAAATGGGCCATAAATTAATTTCTTAAAAAGTACTTATTAACCGACATTCAAAGGAAATCACAAGAAGAACAACACTATTCTTCAAGAAATAATAAAGTTCAAGAGTTTTTAATAAGCAAGATTTTCTTCTATCTGTGCAAGAAGAGAAAATTCACTGTGTAACTACTTACCTGTTTTTGAGCACTTATTGTCTCATTATTGTCTCACGGCTCCATTCTCCTTTTTGTTACACCCTGGATAGTGGAAAATCGCGATTGCCATACTGGGGCGAAAGCCACTTATCCGTCCACGAACCCGCTAAAGGTGATCAAAGTACACTAAAACCGGCCAAGTGCGTGTCGGGCCACGCGCAGTGTAGGGTTCCGTAGTTGCGAATGACAACTTTGAGTTCACACTGTTCATACTCGCACCTCACAGTTTAACGACCAAAAACATCTAACAATGAAAAATGTATGAAATTTGACATTTTCGAGTACATTTTAAATCATGGAAAATGATCTTTTTCAGATTGACCTGGGTCTTGGATGGCTAGCTCAATCTGTGTGATTTGTCCGTATATCATCAGCCTATACTCGTCCACTGTTGGACATCGACCTCCCCCAATGTCCGTATATATATATTGGTTGCCTATAACTTTTTAGTTTGTATTTAGTACTCAGCTCTGATAGTTTTCCTTTCAACTTCAGTATGTATACTACTACTGTAATTTTTTCACGTATCTATTTATAACAGTTTAGCAAATAGAGGGGGGGACGTACCTCTAACAAAAATTCGCACTTTAAAACCAAATATTTCGGAAACGGATCCCTAAACCGAAAAATGGTGCTCTCAACCTCACATTATTTTTAAAGACCTATCTAACGATATCCCACACGAGGGGTAAATAGAGAAAAAAAAATTACTCCCCCACTTTACTTGTATGGGAGCTACCCTAAAAAAATTTTTTTTCAAAATTTTTTTCTACCACTTTTTTTTACCATAATTCATATACATACCCATACCAAATTACAGCTTTCTAGTACTTATAGTCTCTGAGTAAAACCGCGGACGGACAGACAGACAGACATGGCGAAACTATAAGGGTTCCTTGTTTACTACGGAACCCTAAAAAAGTCGCATTTGATCACCCAGGTCACGAGACCTAGGTGCTCAAATTCCGAGTTGAACAAAGTGGACTAAAAGTGTGTACTTTGTTCACCCAAGTGATATCACCTAGGTGATCAACTGGAATGAATGATTAGATTAGACAAAGGCTCCAATAACGTTGGAGGTACAAGTAATAATATAATAAAAAAATAAATAAAAAAAAAGTGGAATAAACCAAACGTAAAGGACTCAGGCAAAGACATGATTAATAGGATTGGGAACATTGGGATACGGTTGGCAAAAGTTGGTGAGCGCATCAAACACCGATTCACCGATCACCGAACACGCATTCGGTTCTGACGCTACAGCCTAAAAGCCCACCAACATGCTAAACACGTATAAGGTTTTAGACCTGGGTTCTGTCTGCCCCACAAGGAAAAAAGACGTGATAGTAGTATGTATGACTGATACTGCTGCCCATCGAGGCCATTTTTAAGCGAAGAAAAGGTAGAAGGTTATGCTTCAGTACGAATGACTTTTTTTATTTAAGTTATAAAACCGTAATGGATGCTAAAGTGACAATCAAATCGTTGTACACCGAGTTAGCAAATCGGCCTGCTGCTGTTACTTTAAAAATAATTTTTGCGAACACAAATATGAGCGACTATTTCAGTAAAGTGCTTGTGCTTGGCAAGACAATAAAAAGTTTATCTCCTTTACTATATGTTCACTACGGGACTTTCGTCCCTACTTTTTGAGTTTCGTCTGTCCCGTAGTGAACATAATAGTGATTTTGACCGCAAAAGCTTAAAATCATATTTATCTCCTTTAGTTTAAAAAAAATACCTATAAAGTAAGTGTTTTAAAATTTAGTTGGAAATTGATTGAAGATTTTAACCGCACAGACTTAAGTAAAATAAAAGCTTGTGAATATGGGACTCTAGTAAGTTCCTATCTACTAAGATTAAGTTAAGTGTGTAATTTTTTCTAATGTTTTCGCGATTGTTACACATTTAAATAAAATTACTCCCAAAACAGTTTTGTCGCGTTTACCTACTACATTACTAGCTTTTGCCCGCGACTTCGCTCGCGTTAGTGTCGATCCCTCGGGAACAGTACTTTTCTCCGGGATGAAAGGTAGCCTATGTCCTTCTCCGTACTCCAGACAACATGTGATATCATGATGCAATTTCATGATGATAGGTTTTTTTTTATATACTTAATAATTTTGTATTAAATTAATTCGACATTATAAAAACAAATATTTTCACAAATAAAATATATCTTCCAACGCACCGCATCGAGGTAACGCACTCAATATGCTGGCAGCATTTCCTCGCTGAATGGCGAGACTTGAGCAAACTTGACTTATTCTCTGAGCAAAAAAGCTGCCAGCTCTAGGGTCACCAGTTGCCTCGAAGAGGCGCATTGTGACGTCCTTAAAAAGATTTTGTTTCGATCACTTTAACATATTTTACTTCATTTGTAACTACTTAAAAGCTAAAAGTAAATTATACCTACTTGGAAGCTAAGCTAATGCGCGCTGCGTTACTTAGCCGTGGTAACATGCTATTTTCGGATCCGACATCATCAATTAAAACGAATAAAACTCAAACGCGCAAAGCAAGGTGAATAATTGGCAGTCATTTAGAATCCTGATAATGTAAATAAAACGTTTTTTACATGTCTGGTTGTTTTGTTCGATCTGTGTCTGCCTGAGGGCTCCCGTGGCCCTCCTGCCCTGCCTGCCTTGCCTCCCGTCCTGCAGTCGCTCCAAACCTATGGCAGGGAGAGGTCGCGCTGAGTAAAATCCCTCCCGCGCACGCGTCAGTTTAAAAATAAAAAGTTATTTCCGTACCTGAGAACCATAATTCAAATTTGGAATGACTCATCCGCGAATCCGTTCCGTTTATCAACAAACAAATTAAGTGTAGTTCATTTAAGTAAATAAATAAATGCTTCCATATTGAAAATCAGCGTTTACACCGTTTAAAAGCAGTCAAACAAGTGTGTAATATTTAAACAGAAGTTAAAATAAACAAACTTGATTGGGATCTGTTATCTGTTTACTTGCGATGTTTGTGTTGCCAGAGTTAAAATTTTAAATTTTTAAAAATGGATTGGCGCGAGAAACTTTTTGGTAAAGTTTTAGTGAAGTGCGATTCTCCGGGAACTCAGAACGGGAAATTTGAGAATGTTCCCACTTTGGAAGCGTTGAGTGATTGTGTAGAAGATGGGGAGGGGGCAGTGTGTGGAATTTATTTTTCTTTTGCAAATATAAGCGACACTAGTGATGATTTTGGTGTGAGATTGGAGGAGGTATACAAGGCGGTTCAGCCTCGGTTGAGAGTGGTCCAGGTGGTGCTGTGGGCCCACGTGGGCACGCCTGAGGGCTTCGCGGAGAGAGAGGCCGGCTTCCGCAAGAGTCTGACTGGGAAGCCCTGGTTCGCAGTGCCTTTCCACGATGTGGATACCAAGGTGAGAGGAAATGTTTAATTACTAGCAACAACTTTTCATTTATAAATATGAATAGGTAAATATATATACGGACAAATCACACAAATTGAGTTAGCCCAAAAGTAAGTTCGAGACTTGTGTTATCGGATACTAACTCAACGACACTATATTTTATAATAGATACTTATAAGAGATAAACATCCAATACCAAGGTCAATCTGAAAAAGATCATTTTCCATCTTGACCTGACCGGGGATCGAACCCGGGATCATCCGTGTCGCAGGCAGGCGTGTTGACCGCTGTGCCATGGACCTCGTCAAAATAAATTTTTTTAGACTGTCGTGATCGTCACCAAACTTATTAGCTAATCAGATAGGAACCTTTTGTTTAAATTTTTATTGCCATAAACTTGGAGTAATCTAACAAATAAGTGTAGTTTCCTTTCACTGCTGCCGCAATCTTTACATAAATAATAAAGAACTTTAAAAATAACACTAACTAAAAATTAAATAAAACGCCTAAATATTGTATTTACAAATCAAACTGTCCCTCCAGGTGTTCACCCCTGGGCATCGTACCTAAAAGGCTGGCAACATTGCCAGATTAATTAGCAATGCTGATACGCTGAGCTAGGTAGCTTCCAGCCCCTTGGTTACAGCAGTGTAGTTCAATCAGTAAAATTATTTAAAGTTGAATCTGTTACAGTCCACCAATCACATAAAGAATATAATTATCTACAATACAACTTTGTACAAAAATTATACTTACTACTTCGCATCAGCGACCTGAGGAGCCCGATGGTCCAGTGGGTGTGAGCTCTAAGAGCGCTTACATATGTTAAGCAACCCCTGGTGCAGTCCCTACTTGGATGGGTGACCGCAAGTGGCATAAAAATATCTCGAGCTCCTCCGTGCTTCGGAAGGCACGTTAAGCCGTTGGTCCCGGCTGTCATCGTTAATGGCAGTCGTTAAGCTATGTCAGATGCCTTAAGGCAGCTTGAAAAATCTGACACCAGTGTTGGTCACTTACACATACGAAAAACAACAATCAGCGACCCGAAGAAAATATTATGAAGATACTTAACAATTAAGGTTTCAAAAGATATATACCAAGTATAGCGACAGCAAAAGTATGTAATTTCATTAGTATTCCAAAGGGCAACTAACTAAACTAATAAAATATTATCTCGTTAGTACCATCTCCTACACTAGCATATTAGTACTAAAACTAATAGGATCCTTGAATAGTTTCAAGTAGTTTCAACAGAGTCAGCTAAATGGCTGAACTGAACTTTAAATAAGTACTTAGTAAGTGGCCTTTTCCGAGGAGAGGTGAGTACCGGGTACTAAGGTCTATCTAACATCTATAGCCGAACTATGGTTATTTAACCCAAAGGCCACGTTTAGAGTTAACTAGCTTTAACCCCCGCGGGTTAAAACTAGTTAACTCTAAACGTGGCCTTTGGCGAAGCCGCCTTCGCCCGCGTAATATATAGCCTATGTCCTTCTCGGTACCCTATATAACCTATGTGTATGCAAAATTTCATGATGATCGGTTCAGTAGATACGGCGTGAAAGCGTAACAAACAAATAAACAAACAAACTCACTTTCGCATTTATAATATTAGTTGGGATTGGGATAGCTGGGAAACAGAACCAATCAAAAATAATCAAGGTTTGCTGTCATGATGATTTTAGATTTTTACCCTTTCCCTTGACAGGCTTCTACGGTATGCGCAGGAAGTGACTGATAAGCCATAACAGCCTACGTTCTAAGTTTTTGACTTTTTTCCAAATAGGAATAATAAATAAATAACTATACTAATAGGGATAAGCCACAAAAATTGGGCTAGCCACACAATAAATTGTAAAATTGTCGTAGGATACAAACTCAACGATACTATAATTTTGTAATAGATAGGTACTTATATAGATAAACATCCAAGACCCACATCAATCAGAAAAAGATCTTTTTCCATCAAGACCTGACCGGGGTCAAACCCAGAACCATTTGAGTCGAAGGTTGGCGTGTTGTCCACTGCGCCACGTAGGTCGTCAAAGGAATAGAAGATTTATCATGGAAAAGTATTCATAAACGTAATAAACTAAAATTTCGTTCACAAACCCCCATAAATCGAGACAGAGGGGCGAGTCAGCCCCGATTCCCGTTTCACTACTTATTATCGGATAAAAAACGAGCTTTCTCGATATTGCCCCCTCCCTCGTCGTAAATATTGCTGGATTTAATAAGTTGCTTGCCGAACCCAATTTGCCACATTATTTATATTAAGTAAGCTTTTGGGATTTTGGGCACGATATCCGATAGCGTCTTACTTCTTTATTTGAGCATAGAATTGTCATTCAACCAGGAATTTGAGGTATACCTATAGACATCTTTCTAGATTTACTAATTTCATTGTCTTCCTCTAAATCTGTGTGTATGCTTATTGTCAAATAAACATTTTCTTTCTTTCTTAGTTTCATTCATTATCAACACCTTGCGCGTAATTATTTACATACATACTCGTACATACTATCACGTCTTTCTCCCACGGGGTACGCAGAGCCCAAGTCTATAAAACCTAAGCCACGGTTAACATGTTGGTGGGCTTGTAGGTGGAGAACGGAATCGAAACAGTGATGGGTTGCTAGCCGCATCGCCTACTGACAGGATTCCTCACGCCCATTCCCTCGATCGGCTTTTACGATCTGCGCGGGAACAGAAGCAGCTGGTACATTCTACGATTTTTCTTTTCTCCCAGACCAGCGTGGAAGACGTAATTATTTGTAGAGCCAAACCAGCGCCAATCATCATTATTTTTTGATACTGTAAAATCATCATCTCTTTAATTGGCAGTATAAACTTATACATACCGAAAATACTACCATTATTTTACTAGTCGAGCTCCGTGGCGCAGCGGTTACCACGCCAGCCTGCGACACGGAGGTCCCGGGTTCGATCCCCGGTCAGGTCATGATGGAAAACGATCTTTTTCAGATTGACCTGGGTCTTGGATGTCTATGTATTTGTTATAAAATATTCTATCGTTGAGTTAGTATCCCATAACACAAGTCTTTCATAAGAACTTTCTTTGGGGCTAGCTCAATCTGTGTGATTTGTCCGCATATATTTAAAAAAAAAAAGTTCTACTACTCAATTCCGTTAGTTCTAAAGACTTCGTTGATGCGATGCAAAACTCCAAACAGACCAAAGAAGACCCCAAAAGCAACATGATTATAGTAAGAGGTATCGCTATCAACATAAGTAGGAAGCACTTTACTTCCCATTAATTTGTTCCTTCACTTAGCAAATTACAACTGTCACAATAAACTCAACACCTGCCCCCCTATTTACTAACTCGGATGACAGGTGTCGATGCCTATCAATCTAGGATTTGCTGTTACAATGCGGTTTTTGTATTCCAAATAAAAATTTCGAGCAAGCAAAACCCACATTGTAACTGTAAATTCTAGATTGATAGGCAATCGACACCTGTCATCAGAGTTAGTAAATAAGGGGGCTGGGCCCTCAGGAAACAAACGTATTATTAAAAAGCTGTTGTTACATTTGTTTGTTCCCCACTCTAAGTAGGGATGTCTTCGAGAAGAAAGAGTGAAAAATAAAATACAAGTTTGTAGTTGTGGTAGACCTACGCTACCATTTAAAACACTTTTGCTAGTAGCATGAATGGGCCGGCTTGTCAAGGGAAGTACCCTCTTACCAAAATCGACGTATGAGTAGTAGGCTTACCGCTTCTATGCTTCGTTTGGTGAGTGAGAGAGCCGGAGGTCCATCCACTCTTCCCTTCTGGGGAGGGAAATATAAACGCCGGCAAGGCTCTTGTTACACCCCTGATGTTGCAGTAGTCCATGGGCAGCGGAGATCACTTACCATCAGGTGACCCGCTTGCTTGTCCATCTAGCTCATCAATTCCGATTACTGGTGATAACCCTGTCCACTTCTCACTTCAAACTGATCACAATAACACACCTGCGTAAAAAGCGCCCCTTAATCGAGGGTGCAGCAATGAGGGCGGCGGGTGATGTAGCGTCCTCCTGCCATTACCTCACCCTTCGGGGTGACTGGCACATTCATTGCGTAAATTGTGACCATAAAGAGTTTACAGAATAGGACACGTTAAAATGAAGGCACGAAACAAGTAAGTGTGAGTTACCCAAGAAGAACATAAAGCATCAACCCAACCGGCCGCACAGGTCATAATAATATTTTTTGCTAAGGCTCAAAAAAATGCTCATTCTACAATCTGACTCATATAATTTGTCTTCATTTCTATAGACCACTACTTTGTATGAGCTAAAACTTTGCAGAAGCCTCCGATATAAAATCCGTAGTTACTATCGTGATAGCGAATCCTGGACTCTGGAAACTGATAAGGAAGTTGTATTATGTCTCAAAGACTCACCACATTTGAGGATGCATCAGAGAACAATCTTTACCGTTCGGATCGCTCGTTGCCCTTCCTGTCTGCCTATTTACTAACTCGGATGACAGGTGTCGATGCCCTAATCTAGAGTTTACTATTACAATGCGGTTTTCGTATTTCAAATAAAAAGTTCGAGCAAACATTTGTAACACTATTTAAATCCTAGATTGATAGGCATCGACACCGTTATCCGAGTTAGTAAAAAGGCAGGTGGACTAGTCGATAGCGTGCAGCGCACGCCTGTAGAGAGTACTCGCACGCTTGCGATGGGTCTGCAATTATCCTTCTAACCTTTCGATATTTTGTTCGAGCACATTCACTGCGTAAATTCTTGAGGGTCTGGCGAGGATTAAAATAAGGACCTCTGGGTTTTAATTGCCGTGGTTGAATACAATTTCCCGAGGATTTAATATTTTGCTTTACCTTTCGCAGAATCCGTGGCTTTTCACAGAAGCTTTATGGGGCCTTTTCAAGTATCAATTAGACGGTAAATTATGTATATTAACGTGGTAAATTATGTATTATTACGGACCTTTTGTTCCCCAAGTTGACTTGCAGTCGTGGCGACGAAAATCACAGCGACATCTGTCGCTCGATTGGCTGTGACCACGATTTGAAAACAACACTGCTTTCCTTCGAAATTCGAATTTGTCAGACTTAGAATAATTCAAAAAAAAATTCAGCTTTAATCTCATAGCACAAGATAATCAGTTAGACCCACGTTAGACCACTGGTTTACACGCCTAACACGCAGATTTTGTTTCTACATTTCTGAGGTCTATTCTCTAGGATTAATTTCTATCAAAACGGTTAAGTACTATATGGATCTTGACAATTAATTCGTGAGGTACATTCAAAAGATTCAGGTACATTGAACAAACTAAGCTTTGCTTCTAGGTTTTTTTTGTCTAGCTCATATGATTCAAGATTCAAAACGTTTATTAAGAAAATAGGCCCTTGCAGGCACTTTTTCACGTCAAATCACATTTAAAATTATCTTATTAAGTATTATGCATTTTCTCATTATTGTTCAATAGTATAGTATCTTTTCAACAGTATAGGTCGCCTACTCGCCTGAAAGGCTTTGTATGATTAATGATTATATTATATTTCTTTTTTACTTTTTTTTTTTCATCTGTTTTCATTTTACAATATCATTATACATTCATTATTTTTGGAACATGTTTATGTTACGATATGGATCGAAACACATCTACCACAACTAAATAAATGCAAAAGTGAGTTTGTTTGTTACGTTTTCACGCCTTAACTACTGAACCGAGCATCATAAAATTTTGATACACGTTATCCGGAGTACGTAGAAGGACACAGGCTACCTTTTATCCCGAAGAAAAGTACTGTTTCCGAGGGATTATCGACACTAACGCGGCTGAAAGCTAGCTGCTTAAGAGTCGCCTGGACGCGCATGTCTCCATACAAGCGGAAAAAGGGATTGTGGCAATATTTGATAATTTTAGGGTAAAATTAAGCATCCGATCAATTAATCTCATTATAATCTACGTACGTTCCTATACAGTTTAGTTGACGAGCTCCGTGGCGCAGCGGTCAACACGCCAGGCTGCGACACGGATGGTCCCGGGTTCGATCCCCGGTCAGGTCAAGATGAAAAACGATCTTTTTCAGATTGACCTGGGTCTTGGATGTTTATCTATATATTATGTATTTGTTATAAAATATTCTATCGTTGAGTTAGTATCCCATAACACAAGTCTCGAACTTACTTTGGGGCTAGCTCAATCTGTGTGATTTGTCCGTATATATTTATTTATATTTATTTAAATTATCAAATGTTTGAGAATTATACGCCTCTCAAGATTTCCATACAAATTTGAAAAGGCTTGTAATTATCAAACCATTGGTATTTTAACCAAGCTGTATAGTAACGTACGTAGAATGTAATGAGATTAATTGATTAAATGCTTAATTTTACTCCAAAATTATCAAATACTAGCTGTTACCTGTGGCTTCGCCCGCGTGGTATATAGCCTATGTCCTTCTCAGTACCCTAACCTATGTGTATGCAAAATTTCATGATGATCAGTTCAGTAGATTTGGCGTGAAAGCGTAATAAACAAACAAACAAATAAACAAACAAACTCACATTTGCATTTATAATATTAGTTGGGATTGCCACAATTCCCTTTTTCCGTTTGTATGGAGACATGCGCTTCCAGGCGACTCTTAATAATTTTCGTTATCGTATTGTGGCAGAGCGTATTATATTGTCTTTGGTAGAGCGTTGTACTTCTTGTTAGAATGCAATTTCGTTCGTAATTAGATTTCAGTAGAAATCCGACGCGGACTCGTAATGCAACGCGGCTGCCCATTGTGCTGTTGTTTGTTTGCGCGTATACCAGGAATGCGTGGGTGCATATATTATGCCTAGTTATTTCAGAAATTCATATAGATACCATAAATAAGGAAGGGGTCGAGTTCAAGTTGCATAATAAAATTTAAATAGTCAATAGTCAAAAATTTTATTCATCTTAAGATATTTTAAATATCATTTGGTGAACGTCACTTTACATTTACAATTGGTTTACAATGTTATGTTATTGTTGACGTCAATAAATTACTTAAAGCTAAGTTTACACCGCTTCCAAGGCGGAGTGCAGAAGAAGCGGCAACAAACTGCACAACGCATTTCCTCCAAATGACGTCAACTTACAATCTACGACATACAAGTACCTACTTAGAACTAATATGTGGACGTGAGCTTACATTGTCATGTGATAATTTAAAATTCAATTCAATATGTCAAATAATAATTTAAAATTCAATGAGAGATGTCAAATAATAATTTTCAAAAAATGAATAGTTAAATAAATGTAAATTTATGTCAAATCATGTAAATTTATGTCAAATCAATAAAATAAAATTGGATGCACGTATATAGTATCTTTTTTCAATCGTCATATTGCCTTTTTATAACAGGTAGTTAACTATGTAAATCGAAAAACTACTTACTTTCCAGATTAGACTAAGTAGTTCAGTCAGCCCCGGACACCTCTCATCCCTCCCAAAGGGTGTCACCCCCAAAAAAATTAAAGTGCTAGGGTTCTAGGGATCAACGTCAAAGTCACAGGTCAAAGTAGTAGGATGTTTCGACTATTTGCACCCTCCCGTCTCTGGGGTGTCACCATGTCGGCCGCCCCGGGTGTCACCCGTGCTAGATACGCCACTGCCGTCTCTGCAAAACTACTTTCAAAGTAAACAAAGCTTGAGAGTTTGTAGAGATTGTGTGTTTTCTATTGCCTGCACCTCACTCGGTAACATTGCATCTCACAATTGCATACACGATGGAAAGTTAAAGTAGATACGGTGTACTGTACAGTCACGTGAAATAATATTAAGTAAGTATATTAGCAATTTTTCGGCAACTTCGTTCGCGGAAGTTATAGCCTGTGACATCCGCAAAAACTTAGGTTCTTATAGGCGTCGCAGCAAAGATTTTTGCGGATGTCATACATAGGCTATAATTTACGTAGATGAAGTCGCCAGAATATTGCTAGTTTTATTTAAAAGAATAAAACAGTTCTCATGGATTTCCCTTCGTATTTAATTTCTTTTATTCTAATAACTTTTATTCTTATAATATCTAGAAAACAACGTCTCTGCAACTCTGCATAGACTCTACTACTTCTGTGAAAGAAAACAAAGGATGACAGTTTGTTGACAAACATACATACATATTATCACGTCTTTATCCCTAGCGAGGTAGACAGAGCCCAAGGTCATAAAACCCACAGGCCACGTTCAGCAACGTAGTGGGCGTAAAGGTGGAAAGCGGAATCAAAATAGTGATGGATTGCTAGCCGCATCGCCTATCAATGTGATTCCTTAGATTTTCGCTCAATCCCTTGACCGGCTTTTACGGAAGAAAAGCAGCTGGTATATTCTATGTTTTTTCTTTTCTCCCAAACCAGCATGGAGGACAGCATGGTTTGCTGACATTGTGTGTTTTCTTTTTCTTGCACCTCACTTTTGCCCGACTACTTGTAGATAAATGATAGCAGACACCGTGTAGACGCAATGTGAGAGACGCAATATTTATTAAGACTAAATAGAATAAGATTAATAGTTTTAAATCTATTATGTTATTTATTATATAATAATTGACGACTTGTTAAGTATACAATATAGAATGTATTGTATACTTAACCCTTTATGAAGACTATATTTATAAATATTGGATAGATACAGAATCCGTACTTTGGTTTGAGAGAAAAAAAAGAACTTAGAATGTCCCTAAACTGCTTTTCTTAGAATCTATCACTAACTTTGATTCCAATTTCCATCACCTATTTGCCCACCAACAAGCTGAAAAATGTCTTTAGATCTCATAGTCTGAGTTCCTCTTGTTGCACAGCTGGTTTGTAAAGAATAAACAGTTTCATCATCATCATCATCAGGTCCTTTTATATCTCCACTGCAGGAGCACGACCCTCTCTGTACTACCAAAGCCATATCAGCCAGAGCAGTCAGAGGATTCGGCCTACACTATAAATAGTTACATAAACAGTTTCATCATCATCATCATAAACAGTTTATTAACATCTAAATACTCATCCATTATAGGTGTCGTAAGCGGTTAATATTAGCCATCTTAGACACGTGTCGTGGTCAAGTGTCTACCCGACTACTGATAAATTATGGGTGGCACGTGCGGATGCGAGATGAGACTATAATACATAGCTTACAACTTCTATCCCAATCCCAACTAATATTATAAATGCGAAAGTGAGTTTGTTTGTTCATTTGTTACGCTTTCACGCCCTATCTACTGAACCGATCATCATGAAATTTTGCATACACATAAGTTAGGGTACTGAGAAGGACATAGGCTATAATATAACGCGGGCGAAGCCGCGGGTAACAGCCAAAGAAAAAGCGTGGGTATTAGGTCTAGTTTACTCTGTAATTTATAATAAATTCGTAATTAGTTTGTTTCCATAACGCATAAACACATCGACAAAAATGACTCGACTGGTTTGCTGCGCGCTTCGTGACTACCCCAGGCAGTAACTGAAAACCAGTGCATTGCTCTCTGCGTGATATACGCACTGAGATACTGCCTTCTGTACCACTGCGACACACAAACGATCACGCACCCACTGGTTTAATAGTTAAGTCTCTGTTTTGTAATATGTTTTGTTTGCTTATTTGATTGTATGTGTGTTTTTGATGGTACAATAAATCTTTTATCTATCTATCTTAAACCACGTAAATACTCTAGAGTCCATTAGAGATCATAAACGATTGACAGTAGCCATCTTAGACACGTGTGGTGGTCGCGCGTCTGCCCGACTACTTATGAAGATAAATGAAGGCATCACGTGCGGGCGCAGGATGAGAGTAATAAGCTGTAAATATAGCTATAGAAACTATAATTATATTTACAACCATAGTATCGATACAGGATCTTGATCTGGTATGGGAGAAAAAAAAAAACAAATGCCAGTTGCCCTCGCGCATGAAGGGTTTCTTTACTATTAACTCTTCAAAACTAGACTATCAACCAAAAACGGTAAATAACGTTTGTAGGATACAATTTCATACAATACCACCCGTGTAATAATAGGATACATTATTTTAGTTCATTATTTATGAATATTTCAAACGTCCTACCTATTGGTTTTCATAATTTTCATAATTAATATCGAGCAAAAATATGAAATCATGTTAAAAGGTGATGCGGCTAGCGATCCATCACTGTTTTTATTCCCTTATCCACCTATAAAACCAAAACGCTCCCTTTTCTGTAGACGTTAAGTCTATCTGCTCCGTAAAATATCTAGACGTAATTGGTAACCATGTACTCAAAGTATCCATTAGTATCATAAACAACCAACAGAAGCCATCTTAGACACGTGTCGTGTTAGCCTCCCATCTTAGATAAATAGCCGGAACGTGCAGACGAGATGGGAATATAATATACAGAGTGTCAGTATACGGCCGACACATACTTGAAGGGGTGACTTAAACCGTTAATAACCTTCGTGGTTGTGGATTGCATAAAAATTGCAATAATTGTTATTGTTTGGAAATTAATAAGTTCACTTAGATCGAAAAATTTAAAAATATAACAGCTATTTCTATTAGGCTCTCGAAAAAAAATATTGACCGCATTTCTTTTTACTTTTTATCTTCTTTATTATCTTGATTTTTAATTGTCACTTAGTCAAATATGTATTCATATCAGAAATTATACACACTGTATGATTGATTTTTGTTATGCAGACACGAAAATTATTCCGCAAACATATTCTGCCCATTTTACTACCAAGTGATATCAGTAACCTTTACGTAGTATCGTTTATGACGAAATTATAGTTATGTTTTCAAGTAGGTATCATAAACAACCAACAGAAGCCATCTTAGACACGTGTCGTGGTCGCCTCCCGTCCTTAGATAAATGGCTGGCACGTGCGGATGAGAATATAATATACACGGTGTCAATGTACCGCCGACACATAATTGAAGGGTTGACTTAGGCCTTTAAAAAACTTCATGGTTTTTGGATTGCATAAAATTTTTATTTAATTTCAATTCAATTTACATTAAATAAATAAATAAAATAAATATTATATTTATAGATTTTTACGGAGATTGACATGAGGCGGAAAATTATTTTACCTGTATAACCCTTGCCAATAAAAAATTTAATTGAATTTAATTTTCCACCTAAGCGTAAGTCCACAAACACGCTAACCCTATTCTGTAGGTCTTTCGGTACTAGGTTTGTAGTGTGTTCCGTAAAAATCTAGAATCAATTCGTAAGTATGTATTTACTCAAAGTGTCCATTAGTATTATAACAACCAACAGAAGCCATCTTAGACACGTGTCGTGGTCGCCTCCCGTCCTAGATAAATGACTAGCACGTGCAGATGAGAATATAATATACAGGGTGTCAATGTACGGCCGACACATACTTGAAGGGAGAAGTAGGCCGTTTAGAAACAACTTTCCACGAGGCATCAAAAAACATAAGCCATCTTTGATGCTACTTGGAAAAACTTTACCGTTCAACACCGATACTTAGTATCTCATTATACTGGACATTGGCATAATCACTGAAATTTCGGTGGAAGCCATAATATAAAACAGAAGAAGAAGAAGAAACCACTTTTCTTATTAGGCTTTCTTTTCCATATTTTTTTTACTTTAAAGTTTTGTCCTCTCTATTATCTTTTCATTAAGGTATTTATCAAATTCCTTGTTAGTCTTATACGTATTCAGATCAGAAATTTTAGGATTGCTTCTTGTTTTGAAATTATGAAACTTATTCTACGAAAATATTCTGTCCAACTACCAAGTGATATCAGTACACATTTTTATGAAATTAGGAATAGAGGCAATGTTTACAAATTAAAAAGAGCTGTATTACTTACAGTGTAGTGTATTATATACTGTTGTACTAATACAGACTACAAAAATCTCCATTACGAATACACCAACTTTTTATTATACATAAACCTCATAATAGTTATAATACCCTTAATGGGGTGACACAATACCGATGCTCAATGCTGGGCCCTCGAAAAAAAAATCTACTTTCCCATACATTTCGCCCGGGCGCCAAAACACTTTTGTCTGGAAATGTCAAAAATTTTTATTTATCGAATAACAAAAGTTGTTCATATTGATGGGGTGAGTCACCCCTTTAACGGTATGTCGAGGGTTATGTTACACTCTGTATATTAATCAGGTATGAACGTGAACGTATATCTTAGATTATCGTTTTTATTCTTAGACATTTTGTACTTCAATAATTGTAGGTACTGTCTAATGGGAAAACTCAATATACATGGGAAAATACAAATACAACAAAGCCCTTCAAATAAATACAGTTTCTATTT
This sequence comes from Rhodophaea formosa, assembly GCA_963082605.1. Classification (NCBI taxonomy): domain Eukaryota; kingdom Metazoa; phylum Arthropoda; class Insecta; order Lepidoptera; family Pyralidae; genus Rhodophaea; species Rhodophaea formosa. The sequence continues at coordinate 16,659,927 of OY720224.1, read as the reverse complement.
TTGAAACACTCTGTATTCTGGTCAATATTATGTCACACTACGAGTAGTTATGAATGAATAAATTGTCAGCTCTGTGGCAGATCAATACCGACTCATTACTATTTACAGCGCGAGTCTGTCTGTCTGCGAGATATACATTTGTAGAGCTCATGTGGGCCTGCCGCTTCCACTGTCATATATTTTATACCTACTGACTGATTATGTCACACTAGTATTATTTTTTTACGGCCAAATCGCACAGATTGAGCTAGCCCCAAAGTAAGTTCGAGACTTGTTTTATGGGATACTAACTCAACGACACTATATTTTATAACAAATACATATATAGATAAACATCCAAGACCCAGGTCAATCTGAAAGAGATCATTTTCCATCTTGACCTGACCGGGGATCGAACCCGGGACCATCCGTGTCGCAGGCCGGCGTGATGACCGCTGCGCCACGGAGCTCGTTGTTATTAATGATTCAAATACCTGCGCTGTGTGAGATCAATACCAATTCATTACTATTACAGCTTGTTTTTGTTTTTCGTGTGTGTAAGCGGCCAACACTGATGTCAGATTGGTCAAGCTGCCTAAAAGCATCTGACATAGCTTTACGACTGCCATCAATGATGACAGCCGAGAGCTTTACGCGCCTTCCGAAGCAAGGAGTAGCTCGAGATATTTTTATGCAACTTGCGGTCACCACCCAAGAAGGGACTGCAGCCGGGGTTGCTTAACATGCGGAAGCGCTTATAGTTATCACGCCCACTAGGCCATCGGGCTCTTCAAAGAAAGGCCTCCTAAGTAGCAAGTCCGGATATTCCTCTAAATGAAAAGCCAGCCATTTCCAAACACTTTATGGTCAGAATTGGGATAAAGGGCAGTAATTAGAGGTTTAGGGTGCGCTGCGCAGCCGTAAATCAGACAGGTATAATGTAGGGTAGAGAAGTTTTAGGGCTTAACTGAATTTCACTACTGGGATACTGGCTTTCGGTAATTAACTGGAATTATTTTCTTTCGGTGTAACTATTTTTCTTAGCAGTGGTCATCACCATCATCATCATCTTAGCCGCAAGAAGTCTTCTTACGGAGTCTATTCTGGGCTTGTCTTATTTTTAACCGACTTTCAGGAAAAGGAGCAGGTTCTCAATTCGTCGGAATCTTTGTTTAGGGTTCCGCAGTAAACAAGGAACCCTTATTGTTTCGCCATGTCGTCTGTCTGTCTGTCCGTTCGCGGTTTTACTCAGAGACTATAAGTACTAAAATACTTTAAATTGGTATGAGTATGTATATAATTTTCATGCCAAAAAAGTGGTATAAAAAAATCTTGAAAAAAATTTTTTTAGTGTAGCTCTAACAAGTAAAGTGGGGGAGTAATTTTTTTTTGTCTATTTACCCATCGTGTGGGGTATTATTAAATAGGTCTTTAAAAATATTGTGAGGTTGTGAACACCATTTTTCGATTTAGGCATCCGTTTCCGAAATATTTGGTTTTAAAGTGCAAATTTTTGTTAAAGGTAATAGTGTCCCCCTCCCCTCTATCTGCTAAACGGTTATATACGGATACGTGAAAAAAATTACAGCAGTAGTAAGTATATATACTGAAGTTGAAAGGAAAACTATCAGAGCTGGGTACTAAGTGCAAACTAAAAAATTATAAATCAAATCAAATCAATTTATTATTCTTTCTTTTTAATCATAAGTATTTATATTTTTATTTGTTTAACTATATTTGTAATTATGTGTAAATAAAATTATTTATTGTGGAGCACAGGTTATAAAATGTACTGGAAAATGTAAAATTTCATTCAATTTTCATTGTTAGATTGAACTGTGAGGTGCGAGTGTGAACAGTGTAAACTCAAAGTTGTCATTCGCAACTACGGAACCCTACACTGCGCGTGGCCCGACACACACTTGGCTGGTTTTGTTATTATGCTTATTAAAACAAATTGATAGGGTTGAAGTCGGTTTTTTGTTTTTGTTAATAATAGTTAAATTATTGATGACATGGGGGATGGATGAAATCATCATCATCATCATCATCAGGTCTTTCTAGTCTCCACTGCAGGAGCACGACCCTCTCTGTACTACCAAAGCCATATATTAGCTTGAGTAGTCAGAGGATTTGGCCTACACTCTCCACGCTGGCCAGACGGGTTGGAGAGGTAAACGGATGAAATCAGCAACATTTAATTTTTTTTTTTATATTCCAACGTTTACGTAAACTCAATACTAATACCCAGTATTAAATATTGAGAGCATCATTTTTGCGTTACTAAAGTAGTTTCTTTTGCTCCAAGCGCACTGCACATCAGCCTTGCTTGCCACAGAGATAGGGGCTGTAAGCCGCCACAATTAAAATTTTATGCGTCGCGGTCGGGGGTTGAAACCGCAGGGATGCGGGAGAACGCATATTTGCTAACCTCTCACAACATTTAAGAGAGGGAAAATGAATTTTTTTAATGATCTATGAAGAATGCCTTCTTCATAGGTCATTAAAAAACAAATGTTTTTTTAAAATATCATAACAATGCTCGGTATATCATTAAAATTGAAAATATGTGATGAAAAAGAACTCGCCACAGGGAGGATTGGACGCGGTGATTACTGTCGACATACTGTCGACTGACTGTGTCACCTACACGAAATGATGATGATGATTATTTGTTCGTAAAATACGTGTCAATTGAGTTTCAATTTGTATCTCCTAACCTAACTCAATTGTATTACTATTATTCATTTTAACCCTCACTCCAATATTTATCTATGGTCTCAATTGCCTAGAGAAAACAAAAGGCTGTCGGTCGTCTGATATTATTATTAATATCTTCTTCGTAGTTTGTGCTACGTATACAAGCTAATGCATTCCAACTCCGATACGCCACACCGTTCAGCTCAACAATGCAGCTGATGCAACAATGCATTCCGACAAGTACCTGCTTGGGTACAGCTGTGTAAGCTACAGTTAGTGCTGGCTTTAGCATTACTGGCGCCCAGGGAATATTACTGCGGTACCCCTGTTTCATTTTTACTGGCACTCAGGAAATATAACATACACCCCCTCTTTCATTTGTTTGACTATTCAACTACAATGCACTGCGACAAAAACCTGTACCCTGTAAAGATGAGTAAGCCAAACAGTTAGTACTTTATGCTCGTTTTACTAATTCTAGTGCCCAGGGCAACATTATTGTGGCGCCCCCTTTCGTTCAAGTACAGTCTAAATCAAACTTTATGGCGGCTGGAATATTAGCTGCGAGCTGAGCAGTACGCGCCCCGCTACACCGCGCGCGGAGTGGATCAGTACCAATATTAGGTTCACCTAATATTGTGTACAAACAATTGTTGAATTGTTGTTACAGCTGAGTAAGCCGAACAGTTAGTACTTTGTACTCGTCTTACTATTACTAGCGCACAGGACAAGATTATTGCGACACCCTCTTTCAAGTAACAATAGTAATGCACTAATGTATTTTTGACATATCCCCGTATCGTGTACGGCTGTGTAAGCTACAGTTAGTACTAGCTTTAGCACTACTAGCGCCCAGGGATATAACTAAGATGCCCTCTCTATCATTTGGTTGATAATGCTACTTCAATCAACAATTCAAAAGCATTCCGATAAATACCAGTGAAGATAAGCAACAGTTAGAGTCTACTTTAGCTTACTAATGCCCAGGGCTAAAAAATCTAAGTCATCTAAGGCAGGCCGGCTTCTTAAGTCTTTATGGAATTATATCTTCTATACATAATCGCTGTTATGTGCATTATGTAATTAAATTTTTTGATCCTTGCTGCTTAGTTTGGTTCAATTTCCATTTCCTATAGGTAAAAAGTGTCCGTGGCATCTAATGCTCTTATTTTTATACTTTCTAATGAATAAAATATATTCATTGGGCGTCTACGATGCTACAGACAGCCATACATACAGGCAACTTTAAAAAAATATTTTTTATTATTAAATAACAATCTCTATTTCCATACACCGACACGATATAAATGCCCCTTTATTTCTGGTGCCCATGGACTGTCGCCGCCCTGCGCCCTGCACTAATGTAGCTAAGCCGTACGGTCCAAATGTATGTTAACTAATTCCTTTCAGTACCAAACAAATACTTTAAGTAAAGTAAATTTTAACTAAAGCCGTGTTAGTAGGTGCTTTTTGTTTGCTTCGACGCTGCCTTTGTTTGGTGCTGATAAGGCAGACTACACACTATGCAGAGAACAAATAAGAGGTCAGCATACTTATGGCCATGTATGTAGGTGACGCTGTGTTTCGTTTGTGACTGCACTATGATTATATTTATTTGACTACACACAGAGATAAAATAACCTTCTTCAAAAACAGGACTTTGGCTGTCCCGTATATTTTTATTTATTTTTATATATCTAATAATTTGTTGTTATTTGTGGTGACTCGTTCTTGCGTTTATTGTTGCTACCGTATCTAATCTATGTTGCTGTTGGTCGTCCAAAGACTAAATTGAAGACGCACTATTTCTAAAAAAAAAATCTGATTTAATTAAACTTTGTGGAGACGCTAGTTCCTGAAATACGTACTAAAATGTACCTGTGCTACAGGTACATTTAATTAAACTATCTTGATCCTAGCAGTTTTTGAAATATATCTTCTGTAATTGCTGCAAAGATAAGTAAAAGGAAGCATTTTTTACCCGACCGGGTAAAAAATGCTTCCTTTCTGGGTGGGTACCCAGAAAGCTGGTAATGTTTTTTACGAAAAGTATAAGTTTATCTGTTCCATTGTTTCTTCCTGTAACCTAAAAGGCTTGACCGATTTTGAAGAGTGAGTAGTCATTAGATCGTATTCCTCCCCGAAGTAACATAGGCTAAGCAAAGTCAGCAAAAAATCAATATGGTGGACGTGAATAGTCATAAACAGCAGCGGGATTTTAATTTTTTGATATCGGATGGTAAACAAGCAAGCGGGTCACCTGATGGTAAGTGACCACTGCTGCCCATAGACAACTGCAACACTAGTGGTGTGACAAGAGCGTTGCCGGCGTTTTAACAAAATATAGACTTGTTTTTCAACGATGCCAATGTGCATTTTTTTTTCATATTGCAACTTGTGATACGATCTCTTGTAACAATAACTAAACTAATATAGCTTTTGTATCCAATGGCGTTTTACCCTCACAATAGCATGCTCTAAAATGCACGCTTCCATCGCAGCCATTGCAGTTTTAGATAGGTACCTACCTAAATGACGGCGCTGTTGATATTGCGAGTATTATTGCCGTTTTATGGTCGACGCTCCCGTTTGTATGGATTTTTGATGTTAATATAGTTGCACAAAAATAAATAAATATAAATATATACGGACAAATCACACAGATTGAGCTAGCCCCAAAGTTAGTTTTTATGTAAGACTTGTGTTATGGGATACTAACTCAACGATACTATATTTTATAACAAATACATGTATAGATACACATCCAAGACCCAGGTCAATCTGAAAAAGATCAGTTTTCATCTTGACTTGACCGGGGATCGAACCCGGGACCATCCGTGTCACAAACCGGCGTGTTGACCGCTGCGCCACGGAGTAAAAGTAACATAATCGTCTATATTCAGCTCACGATGATAATAAGCATCTACGTAGGTACTGTAACGGGTGTTTAGGTGGCTATCTTGGCATAAATCGACTATCTGAAATAAATACACTGATTTTATAGCTATTGCTTTATTTACTTATCGATGAGATAAATATTCATATGTTTGTCCTCGTGCAAGCTACGAGGGATAACTTCTGTGTCAAAACAATAGTTTTTTCATAAAGAGTATAGTTTTTTCATAAACAGTTTCTTTTGGAACGCATTAAAAACGTTTCAAATATTCGACTCAAACCTGCTACAGTACCTGTTCCATGTTTTAATGTACTCGTTGATGGAAACAAAGTGGAAAAAAAAACATTGAAGTCGCCAGTCGCATATCGGCTATATCCAGCTCACTGGGCGCAAAATGGGAATCGATTACTGCACCTTGGAGGTGGCGAGGCGTCTGTACATTTTACAGCAGGACAGCTCGAGCGTAACCACCCTTGCACCTGGCTAAGTTTAAGCTTTGAATATTAACCGAGTTTGAAAAAGGCAGTTGTCTATTCGACTCGAATGTATAGCATGTAATGGGTGGCCACAAGTTTCATAAGAATATCTCGAGCTTCTCCGTGCTTCGGAAGGCACGTTAAGCCGTTAGTCCCGGCTGTTATCGTTGATGGCAGTCGTTAAACTATGTCAGATGCCTTTAGACAGCTTGAAAAATTTGACTACAGTGTTACCCAATTACACACACGAAAAACAAACAAACAAGTGAAAAACAAAACGTCTTAAGTAGGTATCAAAGTCAAAGATTTTTATTCAAAATTGGATAATTGTATCTGTTTTTGAACGTCATATTTTTTATTTTCTTATTATTTTTAATTTTTAATATGCAAAATCGAAAAACTACTAGCGTTTCGTAATGACCACTGATGAGAAGAATACGCCGAAAGAAACTCAATCCAGACTTGGTCCCTACGTGCCGTATCGTATCGTCTATATCCAGCTCACTGGGCGCAAAATCGGAATCGATTACTGCACCTTGGAGGTGGCGGGGCATCTGTACATTTTACAGCAGGGGACATCTCGAGCAAAACCACCCTTGCACCGGGCTAAGTTCGAGCTTTAATTCTTAACCGACTTCGAAAAAAGGAAGTTTCAATTCGACACAATGTCATTTTTTTAAATTCTATGCAACCTGGCAAATTGTCAATGGTGGAATCAAAATCACTATTACCGGTTCCTATTTTGATAAACATTAGGTATTGCTGATTGCATCTCTTGGACACGTCTATAACCCGTAAAAGATCATCAAATTAAAAAAGGGAAAAAATTTTGAGGAACCTTAATATCATTTTTAAAGACATATTAAAGGAACTGAAACTGATTTTTTTTGAGTTAAATTATCATGAATGGAGAACTCTCTTAATCTTTCATTTTATTTTTGAAAACTCATAAAGCACTCCACAAAATACATGTACATAACACGTTTCAACTGAATAATCTTAATAATTTCAGAATGAAATGGCTGTGACGAATCTATAAGGGTATTATATTATAACCCCAATAAGAGACGTGAAAAACTACTACCGATAAGTGTAGACTGAGGAAAATCTTTGAAACCAAGCAGACATGGAATGCTTACAAAATATCAAGTTACTTCGCCCATGCCGGCCAATAAAGTTGTACAGAAACAAACTTATTCGCGTTGGAAAGCCCCAAATCCTCCGGGGAGGGATGAAAAATATATCGCGAAACTTTTATTTGTAAGCTAAATCTTTTGGAACTTGATATCTCGTTGAGCACAAATATAAAACGTATTGCAAGTTAGTTTTTCCAATAAGGCTCTTCTAACTTAGGTATCATAGACCCAAACATATTTACCAACTTATTACATTCTTTAAGTCGAGTTGAGGCAAGAATATTTTTTTTGTATGTATGTAGATATGTTTGTTTTGCTATAATTGTGGAACCGATGCTCTAAATAAGTACGCTGAAATTTAATAATTATGTATATGTCGCAGAGATTTTGTCAAAAACGTGACATTATAATTTCTCTAGTGAAATTATAATTACACTGATTATTGTCAATAACGTCTGGTTCGTAAATATATATAATCGAAATTCACTTTTCCAGTTCATTGGGCATTAAAATCGAAGATACTTTATAATAATTCTTTATTTCAGACAACCAAGCCCATAATATTACAAATTCCAAATAAATAAATAATTAAATTCATACACAAAATTATAATAAATAATCATAGCAAAATAATTAGGCAATTCAATTTAATACACATGTCATTTTATTATACATAAGGATACACACATAGCAATGGGTGTTGGCATGCAGCAGTGAGAAGTAGACCCCACTCACTATAATATATGTTTGCGAGGACAAGTTCTCAACGAACTACTAATTAAAATACGTAACAACGGATTACTCACGTAAATAGTCAGCTACAGGCCGACATGTTTCGACCTCATCCGGAGGTCTTCCTCAGGGCGAATGTGCAACGAGACGCGCGCACGGTGTCGTTCCGATCCGCACTGGTGATAGCGACCCGTTGTTACTTTACGTTGTAAGTTGTTTATTTTAATTTAAAAAATATGTACGCAAATCATACCCACGCCAAATTATAGCTTTATAGTCCCTATTAATATTGGTAGATACTATTATTAGATAATTCTGTGCTAATAAACGAGCTCCGTGGCGCAGCGGTCAACACGCCTGCCTGCGACACGGATGGTCCCGGGTTCGATCCCCGGTCAGGTCAAGATGGAAAATGATCTTTTTCAGATTGACCTGGGTCTTGGATGTTTATCTATATATGTATTTGTAATAAAATATAGTATCGTTGAGTTAGTATCCCATAACACAAGTCTCGAACTTACTTTGGGGCTAGCTCAAGCTGTGTGATTTGTCTGTATATATTTATTTATATTTATTTAATTAGTCTCTGAGCTAAACCACAGGTAGACAAATAGACGGACGGAAAGACGTTAGCAAAACTACAAGTTTACAACGGAACCCTAAAAACTATACAAAGGAAATTAATACGATCCTTTTATCCTGGACCATTGTCCATCGCTACAACGGTGGAAATAGGAGATAAGACGTCCTTTATGTGGTGGATTACATGTCCCTATTATTAGGGGCCTTTCTGTCAGATACAAATGATGATAGTTTATACTGATGGCTGTTTGCTACTTGTTTAGGTAAGGTACATTGTAAATTATCATGTTTATCTATACGAATAATTTAAGATATTTTTTTAACAAAAAACAAAAACTGACTTCATCATTATAATTTTTTTTTAAAAAGCATAAGGAAAAAATGGAAATATGTTTGATCCAAACGGCATACCTGTAAACATTTTTTTGGTTTTTGTGTATTTTTTCAAAAAGCGCTTGACACATTTCGATAAAAATTTAATGGGACCATCTGTAAAGTATTACCTATCGAACAAAAAAAGAATTTCTTAAATCGGTCTAGGCGTCTTCGAGAAATCGGGGAACATACATAAAAAAAAATTACGACGATTGTAAACCTCCTCCTTTTTTTGAAGTCGGTTAAAAAGAGGAAAGATTTGATTGTATGTTTGCATTGAATAGGCTCCGAAACTCTAGACCGATTTTCAAAATTATAGATAGCTAGTTTTTCTGGGGGTGACATAGGAAGGACATAGGCTATAATTTACACCGGCAAAGTCGCGGGAAATAAATTCTAATACCTGACTACGTTCAGTCCAAGTCACGGTTGAAAAGAATTTCGTCACTGACACGTTTTCTACTGAGTGGTACCTACTCTCTTAACTTTCTAAATCTCGAATGCTGCTGAACCGATTTTTGATGAAACTTTCACTATTACCCATATTATACTTTTTCTAACTTATTGTTTTTGGGATATACGCCGACAAACATACTTGCATCGGGTAAAAACTACATACATACAAGCAAATACGGCACAAACGTTATTCTTTCTTATAAAATTTTCCCGCAAGCCAAACGAACTGAAACAGTGTTTTACGAAGGAAAAATTTTTGTTTAAATTCGTTAAAAATACAGCATGTAATGTGATAGCTAGTTATCCATTCCTGTAAAACTCCCAAGCAAAACTCGTCTCAACTGAAACAGTGTTTTACCAAGAAACCCCAGGTCGGCGTCTCCTGAAGGGTCCTCCCGTCGAGTGGGCTCGAGCCACGTTTAGCTCGCGGCTTCAAACATGTCTACAGAAGTAGACGTGTAAGTTGGTACCTACTGGATGTTTTTAATAGAGACCGCTCGAACGTTGGATTTAGATTTAAAAAACAAGAAATACATTTCACTACTGGATATTAGGGTAAACACGATGTGGGATCAAACCATCAAATCAGGCCGTCAAAATAAACCACTTTTTCTTTGGGGACCAATGGTGGAAAGTCGAAAAAAAGACTACTTTTTAATTTACTTTTAGTAAAAGCGTTCTCGGCCGGCCTGGATTTTTTGTCGTTCCATCGTTGGTCTCATGGGCAAATTATAAATAATTATCACAATTAATAATGTTATTTTTTTTTCATGCTTTTTTTATTTTTATCTCCGTTTTCTTTCAAATGATTTAAATGGGGGCTGCACTGGACCCCGTTAAATTCGTGCATGGTCTTAAGTTTCCTTTCTCCTTGGAAAATCACAAATGCACGGAGCCCGCTAAACGACCGCATTTATATGCAATGTGTTTGCTCACCACAGCACGAGCGGGCCTGGCTCGAGGGGCCTACAGAATACGAGACTCTATGCCTCGTAATCTGTAAGCCCCTCGAGGAAATATTTTTCTGGATAGTCTTATCGATATATGTGACAATTTTCAACCGACTTCAAAAAAGAAGGCGAAGTATACGTACCGAGAAGCTGTACTGAGCGTTTTCGCCAACAGTGGCCGTTTTTGACAAAAACGGTAGACTAAAGAAGCATCACATTCCCTTTTTAATTATAAATAGTTGTTCATAAAATTGTCTGAAGGGTTCTGTTTAGGGTCTCGCGTAGCAAAAATGTTAATGATATCTCCGTTTTCATTCAAATTATGGCAGCATTCATTATATTTCAAATGGTGGCAGCACTGGACTCTGTACAATGGCTTCCCAGTTTCCATTTCTTCTCTGGAAAATAACGAATGCACGGAACCCCACTAAACGACCGCATTTATATGCAATGTGTTTGCCAACAGCACGAGCGGCTTGCCTCGAGGGGCCTACAGAATACGAGGCTCTATAAATAGTTTTCTGGGTAGTCTATCCATACAAGATTTTCGTTCTGTGACAATTTTCAACTGACGAAAAAGGAGGTTACAATTCGCCCGTGTGTTTTATAATGTTTCAGAATGACAACAGTTTTAGATGAGGAGCCCGATGGTCCAGTGGGTGTGAGCTCTATGAGCGCTTACGTATGTTAAGCAACCCCTGGTGCAGTCCCTACTTGGATGGGTGACCGCAAGTGGCATAAAAATATCTCGAGCTCCTCCGTGCTTCGGAAGACACGTTAAGCCGTTGGTCCCGGCTGTCATCGTTGATGGCAGTCATTAAGCTATGTCAGATGCCTTAAGGCAGCTTGAAAAATCTGACACCAGTGTTGGCCACTTAAACATACGAAAAACAAACAAACAGTTTTAGATGTGTGTCAGTATTAGTCTGTATCAGCTACTGTAGCAGCACTAATGTCTACTATAAGTCAAGCAAGACCCTTTTCAACAGACAAAAAAACGGAGGATGCTTTCAAGTAGACTTGTTTGTTTATGTCTGATGTGTATCTTTGCATAAAATATGGATCTTACATAAAAAAAACAGAAACCTTAAATTTGTTAATAACTTTAAAAAAAATCTTTTTGCGGCCTACGCAAGCACAATTCTCACTTGGCTGGTTCATTTTTCAATCATTATAGTAAGAAAATTGAATTAATCGAAGACATAATAACTCCTGAGATTGGATCATAATCCTATCTTGTAGTATAAACAGCTTATCCCTTAATCCCTGACCCCTCACCCTACAGTACAGCCATGGACATAGGAATACTATAGACTGGAAGCGGAGAGACACAAGTGACGCCTTTTTTTACGTTACACGTGTGCACCATAAAACAGTTTGAATTTCGAACAGAAATAAGTTAAGTACTTTTTTCCTACTCTTTTTTTTTCTAAGTATTGTTTTACGGCCCTGGATACAAGTCCTTTAGAGCCTTTCTTCATTTATTTCGCCAGTTGGCGAGTTATTCTTCTTGGTTGTCAACGAAATGATGGTGTAATTCATTTCGTTGTTTTCACGGAGCCCCTGGCGACAACTCTTCGCGAATTCACTGGTTTCATCATTGACGACGCAGCAAGGCGGACAACCACCAGCCCGCTATGTAAATCTCACTACAGCCGCACAATGACAGTCTATTTTAGTTATTCTACACATTGTTCATAAATATGAGCATTTATAACACAAAATAACACCAATTTCACATTATAAAGTCCACACACACACTTTGCGAAACAATCCAAAACAGACACCGTGTAGTCCGCTAAAATTCCCGCCAAGAACTCCCTTTTTTCTACTCCTGTACTTTCATCTGTCATTTAAATGATCAAGAACACAAACATAAGAACATCCATATAAGTCTATACTCTATTCATTCTCCATAACAGTACGGCACAGCCGTACTATAATGTCGTTATTACGATACGGCTAGCAGCCACAGACTATTAAACCTAGATTTCGTGATTGCAAAAGACGCTTTTTGTTTTTTTAAGAGTCAAGCGAACATCAATTTAAAAAGTAGGTAACCATAAACAAAATTTTTCATATCATATTTACATTTCCCGGGAGTTAGTTGTTAAAACTCAAAGTTTATTTTTTACTAGTTTTGCATTTTTTGACAGTCGTAGAAAAAATATTGTATGCAACGGTTTAAAAGGCTCGTGACGCCTCTATTCGCTCGCTCATATCGCTACCCGCGCCACTCACCTTTAAAGACCCCTATTATCAAACCGTTGCATAAAATACTATTTCTACGTTGCATGTGTGCAGCAAAAAAGAGTTAGAATTTAATAAAATTAAGGAAAAATTGCATGATGTCGTAATGCGCGAACATGTATCGCGCGCAACACGTTTGCATGCTTTAGTATTTGCGTCACTGTTACCTTAGGAGCATATCGCTATTATTCTTAGATCCACGACCACTGCCTGACAATAGGGTCGGCAAATTAAGAAGTAAATCGCTCGATCGTCCCCGTTTCGCTCTACTGACCACCCCAAAGTCCTTTTCCATTCGAAACATACCTATTAGGTAAAATAGGCAGATAAATATACATGTATTCAGTTAGATCTCTAAGCTAAAATGGATATTATAAATATAATACTAATAGTTTTCATTGAGCCTAATACAAATCGGAAAAAAAATTACTGGCAATTTATAAGATTTGAGATTTTTTGTTTTTTGTTTATTATTATTAGGTGAAAATACGATTTGGAATGAAACACGACTCTTAATTTTGTGAAAAAATCTTAATGGAAAGTGGTAATTTGGTAAAAAAAAAGTGTGGCACAGCCAGTTAGTCATAATAAATAATATATAATTATAATAATAAAACATTTATTCCGGACAACTTATAGGTCCATAAAAATGCTGTTAGTAACAATGAAACTTAAAATAGGTTAGCAAGACAATTACGCAATAAACAAAATTAAACAATTTTAAAACATAGCGGCTGACACCCAGCGATGCCTTGCCGACAGTTATTTGACTGCATGCAGTGTCAGCCAGCGGGCCAGCATCGCATAAATGCAAGCAAGAGCCGGCGAAGCAGGGTGCAAGAGCCAGAAAAGAAACAGAACTTTTACGACGGCAGTAAACTTAATTAAATTACTTACCTCTTTGGTCGACAGACAGACCGCACTATCTATAAATACCGGCGCCGTAAATGTTTCTTTATACTTACGTCACAAAATGGAGAGCTACAGAGATGGCACGCCATACCGAAGGAGTCGGTATCAATGACAGATGGGTAGCCTATGGCTGTGAAAACTTTACCAAATTGATTCATAGTACACAGATGGTTTTTAAAAAGATCTTATTACTTATAAGGTCTTTTTAAATTACTTATCTTTTTGGCCGACAGACAGACCGCACTATCTATAAATACCGGCGCCGTAAATGTTTCTTTCACAAATTGGCGAGCTACAGATGTGACACGCCAAATCCAAGGAGTATTGATATCAAGCAGGTAGCCGGTTGTGAAAACTTTACCGAATCGTTTCATGGTTTCTAAAGGGTCCTTAAAAGTATAGCAAAACAGATAACTTACTTGCTGAGTTCAGACTAGGCTCACAGTACAGACACTTCTTCTGTGCAAGCCACAGCAAACCCCAAGGTTTGCTGTTATGTAATAAAAAAATTGGCTATTACGAGTATATAATAAGTTTTTTGCTCCTAACTCGCTTCGAGTTATTGTGTTTGCACTGTTTTGTGCTTTGTAAAGTAAGCAATGCACCCAATGTTCCTACCACATAGCGCTATATAGTAGAAACATATGGGGTCTCATACCTATAGGATTTTTATTTTGTTTCTCGCTTTCGTCCAGCGCCGCCGTGGTTGCCACAGGGTAAACTGTAAACATTTAAGGAACTGTACAAGGTGTGGTTTCATAAAACTGTGTAAATAAGAAACGGGCTCTGATATTCATGCAACCATTTCTAATTATTTTTATTCTAAGTTTAATAATTTTATTTTAATTCTCGATTTGTTTCTGTTTGTAAACAAACTAAGTAGTAACATTTTAACACTGAACCCATTTTTTTCTTTGCGAACCCTTTTTACTTACTGAAACAAATACACTGCAATTTAAAACATTACTTTCTACTATCTCGCTCGCATAAATATTGTAACAAGGACCCATGACTGACTTGCAAAAAATGGCCTTGGCGATTTCCCAACCCTATCCTATTCGCTGAAACCTGTGGCTGAAACAAAGACATTGCATTTAAAAATTCCTGGTTTGGTTTCTCTCTCGCATAAATAATAGACCGAGTACCCATCAAAAACTTGTAAGACAAAGTCACCTGGCTCGACTCGACGAACTCCATCCCATTCGCTCCGGTCTGCTGGCCACCCCTGCAGTTACGCCTGTGAATTAGTTTCGGTGATTACAACCCTACGAGTATCTTACAGATTTGCCGCCTTCGCCATGTGGTTCTCCGCAGAGTAGAATAGGACCACTCCAAGCCTTCCCGTGGATGTCGTAGAAGGCGACTTAGGAAACACAAGCTAAACAAAGCTTATAAACATCAAGGAGACGTGTCCGATCCGTCTGGCTAGCGTGGAGAGTGTAGCCCAAATCTTCTGACTGTTCTGGCTAATATATAGCTCTGGTACAGAAAGGGGCGGGCAGTTGAGACTAAAAAAACCGGCTAAGTGTGAGTCAAACTCGCGCAATGAGGGTTCCGTACAATATGCTTCGTGCAACACACAATGTGCAAAAATGTTTTATTCAATTGACTAGCGCTATCTAGTGGTGTTGTAGTGAACTATTTCCCTAGTTTACCACTTTTCAACTGATAGAATTCTTATTATTTTTCGTGTAATCTTAAAGCAATAAACTACATATTGTATTTTTTTCGAAATTTTAGGCTCAGTAGTTTCGGAGATCAAATTTGGGATTGTCAAATTTTGCCTTCTTTCGTGAATAAAATCAAAAGTATTGATTTTTCCCGAACAAATAAATTTTTTTTGAGATCCTCATCACAAGTCCTTATACTTGATACATAACAGGGTAAGGTTTGCAAAACTTTCTTTTAACATTTTCTATTTGCTGAAATGACCCTTATTTAAAAAAAATATATTTACTTTGCACATCCGTGTTTGGGTCATAGGTTGACACCATCTTACCAAAATTTCATTTAATTTGGTTCAGTAGATTTGGAGAAAATCGACTGTGACAGACGGACGGACGGACAGACAGACGCACGAGTGATCCTATAAGGGTTCCGTTTTTCATTTTTTGTACGGAACCCTAAAAAGACCTGATGATGATGATATATTTATGACGGATTTCAATCTTATCTAGATTGAAAGTAGAGGTAGTCAAAGTCAATAGTATATTCAAAGTCCAATAATTATACCCCTCTGAACTTCTCTTAGATACATGTTTTGATATAAGTATACTTAATAGTATGATGAATAATGATATAAGTATACTTAATAGTCCAATCAACGACGCTCTTGAAACCCGAATAATTATAAGGGGTTTCTAAGCTCTGAAAAGCTATAGGTACTAAAATACTCTTATTAATTTATATCTTAGTAGCCTGCTGTTAAAAAAATATTACTGTTCCGTATCCAAACATTGCAACTCTACCTCGAAACATTCCTCTTTGACTCCGGTCTACTGGCCACCCCTGCAGTTACGCCTGTCATGAATTATTTTGGGTGATTACAACCCTTCTTATCTAAGTTCTTGGTGAGTACAACCCTTCTTATCCAAGTTGTGATGAATCATAGAGATATCCTAGCTGCCTATTGGTTGCCTTTGTGTATTCTAAACCTTGAATTTTGAATTGACTTTATAGACTCTAAGTGTGATTTTGTCACAAGTCAAATCAAACACGGATGAGCCAATCGTTGCTCAGTGTACATTTTAACGGTACAGTATAATTTTTTTTGTTAGCCTAATTTGTGTCCCACTGCTGGGCAAAGGCCTCCCCTCCCTTCTTCCATTCGTCCCTATCTGGTGCAATCTGCTGCCAGCCATTACCTTTGTGTAGAAGTCATAGAAGGTATCATACGTAAAATAAAACGCTGATCTCAAATTGGTCGATGGCACTGGTTGAAAGCATTTGACAATGTTTATTTATAGAGTTAACACTAGAACTGTTATTTTAATATTGTTATTTAAGATATAATTAGAAATAGCTGTGTAAGTTCACGTATGCTAAATAACTACTGTATAAGAAGGGAGCGGGGAACGAGGTAAAAGCACGTTAGCCATTCAACCAATCAGCGCAAACCTTCCTTCGCCAAATCATTTAACTGCAAGTGGCCGTAAATTAATCAATTTACTAAAATACATACGTTGTTATTTAATTTATGTATTTTAGTTGCCCCACTTTAACTACTGTTTATGATTTTCCGAAAGTTGATCAATTAACTCGAAAATTGATTAATTTACAATTCTTGTTATTTTCCGGTGACATAAATATTCTTTGCCATCAGTATTATTATAGTACAGGATAACTATATCCTGTACTATAATATATAATAGTACAGACCACTGTACTATACCTATATGATGGTAAGCATTCCTCCCGCCGCTCTGCTTGCGTCCTTTTGTATCATATCAATACACAATGCGGTGGGACGCAATCACGTAAAAGCTTCGTAATAATACTGATGGAGCGGCGCTATGAACCCATTAATTTCGATTGACAAGCTTTAATTATGACCAGGCTACCTGCTGTAAAAACTTTCCCAAAATTATCATGATAATATTTCTTGCCTTTTCCTTTTTGAAATTATTTCCTTATTCCCAAAATTATATAAGAACATAAATAACTATCTTATATAAGAACATAAAGACACGTTTTGCATTTACCCTTATAAAAAAGATGGTATCAATTTTGAGCAATATCTTACAGTCGTTTAAATTATATTTTTCACGATTCACCCCTTTAAAGGTATGTCGAGGGTCAATTTACACCAATCGGAAAGTATAAATAGAATCTCCTCCTTTACTGAGGCCGGTCAACATACAATACTGTCACGACTTTTCCATCGCGGGGTAGACAGAGTTCTATAGTTATAAAGCCACGTTAAGCATAGTAGTGGGGCGTGCAGATGAAAACACCATAAATAAACATCAAAGCCCCTGATGAACATGTCTTTTGCATTCTTTCTCTTCCTAGAAGTCACAACAGGATACTGTGTGGATGGCCGTCTTCCGCCGACCGGACTATTTTTATACTATTGCGTTCTGGTAGTCGTATGAAGTCCCATTTAGGATATTTTTGATTTGTGACTTATCCTTTACCTGATTATAAGTAGTGTATTTTTTAACCTGTCTAATAAGCATATAGCTTCCATGGTGATAGGAGTGTAACCATATTTTTTTAGAATTAACTTGCTAGTTAATTCTTAAAACACAAAAAGGCCCTCCCCGGTTGCGTCCGGGAAGGTGTTATATTTATAAACCTTCCTCATGAATGACTATCTATGGCTGAAAACTGCATTAAAAACCGAAGAGTAGTTAAAAATACCTAAGTGACAGACAGCGGTAGTGACTTCATTTTATTATATATTGGATAAGGATTAAGGATAACGGGATGTAATTTTGGAGAACCGTTGTTTTAATTTTTCTCTGAAAAAAAACTGAATAGTAAGATAAGATAAGATAAGACATTTATTTGTGAAACATGTTGCAGTTTACATACATATAAGTAGGATTACATACATGTATTGTAGATGTTATATAAATAGTCGAAAATGAACATGTTCGGCCACATGGCATACAAATATTATGTTACAAGACATGCATATTATAGAATTATAGCAACCGTCAATAAGCGAAAATAAAAATAAATTATTCATTGATGCTAAAATTGCGTAGTCACAAATTTGATGGTCATAATATTTATTTAGCATGTCAAGTTAAGAGTTATATCAGTAAATTATTTTAAAAGATGTAACCCTTAGCATCTGTGCTTTGAAACTATTTACCCAATACCTCGAAGCACTGTCAATATGTTACTTTTAACCCCATACTTTGGAAGGATTCCCTAGGGATACCCCGGAAGAAATTGCAAACTTATAAAGATCCATGGCTATCCCGCGTCCATAATAAACGTGTTACGTCTAATATGTCTGTCAGAACGGGTTATCCCATAACGTGTCGGCACCCTACTCACATGGCTGGCGTAAGACGCATGCTAAACATAGACCTATCAAAATATATGGCTAGAGAGACAAATTCCTTAATTATTCTTATGAAATTAAAATAAGATATGGGAATATATTCCGCGCTGGCAGGATTTGAACCTGCGCCTTTAACTTTATACGACTACACCTTACCAATTCGGCCACCGCGGTTTGATCCTACACGTCGAATTTCTCCGGCATATCCCATAACTGTCTCCGTGGTCCAGTGGTTAAGGCGTTTGCCTTGTTGACCCGGGGGTCGTGGGTTCGATTCCCGCGGGAAGCATACTTTGTTAAGTTGTTTCCAGTTTGGTTAGGACATTGCAGGCATGTATCACCTGATTGTCTGATAAGAAAGATTGATTCCGTGCTTCGGAAGGCACGTAAAGCCGGGGTCCCGGGTGCCATCTGGTAGTCGTGAAAGGAACCACGTCAGAGGCCGAGAGGCAAACAAAGCTCATAAACATTAGAGAGACCTCTCCAACCCGTCTGGCCAGCGTGGAGAGCGTAGGCCAAATCCTCTGACTGCTCTGGCTAATATAGATATGGCTCTGGTAGTACAGAGGGTCGTGCTCCTGCAGTGGAGACTAAAAAAGACCTGATTATGATATGATACTTTATCGCTAAAAATAATTACAAAACATAACCGAATTTGCTAACTTATCAATACCAATACATTAAGGATAATCTCTTTGGGTAATAATGGTGTTACCTCTAACACATCTGTCAGAGCGGGTTATCCTATCCTACATCGTAACTTGTCCACACCCTACTCACGTGGGAGCGTCGCGTTCGCCGCATACTAAACACAATAGGTATGCGGCTAGCGATGAATTCCTTTGTTGATGTAATTTCTAGGATTTAATACCGTTGTGAGTCCTAATAACATCATCTGAGCCGTAAAAAGTCCACTGGATATAGTCCTCCCTCAAGGATTTCCTATACGACTGGTCGGAAGCGCCCTGCACACCTTCCTGCGACCTTAGTCAGGTCGTCTGTCCAGCTGGTCGGTGGGTGTTCAAAGCCGGCACGTGGTCGCCATTTGAGAACCTTTCTGCCCCATCGGCCATTGGCATGAAATTGACGTTTTTTTTCTGATTCGTGAGATTTTTTTTGCTAAAAGAAGAAAGTTATCAATTTAAAAAACCAACAATAAAAAAAAACAAATAGCAAGGGCCTCTTTCTAAGTAAGGAGTCTTTTTGGAATAAATTATTTATTATTATTCCAGGATTATAGATATTATTAGCTCCGTGGCGCAGCGGTCAACACGCCGGCCTGTGGCGCGGATGGTCCCGGGTTCGATTCCCGGTCAGGTCAAGATGAAAAATGATCTTTTTCAGATTGACCTGGGTCTTGAATGTTTATCTATATATGTATTTGTTATAAAATACAGTATCGTTGAGTAGTATCCAATTTTTCCAAAACAAAATTTTTTTGTTGTAAAAATTGTAATGTCAAATATGACAATTAATAAGTGTTCAAAGAAACCTATATTAAATAAACGATTGAATTTGAATTTGAAACTTATTCCCTGCTGAACTGCAATATTTTTTTAGTTTATAGTAATCAGAAATGTATTGAAAAACGTCGTATGATGCTCGTAGGTACTCAGTAAAGCTGTCTATTGTAGTCATCGGTTCATTAAACGCACTTGGCTTCGTCTGGTGCCTATTAACACCTCGACTATCCAGCTTACCGTACTTGCATCATAATGTTCTCTTATTACGGTTTTGTCGCGTTTTTACATTGTATAAAACCTAACGTTTCGAATAATTAAAACCGTATTGAAAGTAATTTTATTTTAATTGTATCAATCGCGAAAACATAAGAAATCATTATGCATATAAATGTTATAAATGCCTTTTCATTCAATTTCTCCTCACCAAATTATTATAATTAAAATATTTAGCAAAAAATCCACGGAGCCTTAAAATTACATCATGGAAAAAGAAAATACCCGACGTGACATCATTTTCCATGAAAATGATTTGCAAAAACCTCATTTCGTCAAAGTAGGCGTAGTTTGCACAGCGCGGTATAGCAATCATGGTTCAAAAGGGCCCATCTCGTATAAGTACAGCTGAGTGTGTGGTCGGAATAAAGATGTTTCAAGTTACCCGAGCACAGAGTAGAAAATTTGTAAGTAGAGACTAAGTTATAACCTTCGATTTGTCGGTCGTTTTCTGTTTAGTGATTTCCTGATATTCAAATGGACTGTAAGTTAGCGGTACGTAATGCAAAATTTTAATTTGTTAACACACTGATCTGATGATGGTGGAGGTCAAAGATAAATAGCACTAAAGATGTGAATAAAAAAGCTTGTTACAAAGAAATGTGCCCCGTTCGTCTCATAAATATTAAAATTTAGATTCCTACCTGGTGGGTCGACCAAGCGACATAGCGTGCAGATCCGATGGCCGATGGAGCTGAAAGGTTCTCGAATGGCGGCTACGTAGAGGTAAGTGCAGCGCCGGACACCCACCGACCAGGTGATCACACGACCTGACCAAGGTCGCAGGGAAACGCTGAATGCAGGCCGTTTTCAACCAGTCATTTTGGAAATCCTAAGAAGAGGCCTATGTCCTGCGGTGGCCTTCTTGTGACTAAAATTATGATGACGGAAGACCAAAAGAAGGTTCGGTTTCAGCGGAAAAATTGAGCTTTCGTAACAATTTGTTATAACATAATAGCTCGTCATATGTCATCTCGTCTATTTCCCCACGCCATTGCATATCGCCGGGGAAAAGCTAGTCTTCAATAATATATGACCCGCAATACACGCAAGGATTTGCTGTGTACAGAATATTGTTTGAACTTTGAAGCTAAATCTCTCTATTCATTCTACTCTATACGTTTACATAGGGAGCTTTTTTTGTATTTTCTTTATCGCGTCGCTATTTTCCTGCAGGTTTTGACTCGTAATCTCGCAGGTTCCATTGTACGTTTCACGGTTATCAATGTTATCATGTCCTTTATGACTCGGCGGTTTTAATTTATTTCGGGCCGAAATCCCTTCCTAACAATGACATTTCACTGGCTATAGACGTCGTATCAGCCCACTCAACAAGGGACGTATGGGTTTATCTCTTTTAATAGTTATTTCTTGATGGTAATTAATAAATATCTTAATCTTTTACCTGTTTGTAAACTGGAAATAGACGGTTCTGAAAGAGTACAAAGTACTTTTCAACGGATGAAAATATGGAGGAGGTTGTGGACGCGTAAAAAGATTTACCTTTAAAACGATTGTTTTTTAATTTATAAATTCTACGAATATGACGCTTTTATTTTATTTTCGTGAAAAAATAACTATCAGCAGTTTATAAATAGTATAAGTTCATGAAAAGCGTGAATAGTTTGCTGTTGAGACTTTGAAAGTGAGCCGGGAGATTAACTCCAACTAGCAGAGATTAAAATCGTTATCCGCCGTGAAACTTATAATAACTTGAATCTTCATGATTGAGGATAGTTTGGTCTTCGATTACCTTTTTTACAAAATGTTAAAAAGCATAAGTTAATATTAATTTAGAACACGAGTGAGTAATAATAGGTTTTACAGAAAATTCACGTAATCCGACGAGAGAATTACTTTGATATAACTTTGATTTTGAGGCTTGAGGATAGTTTTTTCTTCAATTACCTTTTTTCAAAACATGAATAAGTTTACTATTTTAGAACACATATACGGGTAAAAATAACTTTTACTGAAAATTTACGAAATCTGATGTGAGGATAACTTATAAATAACTTGGATTCTTAGACTTCTTCTTCTTGTCGTGTCGATTGGCTCAAATAATAGAGATCAAATTTTGTCCCTCCAGTACATGGTGAATGGTATTCCACACTCCGTCGCTGACTTGAAGATAATTTGCCCTGCGATCACCTTTTTTACATGTCGTAAAAATAACTAATATATTAAGTTCTAATTTAAATTAAGCTTTTCTATATTTTTTGTTTGCAATAATGTCAGCTATCGATTTATTAAGGTTTCATGGTTGGCCGCGATTTTGAAAAAAAATCAAAATGGCGGCAGTAAGTATGCCACAGATCTTCTATCCCCTTTTAGTGAAAATATGATCAAGCGATCAGGCTGTCTAACTAAAACAATGCCGTTATTTGTACCAAAAAGTTAATTGTTGTCGCTTTTAATTTCATCCTCCCGATGATAAATGATGTTGCTGAAACGAACACACGTAATGGTTGTGGCAATGGCAACTCATATCCTATTCATTGTAACCTCATCCTATTTTCCTCAATCATATATATTGTATTATCTAATATCCAGAACAATTTGACTTTCTTTGTACCATCATTAATTGACGAAGTGTTGTATTGCATGTCTGATTTATTATTGTATTCTTTATCTTATATCCAGCTCTAATCTAACATTCTGAGTATCATTATATTGATTGATTTAGTGTTGGGTAAATGATACAAAGTTAGACTCTATTGTCGTAAAAAATCTGCTATTTTGATAATCTAGTATTCGATTTTTTGAGAATCTAATATTAGGCGAATAAAGGGATCCCTGGCCAGGCTATGATGGAACACTATATTTTTTTCAGATTGGTCTGAGTCTTTGTGATGTATATCTGATAACCATCTTTTATTATAAAGTAAGTATAGTATCGTTGAGTAAGTATCCTAGGACTAGGACAAAAGTTCACAACAGTATGCTAGCTCAATCTGTGTTCCCTATGGATGTATTGTTTTAGATTAGGTTTACCCATATTCCACAGATTCGTTGTTTATCGTAGAAGGCGACTATGGAAAAAAAACACAAATGTTTTTTTATGTTTTCGCGATTGTTACACATTTAAATAAAATTATTTTAATACGGTTTTTATCGCGTTTATTACATTATTTATACACCTAACGTTTCGAGCACTTTACAGTGTTCGTGGTCGCAGGTAGACTAAGTTGACATTTGTCTAGTATTTTATAAGAATTGCAAAATCCACCGCCTAAAATATTTATTGATAACGTTCCGGATGTACGCAGTATTGGCTCACGGTGTCTAAAGGTCTTGCAGTCTTCTGCTTAGCTTGAGATTTGATTAAATTGATGACTGGATCCCAGTCTTATAAAATACTAGACAAATGTCAACTTAGTCTACCTGCGACCACGAACACTGTAAAGTGCTCGAAACGTTAGGTGTATAATAGTACATTATGGTACTAGTGTGTAACATTGGTGATTACCGCCGAGGCGCCATTGAGACCTGAGCCGCAGGCGAGGGTCTTAAGAGAGCCAAGGACGATAATCATCAATACACACGTGTATCATACGACGTTTTTCAACACACTTGTGAATAAAATAACAATAAAAACTCATTTTATTTAGTAGATAAAAAGTTTATTTAGAGAAACAATTAGTAAATGTGCAGTTAGTAAAATTATAATTAACTGTTTTTGATGGCATAGTGGTCTCATCAGATAGATTATTTATTGAAATACTTTCATGTTCTATTGTAATTTGAGATGGTTCATTATTCGTGTAGGTAGGTGAAATCCAATTATTGGATGTACTTGGTGTTTCGTCAGTAGGAAGCGCCTCAGAATCAAGTTTAATTCTTTTTGTGATTTTTGCACAAATTTCCTTCTTGTTTTGTATGGAATCTTCTACGTATGATTCTGCTAGATTGCTAGATCGCCACCCACCATGACGCTTCAAAGTCATTATATCAGCTCCTGAATTAGCCAGCAATGTAGCTGAAGTTCTTCTGAAACTATGTCCAGTGTAGCTCTCAGCATCTGCTAAACCTAAAAACTTTGCGATTTATTTAGACATAGAACCAAATTTGTTTATACCTATAGGCTGACAGGTACATTTACCATTCTGGTAATTTAGAAAGAAACGGTCAGTTTTTGCTTTTGGTGACCGCAAACTTTCATACTTCTTAACAATTTCATAGAATGGACCGTGTATGGTGAATGACCTCGGTATTTTATTTTTCGTGATAGGTATCTTCACTAAAAGCATCTGTCCATGGTTTTCTATGTTTTTTACGGTTATATTTGTTAATTCTTGTATCCTACAGGCACCAGTTACACCAAATATTAAAGCAACCTGAAAAAAAAGAAACAATAATTATTAAGTTCAACATACAACACAGGCTGAAGACGCGTAGATATTTAAAATTAATTTAACTAACCTTAGTAGCCAGATATTGGTTATCTACAGCATCTTTTATAAATTTTTCTATATCGTCAGACGATAAAACCTTTGATTTCTTGCTTCTAAATCCATCGGATAGTCTCTTTAGATAAGCTGACAAATTAAAGTATGTTTTTAAGTCCACTCCATTCTTTGTTCGGACTGTACTTTTTAACATTGAGTATAAACACCACAAAGAGCTAGGTTTTTACTTAGAAGATAATTCTTTAAAGTACGCCATGAACACATTTTCTGAAAAAGACTGCGTATTCTTGCTGTTTTGCCATTTTATGAAATTTTGGTACGCTAATAGATATTTTTCATTGGAGTTTTCAGGTAGTAAACTTTCCATAACGTTAAGGGCTTCACATCTTATATCGGGCGGTGTACAACATAAATAATTTTTTTCGTAACTAGTACTTGTAGACATTTTAATTAATAAATAACTATAATTTCAATAGTGAAAACGAGTTGTGAAAAATGTTTCGCTATGGCGGGAAAAATTAAACAGTTTTCCTATGCGCGCGAGTTAAACAGACACGCTGCCTGTATTTCTAAAAATCCCACAAAACCCCTAGTGCCACATAAATTATTATCGATAATGGACAGACACCAGATGCCTTACCAGAAGCCCTGCTGAAGACCACCAGGATCTTATAAACAAACAATAACTTCTAATGCAACTCGTCGACATCAGTCCTGTCTCCCACGGAGGCAATTATGATAACGCCAGACACACCACCACCCCGAAGATATGTTTACTATATAAGACGTACTTTGCTTTGTATAGAGTCGGAGTCGGACGGATTGCTCAAATGCCTTCCGCAGACCCTCCTCCTCCTCCTTGTGAGCATATTCAATGCGTGTCTCGCAAATTGCACCTTTCCAGCCGCCTGGAAGGAAGCAATCGTGATCGGCATCCCCAAACCAGGTAAAGACCTGAAAAATCCCACCTCCTACCGACCTATTAGCCTCTTGAGTGCTCTGGGGAAGATCTATGAACGGATCCTCCTCAAAAGACTCAAGGACTATGTAGAGTCGAAAAGTCTCATCCCCGACGAGCAGTTTGGCTTTCGGGCCAAACACGCTTGCCACCACCAGTTGCACCGCTTCACGGAGCACATCCTAAAACTTCGAAACTGGGGTCGTCCCACGGGAGCACTCTTCTTCGATGTAGCGAAAGCCTTCGACAAAGTCTGGCATTCTGGCTTGATCTCCAAGCTGGCCAATATGGGCCTCCCAGACAGTCTCGTGCACATCATACGAGACTTCTTGTCGAATAGGACTTTTCGCTACAGAGTCGAAGGATGTCTCTCGAACCCCCGTCCCATCCGAGCCGGCGTCCCTCAGGGCGCGGTTCTCTCACCTCTCCTCTATTCGCTTTACACAAGCGATATTCCCAAGACCCCTAACGTAGAGTTGGCATTATTCGCCGACGATACGGCTCTCTATACCTCCCATCACAATAACTCGATGATTGTGAAACGGCTTCAGTCCGCCGTCGACGCACTAGGCAGGTGGTTTAAGAGGTGGCGCATCGAGGTCAATCCTGAGAAGAGCACAGCTGTGCTCTTCACGAAGGATGGCCAAGGTACGCGACGTCGAAAAATCACCATGTCTGGTGAAGTCCAATCCCCAATAGGGACAGTGTCCCTATACGACAAGCCCATTCCCTGGGCTAAAAAGGCCAAGTACCTTGGAGTCGTATTCGATAGTGGCATGACCTTCAGTCACCACATCACCAAAGTCCGCAACCATGCCGCCTTTGTATTAGGCCGTCTCAGTCCCATGATAGGCAATGCTAGGATGTCACTTAGAAATAAGTTGACACTCTATAAGCTTTGCGTCCGCCCGATCATGACCTACGCCGGCGTAGTGTTCTCCCATATCGCGCCCTCCCACATCAAACGGCTTCAACTCGTACAGAACCGTTTTATCCGTAGGGCGACCGGCCATCCTCGATACACACGTATGACAGACGTACACCGTGACCTACGACTCAAGTCCATCCACGGCATTCTCAAGAACGCCTCCAAGCGTTACTTCGAGAATGCCGCGCGACATCCCAACCCCCTAGTTGTGCAAGCCGCCAACTACTCCCCCACTCTCCACGACACTGCGACCGCACGTCGCAGACGTCCTAGGGACGTTCTTACCGATCCCGATGATCCTATAGACATCGTTCTTGCCCAGTCCAGCTCCTCTCCGGCTCCGAACAGCCAGAGGAATCCCACCCTCCGCCCCTGTCGCACTCGCCACCGGGTAAGAGTGCGTAGAGTAGGACTAGCTCCGATTACTGGTGACCGCCCGGCGGTCCCGGGTGATTTGCACCCAGGATAGGTCCTTCGGACACCGTAGCTTTCGGCCCATACGGCAAAACATGAGAGTTGCTGCTCTCTAAAGGCTTTGCCATTGTTTCTCAGTTCGGCCCTTCAGGTCATGCATGCAAATCGCGGCCCATCTGGCATATGAGAGTTTGCTGTCTCTCCAAGCCTTGCGCACCCAGGCAACGCCCAAAGCCGAGGTTCGTCCCTCCTGGGAACCCTTTGGTGATGTTTGCTTACAGGTTGAGGGCATTCTGCCCTCACCTCAAAAGTCCGGTGAAGTAGCGAAAGCTCACTTGGAGCTAGCTACGTAGTCCATTCAAAAAAAAAAAAAAAAATGTATAGAGTCATTATTAGTCTACTCGCCATCCGCGGCGGTACTCTGTATAATCAAATTTTAATTAATTAAATGTGTGAATAAAGTTTACATTTTTTTCGGAAAACTCCGTCGCAGAAAGTTAACTGGCGCCCGTACGTGGGGCGTCATCGTGAAATTCGCGTTCCGTGAACTCTGCATCGCAGAAGAATTCGCAGTCTTTCAAGACGAAGGTGACGCCACTGAAGAACCCCAAAATTGTTAGCTGCCGACGTGATGTTTCTCCAAATCGTCGCGACGCTCATACTGTAAGTGTTCGCCAATTTTTTGTCTCTGTTTCCTAAAATCCAGAGCCTTTCCTTTTCCTACAATAATCCGAATTGTTAGGATTTCTGCTTCTTCTTTAAAGTAATTATAATAGGTATATTTTTTCTCTATTTATTGAACATTTAATTTCTTTTTTTTTATAATGGCAGTAGAAAACGTATATGTAGATATTGGTCAAAGTCTGCACGCCATACCAATATACAATGGCGACTCTGACAGATTATACCCATTTTTAAACGTGGCAAAGCAATTCATAGATACGCACGGCAATACGCCTAGAATTATTGAACATGTACTGTCACGACTGAGAGATAAAGCTGCTGATGTAGTCTGTATGGTGATACATTCCTATAATTGGGATACCATAAAACACACCTTGATAAGTCGCTGTGGCGATGGAAAAACCATCGACTTATACAAACACGAAATTTTAAATATGAATCTTGTAAATGGTGACTTTACTGACATGATTCTGAAGTTGGATAGAAAATTATTTGCCATGGAATCTATGCTTATTGATCTACATGGTCGTGAACATGCCAGATTTGCTATTGAAATTTATAAGCAGGATGCAAAAACTGCTCTTTTAAGACATTTACCATCGTTTATTCAGACACAAGTAATTACCTTAAACTATCACTCTCTATGTACACACATACAGCAACTTTGCGCGCATAATTTATTAAACAGAAATAGCAGTAACCACCACTTTAAAAACGATAAAATTCAATACGGTATGCGATCCCCTCAAAATAATTACCCTTTGCATCGAGCTCAAGGGCATACACCGCCAATTCCTAATAATCAGCGATTCGCGCAATCACCACGTCACACCTATCCGCCACGTCCGCAATCTCTAATGCGTCAACAATGGCAAAGAAATGAGCAACAACAGCGGCATCAAAATTACGCAAATCATAATAATAACATCAACTATTTTAACAACAACCGTAATCATTTAAATCGGAATAACAACTATTTTAACAATAATAATAATCACGTAAATCGGGACAATACGCAATTAGCAGACCGTGACGTAACCATGCGTACAGCCAATCGGTCCTCCAATAGTCGGGGTCCCATGATAAATTTAGGAAGAGGCATGGTAGCTCAAGAATTATTCAATCAAGACAATCCTCAGCCTGTGGAAAATGAAAGTGAGGATTTTCACGTGGAAAATCTATCGCGTATACCAACGTGATATTACTAAACAACGTTACTTTTTCCGATCTACCATATGTAGTAGAATCGCACTACGGTTTAAAAATATTAATTGATACGGGCTCAAGTCGATCTTTTATTACAAATAAAGTTCATGAAAAGTTATTTCCAGATCAGGAATATGTACCTGAGATATTTACTGTTAGGACGGCACATCAAACGACTACACATAAAGGGGTAGTTAAAACGCCATTCTGGCAAAAAGTATTTGGGCCAGGTACAGAAAAAATGACCTTTTATGTGTTTGATTTTAGTGAAAAATACGATGTTTTGATTGGAATGGATTTATTAAAATTAATGAGAGCTGAGATACAAATTCATGAAAACAAACTAAGGACGCCTCATAAAATAATTGATTTAAATTATACGGATAAGCCCAGAACTAACAACTTAAATGCATTACTTGAAGAATATAAAGACATATTTTCGAGCGACCTATCGTCTAGTTGTTCACCTGATGTCGTTCACGAAATAAAACTCACCTCTAACGAACCAATTTATCAACGCGCCTATCGGTTGCCACAAATACAAAGAGAGGAAGTCAAACGACAAGTAGATGAGATGTTAGCCAACGGGATAATTAGGCATAGCGATTCCCCGTGGTCAAGCCCCGTCCATCTAGTACCAAAAAAATTAGATAAGGACGGAGTCCAAAAGTATAGGTTAGTAATTGACTATCGCAAATTAAACGAACAGACAAGAAGTGACAAATTCCCTCTACCACTGATCGAAGACATATTTTCCCAATTAAATGGTAATAAATATTTTTCCACACTTGATTTAACTAGTGGCTACCACCAAGTGAAAATGCACCCTAACAGTATTGAGTGTACTAGCTTCGCGACATCCGACGGACATTATGAATTTTTGCGCATGCCATTTGGTTTGAAGAACGCGCCAAGTACTTTTCAAAGAATGATGAATTCTGTACTTAAAGAACATATAGGAAAAATCTGCATGGTCTATTTAGATGATATAATAGTATACGCGGAAAATAAGGAAAAACACCTAGAAAATCTAAAACTCATATTCGAAACATTAAGAAAAGCAAACCTCAAAGTCTCTCTTTGTAAGAGCGAATTTTTCAAAACGGAAGTAAAGTTTTTAGGCCACGTATTAGGTAAAGACGGACTAAAACCAGATCCAAAAAAAATCGAAGCTATAAATAAATTTCCTATACCTAAAACAATCAAAGAAATAAAATCCTTTTTAGGAATGGTAGGTTATTACCGAAAATTCATTAAAAATATGAGTCAGATTACGCGCCCTCTGACCGAATGCACAAAAAAGAATGCAAGTATAAAACATACCCCAGAATTTATTTCCGCCTTCGAAAAATGTAAAACACTTTTAATAAATGCACCCGTATTAAAATTTCCTGACTATAACAAATTATTTGTAGTAACCACCGACGCTAGCGATAAAGCATTAGGTGCGGTCATAAGCCAAGAAGACCACCCTATAGCCTACGTATCACGAACGTTATCGGAAACAGAAAGAAAATATAATACCACCGAAAAGGAATTATTAGGTATTATATGGGCTTTGCAACAATTCCGGCCATATATATACGGTAGGAAATTCGTGATAGAAACGGATCACCAACCACTTACTTGGTTATGTAAATTAAAAGAACCTAATGCAAAATTAACTAGATGGAGACTGAAGCTCATGGAATATGACTTTGATATAAAACACAAAAAGGGATGCGTTAATCACGTAGCCGATGCTCTCTCTCGAATTCAAATCAATTTAACAGAAAGCGAAATAGTAGAAACCTTAAGTGAATCTGATAACGCGACTGTCCATAGTAACGCGGATGATAATGAGTCAGGTATACCTATAAAAAGCGAACATCCTAGTGGAAAAATGAATAGGATTTTTATTAAGCTAGGAATAGAGTCAGAACATAGAAAAATTAACCGCGACCATTATCTTACGTTGAGCGATAGTAGTATGGGTGAAGAATTTTTAGAGTTTGCCTTAAAATATTTAGACAAAAATAAATATGCTATTGTTTGTCCTGACGAAGACCTGTTTCAAATCATCTCTGAAGTATACCGTACCAAACTAAATAAATCAACTTTAAAATTAATAAGATACACTAAAATATTAAAAGAACCAACAACGATCGAAGAACAAATGGAAATAATCATTAATACACACAAGGAAAACAACAGACATCTTGGTATCACTGCTATGATAGAACTAATTAAAAGAAATTTTTATTGGGAACAAATGAAGAAAATGGTACGCAAGTACGTAGAAAACTGTGAATCGTGTCATCGTGCAAAATATAATAGACACCCTGTCACAGCCCCGTTAGAACGAACTTCAACTCCTCTGAAACCAATGGAGGAATGGATGATAGATATATTCTTCTTTAAAAACCATAAATTCCTTACAATAATTGACAAGTTTTCTAAATACGCGTTATGTAAAATATTACAAACTGTTAATTCAATCGATATTTGCAATGCACTTATCGATGTATTTAGCATAATCGGTACTCCTAAATTAATTATTGCAGATGGTGAAAAAGGAATCTCATCGGTCACTACGCAAGAGCTTTTGAAACAGTATAAAATTAATTGTCACATAACTACTCCAAAACATTCCACCTCTAAAGCGGACGTTGAACGCTTTCATTCCACTTTATTTGAAATCTTAAGACTGCAAACAGAAAGTAATCCGAACTTGTCAATAGAAAATATAATTTCATTATCGATTTTAGCGTATAATAATTCCCCACATAGTACGACGAAGTTTACCCCTTTTGAAGTACATTTTGGAATTAGGATACCGTTTGAATATGAACCATCTCAACATTTATTAGTAACGGAATACGTGTCTAGGCATAGAGAATTAATGACAAAGGTATATACACAAATATATAATGATATAGATTTACTTAAAAATAAGATTCAGCAAAGAAATTCCGAATCTGACTTAAAAATGCCTAAAGTAGGTCAAATGATATATATAAAAAACACAGAACGTGGAAAAAATAAAAATAAATTTATAGGCCCTTTCAAAGTATTAGCGATAGAACCGCGTAACACAATTGTATATCAACGTCGAAATTCGAAATTAAAAACCCACGTTAATGAAATAAAAATTGCAGGTACAGTGTCGGATTCGCAAGAGGAACCGTCCACTTCGAGCAACTAAAAAACAACCAACATTTTGCGATAACCAGTCTGGGAAACGCCAAAGTAAGAGCAGGAGAATGGAAAATAATTCACGTACTAAACCTAGAAGCCATCGTAAAACAACAAGAATTGGCAAAACAAAATTTTTACTCGTTAAATAAAAAATCGGAAGAAAACGATATCTCCCATACGTCGATCAACAAAATCACTTACCTCTTAGAACAAAATGACGAAATAATAAGTCATATCGACTTAAACAAACGCATCAAAAGAGGTTTAATTAATGGTTTGGGCTCTATAATAAAATCTATCACAGGAAACGCCGATAATGATGACATTGAACGTTTAACAAGAGAAATCAATCAGAATCGTCATATCTTAAAAGAACAAATCTCTTTAACTGCCTCTATTTTAGATGATTTTCACAAACAACTATTCAACCTCACGGAAAATCAGAAGAGATTCAACGATATTGTAAATAGAATAGCAGGCAAGATAAATGCCTTCTTGCTTTACGCTGACTTAGTATATCATGTAGAAACATTAAATAATTTACTAGAAAGACTGTCTACAGCGATAACATTTGCCCAACACGGCATGTATCACCATTCGATTATTAAACATGATGTGCTTTTAGATTCGATAAAATTTATACCTAAGGGTCAGTTAATCACTGACAACTTATTAATGCTAAGTAGTTATTTAAGTGTCCAACTACATAAACTAGAAAATCATTATTACTTTATAATTACTTTGCCTTTAGTAGAAGAAGTAAAATATGAATATTTGGATATTACCCCAATTATCCAACCCTTAAATGATACCCTTTGTACTTATCCCATCTCCCAACGGAGACAATTATTGCGACATGACAAAGTATTTGAGGCAACAGACTGCACTAATAACGACGAGTATATATGCACTAAGAAGGCAATCAAGTTATCATCATGCGAAGAGAATATATTACAACTAGAAGAGGAAAACTGCAAACTTTCAACAATCCAATGCCCTGCAAATATGTGGACAAAAATCAGCAATAATATATACCTCGTCTATACGACGGCAGCCGAAGGAGTCGAAATAGAATGCAGAGATGGAGTAAAACAAACAAAAATCAAAGGATCTTCCCTTATAAGGAACGAAAATTGTCGTGTCACGTTCCAAGAACATACAATGGAATCAGTTGAAACACCTGAAGAAATCCTGCGGATACCTGAATTAAAAATGCAGATTATAGAACAACTGCCACCTATCCAGTTTAGCAACAATGAGAATCAAATGGAACAGCAAATACAACAGTTAAGAAACCTTAGAATACCCGAAGGTAACGTTAGCACAAGTTTTCCCTACGACATTGTCTTATATATCACATCAATTATACTAAGTCTATATCTGGGAATAAAAGCTTTCAAGAAGTTCCAACTACAACGCACGAAGAAACGTGACACATACCAGAGGAATGACGATATTGAGCTGACCACTGTACCAGCTCACCTCGAAACTTCACCTTCAATACCCCCTCGTCGTGAAGGGATATTTCCAGTTCCAGGGGAGAGGAGTTAAACAGACACCCTGCCTGTATTTCTAAAAATCCCACAAGACCCCCAGTGCCACATAAATTATTATCGATAATGGACAGACACCAGATGCCTTACCAGAAGCCCTGCTGAAGACCACCAGGATCTTATAAACAAACAATAACTTCTAATGCAACTCGTCGACATCAGTCCTGTCTCCCACGGAGGCAATTATGATAACGCCAGACACACCACCACCCCGAAGATATGTTTACTATATAAGACGTACTTTGCTTTGTATAGAGTCATTATTAGTCTACTCGCCATCCGCGGCGGTACTCTGTATAATCAAATTTTAATTAATTAAATGTGTGAATAAAGTTTACATTTTTTTCGGAAAACTCCGTCGCAGAAAGTTAACTCGCGCATTGCGATCGGCCACAGACTAAAGGGATGAGATTATTTTTTTATTTTCCGCGCAAAGGATTTGCTCCTATTCTGCCACGTACAAAATGGGGAATTTAAAGTTTTCTTTTATTACAGAGAAAACAAAAGTTATATTTGAGTGAAAGTTTTATTTATTTAACACGTACGAGTTAAAATTATCTATTTAAATAAGAAGTTGCTTGAAATGAGCAAGCAATAGGAACATTAATTTATTTGTTCTATTGAACACGATCTTTTTTTAATAAAAACTTTTTTAAGAACAAAGCAACTCAACCAATAAAATTAAAAAAAAAAATCTATAACTCACTAGTGAGTTATAGCAATGAAAAAGTCACAGTTTGATTATGGGTGTCATTCTGTGCCTAATTGCAGTGACCATAGAGCCACTTTATGAGCAAGTGTGTTGAAAATAATGTAATAAACGCGATAAAAACCGTATTAAAATAATTTTATTTAAAAGAAACACAAGCTAAACAAAGCTTATAAACTTCAAAGAGACCTCTCCAATCCGTCTAGCCAGAGTAAAGGCCAAATCCTCTGACTGCTCTGGCTAATATATGGCTCTGGTAGTACAGAGAGGGACGTGCTTCTGCAGTGGAGACCTGATGATGATGATTGCCTGTTGTTGCAGTTTTAAGGTTACTAAAGCAACCTTTCTTCTCTTCCAGAGGCGTCTCACGCAGAAGTACAGCATCGCCGTCGGAGTCCCAACGCTGGTCATCCGAGGCCGAGGGGTCCGGGACGCCCTGCTCGCAGATCCCTTGGGAGAACGCTTCCCATGGCCCGCCCCACCTTTGCATGAGCTACTGAGGGGAGTACAGCTTGAGGGGGAGAGTAAGAAGCTGTACGAAGAGCTGCCCACTGATAGTGTGAGGGTCTTCTACTTCGCGGCACACTGGGTAAGTACATTCTCTAACTTTATATTACTAGCTTCCACCCGCGGCTCCGCTCACGTTAGTGACGATCCCTAGGAAACGGTACTCATCTCCGGAATGAAGGAAGCCTATGTACTATGTACTTCGTTCCCCAGAGAACATGTATGCAAATTTTCATGATGATCGGCTCAGTAGATAGCGGGAAGGCATTACAAACAAACAAACTCACTTTCGCATTTATAATATTAGTTAGTTGGGATGGAACGGATTAGTAGACGTCCCAATTTGAATCGCGACGTAGGCTGGAGCTCACCCGCCACCTGGAAACTTATCAGGAGAAGCCAATGTCCAGCTAAAAGAGCCGCCGCATACAGAAAGCTGTTGCGAATTTTCTTCTCTACGAACCGCTTCTGATTGAGCTATTGCAGTAGAAAATCATGAATTGGCGTTGTTTCGTAGATTCCTGTCATCCACTGCGCCACTGAAGCGGTCCTTAACATATGTAGTTATAAGTATTATAACACTAGCTGGATACTCACAAATTAAGATATGGGCACTGAAGATTCGTGCCGCGTAGTTCCCAGTAGAGTAGAATAGGACGACTCCAAGTCTTAATGTGGATGTCGTAGAAGATGACTTAGGAAACACAAGCTAAACAAAGCTTACCAAACATCGAAGACACCTCTCCAACCTGTCTGGCCAGCGTCAAGGCAAATCCTCTGACTGCTTTGGCTAATATATGGCTCTGGTAGTACAGAGAGGGTCGAGCTCCTGCAGTTGAGATTAAAGAAGACCTGATGAAAATGATGATGACTCAAGGTCCAACCCCACCGTTGAAAAAGTCACATCCTTATTTTGTTTGCAGTGCCCCCCGTGCCGAGCGTTCTCCCCCAGCCTCTGCGCGGCCCTGGCCGCAGTCCGCAAGAGACGCGCCAAGTACGCCAACACGCAGCTCATACTGGTCTCCAGTGACAGGTAAGGTTTCTTACAGACATATTTTCACGTCTTTATTCCTTGCAGGGTAGACTTGAAGGGCATAACGATCAAAGGCCGCGTTTAGCTTGTTAGTGGGCGTAAAGGTGGAAAGCGGAATCAAAATGGTTGTTAGCCGCATCACCTGTAGACGTGATTCCTAATATTTTCGCCCAATCACTTGACCGGCTTTTACGATATGACCGGGAAGAAAAGCAGCTGGTATATTCTATGTTTTTTCTTTTCTCCCAAACCAGCATGGAAGAGTAATTTCTTATAATATTTTTTCTTAATGACGGATACAAAATAGGGAGTATGCACGTATTTTTTTTATTTTCTTAGTATAATCCTTAATACCCACAGTAAAAAAATTTGAAAGAACTTTTTAATTATCTGAATTAACGACGAAGATGTGAAACTTTAAAGTTTAAATAAGAAAGAGAAGTCCGATATGGACTAGTGACGTCATAGTCTATGTCATGCATACATTTGCCATATAAAATAGTGTTTTCGCGAGTGAGATAGACATATTTTCGTAAAATCATTTTATCTTGTTCGTTTTTCAACCAAATTTTATTCTCCTTCAATTCTTTACTATTGAATATTTTTGGATAAACTGGTAAGATAACAGATATTTTTTTCATGCATATTCCCAGTAGTTCTATTGTGACGCAACTCATGGCGCCATCTGTATGCCATTCTCAAAAAACCGGCCAAGTGTGAGTCAAACTCGCGCAATGAGGGTTCCGTACAATATGCTTCGTGAACACACACACAATGTGCAAAAAATGTTTTATTCAATTGACTAGCGCCATCTAGTGGTGTTATAGTGAACTATTTCCCTAGATGAACTTATTATTGTGAGTTTACCACTTAATTTTAAAGTGATAGAATTCTTATTATTTTTCCTGTAATCTTCAAGGAATGAAAAATATTTTTTAATTTTTCAAAATTTTCGGCCCAGTAGTTTCGGAGATCAGGGGGGGGGGGGGGGAATGGTCAATTTTTGCCTTCTTTCGTGAATAAAATCAAAAGTATTGATTTTACCCGAACAAAAAAAAATATTTTTGAGATCCTTATAATGAGCCCTTTCATTTGATATATGACACAGTAAGGTTTGCAAAACTTTCTTTTAAAATTTTGTAATTGGGCCCCTCAAAATGACCCTTATTTCAAAAAAATCTTTATTTACTTTGCACATCCGTGTTTGGGTCAGAAGATTACACTATCTTACCAAATTTCATCTAATTTGGTTCAGTAGATTCGGAGAAAATCGGCTGTGACAGACGGACGGACGGACAGACAGACGCTCGAGTGATCCTATAAGGGTTCCGTTTTTCAACTTTTGTACGGAACCCTAAAAATCGTACGAATTAGGGGTTAGGACCACATGACGAGGGTAAGATTATCATGTGAAGACCCAAATCTTACAAGATCTCATCAAACTGTGTAACTTGCTAAACTTCAGTTAAACCAAACTAACTACACGAAAGTCCCGGGAAGCCAATTGAACTTGGCAAGCTTATTTACTCGGTGTTTCGGTATTATTTGCTGAAACTTTTTGGGTTAGTTTTATGTACTTAAGGAAAAGCTATTTTTAAGCTTTTTAGTCAAAAACGGCCACTTTTGAAAGTGCTTATAAAGCTTCACCTTCATCAACTGTAATCTGTAGATCATCATGGTTAAAAGGGTTGACTAGAGCCTTGAAGAATATGTTAATTATTTAATTTATTTAAGTCTTTGGTGCACCATTAAAAACAAATACATACCTAATAAAAAAAACATGGAGAACGAAAATACTTTCAGGCAATTAATTGTCTCCCGTTAACTTTCAAACTATTTATTTCAAATGGGCAGCGCTCAGGATTTTAATGAACAGTTTAAGTAACAGAAACTCACGTAAATATACACACATGCATGAGCTATCAAAACAATACACTCCTTTTTTGGTAGTCCTGAAAAAAGACTGCTAAGCACACCTTTAATTTAATACTGGTACGTTAAGTTGGGTCAAAGTTGTTAAACCAGTTTAGGACTTTTTGGACTTGGGTATTTTTAGGGTTAGGTACCCAAAGGGTAAAAACGGGACTCTATTCACGAGACTTGAGTGTGTATTTCCATCGTCATCAGGCTACCTTTTGAACCGTAAAAGCTAAATATTTACTGATGTCATTGATAACTTTTAAATTATTTATTTCAAATGGGGGCAGCACTGGACCCGTAAAATTCATGTGACCCCGTAAAATCATCTTATCCCTATGTATAAGGTACGCCCGATTTGCCAACGATTCTCAAAAGTCCATCTTACGAAAAAATTCATTTCCTTCAAGGATCGTTACGCAAATTGAAATCTTGCATTCAGCATTCAGCAGACGTCCCCATTTTTTCAAGATGGCTGATATTCGAAATACAAACAAAGCGAGAAATCCGAGAGATCGATACGGGCGCATTGTTCTGATTCGATTCTCCAGAGGCGAGTGTTGGTATAAATCACAGAGTATAAATGGTTATTTGATGAACTCGATATTGATTCGTTTTCCAGCGACGCAAAAATTGAAGAGATTTACGAGTCCACGATGTATGACCACGCATATATGTATGACCACGCGTTACTTTTCACAGTCGATGTTGATATTTTTTTAATATATTTCGAAGTTAGTCCCATAATAAGAAAAGAACTCAGGAATGTATCCAGAAAAGAAACTAAAACAACAAACTGATGACTTTTAAATTTTTCGGCTATTTGAATTTTGCGTTATAAAAGTTTGGTTTACTGTAGTTTTGTAGAATTTCTTGTTTGATATATATATATATAGATATCCCTTTACGGTAAATGTTGATCAGATGCGACTTCACGCGAGCACTTTGTTGATCCGAAAACGCATGTTGATCCGGCGCCTTTTGTTGATCCAATATGCATCTCTGGTAACAAATGTGGCTCCGACCGGATCAACATCTGCACTATCGGACTTCTTACCTAGCGTTCGCTGAAGTTGATCCGATATACAAATCCACCTTGCGATAGTTACGGATAATGTTGATCCGATTTAAATGAACCAATCAGAGCACAGGAAGCGATCTGATTGGTTGAAAGCAGCCGCGACGTTGCCGTTTTGTATCTTAAACTATCCCAAACTACACAACATTTAATCCATCGTCTTTAGGCTCGTTAGACGAGTTTGGGCTCGTTGGATTTGTCTTGACAAGAGCATTAATTTTTATTAGTGTCGAGGGTCTGATGATGCTTCTTGAAGGTGGCCATAACATCTCCTGAACTACACAACATAACCCTATCGTGTTTGGGCTTATTGAATTTGTTTTGACCAGAGCAATACAGTGCCTATACAAATGACTAAAATGTAGAAAATAAAATTACATAAATAAAATATTTTAATACGGTTTTTATCGCGTTTATTACATTATTTATACACCTAACGTTTCGAGCACTTTACAGTGTTCGTGGTCGCAGGTAGACTAAGTTGCCATTTGTCTAGTATTTTATAACATCAAATTGCAAAATCTACCGCCTAAAATATTTATGTGACACCCACCACCTCAAGGAGGAGCTTCAACAAGTAAAATCGGTTTTAAGAAGCAACAACCTCAACCTCCCAAAAACATATCACAGAAGCCGCCCAAAGCCTCACACAGTTGATCATTTTCCTGCCATCTTACCATATGTAAAGGGAGTCACGGACAAAATTGGTAATATACTTAAGCGTGCTTCAATCAAGACCTACTACAAGCCGCATAAGAAAATAAACCAACTTTTAAGACCTGTCAAATCTAATATTCCGTTACAAGATGCTGGAGTTTATAAAATTGACTGTGACTGTGGTTTATCATACATTGGGCAAACAAAGAGAAGCATCGGTACCCGTATAAAAGAACATATTGCTGACATGAAGCATAGGCGCTCAACGAAGTCTGCAATCTGTGAACATGCCCTAGACAAACCCAACCATTATATGCGTTTTGATAATCCTCAAGTCCTTGCAAAAGAAAACAGATACATTCCAAGAATGCTTCGTGAGGCTATTGAAATTAAAAAACATCCTAATTTCAATAGAGAGGATGGTTGGCAGTTACCACCAGCTTGGGATCCAGTCATCAATTTAATCAAATCTCAAGCTAAGCAGAAGACTGCAAGACCTTCAGACACCGTGAGCCAATACTGCGTTCATCCGGAACGTTATCAATAAATATTTTAGGCGGTAGATTTTGCAGTTCTTATAAAATACTAGACAAATGTCAACTTAGTCTACCTGCGACCACGAACACTGTAAAGTGCTCGAAACGTTAGGTGTATGAATAATGTAATAAACGCGATAAAAACCGTATTAAAATAATTTTATTTAAATGTGTAACAATCGCGAAAACATAAGAAAACATTAAAATTACATAAACGTAAAAAAAAAATTTTAAAACAAGCTTTTATTTAATGCTCAGTAAAAAATAAACTTCAAATATCCATCAATGTACTGGTACTTACTTTAATTTTTTTTGACGAACGCCTGGACCGATTTAAGAAATTCGTTTTTGTTTGATGGTTATTCATTATAGATGGTCCCATTACATTTTTATTGAACAGTGGCGAGCGCTTTTTGAAAAAATAAACAAAAACCAAAAAAATTTTTACAGGTATGCCGTTCGGATTACACTTATTTCTATTTTTTTTCTTATGCCTATTAAAAAAATTTATAGGGTTGAAGTCGATTTTTGTTTTTTTGTTAAAAATATCTTAAATTATTTGATAGTTAGACATCAAAGCTTTTTGTTTGTATGGTGAACGTCTGGTGTTCCACATCGTCTAGTTTGTGATAAATATAAGTACTCATTTCCATTACTTACTTACTGCAGCGTCTCTTGCTGACAGTTTTACTTGTCAGCTTGCCTCTTGCGCTAAGGCTCTAATGATGTCTTCACAGTTGCCTATCTCTTTCTTTACACGCCGCCTCCGTTATCTCATATTCCCATCTACTCTACTGTGCCCCTCTCTTTATTTTCCTATCAGATCAGATGACCTTGACTCAGTTACTCAGTTTGATGTTGAGAATACTTCTTTCAATTTTCTTTTGACCATACTTTTAGACTGTTTCTCTGTTATGAGGCTTACATCAGCGAAACTAGGTAGACTCTTAAATTCTTCATCTCCGTCATTTGATCAAATTGAAAGAAGTCTACGAGAGTACTTCGGTAGTACACTACTTGTAGTATTTTTAATATAACTTTTCATCAATTCAAATTAAGAGACCTGCTGGTAATGTGTAGTTCTCTTAAATTATCAAATACAAAATAATGAAAAGTAATTCCAAAAATACTAAAAGTTATTTACTTCCGATGTACTATAGTAGATTTTTAGATGCGATGCGAATGTGAACAAGTGAACTGTCGCACGCAGAACGCGACGTTGCCGTTTTGTGCTCGAGTACCTATTGGTCAATTTTGGCTCCGGATCCACATTGTCTAAGTAAATGTCGCATATAATTTGAATATACTCTGGATCTAAAAAGTCATATCCAGTATGATTTTTTAAACCGTTGATATATATATATATATATATATATATATATATATATATATATATATATATATATATATATATATATATATAGATATATATATATATATATATATATATATATATATATATATAGATATCCCTTTACGGTAAATGTTGATCAGATGCGACTTCACGCGAGCACTTTGTTGATCCGAAAACGCATGTTGATCCGGCGCCTTTTGTTGATCCAATATGCATCTCTGGTAACAAATGTGGCTCCGACCGGATCAACATCTGCACTATCGGACTTCTTACCTAGCGTTCGCTGAAGTTGATCCGATATACAAATCCACCTTGCGATAGTTACGGATAATGTTGATCCGATTTAAATGAACCAATCAGAGCACAGGAAGCGATCTGATTGGTTGAAAGCAGCCGCGACGTTGCCGTTTTGTATCTTAAACTATCCCAAACTACACAACATTTAATCCATCGTCTTTAGGCTCGTTACACGAGTTTGGGCTCGTTGGATTTGTCTTGACAAGAGCATTATTTTTTATTAGTGTCGAGGGTCTGATGATGCTTCTTGAAGGTGGCCATAACATCTCCTGAACTACACAACATAACCCTATCGTGTTTGGGCTTATTGAATTTGTTTTGACCAGAGCAATACAGTGCCTATACAAATGACTAAAATGTAGAAAATAAAAATACATAAAGGAAAAAAAAAAATTTAAAACAAGCTTTTGTTTAATGCTCAGTAAAAAATAAACTTCAAATATCCATCAATGTACTGGTACTTACTTTAATTTTTTTTGACGAATGCCTGGACCGATTTAAGAAATTTGTTTTTGTTTGATGGTTATTCATTATAGATGGTCCCATTACATTTTTATTGAACAGTGGCAAGCGCTTTTTAAAAAAATAAACAAAAACCAAAAAAATTTTTACAGGTATGCCGTTCGGATTACACTTATTTCTATTTTTTTCTTATGCCTATTAAAAAAAATTATAGGGTTGAAGTCGGTTTTTGTTTTTTTGTTAAAAATATCTTAAATTATTTGATTTATTTATTTATTCATTTATGTACACAGAGAAACATGTTAAGACAATATATATACAGAAAATTAGTACAAGGGAACTACTTATTCCTAAAGAAATTTCTTCCAGTAGCCCCGAGAGAGGATAACTTAATAATAAAGGCAGACTGGCGTGTGCATAAATAATAATTTAATAACTATAAACTTAAACACAATTATAGACAAATAATAATACACATATAAAGATATATATATAAATAAACTACGTACATACATATAAATACATACATATATTACGAAGATTTAGAGAGAAAGTGATCTTTTACTCGTCTTTTAAAGATAGAAATAGATTGAGATTCACGAATAATAGGCGGTAGAGAATTCCATAGCCGGACCGCATGTACAGAGAAGGAGTAGGAGAAGAAAGAAGTTCTATGAGTAGGAAATTTAAGTAAAGAACGCAAGTGAGATCTACAAGAAGAATCAGGTGATTTTAAAAAGGAAAAGCATTCCCGCAGGTAGGAAGGGAAGGAAGGATTAAAAAGAATATTAAAAAGAAGGCAGAGAATGCGAGAGTCTCCACGAAGGCGTATTGGAAGCCACTGGAGTTGCTGACAAAATTGAGATACGTGGTCGTACTTTCTAAGACCAAAAATAAATCGTATGCAGAGGTTTTGCAGACGCTCTAACTTATTTAAAAGATCTTCAGATACATCTAGGTAACACGCATCCGCGTAGTCGAGAATAGGAAAAATAAGACTCTGCATTAGGG
Organism: Rhodophaea formosa; assembly: GCA_963082605.1. Lineage (NCBI taxonomy): Eukaryota > Metazoa > Arthropoda > Insecta > Lepidoptera > Pyralidae > Rhodophaea > Rhodophaea formosa. The sequence continues at coordinate 16,616,840 of OY720224.1, read as the reverse complement.
ATAGTTTAGTTTTAAAGGGCAAATAATATTGGAGACATTTAAGAGTGTGAAACGAGAAGTGCAACTTTCGACTAACTTCGTTAACGTGAGCAGACCAGTTAAGGTTGGAATCCATTATAAGTCCTAAATTTTTGGCTTTGTCAGCAAAGTCTATCTTCGAGCCATCATAACAAACTGGAGGCAAGATCAGTATCAATCTGACGACGTAAATAATTGCCACCAATCACTAATGCCTGAGATTTAGCAGGGTTAACCTTCAGTCCGAAACATGTCGCCCATTTGCAAATACGCTCAAGATCATTATTCATCTCCATTACAGCAGTTATAGCGTCAGTCACTTGAAAGTGTCGATACAGCTGTAAGTCGTCTGCATAAAGATGAAATTTACAAGACAAAACTCTCGTGACAGAGTTTATAAAAACTGAAAAAAGTAAAGGAGAAAGGACATCAAAGCTTTTTGTTTGTATGGTGAACGTCTGGTGTTCCCCATCGTCTAGTTTGTAATAAATATAAGTACTCATTTCCATTACTTACTTACTGCAGCGTCTCTTGCTGACAGTTTTACTTGTCAGCTTGCCTCTTGCGCAAAGGCTCTAATGATGTCTTCACAGTTGCCTATCTCTTTCTTAACACGCCGCCTCCGTTTTCTCATATCCCCATCTACTCTACTGTGCCCCTCTCTTTATTTTCCTATCAGATCAGATGACCTTGACTCAGTTACTCAGTTTGATGTTGAGAATACTTCTTTCAATTTTCTTTTGACCATACTTTTAGACGGTTGCTCTGTTATGAGGCTTACATCAGCGAAACTAGGTAGACTCTTAAATTCTTCATCTCCGTCATTTGATCAAATTGAAAGAAGTCTACGAGAGTACTTCGGTAGTACATTACTTGTAGTATTTTTAATATAACTTTTCATCAATTCAAATTAAGAGACCTGCTGGTAATGTGTAGTTCTCTTAAATTATCAAATACAAAATAATGAAAAGTAATTCCAAAAATACTAAAAGTTATTTACTTCCGATGTACTATAGTAGATTTTTAGATGCGATGCGAATGTGAACAAGTGAACTGTCGCACGCAGAACGCGACGTTGCCGTTTTGTGCTCGAGTACCTATTGGTCAATTTTGGCTCCGGATCCACATTGTCTAAGTAAATTTAGCATATAATTTGAATATACTCTGGATCTAAAAAGTCATATCCAGTATGATTTTTTAAACCGTTGATGGATCAACATATACTGGTGAAATCACCGACGAGTATGTTGAAAACCTGCAAGTGCAGATCCACCGACGTCACACGCGCATCTAGAACGGATCAGAGTATATCAGTTTGCGCGACGCGGATCTGAGTAAACACGTAAAATAGGTGGATCAACAATTGTTCTAACTTCTCACTGGATCAACATTTACCGCAAAAAGTTCATTATATATATATATATATAATATACATAATAACTTTAAATATATATTATATTAATTATTAATAACTTTAATACTATACATAATAACTTTAAATAACAATAACAACTAAGGAATGGAATTTCCTCCCCGCGTTGCTGAAAGTTTGTCTGTTTGTAATGGTTAAACTCGAAACTACTGGACCGTTAATACTTGAGAGGCATTATTTAAGTTGCGTGTACCACTCTTGACCTCATCATTGCTTCCCATCAGAAATGATGAAGCAAGAAAGAGTTCAAACGCACTCAATCATAGTTTTAAAAAAATCTCTCTCATTGATCCATAAAAAAACATTCTTTCACCAATAGAAATCTGCGATTAACATAGATTAAATAATATTTTCAATACAATCAGGATTCCGTACGAAATTGCATTGATGTATAAAAATCTGCCTAAAATTTATACCGTTTTTAGGGCAGCGCTGCATAAAACGCATATAAAAATTGTATACGTTTGTACTCTGCTTTTCATTAACTGGGTTTTCCCCGTCAGCATTTTCCCTCTCGGCCAACTCTAACTACATTCTGCCTTAATTTAATTACCTAAGGAAACGTGACCTTTTATTTGGTCGCATTGTGGCTTGTGGAGTTGTGGCCGCCATTGTGAGGCTGAGGGGCTGGCCCTCTGAATGGCTTAAATAGACGCTCTTTGTCCCACTTTGATAAATTGCCAGTGTCTGATTCTGCAGGTTTCCGTATTTAAAGGAAAATAGAAAATAATTAAATTATGTGAAGGATTTCTTGCAGCAGTTTGATTTTATTCACGCATCAACAAAAACAGATCAATTTTTTTATAAATTTTTGAGGTATTTTAATTTTTCATTTATTCTATGTATATTATCATATACTAATCTTACTCCTAATTAGGTATATGTCATAAATGCGAAAGTTAGATATCCAAACGTTTGGTTTGCCTCAAAAAAATTAAAGCCCGAATGGCTTAGGGATTTAGATAAAATTTTGCACACAGATAGTTTTACCCACATCAAAATATAGGGTAATTTTTATCCCGGAAAAGGTAATGTTCTTGAAGGATTGACATTAACGCAAGTGGAGCAGCGGGAGAAAGTTTACGGGGAAAAATCTTCTGTCTGAGCCACTTATCCGATTAAAATAAATTTACTTAGCCTGTATTTATCTGTGCAAAGTCGACTTGTGATAAAAATCTTGTTATATGACTATAATGATAACATACTCGCAGATAAAATTCCTTTAAATAAATAAATAATTAAAAAAGCCATTTATTGTGCCGTACTTTTACATTACAAGGTAAGTTACATTACCATTAATTAAAAAACATGTATGTAGGCAAAGCAATGCCTCAGCTTGTGTTGCCTCAGACAGGCATCTTAGGCAGCGCTGATTTTCAGGCACCTCTTCCATGCTAGTTTGCGAGAACAGAAAAACGTAGAATAAAAAATGCATTTAACAAGCGCAATCAATGGAACCAGCCGAAGGAATAGACGAATGAATTTTATTGGGCGATCCGGCTTGCAAACCGGTCACTATTTAAACTCCGTTTTCCACCTACACGCCTATATACGATAAGATGTGACAAAAGTCAAAAAGACTATTATCTCTCGTGTCCTTTTTCTAGTTTTCAAACAGAAAATTATGTATCTAGGATACATTATAACACTTGCGTCTTTAAAATAAACGAGGGAAAGTTTAATGTAAAAGAAATAGCTGAAATGAAATGATCCTGATTAGAATATTTCCTTATTACCGGCAACGCGGCCGGCGGGAGGCATTTCATTAAAATTCAGGAATTCTCAGTTACTTCTGTGTTCTCAGGGGCCATAATCAAAGTAGTAGAAGTACAGAGGCAAAGCATACGATAAAAAAAATTGAATCTCAAATTGTATCAAATCAGAAGTAACGTTCGTTAGGTATACAGAGATCGAGAATTATTGCATTGTTTTTAAACCTATTAAGCAAAAATTAAGGTTATAAGATTTTTAAAAATTCATAAATGAATTTGGAAAATAGGCCTCTGATGTATAAAATGTATGAAATCTCTTCTATTTAACTTTTGAAGTGAGTTTACAACCAAACTATTTCCGTCACGAACACTTTAATTCTTAATTGTTTGTAATTTTGGCATCACCAAAAAATTAGCATCCACGGATGCGGTCGGCAAATGACAAGCTGAGAAATTGATGGTTATTTGATCGGCCTGGCTTTCGACAGCCAAGTCAATCAGACAATTCTGCCACTTTTGTTTCTTCTTTGCGTGTCTTGAGCAGTCAGGCACCATACAATGTATGGGCACATGTTACTTAATAATTTTGTGTGCCTATTTGTGTGCCTAAGCCTATGTCCTTCACCGTACCCGGTGAAGAACATAGGCTGTCGCCCCTGAAAAAATGTAGTGTTACCAAGAGATCGAACTAGGTTGTTTCGTCATTCCCATTCAAATCATCCGGGCGGGTGAACAATTTTGTATCGAAATGTCGATTTTTTATTAAATTCCCAGCTTTGGTCTATTCTAAGTTTGTTCATATTCATGGGGTCAGTCACCTCTTCAAAGAAATGTCGAGGGCAATTTCATGCTGTATGTTTGTTTGACATTAGGCTATATTTCTGCTAAGTTGGTGCTCTGTGCCGAGCACAGAGCACGGATTGTCGCTCGCGCCCTACTAGAGACGAAAGTAATAATATCATCGCGTGTCAGCCCGCGCCCGGCCAGTAGGCGACAGTCGCATACTCGGCCTGTCAGATCATGCTCAACAAGAACATAAAAATGCCCCAATGTGCTGTGATACCATATATCATCCATCCATCCATCAAGTCTTTTTTAGTCTCCACTGCAGGAGCACGACCCTCTCTGTACTACCACAGCAATATATCAGCCAGAATAGTCAGAGGATTTGGCCTACACTCTCCACGCTGCCCAGACGGGTTGGAGAGGTCTTTTTGATGTTTGTAAGCTTTGTTTAGCTTGTGTTTCCTAAGTCGCCTTTTACGACATCCACGGAACAATTGGAGTGGTCCTATTCTACTCTGTCGGGAACCACACACCATATATCATATATTATCATAATTACAGTAAGAAGTTTATAAACGAAATTCTTATGTTAACCTATATCACAAACACGAGTAAGTAGAAAATAGCAGATTATTTGCATTTCTACTATTACCTTGAAACCCAAATCCTCAATAAAAGGTACCGCCCCCTGACACGCTTGTTTCGTAAATGTGTCGAAAAGGCGTCTCTAGTAGAGCGCGGGCGGCCGTTCCCTGCTCTGTGATGCTCGGGTTTCCTGGGCCCCGCCATCTGTTTAGCATTTTTACAATCGCCCCGCACCTGAGCCACTTATCTTTATTACTTGCCCGTAATTGTGTAGAAAATACATATTTCTTTGATTTAGTTATGACGTGGGGTGCCAGCTGAATTTATATAAGGGGTACGTGAATTTTTGTGGTCCAATGTTGCCCCATTTTAAATATATCATTTGGAGCATCATTCAGAAGTTGTTCTACTTGGCTCTAAACAACCTTTCAAACTATTTTATGAACTACTGTTTACAGTTTAAAGTGTATACCTACATGAAGTTGTACCTAGCGTTTCCGCCAAAAATATCCGTTTTTTTTGACAAAAACTTTATTCGTTTTCACTTTAAATTGCATGTTCATAAATTGTTTGAAGGGTTATATCTAGGGTCTCGTAGAACAAAATTTTAAATGAAATCACCGTTTTCTCTCAATTAATTTATTTCACACGATGGCACCACTGGAAGCTCCTTAAATTCACGTATGAACCCCTTAACTAAAGATATTTGCTTAATACTTACACTAACTTATATAATTTACTAGAAAATCCATGCAGTTTTTGGACTCTATAATCATGAAGTACTTACCTACATCATGCCACAGAATTAATAGTAGTACTAACGTATGATCATACTCCAAAAATTACGCCACTCTTTCAAGTATTTCTCATGCACTGTTTTAGTAAATATAATAAACTTTTTAGACGGAAAATGGAATAACAACATTTCTTTTTGTGTTTGTACTGTGTTATTATATGACGAACTAAATCGTTTTCCTTTATCCGGCGATCAATTCCAAATAAAATGCAATATGTATGGAGGACGGGCTTCTTGTAAATCTCTGTTTATGTGGGTTTGAAAGGCTATAAATTCCCGCCGTAAGAGGATTCCACCTGAATGGGAATTATGGGAAGTGATGGATGTGGTCGACAAATGGATGTGTTTGTACAGAATACTTTTGCAATAAAAACGGGGAATATTTGAGTAAATCGAAATAGAAGTGGTTATTGGATGAAAATAAAGACGGTGTGTTTTTGTTCGACACCTTCTAGAGTACCAACTAATTTTCGTGTTCCTTAATTCCTGTTCAAAAGATACATGAATTTTTAGGGGTCCAGTGCAACAAAGATATCACTTAAAATTTGGTTTTGTGCAACATACCTAGATAACCCATCAATCCAATTTACGACCTACTGTTTACAGTTTAGGGTGAAAACGTGATCAAACTCTTTAAAGCAGGGGTTGAAAACGGTAAAGGTATGAGGGTATTACGATACACCTTAGATTTAAAGGTAGAACCAAATCGGTTGACAATTACGGTTGTGATACAGCTAAATATAAATAATGGTATTTATACATTTACGATATCGTTATAATTACTGGTACCTTAACTGAAATATTTTCAGTACCGAAAAAATGATGCGACGAAGAACATTGACGCGATTCCTCGGCGGTAAAATTCAACGAAAACCTTTATTTCATAACTCCAATATCGAAAAAAAATAACGATACCGCAATATTACAATACCAAAATCGTACAGGTACCGTTTCTTTAAGGTATGTTAATTTGAAGGTACCATTATTCTAAACCGTATTTTTTTCGATTATTCAATCCCTGCTTTAAAGTATTTAATGAACTATACTGTTTACAATGAAAAGGGACATCAAGCTTTTCTTAGCACTTTCGTCAAAAACAGACATATTTGGTACTTACTCCTTTTTTTAAATCGGTAACAGAATCGTACCTAAATTGAACGCGTATAAGTGACGGATTACGTTAATTTAGAAACAATATAAAAGTCAAAACTGTGTACAAAATTATTGAGATCGCGCCCGAAACCGTTTCATACAAATAAACTTGTAAAAATGTTACGACTTTACTGCAAAAAGCAGAACGTAAAATGGGCTGAAAATTTAAAAAAATACGAACGAAACTCGCCTACTGCGGTGTAACAATAGTACCTTCACAATGGCACTCTACGAGAGTGGCAGCACCCTGTATACAGCCTGTAGCCTGCGTCACCTTGTATAGTGCTTACTGACTCGTGTTTTTGAGGAATGGGGGTGGAAGGCCTTATTTCTGAAGAGTACTTTCAAAATGGGAAACGTGGTTAACATTTTGTATTTAGGTAGGTCTCTTTTTGCCGATTGGATTAAAGGAAGGGTCGTGTTTATCAAGTATTATTAATGGCTTCAAGAATTTTAATATAGCAGTGAAATATTGATTGTTTAAATTGGATGTGATTCAGACCGTTGATTTGAACAACTTTCCTATGGTACCAAAACTAAAAAAAGGCATTTTCATACACATTGATCAGGCAGCTGAATAGTTTTCTATAAATGAACTCCAAATTGTATATTTTTTAGGGAGGCCTGTGTCCAGCTGTGGACTTTTAACGGATCATCATGAAATGATGATGATGAAATGAGGACCGTAGGTCTGTGGTTCTTCGGAGCCTAACTGTCTGCTATAATTTTAACTAATCATGTTCAAAGTTTTAACGATTTACCCATCCGTCATGAAACTTCTTCTCTCCTTTTCTATTTTTACGGTCAGCACAAAAACTGAAGTTCTTACTTTTCAGTAGGTTTTTACAATCAAGACTTCCCAACTGCCATCTCAAAAAGCCCGTAAGAATACTCTTAAACAACTTTATACGGTACTAACAATTTATGGGAAAATTATCTTCCTGCAGTAAACTCACCCTCTAGGGTTCTGTAATGAACGAACAAGAACCAGTCTGTGTACCACTGACCACTACTGTTAGTTATTCTGAACAATTTTATGTTTTCAGTCATACAAAATTTAGAAATCATTCAATAATATTTTGTTTCCTTGCCTCCGTGGCGCTGTGGCGCCAGTCTGCGACACGTTAGGGCGGTCCCGGGTTTGATCCCCGGCCAGGTCATGATGGAAAACGACCTTATTTAGATTGACCTAGGTCTATCGTTGTGCTAGTTTCCCTCGACACAAGTTCACATCTTACTTAACTGTGGGCTAGCTCAATCTGCGTGATTTAGCCTTTAAAAATTTATTTACTATTCTAGTGGGCCATACCCCCTCACCCCCTGCCTGTACCTCGCTACGCCTATGTGTAACTAATGAATAGTATACTGATAGATTATCATATTAATATACCGCTTTCAGAATAGAACATCACATATCTATCATCGTTTTGTGTTTTTAAGATTCCGTACCCAAAGGGTAAAAACGGGACCCTATTCACGAGACTTAATCGATGTCTGTCTGTCTGTCTATCACCAGACAGACTGTATCTCATAAACCGTGATAACTAGACAGTTAAAATTTTTACAGATGATGTATTTCTGTAGCCGCTATAACTACAAATACTAAAAACAGAATAAAATAAATATTTAAGGGGAGCTCCCATATGACAAACATGATTTTTTGCCGTTTGTGGACGATAGTCTAATGTTGCATTTATGTAGATAGTGGTACGGAACCTTTCGTGCGCGAGTCCGACTCGCACGTGCCAATATTTGAGCGTATTTTAGAGAATATACTGGACAAATAAAACTGAAACGAAGTTTGAAAAATTAATATAGTAGAGCTATGAGCGGCGCTTGATAGGGGCAGGCTTGAATAGCCAGAGTCAGGATAAAACGAAGAAAAAGTAAACATCGATATTGTTCAGCCGTAGCTACGAGCCTTACATGTTTTTGAAAGTTTGTTTTTGTTGGACAATTCGTGCATCATTGGTTCCATATACGAAATGTTTTCATTGTCAACTGTTTTCTATGCTTTTTCCTTCTTTGGCTTGCGAACAAGCACTTTTATTTCAAAAAGCGACTGCCTTAACAAAAATGTATAGCCTTGGTCACTCAGGTGGGTGTAAGGCTTTTAACTATACCTACCCCATTCGTCCAAACCCGGTAAACCATTTAAAAATTCATAAAACTCGCACAATACAAACATACTGACATATTCACCTACTTACATGATATTGAAAAACAACACACTCTTTTTTAGGCAGTCATGAAATTGACTGATAAACAGAAGGAGTAATACTGACAGGGTTCTATTTGCACATTTTAGCAACGGATCCCTAAATATAAACATCGATATAGCTCTGTGAATCGGTTGTTGAGCTTCCACCCGTACGGGCTTTGTAACTTTGTATTCGTTGAACGATTTGTATACGATCCAATTCGAAATGTGTATATTGTTTGCTCTGTTTTTCAACCCTCGGTCGAGACAGAGAGAATGACCCCCGAGGAAATGTGTTAAGCTTCATACTTTAAAAATGAAAAAGGCGAAGTATATAATCATAAGCACCGTATATAACAAGTCTTAAGAGCGTATCCTAGCAGTATTTTTTCAGTATGGTTTCCAATACAAATCTATTTCTCTATTTTCTCGCTAAAAACTGATTTTAGAGGCACAATTCTTTTGCATAAAATCTAGTACTAAAATAGTTATGCCCCTATTTTTTATTTTTTCCAAAAAACCTGTCTTGGTAAAAATTTTTTTTTCTTAAACATTTTTTAGAAAAAAAATAAAACATGTGGCCATACCTATTTTAGTAATAAATTTTATGAAAAAAAGAATTGTGCCTCTTGAAGCAGTTTTCAGCGAGAAAATAGAGAAATACATTTGTATGGAAAACGCATTGCTAGGATACCCTCTTAAGATAATTGCCAAGAAATCTTTTATTAAATAAACCGCATCAAAATCGTTCCACCCGTTTTAGAGATGCCAAAGATACCCAGAGATGCTACAGACAAACACACAGAGCGGTCAAACTTATAATAGGTAATCAAATGATTAAATAAAGTAACCGGGTTCAGTCACCAAAATTCTTTTCTGTTTGTTTGTTTTTCGTAGGTATATTTAAATAGCCTACAAATTATTTTCTACAAACAGTCAACCTTACAGGAAGCTTAAAGGCCATAGTTAATCTATCCTAACTAATATTATAAATGCGAAAGTGAGTTTGTTTGTTTATTTGTTTGTCAGCTTTCACGCCCTATCTACTGAACCGATCATTGTGAAATTATGCATACACATAGGGTTAGGGAGTACCCTAACCCTATGTGTATGCATAATTTCAGTATGGTAGTATGGTACCATACTGAAATTATGTACTGTAGTATGGTAGTTCTCAGTAGAGAAGGACATAGGCTATATCACGCGGGTGAAGCCGCGGGTAACAGCTAGTGTTAATATAAAGAGAAAAGATTTAATTGTTTGTTTGCATTGAATAGGCTCCAAAACTACTGAACCGATTTTTAAAATTCTTTCGCCAATAGCAAGCTAATTTATCTGCCGGTGACATAGGCTATAATTTACGCGGAAGAAGTCGCGGGAACATTCCTAATATCTGATAAAACAGAACGACGCAAAGACCAGAAAATCCACGTAATTCGCACCTCGCATGTGAAATATGTAAATTCATGTAAATTGAATTTGCTGCGATTTTGACGCCCCCAACGATGACTGACATTGGGCGTCCCTGATTGGCAAACAATAAGAAGTCATCTATTTGGACTGAAGAAGAAGAATAAATGTATACGGAAAAATATATACGGACCAATCACACAGATATGAGCTAGCCCCAAAGTAAGTTCTTAAGTAAGACTTGTTTTGGGATACTAACTCAACAATACTATATTTTATAACATATGTATATAGATAAACATCCAAGACCCAGGTCAATCTGTAGAAGATCATATTTCATCTTGACCTGACCGGGGCTCGCACCCGGGACCATCCACGAAGCTCGTCGAAGAAAATCTCGATAGATAATAAATATATGTGAACAAAACATGAATATTTTAATTTATTCATCATGTACAGTTATCCCCTGGACACACATTAGACTACAACTTATAATACCGCTCTTTTTGATCAAAGGTAAAAAGCTAACTTAAAAATACGCAGTTCTCTGTTGGCCGGTTGGCTTGGCTGTCTAAATAAAAGGTTTCCCATTCCAACCCTTTTGAGACGGAAAGTGACACTGTTACTTTCCAAACACCCTGCTATTAGCTTGGGGAGGCCGGCCACCCTCACTTGTTCCTTTTTTAATTTAAATTAAAAACAAATGAAGAGACCTTTTTTAATTTTAAAATGGAATTTTGCTTTTGTATCCCATCCAAAGAGGGAGTTGAAGACTGTCCATCAGTTCTTCGCGACTCCCATTTTATTTTTCAAAACTCAAAATACAAAACGTTTAATCAGAAAAAAGGCCCATTTTCACGTCAAATCACATTTAAAATTAACTCAATTATGTAATGTATTTTATTAATTATTAAAGTAATCAATTAGGTCTTATTTAGTCTCCACTGCTGGAGCATGACCCTCTCTGTACTACCAGAGCCATATCTTAGCCAGGGATTTGGCCTACACTCTCCACGCTGGCCACCAAGAAAGCTATAAGGAAAGCAATATGACGACTATATTCAATATATCAATCAAATGATCTTGATCGACCATTGCCTATGGCCACTACAGATCCCTTTGGGTTTGGATAGAATTTGGCAAATTAGTACCTAGACGAAACTTAACAGAACTACACCCCAAATATAATTTTCCGAGTTAAAAGTAGCAGGCGAAAACTAGTAAAACAACCGGCCAAGTGCGTGTCGGGCCACGCGCAGTGTAGGGTTCCGTAGTTGCAAATGACAACTTTGAGTTCACACTGTTTACATTCGCACCTCACAGTTTAAAGACCAAAAACATCTAACAATGAAAATTTTAAGAAATTTTACAGTGTCGAGTACATTTTATAAGTTGGTTGCCTATAACTTTTAAGTTTGTACACAGTACTCAGCTTTGATAGTTTTCCTTTTAACTTAAGTATACATACTACTACTATAATTTTTTTCACGTACTGATATAACCGTTTAGTAAATAGAGGGAGGGACACTTACGTCTAACAAAAAATTGTACTAAATCGAAAAATGATGTTCTCAACCTCACAATATTTTTTAAAGACCTATTTAACAATAACCAACACGATGGGTTTGTATAGAAAAAAAATATTACTCCCTCTTTACTTGTACGGGAGCAACCCAAAAAAATTTTTTCAAGATTTTTTTCTATCACTTTTTCGTCATGAACTCATGATTAATATACATACCCATACCAAATTACTGCTTTCTAGTACTTATAGTCTCTGAGTGAAACCGCGGACGGACAGACAGACAGACAGACATGGCGAAACTATAAGGGTTCCTAGTTTACTACGGTACCCTAAAAACAAGCTTTATTTATGAGTTTCAGAAGTTCAATACCCTGTACACCTGTCTATCGGGGTGGAGAGGGGGGCAGACGGTACCTGTCGCGCCGGTGACGTCACGAGGGGACCAAAATATTCGTTACCCAGCCAATGCATGTTCGGGCCGGTTAAAAACACTGTCTTTGTTTAGATATTTACGTTTTCTGTTTAAAGATTTTATTATATTAATTGATACAGCACTTGAAAATTTCCAATTACGTTTTATTTTCAATAAATAAAAAAAAAACTCTTATTTGATTAATGAATTATTTTGTTACTAACTGTTACCCGCGGCTTCGTAGTTTTGGTTAGTGTAGTGGAGTTAGACGATGGGTAGAGTAACCAAAAACTTGTAGTGTACATTATAGAGTGGAGAACAGAAGCTTGCCCACTTGTTTTACCAATTTCTAGTAGGTACTAAAGTAAGTAAAATAGTCTGTCTGTTTCCCTATTATTATAATTAACGCAAAATCGTAGAAAAGCTTCATATTAAAGTAAAAAATCGAGCCTTATTTTGGTACGTTGAATAACGTAAACACTGTAAATTGAATTGAATTTAATTCTCAAAAGTCAAATTGTTTAACATTGTTTAACTTAACAATGTGCAGAGTTACTTGTTAGGTCGCAGGCACAGAGCATGTAATGTTACTCGCATCCTACTAGAGACGAAAGTAATAATAATACCGCGTGTCAGCCCGCTCTCGGCTAGTTGGCGAAAGTCGCATACTCGGCCTGTCAGTTGTTGCTCAAAAAGACGTAAAAATACCCCAATGTATCATAATTACAGTAAAAGGTTAATAAACACAATTTTGTTGTAAACTATATCACAAGTAGCCTGCCTGCGACACGGATGGTCCCGGGTTTGATCCCGGTCAGGTTAAGATGGAAAATGATCTTTTTCAGATTGACCTGGTTCTTGGATGTTTATCTATATAAGTGTATATTATAAAATAGTAAAAGTATCGTTGAGTTAGTATCCCATAACACAAGTCTCGAACTTACTTTGGGGCTAACTCAATCTGTGTTATTTATCCGTATATATTTATATTTATTTATTTAAGTAAGTTAAAATATAGCAGATTTTTGTATTTCTACAATTACCTAGAAACACAAAACCTCAATAAATGATACCACCACCTGACACTGCTTGTCTTGTATAAAATGTGTAGAAAAGGCGTCTCTAGTAACGCGCGAGCGACCGTCACATTCCTTGCTCTGTGATCGCAGGTGTTCGGGACGTAAAGTCAAAGTATAATTAATGTTTCTGATTCCAACCGCATCGTTGTACTTGGATCCCGCAGTATAAAAAAATATATATAAATATATACCGACAAATCACATAGATTGAGCTAGCCCCAAAGTAAGTTCGAATTTCGTGTTATGGGATACTTACTCAAAGATACTATATTTTATAATAGATACTTAAATAGATAAACATCCAAGATCCGGTCAATCTGAAAAAGATTATTTTCCATCTTGACATGACCAGGGACCATCCGTGTAATTTTAATTATTAAAGTAAACATAAACATATAACATTTTTACAACGTACACAAGGAAAATGCTCTTTGGACGTTGTACTTACATCACCCCAATTTGAAATGAATTCAATTTTCAAAAGTCAAATTGTTTAACATTGTTTAACTTTACAATGTTACGTGTACTTAGTTAGTACTTGATTGTTTGTTGGGTCGCAGGTGTTCTGGACGTAAAGTCGAAGTATAATTAATGTTTCTGATTCCGACCGCGTCGCTGTACGTGGTTCCCGCAGTATCGATTGATATGCTGTGTACTAACTATATCATTCAACATAGAAATTTAGCAAGCCCGTGTCTAGAGCTCCCTCGAGGCAGGGCAAAAGCTGAAAATGCTGCCCCCGCCCAATTGCGAGTGATGAGAAAGTTTCATAAACGTATGTTCTGACGCCTACGAGTAGTTACGAGTATATAAATAAGGTTGTGTTCATAAGCATAAGTATGGCTTTGGCACGCGTCTTACTCTTTTAAATTATGAATATACTTAGCAGACTCTTGATGATTAAAATATTTACAGTGTGTCGTGGCTTTCAAGTTTCAAACTCCTTGTTTTGAAAACAAAGTCCCGGTTTGTAACAATCATAGCGGGGTTGTGGGGTGGGGTGAAGGGCTCACCCGTGCAGTGATCGTCCGTCTTCGATAAGATGCAGGGTAGGCTCGTTGTACAATGTGCCGACCAAATACTTGGGGGTTATGGTAGTCGGTAGCTGGGTTAAGTTCATAATATCTTAACTAAAACAAATTTGAATGTGTTATTGCTTAAGGTAGTAAGCCGATTTGGGTAAGAGAGATAAATTAGCGAACGAGGAAATTTCAGGTCGTTTTCATAAGCATAGCTTTGGTACGCGCCTTACCAGATATTTAAATAATGAATATAACAGACTTTAATGATTAATTCACAGTGCGACCCTGCTCTCAAATAAACCTCTTGTTTTGAAAACAAAGTCTCGGTTTGTAACAATGATTGCAGGGTTGCGGGGTGGGGTAGAGGGCTCAACCCTTAAATTATCGTCTTCGATAAGACTCAGGGTAAGCTCAGGGTGCAATGTGCACATCAAATGCGTGGGGGTAACGCGTGGGCCGCGGTTGGACACCGAGCGGGAACGCAGACAAGTCTTTATAATCCTTCCTTATCCTTTCATCATCATCAGGTTTTTTTTGTCTCCACTGCAGAAACATGACCCTGTCTGTACTACCAGAGCCATATATTAGCCAATGCAGTCAAAGGATTAGGCCTACATTCTCCACGCTGGCCGTCTAGCCAGCGTAGATAGTGTGTGTGCGTGAGAGTGGAGCGTGTAGAGGGTTGGAGAGGTCTCTTTGATGTTTTTAAGCTTTATTTAGCTTGTGTTTCCTAGTCGCCTTGTACGACATCCACGGGAAGACTTGGAGTGGTCCTATTCTTCTCTGCCGGGAACCACGCGGCGACCTTCCTACTCATCTACTTAATTTAAATAAAGTCGCTTCTGCCGCCTGTTCACTAAGATCTTTTAAACTACTTGACGGATTTTAATGTAGTTAACATAATACAAAAGAGCTGGCAGCTACCTCGGACAAAGAATTAGTCTCGCTATTCAAAGGGGGAATGCTGCCAGTATCTTTGGAACCTTGCCTAAAGGGACTCCTTTAATAATATATTTTAGGTATTTTAACATATTTTTTAAGGTGTTTAGTTTTAGGTTAATTTTATATGTAATATTTAATATGTAATTAGTTTATTTTAGTTTAATTTTGAAATTATTTATTTCTGTAATACAAAACTTTGGAAATCATTTTGAACGGTTTCTGAAAGAAAATATCTGCTTTCCCTTCCCGCGTATTTTCTTTTTTAATATTAAATGGTCAATAAGTACTAAGGAAACATAGCAGTCATAGTTTAAACAAAAAAAATGTTAGACCGTAGATCATTGCTTTTTCCTCTCGCAACGAAAATTTTGTACATTTTCGTGTGATTGCATACCAACATTTTAATAAAATTGTTGTCATATTCATATGTTATCTGCATTTTTAATGTGGTAGTAAGTAGGAATTGTCTGTGTGGCAAGTTACATAATTCAAGTAAGTAAGTTACATAATTTTCTTTATTTAATAACTAAAGTAATATAGATAAAAAAAAAAAAAGAAAAGTTGTGAGCAGCGGCCAGAAATGAATTTTACACTTACTTTCCTGGCCTGTTCGTGTCTTCTTTTCACTATAATAATGTCTACATTTCCGAGCATGTTTAGAAAAAACACTTTAGTCCTCTGGACTAGGTGTATTATCGCGAGTTTGCAATATACGAGTACCCTTCGCATAAATGGGATACGCTTCCACTTCGTGACTCGTGTGGAAGTGTGCTTGGTTTTAATTACAGGGGTGGAAGTCAAAGCCTGCGATCGCCTTGAAGGGTGATCATTGCAATGCGGGTCTTACTACGGTTAAGCTGCGGTTGGACTATCAGCGGTTTTACTGTGCATGATTAGCGTTAATATTTATAATGAGTTATATGTTAATAGCTTAAATATATTATTATTATGAAAACACGGCTTTACTTACGTTTTATTACGTCGGATCCGCCGACTAGTTAAATATACTATGAATGAATTCAACAACTTTTAAAGCATTTCTGTCGCTTGAGATGTGACATGAAAGGATACCAATACATAGGCATAGTATAGACATTAAAATACCAATTGTTAAAAGTTCCTATGGGAAGAGGGGGAAGAGAGAAAGTAGAAGGAGGATCTTGAAAAAAACATCCTAACAACATATGACTTGGCCCACAAGAGGATTGAGCTTTTTCGATTTTCCAGCAACCGAGGTCAGCAGTTCAGGCATTTAGAAGTTTATCATCATTAGGTCGTTTTAGGTCTCCACTGCAGAAGCACGACCCTCTCTATACTACCAAAGCTATATTAGCCAGAGCAGCCAGAGGATTTGGCCTACACTCTCCACGCTGGCTAGACGGATTCGAGAGGTATCTTGATCTTTATAAGCTTTGTTTACAAAGTCGCCTTCTACGAAATTGACGTGAAGACTTGGAGTGACCCTATTCCACTCTGCCGGGAATCACACGGCATTTAGAAATTATGGTGGAATAGAGAAAAACACATACAATCTTATTAACATGACAGTCGTGTAAACAACAATGTTGCTATGAATAGGACCGTAGCCCAATCACGACTAGTAATTGATAACGGCAGCTCTCATAAATAGTCTTTCTTTTTGTGTTCTTTTTTTTTCAATAAGCAAATGCTAAGAGAGAGAGAGAGAGGATACCGCAGCCCAATCACGCCTACCGAGCAAAAATTGATGACGCCAGCTTATAAAGATTTTCTGTAGAGGGCTTACCTATTTTATCCTTATTTTATTCACTTTTCGTGAATAAACACACGCTCTAAGAGAAGCCGCAGCTCAATCACGTCTATCGAGCAGCAATTGATGACGCCGGCTTTCATAGCCTGGATAGACCTTACATTTTTCACTCAATCAGGCGAGTTCGACAAAAGCTCGGTCGGCAGCTTTCAGATAAATTGCATTGAGCGCGCGCCAAAAATATATGAGTTATGAGCTTTGCTGATGTCGCATGATTCAATGGGCTTCAGAAAGGGAGAGTTTGGTGCTTAAACCCGTAAATGCATGAATTTTGGGTTTTAAATAAAAGCTTATATGATAGTTAATTATTCTAACACAAAAATAATATAATAACGTTTGGTAATGATTCAAATCGAAATATCAAAAAACCGGCCAAGTGCGTGTCGGGCCACGCGCAGTATAGGGTTCCGTAGTTGCGAATGACAACTTTGAGTTCACACTGTTTACACTCGCACCTCACAGTTTAACGACCAAAAACATCGTATTGTATGAAATTTTACATTTTCCACTACATTTTATAAGTTGGTTGCCTATAACTTTTTAGTTTATACTTAGTACTCAGCTCTGATAGTTTTCCTTTCAACTTCAGTATATATACACGTATCCATATATAACCGTTTAGCAGATAGAGGGGGGGACACTTACCTCTAACAAAAATTTTCACTTTAAAACCAAATATTTCGGAAACGGATCCCTAAATCGAAAAATGGTGTTCTCAACCTCACAATATTTTTCAAAGAACTTTTTAACGATACCCACACGATGGGTAAGTAGAGAAAAAAATTACTCCCCCACTTTACTAGTATGGGAGCAACCCTAAAAAAATTTTTTTTTCAAGATATTTTTCTACCACTTTTTTGCCATAATTAATATACATACCCATACCAAATTACAACATCTAGTACTTATAGTCTTTGAGTAAAACCGCGGACGGACAGACAGACAGACATGGCGAAACTATAAGGGTTCCTAGTGTACTACGGAACCCGAAAAATATGCCCTTTCTTTCAATTGTATTTTATTGCTATTTATATTATTTTTCAGATTATGTTTTTATTTATAATTACGATTTTTTAAGTACAATGTACCGAAAAGAAGTATATTTTTTACTTCAGGAAAGGATAGGAGGTTCTCAATACAATTTTAAAACTATAATTCAATTTTATAAATTGTGAAGGAGAAGTTTTAATTAGCGTTTTCATGTTCACACACTAAAAAGTTTTTAGGCCTTGCAAAACATTTTCTGAATCATATGTCCGTTTTCCTTCAAATGATATATTTCTAATGGGGACAGCCCTTCACCCCCAAAATTCAAGTATCCCCTTAAACTTCTTGCTTCACAAAAAATTTTGATCTGCTATACATTCAAGAATTTCTGATTTTTCGGCATATCATTCTCTCATTGTGCGTCTCGAAGTAATTACCCTGAAAGTATTTCCAATATCCAACCAGTCACCTGTATCGGTTGTTATTTCGTGTTCTTATGTAATTTATATTCCTTATTAGCTCATATCGGTTTTTTTTTTTTTTAATATATACGGACAAATCACACAGATTGAGCTAGCCCCAAAGTAAGTTCTAATGAAAGACTTGTGTTATGGGATACTAACTCAACGATACTATATTTTATAACAAATACATATATAGATAAACATACTTTAATATTCTAACACAAAAATAATAGAATAACGTTTGGTAATGATTCAAATCGAAATATCAAAAAATATGCCCTTACTTTCAATTTTATTTTATTGCTATTTATATTATCTTTCAGATTGTTTTTATTTATAACTAGCTGTTACCCGCCGCTTCGCCCGCGTAATTTATAGCCTATGTCCTTCTCGGTACATTAACCTATGTGTATGCAAAATTTCATGATGATCGGTTCAGTAGATACGGCATGAAAGCGTAACAAACAAACAAACAAATAAACAAACAAACTACCTTTCGCATTTATAATATTAGTTGGGAAGTTGGGATTACGATTTTATAAGTACAATGTACCGATTACACGCTTGATCGAGGAAACCCGTGAAATAAGGCTTCTTCGTTATACCTCTTTTTTCGCTAATAAGTTTCGTCTAATACGCTCGCAAGAATTCCTAATTTCTCGCGATTCCATAGTTACTAAAATCTACGCTTAAATATTTTATAGGTGTTATTTTGCATTCACAATGCAATTTTGATTATAATGCACTTCAAAATGCTTGTTACTAGACATTATCGCGATCAAGTTTTGCTGCAATAGTATATGATTATTTATGTTATGATATATTAATATTTATGTAGGTATGTATATATATCTCAATTCTAATAAGTAATTAAATATAACAACTTTTTTTTTGTCGTTTGTATAATAAATAACATGTTTTATTATCTATAATATTTATTAAGTCAAACTTAATAATTGTATCTCCTTTACATCTATCTTTACAACTTGCACCCCTACTATCAACTTTTCACCACATCCCTAAGGTAAAACTGGTAGACAATGCTTAGCATTAAGTTATTACCTTTTGTACAAATCATAATGATAGTATGTGCAATAAATTAAATAAAAAAAAACCGGCCAAGTGTGAGTCAAACTCGCGCAATGAGGGTTCCGTACAATATGCTTCGTGTACACATACACAATGTGCAAAAATGTTTTATTCAATTGATTAGCGCTATCTAGTGGTGTTTTAGTGAACTATTTCCCTAGATGAACTTATTATAGTGAGTTTACCACTTTATTTTCAAGTCATAGAATTCTTATTATTTTTCCTGTAATCTTCAAGGAATGAACTACATTTTTTCAAAATTTTCGGCCCAGTAGTTTCGGAGATCAGGGGAGGTCAATTTTTGCCTTCTTTCGTGAATAAAATCAAAAGTATTGATTTTACCCGAACAAAAAAAATATTTTTGAGATCCTCATAATGAGCCCTTTCATTTGATATATGACACAGTAAGGTTTGCAAAACTTTCTTTTAAAATTTTGTAATTGGGCCCCTCAAAACGACCCTTATTTCAAAAAAATCTTTATTTACTTTGCACATCCGTGTTTGGGTCATAGGATTACACTATCTTACCAAATTTCATCTAATTTGGTTCAGTAGATTCGGAGAAAATCGGCTGTGACAGACGGACGGACGGACAGACAGACGCTCGAGTGATCCTATAAGGGTTCCGTTTTTCAACTTTTGTACGGAACCCTAAAAAAAGAAATAAGATCTGGGATAAAATTCCAGACGGGCAGGATTAGAACCGGCAGTCTTTCGACTTTGTACGTCAACGCCTTACCAACTAGGCCACCGCGCTTTCTATCCTACACGTTGAATTTACTACGTCTACAATAAAAGTTGTATATATTACTACCACGTCTTTTTCCCTTGCGGGGTTGACAGAGCCCAGGTCTATAAAACCTAAAGGCCACGTTTAGCTTGTTGGTGGTAGTAAAAGTTGTAAGTATATTAAATATCCATGATCCAACCAGTCAGCCCTGCCTGGATATCAATAAGAACAATTATAAATACAATCTTTGGTCAGTCTTGTAAAAACTAAAGTTATTATTTAAGCGCAAGCTGTCTCTCCGTATACGAATCAAATAAGAAAATAACAAACAAAATGTCAACGAATTTAAAGAAGAAACATAATACAAGATTTTCCGTTTGATAAATATTCCTCGCGCAGTGTTCGTTCATGAATAATATTATGACTTTTTGTCAGAATGCGAACAGCGTCTGCAATGCGGGAATGTTATTATATGTCTGGAAACATTTTCTTCCATTCTAGCTTGGGAGAAAAAAAAATTTAGAATGGTACTACTTAGTCAAAGGCTTCGAGCAACACGGCCTCCGTACCGGTCAAAGGGAATAAAACTCCAACGTGTCTTTTTATTATGTTGTTGGCTTTTTTAGGAAAGTTAAAGGCAAACTCAACTTCTTGTAAACTTAGGTACTTTTTCCTAAAATTATCTTCATACCATTCAATAATATCACTAAAAAATCAAGACAATATGGGCCACAAATTTGCGTGCCGTTTTTAAAATACTAAGACGCATTTAAAGGAATATTCTTAATTTTTTTTTTTTTTTCAATAGGAAAACATATTTCAGTTACAATAAAATGTAAACACTTTCTGGTAGAAAGGGCACTTTCAAATATGGTAAACAATTCTCACCTTCTGAGTCTACATCTCTAAAAAGCTCTATAATTTATTGCTACAGTAGCTAAGCCCGGTAAAAGTAGCTTATTTAAAATTCTAAACTTACCTAACTTACTTCTCAAAAAACTTAACTTACTTTTTCCTGCAAAATTACAATTATGCAACAAAAACTTACCAAAAAAAATTTTTACCAGAATTGGACCAGGCTTAAAGATCATTATGCTATTTATTCGTTAATTAATTAGAAAGTCTATACACTTAATTAAGTTATCTATGTATCTGTTCCAAATTACACATTCCAATGCATTTCATTGCACAACAAAGCCCTCAAAGTGAAGATTTAGAGGCACTGATATCAGCTCGCGCGGAATAATCAACGAATAACACCGTACTCTATGGGGGCCCATCATCGAAGTGGATAGGGTTGCCTACAAGTTGCCTACTACCGCAGACAAAATGCTTCAGAAGTGACGTCACTAGTCTGTTGTTTTTATTTAGCATGTTTAGGCTGAGAAGAAAACTTGTGACTACGTAAATAAATAAATAAATAATAAATATATAGGGACATATCACACTAATTGAGCTAGCCCCACGGTAAGTTGTGAACTTGTGTCGCAGGATACTAACTCAACGATACTATATTTTATAACATATACTTATATAGATAAACATCCAAGACCCAAGTCAATATGAAAAAGATCTTTTTCCATAGTGACCTGACCGGGGATCGAACCCGGGACCCCCGTGTCGCAGGCTAGCGTGTTGATCGCTGCGCCATGGAGCTCGTAACTTTGTAACCCTATTAATTCAAAGAGTTTTTTATATTCGAGTTAAAATGGATGCTATAACTCAAATATAAAAACGCTTTTTCTAAAAAATGTATGCAAGTTTCCCATTGATGATATTTTATCCATTAAGCACTACAGCAGAAGTTGTTTTTACTCGTATTTCCAGAAGATATGATCGTGGATACTCTAACTATAATACAGTCCCATTTACGCTACGAATATCTACCGATTGAATTTTTATCATATTATCAGTTCTTTTTAGTCTCCACTGCAGGAGCATGCATCTTTGTACTACCAGAGCCATATATTAGCCAGAGCAATCAGAGGATTTGGCATACACTCTTCACGATGGCCAGACGGGTTGGAGATGACTCTTTGATGTTTGTAATCTTTGTTAGCATTTGTTTCCTAAGTCTCCTTATACGACATCCACGGGAAGACTTGGAGTTTATTGAATATGAGTTAATAGTGAGGACTATTTGACTCTGCCGGGAACCAAAGGCCGTTTTCCCAATTTTTAAATTATAAAACGTCATTTATACTACATAATACTGTTCCTCTATGTTGTGCAATAAAGAGTATTGTATTAAAAACAGGAATCCTTCTTTCGGTTTCTGGCACCCCTAGCTCTAGCTAGGGGGTTGCTGCACCCCCTTTTATGACCGGTTTATGACCTTATTTACTCGCGCCCCCTCCATTTGCTGGAATGAGCCTTTGTTGCTCGCGCGTGAGGAATCGTCATGGCTCTTCTTTATTGAATTGAACTACATTAGGTTTATGTGCGCCAGAGACTCTATTACTTTGTAGAGTTTACAATTTAATAGTAAATTCCTTTAAGTCTCTACGATATTATAAGACAATGTCCATAGATGGGCGTAGATACTCCAAAAGACATCATCTGGTCTTTGTTAGTCTCTACTGCAGGCTTCGAGCAACACGGCCTCCGTACCGGACGGAGGGAGTGGGCAAAGCGACAATTTACTATGACAATTTTTCTGGCGTTTTTTGCGGGGGGAAATGTGCACACAAGTTTAGTTCCGCACACCTACATACAAAACTTAAACTGTCACTTGATAGTAATTATGAGATTGTCACAAAAAATGACATAAAAAAGAAAAAATAATTTGTGTACAGATGAGTCACACACAACTAACACATAGACATGCATATGCCTAATTTTGCTTGTACCTTGACAGAGGGGAATGCAGCGTATGGCTACTCCCTTCCGTGTTGCTCGAAGACTGCAGGAGCACGACCCTCTCTGAACTAACAGAGCCATATATTAGTCAGAGCAGTCAGGGGATTTGGCCTACACTGTCCACGCTGACCTTCTACGACATCCACGGGAAGACTTGGAGTGGTCCTATTCTACTTTGCCGGGAACCACACGGCTTTGACACAGACATCTACTCTTTATAATTTATGGAATAGTACCCCAACGAGACATTAAAATCAGCATATTATTCCCCATAACGATATTATCCCCTTGTTTAGATTAAAACTTTGAGCGAATATTTATGGGAGTCGCGTGCTATTAATACCGCCAAATAACCTGCCACATTACAGTTAATGTGAAAAGTTCTTCAGCAATTAAATATGGCGACGTAAGGCAAGATGGCTTTCATTGCATAAAATTGACATGCCTACCTACTTATATCACCCGCACATAAATTGGATTCCTTTAGACGAAACATTTTTGAAACTTTGTCTATTAGTTTCGCAACCTCTTCGATACAAAGAAACAAACAATAAAATCTCTTTATAATATTAGTAATGTACGAGCAAGCACCGTACACAGTAATGCCGAGTCGGCAAAATTGATTTATACATTTTTCCATTGTCACGTTAAGTTTAGTTCGCTACCTACGGCCAGCAAGAGTGCCACGCGACTCATTCCACCTTCCATTAATTTCATTTAATTATTTAGTATTAAGAATACATCTTTGTGCTTCCGTTATCAGTGACTTTTAATTCTATCAGAACATCAATCAACATCTCCCCGTACAAGTATAATTTAATATAAAATACTTGTTTGTGAGAATAACAGCGAGCAAAAGCTAGTATACTTACCAAAAATAAATGCTGTTTTGCTAAAAAAGACAAACGATTTCGCAGACTAGTAAAATATCGCGTGACTTTTGGCCTGGGCCATTCATCACTCGGAGGAGACTCGTTCGCAAAATAAACGAATTGTTTTGGCGTTCTCGACAATGCTCCATTAATATTGTTTTACGTTAAGTATTGCTTACAAGCTTACATTAAAAAATAAAGTTTATTTCGCCAGGTTCGCATTGTTTTCTTTATGATGAGCTAGGATAAAATAAAAAATAGAATTCACTTATGGTTGTCTGAGAGCAAAAAGAAAATATTGAATTCACCAGGTGCTTCCTTTTCGCGCAGAGAATGTGTGAATAACTCAGTAATCATGTCCCAGATGAAGCGGCTAGCAATCCATCACTGTTCTGATTCCCTGTTCCATTTCAACTACCTATTACCTTCTGGCTTTGTCTACTCAAAAAGAACATGTTGTACCAAAAAATACTTCAAGTTAATTTTTTTATGAAAACCCCGTCATTTTACAACTTGACCATTAGTGCAGAATTTTGAAGTGCTTTCATTGAAGTAATGAAATAATCCACACAAAATATCAGGTATATTTTGCAGGTTTGTGTTGTGTGTGTTGTTGTCACAACATCTTTTATAAACAAAAAGGGCATATAAACAAAACAAAATGCCCTGTCGACAGTTGCGCCGCGCACCAAATTCAGCAGAATGATGACCGTCTTTACCACAGTTATTCTCTTTCGCGCCATTACACCAGTCTTGAGTAATGTAATGCCTGCACGTATTGCTACTTTAAAAGCGCATCTCTTCCTAGGGGAAGACAGAGCCATGAGACCATAGGACATAAAAAAAGATTAAAAACAGTAATGCTAAACAGGCAGAAAAAGGCTAAATTCTGACGGTAGTTACGCAGCAAATTCAGCAGAATGATGGTGGTCGTTACCGCCGTTTCTTTCTTTTGCGCCATTACACCAGCCTTGAATAATGTAAGGCCTACATATTGCCGCCATAAAAGCGCGTCTCTTCCTTTATCACAGTAGACCTTCGAGCAACACGGCCTCCGTACCGGACGGAGGGAGTGGGCATAGCGACAATTTACTATGACAATTTTTCTGGCGTTTTTTGCGGGGGGAAATGTGCACACAAGTTTAGTTCCGCACACCTACATACAAAACTTAAACTGTCACTTGATAGTAATTATGACATTGTCACAAAAAATGACATATAAAAGAAAAAATAATTTGTGTACAGATGAGTCACACACAACTAACACATAGACATGCATATGCCTAATTTTGGCTTGTACCTTGACAGAGGGGAATGCAGCGTATGGCTACTCCCTTCCGTGTTGCTCGAAGCAGTAGACAGATCATAAGACTAAACGAACGATTTCATTTTATTTTATTTATAAACAGAAAAGGCATATAAACAAAACAAAATGCCCTGTCAGCAGTTGCGCGCCAAATTCAGCAAAATGATGGCGGTCGTTACCGGCGTAACTCTCTTTCGCGCCATTACACAAGCCTGAGTATTTAATCCCATATTGCTGCGTTTGCCGACATGTACTTATACGTTATGGTGCGTCGTAGCTTTCGATGTTTGTCTGTGTACCTACTTAGTGTTTGCCCCTCCTCGGATTTCGACCATTTCCTTATTACTTTAATATCCATTATGGTTTATATATCTTTATTAGAAATAGTCTATCATACGAAGGCCGTTATGTATGTTGAAGTGACCATCCAGTTGTACACCGAAGTTGTCGAAAGTGAGCAAATAGGCTGCTGGGCAAAATCACATCACACGTTCTCACAACACACTGAATCTTTTATAACACAGTCAAAATACTGGTCATAGACTTTTTTTATGTCATTGGACGGCAAACGCGCAAGCGGGTCACTTGATGGTAAGTGATCACCGCTGCCCATGGACTAATGCAAGACCAGGGAAGTGGCAAAAGCGTTGGCCTCCGACTCTCTCACTCACTGAACGAAGCATAGAAGCTGTAAAGCAACTCGAACGTCAATTTTCTGAGAGGGTGTGGTATTTCCCCGCCTACTACGCCGAGATTAGTGATGTGCCGTTTCCGGAAACGTTTCCAAATTCCCCAGATTTCCAAAAACATTCCCGGGAACGTTTCCAATAAATGGAAATGTTTGGGAAAGTTGTAATTTTATTTATGAGACATTTTTTTTATCAATACAAATATATTAAACTTATGTAAATGCATTACTTGATATAGTCATATTACAAATATTTCCAATAATCTATAATATTTCCAAGAAATGTGGGAACATTCCCTGGAAATGTTTCCAAATTCTTAGGGAATGTTTCCTTGTTGCCGGGAACATTCCTTTGATGCCGGAAACGAGACGCGTTTCAGTAGGTTACGACTTATTAATTAAAAAAAACATATATTTAATAATCAGATCTTTTATTACGTAAACATAAAGATGGGCTAATATCATTATACAACATTAATAATCAACAAGTGAATAAAATCAATAATTCGTAACTTAAAACTAAAACCAACATTTTGAATAAAAATATATTAATTTTAAAAACAGTTTTATAAATTTGACATATTTTTTCATGGCTTTTTTCTATATTTACTTTACATTATATGGTTTTTTAAAATGCTAAGTTTCTTTTTCTTTTATCAAGCCTTGTCCCGTAAGTTGCGGTTAGTTTCTATAATAATGTAAATAATTATTGAAAATCTAGAAAGTATTGATTTTGTAATATTGATGAACTTCTGTTCTTGCATTTCCAGCAATGGAAACGAACGTAATTCTTACGTTTCCTTACAAGTAGTAAGGTGTATATAAAAATAAATCACAAACTATTTATTTATTTATTTATATTTATTTGAATATTAGTCCAACCGTCAATTGCCAAATGTATGACACTAGCTAGTCTTATTTTATTAGTAATATCGGTATTTACCGCTGTGTACTCTTCATCCAAAAGTGTAGTTGCTAATTGTTTCCTTGATGGTACAGTATATCTTGAATTCAGCAACCGATACGCTTCTTTCCAAGTAGGATGTTGAAGCGTTGAAAAAGGAATACCAGTTACATAAACTGCTCTTGCAAAGGCGCGAGTTATCTGTAACAATAACATAAAGCATCTATAAGTATGATAAATTTTACTTTTTATATACTTAATGCTAAGTTGCAAGGATTATGTAGCAAACTATGAATTGATATTTAAAAATTGATCTTATTTTCTTTTCTTCAAAGAGTTAATACTAAAAACAAAGAATTAAAATAAATAATTCAATAAAAAGTATTTGCAATGTTTAGTGTTAAATTTGTACTTACTTCGTTGTCGCTATATACAACATCATTGTCTTCTTGAGCACTTGTGGATGGTTGTAGCTGTTGCAAGCTATGATCTAACAAGTTTAACTGATTGTTAGTTAAATCAATTGGATTTGGTTTGCTTTTTGTAAAAGCAACCCGTACATTTTCCGGGGCAACTTGGCACTTATTTATATGAATCGCAAATTTTGTTGCGTTTCTGCGCACATACACTTGATGGCAATAGTTACACTTATAAGTATTTTTATCATTAATAGTCTCCGTTGTAAAGTGATTAAAAACTTTACTAACTTTCGTCATTATTATAATATTATACCAGTGCACACTGTACAAACTGCAAATCACAACTGATTTTTAAATAAATACTGAGGAGTGAATGACAAAGACATAAAATTCTGTGAAATTCTAAAAAGTTTAAGACAAAGGCCCTAAGTATGAATACACCGGTGTAAAAAAATACCTGAATTGTGGTTTAAGATAATTCAGGTAAAATTACAAATTACTTCTGTGACACAACACAATGCATGCTTTTAACTAGACCGACTGTTTTATTGTTTCATGGTCATAAACATGTTATACATTCATATAATAAAAATGTAAAAGTGCGCTTAAAACTTCTTTTATTGACCTATTCAACGTGCCGCCTTTCTTGGTAACAGGAATGTGGACTAGGTTAAAAATTAATTGTTTTTTACTGATAAGAAAATAAAGTCACAAAACAATGCCCCTCAATTTTGAACGTGTTTTTAGATTTATTAATGCAGAAAAGCTGATATCAATAGCGCTACTTGACAACAGGAAAGTATGATGTTTATATCAATGATATATAATTATATATATGTCGCAGTCATCTGGTTGAATCTGCTATTTGATTAAATGACTAGCGCGTTCATTGAATGACCACGTTTAATTGAATGACTAAAGGACAACTCGTCAAGTCGTTAAATGTAACGTTCAACGTCTTGACTGAATGAATGTTATTTAGCGAAGTCGTTGAATCTTAGCCGACTTTCTAATATTTGGTGGTAGCATGATTTCCAAAGCTTTATTGAATCTCACATTTTTGCAATTTTTTCTTAGATTTTAAAGTAGCCGGTGGTCGCGTAATAATAGGTAAATCCATAATGTCATACTATTTTATTTTAGAAATAACGCACATTTAGTAAATATAATCGAAAAAATATTAACACCGTGCCATCTGTTTGAGCTGTTGACGCCATATTTATTTTGGTGACTACTAGCGCCGCAGTGGTAAAAAAATGAACTAAATTTGAATCACCTGACTGATTTTATGTCCGCTTTGTTCAAAGGGCTATGTTACAACCCGCTAACTAGTTGGACGTTGAGCGACGCTTGTTCAATCAACGTTCGACCTAGTCATTCAATTAAACGTGGTCATTTAATGAACGCGCTAGTCATTCAATCAAATAGCAGATTCAACCAGATGACTGCGACATATATAATTTTTAACTTTACAATTTATAAAAAAACATTCACATGATTTTTCTGACTAAGACGGAAACGTTTCCCTAAAATTGGGAACATTCCCGGAAACATTTCCAGAAACGGAAATAAGGAACATTCCCCAGAAACGGGAATTTGGAAACGGCACATCACTAGCCGAGATAAACTGTCTATGGTCGGACAAACACTTGCTCCATCAGCCGCCGATAATAGACTCGGCAAAATAACACGTTCCCACCATAAAGCGAATTTATCAAGCTATTGAAAACTGAATAGTGGGCAAACGGCCGTTTGGATAAATCGCATCCCTATTTACAAAATAAAGAAATTTCAGAAGATCTCCCTGTCATGAAAGTGTTCCCGATTGTAGTAAAATATAAAAAAACCGGCCAAGTGCGTGTCGGGCCACACGCAGTGTAGGGTTCCGTAGCTGCGAATGACAACTTTGAGTTCACACTGTTCACACTCGCACCTGTGCAGTTTAACGACCAAAAACATCTAACAATGAAAATTGTATGAAATTTTACATTTACCAGTACATTTTATAAGTTGGTTGCCTATAACTTTTTAGTTTGCTTAGCTCTGATAGTTTTCCTTTCAACTTCAGTATATATACTACTGCTGTAATTTTTTTCACTTATCCATTTATAACCGTTTAGCAGATAGAGGGAGGGGACACTTACCTCTAACAAAAATTTGCAAAAATTCGGAAACGGATTCCTAAATCGAAAACTGGTGTTCTCAAACTCACAAAATTTTTTAAAGACCTCATTAACGATACCCACATGATGGGTAAGTAGAGAAAAAAAAATTACTCTGCCACTTTACTTGTATGGGAGCTACCCAAAAAAAAATATTTTTCAAGTTTTTTTCTACCACTTTTTTGCCATGATTAATATACATACCCATGCTAAATTACAGCTTTCTAGTACTTATAGTCTTTGAGTAAAACCGCGGACGGACAGACAGACATGGCGAAACTATAAGGGTTCCTTGTTTACTACGGAACCCTAAATACTGGAGTTCAAATCTTGTTATCCATGGGAGGCGGTGATTACTTACCAGCAGGTACTTAAACAGAACGCTCGTCTGCCGTTCTATTCCATTAAAAAAATAGACAGCGACAGACAGGCATAGACAACGTATTGACCTTCGACATAGTTTAAAAGGGGTGACTGAGCCGATCTATATAGACAACTTTTCCCATGAGATCAAAGTAATAAAAAATTAACATTCACAAAAGTGTTCAGTGCCCCGGGAAATTAGTATGAGATAGTTATTAAATCCCAGAGGCAAAGTTCATGGTGTCCACCTATACGCCCACTAACATGCTAAACGTGGCCTTTGGGTTCTATGATCTTGGGCTCTGTCTACCCCGCACGTGTTTATCCCTTGCGGGGATTTATAGGATAGACATATTATGTATGTTTTGTTCATATTGATGGTCTGACTTACCCCTTTAAGGGAATGCCCCTGTAGAAATGATATCACGAAGTGTAACTTCTACACTCTCTATATATCGTGGTAAGTGTTTTTATGCGTCTAATCTGAAGGATGGGTCACCGAGTCGTTTCCGTTTTATCGCCAATAGTTTCCGCTGTTAGGTTTATAGTCTGTACAAATATTTATCATATATTTACGATATTTTTGCCGAACACAAGAAAATACGTATAAAATTATAACGATTTTTTTTTATTTTTTAAATACTTCCCATAGTTCATTGTAGGATTAAATGATTTAATATCGCTAAAGGAACCACGTCAGAAGCCGACAGGCGGTTCCGAAGAACTCCGACACCAGGATGTGCATGGTCGACTGACTGTGTCACCTACACGAAATGATGATGATTGTAGGATTCAAGTAAAATTAATTATTTTATTTTAAATGGACGTTACAATGGAGACCTTACAAAATCGTCTTGTTGTGTTTTTACTTTCAAACCATTGCTTTGTTCATATTTATTTGATTTTTTTCCATAAGGACACCTAATTAATATGGAATTGGACGGCTTTTAAGTTAAAAAATATCCTCAAGTTTCTGATAGATAGGCCCTGACAAATTTCCAAAACGTGGATAAGACAATAGGAGAATTTTATGTAAATGTGTAAGAAATATTTTTCATTGTAGAAAGCCTACGATCGTAGACGTAGTTACGTGTGATCGTAGCACACTCGTAGACTGGTATCCTATCGTAGACGTGTTCTACGAGCTACGATGCGTCTACATCAATCTATGCTACGCCCGTAGGTCGTCCGTCTATCGTCGGACTGATAAGTAGTTTTCACGGAATATGTCAATTATGGTTTCTGTTAAAAAATATTTCTCAGTTTTACCAAGTAAAAGCCATCTGTTGAGTAAGACTAAAACGATATAATACTCACGATCTGACTGCCAATTTTGTACAAAAATATTGGCATTCAAAGCAAAGACAATATAAAAAGTGTTTCTGCTTAAACTAAGGCATGTAAATATTAGAATTTATATCCTATGGCGTATACTGGCCTTACCACAAAGCATAATGTGACTGTCGCGCGAGCGCCACTAGAGGCCCCTTTTCAATTATCTACTATTTTCTGCTTACTTGTGATACACATAGAATTCATCAGAATTTAGTTTATTCAAGATTCTATCGTTTATGTAAATATATATAACTCAAAGGTGACTGACTGACTGACATAGTGATCTATCAACGCACAGCCCAAACCACTGGACGGATCGGCCTGAAATTTGGCATGCAGGTAGATGTTATGACGTAGGCATCCGCTAAGAAAGGATTTTTATCAATTCCTACTTCTTAACGCGAGCGAAGCCGCGGGCAAAAGCTAGTTTAATATA
This sequence comes from Rhodophaea formosa, assembly GCA_963082605.1. NCBI lineage: Eukaryota > Metazoa > Arthropoda > Insecta > Lepidoptera > Pyralidae > Rhodophaea > Rhodophaea formosa. The sequence continues at coordinate 16,585,366 of OY720224.1, read as the reverse complement.
GGTTTCTTTAAGACGAGAATTTTTTTTTTAAATCTATGGTTTCTTTGAACACTTATTAATTGTCATATTTTGCGTTTACAATATTTACAACAAAAATTTTTGTTGACGTCAATAATTACTTATGGCTAAGTTTAGGCCGCTTCCAAAGCGGAGTGCAGAAGAAGCATCAACAAACTGCACAGCGCATTTTCTCTAAGCGACGTCAGCTCACAATTCTAGTTAGACCTTATAAACTACTTATATATATATGTGGACTGAATGTGCATTGTTTTAATTAAATGTCATGATAAAAATTGATGATATGTTGACCTTAACCTTTTTACTGTAGTTATGATAACATATCACAATACATTGGGGCATTTTTACGTTTTTATGGGCATGGACTGACAGGTCGAGTATGCGAATTTCGCCTACAAGCCAGGCGCGGACTGACACGTGGTATTGTTATCACTTTTCTCTCTAGTAGGCGCGAGAGAGCAACATCCAGTGCTCCAGCAGTGAAAGAAGTGCATCCACAATAAGTATATTTTTACTACCAAACCGGGCACAATCAGGGTCGATAGTGATGAATTACCATTTATGGTTCTACATTGGCGTAATAAAATAGCTTTATGAATTGCCTACTTTACGACTTCTAGAGTTATTTCCGCACATTTTACGACCTTTTTATGCCCGATTTGGCTTCTTATACAGACGAATGTGCGCTTCAAGTATGGAATTAATTTAAAGACTGTTTTTATTTACGTATTGCTAACGATATATTTATTATATTTTTGTTATAGATATGCTTTTAATTATACGTCAATAATTTTTATTTTTCTTTTGTGTTTTCTGCATTCACAATGCTATTCTGATATACAATTAATAAAGTACCTACGAAATAAGATTCGAATTAAAGATCTTTATTTATTTTATACAAGAAATGCTAATTTTTTTTGCTTTCCATTATTTTTTTTGTGCCCCTGTATCCATTTCAGTCAAAAATACTAAATGTACAGACAAAATATTTTTACTGTTTTGTTATATGTATAGATGATAGTTACATAAATGTTTTTTTTTATTTCCTTATCAAGACTTTTTATTTTAAATAATTCTAAAAATTTCGTGTACGTTTGTGAGTAGTGTGTTGTTATAAGTAAGATCATGATGTAGTTAGTGGGCTATGTACAAATGCATCTCACATACCATCAAGATGCCTTCAAGACTTACTTCCCGTCCACAAAATATAGCATTGGTCACTGGCATACACTTTGTAAACTTACACTCTTTTTAGATTTTTCCCGCAACTTGCTTTGCGTAATTTATAGTCTGTGTATAGATATAAATTTGAACTCATCCAATCATTTCTTTTAGGACAACATATAGACTGTTTACTCGTAGTCTATATATATACTAGCTTGTCATATATACATGGCGAAATTTTGATCGTTCCGGACCATTAAAGGGGTGATTCAGCCTGTCAATATAAACAACTTTTCCTATGGGACAAATGCTGTAAACTCGAAAAAAATTTCGACATTCCTATACAAATTGCCCGGGCGGCTGAACACTTTTGTATGAAAATGTCGAAATAAAATTTGAGTTTCCAGCATTGGTCCCATAGGAAAAATGGTTCATATTGACGGGCTGAATCACCCCTTTAAGGGTCCAGAACGATCAAAATTTCGCCATGTATACACCTTCAATCAAGTATGGAAACATACTCCTCACACATATTCACAATATTAGATGGAAGTAGGATATACATTCGACAAACAAAACGAACCCTTTTTCTAGACTTCTCAGCAAAAATAAATGTCTGGTCATCCATTTCACTGAAAGTATCTTACAGGAAACGGAAACTATTCAACCCCTATTTATATTCAGGTCCCAACAATCTGGGTTCAGTTTAGCATTTGCCCTTGCCCTCAAGGGTAAAGGTTTTACATTTGGACACAGCCCAACTTTCGCTAAAAAGGATTTTGCTTTCAAAAACTTTGTGAATCTGTAAAAAAAGGTTTGCCGAGTTGTTTTTAGAATTAATCACAGCTAAAATATAAGTAGGGACAAATTACACAAATTGAGCTAGCCCCATAATTTATAGTCTTGCCCACAGTAAGTTGTGAAGTGTCCTAGGTTTTGTACTTGCTCCATGTGGATACTTACTCAAAATACAATATTTAATCTGCTTCTTTCTCACCTTTCCTCACTTTATGTAGGGTCGGCACAGCATGTCAGTTTCTTCCGCCTCACTGTATTGCTGGTCATATTCTCTGTAACACACTTCTTACACATGTCCTCTCTTACGCATCCCATCCACCTTTTTTTGGTCTTCCCCTATTTCTTCGACCTCTAACTTCCATTCCCAAAACTCTTTACGTTACACGATTTTCATGGCTTCACCAACAACTATATTTAATAATAAATAGTTATATAGCTCTTGTCTCCATTCAGATGCCAGCCATTTTGGAACCAATTAGCTTGGCCCGGGAGGATGGCAAGAGACCGGATGGTATGACACTGGTGCCTTGGAGATTGGGAAGGCCGCTGGTGTGGGACGCAACATGCGTCGACACTCTCGCGCATTACCATCTCCACGGCACAAGTTGTAAGGCTGGCATGGCTGCAGCTACCGCAGAGTCCTTCAAACGGCGCAAATATATATGACTGGGTGACGCATATATTTTTGAGCCGTTGGAGTCGAGACACTGGGTCCGTGGGGTCCCTCAGCTCACAAACTATTCAAATTTGTGAGCAAAAGGCTGGTCGAGGTGTCGAATGACCAGAGGGCTGGTCACTATCTTGCCCAAAGAATAAGCATTGCCATTCAACGTGGCAATGCTGCCAGTCTTCTAGGCACATTACGCAGGGACATTTTTTATTTATAGCTAGGTTTTATTTATAAGTCATTTTATTTCTTAGGTAGGTTTAATTGTTAGTTTTAGTTCATTTAAGTTATATAAATAAACATCCACGACCCAGCCAATCTGAAAATGACCGGACCCGGTCAGGTCATGATAGAAAACGTCTATCATGACCTGACTGGCTATCGAATCCGGGACCACTCATGTGGTCGTTTCGCAGGCTAGCAGGTAGGGCTCCCGCATGTTAAGCATTCCCGGACGCAGTCCCCACGTGGATGAGTCAAGCGACACAAAAATATCTCGAGCTCCTCCGTGCTTCGGAAGGCACGTTAAGCTGTTGGTCCCGGCTGTCATCATTGATGGCGGTGGTTGAGATACGTCAGATGTATTGAGGAAGGTAGAAAAATCTGACATCAGTGTTGACTTCTTACACACACGAAAAACAACAAACAATGCAGGCTGGCGTGTTTACCACTGCATAAGGCAAGCAGCCAACTGCAAAATCTTACGACGAATTATATCACAGCATGAATGCTATCATTATAACGGATCCCGGGTTCTTACGCATCACTGCTGAGCACGCAAATACTCGTATGTAGAAAAACATACATAGGTCACATCACGTCTCAGAGCAGACAGGGCCCAAGGTCATAAAACCAAAAGACCGCGTTTGGCGTGTTAGTGGGCGTTAAGATGGAATGTGGAATCAAAATAGTGATGGGTTGCTAGCCGCATCGCCTATTGACGTGATTCCTTAGATTTTCGCCCGATTCCTTCATAGGCTTTTACGGTCTGCGCGGGAAGAAAAGCCGCTGGTTCATTTTATTCTGTTATTCTTCTGCCAAATTCTGCCAAACCAGCATCGAAGAAGCAGAAAAAGAATATAAATATCATTCTATTCCAGGAGTGAACAGTCCTTCAACAGAACGGTCCAGTCGGTGTCGTCAGTGGGGGCGTTGTCCGTGCCCTGGTCAGCATCAGAAGCGAGGCTGGCTCTACCGGCTGCGTTAGGTGTTGCAGGTAATGCCTCTTGGCTGCTTAACAAAAAAATATACTCATCATCATCAGCAAATTTTTAGTCTCCACTGCAAGTGCATGACCCTCTTCGTCCTACCAAAGATACATTAGCTAGAGCAGTAAGAGGATTTGACTCACACTCTCCATGCTGGCCAGACTGGTTGGCTTTCCAACCAAGAGGCCTTTGCCTCTTTGATGATTGTAAGCCTAGTTTAGCTTGTGGTTCTAAGTCGGCTTCTACGACATCGATGGGAAGACTTGGAGTGGTCCAATTCTGCTCTGCCCACACGAGTGGTTCCCCACACGGCATTGTAAAAAATACACTAAACTTCTTTAAACAGAAGAATAAAAGGCGAAGAAACAATTCCATTTAGAAGACTGAATATCCCGTTTCGAAGTTATTATTTTACTTACTTTTCTATATCACTTACTTTCCATTAGAATTTCGTTTTAGATTCTTTCTTACTCCGAGTGCAAAAGCTCGTTTAGTTCACTTTTACTTTAAATAAAACAATTATTAGTTCGAAATCGGAAGTAACTACTTATTAGTAACGAAGTAAATAATATTTGATGATAACGCTGTGTGGTTCCCGGCAGAGTAGAATAGGACCAGTCCAAGTCGTCCCGTGGATGTCGTAGAAGGCCACTAAGGAAACACAAGCTAAACAAAGCTTATAAACCTCCAACCCGTCTAGCCAGCGTGGAGAATGAAGGCCAAATCCTCTGACTGCTCGGGCTAATGGTAGTACTGAGAGGGTTGCTCTTGCAGAGACTAACAAAGAACTGATCATGAAATTACTTCGTGTTTCAGGTATACCTGCAGTGGTGGTGACGGACGGCACCGGCAAGGTGTTGACGCAGAATGGACGACAGCATCTCACTGCCGATCCTCTAGCGCTGGTAAGTTTATATTTGCCCGAGCTAGCAAAGCGAGCAACGTCTACAAGTCGAGTTGTGACAAAAACCACGGCAAAAACACATTCTTTGTAGGTATGTAGAAATGTTTGCTCCGCGATAACTCTTAAACGAGTGCTCCAAATTAGATGTAAGTAAATATTTTAAAACTTAGCTTAGGTACTACAAGTACAAATTTCAAGTTCAATGTGCATCAAAATCGGTTCAGTATTTGTAATCTCTGCCGCAAGAAGTCCACTGCTGGACATAGGGCATAATAACTCCTAAGGATTTCCAAATTACCGGTTGGAAGCGGCCTGCATCCAGCGTTTCTCTGCGACTTTGGTCAGGTCCTCCAACCACTTGGTGGGTGGATGTCGTGTACGTGGCCGCCATTCAAGAACCTTTCTGTACCCTCGGCCATCGGCTCTGAGCGGTATGTGCCCCGCCCACTGCCACTTTAGGGAGCTAATTCTCTGAGTTATTTCGGCGACTTTCGTTCTCCCCTCGAATCTTCTCATTTCTGATTCGGTCTCGCAGAGAAACACCTAGCATAGCTCCCTCCATAGCTCTTTGGGCGACCTTGAGTTTTCTTCCATAAAAAGGGACCACGTATCAGACCCGTAAGTCATCATGTACAAACACTTTCTACTGGGTACAACATTGACAACAACCACTGAGGTATTTCGGACGAGAAGACCACGCGGAGCTTCTCAAACGTTTAAACACAAACTATTGTCCAAAGGCCAAAAAGAAACGTGTACCTAATAGTAAAGTTATTCCATGACTAAAGTGATCCAGGTTCTGTACATATATGCCAGCCTATTAGCATATGTCATTAATTATTTCCAGAACTTCCCGTGGGCGCAGCGACCAGTGTCAGTGCTGACCGAGCAAGCCCTGCTGAAGATGGCGCGGCACCCAGCGCTTGTGCTCTTTGTGGGTTAGTAACCCTGGCATAAGACGCGTGTAGTGATTCCCGGCAGAGTAGAATAAGTCCACTCCAAGTCTTCTCGTGGATGTCGTAGACGGCGACTTAGGACACAAAAGCTAAACAAAGCTTACAAACATCAAAGAGACCACTCTAACCTGTTTGGCCAGTGTGGAGATTGTAGACCAAAGCAAGAGCAGTCAGACTGCTCTGGCTGATATATGGCTCTGGTAGTACAGAGAGGGTCATACTCCTGCAGTGGAGACTAAAAAAAGACTTGATGATGATGAGGAACCTTGTGATACTTTACTCTGAGATGTTATCATACACACAGCCAAGGCTGCTGCAAGGCATACTGCTTAAAAATGGTTTAAAGCGTGGGACCCAAAAAACTGCCCAAACCTTCTCCAGAATAGCATAATCATATACCTTAGTTACATCACGCTGATGTGGTCTTAAATGACAACATTCACCATATGCACGTGTATATCTAACAACATTATGGCGTAAGACTAACAGAGAGGACATACGAGGCAAGCGTAGGACGCTACATATTATGATAGGATTTTAGGCCTTATTGTCATACTCATAATGACCAGCATCGCGAGAAAAATCTTGGTCACTAGCTACCGCAAGATGCCACGTGCGGGCAGAGAAGGCGTCATTTTTTACTTGCGATAATAGTTCGTTTTGAGTCTGGCAATAAGGTTTAAAATCCTATCATAGTGTCCCACGCCTGCACCGCATCTGGGTCATGCATTTACCAAACGCCGTTTACGTGAGTTCTATGTCTAACTCGGCGTTCTGTCTGTTCCAGATGATGAAGACTCTGAAATAGAATTCGCAGAATCAGTCCTGACTCCGTCAGCGGAGTCCTACTACGAAGAGTGCAGCATCCAATACCCAGGTGACATATTTTTATTTTTCTTTAGTTGTGTACACTCATGATTCAATGAGTGCTCATTCATGACTCATGAATGAGCACTCATTGAGCTCCTCATGACACTATAAACACTAAACTAAGTGTCCAAAGAGTCTGCTTTGGCAAAACTATAATCCATCAAGTCAATAAAGTCCTCCTCAAGGCATATTCGAATTTTCATATTCAACATCAACGTTTATTACGTTGATGTTGAATATGAAAATTAAGCGACTAATTTATAAACAGAACGATTACAATTATTCCCTTTATTCCAGGTTTCTGTCCCTACCAAAACTCTTCAGACGACGAGACCATGGACTTCGACTACCCCACGTCCAAGCACTCGCGCGTCAAGAAGAAACCCTTCAAGCACGTCATGTTCTACATCGGCATCGACGGCACAGACAGTGCCGACATGCTGCGCGAACACATAGGCTTGGACGACGCTGTGCCGTTACTCACAGCCATAGACTTCCCCAAGCAACGGTTGGTCACCATGAACTACGGAGACGAAATCACCACGGATTCTGTACAGAATTTTGTAGACGCCTACTTGAGTGGGAACGCTGATTTCAAGCCGTTGAAACCGTATAGCGAGAAGTGTTAGTTTGGTAGTGAATGAGGTTGCGCTCAGATTAACCGTTCGCCTGCGGTATGTAGGGTGCAAATGGCGTTTGACATATTGAATTGAGAGGTAGATTATGTGACAAGCACTCTATTGAATATGTCCTACGTATGAAAGACATAGGTTCGATTCACTTGGCTACGCATTTAATATTCGCATTAACTCCAGTACTTATGGTCATTTTCATCGACCACTAGTTGCGATCCCAGAGAAAGAAAACCTATATATAACTGCCATAATATAAGGTGTATGGTTAAATGTCGCTCGAACGCTCGTTAAGTATTGTCAAAAGCCTGTGGCTTAAAAATCTGACACAATTGTGACTGTTGAATTAAAAGTCCAGACCCCCCGCTAGAGCAGGAAAGTTTTCAGTGAAGGTTAAGCGCTAGTCCAGTAGTTTTTGTATAAGTTTGCAAACCAAATACCGCAATAGTATTATACAGGTTTTTTTAAATGTATTAGTCCATGCTATTTTGTAACTCTTCTTACTTTTTAGTTTAGTAGTTATACAGGGAGCACTTGTATTCAAAAGCATCAATTTAATTTGTTGATTTACAAATGAATTTGTTGATTCATGTATGTAAGGGATAATAAATTTATAAATAGGATAAAATTTCTTATAATTTAATAGAAAAGTACCAAAATAGGAAAAAATATATCAAACCATCACGCTCGTTGTCATTTACAATCTTCAAGTAGCAATGCATAACAACATAGAATAGGTCATGGTTACGTTCATGGAATAGGTAAAGCATATGAAAAATACGGAAAACAAAAAAAAACATTTGTTTTGCTTGAATGACGTTGACTGACTAATTTGATACTGTTTATATATTAAAGCGTATTAATTATTCATACGTTGACTGACTAATTTGATACTGTTTATATATTAAAGCGTATCAATTATTCATATAAACAGTATCAAATTAGTCAGTCAACGTCGTTTAAGCAAAACATGGACATATATGTACTACAAACATGAAGATATTGTAGCAATGTATTGGCATGGAAATGTTGAAGCAAAACAAGTTATATTTTTTGTTTTCCGAAAGCTTTACCTATTCTTTCTTGTTTTTATTTTGCGGCGGTTATGGTAATTGAGTCCTGTTTTAATTCTTGTAATGTCCTCTATTGAAGCGTTTCAGTTTGTTTTTGAACATTTCACTAATGTGAAAAAGTGTAATTTTGATTTATAAAAGAAGTCTTAAATTACTTTGAAACATGGGTAGAGTCCATTCTAAAAGGATTTTAATGAATTCAATTACTACAACATGACGAGGTACAAAATAAAATACTCTTGCTTCCTAACGATTTCCTATTCTTTGGATTTTGGATAATTTTTATTTGATGCCTACTATGAAATATGAAATATAAAGTATGATGATAAAACTCCAAGCTCCAAGTTTGATCACCGGAGTTAGGTAATGTTGTACTCTTGTTGGATCTATATATTTGATGAATCATCAATGTTATATAATCCAAGGTTTTTTTTTTTCATCTTCCCCCATAACCTAATAAATAAGTGTACTTTTGAAAATAATTGTTAGTAATTTGTAGTAAACCATAATGTGTCAATTATGTTAATTCGTTATATATATTTTTACTTAGATAAAATAAGTAAGTAGTTTATATTCAAATCAACCAATCGATGTAAATTGGGCATTTTAGGACGATACGGTTTTTAAATACCTGTTTTATTTGTAATTGGCCATATAAAAACCGCATTGTACATTAAAGTGCTGTCATTATATGCGCACGCGCATAATGAGGGTTTTCTTAAATGCTCACCACAAGATGGCAGCACTGAAGCGTCGACCTGCCCCCGTATTTACTAACTCGGATGACAGGTGTCGATGCCTATCAATCTAGAATTTTTAATTACAATGCGGGTTTTGCTTGCTCGAACTTTTTATTTGAAATACAAAAACCGCATTGTAACAGCAAATCCTAGATTGATAGGCATCGACACCTGTCATCCGAGTTAGTAAATAGGCCGGCTGGATAAGCCGCTGTCATTTGATAATATTTGACAAGCAGCAGCAACTGACACAATGTGGCACAATCACAGCTTACCGGACCCGACGCGCCTGTGCTGCCGCTGCTTATTTCCGAAATACCCTCATTGAAATTGCATGATTGTTTGATGATTAATTAAGGCAAGTAGATCCTGGATTTTTAAAAGACAAATAGCATTTGTACATTGAATGCGTTTTTTGTAGGTTTTTTCCAAAGATGTTGTCGATAAAATTGTCGTTTCTTAACTTTTATACATTAATCTGTTACGTAAACGGAATAGAAATAAATAAACATAAGAACTTTAAGTTTTTCGTTTCATTTTTCAATGTTCCACACCAATTCTGCTACATCAACCTGTATATTTTTCACGGTTAGTTTAAATGGCGCCACTTAACTAGTAAAAATGGGTATCTTCTAGCGTTGTCATCCCTCCGGCAAATGCCGGACAGTGGACAGTGTTACCTAGGCTTTTTGACGTCCTGTCTGCCCCCGCAGCATGGCTTCCTTGACGTCGTTTAAGTATATGCGCGATATACTTAAACGGCAATAATAAATATAATGCATCAATATAATATAATAAACTATCTACTTCTCGCTCTCCAGTATTACGAAAAACAAGATGGCGATAGTCGATAAACGTTGTCGCGCGTGCAATGCTACGGGGGCTGGCTCTGGCCAAATTAAACTTCATCCAGCCCGTCCGGCCAATGTTGGGCTATTACGCCACCAGTGGTGTCCCCCACTGGGGGCGAATGGACAGACATGAAAAATTTTATATCTGTGGATATACCCTTTAGCCCGACAAAATCGGGCGAGCGACAAAACTCACTCAAGACGCGCAATTTCACTCACTTTACTTCTTTCTTTAGAATCCGGCCGTGAAGTCCGGCTTTTTAATATCGATATTTTTAATAAAAAAAAACCTTTTTTCGGCTATTTCAAATAGAATGTCAGATAAATCAATAAGCCACAATAACTACTCTAACTTGAAGCTGACTTGAAGCACTGAATACATAAGATAACTTTTGGCATCTCAACCTCACGTAGTTTTATCAAAAGTTTTCGATTACTAGGTCAAAAGGTTTTGAGATAAATTAGGTACACTTAAATAATCGAAATATGATTTGATAAGCCAGTAAAACTTAGGTAATTTTTAAGGTAAATTTTGTCGAATGTAGATGGCATGGTAATACTATCGTCTTGTATGTCTGTGGGTAATACTACGTTAGTATTATATTGTCTTTGGTAATACTGTCAAGAGTGGCATTGTTTACGATTGTTCCGAAACAAACACTCAAAAAATATTTTTCTGCATAAACTAACCAAGTCTGGTAAAATAAACTATTGAAAAATTTATTATAGTGAGATTTCAATATTAAAAACTAAACAAAAATGATTTTTATAGGTTGCGTTTGCGAATACTTAAAGTATTTTGTTATGAGAACAAGTATGAGTTTAATCAGTTGTTTGCGAAAGGTCAAGTGATTAATCACTTTTCATATGCAATAATTACTTACCTTAAGCAATAAACGTATAAAATAAAGATATTCCGTATATTTTTGTTAGGAAAGACTGTACGCAGTGACATCTGGAATAAGCTTTGCGCTGCCACACCTATTGTATGGGAATAGTTTTCACCAGTGGTTTATCATGTTGAAAACTTGTTGTCATTCAACAAAGCGGGATAAAGTTAGATATTGTTTGAAGTAACTTTAAGGTGGCTCGGATATTAGCTGCGAGCTCCGCACAACGTGCCCTGCCTCCCCGCACGCGCCCCGCTGTACCTAATATTGTGTACTGCGCATCGCCTCGCGCGATGTTCCGAGCCGCCATAAAATTATTATTGATTCAGACTGTATGTAGTACGAAAACGTCCCATATCTCATTCGGTACCTATCGCACTATTGATTTTAAAAAATAAAGCGTGCGTAGTAGGGCTGGATGGGTATTATTATTTTATTAGACTATTTTATTCTTCCTTACCAATCAAATAATTTATTTTCTTAGCTTGGTATAATCGGTTTTTAAAATCGATTGAGAATAGTGAATCGACTCAGTCACGCTCATGATGACATCATGACAACACTATTATTGACGCCGAAGACGCCATTATTGTGAAGGTTTTGAAAATAAATTTCACGTGCTCAAAAGGAGTACGTACTGTTTAAATACAAATATCTAACTAAGATAAACACAAATAATGGCCGACAACGATGATCTTCTCGACTACGAAGACGAAGAGCAGGCAGATCAGCAGACCGCCGATGGAGCGACCGAAGCGGCGCCAAAAAAAGAGGTTAAAGGGTCCTACGTATCTATTCACAGTTCCGGCTTTAGGGATTTTCTTTTGAAACCCGAGATCTTGCGTGCTATTGTCGACTGCGGTTTCGAGCATCCTTCTGAAGTTCAACATGAGTGTATCCCGCAAGCTGTACTTAGCATGGATATCCTATGCCAAGCGAAGTCTGGTATGGGTAAAACAGCAGTATTTGTTTTGGCGACCTTGCAGCAATTGGAGCCTTCTGAGAACCATGTATACGTGCTAGTTATGTGCCATACAAGAGAGCTGGCGTTCCAAATCAGCAAGGAGTACGAAAGATTTTCCAAATACATGGCGGGTGTTCGCGTTTCGGTGTTTTTCGGCGGTATGCCGATACAGAAAGACGAGGAGGTATTGAAGACCGCTTGCCCGCACATCGTCGTTGGAACCCCAGGGAGAATTCTAGCTTTAGTGAATAGTAAAAAGTTGAATTTGAAACATCTGAAGCACTTCATTCTAGATGAGTGTGACAAGATGCTCGAATCTCTAGACATGAGACGGGATGTTCAGGAGATATTTAGGAACACTCCTCACGGCAAGCAAGTAATGATGTTCTCTGCTACCCTGAGCAAGGAGATCCGGCCGGTGTGCAAGAAGTTCATGCAGGACCCCATGGAGGTGTATGTGGATGACGAAGCGAAGCTGACTCTGCATGGTCTGCAGCAACACTACGTCAAGCTGAAGGAAAATGAGAAGAACAAGAAATTGTTTGAGCTTTTGGATGTGCTAGAATTTAACCAAGTAGTAATATTTGTGAAGTCAGTGCAGCGTTGCATAGCTTTAGCTCAACTGTTGACCGACCAGAACTTCCCTGCAATTGGCATCCACCGCAACATGACACAAGATGAGCGTCTTTCAAGATACCAGCAATTCAAGGATTTCCAAAAGAGGATTCTTGTCGCCACCAATCTGTTCGGACGTGGAATGGATATTGAAAGAGTAAATATTGTCTTCAACTATGACATGCCTGAAGATTCTGATACGTACTTGCATCGTGTCGCTCGTGCTGGGCGTTTTGGTACTAAGGGTCTTGCGATTACCATGGTATCAGACGAGGGTGATGCCAAGATTCTGAATGAAGTGCAAGACCGCTTTGATGTCAACATTACGGAATTGCCTGAGGAAATTGAGCTGTCTACTTACATTGAGGGACGATAGATTTAAGTTTTTGAGTATTTCATTCCTTTACCATTTAATGGAGTTGTAATTGACTACCAACCAATCAGTTGTTATCAAGTTTGATTTAAGTTTGAAGCACGTAAGCCCTTTTGTCCTTGGCAGATATTGGGTTTGTATAATATTAGGTCTACACTAGATTCAGTGTCCAAATATTTTTAGGTTAACAAGTAATTAAAGTGACATTTAATATTGTGCTAAATATTTTGTATTCTTTCCAAAACCCTTTAATTTAAAGTGCCCAAGTGCAAGTGGGACTTGCCCACAACTCACAACGGATTCTGTTGAAGCAAGCATAAATCTTACCTACATACACCTAGCCAAAATTCTAATACAATATGTATGTCTTGCTATCATTTTCACCAACAAAAATAATTTTTCATAGTGTTTGTATAAATGACGTTATATTTACGGTTTATGAAACTGATGACTATATCTTGTTCAGACAAATTTTTGTTGTGTTCATTGAGATCTACTTCAGATCACTTTGGAAATATCTATCTTCTATTCAATTAACTTTGGAAAAATGGTTTTCGGAACATCAATGTCATTTTTAAAGATATATCTATGGAGCTTTCTGTGTTCTGTGATGGAGACCCACAGAACACAGAAAGACATGGTTTTCGGAACCTCAATGTCTTTTTTAAAGACCTATCTATGGAGCTTTCTGTGTTCTGTGATGGAAACCCCACATCTATAGGTTTGAAGAAATCATTTTTTTTAGTTCCGTGTATGACTCGCTCATCACATCAAAGCTCCAAGCAGAGAGGCAGGCCTTTCCCTAGGAGTGGGATTAAGGCTATAATAATAATCATGACAGGCACAAGTGCGAAATATTATAAAAACTAGCTGTTACCCGCGGCTTCACCCACGTAATATATAGCCTATGTCCTTCTCGGTGCCCTAACCTATGTGTATGCAAAATTTCATGATGATCGGTTCAGTAGATACGGCGGGAAAGCGTAACAAACAAACTCACTTTCGCATTTATAATATTATAGGTAGTTAGGATAGTATATTTTCTCTTAGATTTTTTAAGAGCAACTTATTTTTTTAATTCTTATTGATTTATTTAAAAACCGGCCAAGAGCGTGTCGGGCCACGCGCAGTGTAGGGTTCCGTAGTTGCGAATGACAACTTTGAGTTCACACTGTTTACACTCACACCTCACAGTCTAACGACCCAAAAACATCTAACAATGAAGATTGTATGAAATTTTACATTTTCCAGTACATTTTATAAGTTGGTTGCCTATAACTTTTTAGTTTGCACTTAGTACCCAGCTCTGATAGTTTTCCTTTCAACTTCAGTATATATACTATTGCTGTAATTTTTTTCACGTATCCATATATAACCGTTTAGCAGATAGAGGGGGGGACACGTACCTCTAACAAAATTTTGCACTTTAAAACCAAATATTTCGGAAACGGATCCCTAAATCGAAAAATGGTGTTCTTAACCTCACAATATTTTTGAAAGACCTTTTTAACGATACCCCACGCGATGGGTAAATAGAGAAAAAAAAAATACTCCCCCACTTTACTTGTATGGGAGCTACCCAAAAAAAAATATTTTTTCAAGGTTTATTTCTACGACTTTTTTGCCATGATTAATATACACACTCATACCAAATTACAGCTTTCTAGTACTTATAGTCTCTGAGTAAAACCGCGGACGGACAGACAGACAGACAGACATGGCGAAACTATAAAGGTTCCTAGTTTACTACGGAACCCTAAAAACGGTATGGAGGCTTCCAGCAATGTACTGTACATTGCTGGAAGCCTCCATTTAAATATAATGTAAATAAGAAAAGGATGCTGCTACATCTTTGGATATTTATAATAATATGTTAGTCCGGGTGGAATCTTGCAACTCAATTTTGAAGCCTATTGAGTTAAAATTACAATACAATAATAGGTATATTAAAAATTAAATCAGATTAAAAAAATACATTATACGAGACGAGACATTTCAATCCGCGTCGCGAATAGAAGGGTGTTACAATTTTTACCAATTTGTGCCTGGGTCTGTGTCACTGTAGCTCTCAAATGGTTAATCGATTTTGATGGGGTTTAGTCTATTAGGAAGATAGTTTTGTTTTCGTGTAGGGGGTAGAATTTTAAACGCATTTTGAATTTTATATAGCATCTCAGATTATATGTAGGTATTTCCAAAACACCTGTAACGTACCCGGCCTACCCCCATATTTGCTTTTTTTCAACTAAGTAGGTCAAGTCGACCCACCCAGGGCAAATTAAATTTAAAAGCTGAATAAACATTGTAGTACAAATGAAACAAAACACACTGTAATAAAAATATTTATCCAAGGTGACTAGGTCACCACTTGGCAACAAAAATGCTTACATTCGAAGTACTTGTTCCTTAGATCGAATTAACAAAGTTATCAAATAACACAATGGTATCATTAATAATGTCTGAGCAAAGAGTATGCCTCTACCACAGCACCGACATGAGATTCTCAGAAAATTCGTATTTCAACATAAAAAAAATAAGTATTATTTTCTATAGGTGCTTTTTTGCTTTAACAAATATTCTTGTTAAATTAAGAAATAATATATGGGACATCTTTGTCTATATATGACAGCCGTATAAATAAAGACAGAAGCAGGGTTGTGTCCTGCACGCGTGGAATTTTTTCCCATATCTTATTTTTTAATTTAATAATAAAATAAACATTGTTACATAGTAGTGAGTGTAAAACTTATCAATACAGAAAAATGTACAAAATAAATTAAAACTAGACAAGTGTAATATTGTAGTTCTTTAAAGAGCATTCGTAGGTGTTCCGGCTTTCGCGGCGCAGTAGTTAATAGGCCAGCCTGCAACACAAGGGCATTGGATTCTATTCCCGGCGCGAGCAAAAGCTTGTAGGTAATTAATTTTCACGGAGATCCGCGGTTCTGGAGGGTTAGTGGACGGCCGTAAACAGCCGTGAACTTTATGCCGGCTCGGACATTACCTGCGAGATGCGCAGAACGTGTCCCGCCTCCCCGCGCCCCGCTGAACCTTACTATTGTGTACTGCGCATCGCCTCGCGCAATGTTCCTAGCAGCTATAAAGTTTGATTCAGACTGTACTAGCATAATGAATTTAATAGGTAAATTTTACGTTCAATAACTGGCACTGGTGCTAAAAATAAATAAATAAATATATACGGACAAATCACACAGATTGAGCTAGCCCCAAAGTAAGTTCTTAAGTAAGACTTGTGTTATGGGATACTAACTCAACGATACTATATTTTATAACAAATACATATATAGATAAACATCCAAGGATAAAGAATTATTACAAGTAGATTACGTACATATTTAGATGTTATCATATCACATAATAGGTTTATAAAACAACAATACTATGTAAACAAAAGATATTTTTCATTATTTACAAGAGGATCAAAAGGCAAAAAAATATTTGAAGTATGGAACTCAAGCTTAAAATACATCATTAGACATGTGACCATGTCTTCTAATGTGCAGGTGTCGTTTATGTTTATGATTGAAAGTCTTCTCATGAGTAAAATGAGTGATCAAATCCATGGCCCACTTCGGTTGGTCCCCTGGCACCATGTGGCCTGCATTCCTCACCATAATCTCTACCAGTTTGCCTGCCTGCTTTACGTAACCTGCTATCTCTCCATCTACATTCCAAATATACCGTTTGGCAGTCTTATACTCTTCAGCACCAGTGAAATTCAAGTTCCTCAAGTAATTTACAGTATTTGGGTATGCTACAATTATGTCTAACTGCCCATTGTAAATGACAACGTAGTAATGATCAAGTAGTTCTGATATCCATGGAGCTACGGACTTCATGACATCCTGCTTCAAATGCTGTTCCACTGTAGAACCATTGTTGAAAGGATAGTTTCCAACGTGAATTTGTTTACGTACTGCAGTTGATTGGATAAATTGTCCAAAGTCTTCATATCCAGTGTAATCTTTTGTATGCAAGTAGTTGAAGTATAATGTGAAGCCAGTCATGTTGTAAAAGATGCTTTTGCCGTCAATCAAGTCTCCATTTAGTAAAGTATCAAATGTGTTAAATGCTTCTTCCCATTTTTCCTCTTTGATGTAATTAATAGTTTTATTTTGATATTCTTCAAAAACTTTTTCTTGGTTGAAGTCAATAAGTCCGATCTGAGTTAAATACTTTCCATATACCATTTGGTGCTCTGGGTCACTGAGCCCATTTCCAATGCTTATGCCTTTTAGATTAATTTTAACTTTTGCATCTGGATTTTTCTTGTGGATAGTATAGGCAAGAGCAGGTACGTACTTCCCAGCATAAGACTCTCCGGTCACAAAGAACTTGTTAGGCTGCAGCTCTGGGAACAGCTGGAAAAACTGCACCATGCTGGAGTACAATTCTTCTCCAACCTGAACCTGGTCTTGACAATAACCTCTAGGATCTTTTGTAAAACTGAATCCAGTACCAACAGGATTGTCAATATAGATAAGATGGTGGTTCAAAGCCCAATTGTACTTACGTCGCTCTAGCTTCCCTTTACGGACTCTTAAAGGTCCATTTTCAGTAAAGAGCCCGTACAGAGACGTCGCACCGGGTCCTCCTTGAAGCCACAGTATTACAGGAGAATTTTTGTTATCGGGTACCATCGCAGGGAAATACCAGAAGAATTGGTTAGAGTTGTAAGTCTTGTTGACCGTGAAGTAGCCGGCATAGCTCTTGATTCGTAGGCTTTCCGTGAACGGGACGCGAGCAAGGCGCCGGCCTTCCGTCACGTTGCCGCTTTCGATGTAGGGAGTGAGGAACAAAGGCTCACCAGCGTCACCGCCATCGTCGAAGCTGTACGATATCTTAGGATATCGGTGCAGGAAACAATGAGAGAGAGCAAAAATTTGAACGAATAGTAACCAACCTATTACACAACCCATAGTCGCTGTTTCACGAGTAAAACTGTCAGAAATACGGATATTATTCAACTAAGTTCAAGCGGGGTTATCAGCAGAATTATCAGTATTTTTTTACAAAACAAACGATTTTTTTATAGCTTGCTTGTTCCTAGGTACAATACCTAACTTTGCTTGTTTCTCTTGGTTGTTTGGGTCACAGATATTAATATAATAGTTTGGGTTAACAAACGTACAAGGTAGGTACCTCTATCCTCTATCCATAAAAAATCTTTCTTTCTTTCTTTGTTAACAATATCAAAGTAGGAACAAAAAAAAAATCGGAATTAATAGTAATGGGTTTCCCAAAACAAAATAAAGTTAAAACCGAGTATTTGTTATAATAACAATAGAAAGTAAATGACCGGTAAAATATGGAAATACATGGTATGGTATGGTATGATAGGTATGGAACAAAAGTGGGCAGAGAATAATCGGTAAAACCTAAGGTAAAACAGGTCAAAGGTACAAATTATTACATTGTATGAATTTAGCTAGGACAGAAACAAAGGGGGAAAAAACTAGAGTCAACAAGAATGAGATATTTACAGGACGGGGAATATTCTTGGGCAGTGAGTCGTACAGAGATATTGGAAGTAAGGGACAATCGAAAAAAATATGCTCTAAAGTGCCTTCATCCAATCCACACTCGCAAAGGGAGCTGTTTTTAATCTTTATTTTAGCAAGAAAGACTGGAGAGCAGACATGGCCTAATCGGAGTCTAATTATAGCAGAGGTAGGGTGTTTATCAAAATTTCTGTACTTAGAGAACCACGGTTTTGCTGGGACCTCAGGCTGAATCCTATAATAGTTTTTGGCACTAGTGCTGCCGAATGTATTCCAAAAATCATTCCATTTTTTTTTTAAGCAGGGTTGAGCCGACAGTCGAAGATCCCGAGAAAGGCTGTAAAAATGCTTTTGGGTACCTGAGAGAATGGCATTTTTGGCGAACATGTCAACGGTTTCATTTCCGCTAATACCAGAATGACCAGGGATCCATGCTAGGACCACATCTAAATTAGCACGATGACATTGCAATAGGGACTGTCTTGTCATCAGAGTGATGGGAAAGTTATCCTTAGCATGGAATGGGAGTTTTCGAATATCTTGCAGACAACTCTTAGAATCTGAAAGAATCAAGGCTTTTTTAATTTGGTGTGATTCCACATATGACACGGCTTCTAGAAGAGCTATGGCTTCTCCAGTGAAAACTGATGATTGCGAGGGACATTTAAAATTTAAAATTATGCTATATTTTGGAATCCACACAGCTGCACCGACATTGTCCTCTTCTGAAATTTTAGAAGCATCAGTAAAAAGAAGAAGCCAGTCCTTCCAATTTTCAGTTATGAGGGCATTGAACTGAAGGTTTGCCTGAGGAGAAAATTTACTTAGTCCTAAGTCTAAAATAATTTGAGGCTGGTAAATCAAAGCTAAAAATTCAGTACAAAATAAAGGATTGCGGTCGAATGTCTGAGTAGGACAATTTATTCTTTTGTATTTATGATAGCTATTAAGGAGAAGAGGAAGGCTTTTGTGAGACCAATAGTTAGAAGTAGAGAGTGATTGAGAAAGTGAATATAAGATTTCATGAAGAGGGTGAGACGAATTTTGAACAGCTTTAAAAAAGAATCTGTCTGCTAAATATTGCCTGCGAAGATGAAGAGGGGGATCCAGACACTCAACTTGTAGGGCTAGACAAGGAGAGGATTTCATGGAACCCGTAACAATACGCAGGCATCTTGATTGGATCCTATCTAGCATGGCAAGAGCAATTTTATTACATGGTTCTAGTATGAAAGATCCATAATCGAAGTGGCTACGAACAATAGCCTTATATAACAAGAGTTGGCTGTATGGGTGGGAACCCCAACGAACGCCTGAAACCGCTCTGAGAACATTTACACCTAGTTGCGCTTTCTGACAAACATGGTTGAGGTGTTGCAAGCCACTCATTTTGGAATCAAGAATGACTCCAAGAAATTTAATTTCATTAGCGAGGGAAATGGGGACAAAGTTGACGGATAGCTGGATAGGAGGAACTATTCTCTTACGAGTAAAAACAACCGCGGAACATTTATTAACAGAGAGGGACATACCATGTCTTTCTAACCAATCATGTAGATAGTAGAGGGCTGAATTTAAACGTGAGGATGAAACAGACAAGTTATCCGATCGAGCAAATAAAGCAATGTCATCTGCGTACTGCAGGATTTCGCAAAAGCTGGAAACGGTCTGTTCTAGATCATAAGTATATATGTTATAAAGGAGCGGACTTAAAACCGACCCTTGAGGAAGACCTTTCCAAATTTGCCTGGGGGGCAGAAGTGATCCATTGACGCGGACACGGATGGAGCGAGACATGAGAATATTAGAAATGACATTAACAAGTCTCTCTGGAATGCTCAGCTGTAACATTTTCTGCCTGAGCAGGGGAAGCAGAACATTGTCGTATGCAGAAGAAATATCTAAGAACACGCCAATAACGCTTTCATTGTTAGAGAACGCCAGGCGAATAGAAGAGCTGAGAATGCTCAAGCCGTCCATTGTACTCTTAGATCTACGAAAGCCAAACTGAGTATTAGCAAGCAAGTTTCTATTTTCTAAAATCCACTCCAGGCGGTTCTTGATAAGGTGTTCTAATATTTTTAAGAGAACAGAGCTTAGAGCTATTGGTCTATAAGATGCAGGATCGGCAGGATCCTTACCATGCTTTAAGATAGGAATTATAATTTGCGATTTCCAAGGATCGGGGATATTACAAGATAGAAAAATTTGATTTATAATTTTGAGGAAGAATAATTTAGATGATAAAGAGGATTTGCAGATGAATGAGTATGGAATACCATCAATACCAGGGGCAGAGTCTTTAAGGTGATCAAGAGCACATGCAAATTCAGCATAGGAGAATTCTTCGTTCATTTTATCAGAAGAGGGGGAAATGGAGAAGAAAGACGGGACACAATCAAAATTTGGAACAGAAGGAGGGGCCAATCTATCAATAAATTGCTCTAGCCATGGTGATAAATCATTGGAGGAAGGATTGATGACTACTTGGCTTCTTCGAAATGATTTAATTTTCCTCCAAACCAGCGAAGAGGGAGTTCCAGGGGATAATGATTCACAGAACTTTTTCCATCCTGCTTTCTTTTTTTTGGCTAGGAATCTTTTAGACCTAGCGCAAATTCTTTTATAATTTATGTAATTAGACATAGATAAATCAGCACAAAATTGATTCTCTGCCGCTTTTCGATCCTCAATGCAGGAGGTGCATTCAGAGTCCCACCAAGGAGGAGAGGGAATTTTTGTACAGGGTTTTTTAATTGGGATAGTTTTGTCAGCCGCTCTTTGTATACATGAAATAAATTGGTCATATATAGACATTGACTCAAAACACTGAGCAGGAAGGAGACTTATTTCACTATCCAAAGTTTCAGCATAACTTTTCCAGTCAGCATTCTGAGTCCGATATTTTAAGAGAGGTTGAGAAGGAGGAAAAGCTTTAACCGCAGAAACCAGAGATGATACAATAGGCATGTGGTCGCTGCCATATGTGTTAGGAGAACGGTCCAGGATATTAAAGGAGCTAAGACCGGGGTTGCCAAGGTGAGATCCACAGCACTTTTGTTCTGACTTGGGGAAGTCCTGCGGGTAGGGGAACCATCGTTTAAGATACAAAGGTCTTGGGAGTCAAGAAGGTCTAGGAAAAGTGAAGATAGAGCTGGATCGTCCCTGTGGGAACCCCAAACCGAACAATGAATATTGAAATCACCTAGGACTATCATAGGTCTAGGGATATTGGAAAGAAGGGAATTAAGGTCAGAAATAATTTGGGTATTAGGGTGAGGGATATAAACGGATACAAATGAGATGCCAATACAAGTCGCAGCCACCAGGTGGAAGTCTGGACTGTGGGGAGAAATAGGAATTTGGGAGTAAGAATATGAATTTGAAATAAAAAGGGCACAACCTGCAAAACCGTCATCCCTGTCATCCCGGAAACAAGAGTACCCAGGGACTCGAAAACGAGAACTCGGGCACAACCAGGTCTCAGAGATGGCAGCGATAACGGGCTTGAACTGGTTGAAAAGAGTAATCAAGTGAGGTTTTTTGTGGCGGACACTCTTACAGTTCCACTGTAGGAGAACCTTTTGGGACTGATCCATCATGGGCAATCAAAGTATGAAGAAGTTGTTGAAGTAAGAGATTGACGTTGTTCGGTAAGGTATCAGAGAATTTAGATACAATATTGATAAGAGAACAAACTAACAATTCTATGAGATTATCATTAGAAGAAAGCTTAGGAGTGGGGGAAGATGGACCGTTTAGGGCACAACCGTTTGGTTGTGAAGACGTGGGAGAGCTAGTGATGAGATTATGAGCGACAAAATCATAAGATTTAACAAGAGAAGGATGAGGTTTGGGTGATTTGAAAACAATTTTTTTGTAGGATTTCTTTTCTGATGGATCAACGGATATAAAATCTTGGGGATGAGATTTTGAAGGAGACATTTGGGAGTGGAGAGGGGAGCTAGAAGCTGTCACGTCAGAATAAGACTTTTTGGAGCTTGGAAACCTGCGAGATGCCTCCGTATAACTTATATTTTCTTGTGACATTATAAAAAATCATCCATCCAACGGCAAATTAACCAGACAGATGACAATGACAGCTTTCTTTCTCTCTGTCCCGTCTGTGTCGAGGTGTCAAACATCACTTTTGGTTGTGGATGTATTTTGACTTGTCTGGGTTGTGAGTATTTATAAAAGTATATATAAAAGAATATTTTGACATTGACAGTTTATTAGAGACTTGTTTTCATTTGACAAGTTTTCGTTGAGCGATTCGTTTTGTACCTAATTTTGTATTTTATATTAATTTGTGATTAACTCATATATAATACAAATAAGAGATCATGTATCTCAATTTAATAATATTTACAATTCTTTCGTATTTGTGCCTAGAAACATCAGCTCATGTGTTTCCGTACATTTATCCCCGCATCAAATTAGCAGCACCTGCTGGAGACGCCGGGGATCCTTTAATACTCACTCCTTACATAAAGAAAGGGTCTATATCCCTAGCGCAAAACCTCTCACGGGTCTCAATTACTGATAAATTGGGATGCAAAAGTTTCGCAGGATTTTTCACCGTGGATGAAAAATATAACTCGAATCAATATTTTTGGTATTTCCCGCCAAAATACCCAAATGAAAATGCACCTTTATTGCTCTGGCTACAAGGTGGGCCAGGAGGAAGTTCTCTGTTTGGGTTATTTGAAGAATTGGGGCCAATAACGGCTGACGATAACGGATTTGTGTTACGAAAACATCACTGGGCGTTGACCAATCACCTACTTTTCATTGATAACCCCGTTGGCACCGGCTTCAGCTTCACGAGCGAGGGAGGCTACTGTACCAATGAGGATTGTATCGCAAAGGGACTATACAACAGTCTTCAGCAATTTCTTACGCTATTCCCACATTTGAGAAGCAAAGAGTTTTATATCACTGGAGAATCTTATGCTGGGAAGTACATACCAGCACTGGGTATGGAGATACACAGGCAGAATACTAACAGTCACGAAAATAAGATCAACTTGAAAGGGATGGCTATAGGAAATGGTTATTGTGACCCTGTCAACCAAATGGACTATGGGAACTATTTATACCAGCACGGACTCATTGATGACACGCAATTGCATATCTTTGAAAGATACCAAAATATGATAGCTATTGAGATTCGTAACGAAAACTGGGTGCAGGCAGACTTACTCATGGACCAGCTTATGGATGGAGATGTTGCTAACACCTCTTACTTCAGAGCGTTCACTGGTTTTGAGAAGTACTACAACTTTTTACAAGCAAAAGGTGATCTTGATGTAACTCCTTTAGTTAAACAGCTTCAGGATGCCAAAGTACGACGCAGTGTCCATGTAGGCAATCTTCCGTTTAACTCGGAATCGCAAATTGTAGCTTTGTACCTAGCATCAGATATCTTGAAGTCCGTTGCACCATATATTTCAGAACTGTTGTCTCATTATCGAATTTTATTTTACAACGGACAGCTGGATATTATAGTAGCTTATCCATTGACTACGAATTTTTTGAGGAATTTGAAGTTCTCTGCAGCCAATGAATACAAACATGCTCCAAGGAAAATTTGGAGGGTTAAGGATGAGGTTGCGGGTTATGTTAAGAAAGCAGGGAATCTCACAGACGTCCTAGTGCGTAATGCAGGACATATGGTGCCTCATGATCAGCCGATATGGGCCTTAGATCTTATCACTAGGTTTGTTAACGGCAAATTTTGAAGGGTGGGAACATCAAGGAACGTTATTGCATGTAATTATTGCACCTCTTGTGAAGTTTCCCATTCAAAGTGACTTCTTAGCATAATATAATTTGGGTACATAGTGGAATAGTTTAGTTACTAGAGTTATGTTTTTAATAGTTTAATTTGG
The DNA here is from genome assembly GCA_963082605.1 of Rhodophaea formosa. NCBI lineage: Eukaryota > Metazoa > Arthropoda > Insecta > Lepidoptera > Pyralidae > Rhodophaea > Rhodophaea formosa. The sequence goes on along the minus strand of OY720224.1, from coordinate 16,561,227 downwards.
AGATTCATGTTATTATAATTTTTTAATATATTTTACTTGCATATTTGGGACACTTGGCTGGCTGTGATTATATGGTTATTGTGTGAAACACTATTTCTTGTTTATTATAGATAAAAATTGTTACCCAGTTAGTCCAGTTCTCATATTTTAATGTAATGTTAATTTTGGTAATTCTATTACATTTTCTATTATTATTAATTACATGATATTATTAAATAACTAGCCAAGTGCTAGTCGGAATCAAACAAAAGGAGTCATAATCCACACCACCACACAATATTTTTCCTTACTACAAAAGCCTCCATAATTAGAAGAAAAAAATATTAGTCTCTACTTTACAGTGACTGTATTATTATTTATATATATAGATTACCTAATGTGCCCAGTTCAGTTAGCCTCTGTGACAAGAACGGACTGTGCAGGCTTAATAATAGGGGCCAGTTTTATGCTCTGGGTAGGAAACCCAAAAAATAAATTTATGTTGGACATTAAGCATTTGAAATTACTTTGTAGTAAGCAATGGTATATACTTTTTTCTGTATAAGAATCTCATAGAAAATATTTTGATACTGAAATAAAAAAATATATTTTTCACTTATTTTATTTTATTACAAAAATTAATTATCAATAAATATTAAACTAAATTAACCTATTTTATTCGGTACATACAATCGTTTGTAAATTTCCATTTAATCTGTTGAGTATTGGACTTAATTATAAATTTTGTGATTATTAAAATGAATGATTATTACATTGGATTAATTGAAAATCAGTATTTGATAAAATTATTGTCATAGTAATGCATAATAAGAGTTCTGTTCAACTAAGATTAAGACTCAGGAACGCAGCTTACCGACATAAGATGCATAACTGCTTGATCGTGGCTCGCCGGCCGGCGGCCTGGCGCCGTTTTGCATCTTATGTCACTAGACATATAGCTTGTTTTGAAATGATGCGTCGCTTCCGATGCCATCCTGCCAATCTAGTGTAGCGCGGCCCTTACTTACATGTAAGCAAGGAGTCCGGTACTACAAGACTAGGTACTCACTAACTTTTGACAGCGGTGTATAACATTTTCATCATCACTTTAAAATTCATTGCGGCGTTGGTATGATTGATTATTTTTATTTAAGATATATAAACTGTAATGGATATTGTTGTAGGTGTCAAAGTTAACGTAGCGATTGGTTTTTTAACACTTAAAAGTTTACTAAATTAACAACTTTCACTATGGTATCAATGCTGGGCTGGAATGGTGAAAAAAATCATTTGTAACACTACAACCTTAAGATATATATGAGCTGCTAGAAAGTCTTATTCTTAGTCAAATATATTTCAAATAGTATTTCTTCACATTCACATTAATCAATATTGTAACAATAAAATTAAACACATTGAACACTTTCATGAGTTCTAACACAACACACATACAACACACTGATATTCTTGAGGGCGGCGGGCGTTATACACTTCACATTTTCAACCTAAAAAAAAAAGGCATAATTTTAAAAAACCGGCCAAGTCTGAGTCAAACTCGCGCAATGAGGGTTCCGTACAATATGCTTCGTGTACACACACACAATGTGCAAAAATGTTTTATTCAATTGACTAGCGCTATCTAGTGGTGTTTTAGTGAACTATTTCCTTAAGTGAACTTATTATAGTGAGTTTACCACTTTATTTTTAACTGATAGAATTCTTATTATTTTTCCTGTAATCTTCAAGCAATGAACTATATATTGTAATTTTTTCGAAATTTTAGGCTCAGTAGTTTCGGAGATCAGGGGGTGGGGGGGGGAATGGTCATTTTTCCCGAACAAAAAAAAAATTCTTTGAGATCCTCATAACAAGCCCTTTCATTTGATATATAACACGGTAAGGTTTGCAAAACTTTTTTTTAACATTTTCTATTTGGACCCCCCTAAACTGACCTTTATTTAAAAAAATATATATATTTGTAATTTTTTCGAAATTTTAGGCTCAGTAGTTTCGGAGATCAGAGGGGGGGGGGGGGGGATGGTCAAATTTTGCCTTCTTTCGTGAATAAAATCAAAAGTATTGATTTTTCCCGAACAAAAAAAATATTTTTGAGATCCTCATAACAAGCCCTTTCATTTGATATACATATAACACGGTAAGGTTTGCTAAACTTTTTTTTAACATTTTCTATTTGGACCCCCTAAAGTGACCCTTATTTAAAAAAATATATATATTTACTTTGCACATCCGTGTTTGGGTCATAGGTTTATTCATTTAATTTGGTTCAGTAGATTCGGAGAAAATCGACTGTGACAGACGGACGGACGGACAGACAGACGCACGAGTGATCCTATAAGGGTTCCGTTTTTCATTTTTTGTACGGAACCCTAAAAAATACATTAATATATGCTTTCCCAGTGTTACTTGTGGTGTTATGAAAAGGATTAGTTCCATTTATATAGTACTCTCCGCCTCGGAACTTAGCTCCTCGGCCAGTGCCTTTTATATAAGCTGAGGTAAACATGGTGTACACATACCAAATTCATCATCATCATGTCTTTATTTTAGTCTCCACTTCAGAAGCATGATCCTTCTATGCAAAACTATAGCTATAAATTAGTCAGAGCAGTCAGAGGATTAAGCCTACACTCTCCTCGCTGGCCAGACGGGTTGGAAGTTTCTTTGATGTTTTAGCTTTGTAAAGCTTGTGTTTCCTAAGTCGCCTTCTAAGACATCCATGGGAAGACTTGGAGTGGTCCTATTGTACTCTGCCGGAACCACACGGCACAAGAGAAGCGTTTAAATGGAGCTAATTAACACCGTTGCGCTTAACTCACACACACCTACACTCTGTACCGTGAACACGCCGTCCACGTCACGTGACACGATTGCTTTAAAATGTCTGTTTCTTGAAGTAGGGCACGTCTACCTCAGTTATATACAAGTGTTTGGCGCTGGGCCGTGGGCAGCGTGATGACGGACGACTCCACGAAGTCCAGCAGTGGACAATGTGAGTATAGAGAGATATGAACACCTCAGTTCAGGCCAGCAGCGCCGTGAGCGCGTCCAGGAACGGCGCGCGCTGGGCCGTGGGCAGCGTGATGACGGACGACTCCACGAAGTCCAGCAGTGGACAATGTGAGTATAGAGAGATATGAACACCTCAGTTCAGGCCAGCAGCGCCGTGAGCGCGTCCAGGAACGGCGCGCGCTGGGCCGTGGGCAGCGTGATGACGGACGACTCCACGAAGTCCAGCAGTGGACAATGTGAGTATAGAGAGATATGAACACCTCAGTTCAGGCCAGCAGCGCCGTGAGCGCGTCCAGGAACGGCGCGCGCTGGGCCGTGGGCAGCGTGATGACGGACGACTCCACGAAGTCCAGCAGTGGACAATGTGAGTATAGAGAGATATGAACACCTCAGTTCAGGCCAGCAGCGCCGTGAGCGCGTCCAGGAACGGCGCGCGCTGGGCCGTGGGCAGCGTGATGACGGACGACTCCACGAAGTCCAGCAGTGGACAATGTGAGTATAGAGAGATATGAACACCTCAGTTCAGGCCAGCAGCGCCGTGAGCGCGTCCAGGAACGGCGCGCGCTGGGCCGTGGGCAGCGTGATGACGGACGACTCCACGAAGTCCAGCAGTGGACAATGTGAGTATAGAGAGATATGAACACCTCAGTTCAGGCCAGCAGCGCCGTGAGCGCGTCCAGGAACGGCGCGCGCTGGGCCGTGGGCAGCGTGATGACGGACGACTCCACGAAGTCCAGCAGTGGACAATGTGAGTATAGAGAGATATGAACACCTCAGTTCAGGCCAGCAGCGCCGTGAGCGCGTCCAGGAACGGCGCGCGCTGGGCCGTGGGCAGCGTGATGACGGACGACTCCACGAAGTCCAGCAGTGGACAATGTGAGTATAGAGAGATATGAACACCTCAGTTCAGGCCAGCAGCGCCGTGAGCGCGTCCAGGAACGGCGCGCGCTGGGCCGTGGGCAGCGTGATGACGGACGACTCCACGAAGTCCAGCAGTGGACAATGTGAGTATAGAGAGATATGAACACCTCAGTTCAGGCCAGCAGCGCCGTGAGCGCGTCCAGGAACGGCGCGCGCTGGGCCGTGGGCAGCGTGATGACGGACGACTCCACGAAGTCCAGCAGTGGACAATGTGAGTATAGAGAGATATGAACACCTCAGTTCAGGCCAGCAGCGCCGTGAGCGCGTCCAGGAACGGCGCGCGCTGGGCCGTGGGCAGCGTGATGACGGACGACTCCACGAAGTCCAGCAGTGGACAATGTGAGTATAGAGAGATATGAACACCTCAGTTCAGGCCAGCAGCGCCGTGAGCGCGTCCAGGAACGGCGCGCGCTGGGCCGTGGGCAGCGTGATGACGGACGACTCCACGAAGTCCAGCAGTGGACAATGTGAGTATAGAGAGATATGAACACCTCAGTTCAGGCCAGCAGCGCCGTGAGCGCGTCCAGGAACGGCGCGCGCTGGGCCGTGGGCAGCGTGATGACGGACGACTCCACGAAGTCCAGCAGTGGACAATGTGAGTATAGAGAGATATGAACACCTCAGTTCAGGCCAGCAGCGCCGTGAGCGCGTCCAGGAACGGCGCGCGCTGGGCCGTGGGCAGCGTGATGACGGACGACTCCACGAAGTCCAGCAGTGGACAATGTGAGTATAGAGAGATATGAACACCTCAGTTCAGGCCAGCAGCGCCGTGAGCGCGTCCAGGAACGGCGCGCGCTGGGCCGTGGGCAGCGTGATGACGGACGACTCCACGAAGTCCAGCAGTGGACAATGTGAGTATAGAGAGATATGAACACCTCAGTTCAGGCCAGCAGCGCCGTGAGCGCGTCCAGGAACGGCGCGCGCTGGGCCGTGGGCAGCGTGATGACGGACGACTCCACGAAGTCCAGCAGTGGACAATGTGAGTATAGAGAGATATGAACACCTCAGTTCAGGCCAGCAGCGCCGTGAGCGCGTCCAGGAACGGCGCGCGCTGGGCCGTGGGCAGCGTGATGACGGACGACTCCACGAAGTCCAGCGAGATGGACGCGCCGCACTTCGTGGCCGCCTGCTCGAACGCCGCGCCGAACAGACTGGAATAAGAAAAAAATATTTATTTTTACTGCTATAGTACATTACTGAAGCCGGCAATAGACGCATTGATGGACGAACGAGCCTGAGGCGGAGTCGAGGCACACGTGAGTGAGTCCATCAATATCTGATTGCGGCCAAGGTTTGTTTAAGGCTTTTTCGAAATTGCGCGAAAATTAAATAAAATAGTTTATCTACTCATACACTATAAAATGTCTACAACGATATTAGAAATTGTCTATTAATAAGTATCATTACGTCAATCATATTTATAATAACAAATATATTGTCTCTGGCCGTAGGTAATATTGTACGTATTTTCATTACGACATCGTTTTTCGATTAAGTAATGACTTTCAAACTTCGAATACAGTACTACCACCTTTATAAGTTACACCGACCTGCGCAGAAATCAAATTTTGGCATGGCGCGAAAATATCCATCCGCTATTGGCTGATGCGTACGCGCCATGCGGCGTCTCGGCCAATCGCGGCAGGCGTACAAGTATTGTGAGCGAGATAGCACGAGATCTACTGCCTTTGGATTTAAAATCTTATATTGTAGCAATAAGTTCGTTATTTGACTGATGTTTTCATTCAGGCCGAGTCAGCGGTCGGTTGCGCTATTCTGCGTCATCGAACAATGCCGACGTAACTTATAAACGTGTTACTACTGTACCTTCATTTAAAAAGGAATCTCGGTAATAGTACCTTATGTGACTGTTTCATAAACCCACATTCGATTACTAACAGTTGCATACCATACTTTATCTACAAACACACTATAAAGTGTCCATAATGTTTCAGAAATTGTTCTAAAATATTTTTTTCATACAACGTACTTCATTCTTGACTTATGTAGCAACAAATTGTTGATTATGTTCTCTGCCCTGTAGAGATTTTTGGGTAGTGTATGTACACTAGCTAGGAAGCAGCTATGTAGCTGCTTCCTCATCACTTTTACGATTCACTATCATTCACTTTTCATTACAAATAAATCTAGCTATTTCGCAATGACCGCAAATCGAACTCACGTCAAGGATGCGTGCTGTGGACTGTGGACGACCGCGCTCAGCGAAGTAGTTCTATTTTCGAAAAATTGACCAAGATTCCTTTTCAAATGAAGGTATTCGAAATTTGAAAGTCATTACTTAATCGAAACTATTAATCTGAGATCGAAACACGATGTCGAAATGAAAATATGTACAATATTCCTTACGGCCAGAGACAATATAATTGTTGTTATAAATGTGATTGACGCAATGACTCCTATTAATTGACATTTCTGATATCGTTATAGACATTTTATAGTGTGTGAGTAGATAAATATTTTGAATATAGAAGTACGTCGCTGAGCGCGGTCGTACACTACATGCGTCCGCAAATGATAGTGAATCGAAAAAGTGATGACGAAGCAGCTATGTACACACACATCCCACATTCGTATTTCAAGGACCCTTATTACTTAACAGTTACGAGTACTAATTTATTTAGACACATAAATTATGGATTAGCTCCGTCTCGGTCACAGATTTTTTTATAAAAAATATTCTCACGTTCGTCCATCAATTGTTTTATTGCCGGTCGATTCAGTAATGTACTAAGAAGTAAAAATAAATATTTTTTATTGTTATTCACGTTTTTATAAGAATTACTATAATAAATATAAGTCCTTTGTGATGGTAAGTCTTATTTGGTTTACAGAATAATTAGCTATAGTGGAGGTCGAAGGTTGATTTCATAATCTAAAGCATGTATACCAGTATCTGAAAAAAAAATTATAAGTATGAAATTATTGCATACATGGCGCGAAGAACCGTTGGCCGATGGGGCAGAAAGATTCTTGAATGGCGATCACGTACCAGCAAGCGCAGCGTTGGACACCCACTGACCAGGTGATGGGACGACTTGATAAAGGTCGCAGGAAGGCGCTGGATGCAGGTCGCTTCCAACCGATCGTATTGGAAATCCTTGGGAGAAGCCTATATCCAGCAGTGGCTGAGATGATGATATGAACATAGTACAGTAATTTCATCATCATCATGATGATGAAATTACTGTACTGTTTTCCAAATAAAAAAAAAGATGTAATAAAAATGAAAGCACTCACTTCCTCGGCTCCTGCTCGAACCTGGGCGGCAGGCCCAGCAGGATGCAGGTGTGGTCATCCACCGGCGCACTGGCCACCAGCGGCAGAGGCCCGGCGCGCGCGCCCGGCGCCGCGCTGGCGGCCCAGCGCGCGCACAGCGACAGCCACAGCGGACCCCGCACGAACCGGGCTGAGGGCGTGCCCTGGGACAGATGGCACATACCTACTTAAGGTTCCGAAACGCTAGTAGTCTGTAACTTTTGCACAATTAATATTCCACCTGCTGAAAAGCTCCCACCTGGTGCAGACCTCCCCTGGACAACCTGGAAATCCCTAAACCGGCTCCGAGCCGGCGTTGGGAGATGTCGAGAAAACAGGGTCAGGTGGGGTTTCTCTACAAACAATTTGTGTGACTGCGGTGCCGATCAAGCCATGTCTCACCTTCTGTCGTGCCCAAACTGCCCCATTATTTGCACCGTACAGGACCTTAATGAGGCCAACGACAGGGCTATCAGCGTGTCCAAATACTGGTCGAAAGATATTTAATAAAATGAAACCATTTCGACTTGATAACAAGAAGAAACACAATTAATAAATACATATTACATATCTAATAAAATAATTTTAAATATGATATGACGTACAAAGAACGTACAAAGTTTCTTTAGGTACGCGCACGTATGTGGCACACCTGGAATTGCAGACATAAATAAATAAATATATACGGACAAATCACACAGATTGAGCTAGCCCCAAAGTAAGTTCTTAAGAAAGACTTGTGTTTTGGGATACTAACTCAACGATACTATATTTTATAACAAATACATATATAGATAAACATCCAAGACCCAGGTCAATCTGAAAAAGATCGTTTTCCATCATGACCTGACCGGGGATCGAACCCGGGACCCCCGTGTCGCAGGCTGGCGTGGTAACCGCTGCGCCACGGAGCTCTACCTTTAGGATCAGTCATACTAGCGCAGAACCTTTAACTCAAGATCTTAACTTTTGGCTTGCGGAATAGCGACGAAATTTACAAATTCCGATTTTGCGGAAAATTCGAAATTTTATTCCATAAAATTTTAAAGTTAACTTTTAGAATTAGCCCGCATGGCAATCAGGCTAATTCACAAAACACTGATCAGTGCTTAAGCAACCAAGGGATACTCATATTCCTCTGAGATTGAGACCCAAACTTGCGTATTAGCACGTTTATTTCGATCTCAAAAAGAACATGAACAATATGCTGTAAAATTAAAGATAAGATGACCACATTAACATAGTTTCGCTTCGTTTCAACTCTGCGTTAGACTGTCATCATCATGTCATCATTTGGAGCCGTAAACCTAAAGAAAGAAAGAAAGAACTTTGAGTTTTTATTTGTTAAGTATTCTCTATCTTCTCCTATCCTCTGATATCACTTTGCGTGACTGATTTGGGAAAAAATAACTTCTGGCAACCCACTTTCTCGCATATACTTACCTCCTGAACAATAAAGTAGCTAAAGGGCCCGGCTCTCAGCAGTCTCCGAGAGCTGAGAGTGGCGTGCACCAGTTTCTGGCAGGCCTCCAAGGCCCGCTGGGCTGACGACACCCCCAGTGTGGCCGCTGAGTTGGTGCCTGACACCTCTAAGGCTGCTAGGGCGTGCTGGAAGCCTTCAGCCTTTGGTAATGTTTCCTGCAAATATTTATATAATTTATACCCATAATAAAGTTGGGTATAAAACAGAAATACTACAGGTTGGTGTCCCGCTCGCACATATGTAATTGTATAGAAACTATAGAACGTGTATATTATACACTATAGGCTATTTTCCTGGGTCAAAATATTAATAATAAAATTGGACCATCGGTTAGACAATCAAAAAATATTGGACACATATTTTTTCTTTCGTTAATTAAACAATAAATGTCAAAGATAAAGCGTGTCAAAGTTCATGAGTGGGGGCTTGTGACATCACAGGCTACTAAAAAGTGCACTGGCTAGTGACGTCACAAACGGCCTATATCTTTGTATTTTTTTGTTTGATTGACAAAATAAAAAACACCTGTCAAAGGTTTTTTGATAATCTTACTAACGGACTAATTATATTTTTTTTTAGGAAAATAGCCCCTTGCTGTGCGAAAGGAACACCAAATTATTGTATATCCGCTTCACGGTCAACCATAAATCGATGTTTATTTTAAGAGCAATAAGGGTAGACATGCTTGGGCGCCGCCACCGTACCAAAACAAGTTGGGAAGTCCGATAAATAAAACTTACTTGTTTAATGAGCGCCATTACGACTTACATCAGATCTAGTTTGTTTTATTCTTGTCGAGCCCCGTGGTGCAGCGGTCAACACGCCAGCCTGCGACACGGAGGTCCCGGGTTCGATCCCCGGTCAGGTCAAGATGGAAAATGATCTTTTTCAGATTGACCTGGGTCTTGGATGTTTATCTATATATGTATCTATTATAAAATATAGTATCGTTGAGTTAGTATCCCATAACACAAGTCTCGAACTTACTTTGGGGCTAGCTCAATCTGTGTGATTTGTCCGGATATATTTATTTATTTATTTATTTATTTTATCTAGGGCCGGCAGCGGAGGCCTGGTGGGGCCGTCGCAGAAGATGACGCGCGTGGGGTCAGACAAGCCCAGCCTGCCAGTAAAGCCAATATAAGTTGAGAAATCTGTCATTAAGATAAAACTCACATGTTCAATGAGCGCCATGATGACGTACACCAGATCGAGGGCCGGCAGCGGAGGCCGGTGCGGCCGGCGCAGCAGGAAGGCGGCGCGCGTGGGGTCGGGCAGGCCCAGCTTGGGCGCCGCCGTGCCCAGCGCTGAACACAGGCTTTGCCGGAGCTCCACGTCCATGGAGCGGTAGGCTTGACGCGCTTGAGAGAGAGGGTAACTAGAACATAAACATTATTCATTAAAGACTTGAGGTAGGCATGCCCTGCTCCAAGAAACAGACATTTAAAAGCAATCGTGTCACGTGAGCTGTATAGCTGAGAGCTACGGTGATAATAGTCTCACCTACCTCTCTACATCTCGCTCGTCTACCGCAGTATATAAAAGTCTTTAATATACACACACACACCTATTATTACGTCTTTTTCCCTATTGAGCAGAAACGACAGAGCCTAATAGCATAAGACCAAATGCCACCACCGACCAGGTGGTCGGACGACCTGATAAAGGTTGCAGGAAGGCGCTGGATGCAGGTCACTTCCAACCGGTCATATTAGAAATCCTTGGGGGAGGCCTATGTCCAGCAGTAGACTTGCTGTGGCTGAGATGATAATGATGATAGTAACAAATCCTTACCCCATGTCAGCTAGCAGCTGCCGCAGCCTGCCCTCGCCGGCCAGCGTGTGCAACTTCAAGGCAGGGCCGATCAAGGGAGCGTGGCGTAGCGCCGCCTCCAGCGACCACGAGCGGTACAAAGGCAGCCACGCGTCTTTCTCTAGCACCACCCGGCATGACTGTGAAGGAGAAGGTAAAGTATTCTTGAGGCCGTTTATTAATTTTATGAGGACCAGTCCACATAAAATTAGCCTCGTTCGACGTAAATTATTTAAAGAAAACATAAAGTTCATTTTAAGTTGTGGTACATACTCATCCAAGTGGGAACTGCGCTCCAAAGTTGCTTAACATCCGTAATCGCTCACGCTCACGCTTACTGGGCCATAGGGCTTCTCAAATTGGTGTAGTTTGGTATTATGCATGCTCATGCTTATGAACATGGTGTGAAATTATTAAAGTAGACTGTCATTTGGATTCATATAAAGTCACCAAAAGCTTGCACAAAACAATCAATGGAACACCTAATAAAGTAGATTAAATGTACAGTGGGCCACATAGGCCACTTTTTTAGGTGTTCCATTGATTGTTTTGTGCAAGCTTCTGGTGACTTTATATGAGTCCAAATGACAGTCTACTTTAATAATTTCACACCATGTTCATAAGCATGAGCATGTATAATACCAAACTACACCAATTTGAGAACCCACTTTCGTTGCTGTCTGTTCGAAAAACCTTAAGGGCGGCCAACCCGTCTTTCTTTTCATACAAACGCTCGTACGTGATTATGGCGGTGTAACAAATCTTTCTTTTCTTTTTTTCATAACTTGTAAGACTTACACACGTATTTCTTGAAACAAGTTTAATGAAATTTCCGCACACTATTTTTCGTTCAATGTCTTCGCGTACTCACTAGCTTGTTACCATGTGGCAGTAAGAGGTGTGCGGGAGACGAGGGCAAGGGGCTCTTTTCGCTTTGCCTCTTTATCTGACATTACGCTGGACGGAACAAGCTTTTCGACCATGCTCGCGTTGACGATAGTCGATCGGGGATGGGCCCTCTTAAGTGACGAATTTACTGTACTCGAAATTCATAAGTGACGAAATTACAATAAAAAAAATTAATGGTGATGCATTTTCACAAAGGTTTTACGTGACGAATTTACAAGGGTGACGAATTTACAATAACCCAAAATATCTAACACTTTGTGATACTTGAAATATACCTATACCTCAATTGTAATATAATTTTCTGACAGTTTCTTACCAGCTGAGCGTCGAGGTCGTCATGCTGTGCGCTAGCAATCCTCCGGTGCAGGTCATCAGCGTCCAGCAGGCAGCGAGCGGGCGCGCGAGCGTGCAACGCGGCGTGCGACGCCGACGCCACGCTCGCCGCCCACAGACACGACCAGCCGCAGCGCGACACGCGCCACGATAGCTCCAACGCTACGCACGCGCTCTGACAGATAGACAAATTTTATTTTAAACAAATACTGCATTTTATGCGTTCCTGTGTCATCCTCAACTGCATGGTGGTTGTAAGTGTAGAGAACACTTAAGAGTCTGAATCTTTACTTTTAAAAAACTTTGAAAAATAAAATAACATCTTATATGGTTTTCTATCTTTTCTTTCTTTCTTTGTTTAGGTTTACGGCTCCATCGTTTTTAGCCTAAACACAGAGCCTAAACGATGATTTTGCCAATGTCAAAGTTAACAATAACACGCACGCAATTAACAATATCAAAGTAGGAACAAAAAAAAAAAATCGGAATTAATAGTAATGGGTTTCCCAAAACAAAATAAAGTTAAAACCGAGTATTTGTTATAATAACAATAGAAAGTAAATGACCGGTAAAATATGGAAATACATGGTATGGTATGGTATGATAGGTATGGAACAAAAGTGGGCAGAGAATAATCGGTAAAACCTAAGGTAAAACAGGTCAAAGGTACAAATTATTACATTGTATGAATTTAGCTAGGACAGAAACAAAGGGGGAAAAAACTAGAGTCAACAAGAATGAGATATTTACAGGACGGGGAATATTCTTGGGCAGTGAGTCGTACAGAGATATTGGAAGTAAGGGACAATCGAAAAAAATATGCTCTAAAGTGCCTTCATCCAATCCACACTCGCAAAGGGAGCTGTTTTTAATCTTTATTTTAGCAAGAAAGACTGGAGAGCAGACATGGCCTAATCGGAGTCTAATTATAGCAGAGGTAGGGTGTTTATCAAAATTTCTGTACTTAGAGAACCACGGTTTTGCTGGGACCTCAGGCTGAATCCTATAATAGTTTTTGGCACTAGTGCTGCCGAATGTATTCCAAAAATCATTCCATTTTTTTTTTAAGCAGGGATGAGCCGACAGTCGAAGATCCCGAGAAAGGCAGTAAAAATGCTTTTGGGTACCTGAGAGAATGGCATTTTTGGCGAACATGTCAACGGTTTCATTTCCGCTAATACCAGAATGACCAGGGATCCATGCTAGGACCACATCTAAATTAGCACGATGACATTGCAATAGGGACTGTCTTGTCATCAGAGTGATGGGAAAGTTATCCTTAGCATGGAATGGGAGTTTTCGAATATCTTGCAGACAACTCTTAGAATCTGAAAGAATCAAGGCTTTTTTAATTTGGTGTGATTCCACATATGACACGGCTTCTAGAAGAGCTATGGCTTCTCCAGTGAAAACTGATGATTGCGAGGGACATTTAAAATTTAAAATTATGCTATATTTTGGAATCCACACAGCTGCACCGACATTGTCCTCTTCTGAAATTTTAGAAGCATCAGTAAAAAGAAGAAGCCAGTCCTTCCAATTTTCCGTTATGAGGGCATTGAACTGAAGGTTTGCCTGAGGAGAAAATTTACTTAGTCCTAAGTCTAAAATAATTTGAGGCTGGTAAATCAAAGCTAAAAATTCAGTACAAAATAAAGGATTGCGGTCGAATGTCTGAGTAGGACAATTTATTCTTTTGTATTTATGATAGCTATTAAGGAGAAGAGGAAGGCTTTTGTGAGACCAATAGTTAGAAGTAGAGAGTGATTGAGAAAGTGAATATAAGATTTCATGAAGAGGGTGAGACGAATTTTGAACAGCTTTAAAAAAGAATCTGTCTGCTAAATATTGCCTGCGAAGATGAAGAGGGGGATCCAGACACTCAACTTGTAGGGCTAGACAAGGAGAGGATTTCATGGAACCCGTAACAATACGCAGGCATCTTGATTGGATCCTATCTAGCATGGCAAGAGCAATTTTATTACATGGTTCTAGTATGAAAGATCCATAATCGAAGTGGCTACGAACAATAGCCTTATATAACAAGAGTTGGCTGTATGGGTGGGAACCCCAACGAACGCCTGAAACCGCTCTGAGAACATTTACACCTAGTTGCGCTTTCTGACAAACATGGTTGAGGTGTTGCAAGCCACTCATTTTGGAATCAAGAATGACTCCAAGAAATTTAATTTCATTAGCGAGGGAAATGGGGACAAAGTTGACGGATAGCTGGATAGGAGGAACTATTCTCTTACGAGTAAAAACAACCGCGGAACATTTATTAACAGAGAGGGACATACCATGTCTTTCTAACCAATCATGTAGATAGTAGAGGGCTGAATTTAAACGTGAGGATGAAACAGACAAGTTATCCGATCGAGCAAATAAAGCAATGTCATCTGCGTACTGCAGGATTTCGCAAAAGCTGGAAACGGTCTGTTCTAGATCATAAGTATATATGTTATAAAGGAGCGGACTTAAAACCGACCCTTGAGGAAGACCTTTCCAAATTTGTCTGGGGGGCAGAAGAGATCCATTGACGCGGACACGGATGGAGCGAGACATGAGAATATTAGAAATGACATTAACAAGTCTCTCTGGAATGCTCAGCTGTAACATTTTCTGCCTGAGCAGGGGAAGCAGAACATTGTCGTATGCAGAAGAAATATCTAAGAACACGCCAATAACGCTTTCATTGTTAGAGAACGCCAGGCGAATAGAAGAGCTGAGAATGCTCAAGCCGTCCATTGTACTCTTAGATCTACGAAAGCCAAACTGAGTATTAGCAAGCAAGTTTCTATTTTCTAAAATCCACTCCAGGCGGTTCTTGATAAGGTGTTCTAATATTTTTAAGAGAACAGAGCTTAGAGCTATTGGTCTATAAGATGCAGGATCGGCAGGATCCTTACCATGCTTTAAGATAGGAATTATAATTTGCGATTTCCAAGGATCGGGGATATTACAAGATAGAAAAATTTGATTTATAATTTTGAGGAATAATAATTTAGATGATAAAGAGGATTTGCAGATGAATGAGTATGGAATACCATCAATACCAGGGGCAGAGTCTTTAAGGTGATCAAGAGCACATGCAAGTTCAGCATAGGAGAATTCTTCGTTCATTTTATCAGAAGAGGGGGAAATGGAGAAGAAAGACGGGACACAATCAAAATTTGGAACAGAAGGAGGGGCCAATCTATCAATAAATTGCTCTAGCCATGGTGATAAATCATTGGAGGAAGGATTGATGACTACTTGGCTTCTTCGAAATGATTTAATTTTCCTCCAAACCAGCGAAGAGGGAGTTCCAGGGGATAATGATTCACAGAACTTTTTCCATCCTGCTTTCTTTTTTTTGGCTAGGAATCTTTTAGACCTAGCGCAAATTCTTTTATAATTTATGTAATTAGACATAGATAAATCAGCACAAAATTGATTCTCTGCCGCTTTTCGATCCTCAATACAGGAGGTGCATTCAGAGTCCCACCAAGGAGGAGAGGGAATTTTTGTACAGGGTTTTTTAATTGGGATAGTTTTGTCAGCCGCTCTTTGTATACATGAAATAAATTGGTCATATATAGACATTGACTCAAAACACTGAGCAGGAAGGAGACTTATTTCACTATCCAAAGTTTCAGCATAACTTTTCCAGTCAGCATTCTGAGTCCGATATTTTAAGAGAGGATGAGAAGGAGGAAAAGCTTTAACCGCAGAAACCAGAGATGATACAATAGGCATGTGGTCGCTGCCATATGTGTTAGGGAGAACGGTCCAGGATATTAAAGGAGCTAAGACCGGGGTTGCCAAGGTGAGATCCACAGCACTTTTGTTCTGACTTGGGGAAGTCCTGCGGGTAGGGGAACCATCGTTTAAGATACAAAGGTCTTGGGAGTCAAGAAGGTCTAGGAAAAGCGAAGATAGAGCTGGATCGTCCCTGTGGGAACCCCAAACCGAACAATGAATATTGAAATCACCTAGGACTATCATAGGTCTAGGGATATTGGAAAGAAGGGAATTAAGGTCAGAAATAATTTGGGTATTAGGGTGAGGGATATAAACGGATACAAATGAGATGCCAATACAAGTCGCAGCCACCAGGTGGAGGTCTGGACTGTGGGGAGAAATAGGAATTTGGGAGTAAGAATATGAATTTGAAATAAAAAGGGCACAACCTGCAAAACCGTCATCCCTGTCATCCCGGAAACAAGAGTACCCAGGGACTCGAAAACGAGAACTCGGGCACAACCAGGTCTCAGAGATGGCAGCGATAACGGGCTTGAACTGGTTGAAAAGAGTAATCAAGTGAGGTTTTTTGTGGCGGACACTCTTACAGTTCCACTGTAGGAGAACCTTTTGGGACTGATCCATCATGGGCAATCAAAGTATGAAGAAGTTGTTGAAGTAAGAGATTGACGTTGTTCGGTAAGGTATCAGAGAATTTAGATACAATATTGATAAGAGAACAAACTAACAATTCTATGAGATTATCATTAGAAGAAAGCTTAGGAGTGGGGGAAGATGGACCGTTTAGGGCACAACCGTTTGGTTGTGAAGACGTGGGAGAGCTAGTGATGAGATTCTGAGCGACAAAATCATAAGATTTAACAAGAGAAGGATGAGGTTTGGGTGATTTGAAAACAATTTTTTTGTAGGATTTCTTTTCTGATGGATCAACGGATATAAAATCTTGGGGATGAGATTTTGAAGGAGACATTTGGGAGTGGAGAGGGGAGCTAGAAGCTGTCACGTCAGAATAAGACTTTTTGGAGCTTGGAAACCTGCGAGATGCCTCCGTATAACTTATATTTTCTTGTGACATTATTATTTTGATTGATTTTTGCCGCACATGCTCTGGGCATCTGGAGTCGGTAGCTAGATGACGACCGTTACACAAAAAACACAATGACTCAATTTGATCACACTCATCACCAGAATGGTTCTGACCACAATTAAAGCAACGAGGTTTAGATCGGCATTGGCTTTTGACGTGGCCAAATTTACAACAATTGCGACATTGAATAGTCGGCAATTGGTAAATATCTACCAACAAGGCCGTACTATAACAAAAAATTTTATTTGGAAGAGACTTCCCTAAAAAGGTGAGCACTACAGTAGTAGACGGCACCCAAACGACACCTGTGTCTATTTTCTTTTTTATATTTAATCTCCTTGCCTTGATTACTACTGAATCTTGAGAGTTTTTAATACCATGGACAAGCTCATCGAGTGTCCAGTCTGTGGGGATGTTTCGAACAACTCCCATTCGAGACACTAAAAATTTTGGAATGACAGCTTTATATTTATTATCATCAAGAAATGAACAATTTTTAGAAAAATTGTTAGCCTCATTAGCTGACTTAAATGTGACCGAAATTTTGCTTCTGCTAATTGCTTCGATTCCTCCCGTGATTATACCACCTATCCTGCATTTATGAAGTTGTTGAGCGAATTTAAGCACACGAATTGTCAATCCCGACGAATGATCTGGCTCTGTACGACTCACATGAACAACAAATGGACCAGGATTAGATTCATCATATTGAAAATCTCCATCTTCTTCAAAACCGGGCCTAATATATACCGATTGAACCGAATCTGATGGTGGAGACTGGGTATTTTTTTTCGATTCATTTGAGATATCGAAACCGGCTAAGCGCTTTGAAGCTCGTAAAAATTTAGATTTAAGCGGAATCGAACTAGAATCCAAATAAATATCTGGAGGAGGGTTGCCTCCCCCATCAGGAGGCTCTTCCTCCATTTTAAACTGGACACAAGCACAGAAAAAAGGATTCCTAATCTATTATATACAAAACAACACAAACGAAAGATTAGGAAACACAAAACCGTTGAAAAAACTGCAAATAAATTTCAAGGCGTGTGATCACCAACACAGTGACAAGCAAAAAAAAAAAACTTTCTATCTTTTATATTATTACAAATTTCCTGTCAGATCTTTAGTTCGTTGGTACAGACCATGGAGATATAGACCAGGAAAGCAAACCCAAAATTGTGCCAAATTTGGAAAAATGTTGACATGGTTTGACAAGCCATGACTCAGTAATTGGTCACAGAGAGTTCAAATGATACTCAACTCAAACTATAGATAATTTAGTGTATTTCATAAAAGGTAGCATAAAAGCATACCACAAAAACTGATAAAAGTCCTATACTTTCAGGCCCCCCAGGAGTAGCACAGTGTTAAAAAAACTTGGGTTTAGACTATTCTTAGTGATCTCTACAATGTATAAAAAAATCACTATTACATGCGCGTTTGCAATATTTGATGTCGATATTAACTAGACTAATAGGCCTGCAGGGATTTAATAATCAATGGATAGTCACCGGCTTCCCATAGTAAGAGAACTGTGTGTAGTTGAACATGAGAGTGTGGCGGCGTTCCTCCCAGGCGCGGCGCTCCCGCCTCTTCTCCACGACTGCTTCCAACGCCTCCATGCCGCTCTCGGTGGGCTGCACGTCCTGCACAAACATTCATTTTATCATCATCTCAGCCACTAAAAGTCCACTGCTGGATATAGGCCTCCCTCAAGGGTTTCCAATGTGACCGGTTACAAGCTGCTTCCAACCGGTAGTATTGGGAATCCTTTGGAGGAGGCCTATGTCCAGCAGTATACTGCTTCTGCTGAGTATATCCAGGCCTATAGGCCAAGACATACTAAGCAGTGGACTTCTTGGAGTTGAGATAACACTGATGATGAATCAAGATCAAGACCTACACATAGTATCCTGTTTTGGGTATTTGAAAGAATCAATATTTGGAAAAAAAAGCATGTGAAGCCTCATTATGTTGGCTACTAAAAATAGGCACCAAATGTTATGTACAGTTGTTGGCAGATAAAGCTGACCCCACTACAATTTAAAATCTATTTGTGGGGTAGGTTTGTAGGGTTATCTGCCCCCCACTGCACATCACAATTAAATACCTCTGTCTGAAGCTCGGGAAAAATCGGGATTGCACATGAAATATTCTTTTTTTTTCAAGGCTTCAGTACACTTGATGTGACTATGCCAGTGTCATTGGGGACCTCTAGTATACAATTTATCTTAACGACATTATACACCTCCATAAGAGGTATACTGATTTTGCTGAATGTGGCAATGGATTCCTCACGTTTAGCAATCCATTCTCCATAGGTACTACAGCTAAGAACCTGTTCATAGAACAGTATACTGACCACATTCCAGCAAGACATGTAACATCTTCCTCCTTATGACAAAAACTACATAACTGTGATTGGGTCACACATATCAATGGCAAGAATTTTGTTAATTGTAACATGGTCAGACCTCACCCTAAGTGATAAAGTGTTCTGCACTAATATAATATTTTTTAACATGCAATATTTATGTCTTACCTCATCTTCATCATCTCTAAATATGTCATCAAAATTGGGAATGTTTTCTTCACTATCTTTGTACACTAGTCTCACCTAAAATACAATAAAATTTCTGGTTAAACCACAGAAAAAAAACCGGCCAAGTGCGTGTCGGGCCACGCGCAGTATAGGGTTCCGTAGTTGCGAATGACAACTTTGAGTTCACACTGTTTACACTCGCACCTCACAGTTTAACGACCAAAAACATCTAACAATAAAGATTGTATGAAATTTTACATTTTCCAGTACATTTTATAAGTTGGTTGCCTATAACTTTTTAGTTTGCACTTAGTGCGCCGTGTGGTTCCCGGCAGAGTAGAATAGGACCACTCCAAGTCATTCTGTGGATGTCGTAAAAGGCGACTAAGGAAACACAAGCTAAACAAAGCTTATTAACATCAAAGAGACCTCTCCAACCCGTCTGGCCAGCGTGGAGAGTGTAGGCCAAATCCTCTGACTACTCAGGCTAGTATATAGCTCTTGTAGTACAGAGAGGGTCGTGCTCCTGCAGTGGAGACTAGAAAGACCTGATGATATTGCACTTAGTAGCCAGCTCTGATAGTTTTCCTTTTAACTTCAGTATATATACTACTGCTGTTATTTTTTTTTTACGTATCCATATATAACCGTTTAGCAGATGGAGGGGGGGACACGTACCTCTAACAAAAATTTTCACTTTAAAACCAAATATTTCGGAAACGGATCCCTAAATCGAAAAATGGTGTTCTCAACCTCACAATATTTTTCAAAAACCTTTTTAACGATACCCCACACGATGGGTAAGTAGAGAAAAAAAAATACTCCCCCACTTTACTTGTATGGGAGCTACCCAAAAAAAAATTTTTTTTCAAGATTTTTTCTACGACTTTTTTGCCATGATTTATATACATACTCATACAAAATTACAGCTTTCTAGTACTTATAGTCTCTGAGTAAAACCGCGGACGGACAGACAGACAGACAGACAGACAGACATGGCGAAACTATAAGGGTTCCTAGTTTACTACGGAACCCTAAAAATGATGTTTATTTCTGTATATCTATGAAAAGAATAGAGAGGGATCAACTAGGAAAACTAACTTTGTTTTTCTGGTCCTTTTTCTCTCTATTTTGTGAATATTTTCATAAGAGAATCTGAGTGTTTCACAAAATTATAAAGCTCTACAAACAAGAGCATAGCTATTAAATACCGATTATGATGAAACAATAGAAATATTGATTATTTAAACTCTCATTGTGCATGCTTGGTTCATAAAAACCTTACCCCAACCCCTTGTTTTTGTACACCAGTTCGTTGATGTCATTATATCTTTAAAGTGCAGAGTTGATGTGTTTCTGAGTTGTAGGGGAACATTAAAAAGAACAAAAGACACATATTCTATACTTTGCTAGGCTCTAACCCTTATTTTAGTAAGGTATGAGGCTTGGATTTAGAATCCTGCGCCCCAATTGTGACTGAGGGCAGAAAAGAAGTTAGGTTCAGGTTGTTTTTTTTTTTTTATGACCACCCCGAACGACTTAGGGCAGAAAAGCACACGGGCGCACGATTCTAAATTTCAACCAGATATGAGTTTATTTCTAGGACACAACCCACTTAACACCAACCAACTAATAGTCCTATAACTTTTATTTCTGAAGATAAGCAAAACAATAACTAACCTGGCCATCACTATACACATTACAAATATCAGTTGGCTTGTGCGAATCCAACACAAAAAACACGACATCTTCTTCCGGTTGCAGGATATCCACCAGATCAATGGTTCCCCCGCAGTTTACCAGCACTACGTACTTTATTTCCTCGTTGTTCTCTTCGTATGCCGTTTTCAACTCGGCTATACCCCCCACTGGCACTAACGTATACGAAATATTATCACATTTGAATAGTTCTTGCAGAATTTTACACGCACATATCGCGTCCACGTCGTAATGAACTAATAATAACACCCTCTGCAAAAAAATCATAGTCATTTTATCATTTTGTGATCGGAAAAGGAATGTTAGGAGATAGTAAACAACAAATTTATTCAGCTTTCTACTTACATTTCCTAGTAATACGTCGTAGAAATCAGTCCTCAAGTCTTCTATAAACATCTTGATCCAGCAACGATGTTTAATTCTCCATTTTATTCACAAAATCATCGTAATTTTAGGAGATTTTTATTGTCTTTCAAAACGAAGATGCACTAAATCCACAAAAACACCTGTTCGAAATGTCAAACACAAAAGAAGTTGAACGACAACTGTCAAAAGTGCAAGAGAATTCGCGCCAAAATAATGAGTGCGTTCATGAAATTAATATATAGGTGATTTTTTATTCTTAATTCCTATTTAACCGACTGACCCAACCAGACGGAGAGTAATGTCTTTCATGACTTTGTCTGCCGCCCGTAGCCCAAACGTCTTGAGTCTTGACCGATTTTGAAGTTTGAGGTGTCATTAGCATCGTATTCTTCCCAAAGTTCCCAAGAGTGTCATAGGCTAGGCTAACGTCAGCAAAAAAGCATTATGGTGGACGACAAAAACGGCAGTCGGTTTTAATTTTTTTCAAATCATGCTACTTATGTAACTAAATGCTAGTTTGTTTTAGGAACACGGAAACAATCTTATCTTAATTATTAAGAGAGCTTTACTACGAAGAGCCAGGCAGGAATACCGTTCCGTCTGTACTCTCTAAGTATATTCTGATATGGTGGATTGGTCATTTAGCCTTTAGGGTACCTAACTAGAGTTATGCTTTATATATATTAGTATAAATAATAGAAAAGATAATTTCTTTTCTTGAAACACTTCAGAAATAATCGATCTTAGAAATAGTTTTTATGAGCTCTTATCTATCCCCGTCCTCTTCATCTTTTTTGTAAAAAATCCCAAATTAAAACAATAGTCTTATTTCCTGTCTTCTTCTTGATTAAAATTGTTATTTTAGCCTTTTTATAAGAACAGTTTTTGACTTCTATTTTTATCTACACGAATAGAATGGACTATAAAATTACTCTAGCTGGTCTTGACTTGACTTGTTGCTTATTGAATGAGACGTTTGTGAGTCCTAACTCCTATTTTAACATGATGTCCGTTCCTTTGATCGGTCATAACCGCGCAGGAGATTCAATTCAATGGATCTTCCACATTCAACGGCTACTACCTCCCTCAATAGTAATCAACATACTTACACAGTATCACGTCTTTATCCCCTACGAGGTAGACAGAGCCTAAGGCCATAAGACCGAAAGGTCACGTTTTAGTTAGACTTGAAGATGGGATGGGATGGGATACGGAATCAAAATAGTGATGAATTGCTAGCCGCACCGCCTATTTACATGATTCGATTTGCGCCCTTTCCCTCGACTGGTTTCTACGGCCTGCGCGGGAAGAGAAGTAGCTGGTACCATCTACGCTCAGCATCTACGTTATTTCTTTTCTCCCAGAGAGGAATCAAAGAAAAATTTTTTCATGATGATTGGTTCAGTATAGGTTTGGCGTGAAAGCGTGACAAACAAACTCACTTTCACATTTATAATATTAGTTAGGATTAGGATTAGGATAGAAGTATAAATAATTACCCAAGATAAAGTCTGTGCTCAAAAAACCTGTAACTCGAGAATGTAATAAAAAAAACTCAGTTATTGATCATAAATTAATTTAATATTTAAAAAAAAAATTACTTATTACCAGCGATACTCAAAGCATCTGTAGCTTTCCTGAAAGATTCCACATGATGTTGAGCTATCCTATATGCTATGGTATCTGGCCTCAAAAGGTTGCTGTTCAGAGCATGGAAGTAACTCCTGACCAGAGATTCATCAGTCTCTTCCGGATAGAGATAGTCCTTGATGTCATAGCACAGGAGTTCCTCAGGGCAGTCCAAGGCTCTGAGACATCCAGCATATTCAGACCAGAGTAATTTTCGCCATTTGACATTATGCCGCTGAGCTAAAGGCACTAAAACGCAAGCAGCAAACGTATGGTCTCCATAACTCACTGATTGGAACTGCTCCAGGAATTGTGTATAGAAATCCTGGAAATTGTGTACTCCTGTTAGTTCTTTGTCAAAGTCGAAATCTGATTTGCTCTTAAACAGAGTTAGGACACACTGTTTTAATAAAATCTTTATTTCTGCATCCAAAAATAGGGAATTATCACACAGGAAGACGCACATGATGCGGCAAAATCGGTCTGTGACCTCAATATCGTTCAGGAGATCAGGGAAACATAGTTCGTTGAAGAGTATCCATTCTAGACTGCAAGCTATGATCAGTTCGTTTTGCTGGGCGGCTTGTATGGCGACTCTAGTTGCATGCTCACCAGAAACCTGTGGTTTAGTCTCCACTTCTTGGCTCTTGCTGTACAATAATAATATAGGCAGGTAGATCCAGTCTCTTGGCAATATAGGCACCTGCCATTTCCTCAAAACAACATTAGGTCCTATTCCCCTGTAGCTCATGTTGATAACTTTCCTGTAACACAACTTTATATCTCCTATAGACGTCACAGCTTTTGAGAAGTTCTCAGCATCAGTGAGAGATAGCAGATTGAAAAGTCTTTCTGCAGTGAACCAGTTTTTATTAAAAATCACTGTGTTGAAAACAAATTCCAGCTCATACTTCTTGTCTATTCTTAAAATATAGCAAAGTTTGTTTGATACTGCATATAGCAAGTCCTTATTCAACTCTGGAATATCATTTAAAACAGCAATTTTGATCAGGCTAAATAAGAAGTCCGTTTCAATCCTTGTGAACCAGTTGTCACACAAACTTGGCACTTTGTTTGCCAAGTTCCTCAGATATGTTGAGAAGTTCTCAATTACACATTTAGAGACCTCTTTATCTTCCATCAACCTCAACACGTCCAGGAGTGAAGCTAGAAATGGCAGAGGAGAATTCACATTCAATATCGGCAGCACTTTTTGAGCGGAATCTATCACAGATGTGCCAAGACATTTCAAATTCTTTGTGAAATGGAGATCCTTATTTTCTATCCTGGACAATAGATTTGAAGATGGTATAAGGTTCTTTAATATTTCTTTGAAGCCATTGGATGCTGATAACTCCTTTAGGGAGTCACTGAGAAATTTTAATGGCATCCTCTCAATCATCAAAACCATCTTACAGCAGTCTAATGCAGAGCAAATGAGACGAAGGTGACCACATGTATAACTTTCTGAGTGTGCCAACTGCGCTAGCCATTTCTGTATCCCCTCCTTCAATAATGGATAGACCTGATGCTTGAAGGGATCCAGATTTACGCAGTAACAGCCAAGGAACTTATTTGTGAATTGAAGGACTACTGCTGCGTGAGTGGCAGAAACTACAGAAGATTTGACAAATATGTCTGTTCCTCTCACATGTTTGTACAGTGTTGTCATGATCACAGGAGATAGGGACATTGCGTTTTCTATACCAAGATTGTACTGCAGCAAATTAGACAGAATACAATATGCTTCAATCTGTATCCTCAATCCGTATGTGCCATCTACACCTGAACTTATGTATGCTGAAATTGGTTTCAGAATATCATATTTCTCTACTAATATGCTTCCAATTTCTCTGCATTGTAGTGAAAGGACTCTCAAGAACTTCAGGGCAGCTAAAATTGGCTTTCCATTGTAAACTATTTGCGGTACAAATGCAAAGCTCAAGCTAGTGACCGGAAGAAAGTTTTTGATGATGCTTTTCATGAGATGATCGGTCTCAACAATTTTTGTAGCTGTTTCAATGGAATCCCTGATCAACCTTGTCAATATTTGTAATGAATACTGCACACAGTTAAATGAAGGTTTGACAGTTTCCAAAATATAATACAGTCTTTGAAGAATATCTGTCCTTAACAAAGCTGCAATAATATCTATCTCCGCTAAGTGAAAATCTTTCAATTCTGATTCTTTTGATTCTAATTCAATAATTTCTGATTTGTCATTCTCTAGACACGGTTGATGTAGCCCTTCTCCAAATCCTAGTAACGCATCTAAACTGGCTTCATCTATTCTGTTGTATATCAAATTCCTCATGGCTTTTAACGCTGGCTCCAGTACTAGTGCTTTATTTTCATCCATAGCATATCTTATGACAAAAAATATCTTGCTTAGCGGTAAATCTATGATGTTTTTGTAAGTCCCTGCACTGTAGTATTCTAGCACTCCAGCAATAGTTTTTAAGGCCACAACTCTTTGTTGTGGTACTGCCGATCTTGATAACTCAAACAGTTCTGACAAAGTATAGCCGGGCCGGTGTGGTTCTTCTCCATGATGAAACAGTGTTTTGGTTTCTTCTGTATACTCCATAGTGTAAGGCAATAAGTATCCCTTAAAATTAAATCTTGCTTCGTAAGGCTCGTCTGGTCTAATTTTCTTACTTTCTTCAATACCTTTCATCCATTGTAGTTTATCTTTTTCAAGGGAATCAAAATGCAGCCATTTGTTTATCTCTGGATGAGAAAGAACATCATTTTCCCATAGAGAATCATTGTCAATTACTAAATTATTTTCTGTTTCATTTGTTTCCATATTTTCTTCTATTTCTTTGTGTTTTATTTCTTCACTAGATGTGACTGATGGTTTATTACCTGCAGCTTTCTGTCGTCTATTTTTTATAAATTCTATTAATTTAGGATCTAATGTAGACAACAACTTCTTTTGTTCTTCTAAAATTTCCTTTTCTGACAATTTTCTCAGTGTTTTATTGTTTTCACTGTGAATATCATCGGCTTCTTTTGATGATAATATGTAACTTTTTGGGGGCAAATTTATAGATTCTGCAGGCACTTTTTCTTTAGGAATTGATGTGGCTGATGATGATGGTTGATCAACCTCCATCTCTGTAGAAATTTTGTGTAGTTTTTCTGTGTTTTCTTTTTTAGGAATCTTGGCAGCTTTAGGTGTAGAGGCAGGTCTTTTACCAACACTCAAAGTAGGGTCTCTTTTCACCACCTCCGGGAATCCCCGAGAAGGCATGGGCTGGGCATCAAAGTCGACAAAACTATCGACATTCTTTTCAACTATATTGCCAAGAATTGACGGGATTACTTTAGGGTAATATACTTTATCGTCATCTTCCATGGATACTTTTGTTTCCTCTATGTTTTTTTCAACGACATCGCCCACCATAGC
Organism: Rhodophaea formosa; assembly: GCA_963082605.1. Classification (NCBI taxonomy): domain Eukaryota; kingdom Metazoa; phylum Arthropoda; class Insecta; order Lepidoptera; family Pyralidae; genus Rhodophaea; species Rhodophaea formosa. The sequence goes on along the minus strand of OY720224.1, from coordinate 16,534,985 downwards.
TGCCATTTCGGAACTGGATTCGCCTTCAAATCGCACGCGTTTCTCTTCATGATTTTTCAGTCCTTTCGATTGAGCGTACTTTGAGGGCTTTCTTGTGTCACTGGCATTCCTTTTGGGTTGCTGTGATGGTCGTACATTGGTTACTAGTGCTGCTGGTTGCAAGTTTTCGTTCTTGTTTTTCTCTCGCAAGAATTCTTCTTGCATACGAAGGATTTCGTCCTCATCGTCTCCGGGTTTCGGCCTTTTGAACATGTTGTCGGTTTAGAATGGAAAACAACTGCAAAATATTATTCCGCCTTCTTGATATAAAATACAAAATTGTAAACACAATGAAACCAAACACAATCGATGTCGAGATTAGGTTATGTTAAAAAATGACATTGACAGTATGTCATCTACTAGTTCTACTACATGTTTATGAAGATAGCCAAGCCAAGCCATAGAAAAAGTATGACAAAAGTGACGTTAGACCAAAAAAAAATTTGTCTGTGCGTTCTACGCTTCCAGTCTTTTTGTAACATTGCAAATATCAGTTTATATAGTTTGGTAGTGGCGAGCCTCAGCTAACTACCGGGTCCACGGGTGGCGGATAGTGGAATACTCCTATAGTATGTAGGATAGCTGCGAATAAGTTATTTATACCAATAAGCAGTCCCGGACCGAGGCGGCAAGGTTATCAGGATGCGGGTGGAGTGCCTGGTGGCACAGGTACCCCCATGAAATCTCGCATATATCCGAAGACGACCTTGTGACATGGCGAGTTAGCACCGCCAGTAAATAGGTGCTTAGCCCTGGCAGAGGGTAGCAGCCTGCCAGCGTTCCATCGGGCATACCTCGCAGGGAGGAACAAGGCTGAAGGAATTGAACATCCGAGGGCATAACGGAAACCGTTACCAATGGCCTCGGTACTGCGATCACCAACCCGTCGTTGCTGTCGTGGTGATTATTGGCTAAAAACCCTTCCAAACTTTAAAATGAAAGACTCACAAAATAATCGACCCCGAGTTCCCAGCGCGCTGTCACTCCCTGGTTCTAGCAGTAACCGGGTGACACGGTGCAGGGGTGCGAAAAGTAATCCCTGGGAGTTGACTGACTGCCGTAAACCAATACAATTATACATTGCAACTTACAATATTCAATCTCTGTCGAAAGATAACGTCCTAGAATGTTTGGAGTATGAATTAGACAAAGTGAAGTGGGATATCCTTGGCATCTGCGAAACAAAGAGAAAGGGTGAAGAAACTATAGCATTGAAATCGGGACACCTGTTCTATTACAAAGAAGGGCACAAACCAGGAGTAGGAGGGATAGGATTTCTGGTAAATAAGAGACTAGTCAACCAAGTCACAGAAGTATGTAGTATCTCGGATCGGGTGGCATACTTAAAGATTCGTTTATCGGCCAAATACCAGTTGAAAGTCATACAGGCATACGCACCCACGAAAAAGAAAGATAATCAAGAGGAAGCAGAGTCCTTCTATGAGGATATATCAAAAGCTCTCGGTAAAGATAAAACATATTACACTATCTTGATGGGAGATTTCAATGCTAGAATAGGGAGAAAAACTTGCGATCGCGAAACAAGCGTTGGTAACTTTGGTCTTGGCATCAGAAACCCTCGTGGAAAAATGCTTTTTAATTTCCTCCAAAACAATAACTTGTTTGCAATGAACACCTTTTTTGCAAAAAAGCCGCAACGTAAATGGACCTGGCGTCATCCAAATGGAATTAACAAGAATGAGTATGACTACATCATTACCGATAAAATGGGGATAATTAAGGACGTATCGGTGCTAAACAAATTTTCGACGGGGAGTGACCACCGCTTGGTTAGAGCCTCTTGTTTCTTCAATATCAGGAAAGAAAGACGTAGCCTTGTTCAAAAGAATAAAAATACACAAGACGACAAAGTTGAAATCTTAAGGCACAATATAGATCTGTACAAGGAACACATCGATTCACAATTAGGGGCAACCGATTGCAAGGACATGAACATAGAGGAACTAAACGAACATCTTATTGGGATAATGAACTCTGCTACAGAAAAGTTATGTGGAAACGTCCAGAGGGCAAAAAACCAAAAACTATCTACAGAGACATTACAGCTCTTGGAAAAAGGACGACAGCTAAGATCCGATGGTAAGATAGATACGCAGGAATATGCTCAACTACAACGGAAGACAAAGAAACTTATCAAACGCGATATAAGAAACCATGAAGAGCATGTGGTTCAAGATACTATCGAGAAAAACAAAAGCCGTAAGGTGATGAAAGCCACCCTAAGCATTGGAAGAAAACAAATCTTCAAACTTTTTAATGAAAAGGAGGAAATCGTCACCAATCGCAGCGAGATTCTAGAGGTCGTTCAAAGGTACTACCAAAACCTCTACGAAAGCAGAGCCCAAAATCCTTTTACGGCCACACAACAGCAAAGGCCGCCGATCGCAAATGTTGGTTCTGAAGAAATCCCGGACATTACCCTTGACGAAATACACCTTGCGCTTCATCAATTAAAAAACCGCAAAGCTCCTGGTGAAGACGGTATTATTCCAGAAATGATTAAGAGCACAACGGATACTTTTAAATCTGCTCTTACTATATTATTCACCAAATGCCTACTGGAAGGTAAAGTACCAAAATCTTGGAATAATGCCGTAATCACCCTCTTACACAAGAAAGGAGACATAAGACGTTTGGAAAACTATCGTCCCATTAGTTTATTATCACACTTGTATAAGCTTTTCACACGAATAATAGTAAACAGGCTCAAAAATAAGCTAGATGAATACCAACCGCGTGAACAAGCTGGTTTTAGAAGCGGCTTCAATACGTGCGACCATCTGCAATCTTTGAAAACCTTAATCGAAAAAAGTGTTGAATATAACATACCACTTATTATAACTTTCATTGATTATGAAAAAGCTTTCGATTCTATTGAAGCCTGGGCGGTTGAAAATGCACTTGCCGCTTGTAGAATCGACGAACGATACATCTCGCTTATTAAACACCTTCAGAGCAATGCCACAGCATGTGTGAGTCTACATAAGAAAACAAAAAGATTTCGGTTAGGTAGAGGAGTGCGCCAAGGAGACACCATATCTCCAAAACTGTTTAATATCGCTTTGGAAAATATCTTTAAACAGTTACGTTGGAAAGATAAAGGCATCAACGTGGACGGAGAAAGACTAAGTAATCTACGCTTCGCAGACGATCTGGTGATTTTCTCCAACAACGTGCAGGATATGTCGGATATGCTCAGAGAGCTACAGGATGAGTCGGCTAAAGTGGGCTTGCGTATCAACCAAAGCAAGACTAAGATTATGACCAACATACCAAATGCACACCTTTATCGGATACCAGTTAAAGTGACGTCAGAATATGTCTACCTGGGGCACAAAATCACTTTGGGAAGCGACAACCAAACTACGGAGGTTGAGAGACGCATAACGCAGGCATGGGCTGCATTTGGTGCGAACAAATCAATCTTCCGAAGCAAGATGTCCTTGGAATTGAAACGGCGAGTCTTCGAGCAGTGTGTCCTACCAGTTTTTACATACGGAGCTGAGACGTTGACCTTAACAAGTAAATCCGCAGAAAAATTTCGAGTAGCCCAGAGAGCGATGGAAAGAGCTATGCTAGGAATTTCCTTACGCGACCGAAGGCGGAACACCTGGATAAGATCCAAGACCAAGGTTAGGGATGTGATTAAGGTTATAGCGGAAAGAAAATGGAAATGGGCGGGACACATTGCTCGGATGGATAGAAGAAGATGGACGCGGAGACTGCTCGAGTGGAGACCACGTGCCCATAAGAGACCACGAGGGAAACCACCTATGAGATGGAAGGATGACATAGTTCGACACGCTGGACGGGATTGGATGTCGATTGCCCAAGACCGTCAGAAGTGGAGAAGATTGGAAGAGGCCTACGTCCAAAATTGGATATAAAAGAGGCTGCTATAGATAGATATAGATAGATAGTGCCCATATCTCCACATGCAGCATGCGTGCGTGAAAAATGTTCTAATTTGCTTTTTCATTTGGCTTTTATATGCTACAAGTGCCTTAAAACGTTTACAAAGTTTGTTACTTAAACAAATAAAAACCTATGCAAAGAAACATGCAACTGTACTGTCAAAATTGTGTCAAAATAAAAAATGACAATTTCAATTGGAATTGTCAATGTCAAATTGTACAAACAAGAGCACGTGAACGAAACACGAAACGAAATTAATTATTTATTATTAATAAAATGCCTAAAGTTAAGAAAAATTTAGACAAATTAAAACATCCTAACAGCAGAAAAACGCTGTCACTAGTCAAGAAAATCAAGAAGGGCGAGAAGCGAGATCAGAGCAAACTAGGTACACACATCAAGCAGAACCTAATTGGCGAAAAAATCATGTGGTTCAAAGACAGAATACCCGAAGACTGCAATGTCTTGACTAAAGAAAAGACTCTAGAGCTGATTGAGACATATTTGGCAAGATTTGATGAAGAATTGGACCAAATAGCCTTGAAAAATTCGGTTGGGCAGAGAAGAAATCGTCAGCATGCGAGTAGGGAGGATATTATCAATATAACTAAGAAGAAAGAGAATGAGGAGTTTGAATCGTGTGGCCTGGAGATGCCGGACTTAATGAACGCGCAACAGATGCAGGTTCTGAAGACGTGGAACGGAGAGCTTAGGTTTTTACAGCATTTCAAACTGCGGAGGATAGCTAGGAAACATTTAATATAGTATACAAAATATTTCGAAGTTTAATTCATTAACATCTACATTTTCTTGTTACAACATTGTGATTTGTATATGTGTCTTTAATATCAATCTAAGCCCTTCTTCTGAAAATAGGCCTGTCTTCATTTACCCTACTCTCCTCAGTCCTGTACCTCTCTTGTCCGGTATCTTGAAATGATTGGTTTCCTTTGTTATCCACTTACAATTTGTAAAAAATATTTAATGTGATTTAATGACCAAAATCTAATCCATACTTACATACTAATTATTTAAATATGAAAGTAACTGTCTCACTTTCACACCAAAACGACTCAACCAATTTAAATGAAATTTGGCACACAGATAGTCTAAAGCTTGAGAAGTGAAAGGACATGGGCTACTTTTTTCATGTGGACAAAGTCGCAGGCACAACTAGTATTTCCGCTTGGATTTAGAATCGTGCGCCCCGATTTTTTTTTATAGTCACCCGGAGCGACTGAGGGCAGAAAAGAAGTTAGGTTCAGGTTATTTTTTTATGACCAACCGGAACGACTGAGGGCAGAAAAGCACACAGGCGCACGATTCTTAATTTCAACCAGTATTTCTATATATGTAGGTATAAATTTATTAATTTCCACCTTCTTGTTTTAACTATGGTTTTAGTGAAACACATAACTTGCATCATTTAGCCTACCTAACTAGTTTCTATAATTCAACATTTAACAGGATATGCGGTGCTCAAGTATTGATACGATTTAATTTTTTGGAAGTCGTTCCTTTTTGGGATGATTCATTATGCTTCCTCGAATAGGTTGTAGTCAACGAAGGTCGATCCACTAGTCAACTCGTGAATGGGTGCTACTGGAGATTGCTCTGCACGCTGTCTCTTTACTCCTCTGTTTTTTGCTGCCTTTTGCATACTTGATTGCTAGCAAAACATGTTCCACAAAGTGATGTACAGTCGGGGGAAGATAAACCTGAGCCTCCTACAATTTGGAACTTTCTCCCGCATACGCCAGTTACGGTAGGAACGCACTACTATGGTTTTTCCGAGAGACTACACAGACCGTATGGGGTCTTCAAAATGGGGTTGCGAATGGCCACCCCCGGTGTTGCAGGCGTTCATAGGTTACGGTAACTGCCTTCCATCAGGTGGGCTGTAAGCCTATAAAAAAAATGGCGTATACTGTACCGTACAATGTACGATATTTTACGGTAAATTTTGTACAGTACTGAACCCTATGTCATAGGGTTCAGTACTGTACAAAATTTAAAATATGAGGGTTAGGTTAATCTGCCCTCAACTGTACGTACATACATTAAAACAATGATTTATTCATTTAAACAAAAAACTATCAGAAGTCAAGAGTATAGAATATTAGATAAGGAAGTCAAACGATGTATCAGAAGAGATATAAGAAAGTATAACACAACATTAGTAAAAGTAGCTTTAGAAAAACACAAATCTTTAAGGGTTGCGAAACAAGGGATATCCAACGGGAAAACATGGATTAGTGGCCTGCGAGACGAACAGGGTGTAAAACACCGAAACCAAGACAAAATATTAGACATATGCACTGACTTTTTCAAAACTCTATATAAAGATCCGAGCAAGACTGCATCTCAAAAATCCTATAAGTGTCCAGCCAATATTCCCTTGATATCTGCTGGTGAGGTTCATGAAGCTTTAAAGACTATGCACTATGGTAAAAGCCCTGGAGATGATGGAGTGTCAACAGAGGCTCTCAGGATTGGATTGCCAATATTAATGCCCCAGTTGGTTCATCTTTATAATTCAATACTACTAACCGGTAAAATTCCCGCAAAAATGTGTCATTCCAATGTAATACTTCTCCATAAAAAAGATGACAAAAGTAACATCAATAACTATAGGCCGATAAGTTTGGTATCACATATTTACAAAGTTTTTATAAAGATCATAATGAAGCGTATAGATACCACACTTGATTTACAGCAACCGGCGGAACAGGCTGGATTTCGCCATGGTTTCTCCACAACTGACCATTTACACACATTGAACCAGATAATGGAAAAATCGCATGAATTTAATAGCTCATTGTATATAGCTTTCGTGGATTACACGAAAGCTTTTGACAGCATAAAACACCAGCCACTTTTCACTGCTTTGAGAAATCAAGGTGTAGAACAAGTCTACGTAGATCTATTAGAAATTATATATAGATCAAGCACAGCAGACGTAAAACTTCAATCATCTGGGACTCCATTTGACATCGAGAAGGGCGTTAAGCAGGGTGACCCGCTCTCTCCTAAACTTTTTACCAGCACTCTAGAAGAAGTATTCCGATCTCTGTCAGCTTTATGGAAGGATAAGGGAATTAGAACTGGTGCCAAGCGTCTCACCAATCTGCGCTTTGCAGATGATATCGTTCTTTTTGCCTCCACATCGACAGAATTGCAACAAATGCTCCAAGATCTGAGCTCGGCGAGTCTTGAGGTTGGACTTACTATGAACCGGTCAAAGACAAAGGTCATGTCTAATAACACCAAAGATAGGATAGAGGTAGACGGGCAGGAAATACAGTATGTCGATGAATACATATACTTGGGCCAGTTAGTCTCCTTCAGTAGTAAACGACATGAAAACGAAATAAATCGTCGCATAGCTAATGCATGGAGGAGCTACTGGTCCATGAAAGAATTTATGAAAGGAGATCTGCCATTGTCACTAAAACGCAGGCTCATCGACATGTGTATCTTGCCCGTCCTTACATATGGTGCTCAAACATGGGCTTTGTCGGAGGGTATTAGGTCCAAACTCAAGATTTGCCAAAGAGCAATGGAGCGGAGTGTCCTGGGAGTGACAAGGATGGACAGAATCCGAAACACTACACTTCGCTCAAAGACAGGCATTGTCGATGTGGGGCGCAAAGCTGCAAGGCTGAAGTGGGATTGGGCGGGCCACGTTTGTCGTATGCACCCGCATCGTTGGGCCCATGTGACCACGAAGTGGTGTCCAGAAGGAGGGCGGCGTAACAGGGGTAGACCACGAATACGATGGAGTGACGATTTGCGCAAATTTAATGAGGATTGGTCACAATTGGCTCTAGACAGGGAGTCCTGGAAGGAAATGGGGGAGACCTTTGCCCAGCAGTGGGATAATATAGGTTAAATAAAAAAAAAAAAAAAAAACAAACACTAGAACCATTTAAATTATTTACTGTATGTTTCCTTCAGTTTTGAGTCTTTCTTTCTTTATGACCAGAACATTGACAAAACAGCTGACTTCCTTGACCCTGGACTCTGTTCTGAATCATACAAAGACGTTGTCTCATACACAGAGCGATGCACTAATAAAATGCACACTGACTCATTCATTAATTATGGTAAGTGGATGTAAAAACATACTCACAAATGAATATGATGTCATATGACTCCTTTGAAGCTGTGACGTTCTCAAGGAATGCGGAAGGCAAGGAATTGATCATTTCATTTTACTACTTATCTACGTGGTTTTGTTTGTATGTTTTGTTTTTCGTATGTCTAAGTGGCCATCATTGGTGTCAGATTCTTCAAGCTGCCTTACTGCATCTGACCTATCTTATCGACTACCATCGCTGATAACAGCCGGGACCTGCTTAGCGTGCCTTCCGAAGCCCAGAGGAGCTCGAGATATTTTTTTGCTACTTGCGGTCACCCATCCAAGTGGGGACTGCGCCCGGGGCTGTATAATGCGTAAATGCTACTACGTGGTAAACAGAACCTAGCATCCCCACTGTTTTTTTATCTTTAGTATAAATCCGAAATCGTCTGTCTCGCTTTCTCGCTAAAACTACTGAACCGATTTCCATTAAATTTGATAGGTAGCCTATGTAAAGGAATAGGCTACTTTTTTTGAAGTCACGGACACAGCTAGTTAATCATAAAATAAAACAAAGAATGATATAAATAGCTATTTTATTCAGTAAGTATTTACAACTTCAAACAGATAGATGTGGCTCCCGCCCGGCGCGAGTGAGGTAAAAGACAAGGAACATCGAGACGGTATGTACAGCTCGCGCCTGTGCGGTCGCCGCTTAGGGTCAAATATACTGGCGCAGAGTAGAAGCGAAGCGAAACGATGTTAATATGGCAAACTCACCTTTAACTTAATAGCGCAATGCTTATTTTATTCTTTCTGAGTTCGAAATAAATGACGCGTGAATACGCAAGACTGCGCGCGAATTTCGCGCTTCTGAATCTTACAAAAAATGACCATTAAAATCTTGAGTTAAAAGTGCGTTTGCCATGATATCGTTTCGCTTCGCTTCGACTCTGCGCTAGTATAATTGACCCTTAATGATATTGATATGGTACACACAACGAAATCAGTCGCTATATTCACATACAAAAATAAAAAAAGTCTTAGCGATAAGGTAACTAATTAGAAATATTTTAATTAGATGCAAAGAAATGTAGACTCCGGGCAAAAGAGAATAGGCGTGGCGTAAATCGAAAGTAATTCTATGCTGATGGCTGTAGTACTACGTATCCTAATTCAGTCACTATTCCCACAAAATATTGTCAAATCTATTGTTGTTTTTGTTGCGGCTAGAATATTATCCTAAAATGTCTATAGACAAAGAAAATTGCTATTTTTGTGGAGATAGTAAATCGAATTTTATAAGCTAGGTATATAATAGGAAAGTCATTCTTCATATATAAAAATTCATATGAATTATGACAAAAAGTTCTATAAGTAATTTTATATTTAAATAAGTAGGTAGTACAAAATAAAATCTCAACTACGCGGGAGCTGGAATATGCTGGAATATATATAAGTAGCTGCCATGGAAGCAATGTTTTAAAAACTAGCTGATTTTGAGATGATTTTAGGTGAGAGGGTATAATGCATGTGTCTTAAACATGAAATCTGCGACTTATATAATCATAGTCGGCAATCCCGACAAATAGCGCGTGAGTGACCAGTTGATATATATTATAAATAAAATCTGCGACTTATTTTATTCTTTTTCTCAGACTTAGTATTTATTTTATAGGCAATAAGGCTTCAGTGATTCCGCGCTACATTTTTTCATATTAAAATTACACATTATCGAAATGACATTTTTAATGGGAGAATTTCAATATGTAGTTTTTTTTTTAATATTAAAAACTCGCGCGAGATTTAGTCAATTCCATAAATAGTCAAATTTACGCTTGCAGCCCTCCCCGGCTGCACTGGTCATTTGCTTTTGCTCTAACATTACTTGGATAGTTGACATTTTAGTTTGTTACCGAACAAGCAAAGCATTACAATAAATATTTACTCCTGACACTGAAATAATCATATTATAAGCGTTTATTTTTAGAAAAGACTACAGTATTCATCCAGTCATCAATTGTTATAATTCCACTGAACTGTTAATTGCCGCGTGAGTCCGCTGTACCAATTATTGTCGTTTGCATCTAATTAAAAAACGGGGATTCATTCACAACATGTTTGCAAGCATTGACCGCAGCGTAGTATACGTACGGTAGGATGATTCATGAAGTCTCGCGATCAATGATCTCATGACACGATTGTTTTGGCCAGAACTTGACAATTCAATTATACTATTCACACCTATGACAATCATCAATTTAGTTTGAGCTCATAGGGCTATGACTGTCGAATGTCTATGTGTGACTAATCGTTTTTGGAGCCCGTGTTTATGAACCACTTTTTCTAAGGGACCAATGCTGGGACCTCAATAAAAAAAAAACCGGCCAAGTGCGTGTCGGGCCACGCGCAGTATAGGGTTCCGTAGTTGCGAATGACAACTTTGAGTACACACTGTTTACACTCGCACCTCACAGTTTAACGACCAAAAACATCTAACAATAAAGATTGTATGAAATTTTACATTTTCCAGTACATTTAATAAGTTGGTTGCCTATAACTTTTTAGTTTGTACTTAGTACTTAGCTCTGATAGTTTTCCTTTCAACTTCAGTATATATACTACTGCTGTAATTTTTTTCACGTATCTATATATAACCGTTTAGGAGATAGAGGGGGGGGACACGTACCTCTAACAAAAATTTGCACTTTAAAACCAAATATTTCGGAAACGGATCCCTAAATCGAAAAATGGTGTTCTCAACCTCACAATATTTTACAAAGACCTTTTTAACGATACCCCACAAGATGGGTAAGTAGAGAAAAAAGAATGACTTTACTTGTATGGGAGCTACCCAAGAAAAAATTTTTTTTCAAGATTTTTTTCTACGACTTTTTTGCCATGATTAATATACATACTCATACCAAATTACAGCTTTCTAGTACTTATGGTCTCTGAGTAAAACCGCGGACGGACAGACAGACAGACAGACAGACAGATAGACATGGCGAAACTATAAGGGTTCCTAGTTTACTACGGAACCCTAAAAACCGGCCAAGTGCGTGTCGGGCCACGCGCAGTGTAGGGTTCCGTAGTTGCGAATGACAACTTTGAGTTCACACTGTTCACACTCACACCTCACAGTTTAACGACCAAAAACATCTAACAATGAAAATTGTATGAAATTTTACATTTTCGGGTACATTGTTAAAGTTGGTTGCCTATAACTTTTTAGTTTGTACTTAGTACTCAGCTCTGATAGTTTTCCTTTCAACTTCAGTATATATACTACTGCTGTACATTTTTTCACGTATCCATATATAACCGTTTAGGAGATAGAGGGGTACACTTACCTCTAACAAAGATTTGCACTTTTATTTTCAAACAAGTGTTTAATCGCATGGGCGATTGTTAATTTATTCCTTCAGTTTCCAGCATTGGTCCAAAAGGAAAAGTTGTTCATATTGACGGTCTGAATCGCCACTTTGAGGGACTGTAGAGGATCAATTTCCACGCTGTAGTGCACATCACATACAATCATTGATATCATTAGAATCTATACATCCAGAATAGCAAACGCTATAATTTTTCGAGACTGCTTTGCAGTCTTGCTTAAAGTTGTCAATTGAAAAGAAAATATATTAACAATAGTCACAAAATAACTCAATTCGTAACTTAGCCCTGATTTATGCTTCGCTTCTTTTGAATCAGTAAAAAAACCTCGTCCATTCACCCGTAGCAGGCGTTTAGATACAAACAGAGACCTCGTACCAATTAGAGTTAAGAATCAAGGTCCGAAATACATATGGGTATCGCTTGAATGCTAAAGTTACGAAACTACACCGTTCATCCTACGATTGATCGTTTACGAAACTGCGGCCTTACATAATAGATTTCTTTTTTATATATATTTATATGATATTACGTAACATATCCTCCAATTTACACTATTCGATAGTTTTGCCTGACGAAACTATAGACACGACACGGCAAAAGTTAATGATCAATGTCAGAGTTCCGATGATACTCATATATACTAGTAGGATTTCTTTTCTTTTTATTCAAGTACGCAAAGGCCCACTCAAATAAATACCCTTTTTTGTACTAGAATAAACAAAATACATTTATAAGACCGACTAATAGCATAGTTTACTATTTACCCATCATAGTTTCAAATCTCTATGATAATCACTATAAATAAAACTAAAACCTTGATCATTGACTTTTATTCCTAAGTGTACCAAATATTTCAACAACATTTTTATTATATTTAAAACACGTGGATCAGACGCGTTACTTGAGATCAAGATATTTTTAGTATCAAAATAATTTATTTGTTTTAGTTTCAGCCAATATTATTTTTAAATAAGTTAGTAAATGTTAGAGTTTCATTGAAATTTGACAATATGCTATTTTTTTACCTAATTTTTGGGGCATTTCTGCAAAGTAATTCTTATAGGTACGATCAGCAACAAAATTTCAGAAGAAAAATATCAGACATTCTTGTTACATATATTTATAACTAACCGTAAGTTTCAGTTAGTTCAGAGTTTGAAGATTTATTTTATTTGTAAAATAAGACAGGCAAATTCCTTATACATAGTTACAATCTATCTATTATAGATATTTTTTTTCACAAACACACAAATTTTTAAATGAATGGTACAAATGAAAATAACACAATACAGTCACAAAAATTTACCAACTTCCAGTGAATCACAAGTCCGAATCTTGCCTGCCTTGAATTTGCCCTATTTGGCGTCCGACGGTTGAAAAACTTGTTTTTGAGATTCCAATACTAACAGGAAATCGCGGATCGATAGCAAAAGTTATTATGATCTATATTTTATGACGCTTCCCATTTTTTAAAGATTTTTTTTTCACAAATTTGCTGACTCAAACCTTTTCAGAATTACATTAATCGTTTCTTATTTCAAGTTCGTCATTAATTACAATTCGTTTGTTTCAAAAATGAAAAAAAAAAATTATACTCAAAATTGCGCAAAAAATATTCACAGTCATTCTGATTACACACCACAATAAAGGTAATATTCTCACTCAAACAATGCAAGATTACTACAATCTCCACTTCAAATAGTTACTTAATGATATGAAACCTAGCAAATGAACACACAGCGATAAGGACACCCTATATGGTGACCGATGTAGTAAATTAGGTATTTTAAAACACCATATATAAAGTAATTTATTGTAATTCGATTTATTAGGATATTAAATGCAAACTGATTACGGCTACAGGGTTAACTCAAAGTTTAAATAGGAAACCGACGTAAACTTACTACATAAAAATAATATTTATTGTTTATTTTTCCTTTTGCGATTTTTATTTTATAATTATTATGTTTAAATAATTATGAAAATGTAACAAAATTTTTCCTATAGCAATATTTTGAAAAATCCATATTTTATTTAGATTGTTTATTATTTTTATTTAGAAATTTATTATGACTATGCATCTAGGCACTTATGTAGTCTATTAACACTGTTATACAAAGTGTAAATTAACAACCGACTTTCCCTTAAAGGAGTGACTTAGCTAGTCAAAATGAACAACTTTCCCTAAGGGACCAATTTTGTGAATAATTGAATATTTTTATATAACTTGCCGGGCCTGCGGAACACATTTGTATGAAAACGTCGATTTTTTTCGAGTCTCCGACTTTATTGCCATTTGGTCCGGTGGAAAAATTGTTCATTTTGACGGGCAGGGAATATAAGTGGTTTATTTACACGCTGTATATTAAACCTCTTATTAAATTTATTTGCCGATAATAACTTGATAATGTTAACTGCTTAAACAATTCAATCTGTAACACTTTTAGATTTTATCGAACAATTTGTTTATTTACAAGAAAAATTCTAAAAAGTATCACCTAATAGGATAGTTTTTAAAAATAAATAAATAATCGCCAAAGCATTCTGCTAGAAATCAAAAGCGGTTTAAGCACTTAAAAAAAAAACTATTTCCGGGACTTCATCCGATTAGAGAGCTACCAGCAGCACCGAACATCCATATTCCTGTTATTACTCCTCCAATTTAAAAAACAAATCAAGTGAACAACGGGAGATGGTAGAAGTCATACCCTCTCTGACCTCTTGCTGCTTGCCAGATGTAGACAACGTGGTACGCTCCAGGCACAAAGCATATGAGACCAGCTACGAAGAACACAGCTCCTTGGAGACCATTCTCGGGCTCAGCGACGGCGAAGACGCCCATGCCGAGGAGCCCTACCCCTACCAAGAGGAGCACGACAGCGGCAAAGACTGTCTTCCAGTTCTCCCGGACCTTGGGGTGGTTCCAGCAGTACATGGACTGCGTGGCTTCCACGTACTCGTGGATGAGGGAGTCTGAGTCTCTCGATGTTGTGTCTTCTGTGCATTTGTAGGTTTTACTGTAAAAGAAAATGAGTAAATTAAAAATTGCAATAACAAGAAATTAAGCCGAAGCCAGAAGATTTGCTCTGGCTAATTATTATGGCTCTGCTGATCAGAGAGGATCGTGCTCCTGCAGTGGAAAATAAAAAAGACCTGATGATAATGAAGCTGAAGCGGGTGAGGGGAGCAACTTATATGACTCTCCATAAAAGTGTTGTAATCTAGACTAGTGATTGTAGTTATGACATCTTTACACCTTGCTTTGTGTTTAAGTAATAAAACGTTAACAATAGTTGTCTGATCATAGAAATGCATTCTAAACTTGAGTATACTGACCACTTCTTCAAAAACCGGCCAACCCACCTCCGTTTGTAAATCTATTGTTATAAATTTTCTACTTCATATATGATATTAAAATCGAGGAATGGAGGACTGTTTGGGTGTTCGTAAAAAGAAGTATAAGACCTATGAGTGTATGTTTCTTCTGTCTGATGAAATGTAGAAGTGTGTGAATTATGTTGAGATAGTGAGAAAGGATTCTGTAATATCATATATGAAGTAGAAAATTTATAACAATAGATTTACAAACGGTGGTGGGTTTTGTATATATGTCTAGAGTAGAGTTTATTTTGTTGTAAATATATGGTGCTAGAAAAATAGTTTGACGTCTAAAAAATGCTGTATTATATGTGATTGTTTTGCAGATTCTTTTTTAGGGTTCCGTAGTAATCTAGGAACCCTTATAGTTTCGCCATGTCTGTCTGTCTGTCTGTCTGTCCGTCCGCGGTTTTACTTAGAGACTATAAGTACTAGAAAGTTGAAATTTGGTAAAGGTATGTATATTAATCGTGTAAAAAAAGTGGTAGAAGAAAATCTTGAAAAAAAAAATTTTTTTAGGTTAGCTCCCATACAAATAAAGAAGGAGTACCTAATATTTATTTTTCTATACAAACCCATCGTGTTGGGTATTGTTAGATAGGTCTTTAAAAAATATTGTGAGGTTGAGAACACCATTTTTCGATTTAGGGATCCGTTTCCGAAATATTTAGTTTTAAAGTGCAAATTTTTGTTACACGTAAGTGTCCCCCCCCCCCCCCCCTCTATCTACTAAACGGTTATATATGGATACGTAAAAAAAATTACGGCAGTAGTATATATACTGAAGTTGAAAGGAAAACTATCAGAGCTGAGTACTAAGTACAAACTAAAAAGTTATAGGCAACCAACTTATAAAATGTATTCGAAAATGTAAAATTTCATACATTTTCATTGTTAGGTACATGTTTGTGGTCGTTAAACTGTGAGGTGCGAGTGTGAACGGTGTGAAATGAAAGTTGTGATTCGCAACTACGGAACCCTACACTGCGCGTGGCCCGACACGCACTTGGCCGGTTTTTGAAGAAGTGGTCAGTATACTCAAGTTTAGAATGCATTGCTATGATCAGACAACTATTGTTAACGTTTTATTATGTAAACACGCCCAGGTGAGGTGTAAGGATGACATATAAATTATGGCTTTCACATGATTAACATATTGCGTGGGTCGATGAAGATGATACGTTTCAACTTTCAGATTGGCGAGGGTTTTACTTCACATTGATCTGGGTCTTGGATGTTAATCTATATACAGTCCGTTTAACAAGAACGTGACCGGCATAATATTAAGTTTTAAGAGTGCAAAGTAAACAATATCACTTGGCCAGTGAGAGCACTCCTTTACCTAGAATGCTCCATCAAATAAACGTCAGTTTGCCAATCAGCTTCGCACTGAGAGCACGTGGAGAGCACGCTTCTCGCAATGAGTGCCGGATACGCGTCCCGCTATGAGGCGGTCTTTCTTTGTACACATCCCAAAGGACCTTAAATGTCACGCAATCAGGGCGCCAAATACATGAAAAAGTCTAAGACGTTCGTGACGAAGTGGGTAAAGAGATATTTAGAAACTAAAAGTTTTGACGACCTACCAGAACGTGGCAAAACAAAAAAGACGTCGACCGCGGAGGATAAACGCATTGTTCAACTGTTTGCCAAAAATCCACGATTATCATTAGGATCTGGCTAAGAAAAATTAAAGAGAAGGAGTCTTATATATCTTTAGACACCATCAAAAGACGTTTATTAGAAAGTGGCATTAAATACCGAAGCACAATAAGGAACGAAAAAACTGGAAAGGAGCGGTTTCTTTCTGGAAAGAAGAAAATGGCATCAATGTTTTAGATTGGCCCTCACAGTCACCCGATGAGAATCCGATTGAAAATGTTTGGTCGTGGATGAAGCTCAAACTACGGAGAAAAAATGCAGTGACTGTTACTGACCTAAGTCGTGAATTAAGGTCCCTTTGGTCTTTGCCGCGCAATTACGGTGAAAATCTGGACAAAAGTATGCCACGACGATGCCAGGCGATAATGGACAATGGCTGAGATTGGACGCCTTATTAATAATAAAGCATCCAAGTGTATATTATGAACACCTCAATAAAAGAAAAAATTGTTAACAACTCTTCTTATTTCATAAAATTATGCCGGTTACGCTCTTATCGTA
Organism: Rhodophaea formosa; assembly: GCA_963082605.1. NCBI lineage: Eukaryota > Metazoa > Arthropoda > Insecta > Lepidoptera > Pyralidae > Rhodophaea > Rhodophaea formosa. The sequence goes on along the minus strand of OY720224.1, from coordinate 16,517,992 downwards.
CATAGTGTAAGTGTATCTATTATAAAATATAGTATCGTCCGTCAACGATACTATATTTTATAATAGAGTAAGTTAGAAACTTGTGTTATGGGATACATACTAACTCAAGTTAGTATCCCATAACACAAGTCTCGAACTTACTTTGGCGCTAGCTCAATCTGTGTGATTAGTCCGTATAAATTTATTTATTATATATTTATTTACAAACAAGTACTTGCTGCTCATCTGTGCTTTTATTTAAGAACAAGCTTTCGCCATCGGCTTCGCTCTCGTCAACGTTGATCCAACGGGAACAATAACTTTCTCCGGGATAATAATACAGCCTGTATGTTGATCAAAATTTCATATAAATCGCTTAAGTGGATTGGGCGTGATTGAGTAACAAACATCCAAACATACATACTTTCATATTATAATAATAACTTTAATTTCCCATAAACATACTTAATATTGAAGAACGAAAATTGATTTCTCTTTATTATGTCTACCATCGGTGCTTTTACCTTAATTTTAGTTTATTAGGACAGTATTGCACTGCTGAGCATAGGCCTCTCTTCGGTTTCCGCCATCTGTCTCAGTCCATTGCATGTTTAATAATAATTTAAGATATTTTTAACAAAAAACATAAACCGACTTCAACCCTATCAATTTATTTAAATAAGCGTAAGAATAAAATTTAAAAAAGTGTAAATCGAACGACATACTTGTAAAAAATTTTTTGGTTTTGGTGTATTTTTTCAAAAAGCGCTCGTCTTATTTCGGTAAAATTTTAATGGGACCATGTGTAAAGTATTAACTAACGAACAAAAAAGAATTTCTTTAATTGGTCCAGGCGTCTTCGGGAAATCGGGGAACATACATTAAAAAAAAAAGATTATGACGAATTGAGAACCTCCTCCTCTTTTTGAAGTCGGTTAAAAATGATGTTAAAATATAATGCAATGCAAGATATTATATTATTATTATAGGCATAAAGTTATGTCATAAAGTATTTACTGTTGACATCAGCTATTCAATAGAAGATAAATTATATTCTATTGTTTTTTTATCAATGACCTATTGGACCTATTTTGTTTATGACATAGGACAGCAAACGGTTCACCTGATGGTAAGTGATCACCGCTGCCCATGGACAACTGCAACATCAAGGGCACCAAGGGTGTTACAAGAGCGTTGCTGGCCTTTATTTTTCCCTCCCCAGAGGGGAAGGGGGATTTACAAAGTGTTCTACATACATACATATAGATTTTTGTGTTAAAACATTTAATTATAATTTAATTTAATGAGCCAATTAGCCTCAGCATATGTGGTGACCCATACAAATAGATTACATTGCAAACATTGTACAATATAAAAATACTTGTGACTATGCACTAACTAATATGTATACAATTTTTTTTTCTTGACAGCCTCCATGGCACTGTGATTAACTCTCTAGCCTGCGACATGAGGGCTAGGTCATGATGGAAAACAATCTTTTTTAGGTTGGCCTAGGCCTAGGTCTTAGATGGTCATCTAATAAGTATTTATACTAAAATATAGTATCATTGATTTACTTCCCAACATAAGTTTACACCTTACTGTGGGGCTATCTCAATATGTGTAAAGAAAAATAACTAAAAAAAACATTATATGCTTGGCTAAAGCATATATAAAGGAAAAAATTGTGTACATAACACATTGATGAGTTATGAAGTGTGCTCATAAGATAATACTCTATGTCCACATCATACATCCTAATCTGTTGTTGTCACGTGGCCCGTGGCGCTCTGGCTGAGTAAATGTTTGCCGTCGCTTGCCAAATATTTGGAAAGTGGTGTGATAAAAACTGGATGATCATAAACATACTTAATGATGAGGTACTAGAAATATCCAGAGGAATTTTGTGTCATACTTTTTTTTATAATTCAGCAAGTAAAGAGAAAACAGTTGTGCTTGTTGATTTCCCCCTTGCATTGATTGTAGAAGACAATAAAAATAATGAACAATTCCACAATTCGTCCCACATGCCTGCGGCCCAATTGGGACGAATTACAGAAAATCAAAATTTATTAAAATTTTCTTTCTGCAATTCATCCCATGTTTATAAATGGTACTTATAATCAGTTTTTGTTTTCCTAGGTAAAACATCAATTTATATATAAAGATAAAACAATTTTTTTCATAAATAAAATTAATGTATGAATCAACCCACAGTAAAATGTAACAATCCTAAAAAACAATTGTCTTGCTGACTGTACTAAGCGTTGATAAGGTATAAACTCCATACAAATAAATAATGGGTAGAGATACAGAATGAAAATATTGTAAATTTTGATTTTCTGCAATAAGTCCCAAATGGGCCATAGGCATGTGGGGCGAGTCGTGGAATTTACAATAATGGTAAAAATTATGCGCATGCTCTACCTATGTGTTAAGTTTTATTGTTAAGTATTAAACAAGCAACAATTTTAATAATATACTAGCAATTTGCCTGCAACTTCTTCTATGCAAATTATAGCCTATGTCACCCGTAAATACATTAGCTCTCTATAGGTGAAAGAATTGTGAAATCAGTTCAGCAGTTTCGAAGCCTATTAAATGCAAACAAACAAACAATCAAATCTCTCCTCTTTATAATGTAAGTGTGGAAAAATAATCTTTTTGCAGCAATTGATTGAACTTTAGGATCTTGAGCCCATTAATATGGTGAATTAATAAGAGACAAAGTCAAACGGTCAATCGAGTTTGTCAAAACATTATGACTGAGAATAGGCTACATTAGATCATCAAAAATATATAATGTATTTATTTATCATCATAATATTTTTTAACATAATAAAAGTATAAAAAGATAATTTGAAAAATTTATATTATTTATTCTACAGTTGATATTACAAGGCATTTAAATTTTAAAAGTAGCATGGGTTAAACGGAGCATTTTTCAGTTACTTTTACTTTCTGAATTACATTACTTGTGTATGATCAGGAATAATGTGGTCCAATTTCTACTGGCATGGCTAATACACCTTACATAATATTATTATGGTGGGAAAAAGAAAAAGAAGCGGGTTAAACCAAGAAGTTTAAAGTAAATATGCCCAATAATAAATATAATTAATTAAAATTTGTACAAAATTAATGAGCTATGTTAAATATTGTTGAATGTACCATTTCTAAATCACTGAATTTTTCTATTCTATTCTTCAGAACTGTAACATAGCCTACATTTTGATCTATGCCAAGCTGAGACGGTTCAGTCTTTCTTACAAAGAAATCTGTATGTAAATATTTTAAGTTCCTAGTCGTCATTATTATAAAATATTCTTTAAATCTGGTTTTCAAATTAATAATATCTTGTCGTACAACTCTGTACATCCGCCTTACTATGCGTAACATAAATGTACTTAATAAAGTACAAAAAAAATAAATATTTACTTGTTTACTGAGTGATCCTCAAATCTAGTATGATAACGGTCCGCGATGTAGATCACTGGACGCCACAACTGGGGCAACGCAGTCTAATTAGCAAACAATTATCAGACAATTAACTATACAATAAGCAGGCTAACGGCCAGAGACCAGAGTTCATACGCCTTTGGCCCATTCACAACTTCACTTAACAAAGAAAGCCCTATAAAATCGAAAGTATTTGTATGTAAATAACGTGAAAATTCTTCCAGACGTCACAAGGCGACTTACCTTGACAAGAAATCACCATTTTTCAGCTTATTCTGCAGGGGAGACCGATCCCCAGTCGCACCGTACACTTTAATCGCTTCATCTGTTTCCTCTTCGAAAGCATCGTCGATTGAAAAACGTTTGTCACTATTCCCAAACGGTCTGGTCATTGTTAATTTTATTTCTAAAAGGTCCAGGAAATAAACATCACAAATTGTTCGCACAAAGACAAAACACAGCTGTCAATTTAACATATCAACATCGCCATATTGCCATATTGATTGCTTTCCGACTAAGAACTTTCTGAAAGTAAAAATAATATCGATTATTATTACATACATATTAATTTAAATTATTTCAATTTTTGTTAATCTAAACTTATTGAAATGGCACATATACATAGTAAAATCAGCGAATTTTATTTTTTTCTTACGATGTAAAAACGCCTATGCCCCAATCGCAAATCGACTGTCGATTATTAATAACATCACTCACACAAACTTCCGAACGTGCGTTCGAGCGGTGCGCACGGTTTGGTGTTTCGAAAGAAACTGCATTATACCACAGACAGCTATGAATCTCGTAGTATTTCAGCGGTAGGTACTTAACCTTATCTTTAAAGGAACTAATAACTCATCATTTAACACATCACGATTCACGATCTTATTGAGAACCAAGTACAGTATCCTGATTCTGTTTACCTTTCTTTTTTGTTTACACAGCTGTTGTGAGAAAAGGGGTTAATTTTTTAAAAATGGCAATCACAAAGGTCATCAAAAGGTTATCAACTAAATGTCAAAAGCTTGTCAAAAGGTCAAGTCAAAATATTGTGCTCACTTCTCCCTATTCCTCTCTGTTCCCCAAAGTTTCGGAAAAAATAATGTTTACTGTCGGAAGAAAATATGGTAGTTGAAAGTTCGCTGTGAAGTTTACTGTATGAAGAAAATATGGAAGTTGAATGTTCGCATTTATTATTTATTTATTTAATTGAATTGAATTGATATGTGACATGAAATTAAATGTTATAAGTAATGTAAGTAAATTAATGGTTAGTTTTAATGTGCGCTATGGGTCTTAGGAAACCTGGAATAAATTAATTTTAATTTAATTTATAGAAGAAATCAATGTTCATTCGGGTGTTAACCAGAAAATTGTTAAATAAAACTGATACCCACTTCCAACTTTCCAATTTATTTATACTATTAACAAAATTAATTTAAAACACATACCTAAGTTTTTGAATCTAATTTTATAACTATTCTAAACAATAGACTTTATATTTATATGAATCAATACTAGCTTTCACCCGTGGCTCCACCCGCGTTTAAGTCGACACATACACAGTACATTGTTCCGGGTTGAAAGGTATTTTATGACCTTTTCTTTGACGAGCTCCGTGGCGCAGCGGTCAACACGCCGGCCTGTGACACGGATGGTCCCGGGTTCGATCCCCGGTCAGGTCAAGATGAAAAATGATATTTTTCAGATTGACCTGGGTCTTGGATGTTTATCTATATGTTACGGTAAATTTGATTAATTAAGAATTATTAATAATTTTCTTACATTATTAATTATAACCTAGTGTTTTGTGAAATGTGAATAATTCATTGAAATTAATTAATTTTTGTAGTTATTATTAATAATTAACTACAAACATTGGTAAAAGTAATAAAATTAAATAAGACCCCAAGTTTTGTTGTCCAGCAGGGATTTTCTAATAATATCACACACAGTCTTATAATTGTACTTGTCTCAGATCACACAAATAAACACTTTTTTGTGTTCAGTTAATGTTAAAACTTGTTTTAAAACAAGGACCCACTTGTACTTGTTTAAAAAAATAGAGATATTATATCATTCGCGTATAATTAAACCGACTGAATTTTTTTCTAATAGCTGAAACATACTTACATCTCTATTTTATAAAATTACTGAACCGATTCCTGCCTGCCCTATGGATTTCATCAATCAATGGGTCATCAGCCAAAGGGTTCCGGCAGTACCCGAGAGTATATGTATTTGTTATAAAATATAGTATCGTTGAGTTAGCATCCCATAACACAAGTCTTAATTAAGAACTTACATTGGGGCTAGCTCAATCTGTGTGATATGTCCGTATATATTATTTATTTATATATATATTATATATATTCTTTATTTTGGAGAACGTGTGCGCAAAATTTGAAATATTTATGAACTGGATAAATAAAAAAATATAGTAGGAGTACTTAGTTCCTAATCAGGAGTAAAAAAAAGAAAAGTAGGCATCTATGATATAATAGAGAGCGTGGTATTTCTTTAAATCAGTGTGACAAAATGTAGTATATATGTCGCAGTCATCTGGTTGCATTTGCTATTTGATTGAATGACTAGCGCGTTCATTGAATGACCACGTTTAATTGAATGACTAGGCCGAACATTGATTGAACAAGCGTCGCTCAACGTCCAACTAGTTAGCGGATTGTAACATAGCCCTTTGAACAGAGCGGGCATAAAATCAGTCAGGTGATTCAAATTTAGTTTATTTTTTTCCCACTGCGGTGCTAGTAGTCACCAAAACAAATATGGCGTGAAACAGCTCGAACAGATGGCACGATGTTGATATTTTTTTCGATAAAATTTACTTAAAAGTGCGTTATTTGTAATAAAATAGTATGACATTATGGATTTACCTATTATAACGCCGCCGCCGGCTACATTAAAAACTAAGAAAAAATGAAAACATGCTACCACCAAATATTACAAAGTCGGCTAAGATTCAACGACTTCGCTAAATGACATTCATTCAGTCAAGACGTTGAACGTTACATTCAACGACTTGACGAGCTGTCCTTCAGTCATTCAATTAAACGTCGCCATTCAATGAACGCGCTAGTCATTCAATCAAATAGCAAATTCAACCAGATGACTGCGACGTATATAAGGAATAGAATAGAATAGAATAGAAAATGTTTATTTGGTGCATATAAAAATACAAAACAATTAAAACAACGACAGCTTGATGGAATGTGTCACCAAAATGGTTTCCCTCAGCTGTGATGCCATGGCAGGTATGCCACCATGACGCTGGTTTTCAGGGAATCGTTTGAATCCTTGCCATCCTGGTGACATATATATATATTTCGTGGTAGATAATTTTTATTTCACAAAGTTATATAATGCCTTAAAAATTGTGAAGTAAGTATTAAATGACTTTTGTTATTTTGTTAAAATAATGGCAATTTTAAATTTGCAAATGGGTTGACCTTGACAAGTCGAGTGAGAGTGCACACACAACCTCAAAAGATCCGCGTTGTGAGGCATGAATAATGATGAATGACTTTGAACATTTGAAATTAAAATTATTTTTTTACACACCTAAATTACAGTACTTTGGAAACTAGTTAATATAAACAAACATAATCGTCACCATTGAATGAGGTTAATCATTGAATTTACACAAGGTATTTTACACCCAAAAAACATGAAGAAAAAGATTTGGGGAAATTTGAGATAATCGCCTAGTAACCCTACAATCAAATGTCAATGTCAGTTATGTCAGATATGATACGTCAAAACCTCGTGGTGAATACAATACACACAGTGATTTGTAGTCTTTTTATTTATTCTAACAATATTAAATAATAATTTAAAGATGGTAAATAAAATCTGGTCTAAAGTGACGCCTGGTCTGTCGCCGCCAGTGCTGTCCTGCATCAGAAAGCAGGGTTTCGCCACTATGACGCCCATCCAGGCAGCGGTGATACCCCTAGTGTTGTCTTGCAAAGACGTGGCCGCGGAAGCCGTGACAGGCTCCGGGAAGACCCTAGCCTTCGTGGTGCCAATGCTGGAGATGCTGCTGAAGAAGCAGAAGGACAGTCCGCTGAGAAAGGACTTTGTGTATGCTGTAGTTGTTTCGCCGACAAGGGAACTCGCTACGCAGATTTATAAGGTGTATATATTAAAATATTATAAAACAAAGTCCTCCGCCGCGTCTGTCTGTTCGCGATAAACTCAAAAACTTCTGCATATATATTCATGTGGTTTTCACCAATAGATAGAGTGATTCATGATGTTGGTTTATAGGTATAACCAGCTGTGCCCGGGCATGCGGTGCTAGTCTATGCTATAACAATGATTGTGTGATTTGTTTGTAAAGTCCTATGCCATAAGAATTTATAGATTTGTAAATTGATAAATCTATAAATCTGAGCAACTGTTTCGCCTGGCGATGGATAGAGAAGAGTTTGGGAAGCTGACGGCCAACCTCCAGTAATGGAGTGGCACTTAAAGAAGAAGAAGAAGAATAAATCTGGTCCTTCCTTGCAGTATTTTTTCAGTATAGAGAATCCTGCTGGTCTACTAATCCTGGGCATAGTTCTTTGTTGAATCTGTGACCAAAAGTTGCTCGAAAACTTTGATTGTCTCAGATATTATTGGTCAATGGTTGTCATTAATTAAGCTTAGGATGCTTTAAAATCTGACACAAATATCAGAAATTAATACACAGGAATTAAACAAAATGATTTAATTTTATCCTTGATTAAAATTGTATGTTTTGCACTGTATATTATAGGGCTGGTAAATAAAAGGTCCGGAGGTGTTTGACTGCGTGTATATTTCGCCATGAATAGGAAGCGGAAGAGAGAAGTTTTTACAATGTCCACAGACAATATAGAAAAAACTTACCATAGATAACACTAATAATAAAATGTTGGAGTTGCCAACACCTAAACAATCATCATTGATAAAATTTCCTCTTTTTAGGTCATAGAACAGTTCCTCCACGAGCCTGAGCTCTCTACCATAACACTAGCCCTTCTAGTTGGAGGCCGGGCCGTAGACATTGACATAGAGACTCTTCAGAAGGGAGCCCACATAGTGGTGTGCACACCAGGCAGGTTCGGCGACCTGCTGGCGGAGAGGAAACAGCTGAATCTGGCGGGGAGGCTGAAGGAATTGGTTGGTATGATGGATGTTTCCTATTGCAATTATCATTCAATATTTTCTTTACATTTGATAACTTCATATCATCATCATCACATCAGGTCTTTGTTAGTCTCCACTGCAGGAGTGATATGTTGTACAATAGGGTGTCCCGAAAAAATTTTTTTTTGGTTTTTCGCTACTCAAGACCACTCAAAAGTTGCGTTATTTGTTGTAGATTACCGTAAAAATAATAAATAAAATATAAAAATATATCTTGAGGGCTCTACCAGCAATTTTATTTTTTAAATAATCACTTAAGTAGCCTTCAAGCTCATATCGTCTTGTCTAATTTATTTACATTTTTCCCACTATATTTCTTTATTTTATTTATAGCAGCACCGTAAGTTATCATTGGCAGGTAACAATAGAATGTTTTTAGTCAGTAATTGGATTTGATCGCACTTGCAAAATTTATGTTTTGACATAATTTTGTTACATTTTCTACTTCTACGTCACCGCAGTTCGTTTCGTAAAGTGGGAATAATGTAAAAAAAATTAGACAAGACGACATGAAGTGGAAGGCCAATTAAGTGATTTTTGTAAAAATAAAATTGCTGGTAGAGCCCTCAATATATATCTTTATATTTTTTTATTATTTTTACCGTAATCTACAACAAATAACGCAACTTTTGAATGGTCTTGAGTAGCGAAAATAAAAAAAAATTTTTTTTCGGGACACCCTATTGTACAAATTACTATGTATACTCCAATTATTTTTGTGATATAGCTGTTATTTATTAATTAGTAGCATTAAAATAAATCAATAATCAGATAACAAAAAAAAAATTACCCTCTGAAAATCTTTCAATCAAAATATTGCTATTAATCTAATTCTAGCTTTGTCACATCTTAGCAAAGGTTAAACTTGTTGTTCTGTGGTTAAACCCCTATAGGTACTAGCAAAACATAATTTTACCTAACCATACATATCAAAATTATTCATACTTCACTACAGAGAATATAAAATTAACTATTTTTGCTTCATTGGGATGAGTAGATGTAAGAACCATTATTCTTAATATTATCTTTGGGTTTTGATGTATTTATGATAGTTTACCAAAGAGTGAAACTGTAGAAAAAAAGTTATAGGCATAGTTATTTCTTTCCAGGAATTTCTAGTCCTAGATGAAGCAGACCGTCTCCTAGATCTAGGATTTAGCACAACCCTCACCACAATCCTCCAATACTTACCTAGACAAAGACGAACTGGCCTGTTCTCGGCCACACAGACGAAAGAACTTCAAGATCTCGTCCGAGCCGGCCTACGGAACCCCGTCATCGTCAGTGTCAAAGAAAAATCCACTATAAGCACACCGTTATTACTAGAAAACTACTACGTTATAGTAGAACCGCAGGACAAATTCTTATTTCTGCTAAATTTTATACGGAATAGGAAGATGGTGAAAGGTCTATTCTTCCTACCGACGTGTGCGTGTGTGGACTACTGGGCGGATGTGCTGCCAGTATTTCTACCGGATATCAAGGTGTTCGCGATACATGGGAAGATGAAGCTGAAGAGAGGGAAGATATTGGAGAAGTTTAGGGAGGCAGAGAATACAATTCTGTTGTGCACAGATCTGTTGGCCAGGTATGTGCTATTTAATTATTTTTTTTCCTAGAATTGTAGTGCATGAAAGGAGCCTCTCTGACGTAGTGCACCCCCTTGGCAACAATCTGCGAGGACAGTCAGTTGGTAATGCAGATAAGCTGATCTCACCTCACCACCACAAAATAGCTATTTTTACTAGAAAAGTAGAAGACTTTTGACATAACAGTTACACTTTATAAGTGCTTTTATGCATTCTCAATTTTATTTTTATTATATTCTTATTTCTTAATTTTAATAAGAATATAACAGTTACAGTTGTTTCCAAAAGCTATTCTACTATCTATCAAAATATATTTTGTACAATATTCCTGTTTGTTTTGTTTTTCGTATGTGTAAGTGGCCAACACTGGTGTCAGATTTTTCAAGCTGCCTTAAGGCATCTGACATAGTTTAACGACTGCCATCAACGATGACAGCCGGGACCAACGGCTTAACGTGCCTTCCGAAGCACGGAGGAGCTCGAGATATTTTTATGCCACTTGCGGTCACCCATCCAAGTAGGGACTGCACCAGGGGTTGCTTAACATACGTAAGCACTCATAGAGCTCACACCGACTAGACCATCGGGCTCCTCAATGTTCCTAATTACCTATCACCTCAATAGTCACCGGAATCATTATCATATCAGTCCATCTTCCGCCTACTGCTGAGTACAGGCCTCTCTTCGTTTCCATCACCCATCTCGATCCTGTGCTGATCTTATCCAGGAGCGACCTGCGACCCTGACTATATCGTCTAGAACTGTTCATAAATGAAAAACAATCTTGACCAAATCAAACTGTTTGCCAGAGGCCTGGACATCCCCGAAGTAGAGTGGGTGCTGCAGTGGGAGCCTCCCACCTCCCCCGCAGCGTTAGTGCACCGAGTTGGGCGCACGGCCCGCGGCGGAGCGCCCGGCTGCTCGCTGCTGCCGCTGCTGCCCAGCGAGGACGCCTACGTGCCCTTCATCAGGACCAACCAGATGGTCGAGCTCAAGGACTGGCGGCAGTCCAAGGACGAGATCAAGATTAGTGACAAGTTGAGGGATAAAGTAAGTCGAAACATTTTGTCAGTAAAAGTAGTTCTTCACCCTTCCTATTATCATCATTTCAGCCGCAAGAAGTCTACTGCTGTTGCCTCCCCTACATTTACAATCTCCCTAAGCTAACGTAAACTTAGTAACATTTTCACCAAAAAAGTTAGTGTATTTTGTCACCATGTCTACTCCTCCGTCCTCATGTCATCAAATTACCCCCAAACTGAGACACGGATGGTCCCCAGTTCGATCCCCGGTCAGGTCAAGATGAAAAATGATTTTTTTCAGATTTTCCTGGGTCTTGGATGTTTATCTACTGTATATGTATATTATAAAATATAGTATCGTTGAGTTAGTACCCCATAACACAAGTCTCCAACTTACTTTGGGGCTAGCTCAATCTGTGAGATTTGTCTATGTCCATATATATTTTATTTATTTTTATTTGTATCCTTACAGGTGCTTGGCATCCTCCACGAGCAGCAGAAGAAAGACCGCGCCGTCCTCGACAAAGGACAGCGCGCGTTCGTGTCTCACATACAAGCTTACAACAAACACGAGTGCAATCTGTTACTACAGACGAAGGAGCTACCCTTGGGCCACATTGCTACTAGCTATGGATTGCTGAAATTGCCGCTCATGCCCGAGATAAAGGAAGAACATAAGCAGCAGTTTCAAGGTATACTTTTTGTTTATAAAATCAAGTTATCTTCGCCCTGTTGCGTTTTACTAGAGGCTCATTCCTCCAGGGCTATCTGGAGTAAGTGTGGAACGATTGCATGTCCTACACAAGGGGCAGCGCGTCTTCGTGTCTCACATACCGGCCTACAACAAACATGAGTGCAATCTGTTACTACAGATGAAAGAACTTGGGCCAAATTGCTTCTAGCTATGGATTGCTAAAATTGCCGATCATGCCAGAGATAAAGGAAGAGCATAAAAAGCAGTTTCAAGGTAAACGTTATAATTATAAAATCAAATTATAGTCACACTTTTGCGTTTTACTTCGAGGCTAATTCCTCCAGAGCGACCTGGAGTGGAGTCAGTGTGTAGTGATTTTAGTGTAATACAAGTGTCAAAGGTAACTGAAATAGCATGTCCTACATAAAGGATAGCGTGCCTTTCTTCGCACACATGGTACAATCATATTACATTCTCATTCTACTCAAATAAGAACACGACATTTCAGCTCAATCAGTTCAGCATTAGTGTTTCAAAATTGAGTTGCACATATTACCCTCACATATCAACGGGGCAAGTTAAATAAAGTAAATAAATATATATCGACAACTCGCACAAATTGTTTTAGCTTACATTAAGTTGTGAACTGTCGTAGAGTTCTAACCACGGCGCAAATACACTATATTTTATAAAAGACGCTCATAATATGAACATCCAAGACCCAGGCCAAACAGAGAAAATCATTTTCCATCATAACCTTGCCGATGATCGAACCCAAGAGCCCTCGTGTCTTAGGCTGACTTTTAACCATTGCGCCACGAAACGTTTAAACTTGTAAAAATAACATACATACATTCAGTCACGTCCTTTTCCCTTGCGGGGTAGATAGAGCCTAGGTCTGTAAAACCTTAAGGCCACGTTTAGCATGTTGGTGGGCTTGTAGGTGAGATCAGAATCAAAATAGTGATGGGTTGCTAGCCGCATCGCCTATACACATGATTCCTAATGCCCTTTCCCTCGATCGGCTTTCACGATCTGCCCGGGAAGAGAAGCATGGAAGCGAACGTAAAAATAACTGTATCATTTATTTCTAGGTCCCAAAGAGCAGATAGACTACAACAGCATACCCTACAAAGTCAAGCAGAAGGAGGCCAGCAGGCTGCAGAAGCTGGAAGAGTACAAGAAGACTGGTGTCTGGCCCTCCAAGAAGAAGAAAAAGATGGTGCGCCCTTTTTTAACTGCCCTTTGTCGTTACATGTTTAACTACTTTTTCGCCGCCCACATTCACCCCTCAGGAACATAAAAATTACAATTGACAATGTTATTAAGAGGAAAAAATTTACAGTTTGTTTGTTTGCTTTTAATAGGCTCCGAAACTACTGGACCAATTTTCACCTTTAATTAAAAAAAAATCGCTAATTTATCTGCAGGTCACAGACTATAATTCACACACATTTCAAAATAGCCGGGCTATGAGGGTTTTCAGAATTGATTTTTCCAGGTGGCGGCACTGTATCGAGAGGTCGAGCTGTCAAAATCCACCAATCATAAAATAATTATAAAATTGATGATCAAACATGATCGACGAGCTCCGTGGCGCAGCGGTCAACACGCCGGCCTGCGACACGGATGGTTCCGGGTTCGATCCCCGGTCAGGTCAAGATGGAAAATGATCTTTTCAGATTGACCTGGGTCTTGGATGTTTATCTATTTATGTATTTGTTATAAAATATAGTATCGTTGAGTTAGTATCCCATAATACAAGTCTAGAAATTACTTTGGGGCTAGCTCAATCTGTGTGATTTGTCCGTATATATTTATTTATTTTGACAGCAGCTGTCAAAAATACTTCTCGACAGTGTCGCCACCTGGGGAAAAATCAATTCTGAAAGACCTCATTGTACGCGTATGCGGGTCAAAGAAAATCGTTCATAGGTGTCTGTCGGGCACCAGTTTGTTGCTCCATACCTACCGGATACCCTTCAAGGACGACCCAGGAAAATGTGAATAGCGCCTAAATCAAAATGACATTCGACTCCTTGTCTTTGAATACATTCGATTATTTTACATTATTTTTTATTTCTTATAGGCCCAAACACAACCATGGGAGCAAGCGAAACAGAACAAAGAGGAGAAAAAGCAGCGGCGGAAAAAGCGGAAAGATCTGAAAAAGCAGGAAAGCACTGACGGCAAGCGACGCAAGCGGCGCGCGGTCACCCAAGAGGAGTTGGATGAACTCGCAGCGGATGTGGCGTTGATGAAGAAGCTGAAAAAGCGAAAGATTACAGAGGAGCAGTTCGATGAAGCCTTTGATGTGGATAAATAATTTTTCATAGCGTTATTTGGTTTTATTATTACGTCCTTGTCGTTTACGGGGTATTCAGAGCTTAAAGCCACAAACTTTTCATACTTTTCTCCGTAGATAAGAGTAGTCCTCTTATTCTATGTCTATGTTCAAAAGTAACTATGGATACAGTCGGAATCAAATTTTATGGCGGCTCGGATATTAGCTGCTCACTGCGCAGAACGTGCCCCGCCTCCCCGCGCGCGCCCCGCTGGACTTAAGGCGCTGTGACATCTAATAATAATAGTACGTAATGGTAATCGCGCGATAATTGTACGTACTGGTAATGAAATAAGGTTAAAAGTGGCGATGCCGGTAGGCGATCTCAGTTCGAACCCGTATCAGTCATTTCGGCCGCTTTTTGTCGGTTTTAATTCAATAATTCCTTAATTATAACAAAATATTGTAAGATTTTTAGATATCCATTTTGCTCAGTAACTTTTACTTTTTATAGATGTAAAAAAAATGGTAGTTATCTATCGCTGAAAATATCAAGTAATTCGCGAAGAAACCTTTTCTGGATATAGATTTTTTGCCATTTTATTTTCCTAGGTTTAAATATTTTTTTGAAAATATTTTGATGTAATCATTTTGATCTTTGAACTGTACTTCATATTTTTTTCATGCTAGTATTCCATTAAAAATAAGGCTAATTGCTCGACGAAAAAATAGACGTTTTACGGCAGTTTTAATATTGTGTTCTGCGCATCGCCTCGCGCGATGTTTCGAGCCGCCATAATGTTTGATTCGGACTGTACCCAGTCCTCAGTCAAATATTCAATGGTCCTTGGCAATCAATTTATTTATTTATAAAACACGGTATTACATAACGTTCCCTACACTATGTTTTGACCACAGACATGAAATTTATTTTTTGCTTTATACCGACTGAACCTTAGAATATTGCTTTAGTTCTAGTTCTGTGGACTGAACATATACATATATCCTTCGAGCAACACGGCCTCCGTACCGTGTTGCTCGAAGCATATATCTGACGCCCACAGAATACTTGATCGAAGCCCACCTTCGAGCAACACGGCCTCCGTACCGTACGGAGGGAGTGGGCAAAGCGACAATTTACTATTACAATTTTTCTGGCGTTTTTTGCGGGGGAAATGTGCACACTAGTTCCGCACACCTACATACAAAACTTAAACTGTCACTTGATAGTAATTATGACATTGTCACAAAAAATGACATAATTTTTGTCCAACCAAACTGTTTGGTTGGATTGGAAGTCACCACCAACTTCTATCCAACTAAACAGTTTAGTTGGCTATGTGCGCATACGATCAACCATTCTGTCGGTCGTCTGAGCTGAGAGGTGTGGACCATACTCTGCTAATTTGTTGAGTGGATGGCATTATTCAAGATATCAAGAATGAAAATGTGCAAAATGTACAATAAAAAAAATTATAGCCCTTGTACCAAAATGCAGAATGAAGGAAGTTTTGCTTTTATTTTCAATATTGAGTTCGTTCTAATTTGGCAAAATTGCTAAACATATTTCCTCCCACAACTTTTTCTTGCCATTGGTAGGTATCATTTTAATTTGTAAGTAGAAAACAATCTTGAAAACAATTTTTTTAGTGTATGTCCTATACAAGTAAAGTAGGAAGGGCTCTACTAACTCATTGTGGCATTATTGAATAGGTCTTGTAAAGTTAAGAACACCATTTTTCGATTTTAAGATCCGTTTCTGAAATATTAGGTTTTAAAGTGCAAACTTTTGTTAGGTGTAAATGTTCCCCCCCTCCTCTATATGCTAAACGGTCATATATGGATACGTGAAAAAAATACCGGAGTAGTATATATTACAAAGTCGAAAGGAAAACTATCAGAGCTGAGTACTAAGTACAAACTAAAAAGTTATAGCACTTTTTCATAAACCGGCAAAATAACTTTGTCATTAATACAAACACTATGAAAAACAAAGTTATTTTTGCTGGCCAAAAATTATAGAGGTTTTGGCTAATCTAAGCTTGCTTCTACGGAACCCTTCGTGGGCGAGCCAAACTCGCACTTGCCCAATTATTGTTATATAAAGGCGGCCGAGCTTCTACCAATTTCCAAAATCCTCTACGACTAGCTGATGAAGGCGAGGCAGACGAAGGTGAAGCTGGCGAATCTTTCATTTTTACCGCGTATTGCGCTAGCGTCCTTCCACCGATACAGTTGACGGCTGACTGAACAGTCGGTCACCGACTGAACGATTGGTCGTGTGGGCCCCGTCATACAAAACCGTGGAGTTTACGTCGATTGGCCAACTATTTAGTCGGTGATCGGTCTTGATTCTATTGATTAAACAGTTGAGTTGGTGCCGTGTGCGCACTCGAGTACTGGTGCATTAATTTTTGTCAACCGATCAAACTATTCGGTTGGTAAACTATCGTTCGTGTAGCCTGGCCCTAATTTGACTTGTATCTTGACAGAGGGGAACGCAGCGTATGGCTACTCCCTTCCGGTACGGAAGGCCGTGTTGCTCGAAGAAGCCCACTGATATGAAAATGTTTTTTTTTTTGTTTTGCGTTAAATACAGCATATAAATATGGTAACAAATGAAGGCTGGCCACGAAAGTATACGTAGTACATATATCTCCATTTTTGCTCTATTCTTTGACGAGTAGATTTGATAATATCATTCGCACTTGCCACAAAAAAATAGGATCATTTGCTCAGAATAATACTTATGGTTCTGTGATCATTTGGCACTTGAATGACATTGGAATGGGAGCGCAGTGTTATTAGAACTTCATGATAAAGGATTTTATTAGAAAATGGAATGTTAGGTAGGTATTTGTAATAAATAATACACACATTCACATGAAAAATTGCTTTATATTTTATTTTACATAATAAATAAACAACAATAACAAACACAAGCACTAATTTTTAAACAATTTCAATAATTTCAAAAGTTAGCATTAGACTTGCATGCAGAAAAATATTTAATTTACTGTATCCATCAAAATATTACAGCTTCTGCAAACTTTGTTTGTAGTCAAATTAAAACCTTATTAAATTATAAAAATCTATGAAACATTAAAGTTATATAACGTTCTGATTTTGTAAGAAAATGTTTAACTAGATAAAGGAAAGAAATAGTTAATATTACTTCCACGAGAATACACAATTTTCGGGTTGGCAGATACAGTCCAAGATTTAATACAAGTCTAATCCTTGCTCAAAACAAGGCCTTCTCGTAGGCCTCAACTAATCTAATTTTTTTGCCAAGCAAGTCAACTAATATTACAAAACACTTAATACAATGACAATTATAACCTTTGAGAATATTTTTTACAATACGGTTTATATAGACTGGATGATTTTGACAAATTGTTTGTCATAATCTATGAAAATGACAGGTCGTACCAAACTTTATTGCGACTCAGAACATCGTGCGAGTCGATGCGCAGTACTCAATATTAGGGTAAGCGGGGCACGCGCGGAGAGGCGGGGCACGTACTGCGCAGTTCGCAGCTAATATCTGATCCGCAATATTTTTTTTTGAATGGACTATGTAGCTAGCTCCAAATGAGCTTTTGCTATTTCACCGGACTTTTTGAGGTGAGGGCAGAGTGCCCTCAACCTGTAAGGCAAACTTCACCAAAGGGTTCCCAGGAGGGAGCTGATCCGCAATATAGTTTGGCACGACTTATAACTAGAAGAGAAGCCACCAATGTTTTCACAGAACTATAGGATCTACGAATAATCAGGATATGCCCCACAGAAACGTAACAGTGACGCCTTATCAATGCATGTACATGTACACGTATCGCGACACAAACTTACGCGCAACATTACACAATAAGCAGCGGCAGCACTGGCGCGTCGGGTCCAGTAAGCTGTGATTGGGCCACAATATGTCATTTGTTGCTGCTTATAAATATTATCCAATTACAGTGGCTCATCGAGGTCGACAGTGCTGCCATCTGGTGGTGTGCACTTCAGAAAACTCTCATTACGCATGCAATTTTTCGCTGTATGATATTTGAACCCTTCCAAATGTTTAATTAGTAGCTATATATGTTGCACATATGTAACGTTCAAATTGGCGTCACTAATACGACTTTGTCCGCGACCTATCCATATTATTCCTAAGTCTATGGCCAAAAATCTTTCTAATATTATTTGATAAACTAAAGCTAAAAGTCCTGAAAAACCGCAACTGGATAAAATGTGAGACTACAAAACATGAATCATAGAGTTTGCACGTAAATAATAAGCTATACAAATTGAACGGAAAGCCCAAGTCATAAGAATCAATTTTAGATTTATTTTACCTCTGACAGTTTAAAATAGACCTTAATGTAATGCAGATAGGACTCATTATTATATGTCGATAATATTTTTGACAAAGTTTCTTGTGACGCGCCTATTTTAGCATTTATACATTCCGTAAATAAACAAACGTGCGTCTTGCGTCTCAGATTGTATAAAATGCGTAAAACGCCTCATATGGATATGGGCTATAAGAAATGTATCTGAATATGAGTTATAATTTAACTAAATAAAGTTGAAATAAGCTTGAACTCTCAGAGGTAAAATAGATCTGAATACAGTTAACCTAGCTTTATTTAAAAATCTCTCTTTATAGTCTAATCGATATAAACTTATTTATGGTATTTGAATGACTCAATTCAACTACTTAGCTATCAAGAGTTATATCTATGGGGCCAAGTATATCCATGCGTTAATGAAAAAAAGTATATTGTCTCGGTATTCACAAAATATTACGGAAGAACAGAGTAAGTATTGAAGAAAAGTGTGTATAGAGCTATAAAGATAAAATAGTCTATGCTTTATGACAAAATATATGACTCACTGAGAAATTGTGCTTTCATTATACGGGGTTCCTTGTAAACACCAAGTACAGTACTACCACTTTAATAAGTTACATCGGCATTGTTCGATGGCGCAGAATAGCGCAACCTACCGCCGACTCAAGCCGACTGAAAACATCAATTAAATAAAGATCTTATTGCTACATAATAAGATTTGAAATCCAAAAACAACAGAACTCGTGCTATCTCGCTCGCCATACTCGTACGACAGCCGTGAGTGGTCGAGTCGCCGCATGGCGCGTACACATCAGCCAATAGCGGACGGGTATTTTCGCGCCATGCGAAAATTTGACTTCTGCGCAGGTACATCGGTGTAATTTATAAAAGTGGTAGTACTGTACCTCGCAGGAATAGGTAGCTAACATTATAACACTTTTTAAATGGGACCAATGCTGGGAACTGGAATAAAAACGACATTTTCACACAAAAGAGTACGGTCAGCCCGACATTTTGTATGAAAATTTCGATTTTTTTATTTTATTTCCAGCTTTGTTTATATCAACTTAAGTTGTTCATGACGTTTGCTATCTAGCTCTGTGGGGTTGTTGCTGTTTTAACAAATTCCTGTATTTTATTCATTAACATAATTATATCATATTTTATTACAGGTATAATATAAAAAATATGAAACAGAAGTAAGAAAAAATTGAGTTTGTACAATATCGCTATAAAACAGATGCTGAGATTCCCAGAAGCATAACAGCTATTGTGGATGCATCCAGGAACACGTTTAGATGTGCAAAATTTTGGGGCTTACGAAAAACAGAAAAAAAAAAACATTGTTTTTCCATCACAATAAAAAAAAACTGTAAATCCATATTATTTTAAGAGTTCCTACTTCGTCTTTTTTAAAGGCAACCCTATCCTTAGCACTGGGACATTTGAACAATAATGGGTAATATTTCTTTACAAATTAGTTTAATTAGAACCATAAAATTAGTGCCTTTGCATCTACATTATTTGTTTGTCTATAAAAAAGACCGAATTTATTTTTATTGACAATTATTATACATTTTTTTTTGAGATTCGAAAATATTAAACAAAAAAGAAAACATTTTGAGATTTTTTTACATAAAATTCTTATTTTGTATTGCACGAGTTTGTTATGAAGATTTTCTATAGATAAACAGAAAAAGTAAAAGGTAATATTATAATAAAGAAAACATACGACACATTTATTTTATATAAAATATGTGTAGCTGAAAAAATTAGGTTTAATTTTTTAAAGAACATTTTTATGTGAATCTCCCAATCTAATCCAAGGTTTGTTTAAAAAATGCATGAGAAAATGCAATAATAATAATAATATTGGAATACAACAAGAAGACATCATACGGAAGATTTCTTAAAAGTTGATTCTTGGAAAATGTATGGTGCTCAAACATTCATTTCTATTAAAAACAATTTTGTTAAGGATAGGCGAGAAACGGCCAATAAAACCTAGAAGTTTCTAGAACGAGAAAGAGAGAAGGTACGCGGCCGTACGCGGAATCGACGATTCCGTCTTCTTTCTCGCTCTAATACATGACGGTTTTGAGTGATAGAAAAGGATAGATGTATAGGAAAGTGCGACCGTGCTGTCAGAAGTAGCTCAACTCTTATGCCTTGGCTTCCTCAACTGCGGGCACCGCATTTCACGTCCGTCCTAGCAGGACAGACCTATGTATATACATAAAAGTCGGATTTCAAACTAATTTTTAATTGAAAACGTGAGTAAAGCCGGTTTTCCATAATGATTTTTTCTCTCGTCGCGCGTTGTCTCGCGCATTTAGGTCTGTCTCTGTCCTGCTCGAACGGACGTCAAATGCGGCGCGATAATGTAGGAAACCGATGCATTGCGGGCCATTGTCCGTTTCCCGCCGGTCTTCTAAACACTAAACCTTTTAAAGATTACATTTCTTTACTCTCTCGTATCAAACGAGCCTAACGTCCAATTATGTAGACATAAGCACCATTCAGATTTAAAACTATCACACATATAACACCACGTCCATTCTACCAGACCCTATATACACACAACACACATATGCATGTATGATGCGTTTTATTTAACACACTATAAAACACTAACATTTCTATGACATTGTCTATGGAATTAGGTAGAGTATAATCTTTTTGGGTAAACTTATTACTTTGCCTAATTCCATAGATATATTCAAGATTACCAATATCTGCAAATTCGGACACCCATCACTATAGTAGATACCAGAAAGCGCGTTAATAGCGGTGTTTGACTCATTCAAACCATGTTTAATTAAAACCTAATAAACACTACGTATGTATAACACACATCGCACACACGTGGTGCAGCACTGAGAAACCAGGTTCAAAAAGATTCAATTTGTCGTTCACAACAGCGGGATGATCTACTGAGCGAGAAACCCTTACAATTCCTCTTTTACTTTTATAGCTCGCTCTGTTAATTTCACAAATTAAAGCATGTACAGGCCGTTTTATTGGACTAAAATTTGACTGTGACATTTATTATCCAATACAAACAGCTTACAAGACCCCAACGTTTCAATGCTGCCACCTGGTGGTGAGCATTTTAGAAAACCCTTAGACAGAGAAATAGAAATATAGGTCAATGCCCGCAATTGACTCGCTAACTGGCGCTTTCTATACATTTATATTTATACGACAGTACATAATCTATTTTGCCTTGTCCATTACAGTAATTATGATACATTATTGTGCTATTAAATGCTACGTAAATGGTACATTATATTGGTTAAACGAACAGTGTCACTGAGTTGTTAGTCGTTGACTAGTTCCTATTCTAGGTAGTAAGTTTGTCAAAATGTAAAAGCAATCATGATACTTTGTTAGATTTGGTTTATAGTTTACTGTTATGGGATTAACTAAGAAGATGACTTTTTTGTTTTTAGACTTTTGTCTTTAAAGTGTGGGGTATATTTTTGAGTTTCTCTTATATACACCGAAAGCGTGATCAATCAGATATCGCAAATATCTTGTTGCTTAGTTAGTAACGCAAGACACGCCAAGCGTGTTCAGAAAATTAAAGAGTTAGGACATTGACTGTAGTCAGAAGCGTAACAATTTCGTACAGAGAAAATACGGGTGTTTTTACAAAACACGTTTGACGTGTATAAGGAATTGAGGTGTTAACATATTGCCAGCAGCATTCTAGAAGTGTTAGAATGCCGTAAAGATGCAACAGAGGCTTTGAACAAAACACGTTTGACGCGTCTAACGAATTATAGTGATATCACACTCATTGCGGCACGCCAGAAGAGTGACAATCCCGTACAGTGACAATCCCGTACAGTGACAATACGGTCTTTTAAACAAAACACGTTTGACGTGCTTAAAGCAAAAGTGACACTTTGGACAGAGTGCCAGGTAAGTAACTTTAATGAGCTCTCAATCATACATAGTAAAAAGTATAATATTATTCATTAAAAGATTGAGTTATTTTTAATTAATAGTCATTATTTTTCAAGTATTTATAAAAGCGTAACATAAACCCTCTCTGGTAACTCATAATAAACAACATAGCATATATGTACATACATGTATAACACAGTCAACTTTAACTTGCCGCAGCAATGTCAGCCTTACCGTCTACGTATTATGGTGATTTTCCTCTGACGGTGACCATCGGCGCTGCATTCTATAAAAATAGTTGATGAGGATAGACTGAATCGATCGAAAATCCTTTGAAAAATCTGCCTGATAATATGTCAAATTTCTATAGGAAGTTTAGGTCTCAAATGAAGCGTGCGGCGCAGACATGGACGCGACAAGAATCATGAGTAAAACGTTACCGCAATATGCCACGTGCGGGCAGCGGCGTCAAGTTTTTCTTGCTATATTGGCGATTTTTTCTATAATAAGGCTTAAAATCCTGTCATAGTGTCCCACGCCTACACGGTATCTACGCTATGCCTTCACCGTACGCTTTTTCTGTGTGTTTTACGTCTTAGGCCTACACAGTCTTGCTGACCATCAGCGCCGATGACCAGCGTTAGATGAAAACCAACTAATGGTGTTTTCTAACAACACTTCACTCGTGAATTCAGTGCATCCAACGTACGTAACACATCAAGCATCATAATTTTTCGTGCAACCCTTAACTGACTTGCAAAGGAATTTCCGCTTTGCGTTTCATTCGCACTTTAGAAAAATATCAGTGTCATTTTATACAATAAGTTTTTTTTCAACAAAATTAATTGCTGAATATATTTATTTCCCTTTTGAATATTGTTGGATATAGCGGAATTCAATAAAAATATGTTACATATTTACCTGATGTATATGAACCCCCTATATTCTCGTAAAGGGGAGACTTAGCCCGTCAACATGAACAACTTTTCCTATGGGAGCAATTCTGTACACTTAAAAAACATTGTCATTTCCATACAAAAGTGTTCAGCCCGCCGGGCAATTTGTGTGCAAATTTTGAATTATTTTTTGCGAGTTTCCAGCTTTGCTGCCATAGGAAAAGTTATTCAGCTCATAACCCCCTTAAGGGAATGTCAAGGACAAGTTTACACCAGGTATATTAGAGTAGTTTTGTCACTAGATATTTGTATAACTCAGTCTAAACGGTCACTGTTATACACAGAACCCCCGAATATTCATAATAATCTTAAGAATCCCCTGTAGACATACATCTCCATACAAACGGGCAAAGGGAATTGCGTCAATAATTGATAATGTTGGTTCGAAATGTAGGTTTTAATCCATTAGTCTCATCATAATCTATGTACGTTCTTAGATAGATTGTTTAAAATATCAAAGGTTTGAAAAATATAACCCTCTAAACATTCGTATTTTAGCATCATTTTTGGTCCAACTTTGGACGTGTAAAAGTACTATTATGAATGACGTACATAGCTTTATTAATCATTAGTTGAAAAAACTCAATTGGTCATTAGTATATGATGCAATTTTTTCATAATACCTTATTTCCTAGAAGACTGTTCAAAACGATTTAAGTATATGATGCAATTTTTTCATAATACCTTATTTCCTAGAAGACTGTTCAAAACGATTTACGCGGCCGTATTATTTAGTAAATCAGAGTGCATCTCAGCCTTGCCGGCGACGCCGCGGGGACGGTGCGGGCAGCGGGACGAAAGGATGCGTTGGCGCCGAATGAAACTACAGTATGACATTCTTAAATGTCATACTGTAGTTTCATCAAAATCTTACCACCAAATACTCTAACGCATTTTTAATAAAATATTTGTCAAGTCTAGTTCTATCACTGTCTAGATAACCTAGCAAGACATAAAGTCGGAGATCTAAGATTGTCAAGATTATTTTGAATATTTGGGGACAACTTACCCTTTTTGACACATATGCTAAAAACGCTATTTGTATCCGCTAAACGGCGTTATGGCGGCCTTCCCATAAGGTCTATCACACGTCACTTTACATCAGTGATAGAGACGAGTAGGTATATCTTCATAAACTTCGAGTGACAAATCACGAGAAAAATATTTCGTTGTAAAGCGCGCTTTATAATAAGTATTTTCGGAAAAGTGGTAGCACTATGGCGTTGGGCCCGGTAAAGTTATAGAGCACGAAAAGTCAATGTCGAAGGCGCGAGCGGCATTCCTTGATCCGTAGGTAAGGTGTTGTTGGGCAACAATGAGGAACTTGTACACATTTTCTTCATGCAAGTCCAATTGGCATGAAGAAAATGTGTGCAAGTCAGTCATTTGTTGCTGCTTTTCATACATTTAATGTAACAGCGGTTAATCCAGACCCTACGACTTAGTGCTACCAGTGGTAGGCATTTCAGAAAACCATACTTACCAATAAGAGTTTCGTAAAGTCGACAGATTCGCTGTGTTTATCCATATTTCTTGTATTTGATATAAATATACTCAGAGTGATTTGTCAATCCTCTGACTACTCAGGCTATGGCTCTGGTAGTGCAGAGAGGGTCGTGCTCCTGCAGTGGAGACTAGAAAGACCTGATGATGATGATGATGATGTTGTATGCGTGCTTTTCGACGTTGCTATTTTCCATTGCTGCGATTGGTCACTGGGAGTGTGCGACATATACTCAACGCGATTTGTCAATCTTGTGTGCGTGCTTGTCGTGGATGGTTCCATAGGTGTGGTAGGTCAGTGAGTGTGCGACGGCCCCGGGGCGGCGGGGGCGGCGGGGGCGGCGGGGGCGGCGGGGGCGGCCTAGTGTCGCGGCCGGCGGCGGCGCGGCCGTCAGCTGCGCTTGTGCGCGTCGCCCGCCGACAGCGGGGCTGACGGGGACAACAGCATCTAGGAGGGAAGGCTGGTAAGTACGTCTAGCCTGTATAGACTTACTATGGACTTGTAATTTACAAGTCCATAGTAAGTCTACAAGTTGTAAAACACTATTTTGTAACAGTTTTAAAATATACCAGTTTTTATAATAATTTTAAAATATCACCCAGCTGCTGGGGTCCCCCGAGTCACAAAATTAATAATAGTACTGTTGTAAGTGTATCCTACTTTTATAAATTTATATATTTTTGTTATTATTTCCTTTTTTTAGTATTAGCGATTGTATTAGTAAAAGAAATACGAATTTATTGTGAATGCTGTGTGCACCTGTAATAGGTATATATATATATATAAGAACAACTATTACAAAGTGTTTTAAGGCAATTCATTGTATATATTCTGTTGGTGTGCCTTATTCCAAATAAATAAATATACTTGTCTCAATTGCAGCAGCACTACTACTCTTCCATGTTAATCTATGGGAAAAGAAAAATCGTAGAATGCACCAGCTGCTTCTCTATCCGCGCAGACCGTAGAAACCGCTAAGAGAATGCGCAAAAATCTTGGGACTAGATAAAGATATACTTTATTTGGGAGAATAAAAAATATAGTTAAGTACAAAATACATGGAAAACATTAGGGTAAAAGCGGGTATTCCCGGTCAGGTGACAATACCGGTCAGCACACTATCTCTATCATGTCTTTATCCCTTGCGGGGTAGACATGGTCATAAGTCCTATAGTAAAGGCCACATTTACCATCTTGGGACTAATGACGAAAAAACTATGCTAAATCATATTACAGCACGAATATTGAAAATAATAGCAGACTGCGAGCTTCAACGCTTCACACTTGTGCAACCGGTAAAACGCTCAGACGACATAGAGAGACAAAGAAAGAGAGAGAATCTAAACCTAAACTTAGGCATAAGTAAATTACTGACGTCATAGATATCAGAATATTTACTAGGTTAGATCGGTGCGCGAGCGAAATTTGTTTGAGTTCCGATGTCTCCAGAAAAATTTAAACCTACATGCACATAAACATTGGAACACTAGTTTCACGCACACAATGACAAAATATTTTATGCAAACAAATCAAACGGCCAACGGGAGTGACAGACACACATTCGTGTTTGACGCGTAAATGCAAGCTCACACATTCAACAAGTTCACACCTACACTAGTGATTGACAATCGATAAACTATTATCGATGTTTCTTGCGCGTAGTACACGTATATGGTTCGTGATTTGTTTTAATATTTAATTATTTATATGCAGCGTCGTTAAATAAATAAAAATAGTTGAATAAATTAATAGATTAATTCATTTATTACGGGGGATGATTCATCGCAAGCGGGAAAGGACAGTGCCTTATTTTTGATATCTATGGACAGTGCCGATTCAACTATATGGGAAGTGGCACCTTTTTTCATAACAAGAAGTAGCGTACAAAAACAAAATGTATTATCTATTCTATACAATATATAATAATAAAACAGTAAAAATATTTTGTCTGTACATTTAGTATTTTTGACTGAAATGGATAGAGGGACATTTAAAAATCATAATAGTAAGAAAAATATTTTTTTTAATTTTGTTGTCTGTCTGTCTGTCTGTATGTATGTATGAATACGTTTATCTCAGGAAATATTGAACGGATTTGAATGAAACTTTTTTTGCTATATAGCTTTTAAGCCTAGGTAACAAATAGGGAAGAAATGATTTCGGAAAATGGAACACCTGATGCAGCATCATAATGGTCCAGCTGAACTATAAGAAATATAAAAGTGGAGCCTGAGCAAAAGTTGTTAAGCCTGATGAGCATTTTTGTTGAGGTATAAAAAATCTAAGATTTGGAACACCTCATGCAGAACCATTATGGTCCAGTTAAACTATAAGAAACTAGCTGTTACCCGCGGCTTCGCCCGCGTAATATATATAGCCTATGTCCTTCTCGGTACCCTTAACTATATGTATGCAAAATTTCATGATGATCGGTTCAGTAGATACGGCGTGAAAGCGTAACAAACAAACAAACTCACTTTCGCATTTATAATATTAGTTAGGATCGGGATATATAAATGACGCCTTAGCAAATTTTATTCAACCTGTTGAGCAGTTTTTGTTGAGGTATTTAAATTGAAGATATGGAACAACTGACGCAGAACCATAATGGTCCAGGAAAACTATAGGAGATATAAAAATGACGCTGTAGCAAAAGTTGTTCAGCCTGATTAGTAGTTTTGTTGAGGTATAAAAATTAAAGATTTAGAACATTTGATATACAGAACCATGTCAAATTTTATATCGACAAGTTTATAGAGTCACACTCTCCACTGGGATAGAGTGCGTAGAGTACAATTAGCTCATATTACTGGTGATCGCCCAGCGGTCCCGGGTCACTCGCAACCAGGATATGCCCTTTTGGCAATAGCTTTTAGCCCATACGGCAGCATAACATGAGAGTTTACTGTTTCTCCAAGCCTTGCACACACAGGCAACACTCAAAGCCGACATCCGTCTCTCCCGAAGGCCCTTTGGAGCCCTTTAGATGGTTGAGCAGCATGACAGCAGGTCAAATCCATAGAGGAACAAAGGGAAATATTTGGTTTGTAGTGCGAAGTGTTTTGTACTAAGAGAGGAAGCTGTTTTTCTAAGATGCTTCAGAAAGGACTGGAAAAAAAACCTGATGAAAACCATCCTCGTTGAAATCAGGCGCCAAAACAAACTAACCCAAAGGATAGTTCCAAAATAGTATTAAAGTATTTGTATTGTAATATAGTATTGACGTTGATATTTATTAACTTTTAACTGGTAAACATACTTTCCTTATGCATCGACATTAGTTCGCATTGAGGTATATTAGTTCAGTGAAAATTATCGATAAAAAGATACTGGGACATCCTTAGTCGCAACGTCAACCAGCCCCCGTACTTCGATATTGGTAAGGTTACGACACGTTTGCTTGACGTCACATACATTACGCGGCCAAAACAGTCTTATTACTGCTAATGAAAGACTTTACGCGCAATGTAATACATCCATTCATTTGATTTTATTTTTATAGCAATGTAACCGGCATGACATTCCCGATGACATATTATTTATTGATTTTAAGTTTTTGCTCTAAAATGCATTAAAAACACGAATATTTTGGTGCTTTCTTATGGTAGGTGACTCCGAGATGTTTCAGGCTCTTATTGGAACTTCTATTTTTGCACATTATCACTGTACAAGACGGCATTTTCGTAAAAATCGTGACGTACTACGCGAGTGCACATAAACTTCCGACTGACAGCGTGTTCGAGAAATATGCCCATGTTGCTCATATTGCGTTCCCACCTGCCACGCCCCCGAGCCCACTCTATACATCTCTGTGACTGACGTCAACATTTTTTTTATTAATATTTACAGGACTTAGATCAAACCTTTTTATTTATTTAATAAGGTTCATGCTAAGTCCTGTAAATATTAATAATTAGGTGTTTGAAGCACGAAAGTTCAAAAAAGATAATTTTATTTGAACTTAAATATGTCAATTAATACGTGTTCAAAGAAACCTATCCTTATCCTAACTCTCATATCCTAACTTCCTAACTAATATTATAAATGCGAAAGTGAGTTTGTTTTTTTTTTGTTTGTTACGCTTTCACGTAGTATCTACTGAACTGATTAGAGAAGGACATAGGCTATATATCACGCGAGCGAAGCCGCGGGTAACAGCTAGTATTAAATAAATGTTTGAAATCTTGAAAACTTTAAGAATTTTTGAAAGAGAGTATAAAATGCACGGCACAATAATTACCTTGATGGCTCCCGCAGACATGAGGTAGAACCAGTAGAGCTGCGGCAGCAGCAGGATGCAGATGGAGATCTTGCAGCCCGTCGGCAGGCTGTTCACAGCCTGCACATGGAGACCATGGTTAAAAGTGGATTGTAAAGCCTAGTTCGCACATGGCTAGCAAATTAGTCGAGTAACGAGTAGTAACTAGTACTAAAATACTAAAATAAAACGACGCTGAGCGACTCTAGACACAGTGCGCACGCATCGGGTACTGAGGGTTTACTGAAATGCTCACCATCAGATGGCAGCACTGAGGCGTAGACTTCGACAGACAGAAGTGACACATTGTGGTGCAATCACAGGCTAGCTTACCGGACCTTTTGTAATTACGTGCCCTACTGGTAAAAAAACTTTTTTATTTTTTAGAACAAATAATTATTTAATTAACCTTATTTTCATTAATATTATTTATGGCTCATCATATTTTATTTCAGCTATCAATATATTAATTAATTCAATAGTTATTTTAAAATAATGACAACTCGCGAATCACATGCAAGAAAGTAGACGGGCGTCAACCCGATTGGAGAGACTAGAATTTATAGCCTTCGAGTGCAAAACCGTGAGCATACAATAGGACAGAAAAAGCTACAAACAGACAACGCGAGTAACATATTTGTCGAGAGGTCCTCACTCATGATTAAAACTGCGATTATTTTTATAACTTGATATTTATTCACGACACTTAGAATCACACTGTATTATAACATAATGATTAACAAAACTTATAAATCATTTGCACAAAGTAAGACAGCGATCCGTACACCGAGCGTGCTCAACGAGAACTGACTTTCGTCCCATCGCAAACCGTTTACTTCAAATTAGTGGAGGGGCGCACGGCCTCCCACTCAACAACCAATCGTGCGCGCTCGGTGCAAGTTCCGCTAACGTGAGTCACGTGGTTTTACTTTGCGCAACGTTTAGTAGCTAGGCACGGCGATGCCGCCGACATATTTATTAATCTCACCTGCCAGTAAGACACCTGCAGCTGCCTGCTGTACATGAGGCACACGTAGGGCAGGCTGGCGACGCGGCACACGAAGAAGGTGGCCAGCATGAGCACGCCGTTGACCACGTACGCGCGCGACGCCTTCAGCTTCAGCCGGGAGAGGATGCCGCGGATGGACACAAACGGCGTGGACAGCTCCATGAGGTACACGAAGCCGAACGTGCAGTCGCCCAGGTCACCTCGGAGGTACTGCAGGGGAAAAACAGACGGAACACGGTCAATTATGAAGGGTACCGCATGTTCCGCGCGCCTAATAGTCTGGACACGGTACAAAATGAAACGCAACACACGCTCCGCGTGTTTAGGTAACACACATTTCGCGCGTCTAGAAGTCTGAACTCGGTACATAATAAAGGGTACCAGACGTTCGGCGCGTCTATTAATCTGAACACGGTACATAATGAAAGCTTTGACTTGGCACACGAAGGTGGCCAGCCTTACACTCCAGCCGCGGATGGACACGAAAGGCGTGAATAGCTCCATTAGGTAAACGAACCCGAACGTGCAATTGCCTAGGTCACCGCGTAGGTACTGCAGGAGATAAGTGACCGTTGTTAGCTCAATCAAGTCCAAACCTTATTACTAGTATTGGAATTGTACAAAGTTACGGACAAGTAGTCTAAACACGGTACATAATTAAAGTTACCGCCTGTTGCGCGCATATAGTAGTCTGAACATGGTACATAATGAAGGGAACCGTACGTGTCACGCACCTTGTAGTATGAACACGATACATTCCGAACAAGACAAGTATAAAATAGATAGAAAAATACTCACAACGATGACTAAGAAGCCAAATCCGCCAATGAACAGATTATGGAACAAAATGACAGGTTCTTAGCGGCAGTACTGGAAGAAACTAGGCGGCTCGGTTTTCATGCCGCCCGCTGAAAGTAGAAAATGGATATAAAGATACTCACAACGATGAGTAAGAAGCCAAACCCGTCAATGAACAGGATGACAGGTTCATAACAGCAGTAGTGGAAGAAACTAGGCGGCTCGATCTCCTTACCGCTCGCCGGAAGTTTAACATATATAGAGATACTCACAACGATGACTAAGAAGTCAAACCCGCCAATGAACAGATAGACAAAAATAGAATTACAGATTCATAACTGGAAGAAACTGGGCGGCTCGGTCTTCTTGTCGGCCGCTGAAAAACAAAAATGACATGGATATGAATTAAGATACTCACAACGATGTCTAAGAAGCCAAACCGGCCAATAAACAGGTGATAGAACAAGATGACAAGCTCGTAGCGGCAATACTGGAAGAAACTAGGCGGCTCGGCCTTCTTGTCGCCCGCTGAAAGTATAACATGGATATAGAGATACTCACAACGATGACTAAGAAGCCGAACCCGCCAATAAACAGGGAACAAGATGACAGGTTCGTAGCGGCAGTACTAGAAGAAACTAGGCGGCTCGGCCTTCTAGCCGCTAGCTGAAAGACAAGAACAAAAAGGATAAACAAATTACTGACAACGATGAATAAGAAGCCGAACCCGCCAATGAACAGATGATGGAACCAGATGACACGTCCGCAGCGGCAGTACTGGAAGCAACTAGGCGGCTCGGCCTTCTTGTCGCCCGCTGAAAGTATAACATGGATTTAGAGATACTCACAACGATGACTAGGAAGCCGAACCCGCCAATGAACAGGTGATGGAACAAGATGACAGGTTCGTAGCGACAGTACTGGAAGAAACTAGGCGGCTCGGCCTTCTTGGCGGGCGGCGCCACGGGAGCGCCGTCACCGGAGGAGAGTGTCGCGTCACCGTTCTTGGACAACTTGCGTTGGAGCTTGCTCTTGAAGTAGTCTACGTTCGTTGTGTTCATTTGGACGTGTACCTGGAATAATAAAAACCGCTCAAGTGCAAGTCGGAATTGCACAAGAAGGATTTCATACTTCGATTTCGTAGGCCAAATCCTCAGACTGCTCAGGCTAATAATATGGCTGTGGTAGTACAGAGAGGGTCGTGCTCCTGCAGTGGAGACTAATACAGACCTGATGATGATGATGATGATTTCGTACTACCATACAAGAAGTTTGGTATCGAGCTAAAGATTATTTAAATTCACGTTCTCAACATGAAAACGACCACACACATACATTTTGCATCAGTAGGATTCAACATCTCATTAATATTTCTCGTTTTCAGATCTGGGCACACACGGCACAAAAGTTGTTAGTTTTCATGGTGAGAACGTGAATTTAAATAATAGCTACTGCAATACCAAACACATGTATTAAGTACGAAATATGCTCCAAAACAAGATTTCTTGTGAATATAATTTTATTTTTTTTATTTGATTTTATAGGGGGAATAGATACACACATTCTGTTAAAAAAAATCAAGACAAGGCCTGTGACGGACAGCTTAGTAATCGGAACGTTTTTACTCTTTGGGTACGGAACCCTAAAAAGTCTCTCATATATTTACAAAAAATGCAAATTTCAAATAATTTTACATCTAGCCATCTATCAATATTTTCCAACATCCGTTAATTATCAGTATGCTTACGTTTTCTAAAAGTGACCTTCGGCCTTACTGCCTTAATTTTTGTCTACCCTGTCCGTGTGAAGAAAGGAAAAGCTTACTATGTACATAGACCAAATGTCGTAGAAGAAGTAGGCGGCGCCGAACCACGCATAAGCCTCGGACATGTAGTGCGAGGTCCTCATGAAGTCTCGAGAACAGGAGTACGTGCACACCACCACGCCCGTCACGCAACACCAGATCGCTTGTACGGCTGACACCACCCTGAAAGGAGTGAGCTATATAGAGCGCGACCGAAGGGCATACGTGTAAACGTATAAGTGCCGCACGGTGACAGTGAAAGCTGTTTTTATGTCATGCGGATAAAGATCATACATGTTAAACGAAATCCGCTTAAGGTAAAAGGGCCCTACTACTTTTTATTTTATTCTTACAAGTAGACAAAGAGGCAAAAATAGATGGCAAATATGTTGAAAAACGAATACAACAGGTTCTGCATTTGCCGGGACAGTCCCGCCTTTCAGGCTGTCGATCAGCTATCCCACTATCCATCTGCAGTTTGGACTCGCTGATAATCCACGAAACTCTTCGAGATATACGAGTTTCAAACTCAAATTGTTGAAATTTGAGTTTGAAACTCGTATATCTGAATCTCTAGAAGAGTTTCGTAGATTATCAGAGAGGTCTTTGGATAGTTCACGAAACAAAATATACGACTTTCGAATGAGGGTTTTCGAAATCCCAGGTGGCGAGAGGTATTTTGACAGGAGCTGTCTAAATCCATCAATCATAAAATTGATGATTAAATATGATTGAGAGGTCAAAAAGATAGCGGAGGATAGGGAAAGATGGAAAATACTTCACCGACAAGAACAAAGGTCTTAAATATGTGAAGATATTATATGATTACTTTCGACGATTATATACGTGGTAACTCACTTGTTATTTATATCTAGGACGTCCCCGCAGCCAAGCCGGTACTTCTGTCTCCAGCGCGTGCCTACCGCGGTGTACAAGAAGCACAGGTTCAGCAGCTCAAAGAGCGTCATGAAGTATACGAAGCCGAGTGCTGTGAGCCATGAGCCTCGGCCTATTGAGATTCTGTAAGAGAACATAACTGTTTTATTTAAGGAAAATACTTATTATGACGTTTTTATACCTTACGGGACAGATAGAGCCTAAGGCCTTAAGGCGCTCCTATAGTAACACTAGCGCCACCCAGCAATTAATTATTTTAATCCTAAATTATATCGAATTTTAAAAATCTAACAACTACATAACTAGTAAATTACTTCTATTATTTTTGTATTCATTTTCACTAATATTCGTTTGATAAAATAAGAGAAAAACAGGTTAACGCCAAAAGTGGCCACTTTTGGCGTTAACCGATTTTTCTCTCTAAATATGGCACTAGTAAATTACTTGTAATAAACAAAAAATACTAGTAATTTAGTAGTTTTGTACTTGTTAGATTTTTAAAAGTCGATACCATTTATGATTTAAGGAATTTGATTGCTGGGTGGCGCTAGTGTTACTATAAGAGCGCCTTAAAGTAGTTTGTTACGATTTCGCGCCTTATCTTCTGAACCGATCATCATGAAATTTTGCATACACGTTGTCTAGAGTACAGAGAAGGACATAGGCTAATTTCATCCCGGATAAAAGTACTGTTCCCGAGGGATCAACACCAACACGAGCGGAGCCGCGCGCGTATTCTACTATTTAATATAGCTACTGAACTAAGTTCTCACAT
The DNA here is from genome assembly GCA_963082605.1 of Rhodophaea formosa. NCBI lineage: Eukaryota > Metazoa > Arthropoda > Insecta > Lepidoptera > Pyralidae > Rhodophaea > Rhodophaea formosa. Next base: position 16,483,522 of record OY720224.1, on the reverse strand, counting down.
CACCCGTGTAAAATGTATATTGTGTCGTCACGAATTTAGGCATATCAGTAATGCGTTTTCATCATCATCATCATTTCAGCCGCAAGAAGAAGAAGCTGGACATAGGCCTCCCCCAAGGATTTCCAGTATGACCGGTTGGAAGCGGCCTGCATCCAGCGCCTTCCTGCGACCTTTATCAGGTCGTCCGACCACCTGGTCGGTGGGTGTCCGACGCTGCGCTTGCCGGTACGTGGTCGCAATTCAAGAACCTTTCTGCCCCATCGGTTCTTCGCGCTATGTGCCCCGCCCACTGCCACTTCAAAGAGCTAATCCGCCGGGCTACGTCGGTGACGTTGGTTCTTCTACGGATCTCCTCCAGGAGGAGAATGCGTTTTCATACCGTCTAAAAATAAGTAAATTTTTATCTGAAAAGCATTTTGTTCATAAATATGTTTTATCACTATTGTGTTTATTTTTGGGAGGTCTATCCGTAGCAATACGAAAAAAAAATGTATTACACATGCCTATTACAGGGGAGGATACCAATCAGCCAATCCTGTTGCCATGCAATCTCCACGTCCATAAATATCCCGGCCGCTGGAAGCAAAGCAGTGCTCAATCAATCATGATTGTGTTGCACAATTACTTCTATACATTCATTCAAACCTTTTGACGGCCACATTTATTTCTTTCTGCTTTTATATTATGGCTTCTGTACGGTTTAACCGCACATATCATTCTCAGCATTTTCGTATATTGCGTATTTTGTGTAACTAAGTAAAATCAATCAGTTCACGTTCATGACTCACTGTCACATCATCGCCGCGCATTACGTTCGTGCACTCATTTATAATAATTCAGTTATTCTGATTACATTACATCTAATTTTACCTCCAGCAGCATCTATAATTTATCTCAAGCATATAAGCAGCATCTTAAGGTGTCACGCACAGCTTCCACCGATATTTCAGTGATTCTGCCAATGTCCAGTTTAATGAGATACTAAGGATCGGTGTTGTACGGTATAGTTTTTAATAAGTAATGTATGTTCTTTGGTAGCCTCGTGGGAGCTTCTGATGACAAATCTATACGAGTCAATATATCACAAATTTTTCATGAGCACGAGCATTTACAACACCAAACTACACCAAATTCATCATACAAAGGCAAACCCCAACTGTACCCCTTGACTTCCTACCAAAAAACTCCGGCCACATTTCCATCCAATGCAATTTTCGTACGACATTTGAGTTTTAGATGAAAACAGCAATGAATATTATACTGAAAGATTTAAATACTTATCGTCTATAAGTATTTTTTAAGATAATTTTAAAAAAGTCTTCAAAATTGTATTTTTGCAACTGATCTACTTTACACAATACCTAAAAATGTAATGAACCGATTTTGATTGCACTATGCCCTGTTCAACTAAAAAGAATATTTGTTATCCAAAGGTACAAGCATAGATATTATAATACTACAGAAAGTACAGGTAAAAAGGGGATTTTAGGATGTTATTAATGAATGCATGAGATTCTTAAATGTATAATTGATTATTGACAACTTCAATGATTTTGTATGCCTTTGGGCATAGTAGACCCTGTATTTTTCATAACATCTCTTGTACCTATGTTCACAAAATAAATAAATTGAAATTGAATTGAAACATAGAAATACACGACAAATTGGTACATTGGATTTTGGCACACATATTTAACGGCTGGTAAGTGCTAACATATACAACAACTTTGCAATTCTCACAATACTACATACACATACGGCTCGCATTGATAACCTCCTTTTTTAAAGTCGTTGACTGAATTTTAGCAACACATATGTCTTATTATCTGCCGCGTTTGTCTGTTTATCACAACACAAACATTCCTCTCATATGAAGGCTAATCTCTGAGCCAAGGCCAATTGCCTTCTTAATACTTTACTATAAATACTTTCCGAACGTAGCCCGTTTGAAGTTTTGATCGTCTTTAGTAATAACTGTTACCCGAACTCCCAAAATCCTCCCGCATAGAACTCTGGCGCAAAAAGTTCCCTACTCCTCCAAATTACATCTCCCCATCCGAGGGATGCCACCGTAATAACCTCCCGTGGTCCATATGGAGGAGCCTTAATCGCCTCCGGACTGAGGTGGGCCGATGCAGGCATAATTTGGCTCGGTGGGGCTATATTGACCAGGCGGAGGTGCGATGCCAGTGTGGTCATGATGAACAGACAATGTCACACCTCCTTTCGTGCCCTTCTTGTCCCACTAGCTGCACGAAGGAAGACCTTTTTACCGCTTCAGAAAGTGGAATTAGAGTTGCCACGCACTGGAGGGACAAAATCTAATTGCTTTAAGCCATCGACACGAAAAGAAGACCCGGAGCTCCGCCCGCGATGATAAGTAGCCTATGTCTTTCTCCGTACCCCATACAACGTGTATGCAAAATTTCATAATGATCTGCTCAGCAGATAGGGCGTGAAAGCGTTACAAACAAATAAACATACTTTCGCATTTATAATATTAGTTGATACTGAGGTTACTAACAATTTTAGTAAAATAATTAAGGAAATGGCCAGATGGTTTGGAGATGTGACTTTGATGTTTATAAGCTTTGTTACTAGTGATTATTCACGACTTACACGGGAAGGCTTGGAGTGGTCCTTTTCTACCCTGCCGGAAATAACACGGCAACAAAAATAAATAATTAATTCTTTCCTCTGTAAAATATTGGTGATATGTATAATAAAACAATAGACCAGTGTCACCCGCTGATAAGATAGCTTTGGGAAAAGAAATTTGTTCACTTCTTTTTGAGTTTATACATTACAAACAGCTTTACAACCAGCTGTTTTGATCAGCATCCCTGTTTCGGTTCCCATACTCACTTCTCAGATCGCCGTCGTAGCTAAAACACACCTTCCGATATAATTTAAAGGATTATTATATGATACTAGCTGTTAACTGCGGCTTCGCCCGTATAATATATAGCCTATGTCCTTCTTCTATGTCTCTAACCGGGAGTCGAACCCGAATGACCCCGGGTTCGGTCTCCGGTCAGGTCAAGATGGAAAATCATCTTTTTCATCTTGACCTGGGTCTTGGAAGTTTATCTATATAAGTATCTATTATAAAATATAGTATCGTTGAGTTAGTATCCCATAACACAAGTCTCGAACTTAATTTGTGGCTAGCTCAATCTGTGTGATTTGTTCGTATATATTTATTTAAATAAAGAACAAGTATGTGAAAAGTGCAGCTCTTCGAGATCCGAATGTTTATCACAATTGACAACACAAGCTTGCAGTTAATCTGGCTCTCAAGGTTAAGTGCCGTTCACACTTTACGCTAAATATAAATATTTGTTCACTCTGTTTTCTGAGAATATATCTTAGTTTATCATATCACACATGCAGTTGTAGCATTTGGGAGGCGCGCAGTTGGGCTACCGCTCAGTCCGCTGGGTCTCGGGGGGAATTGAAAATCAGCATGGGACGATTGAAATTTGCAACTAAACACTATTTGACTATAGTCAAAATGGGGACGGCAACTGTGATTTTTTTTTTCTTTTATTGGGGTCAACAAACAATTTTACACAAATCTTAGGCTAATGAATTAAAAACAATATATAAAATATATCTAAAATCAGCACCGTTAACCACAGTTTACAAAAAGAATATGTTGAGAGAGAGTACACTATTAAATTAAAAGGAGAACAACAGCTTAAATTAATGTTCAAATTTCAGTGCATAAGAAAAATAATAATAAAAAAAATGAAAAAACTTATCACAAATTAGGTAAAACCGCTCTGAAGTGTCATCTGATCGATTGAATGATTTTATCATTAATTAACCTTGATTTGATTTAAAATTATATTTTCTCCATAAACTGACCAAATCTCGTAAAATAAACGGTTGAAATGGTTATAATAGCCAGTTTCCGACATATTGACACATTTATTGCAAAAAAACTAAAATAAAAAGTATTTTTATAGTTTATGTTTGCAAAATACTTACAAAATAATTTGCTATGGGAACGATATGAGTTTTATACATTGTCTAACAAAAAGTCAAATTATATGTCTATTCTAATGCACTAATTACTATTATCTATATATCCGTCCTTCGGACGGCACGCTAAGCCCTTAGTCCCTAAGCTATGTCAGATGCCTTAAGGCAGCTTAAAAAATCTAAGACCAGTTTTGGTATCAGATTTTTTAAGCTGCCTTAAGCCACACATATGAAAAACAACAAACGACTTGTATAAAAGGCTCATCATCATCATCATTTCAGCCGCAAGAAGTCCACTGCTGGACATAGGTCCCCCAAGGATTTCCAATACGACCGGTTGGAAGCGGCCTGCACCCAGCGCCTTCCTGCGACCCTTATTAGGGTGGTCGGACCACCTGGTCGGTGGGTGTCCAACGCTGCGCTTGCCGGTACGTGGTCGCCATTCAAGAACCTTTCTGCCCCATCGGCCATAGGTTCTTCGCGCTATGTGCCCCGCCCACTTCCACTTCAAAGAGCTAATCCGCTGGGCTATGTCGGTAACCTTGGTTCTTCTACGGACCTCCTCGTTTCTTTTTTTTTATATATATACGGACAAATCACACAGATTCGATTCGTAGAGAAACACCGAGCATAGCCCTCTCCATAGCTCTATGAGCGACCTTGAGCTTTCTATTATTATCCTAAGCAGCGACATCTTCAAGCAGCTTTGCGGTACACCTAATCTGAGTTCTCTTTTAATTATTTCTATTCATTCTTCATTAAGTCAAGAGGCTGGCATTGTAATCATGTCACCATTGAACTGTGTCCTCTCATTTATGTAATTGTCGGAGATCACGTCATGTTAACTTGAATGCCAATAAGGTAATCTTAGCTTGACGCCGTAGCTTGACACGCGTAATTAATTCAGACTAGGATTAAAATAGACTGAACAGGTTTTTGTTTAAATTGTTTTACAGCTTTGGATACGAGTCCTTTAGAGCCTTTCTTCATTAATTTCGCCAGTTTGCGAGTTATTCTTCAATAAAATAATGATGAAATTCATTTCGTTGGTTTGACGGAACTCCTGATGGGTTTCTTCGCTAATCCGTTGGTTTCGTAATAGACGACTAAGCAAGGCAGAAAAACACCAGTGTTTATAGCTGAATGTGTCAGTAGTTTTATTTGTACGTATAATTCAGTGAAAATCATCATTATCAGGTCTTTATTAGTCTCCACTGCAGGAGCACGACCCTCTCTGTACTGCCAGAACAGTCAAAGGATTTGGCCTACACACTCCACGCTGGCCAGACGGGTTGGAGAGGTATCTTTTATGTTTATAAGCTTTGTTTAGCTTGAGTATCCTAAGTCGCCTTTTACGACATCCACGGGATGATTTGGAGTGGTCCTATTCTTCTCTGCCGGGAACCACACGGATACACAGTGAAAATAGCCGTATCCAAACAACTCGTGAATATTTTTAAGTGAAAGAACCCTCAAACACTAGAATATGTGTGTGACATAACGAGCAATTACGAGCGATAGATAACCGACACGCACTGAAAGTTTGAAACTGACTATCGTAATTATGCTATAGAAATTCTGTGGAAACGGCGGTATCCAACCAAAACAATCTATTCGATTGGGTTTTAATTTTGAAGTAAAGGAACCTAGGAAATGGCTGTATCTACCCACGTAAAGGAACCCCAAAAACAGTTACAAAATTTCAGCGATTTGAAGTTTCGTATCGAAAACTTGTACTCGCTGTAGTTTTGTATAGGTATTGTTTTTAAAATTGAAATCTGATTATAAATATCAATATGCCTTATCCGGTCGTATGTACGAAATTTGGTTGAGATTCGCTTAACTGTTGTAAAACTAAAACGAAACTACGTTTGTATGGGATTGCGGCTTTACGTGCTCTTAAGTGATTCAACGGCCACGTCTCGCTTCCACGCTGGTCTGGGAGAAAATAAAAACGTAGAATGTGCTGTTTCTCTGCCCGCGCAGATTGTAAAAGCCGATCGAGGGAATGGGTGTAAAGAATCATGTCAATAGGCGATGCGGCTAGCAACCCATCACTAGTTTGATTCCGTTATCGTCTACAAGATCACCAACATGCTAAACGTGGCCTTAAGGTTTTACAGACCGGCCCCCCTATTTACTAACTCGGATGACAGGTGTCGATGCCTATCAATCAAGAATTTAGTGTTACAATGCGGTTTTTGTATTTCAAATAAAAAGTTCGAGCAAGCAAAACCCGCATTGTAACAGTAAATTCTAGATTGATAGGCATCGACACCTGTCATCCGAGTTAGTAAATACGGCTGGGCTCTGTCTTCCCCGCAAGGGAAAGAGACTTGATAGTATGTATGTATGTATGCACGTGTGACATAACATGCGATTACAGCGATAGATAACCGACACGCACTAAAAACTTCGCAACATACACACTGGCTATTAGTATGGCAATTACGTATCATTCGGTGGAAATGGCTGTAACCAAACTAAACTGTGTTGATTTAAGACGCAACATACAGGAGTGATGTTTTCGAACAGACGGTTTCACTTGAGTTCCGTACAATGACAAAGACAACTTTGGCATTGTACGGTAAAAAAACAAAATATTTCCTTTGCACATATGTGTTTAGATCATACTCATAGGATTACACCATCCTACCTAATTTCACCTTTTGGTCCAGTAAATTCGGCGAACATTGGCTGTGATAGACGGACAGACGCACGAGTGATCCTATAAGGGTTTCGTTTTACATTTTTTGTACGGAACCCTCACAACGTCTACATATTCTTATTAGTCAGAATCAGAATCAGTGAGAATTATGAGAATAAGTTTTCTCTTAATTACTGATTCTCATAATATTAAAACATGATTCCAAAAATACTTCAAGTTATGCACTAGTGCTTATATGATTTACATTCTTGAATTTCTTTCTATTTGTAAAGTATTAGGAATAAAATGATTGGCGTCGCTACTGTGCCTAGGGTGCCCCCTTAAATTAAGAAATAAGATATGGGGAAAAACATAGATAAAAAAAATATTTTCGTCTGGGAAAAAAATCCACGCGGGAAGACTCGAACCTACGTCTTTGTCTTTATACGACAACGCCTTGCCAATTGGGCCACCGCATTCAATCCTACACGTCGAAATTTCTCCACCATATCCCTCTTTACGCATTGCATTAGGGCTTGCGTCATCTAACATAACTACCTAGAATAGCCTAGTGAATGCAAAAAAACGTACATACCTGTCTTCGGGATCCAGGACTAGAACAGTCTTAGCAGCAGCGACCAGCGACACCAAGTTGGCGAACAGCAGCCCGTAGATGGAAGCACGGTAGAACCGCGGCTGCAACAAAGCATGACAAAATGTTAGTAGAATTAAAAAATTGTGATGAAAAGGATTTCGCCAGAAGTAGGATTCGAACCCACGACTCCGACTCTTTAGTTAAATAATTAAATGATGAGATTTGAGATTGTCATTATATCAGATTTTTTTTTCTCACAGATTGAGTTAGCTCCAAAGTACGTTCAAGACTTGTGTTATGGGATACTAACTCAACGATACTATATTTTATAACAAATACAATATAGGTAAACATCCAAGACCCAGCTCAATCTTAAAAAGACCGGGAATCGAACCCGGGACCATCCGTGTCGCAAGCCGGCATGTTGAACTGCGCCAATTTATTTTGAATATTCGGGGGTTAGTGTGTTATGAACTACACCACTGTGCTGTTACTTCGAATCATCATATCGAATTATCTTACCCCTCACATCATATTACCCCGAAAGTATACGCATTTCGAGCATGCGTACTTCTTCAATACTGCCCACTACATAAATAGTAATCACCTATTTTACTTCGTACATTTGAGATGAATAGAAAATTGATCATATTTTCCGTTTTTGATGGCCGACCACTTTGAGAGCAACTGGTCTTACAATTAATGTCGTCAGTTATTGATAGCTTTGTGTCTGTAATATCTTGAGTGGTCACGACACGAACCATCACGAACAACAATTATAAATAGCTATTATTGAAGTTTATCTGCTACTATTTATAAAGTTGTGAATGTTGTACCTAACACTGTTTTTAGGGTTCCGTACAAAAAATGAAAAACGGAACCCTTATAGGATCACTCGAGCGTCTGTCTGTCCGTCCGTCCGTCTGTCACAGTCGATTTTCTCCGAATCTACTGAACCAAATTAAATGAAATTTGGTAAGATGGTGTAAACCTATGACCCAAACACGGATGTGCAAAGTAAATTTATATTTTTAGGGTTCCGTACAAAAGTTGAAAAACGGAACCCTTATAGGATCACTCGAGCGTCTGTCTGTCCGTCCGTCCGTCTGTCACAGCCGATTTTCTCCGAATCTACTGAACCAAATTAGTTGAAATTTGGTAAGATAGTGTCATCCTATGACCCAAACACGGATGTGCAAAGTAAATAAAATTTTTTTTGATATAAGGGTCATTTTGAGGGGCCCAATTACAAAATTAAAAAAAAAAGTTTTGCAAACCTTACTGTGTCATATATCAAATGAAAGGGCTCATTATGAGGATCTCAAAAATATTTTTTTTTGTTCGGGTAATATCAATACTTTTGATTTTATTCACGAAAGAAGGCAAAAATTGACCATTCCCCCCCCCCTGATCTCCGAAACTACTGGGCCGAATATTTTGAAAAAATTACAAAATATAGTTCATTCCTTGAAGATTACTGGAAAAATAATAAGAATTCTATCACTTGAAAATTACGTGGTAAACTCACAATAATAAGTTCATCTAGGGAAATAGTTCACTAAAACACCACTAGATGGCGCTAGTCAATTGAATAAAACATTTTTTGCACATTGTGTGTGTGTTCACGAAGCATATTGTACGGAACCCTCATTGCGCGAGTTTGACTCACACTTGGCCGGTTTTTATTAAATAAGGGTCAGTTTAGGGGGTCCAAATAGAAAATGTTAAAAAAAAGCTTTGCAAACCTTACCGTGTTATATATCAAATGAAAGGGCTTGTTATGAGGATCTCAAAAATATATTTTTGTTCGGGAAAAATCAATACTTTTGATTTTATTCACGAAAGGAGGCAAAATTTGACCATTCCCCCCCCCCCTGATCTCCGAAACTACTGGGCCTAAAATTTCGAAAAAATTACCATATATAGTTTATTGCTTGAAGATTACAGGAAAAATAATAAGAATTCTATCAGTTGAAAATAAAGTGGTAAACTCACCATAATAAGTTCACCTAGGGAAATAGTTCACTAAAACACCACTAGATAGCGCTAGTCAATTGAATAAAACATTTTTGCACATCGTGTGTGGTTCACGAAGCATATTGTACGGAACCCTCATTGCGCGAGTTTGACTCACACTTGGCCGGTTTTTTTCAAGAATTTATGTTTTATTACCCTTTTCGTTTTTATGTCTGTGGTCAAATTTAGCATCTCAATTTTGAAGAACTAATCCTTAACCAATTGAGCTGAAATTTTGGTCGAATAACAATGCAATATTGGCACTTCTTAACTAACGAAGATAACCCATCGTGTATAGGATTCAAAAACTAAAGTTGTAGAAATTATTCATAGGATCATCTATTAGATCATGAGATGTAACTCAGAAACATTATTTGTACAGAAACATTAGATGCATTGCTATTTAAGGCGCTCCTATAGTAACTCTAGCGCCACCCAGCAATTAATTCTTTTAATCCTAAATTATATCGAATTTTAAAAATCTAACAATTACATAACTAGTAAATTACTTGTAGTATTTTTTTTTTTCAATCAATTTTTTTTCGAGGCTTCAGTGCACTTGATGTGACTATGCCAGCCTCATGGGGGACCTCTAGTATAAAATTTATCTTAGCAACGTTATACACCTCCATAAGAGGTATACTGATTTTGCTGGATGTGATAATGGATTGCTCAACACTGTGTTTAGCAATCCATTCTCCATAGGTACTCCAGCTAAGAACCTGTCTCGTAGGGCAGTATACTGACCACATTCCAGCAAGACATGTAACAAGTCTTCCTCTTTATGACAAAAACTACATAAATCTGATTGGGTCACACGCATCACAAGCAAGAACTTGTTAACTGGAACGTGGCCAGACCTCACCCTAAATGCAGAGACAAGAAGTTCCCTAGAGAGACTGGCGCAGTCAAACCATGGAATCAAACTAGGTGAGTTTTGGATCGTCCTGTACCAGATACCTTTTGACTCCGAGCATCTGTCAAAATACTGTTTCCACTTTTCAATACAGTGTGATCGAATGGTAGGCAATTGCTCGGAGGCATAAGGCGGGCACAAAACCTCCTCTCCTCCCACAACTGCCGCTCTCGCTGCGGAATCTGCCACCTCATTACCCCGAACTCCTACATGGGATGGCACCCACTGCAACTTGATATTTTTGTGAGTGTTTAGCACCATTCCTAGTATATCAAAGGCTATCGGCATTCCTCGGCTGTCCGAGGTACACCGAGCCAAGTGTTGCAGAGCACTTCTTGCATCCGTAAGGAGTATTTTTGTATTCATTTTCACTAATGCTCGTTTGATAAACTAAGAGAAAAACAGATTAACGCCAAAGTGCCCACTTTTGGCGTTAATCGATTTTTCTCTTTAAATATGGCACTAGGAAATTACTTGTAATATACAAAAAAATCTATAAGTACCTAATTAAGTAGTTTTGTACTTGTTAGATTTTTAAAATTCGATACACTTTATGATTTAAGGAATTTAATTGCTGGGTGGCGCTAGTATTACTATAAGAGCGCCTTAACTTATTGAGCTGAAATTTTGTTTACTATGTGAGTCGAATAACAATGCAATATTGGCTCTTCTTAACCAACGAATATTGGCTCTTCTTAACCAACGAAGTTAACCCATCGTATTTGGGATTCAAAAATTAAAGTTGTAGAAGTTAATAATAGAATCATCTATTAGATCATAAATTGTAACTCAGAAACATTATTTTCTCCAAATCGGTTGCACTGCTTTTTAAAAATCATCATCATCATCAGGTCTTTTTTAGTCTCCACTACAGGAGCATGACCCTCTCTGTACTACCAGAGCCATAAACCAAAGCAGTCAGAGGATTTGGCCTGCACTCTCTAGGCTGGCCAGTCGGGATGGAGGGGCCTCTTTTATGTTTGTAAGCTTTGTTTAGCTTGTTTCCTAAGTCGCCCACTACGACATCCACGGGAAGTCTTGGAATGGTCCCATTCTACTCTACCGGGGACCACACGGCTACTTGAAGTACTTAATTTTCATAGGTCCGTGGTTCCGGATCTGATATTCTAGTTAAAAGATAACTCACAAATACTTACAATATCCAAAGTTCTGACATTGTTATTGAAAACTCGTAAAAACATTGCAAAATATCAGAGCTGACTGATAAATGTTCTCAATGAAATAAAGTAATCAGCGCAGTGATTCTGCATAATGATGACAACCAAATAATAGCGATGATTTTGATATCTTTTGTCGTTTTAAATTGTTTAGATCCTTTGTAATTATAGTTGGGTGAGGTTACATGAGGTGATTAGGTCTCGGCAAATATCACGAAATTAGTCTTCTTTCATCGGAATTCTTTATATTTTTGTTGCTTCTACCCATCTATTAATGCATAAACAGAATACATTTTCGCTGCTCCGTGGCTCCGGTCAACCCTAAATACATAAACCCAAAAGTATTGAAACTTGACCACCCCACCCTAGTGGAGGTGGCACGACAGTGGCGTGGCAGACCAGGCATTACCTGTACGTTCCCCTACATGTAATGCCTGTTCTGTGACATACGAAAACGCAGTAGTAATAAACAACAAAACAATCAATTCCGCCACTTCAAAATTATAGTTTCGAAGTCTAGAATATGCACAAAAACAAATGAACTTTATAAAGTCTCCCCCTCTTCACCCCAGATCAGTAACGTCACAACAATACCAGATTATTAACAAAAAAAACAACTTGATAATTGCATTATCTATAAATGTTTTGTTAATGGTTATCTCAGGCTTGAATGCATCTTATTTTAATCTTCAACTATAAAACAATGAATTTAGAATTAACTTACAATTTTTTCATGAATACATTCTACTTATAGGTAGACATTTTATTTGTACAAATTGCCTGTCCAGCTGAACACTTCATCATCATCATCATTATCAGGTCTTTTTTAGACTCAACTGCAGAAGCATGACCCTCCCTGTACTACCAGAGCCATATATTAGCCAGAGCAGTCAGAGGATTTGGCCTACACTCTCCACGCTGGCCGAACACTTTATATGTTCCCAGCATTGCTACCATGGGAAAAATTGCATATTGATGGGCTGAGTCACGTGTTTAAGGGAATGTCGATTGTAAGATTACATCCGCTTCATTCTACTACCTTTTTACAGCCATCATCATCATCATCATCAGGTCTTTCTAGTCTCCACTGCAGGAGCATGACCCTCTCTGCACTACCAGAGGCATATACTAACCTGAGCAGTCAGAGGATTTGGCCTACACTCTCCACGCTGGTCAGACGGATTGGAGAGGTCTCTTTGATGTTAATAAGCTTTGTTTAGTTTGTTTCCTTAGTCGCCTTTTGCGACATCCACGGGATGACTTTTACAGCCGCTTCTCTTGTATTATTGATAAAAGAAAAAGAGTTGGATAGCTAAGTGATAAGTATTACTAGCGCTTGTTGTTTTTCGTGAGTGTAAGTGGCCAACAACAGTGTCAGATTTTTCAAACTGTCAGATTCCTCAAACTGCCTCAGGCATCTGACATAGCATCAATGATGGAGTTTTGTGGTGGGAAGTCAAGGGGTACAGTTGAAGTTTGCCGTAGACAATTTTGCAAATTGATTTTAGTGGACTTTATAATATGAAATTGATGTAGTTTGGTGTTATAAATGCTCGTGCTCATGAACAATTTGTGAAATAGTTAAAGTGGACAGATAAATGGACTCATATAGATTTGCCGCCAGAAACTCCCACGAGGCATCAAAGAACATACACCATCTTTGATGCTACTTGGAAAAACTTTACTGTACAACACCGATACTTAGTATCTCATTATACTGGACATTGGCAGAATCACTGAAATTTCGGTGGAAGCCATAATATAAAACAGAAGAAGAAGAAGCATCAATGATGACAGCCAGGAACAACGGCTTAACAACAGCTTAAAGCCTGATGGCCTAGAAAGTGTGAGCGTTATAAGCGCTTCTACATGTTAAGCAATCCTAGGCGCAGTTTCCACTAGGATGGGTGACCGCAAGTAGCATAAAAATATCTTGAGCTCATCTGTGCTTTGGAAGGCACGTCAAGCCGTTGGTCCCGGCTGTCATCATTGATGGCAGTCATTAAGCTATGACAGATGCCTTTAGGCAGCTTGAAAAATCTGACAGCAGTGTTGGCCACTAACATACATGAAATACAAAACAATGGTTTAACATGCCTTCTGAAGCACAGGGAAGTGCTGAAACATAGAAATCAATGTAGGTGATGGGTGACTGAAATTTGTATTTGATAAAATCTCAAGCTTCTCCATGCTCTAAAGGCATAGTAAGCCAGTGGTTTTGCCTTTTTTATGTTAAAAAATATAATTAAACCATATTTATGAATGACTATGTGAAAACTAGAGGCGAGGAAGTGTCTTGATATAATTACAGGTAGTTGCAGAGGTAAAGGGGGGTGGGACATTTAAATTTAAAAAAAAATCAGGGCACATAGCATGGTAGCCTTCCATAGATATTCATTTATTTGTTTCTAGCAACAAGTAAGTAATCTAATAACTAACAACAGGAGTGTTTGGTGGGAAGTCAAGGGGTACAGTTGTCGTTTGCCTTATACAATTTTGCAAATTGATTTAAGTGGACTTTATAATATGAAATTGGTGTAGTTTGGTGTTATAAATGCTCGTGCTCGAGAACAATTTGTGAAATAGTTAAAGTAGACTGTTAAATGGACTCATATAGATTTGTCGCCAAAATCTCCCACGAGGCTGCCAAATAACATACACCATCTTTTATGCCACATACCGTACAACACTGATACTTTGTATCTCATTATACTGGACATTGGCAGAATCACTGAAATCTCGGTGGAAGCCGAATAATTAAAAAAGAAAGAAAAAACTAACAACAGCAAAATCTAACTAACATCTTGAACAGCCACGGTTAGAAACAAGTACAGTACTATTCATATAGCATGGCGTTTCAGAACTTAGCTACAAGCGCCAATGCCTGCTGGTACAAGTGGCGAATGGTTAGCGGTATGCTAGCGGGCAGGAGTGCCTCCTAAAAGTCACTACTGACACGCGACTTATGACTAACTTCACAGACACCATTCTATTTGATTCGTACTGTAGTTGATTAAATATACAATGTATTCTTATAAGAGTCTTCTAAGTTATGATGATAGTAGTAAATTAGATCAACTTTATTTATATTATAATAAAATTGAGCTTATTCAATATGTAGGTAGGTACTACACTCTAATCTTAATATAATTACACTTAGCAGCATAAAAAAATTAAATAAAATGTCTGAATTTTTAGTTAAAATTTCAATGACCTATGTGGTGTCAAATGGTTGGATTTTGGCCACCTGCCTCTATACCACGGAGACGCACGGTTCTGGAGATATTAAATAAAGATGAATTTACACAATATTTTATTTCAATAACCTCTTTTATTTCATAGCCGACTGCTACATTGAGTAAAATACATTTATAATCAAAGTTTAGATAGGGAGATCTAAATATATCTTATATTCAAAAGTCAGCAAAGAATAATGTTTGTTGCGTTAAAAAAATATTTTCATGAGAAAACATACCTTAGTGAGAGTCGGGTCCATTTTCTTGAAAAAATCTACCAATGCAAAACACAATTTTTTATCAAAACATTGTGCGGTTCAGCAAAATATTATAGGAATGAAACGATGCAATTATTTTTAAGTGCAATAAACTTGTAAAACAATTTTCAATTTTTAGTTTTCTCAACCACAAACTACGCTGACTGATTGATTGATTTGACAAAAATTTGACATGACAAATGACAAGAGAAAAATGACTTTTAGAGATGGGAAACGATTTTGTAAGATCGATTAATCACTGAATGTGAACATAGGATGTGATCGATAGGAATTGGAAGAAAGGTTCAGAACTTAGGTCTTTTAATGGATTGAAGGTTGCAGTTTGAGGAGCACATTTCACAAACAATGCGAGACTGTTTCTATCGACTACGGGGTTCTTTACCGGATTCGTGAGTGCCTAAGTGAAGATATGCGTATTAATTAATATGAAACCCTCGTTCTTTGTAAGTTAAATTATGGCGATACCATTTTTGGGCATTGTCTGTTGGCCCGTTCGAAGCGAACTATACAGCGTATCCAAACGCTTGTGCTAGATTTTGTTTTGCAATTCGTCATCGTTCGCATATTACACCCATTCTTAATCAAAATAAATTGTTAAATATGACAAATAGGCGAATACTACACTTTCCATCTTTAATTTTTAATGTAATTCACTGTAGCCAGCCATCTTATTTGATTTAAAAATTAAAGTTCACGCAGTGCAAGATGACAATCGTACCAGAATTATTAGTACAACAGCACAGTACGGCTGCGTTTCGTTATGCTGCTACGAAGCACTGGAATTATCTGCCACTCTCAATAAGTAATTTAAAATCAGTTTACTCATTTAGGCAAAATCTCAAGTTTTTGTTAATGAACACACTAGTACAAGCAGCTAAACTGTACAAACAGTAGTAAGTATGATGTTTTCTTATTTTTTCGCGATTGTTACACATTTAAATAAAATTATTTTAATACGGTTTTTATCGCGTTTATTATATTATTTATATACCTAACGTTTCGACTACCTGCGACCACGAACACTGTAAAGTCCACTGTAGAGCCCAGAAAGTGCTGGCTTGCTCTCAACTAACGATACCGAAGACCGTGCAAAGTGGAGAAGAAAAATTCAGAAAACGGACCTTGTCCTCCAAAGCATTCCATCTGAGGATGCAACCAGACTCAAACAGGATGTTTCTGTGAAATTATAGTATTGTTTGTACTTGCAGCCCACAGTAAAAACTGCGTTCTAAGATATCTGTTAACTTTATAATTTTATAAAGAATTTTTACAATAACATTTAAAGTAGACCTTCAAAAAATCAACTAACTTACAGAGGACGATAGATCACAAAATAATAACTCACATATACAAGACAAGATACTTTGACAATCAAACATGGATATTATGTACTTGTATTATTTATTTGTTAAACGCTCTACAACTGGTCTTACAAGTGTCTTTTACTATAAATTAAATAAGCTAGGATTTTAACGATACCTTACAAAACAAATTATAATTATGGTGGAATAAAAATCACATACATACTTAAATACATTCATAAACGAAAACAATACAAATACATGCTCTTTGGGCAGTCTTGTCGTTATCGATATTTATTATCGAATATTCTTATTAACAAAGCCCATCACTAATGACCATAGACAGACCAACATTATATCATAGACTATTGAAAACTGACATGAGGTTGTTTTTCGTTTTGATTGTTTTGAGGCAAGGCACAAAAATAAATGACCAAAATCCAAACAGACTAAAAAGGTTATCTGCTACAAGTGGAATGAATGTGTGCATAGTACATTATAATAAGCATAGAAATATCCTTGCACAAATTATCTTATAATGACATTATGGGGAAGGCCAAGGGAAGGCATATTTTTAGTACTTAAATGGGAATTATTACGTATTGTGCAACTACCCACTCACACATTATCAATGTATTTCATTAAAGCAAAGATTAAAGTATCAATGTGAAAGTCGAAAATTAAATCTTTTAATCGAAAAGTTTGTTTCTTTGTTTTGAAAAATAACACATAGAAGTTAATAATATGGAAGTAGACGGGGTATGTAACTAAAAATGTAGGAAGTCTATTGCAGTTACATTCAAATAAGTAAAAGCTAAAATTTTAATTATGATGCTTAAATAACTCAGTTGTCGTGATATTCTTGCAGGAAGTGCAGGAAGTCAAGAGGCACAACAGCTTTACGAGCCCCAGTAACATAAAACGGGCTCCCGTTACGAGAAGAGTGGGAAGAGAACGTTGTCACAGTTATCATTCACAATCTCCAAGGAAATCGACGTCTCAATTAGAAGTTCCTAGAGTAGGTATTAATTCATGGATCAGCCCTGGTAGCATGGCACGTGCTCACGTGCGACAACGTTTATCGACTATCACCATCTCGTTTTCAGTAATAATATACAGCGAGATTTGGATTATTTATTGCGCGATATAAACGGCTTCGCTAGTGCCATGCTACTTACGGGTGCACGGTATGTACGGGTGCTGGGTGCTGGCTGGGATAGGCTCAGGAGAAAGAGTATTTATGTTCCTTGGATAGGCTTCTTACGGCTTCTCACACTTAATGCATCAGCTACTTTATAACTTGAATATACTAAAAGAAGTTAATTATTTAGAACGATAGTGAAAACTGAGCAATAAAATAAAGAAAAATGAGTCGCCTAGAACGAAATACTTAAATGGGTAAATAAATTATAGTCCTTGAAAATGTTTTGTGACAAGTTAAAATCAGGATAGGTAATCTTTTATATTTGTGACACAACCTAAACGAAAAGCAAGCAAGCAATATATGTAACATGAATAACATTAAAAGTGTATGAAATAAAAGGCCATTAAAGTTGTGGAATTTTTGCTGTTCATGGCAAACAGCGAAACTTTTTGGTTTGATTAAAAAGTTTTGTGAACAAGGAGAGGAGTTGTTTTGTTTAAGAGGTGTTATCTGAATGGTCTAGGATCTAGGTACTTAATGAATTTAGGTATATCTCCGCTCCGGGCAGCGGCGGCTTTTAAGGCTCCCGGCAGATGAAGCGAGGCCCCTTTCTCCAGGACAAGTTGGACGAGGCCCTACTGTTTATGCTCTGACGATGCCCTATTCACTGTCCGATCTTTTGCCTCCGAGGCTGGTATTTGGTGGGGGTGCAAATGGAAACCGAATGCGAAGCTCTGGAAACGCGAGGCCACAGGTGGTTGCCATGCTTTGAGAAGCATGTGGAGTTTGATCAAGTCAGAATGCATGGTAAAATGGAGAAACATACACAAAACGTGGCCTTTTGGTCTTATGGCCATAGGTCCTGTTTAATAACAATAAAATGTGATTCTGTATTTGTACACTGTTTTTGTATACCTACACCAGAGCTAGGAGATATACACGACACACTCAAGCATGGATTTTGGGAGCCTGTTCAATCTAACGGAAGTGTATCTACTTTCAATTAAAGTGGTTAAATCTTCGCTGCTAGTGATTGTCGAACTGGATGCCTAACTACATCACTGAAACTTTTGTATCTTTTAATATATGGCATGGCATAAGCTCCACCCTAGCTCGATTCGTCGAGAACTGACTTGTGGAGTTGAAATGCATAAGACGCAAGCAGCAATCCAAGACATCCTCTCTTTGGACTTTAACCAACAGCAACAGCCCATCGCAGAGAGAAGTTACAATAGCTTACTATAGGTCACTAATCCATTCCGAAAGAATATAGAAGACCCCCGGCTTACAGATATGGTTTGAGCAGCACGCTGCACGCCCTACCGTCAAACTTTGTCCCTCCATCAGAAGAGCTACCACCCGGTCACTAGCTTCCATGGCCCACGTGGAAGTGTCCCACCCAACCGCCTTCGAAATGTGGTGGGTCGATGTAAGCATAACTTAGCGCGGTGCGGTTCCATTGTTTTGCGAAACTCGATAACAGTGTGGTCAAGTCAGTCAGAAGAACTTGCATGCTTCATCTCCTTTCTAGCTCAATGTGCCCAAACAGCTGCACAAAAAGCGATCTACACTCAGCAACAAAGTGTTGGTTCTAATATTGTATACCTACTATAGTATGTTACATCATTTTAATGGTCCTTTATTTTTTATCATTCCTGTATTAAACTGAAGTTATAGGATGAAATAAGGGAGCCATTTTCTTATTATTGATTACTGTTTATGTTTGAAAATTGTCACACGGATTAAATAACCGCCTAAAATTAAACTGAATTTATGAGCTTCGTACTGTCTCGTTCTATTTTATTATATAAAACACCTTTGTAACATAATATGAATAGTTCCCATATCGCACATTTTTTATGAACATTATTTCGATATAATTGAACGCATCGGTTATTTGTACTCATTTGACATTTCACTTGACGTATGAAAGGTGCGTTCATACTCGTCTAAAATTTTAACCCAAATCTAATCCCAAAATAAATAAATAATCATTTTAGAAAATAACAATGTGTAGAAATTAAAATTATTTGACTACAAATCACTAAATTCATGGTTCTCCTGTTTTAATTTGCAGTTTAAAACACAATTTTTATTTAGTAAATGTAGCGACTGTAGGCATTACCAAATATGGAGTTTGCTCGTTTTCCCAACCGTCCTCCCTTCGATCCTTAGTAGCTCTCTATTTTATTTTCTTTAAATTATTTGCGTTAATTTCAAATGATTTCATTGCATTTTCTCGTGTAAATAATATAATTTCTTCTTTAATTTAAAAGTGAGTTTGTATTCATTCTGAGTATTTTATGTCAAAATATAGGTCATTAAATTGTTTGGAGGTTATGTTGTAAGAAATAATTTCGGACTTAAATTGTGCTGCGTATTGTTTTGTAGTTAACAGTGTGAATTTTCGCGTTGCAGATGTCGTTTAGAGTGGTCCGTAGTTCAAAGTTCCGCCATGTATATGGGCAAGCCCTGAAAAGGGAGCAGTGTTATGATAATATAAGAGTGTCGAAAAGTTCATGGGATTCTACGTTCTGTGCCGTGAATCCCAAGTTTTTGGCGATCATCGTCGAGTCCGCGGGCGGCGGCGCCTTCATAGTGCTACCACACAATAAGGTGAGTTCATTTTAATTTAATTTTTTAAATAAAATACCATTTGTTGACTGGAGAATCTTGTGCTACTATCTTGTATGCCAGGGCGTAGTCTTTCCTAACTACAATACATAAAAATATTGTATTAACATCTCAAAGGTCTATCTAATTTCTTTGAGGGCTTGTAGGATTTTATTTTGGTAAATTATTATTTTTTTTAAGATTTATCTACAGAAAGAAAGAAGATTATTTCTTTAGTGCAAAAATCAAACTTAAAGTTACTTTGCATGCTTGCCATGGTTTCTGTTTAAATACATCGCAAATTATTTGAATTAGATATTAGTAAAAGATCAGGTAAAGTAAATGTGAGATTTAAGAACATATAATTTATTTTTTCTTTGTATTACAGCTTTTGTTTAGGGCATTATCTCACAGTCATGTTATCAATTTATCAAAATTCATTCCTTTTTACTTACCAAGCTTTATTTTGTGCGATATGGCCCATAAAATTAGAAGTGGTAGTTTCGTAAATATCCTGAATAAGAATTAGATTCTTTTTGCTTAGTTTTATAGGGTTTGCCTTAGAATTGTGTACCCTGAATGTTTGGGAAAAAAAAACTGTTCTGCTCTTTCAAGAAATATTACGGGTCGCACGATTCTTAACTTTAAAAAGTTGAGGGGCACTTCAGGCAAACTCTCTATTTCTTATGTTTTTTTTAAGACTTAATTTCCTGACAAATTTGATATTGTGTCCTTCAAAATAATATGTCATTTCAATTGTCCCTGCTGTGATGATCCTTTACATGAATATCATACATCTCTTTGAGTTCAGGATGCCTTTAATCAGCTACCTTATCAAAAACCTCTTATCTTTCTTTGATATTTGCTCTCATATATATTTATGTTTTTTTTAAATCCATGAATTAATCAATCTAAATTTGTGTCAATGATTAATCACAATCATTCATACATCGATGCCTTATGCCTATAATTAATTTGGAAGTAATTTTTGTTCCTCCTATTACTTATCAGTTAGTTGCTTTTTCCCGCCACTTTGTTGACGCAAATAAATAACCTATGTTACTGGTTGATATTGTGCTTTCTATCAGCAAGCCCATTAAGTCCAACAAACAATCAAATTCTACAATATAATATTACATACATACATACTATCACGTCTTTTTCCCTTGCGGGGAAAGGAAGGAAAAGGCCACGTTTAGCATGTTGGTGGGCTTGCGGATGGAGAATGGAATCAAAATAGTGGTGGGTTGCTAGCCGCATCGCCTATTGACATGATTTGTGACGCCCATTACCCGATCGGCTTTTATCTGCGCGGGAAGAGAAGCAGCTGGATCACGTTTTTTTCTTTTTCCCACACCAGAGTGGAAGTGTACATAATATTGGTAATCCCAACTAATATTATAAATGCGAAAGTGAGCTTGTTTGTTTGTTACGCTTTCACGCCATATCTACTGGACCAATAATCATGAAATGTTGCATACACATAGGTTAGAGTACCGAAAAGGACATAGGCTATAAATTACGCGGGCGAAGCCGCGTGTAACAGCTAGTATAATAGAAACTGCATTGCAAACATTTACCTTTTTTTAACAACTAAGTTACAATCTTCTTCTTCTGTCTTATAAGCCTTCCACGGAGTCTTCGGTGATTCTGCCTTCTTCATGGTACAAAGAGACACAAAAGAATGTGAATACTGATATTTTTTTGTAAGCCCTATTCCTTTCAAGAAAGGTTATAGACAAAATTAATGTCAAAGTTATATTAAAATCCATTCAGTTGTTTTTGCATCAAATATCAAGGAGCGATGGTCCAGTGGGTGTGAGCTCTATGAGCGCTTACGTATGTTAAGCAACCCCTGGTGCAGTCCCTACTTGGATGGGTGACTGCAAGTGGCATAAAAATATCTCGAGCTCCTCCGTGCTTTGGAAGGCACGTTAAGCCGTTGGTCCTGGCTGTCATCATTGATGTCAGTCGTTAAGCTATGTCAGATGCCTTAAGGCAGCTTGGAAAATCTGACACCAGTATTGGCCACTTACACACACGAAAAACAAAAAGCATCAAATATCCATCCAGCCTTTATAATATTACTAGCTTTTGTCCGCGTTATTGTTGATCCTTCGGGAACAGTTCTTTTCCTCGGGATGAAAGGTAGCCTACGTCCTTCTCCGTACTCCAGACAACGTGTATGCAAAATTTCATGATGATCGGTTCAGTAGATACGATGTGAAATCGTAATGAACAAATAAACAAAATTCACTTTTGCATTTATAATTGGGATGTAGTAGGATTAGTACTCAAATAAGAATTACTTTCCGGTATAATAATATCTTAGGTATTTGTGTCATACGAAACACTTTAACAGCAAAACGCAGCAAAAACTCAAATTACGCACTTCATGGGAAAATGCATTGTACTATACATTGCTTGACATTAGGCAAGGAGCGTGAGGCGCGCACACTTTATACAAAAACAATATTATACCGTGGGGAAATCTTTGCATCTCTGTTAGTGACAGGAAGTTTGATTGTGTCCTTGGTGCACAAACACCTAACACAGGCGTACACATACTGACTGTAATAAAGTTAGTCAATTTCTTTTTTGTAGGTACTGTATTTTCAACACAAATAATTTTGTACTGAAATAAATAAATGAAATGAAAAAAATGAAATATTCAGAGCAAATAAATAAACTAACTTTAATCTTAAAGCAGTGGCGTAAACAACTATTCCCTCTGGTGTCTGTAGCAAACTCTTCTACTCCTGGCTAGGGCCTCAACTTGGGCCCCTTTAAGAAGTAGAAGAGCGCTTCCCAAGGAGTGGTGTTATTTTGCCAGCACTGCCACTGTCCTAACGTTTTAAAATCAGGCGCCATAAAGTTAACGGAGGTTGGCATTCGCTCTGAGGCTTATTTATCGTTATGTGTCAAAGTTTTGCTGCCAAAAGGCGTCTGACAGTTTAACAACTGGCATACATGTACGGCGAATTCATGGCGAAGATACGGTGCAGGCGCGGGACACTATGATAGGATTTTAATCCTTTTGTCATATTCAAAACGAACAATATCGCATGAAAAAATTGACGCCTCCTCTGCCTGCACGTGGCATGTTGCGAAAACGTTTTCTCTAGCGATGCTGGTCGTTTTATGTATAACAATAAAGCTTAAAATCTTATCACAGTGTTCCATGATTGCGCCGTATCCGCACCGCGTCTCTTATCCTAAAGTGTGCGCGCTGCAGTCGCAGGCTATTGTTCGTATCAGCATCGATACTATCGCATTGTTCTGATAGCGAGGTGATGCACGCTTTAGAATGACTGATAAACTGGTTGGTAGCTACTGGATGTAGGTATTAAGTGTTTTCTCGCGCTCCCTCGGTTGCGTCCTCAGCTGGGTTAGAGCGGCCGCATATTATCAGAAATTTCTGTTAGAAAAATTCTGACGCTCGCCGGAAGGCACTCGCTGCATACATTTTGTATTAGCTCCCGCACACTGTTAGAAAAATTCTAACGGGTCGTCCGTTTCTGATGCCCGCCGGATGGCACCTCAGCCGGACGTCAGAATTTTTTCTGTTAGAAATGGCGGAAGGCCTGTTTTCCATACATTTTGTACTAGGCCCCGCACACTATCAGAAATTCGCGTCAGTTTACCGTCCGCCGCCGTACGCTGCACACGTGTTTGGTTGTATTTTAGGAACCTACGTTTTTGACGAAAATGAGCTTAATTCAAGATTTAATTGCCGATGTGTAAAAATATCCATGTTTGTGGAACGCGATGATGAAAATTACCAGAATAAAATACACAGAGACTTAGATATGGAGCGAATATGCCAAATATTAATTAAGTATTGAAATCCATATTTCAATATCAAGGTTTTTAGGGTTCCAAAGCGTAAAACGGGACCCTAATTACGAGATTTCGATGTCCGTGTGTCACCAGGATGTATCTCATAAACCGTGATTACTATACAGTTAAAATTTTCATAGATGATGTAGGTACTTATTTGCTTTTGCCGCTATAACAATAAACACTAATATCAAAATAAAATAGGTAATAATTAAGGGGTGATCCCATACAACAAACGTGATTTTTTTGCCATCTTTTGCTCGTTATTTATAACGGCAACAGGTAGACGCTTCAGATATTCACAAAATATCTATTTGTTTATTCATCGCTTTAAAAATAAATAATTAAATCAAAATTAAATAAATATTAATGGCGGTCGTACTAAGAACATGTTTTTCGTTGCAGTTTTTGCCCGATAGTCTAATGTTGTATAGATAATGGTACGGGACCCTTCATGTGCGAGTCCGACTAGCACTTGGCCGATTTGTTTTATTTAAATAAAAAAAGCGCTAAGAGCAATAACATACGTATCTTCATTCATATAGGTAGATGTGCGTAAGCATACAGATGAAACACGACTGGGCTCAAAAGCTGCCGGATCAAAATTTCTGATAGTATGCGGGGTGCTTCCGGCAAGCTTCCGGCGAGCGTCAGAATTTTTCTAACAGGGATTTCTGATAATATGCGGCCGCTCTTAGAGTGTAGCAAAGGGTGTGTACGTTTTGGGATTTAAATAATTATAATTAGTTTAAAAAACTAAAAAAACACGCTTTTAGCACGATAGTCATGTTTTGTCATCAGAACTCAGAGCGTGTGAATTCAAAATTGCACCCTAATCTAAGACCGGGAAGTTGGTCAAATTGAGATTTCAAGATTTTATTTCTCGCTTTTATTAGCTTCACTTGTATGTAACAAGTGAAGCTAAAAAAAGCGTGTTAAAAAAGATCCTCAAAATTTATTACTCTCTTTTGTTCTTTTCAATCTTACTCTGTGACTCATGGTTTTACGAAAAATCATCTCTGAAGGGTAGATAATGGTGTTAGAAATGAACTGGTTAACGGGAACTAGAGCTAGTTTGCAAGGAGCGAAGCGACCATGTAGAACCTAATTCCTCATGACAAACGCATGCGCCAAGCGAGCGCGCGTGCCGCGGGAGCGGATAGAAAGTCCCAAAACTTGCGTACCCTTTGGTACACTATGTTGGCTGCCTGCCTGATGCCGTCATTGGGTGGAATAATAAGTAGAGGAACAGGATTACAGCCCATCTGATGGGAAGCGTTACCGCTATCCATCAGACGCAGGCGGCAGCAGATGTAGACTTCGTGGACGCCTGCAAGAAATCGCGCGTTGCCGACCCTGAAAAAATCCCCGCATGTCGACATCATTAATATATATATATTTTCGAATGGACTATACAATTTAGCTAGCTCCAAGTGAACTTTTGCTCCTTCACCGGGATTTTTGAGGGGTACCCTCAACCTGTAAGGTGAAGATCCCCAAAGGGCTCCAGGAGGAACGGACCTCGGCCTTGGGCGTTGCCGACATCATTAATAGCATTGTCATTAGCTTTTATTCGTTCCCAACCCAGTATATGTAATATGTTCAATCAAACACTACTTCTTACGGCTCAAGAACGTCTTCAAAATCTCCCAGCTCACGTAGCATTGGTGTTATTGCGTTCGTGTTTCGCGTTGCCTAAGATCAACTTTTTGCTGAGAACTGCGCCAACCTGGTTGTATCCAAATGAGATCTCCGCTTTCGATGACACCCTTAAATCTACGGCAGAGTCAATCCTAAATATATCCCTCAATGAGGCGCAGTGGAACCAGGCATCTCTCCCGATACGCCTTGGGGGACTGGGTTTACGGCGTGCACGTGATGTTGGTTTGCCGGCTTTCTTGGCGTCTGCGCATGGGGTTGCTGCCCTCGTTACTATCATCATTCCTACTAATGGTGACGGGGTAAGCATTCCTTATGCGTCCAGTGCGGAGTCAGCTTGGTCGGCGCTCAACTCGGGTGCACCGAGCCCAGTAGCTTTATCGTTACAGCGTGCCTGGGATGATGTAGGAGCTAAGAGGACTCAGCAGGTACTATTGGACGGCGCCGTGGGGGCGGACTGTGCCAGACTGAAGGCTGTGTCGAAGTCGGAATCGGGTGCATGGTTGCACGCACTTCCATCGCCTCACTTGGGCACCTTTCTTGACGACGACTCCCTGCGGGTGGCCGTGGCGCTCCGTCTGGGCTGTAGAGTGTGTGAACCACACAAATGCATCTGCGGCTCGATGGTGGACGCGAACGGTTACAATGCGCTTAGTTGTTGTCGGTGCTCAGGTAGATTTCCGCGTCACCATGCACTCAATGATGTAGTCCGTCGAGCGTTTGTATCAGCAAACGTTCCCTGCGTGCTGGAGCCACCGGGTCTCAGCAGATCGGATGGAAAGAGACCGGACGGCCTGACGCTGGTACCGTGGAAGCATGGCAGATGCGTGGTCTGGGATGCCACTTGCGTCAACACTGTGGCCATCAGCCACCTTGGTCGTACTGCGTGCGCAGCAGCGGCCGCTGCCGAAGACGCGGCAAATAGAAAGCGTCAGAAATACGCAGCTATGGAGCCACACTACTGTTTTGTGCCTATAGCTGTGGAGACCACGGATGCTAAGCGTCTTTTCAGGGAATTAGGGCACCGAATCGCGGAAAGAAATGGTGACTCTCGCTCTGGATCGTTTTTGGTGCAAAGGATGGCCATTGCGATACAGCGTGGTAATGCATCTAGCATTTTGGGCACCTTTGCACCGGAAACGATACAGGGCGGGTTCTTATTATAATACTTATTTTGACATTTATTATAATGTGACAATGATTTATTATTAATAAAGTGTATGAAAAATCAAACATGTAATATGTGTAGTCGTACTGCACGATACAAAACACTTTCGCTGTTCCGCGAATAGTAAATATTTTCAGTATTGCAGATGCCATCGGATTTACTGCAGGTGAATCGAGTTCGGTATTTTAGATTCGCCAACGTTGGACCAACGTTTGTCCAACCGGTCGAAAGTTACTTTTTCCGATTGGTAAAAACAAGTATTAGATTAGATTGGCATTGCTATAGCTTCTTATTCATCTTGTAACTATAAAACAAAATCTTCGGCCGCGTCTGCTTGTTCGCGATAAGCTCAATAACGCAAGAATTTACATGCGGTTTTCACCAATAGATAGTCATTCATTAGGAAGGTTTAAGCTCCGTTCACACTGAGGCGAATTCCGCGCGGGACGCGGGACGCGAATCCGCGCGTTTCGTTCGCTCGCTTAGCCTCCCAAACTGAGGCGAATATCGCGCGACATTATTTTTAGTTTCTGAGTAGGAAAACATGTCATTTGATATCAAAGCTGAGGTTTTATTGTTATTAACATTATCTGAAGAACAATCTCAAGATTTGAGGAAGAAAATAAAAAAATAGATTCATTAGCTGAGTACTTAACGTTTGGAATTTGGAGAGATTTAGACACTTTGATACCAACATTACGAAAAGACCCTGTCTTTTTAGGGTTCCGTAGTAAACTAGGAACCCTTATAGTTTCGCCATGTCTGTCAGTCTGTCTGTCTGTCCGTCCGCGGTTTTACTCAGAGACTATAAGTACTAGAAAGCTGTTATTTGGTATGGGTATGTATATTAACCATGCCAAAAAAGATGTGGAAAAAAATCTTGAATAAAAAATTTTTTAGGGTAGCTGCCATCACCCATACAAGTAAAGAGGAAGTAATATTTTTTTTCCTCTACAAACCCGTCGTGTTGGATATTGTTAGAAGTAAAGTGTCCGCCTCTATGTATCTGCTAAACGGTTATATATGGATACGTGAAAAAAATTACAGCAGTAGTATAAATACTGAAATTGAAAAGAAAACTATCAGAGCTGAGTACTAAGTACAAACTAAAAGGTTATAGGCAACCAACTTATAAAATGTACTCGAAAATGTATAATTTCATACAATTTTCATTATGTTTTTGGTTGTGTGTGAAAAGCGAGTGTGAACTCAAAATTGTCATTCGCAACTACGGAACCCTACACTGCGCGTGGCCCGACACGCACTTGACCGGTTTTTTTTCCTATTATTTTTGTAATCTTCGTGACTGAGGTCGTATAAAATCTTGTATTCTTTTACTTTTCGTAAAAATAATTCAAGGTTTAACGGCATTTCAAATAATCAGGGACTATCCCGCGAAGATCCCGCATATATTTCGCTGCACCGCGTGCGACTATTCGCGTCAATGTGTACACGTCCATACTAGTTATATGACGCAATCTGCGCGAGTGAATCGCGTCCCGCGTCCCGCGCGGAATTCGCCTCAGTGTGTACGAAGCTTTACAAGTAAAATACATGCCCATTGCCCGTGCGCAGCCGGAAGGGCTGCTATTATAATCATAATCATTTATTTGCGAAAAAACAGTTATATTACATTACATATTATAAATCAAAGTCCTTTGCCGCGTCTGTCTGTTTGTGATAAACTCAAAAATACGCGGATTTTTATGCGGTTTTCACCAATAAATAGAGTGATACATGGAGAAAGTTTTTAAGTAAAATACATTCATGAGCGTAGCCCAGGGTTGCTAGTCTTAAAAGTTCTCTCATCTCGTTCTGTCACTGTCTAGATTACCTAGCAAGACAGTCTGAGATTTAAGAATGCCAGGCCTAGTCTTTTACTCACAGAGCACGGAATGTCGTTCGTGCTCTACTAGAGGCGAATCACGAAAGTAATATTAATACCGTGTGTCAGCACGTGGCCGGCTAGTAGGCGAAGGTCGCATACGGGGCCGGTCTCCCCGTGCTCAAAAAAACGTAAAAATGCCCCAATATGATATGCAGGCCGATTTGCTAACTTGGTGTACAACGATTTGATTGTCACTTTAGCATCCATTACGGTTTTCATATCTTAAATAAAAATAGTCATTCATACCGAAGCCGTAATGAATATTGAAGTTACCTCGAAAATGATGTACACCGTAGTTGTCAGAAGTTAGCAAATAGGCGCAATGGTATCGTAATTACACTAAAAAGGTTAATAAATAGAATTCTGATTTAACCTATATCACAATTAAGGGTCAATTCACACCGAGACGCGACGCGACGCGACGATACTCAAAGAGGCCAATGATTTCGCGCTGCGCCGCGCGTCGTTGCGAGACGTATCGCAACGTCGCGAGGCGCATCTTAAAATCGTAGCAGGACGACGCCGTTACGCACGCCGCGCGTCCGGCGATGCACCGCTGCGTCACGATACGTCGCGCTACGCCGCGAGGCACCTCGAGGCGCAGTGCTGCGTGGTGCAACGTAATCCGAATTCTCACAATGTAATGTGTATCTTTTCGTGTAGTGAATAAAGTATATTCTGAGTCGCTCTATGAAAAATGTGCGCGCAGCGTCGCGTCTCGGTGTGAACTGACCCTAAGTAGAAAATAGTAGATTTTTGCATTTCTACACTGACATTGAGACTTAAAACCGCAATAAACGGTACTGCCCCTTGACACACTTATAGTAGCGCGTCTCTGGTAGCATTCGAGCTACAGTCATATCCCTGCTCTGTGTTTTAAAGAACTAGGCTTTGGATACAAACTTAACTAATGTGCTGAGGTGCCCCACGGATAAGATGTACCCCAAACGGCTTAAATACTTACATCGCAGTCATTAACTATTCAAAAGCAGTTAAACTCCTCGTTAACCAAAAAACGGTGACTGCATCTCGCGAGTTTAATGCACCCGTCATGGTTGGAGCTCGCGGCTGTTTGTGGTAATGTCCTTTGCTATATTATCTTTATTAGTCTAGCAATTAATACATACTAATATTAGCTTCCATGCAGGTAGGTATACGAGCCGAGTAGTTTCCGGCAGAGTAGAATAGGACCACTCCAAGTCTTCCCGTGGATGTCTTAGAAGGCGAATTAGGAAACACAAGCTAAACAAAGTTTTATTAGCCTAGCAATTATTACATAGTAATATTAGGTTCTGCCGTGTGGTTCCCGCCAGAGTAGAATAGGACCACTCCAAGTCTTCCCGTGGATGTCGTAGAAGGCTCAGGTAAAACAAGCTAAACAACGCTTAAACATCAAAGGGACCTGTCTTACCCGTTTGGTCAGCGTGGAGTGTAGAATAACTGACTGCTCTGGCTCTGGTAGTACAGCAAGGGTCATGCTCCTGCAGTGGATATTTTGTTACCTATAACATCTAAGCCTGTAACTTCTCATCAATATCATATATATTTGAGGAGCCCGATGGTCCAGTGGGTGTGAGCTCTATGAGCGCTTACGTATGTTAAGCAACCCCTGGTGCAGTCCCTACTTGGATGGGTGACCGAAAGTGGCATAAAAATATCTCGAGCTCCTCCGTGCTTCGGAAGGCACGTGTGCTTCGGAAGGCACGTTAAGCCGTTGGTCCCGGCTGTCATCGTTGATGGCAGTCGTTAAGCTACGTCAGATGCCTTAAGGCAGCTTGAAAAATCTGACACCAGTTTTGGCCACTTACACATCCGAAAAACAAACAATCAATATCATAATTTCAAATTAAGAGAAGTACTAACGTAATAAGTGACTGTACTGACGTATATTTTTTTCAATTTGATCCTAATTAGGAGTACAAGAATAAAATTACGAATGGCGGTAGTTTCACTTATGCCTCTTAAAACATGAAATTATGAGGATCAGTAAACATCCCGGAGCACCTTGGGGCTATTTTCCAAGCAACTAAAGCGTAGAGTTTACAACTCTGTTTATAGTGTTGCGCGGCGAACTTGACCCGCTTCGAGGCAAGGGCGGCCTATCTCCTAAGGGAATTTGATGAGAATCATTAATAATTTCTCCATCATATCATATTGGGCATTATCTTTAAGAATCCAGCCAGGGTTTCACAACTATTTAGCATACCACCTGCAAGGAACAATGTTGGTCATAATAATCGATGATAAGAAGTTGTGAAACATACAAGATTAACACAAGAGTCCAACAAGACTTATTTGCTGATAGTTTTTTAAATTTTAAACAAGCAATATCTCACCGTAAGTTATTTTTTTTCTGTCTTTACTCGTTGTCTCTTATATGTTTGCATGTATCATATAATTACTTAGAAATGTTGTGTGCAATCTACTATAGGATGTCAGAATAAAAGTGATTAGATATAAGTAGGTATTATAAATTGTTATGTTCTGCTCTCTGTGATTGTACCATAATAAATAAAATAAAAAATAGAAACTAGGTACATTTTCAAATTCATCGCAGACTGTTTCATTAATTAAGCGTAAAAAAAATACACTCGCTGACAGAAAAACTTGTTTCTAACAGATTAATTAAAGTGTGAACATAACGCTTTATTTTGCATTTTCGCCATAAGTGACCGTTTTTGACAAAAACGCTGAACGTAAAGCTTCAGTTGATTAAATAGTTTTAAGGGTTTTTAAGACCCTCCTAGCTTAAAATATTCAATAATGTCTTCGTTTTCTTTCAAATAATTTTAATGGGTGCAGCACTGGACTCCGTGTATCGTCTTAAGGGTATGTCGAGGGTCAATTTAAACGCTGTATATTCATTTATCTATTTTATTTCTTTATAGGTTTGTAACGTTTATGACAAGCAGACAAGATAATGAGAAACCCTAATAACGGCGTGGCAAACGCTCATATGACTGTTTACAGACTGTGAAAGCGTGTAATAATCACATTACATAATATAATTATTATGGCGTAATGACTTTCTCCTAAATACACTGTTTCGGTCATGATTAATTATAGTTTTTACTATATTTAGACGTTGATAATGCCTTTTATCTTGAAATGACTCAGGGAGATGGATTTATTAACCACACGTGACTTCCACCCTTGTTTCACATATTGTTCAATTGCGTTTAGTTAATTCTCCTCTCATTTTTTCTTCTCAAGAAGATTTTTACTAAAAACACGCCATACCTAAAATACTTAAACTTTGCCAAGAAATGAGCCTTTTTTTGTGCTGTGTGGTTCCCGGCAGAGTAGAATAGGACTACTCCAAGTCTTTCCGTGGATGTCGTAAGAAACAAGCTAAACAAAGCTTATAATCGAAGACCTCTCCAACCCGTCTGGCCAGCGTGGAGAGTGTAGGCCGAATCCTCTGACTGCTCTGACTAATATACGGCTATGGTAGTTCAGAGATCTCATCTTCCTGCAGTGGAGACTAACATAGACCTGATGATGATGATGAGCCTTTTAAGACTAGGAATAATGTTTGGATATTAACACGCTAACTGCATGGCGACACACGCAAAAATAGCAAATCGCACATCTTTCTCGGCTAGTGTCAGAAATACAGATTAACAGAAGGATAGCTTATTTTTTGTTGTGCCAAATGGTTACGCCCGTCCATGTGTGGGAATTTAAAGGAGTACGGCCAGAGGTCCTCATTATTATTTCCTTCCAAGCTGGTCTGGGGAAAAAACACTAAGATCTAAGGAATCATGCACGCAGATGATATGGCTAGGAACCCTTCACTATTCTGATTCCATTTTTCACTCACGTTTCGCGTCAAAATGTTAACTGGATGTTATGGCCTTAGGATCCGGCTACCACCACAGTCTACAGCTGTCTACTACCTAGTGGAAGAAGTGAGACTTAAAACTAAGTCTAACCCTTTCATTGTTATAAGCCTGCTTACCTCTTGTATATTGTACTTGTTCGGTTCGGTACGCAGTGCCGGAAGTTTTGCACGAATATCAATGTCATCAACTGGATTATTTAATACATATTTAAAAATCTACCATTTCTATATCTAATACGTATAACTAACGCCTAGATATGTTAATTTACAACTCCGTTGTCACCATCCCATCCAGTGGGGACAACGTTGGTGGTGACGAGTGGACTAAACCCAATTAGATTGGTGACGAAAAGCGGCAAAAAATATTTCAGACTATCCGCACTACGTCAGATTTCTGTATCCAGCAAAAAATTTCACGCTAGTGTTGACCATTTCCACACACGGAGAAAGCAAGCATCTGTACCCGTTTCTATTTGGTAGCAATATGTTCGACAAGCGGCAAAAAATATGTTAGACTTTCTCCCGCTACATCAGTTTTCTTCTTCTTCCTCGCCTTTTCCCTTTTTCTCTTTTATATTTTTAGTTTTAGTCCCACGTTAATGCAGCAAAACTTTGACACCAGTATTGGCCATTCACACACACGAAGTTAGCAAGCACCTGTACCCGTTTGTATTTGTAAGCAGTATGTTTGGCAAGCGGCAAAAAATATCTCAGACTTTCCCCCGCGACCTCAGTATTCTTCTTCTTCTTCTGCAAATTAAAAAAAAAATATGACGTTCAAAAAGCGATACATGATATCCAAATTTAAATAAAATTTCATTTCATTTCATTTCTTCTTCCTCGCCTTTTCCCTATTACGCTTTTATATTTTTATTCCCAGTTTTATGCAGTAAAAACTTGACATAGTGTTGGCCATTTACACACACGAAGTAAGCAAACATCTGTACCCGTTTGTATTTGTTAGCTATATGTTCGACAAGCGGCAAAAAATATCTCAGACTTTCCCCCGCTACCTCCGTTTTCTTCTTCCACGCCTTTTCCCTATTTCGCTTTTATATCTTTATTTTTATTCCCAGTTTTATTTGACACAGTGTTGGCCATACACACACACATGGAGTAAGCAAGCATCTGTACCCGTTTGTATTTGTTAGCAGTATGTTGCACACGCGCCGGCGCGCGTGGGCGCTCCCTTGCTGAATTTCTCAATACGATATAAATAGCTGTGTAAATAATAATAACCTAATAATAGCGCGGATTTGTACTGTAAAATTAGACGCGCCAAATCGATCGTGTCGCTTATCGTTAGACAAGCCTTTTATACGTTTCCTTGAGAAATCGATAATGCTTTTATAGTGTTTTCTTATGTTTTCGCGATTGTTACACATTTAAATAAAATTATTTTAATACGGTTTTTATCGCGTTTATTACATTATTTATACACATAACGTTTCGAGCACTTTACAGTGTTCGTGGTCGCAGGTAGACTAAGTTGACATTTGTCTAGTATTTTATAAGAACTGCAAAATCTACCGCCTAAAATATTTATTGATAACGTTCCGGATTTACGCAGTATTGGCTTACGGTGTCTGAAGGTCTTGCAGTCTTCTGCTTAGCTTGAGATTTGATTAAATTGATGACTGGATCCCAAGCAGGTGGTAACTGCCAACCATCCTCTCTATTGAAATTAGGATGTTTTTTAATTTCAATAGCCTCACGAAGCATTCTTGGAATGTATCTGTTTTCTTTTGCAAGGACTTGAGGATTATCAAAACGCATATAGTGGTTGGGTTTGTCTAGGGCATGTTCACAGACTGCAGACTTCGTTGAGCGCCTATGCTTCATGTCAGCAATATGTTCTTTTATACGGGTACCGATGCTTCTCTTTGTTTGCCCAATGTATGATAAACCACACTCACAGTCAATTTTATAAACTCCAGCATCTTGTAACGGGATATTAGATTTGACAGGTCTTAAAAGTTGGTTTATTTTCTTGTGCGGCTTGTAATAGGTCTTGATTGAAGCACGCTTAAGTATATTACCAATTTTGTCTGTAACTCCCTTTACATATGGTAAGATGGCAGGAAAGCGATCAACTGTGTGAGACTTTGGGCGGCTTCTGTGATGTGTTTTTGGGAGGTTGAGGTTGTTGCTTCTTAAAACCGATTTTACTCGTTGAAGCTCCTCCTTGAGGTGGTGGGTGTCACAGATGCCATGTGCTCTCTGAAACAAAGATTTACCAACGGTAGCCAACTGACATGGATGATGATGGGATTTGCCATTGAGATATTTGTCGTTATGGGTAGGCTTTCTGTACACAGTATGACTAATAGTATTATCAGGATTTCTAATTATTAAAATGTCAAGAAAAGCTAATGAATTATTTGTCTCAGTTTCTAAGGTGAATTTAATTTTGTTATTAATTGAATTAAGATGGTTTAGTAATAAAGATACTTGAGTTTTTGGGAGAACAACGAAAGTATCATCTACGTACCGTTTGAACATCTTCGGCATAGCCAGGGTGGATGAAAGAGCCTTCTCCTCAAGGTCTTCCATAAATATATCGGCGACAATGGGGGAGACTGGTGACCCCATGGCAACACCGTCGATTTGTAGGTAAAATTTATTCTCCCAGAAAAGGTAGCCATTTTGTCATAACCAGTGGCGGCTCGTGACTCAAAGACCTGGTGGTGCACATCATAAAACATGCCTAAACAATATGGATAATTTCTAAGCGCAGAAATAAGTAATTCTCTTATTTAGATAAAGCATTTTTTATTTGTACTTTAATAAGATCAATAAGTGAAATAAAACAAAAACAGCGAAAGTAAAACACGCACAAATACAAACGTAAGACAATTTATACGAAAAATACCTAATCCGAACATTTCCGAACGACGGCGTTCGTCCCACGTCGGGCCCCGTGCGGCGCACGGGATTTCGCTAAACTTCCATACAAATCTTCCGTCTCACGCGCCAGGCGTTTTGTCGCCTTTTCCATAGTAGCTGTATAGGCGCGCTGCGTGCACTAGAAGCGGGCGCACGGCACAATATTTTGTCAAGCGAAAATAGTACTTATTTTGTTAACCACATGACTGATTTTCATTTTACACAAAAATAAATTTATATTTACGTAAAACTGCTTATTTATTCTTAATATCAATGTTATTTTTAGTATATATTTAAGCTTAAACTGGTAGTGCGGCGCACGAGTGCACTCAAAGGGGAGCCGCCACTGGTCATAACCTTAACTCTATGGGCAAGTCATTGGCTATCATTATACATAGGCAAAATCATCGTTTTTGACTAAACGATGGAGTCATAAACCTCAAGAAAAAAATACCACTATATATAAGAAAAAGAGAGTAAAAGTATTATGAGATGGTTGCAGTACTAAAATGTGCTAGAAAGTGCTTCGTAATAAACAATTAAATTTAGAGAGTGAAATAAATATATGTATGTACCTAAAAAAACACAGTTTAAGTTAGCCCTACAGTTACTTGTGAACTTGTGTCGGGGGATACTAACTCAACGATATGTGCGGTTAAAACATGTTTGACTAATTGGAACTTTGAGGCTTTGTATTTGAGGACTAACTCCTATATTTTATGATGAACATATACATAAACATCCAACACCCCAGACTGATTAAAAATATCGTTTTCAATCGAATCCGGAATCATTCCTGAGTCCCTGTGATTCAAGGCACTTTCTTCCTTCACCAACACCACTAAGTCAGAGAAAGGGTTGAACGTGGGTTCAGATGACTTGATTATCAATAAATAATAATTGTCGATAATAACAAATGTCAATCTACTTGCTGACCACGAATTTCTTTAACCATTTCTCTAATAATGTGGATTTTATTTATGAATGCACATTAATTATACTCTATCTAAAATCGTTTTGCTAAGCGATGATAATGCAGCTGGATTAGGTTAATACTTTGGTTCACGATAAAGGTGAAATTTGCAAAAGACGCTTTATCAAGAAGTTTTAATGCTCTGAAAGTTCTAGGTTCCCCGTGGGTGGGAAGCAATAACACTAAAGAAATAACAGTAATAAATTGGCTCCAGCGCTCGTGATGTCATCTCCTTGAGTTAATACTTCGCTACGGGATCAGTTTCAAGGCATACATGTATTGAGACTAGTTGCAATTCTGTTCGAACTAAATTAACTTTGACTTTCCCTGAAAAAAAGTATCGCATGTTTTCTAATAATTGTTCATGATAGATTCCTCTTCAAGATTTTTTCATGTTTAGTTTCTTTCTCGAATCGGATCTATGGGAATGTGCTGGGCAACTTATGTTTTTGGATATTTAAATTTTCTGACGATATGGCGGGTTGACCTTGACAAGTTTTGGAATGGCTGGCAGCAAGTTGCACTAGATAGGAATGAATGGAAGAAGAAAAAAAGAGTCCTTTGCCCAACAGAGGAACACAAATTAGGCTAATTAAAAACAAATGTTTACCAATAAATGCGCATCCAAGTGTTATAGTCACCAAATACTATGTCAGTAGAAAATCGCGTTGGGACCTCGGTCTACTAGAGAAGTAGAAAAAATCCTAGAATCAGTAAAACTAAAGTTTCCGAAAATGTTACTGAAAATGGTTTTTTGAGCTAAAACTAAAACTCGATTAAAACAAAAATTGCAATATTAAAGAATTAGAGGTATTCGCAAGGGAATATATTTGGACTATTTGTATCTTCAACACATACCACAGAACAGAATTCATGTCCCATTTTAAAGCCCGAGCAAGAATTTAAATACCCGAGCCCTCACGTACTGAGCGCGCCGCATGAATGAGTCATTAGCAGATAATATTTTTTAGAGCTAAAACTATAAATCGATTGAAACAAAAATTTCAATGTCCAAGATTTAGAGGTATTCGCACGGGAGTATATTTGGACTACTGTGTTTTTAACATACATACCAAAGGTGACTTAGGAAACACACCTAAACAAAGTTTATAAATTTCCAAAGAGACCTCTCCAACCCGTCTGGCCATTATAGAGAGTGTAGGCATAATCCTCTGACTGCTCTGGCTAATATATGACTCTGGTAGTACAGAGAGGGTCGAGCTCTTGCAGTGGAAACTAAAAAAACCTTATGAAGATGATGATGACGTACCATACAATTCATTTTCCGTTTTAAAGTCCGAGTAAGAATTTGAATACCCGAGCCCTCACGTACTGACGCGCCGCATGAATGAGTCATTAGAGATAATGTGGTGCATATCGTCACACGCGGCTCGCTAGGAAATAGCCGGTGACGCGGCTCCGGTTGCTTCCGAGCTACGCAGTGATATGATATCGAGTTGTTAAATTCCGATACTTTTGCTCTTTGCAGAGGCGTAGAGATACAATTCCATTTTTGATTGGACACGGAAATCACCGTAGTGATAAGTAGGGAATGCAACCCGAAAACCCGTATTTCTACACATTATTTCATAGAATATGATATCGAGTAGTTACATTCCGATACTTTTATCTTTGCAGAGGCGTAGAGATACTCTTCCCTTTGAAATGTGGATGAATATGGAAATCATTCTAATAATAGGTAGGGAATGCAACCGGGATAGTCAGAAAATCCGTATTTCTACAAATTATTTTATAGGTTATGATATCGAGTAGTTACATTCCGATACTTTTGCTCTTTGCAGAGGCGTAGCATCTATTTCAATCAATCGTGCCAAATTATCTTTAGTTCTCATTGTGTTACAAAGAGCACGTAAGCCCTGTTAGGTCAGATTCCTTCTAATAGAGTCTCTAACGGTTTCATTTCAATTTATTTTTACCAGTATTTGGCCGCGCTGATCGTTTATCGTAGCCTTCATTGAGAACTTACATGCATACAAATTATTCCTGTAGAAAACCCACCTAATTTGATTTGACTTGTACCTCCTAACACCAGGCCCAGACGGCATAGAAAACAGTTTCCATGGGCAGCAGCATCGGAACCGATATACGCCAAATAATCTACGTTCACCAATCAGTTTGACTTTAAGAGCGTATCCTAGCAGTTTGTTTTTATGAAAAAACTATTGTGCCTCTAGAAGCAGTTTTCTGCGAGAAAATAGAAAAATACATTTGTGTAGAAACCATATTAAAAAAAATACTGCTAGGATACGCTCTTAAAACCCCCACAATGATGGGAAATTCTAGTGGGAGACCTATTTTCAGCTGTGGACTTCTTGTGGCTAGGATGATGATGATGATAAAACTGCCCAGGGGAGATCACTAGACTTTTGTCAGGTCGGACAGGAGTCATCGGGTGGAATATCGACTACACGTTACATTAGACAAGCTGTATAAGATGCCTAACAGCTTGAAAAATCTCATCCGACTTCCAAAATTGAAAATAGTAGAGGTCAAATTGATAAATCCTCCTTTTCTGATAAGTCAGAGGTTAGGTCAGCAGCAATTTGTAGTCCAAGGCTGGGACGCTATTTATAGCCTTCTTGAAATAGCAGTAAGCGAAATGTTTGTAACTTCCGTCATATCATGGCTTGTTTTGCCTACATTTTACATTATTCTGTATTCTTAGAGAAGAGTCGGAAGACATCGGAAATATTCCTCATCCATGTTTCCGCTCTGCTCATCATCAGCATCCTCAGTTCTCTATTTCAAAATTTCGTATTCAACATTCAACTTCACAAAAGCAACTGGCCCCTAGTTTTTAGATTTTGCATAAAAAAAAAATATATTTAGAGACTTTCAAAAAGAAATAAATGTATCCAATTTTAAATTAAAATCTTTGACTAACGATCCCAACTTATAAAAGTTATAAATGCGAAAATTAGTCTCTTTTTAATTTTTTATATTGGCTTTTTGGTTTAGTAATTAAATTAAAGAGCGTATTTAGCGTAGTCAATCATTTTGTAATTGTGCTTCTGGGTACAGAGAAGGACATAGAGTACTTAATCTGAGATGAATTCAGATGTTGGGTTTGATGCGCAGTGCATTTGCTATTTCTTTTTCTAATTTACTAAATTTTGGTATCGGCCATTTTGATTGTTGGTAGTTTCTTTTTCATGCTTGAAATGGTCAACACTAGTGTCAGATTTTGCGAGTTGCCTAAAGGCATCTGATATATTTTAACGACTGCCATCAATGATTACAGCCGGGACCAAAGGTTTTACGTACTTTCCAAAGCAAGCAAGCTCGAGATATTTTTCCGGTATCGGCCAGTATTCTTTCGTTTCATGCCAGTAATTATCGTCTCATAAAAACTTCGTAGTTTTTTAGGTGTTTGGCTTGTCACTGCTGACAGGTTACCTTTGCCAAACGTGCGCCTTATTGAGAACAATGGTTGACAAATAAAAATAAGTGCGCACAGTGGGCCAGTCGGTCCGCGGAAAATGTCCAGGAACAATAATAGTGGCCATTTGGCGAGTCGCCATCGCGCCTCGTAAACAGTGCGCGTCCGTAATTGGGACCAATGTTTGGGCACCAGACATTTCACTAGATTCCTCTTTAAATGTTTTTTTTTTTATTGGTTTTCGAGGTTTTTTGTAGATTTGTGATAATTGGAATTTAGTCCATGCTGGTCTGGGAGAAAAGGAAACACGTAGAATGTACCAGCTGCTTCTCTTCCCGCGCAGATCGTAAAAGCCGATCGAGGGAATGGGGTCAGGGATCATGTTAATAGGCGATGCGGCTAGCAACCCATCAATATTTTGATTCCGTTCTCACTAACAAGCCCACCAACATGTGGCCTTAAGGTTTTACAGACTTAGGCTTTGTCTACCCCGCAAGTGAGAAAGACGTGAAAGTATGTATGTGGAATTTGGTAAATACATTTGCATGGGTATCTCTCAAGCAAGGGAGTGATTTGGAACCGCTGATGATTATGAATGTGAGGTCCAAGCTAACCCAGCTCTGTAGAGCGAGCCTTACATAAAATGGATGAGGATAGGTCTAGGTGTTGCTCAGAAGAGAGAGAGAGAGAGAGAGTTCAGAAAGTAGTAGTTGAGATAGAGTGAGATCAAGCCCGAGTTTGCTTAACATGCGTTAGCGCTTATATCATAGTGCTTACGAACACGGGGCCTTCGCTTCGACCTCCTCCATTTTTTCATTAATTATCTTTTATTCTATTAATAGTCGCGTCGCCTAGTCCTACGACCTGTGATTTATTCTAAGCTATTCAGCTTTCCTCTGGTCTAAGCTAATGAGTTATAAAAATACAAAGGAAATTACTATACCCTATAATACCTAATATTTTTTCTATTGTCCTATATCGGTATATTACTGACGGGGCCCCCAAGAAGCTACGTGGGGGTCCTTTAATGAGGTCGTTTCTTATATCGTTTAAATTGAAGATTCCAACGGGTATTTAATCACGTCGTTTTCTCTTACGGGATAGCTTGAGCCATGTGTGTGATCTAAAGCCAATGTTTTGCGTGATAGGTGTGTAGGTGTAAAAGGGAATTACAATAAGTTGCATTATTTAAAAAAATATAAAATTCCCAAGACTGCCATTTTGGGAGTGTATTTCCGCCATATTGAGTTTTTGTTGATGTTACACAGTCTATGCCACTCCGGGGAAGAATAGTAAGTTATGTTTGATGCAAGAACGGTAAGCTGGATACTATAGTCAAGCCGAGTGCTTGTAAAAAACCGATGACTATAATAGACTGCTTACTGAGTACTAGCATCATACGACATTTTTCAATGCATTTGCGAAACAAAATCAGGATTGCAGTTCAGCATATAAGGAATTTATTAAAGTTAAGAATCAAAGCAGTTTGGAAAAATAACATAAAATAATGAGGTTTATTTTTTTTTTCAAAAATGTACGTACTCTCGGTCTGATAACCTTCTCCTTTTTTTCACGAATCAGAAAAAAGTTTTCATGTTCAGCCATGTTCAGCATGAAAACTTTTGATTCTATGAAAAAGGTTCAATTGTGTATCTCTGCCATTGGGCTGTTCAGCAGTGATTATTGGTGTAAAGTATATAGTCCCGTAAATACATCATTAGTCATAACGATCCAAGTTTCGATGCCATAAGGACCATATTAATAGCAAATGTATTTAAAAAAAAGCTTTTGCTTAGCTTAGCTAGGATATTAATTTCATAATCCACGCATCAATTCGGCACACAATTGCAATATAGACAGCCAAATGCATACTTTTACACCGCACAATGAAGGGAAAGCGGTAATTATTGCAATTAGTGAGTTTTGGCGCGCGGCGCTATGTGGGTCGGCTGGTCGGCTGGAGATTCGCGCGCTTTCTTATTTTTAGGTTAGTTTCCGACATGTTGCGTTCCGTTCCGAGAATATTTTAATATAACTGACGCTGAATTTGATACCTACTATTTTATCTTACTTTGCTTCTGAAAAATTTTTTGATCATTAGGACATTTTAATAACTAAAGATTAATTGATAACGATTTACAGTTTCGTAGTAAACAAGTACCTAACCTTTATAATTCCGCCAGGACCGTCTGTCTGCCCGCGGTTTAATTAGACTTTATGTACTATGAAGCTGTAATTTGGCATACAAATCATCATCACATATTTAACCCTTAAACGCGCGGTGTTGTATATAAACAACATACCGAAATTTGTCTCAGTAAATAAAATTTATTTTCCTTATACTATTATATTTATATAAAAATAAAACTAATAAATATAAACTGTAAAAATAATACGGTTTTTATATAAACAATATGACATTTAGATTTTTTTTTAAATTTACAACCTACAAAGGGACGTTTTGGCGGGAACCTCTCTGGATACGGGAATGCAACCTATTTTAGAAAAAAAGAAAAAAAAAAACCTTTTTTCGTGATATGGTAATAGTGAAAATTGAAATAGATTTTTAATAATATAAATTATCTTAATCTGAAAAAATAAATTAAATAATTTGAATAAATAAAAAATTATAAGAACTTGCATTTTTGACAATATTTTTGTTTTATTGACATTTTTGGGGAAAAAAAAACAAACATTTTTTTTTATTATTTTTTTCGTAA
This sequence comes from Rhodophaea formosa, assembly GCA_963082605.1. Classification (NCBI taxonomy): domain Eukaryota; kingdom Metazoa; phylum Arthropoda; class Insecta; order Lepidoptera; family Pyralidae; genus Rhodophaea; species Rhodophaea formosa. Next base: position 16,441,233 of record OY720224.1, on the reverse strand, counting down.
ATATAAAATTGTAAACTAACAATTAAATAAGTTTTTTTTTGAAATCCAATAATTCGCGAATTTAAGGGTTAATCACGCTGTGTAAGTGGTGAAATAAAATGTATCACATCACATCACTATCACCGATACTACCAGAGCCATATATAAGCCAGAGCAGTCAGAGGATTTGGCCTACATTCTCCACTCTGGCCAGACAGGATGGAGAGGTCTCTTTGATGTTTATGAGCTGTGTTTAGCTGGTGTTTCCTAAGTCGCCTTCTACGACATCCACGGGAAAACTTGAAGACTGGAGTGGTGTTCTACTCTGCCGTGAACCACACGGTATCATGTCATCGGCCGTACTTTTTGTCGGGTCTTCATTACTTTTTGTCAGCCTAATTTGATTTCCCTTTGAAGGACGAAACTTTCCCCTTTAATATCTACGAACATTTCTTCTTTCTTCACTGGTTCAACTCTACTGTCTGTTTCATAAGTATCTACTTATTTATAATTTTATTCTTTTTCTTCCGCTTCAAACACATCATAGAAAGTAGAAACGTCAGGGGAAATTAAATAAGTAGTAGGTGCCTGCTAAGTCCAGTTAATATTAATAATTTTCTTTAAAATTGTGTGAACTACTTCCAGGTGGGGCGCATCCCCGCGGACCACCCGTTAGTGGGCGGACACAAAGGACCGGTGCTGGACATCGCGTGGTGTCCCCACAACGACAATGTCATCGCCAGCGGCTCAGAGGACTGCGTTGTCAAGGTATGTACCTACTTTAGATTAAGAGCTAGCGAACCATCTGACTAACCCGTTTCCCACAAAGCTAGAAATTTTTTAAATTATATTTTATTATCTGCTAATTATAAAAATACCGGTCTGGCAGGGATATCGCGGTTGCGTCATCATCCCAAAAATTTTTGAAAATGCAAAAAAAAATTTTTTCGTAACCTTCTGCCACAAGGCTACAATTTTAATATGTTATATTTTAGGTATTTTTAAGTGTAAAAATTGCCAACCTATTTTGAGCGTTGCATGTGTGTGCCAGACGATAGCAAAGTTGTCATTGGGACGGTAATTCATAACCTTCTCCCACAAGGCTACAATTTTAATATGTTATAATTTAAGTATGTTTAAGTGTAAAAAAAAATCGCCAACCTCTTTTGAGGGTTGCAAGTGTATGCCAGACGATAGCAAAGTTGTCATTGGGACGGTAATTCATAACCTGCTGCCACAAGGCTACAATTTTGAGGGAACATTCTTTCAATTGTTTATAAAATATATGTAAACAGCCAGACCATTCTAGCGGTTACAAGTACCTGCCAGATGACTATATAATAGTCATGTCGCTCGACGGGAGTGCGCACAACTTTGCTATCGTCTGGCACACACTTGCAACCCACAAAAGAGGTTGGCGATTTTTTTTTACACTTAAACATACTTAAATTATAACATATTAAAATTGTAGCCTTGTGGCAGAAGGTTATGACTTACCGTCCCAATGACAACTTTGCTATCGTCTGGCACACACTTGCAACCCTCAAAACAGGATGGCAATTTTTTTTTACACTTAAACATACTTAAATTATAACATATTAAAATTGTAGCCTTGTGGCAGAAGGTTATGAATTACCGTCCCAATGACAACTTTGCTATCGTCTGGCACACACTTGCAACCCTCAAAATAGGTTGGCAATTTTTTTTTGCACTTAAATATACTTAAATTATAACATATTAAAATTTTAGCCTTGTGGGAAACGGGTTAGTCAGGTGGTTCACGAGCTCTCCCACGTCGTCTGGCAGGTACTTGCAACCACTAGAATGGTCTGGCTGTTTACATATATTTTTTAAACAATTGAAAGAATGTTCCCTCAAAATTGTAGCCTTGTGGCAGCAGGTTATGAATTACCGTCCCAATGACAACTTTGCTATCGTCTGGCACATACTTGCAACCCTCAAAAGAGGTTGGCGATTTTTTTTTACACTTAAACATACTTAAATTATAACATATTAAAATTGTAGCCTTGTGGCAGAAGGTTACGAAAAAAAATATTTTTGCATTTTCAAAAATTTTTGGCATGATGACGCAACCGCGATATACCTGCCAGACCGGTACTTTTATAATTAGCAGATAATAAAATATCATTTAAAAAATTTCTAGCTTTGTGGGAAACGGGTTAGTCAGATGGTTCACGAGCTCTCCCACTACTTGTATTTTGGGAGCACTTGAATATGAAGTAAAAATCTAGTATAACATATAATAACTTTGTAATTACTAACATATAATAACTTTGTAAGGCATTACAACAAACATGCTATGAATCATTCATAAAAAGATCAGAAAATAGTATAAGTAATGATCCTAAAAAATTCTGGGTTTATGTAAAGTCTAGAAAGAAAAATCAAGCTACTTATCCTAAAAACATGGTATATAATGCAACGCCTTTAAATGACGAACAAAATATTTGCTTTGCCTTTAATGACTTTTTTAACAAAAATTTTAATAATAATACCAATAACTCAATTGATTATAATAGATTGAATAATGCTAACCAACATCATGTCTTAATTAATTCTATAGTTACTGATAAGGAAGAATGTCTGAAATTACTACAAAACTTGAATATAAATAAAGGAGCTGGTAGTGATACAATACCCCCGGTGTTTTTCGTTAAAACTGCTAAATTCCTAGCTGCACCACTATCCTATATTTTTAATCGTAGTTTTCGTGAGGGTTATTTTCCAAATGTGTGGAAAACAGCGCACATCGTACCTGTCCACAAAAAAGGATTAAAGACTCGCATAGAAAATTATCGACAAATCTCCATTTTGAACGTTTTAGCTAAAATGGCTGAAACAATTGCACATGACCGCATATATAATGCTGTAAGACCTCTAATTCCACAACAGCAACATGGTTTCGTAAAAGGTCGATCAACTAATACAAATCTGGCAGTATTTACTGATGATATTTTAACTGATATGGACAATGGCGGTCAGGTGGATGTAATATACACGGACTTTGAAAAAGCCTTCGATCGCGTTGATCACCGCATACTTATCTGTAAGCTGGCAGAAATTGGCATATGCGGTGACTTACTCAGATGGGTAGAATCGTATCTTCGCAATCGTAGTCAGGCAGTTGTTCTGGGAGGGCATAAGTCAGATTTTATAAACGTTCCATCTGGAGTTCCTCAGGGATCTATCTTGGGGCCCTTATTCTATGTTCTCTATTTATATGACATTGGCAGTCATATTAAACATGCAAAATTTATAATGTATGCTGACGATACCAAAATATATCATCGCATAAAAAACGCGATTGATGCTCAACATTTACAAGAAGATCTTGATAGACTTGCTGAATATTACGCACTAAACAATGTCACTGTCAATGTCAATAAATGCCAATATATTAGTTTTACACGTAAAACAAAGAAAATAATGTTCAATTATAGCATAGATGGAATTAAAATTAATCAGACGGATTTAGTAAAAGATTTGGGTGTACTTTTAGATGCCAAACTAACTTTCACTCAACACATTGCTGCAACCGCTTTAAAAGCATACCGTAACTTAGGTTTCATAACTCGTGTCAGCCGTCCTTTTACAGACATAAGATGTTTTAAAATACTGTACTACACGTATGTCCGCAGCACGCTTGAGTATTGTAGTGGCATCTGGAATCCACCGTATGTATCAAACATTGAGGCCATTGAATATGTTCAAACTAAATTTATGAAACGTCTGAATTACTTAACCCAACAGATGATTCCAGATTACAAAGAATCCTGCAAACATCATAACATACTGACACTTGAGAACCGTCGTGTTTTACTGGACATGCTATTTTTGTATAATGTATGTAATGGTAACATAGATTGCACTGAACTTACAAATAAAATAATTAGATTCCGCGCACCTTCCACTCGAACTCGTCATACTTCCCTGTTTCATACCCACCCTGCGAAAACTAACTACGCCGTGAACGCAATAATCACCAGATTGCACCGTACATTTAACAAACATTTCTTCGATATCGATCTCTTTCATCTAAAAAAATATTCACTTAAATGTAAATTAACAGACATAATAGAAAATATGTAGTAGTTTTTAGGGTAGTAAATGTGATAGACATTGCACATTATAAACGTTTAAAGTTTTGTTCTGTTTTACATGTTTGTGTTCACTTTTGCAAACTACTTTCATTAATTTCAAGGGAGTACCTACATATGTCTTGCTCAATAATATTAATATATAACTAAATAAAATAAAAAAAAAGAATTCGTGCTATCTGTATTAAACTAAAAAATGTAAATCTGTTATTGGCTGTAAGTGTAATTTATAAGATTTTTTATTGTTATATTCATAAGAGCTGTAGATTTTGTGATAATAAATAAAATAAAATAAAAATAAAAGTAATGTAACAAAGTCCATATGTAGAAAATTCACAACGGGTTGCACTCCGGGAGTGCCGGCAGAATCAATCAATCAATCAATATTGATTTTCAAGAATACAGCAATACATAGACGTTAAAATTATTATTAGGTACATGTATTCAACCTTAGAGCAAGGCATGCAAATGTTAAAATGGTACATTATTAAAAAGTCAAATTATAGAAAATAAATATAAACATTGAAAAAATTTAATCACAAATCATTTTGATTACAATAGATTGAATATTCATTAATGTCATAAAAATTAAAACTTAAATACTGTCATTTATAATTTAATAACTATCCTAACAGCAGTCACCATCCATGGATGTGATCACATACGCACAGTCGCGCAGGCGCTTTTTTCACTTCAAAAATGACAGCAACTTAACTTACTGTTTGTGGCATACACTACAAGTAGTACAACATAGTACTAACGTACAGAACGGTAATTCGTATCGTCCCTTCCCTCGCAATCCCCGCAAGTCTCCCGACCTAAAGAGTACGTAAGGTTTCGAAAAACAAACTTAGATGCCACTATACTCAGTCGCACCGCACGTTACGCGCCGTCTCTTATACGAACGTTAGTATGTACTTGAATCAATTCTACGGTGTCGACCCTGATAGTTAACTCACACACAGACATATTAATCTCAGAAATTGAAGATTCCCTTGTCACGTAGAAAATACTCGATGAGAGGCGTTGATGGGTAAATATTTTCAATTTTATGTCAATAATCTGTTTGGGTACAGTCTAATAGTCCGTGAACTTCCTAGTTCGTGATAACGCGAATCCTAGTTTGTGATAACGCGATAAGCATGAGTTAATGTACTATCGTTAGTTTGTATATAGTTGTTTGTTTTTCGTATGTGTAAGTGGCCAACACTGGTGTCAGATTTTTCAAGCTGCTTTAAGGCATCTGACATAGCTTAACGACTGCCATCAACGATGACAGCCGGGACCAACGGCTTAACGTGCCTTCCGAAGCAGGGAGGAACTCGAGATATTTTTATGCCACTTGCGGTCACCCATCCAAGTAGGGACTGCACCAGGGGTTGCTTAACATACGTAAGCGCTCATAGAGCTCACACCCACTGGACCATCGGGCTCCTCAGTTTGTATATAGTAAACGAGATAGTTAACGCGAGCACGAGTAAAAAATAGTAAACAACCCTTTAAAGAGACACGAATATCTTGTTAAAAATATTATAGCCTTAGTTACTCAGGAGGGTGCAAAGATTCTATCATCTAAATCCTTTAAGATATTTAAATAAACAATAAATAAAAAAAAGGAATGGAACCGTCATTTATTGCCACACACTTCAAGTACACTTACATCACTAGGTAGGTTCATTACCATTAAGTATTATGTATGTTGGCAAAGGTATGCCTCAGCTTGTGCTGCCTCAGAAAGGCATCTTAGGTAGCGCTTATTTTCAGGCACCCCTTCTCCCCGAGATGTTGTTTAGTGTTATTTTGTCCCTGATTTAGAAGTTGTGGCGGAATAAAGACGACTAACGGGACGGGTTCAAAACGTGGTCGCTTACTATAAGCCTCATAAGAAAGCTCAAGACATAGCTCAGTGGATTAGTTTCTTAAAGTGGCAGTGGGCGGGGGACATAGAGCGCATAACTGACGGCCGATGGAGCATAAAGGTCTTCGATTGGCGACCACGTACCGGCAAGCGCAGCGTTGGACACCCGACGAACAGGGGGGCGGACGAACTGACCAAGGTAGTAAGGAAACGCTGGATGCAGGCCGCTTCCAACCAGTCATTTTGGAAAACTTTAGGAGACGCCTATGTCCAGCATTGGACGTCTTACAATTTTTTAAAACATACGTGAATTCGATAGAACAATATACATTCATATTATCACGTCTTTTCCCTTGCGGGGTAGAAAGAGCCCAGGTCTATAAAACCTTAAGGCCACGTTTAGCATGTTGGTGGGCTTGTAGATAAAACAATACACTACTCTGTCGGGTAAAAATAAGGAAGTTACATACGTATTTATATTTTAATTTAAGGTGTGGCAGATTCCCGACGGTGGGCTATCGAGAACGCTGACGGACCCCGTGGTGGACCTGGTGTACCATCAACGTAGAGTGGGGCTGGTCCTATGGCACCCCACCGCGCAAAACGTGTTGCTGACGGCTGGCTCCGACAACCAGGTACAGACACCTCCCTGATGTAGTCAGGACAGACAATAAGACCTGGTGTACCATCAAAGTAGAGTGGGGCTGGTGCTATGGCACCCCAGCGGAACGTTTTGCTGACGGCTGGCGCCGACACAACCAGGTACAGACAGCCTGATGTAGTTAAGACCCTCAGACATGGTGTACCATCAGCGTAGAGTGGAGCTGGTGCTATGGCACCCCACCGCGCAGAACGTGCTGCTGACGGCTGGCTCCGACAACCAGGTACAGACAGCCTGGTGTACCATCAACGTAGAGTGGGGCTGGTTCTATGACACCCCACCGCGCAGAACGTGTTGCAGACGGCTGGATCGCGTGCTACTCTGTGCCCAGTCTTTCTTTTATTACGGATAAGGAAAGCGCAAAACCGAAGCGTATGGCATGCACTAGATTAGGCATATATCCTGCAACTGAAGATTTAAGCTGCTTAAGGAGAAGAAGACCTAATGTGTATGTCTCTTACAATGCTTTTTTAAAATAAACTATTTTCCTTATAGATCGCGATATGGAACGTAGGCACGGGCGAAGTGCTGCTGAGTTTGGACTGCCACCCCGACCTCATCTACTCGGCCTGCTGGAACTGGACCGGCTCCAAGCTGCTCACCACCTGCAGAGACAAGAAGATCAGGTACCATGACTTTGAGACAATCTCTTCAGATCGCGATATAAAACATAGGCATGATCAGGTTCAATGGGAAACTCACAAGGTGCTCTAAACTGAAAACCAGTTCGAGATATTCCTATGATTCACATAAAACACATTTTTTAGATTTTTTAGTTGAGTTATAATAGAAATATCTTCAAAAAACTTTGGGATTTCAAGAATAAGTTAAATAATTTGCATAACACTTTACAAAAAATAAATGTCTGTCATCTGATTTCGAACCACCGCAAACTATGGATATACCAAACCCTAATTTTATATAAACAGGGGTACACGAGCTGTACGTACCAAATTTTGAAATTCTTCAAAAGAAGCTAACTAACACCGTTGAGTTTAGCGCACACCTAAAATCTGTACTATAAAGACGCCGGCCACGACACGATTGCTTTAAACGTCTGTTTCTTGGAGTATGGCACGTCTACCTTAGTTTATATACAAGTCTTTAGGATATACTAATAATACATTTGTTTCCAGGATAATCGACCCCCGTAAAGGCGAAGTGGAGTCCGAGGCGATCGCGCACGAGGGCAGCAAAGCGTCGCGCGCCATCTTCCTCAAACACGGACTCGTCTTCACCACCGGGTAAGATCCGAATATACTATGATTGAGACAGACAGGGTAGAAAGGTCTACCATTAATAAGTCGATCTTAAAAAAAAAAATACTTTTTAAGGTCGTAGACAAAAATCAATTTTTCTTTTCATTTAAATAAAATTATTTTAATACGGTTTTTATCGCGTTTATTACATTAATTATACACCTAACGTTTCGAGCACTACAGTGTTCGTGGTCGCAGGTAGAGGTTTTGTTTTCTTCAAACCTATTCGTGCGGTGTATCCATAAATAGGTTTTTTAAAAAAACATTGAGTTTCCTAAAACCATCATTTTTCAAAGTAAATTGTCGAGATCGAAGCTGTAATTTGAGACCGACCTTTTAAGGGTTAATGTGCTCTTCAATATCAGATTGTTTTAGCTGGCATTTAATACTTCATCTACTTTAATTATTTTTTAAAATATTTCTTTTGTTTACAGGTTCAGTCGAATGTCTGAACGTCAATACTCGCTCCGCACCCCGGACGCGCTCGGCGAGCCCATCGTGACCGTGGAGATCGACACCAGCAACGGGGTCATGTTCCCTCTCTATGATCCTGACACCAATCTCATTTACCTCTGCGGGAAGGGAGACTCCGTCATCAGATACTTCGAGGTGAGTCTCTACGACCCTGACTTTAACATAAAATAGATACCTATATAAATTAACACCCAAGAGCCAGGCCAATCTGAAAAAGATCGTTTTTCACCATGACCTGACCGGAGATCGAACCCAGGACCACTTGTCTCGCAGGCTGGCATGTTAACCACTGCTCCACGGATGCCGTGAACTATTTCTTTCGTCTTTCGTTAAACTAGAATATATCTGAGTGGCAATAATACTCTCTGCACACCTCGCTCTGCGCTTGGCCCCCAAAATGATCATGATTCATGATCATTTTGGGGGCCAAGCGCAGAGCGAGGTGTGCATGATTCATGAAAATGTATACCAGCAATGGTGTCATGTTCCCTCTCTATGATCCTGACACTAACCTCTGCGGGATGGGGGACTCCATCATCAGATACTTCGAGGTGAGTATTTCTTTAATCTCTTGTCATTTTACTACAATGTATATTAATGGCAATAATACTACACCAGCAACGGGGTCATGTTCCCTCTCTATGATCCTGACAAATCTTATCTACCTCTGCGGGAAGGGGGACTCCGTCATCAGATACTTCGAGGTGAGTATTTCTTCTATGTCTTGTTCATCATCATCATCAGCTTTCCATAACCCACTGCTGGGCATAAGCCTCCCTTTGTCTGCGCCATTCTTCTCTATCTTGTTATTTTACTAAAATTATCTGAATGGCAATAATACTACACCAGCAATGGAGTCATGTTTCCTCTCTACGACCCCGACACCAACCTCATCTACCTCTGCAGTTGTAAATCCGTCATCAGATACTTTGAGGTGGCTTTTATGGCGAGTGCGTAAATTAAACCATTGAGACTGATACCAGGAAAAGTAATATAATTACTAGAAATGCTAACTTATATACTAAGGAAATATACATGTCGCATTAGTAGGGGAGATCGCTGATTTAGGAATACGTGTATATTCTTACGTGATGTACGTGTCTTGCTAAGTTAACAATATTTAAACACTTCCTGCAGGTACATCACGTTCGTATTCCTAAGGTCGCAATAGCTTTTATCTTTGCCATTTCACTAAAAAATATCTGAGAGGTAATACTCGCTGCGCACCTCGGACTGCGGTCAGAACTTGCTACTTTCTGGATACCGGACGGCGCCGTTCCAGAGATAGACCAAGAAGATGGCGAAGCGATATAGATGGATATTTGTACGTGGCCAGCTATAACGCAGGATAGAAATGAATGGAGAATTCAGTGGGATGCCTTTGCTCAGCATTGGGCAATTTGAAATACACACAACATCAATAGGATGGAAAAAAAATCTTGATTCTCGTCGTTGTTGTGATGTAGTAAATTCTAAATCTCCCTTTAACAGTTGTAATCGGCTCGCGTGTAACTGGCATGAAAAAGTAAGGATATTGACTTTTACTTTTTTTTTTCAATTATTTTTACGGCCCTGGATACAAGTCCTTTGGAGCCTTTCTTAATTTCTATTACTTCTATTTTATTTATCTTCTTTCTTCGTATAATAATAATATGACATTTGAAAAGGTTTGTATTATTCTATTTTCATTGTAGTTCGCAATCACAGACGTAGTAACAAATCCTTCTAGATACATTATAACTGTTGTATTGTGCTCTTGATAAATTTATAGAGTGGATAGTAAAAATCTTGATTAAATTTTAATAAATCACCCAAGCGGCGGGGGATATTTTTTGGGTGCTTATCCAATTCTTGACTTTTACTGCCTGCGAAAAACTGTCATTTTCTATGTTTTTCGTCTGCTCTCAAGCAAGCGTGGAAGATGCCAGAAGAAAAGAAATATACTAAGTGATATCTTGATTGAAATTGTCGGAAAACCGATCAAGAACGAATAAAGTAACTGTCTGTTGCAGGTGACGCCGGAGCCGCCGTTCGTGCACTACATCAACACCTTCCAGACGCCAGACCCGCAGAGAGGTAAGCTGCTTTGAAACAATAGTTTTATACATCATGCTGTAACAGATGTTAAGAGATTACATTCTTAAATTAGTTGTGACATTGTTACTGTGTTTAAAAAACCGGCCAAGTGCGTGTCGGGCCACGCGCAGTGTAGGGTTCCGTAGTTGCGAATGACAACTTTGAGTTCACACTGTTTACACTCGCACCTCACAGTTTAACGACCAAAAACATCTAACAATGAAAATAGTATGAAATTTTACAGTTTATAAGTTGGTTGCCTATAACTTTTTAGTTTGTACTTAGTACTCAGCTCTAATTTTTTTCACGTATCTATATATAACCGTTTAGCAAATAGAGGGGGGGGGGGGGACACTTAACTCTAACAAAAATTCGCACTTTGAAACCAAATATTTCGGAAACGAATCCCTAAATCGAAAAATGGTGTTCTCAACCTCACAATCTTTTTGAAAGACTTATTTAATGATACCCCACACGATGGGTAAATAGAAAAAAAAAAAATTACTCCCCCCACTTTACTTGTATGGGAGCTACCCTAAAATAAATTTTTTTTCAAGTTTTTATTCTACCACTTTTTTGCCATGATTAATATACATACCCATACCAAATTACAGCTTTATAGTACTTATAGTCTCTGCGTAAAACCGCGGACGGACAGACAGACATGGCGAAACTATAAGGGTTCCTTGTTTACTACGGAACCCTAAAAACTACCAATTTTTTGTAGCGGTGGTCACATATGTGACTATATGTTTAGCGATATTTTAGCTATTGTGGCAATGTGAAAAAACAAAATTGCGAAATATCACTTCCCGCGGGTATGGGAGAAAAGAAAAAACCTAGAAATATACCATGCTTTTCTTCCCGTGCAGATCCTAAAAGTCGATGAGGAAATGGTGAACATCTGAGAACTGCCTCCGTGGTCCAGTGGTTAAGGCGTTTGCATTGTTGACCCGGGTTGTTGGTTCGATTCCCACGGGAAGCATACTTTGTTAAGTTGTTTCCAGTTTGGTTAGGACATTGCAGGCATGAATCACCTGATTGTCTGATAAGAAAAACGATTCCGTGCTTCGGAAGGCACGTTAAGCCGTTGGTCCCGGCTACCATCGGGTAGTCGTTAAAGTAACCACGTCAGAGGCCGAGAGGCGGTTCCGAAGAACTCTGACACCAGGGTGTGCATGGTCGACTGACCGTGTCACCTACACGAAATGATGATGATCTGAAAAATCATGCCAATAGGCGATGCGGCTGGAAACCCATCACTGTTTTTTACCTACAAGCCAACCATAAAGTTAAACGTGGCCTTTAGGTTTTATACACCTGGGCTCTGTCTACCCCGCAAGGGAGAAAGACGTGACATTATGAGCGAGTGACCACCGCTACAAAAAGAATTTGGAAAGTATGCAAATTTTCCAGCCAATTTTGTATTGTCTGTATTTAACCCCTGTTAATTTCTATCTTCAGGTATCGGCATGATGCCGAAGCGGGGTTGCGATGTAGCGACCTGTGAGATCTCTAAGTTCTACAGGCTCAACAACTCTGGCCTATGTCAGGTATGTTAAACAAATTAAAACTATTTGATCGAGCGATAATGAATTAAAGAATTTATTTAAAAAAATATCAGAATAAGTGGTAATTTTGTCTATAACCTCCGAATATTCAAAATTATCTTAAGAGTCCCACGTAAAGCCGAAATCCCATACAAACGTAGTTTGGTTTTAGTTTTACAACAGTTAAGCCAATCTCAACCAAAATTACAGCTAGTAGAAGTTTTCAATACGAAACTTCTACTCGCTGTAATTTTTTATAGGTCTTGTTTTTAAAATTGAAATCTGATTATAAACATTAATATGCCTTATCCGGTCGTATGTACGAAATTTGGTTGAGATTGGCTTAACTGTTGTAAAACTAAAACCAAACTACGTTTGTATGGGATTTCGGCTTTACGTGGGACTCTTAAGTAATGACAACCTTAAATCTCAGACTGTCTTGTCGTGCTAGGTTATCTAGACAGTGACACAACGAGACTTGAGAACGATTTTAGTTGAGATGCATCTAAAATGCTTCCTCAAGTCTCGTTCTATATTAGCCGATCAGTCAGAGGATTTGGCCTACACTCTCCACAGGCCAGACGGGTTGGAGAGGTCTCTGTGATGTTTATTAGCTTCCTTTAGTCTGGTTCCGTCACTGTCTTAACCTAGCCAGACAAAGACAATCGAAGGTGAAGATTGTCATTACTTAAGATTATTTATACTAATAAATAAATATAAATATATACGGACAAATCACACAGATTGAGCTAGCCCCAAAGTAAGTTCTTATGAAAGACTTGTGTTATGGGATACTAACTCAACGATACTATATTTTATAACAAATACGTAATATATATAGATAAACATCCAAGACCCAGGTCAATCTGAAAAAGATTGTTTTCCATCTTGACCTGACCGGGGATCGAACCCGGGACCATCCGTGTCGCAGGCAGGCGTGATGACCGCTGCGCCACGGAGCTCGTATATTGTAAAGAGGAAAGATTTGATTGCTTGTTTGCATTGAATAGACTCCGAAACTACTGGACCGATTTTCAAAATGCTTTCATTTATAGAAAGCTTATCTGCGGGTGACATTGGCTATAATTTACGCGTAGTCTCGTGATAATTTGAAATTGAATATTCGGAGATGGAGACACAGTATAACGCCAGATCGCGAGGACGTGATTTTGAAACATCATAAGATCTTTTTTTAGTCTCCACTGCAGGAGCTCGACCCTCTCTGTACTACCAGAGCCATATATTAGCCAGAGTAGTCAGACGATTTGGCCTACACTCTCCACGCATACCAGACGGGTTTGAGAGGTCTCTTTGATGTTTAAAAGCTTAGTTTAGCTGGTGTTTCCTAAGTTGTCTTCAACAGCATCCACGGGAAGACTTGGAGTGGTCCTATTCTACTCTGCCGGGAACCACACGGCTCAGTGTGATTGTCTCGGTTACTCTCTCTTTTTGTTTCTCTCCCATCATGCACCACATAGTGATTTCAGGACCAACCTCGGCTATAATGCGACTTAGCCGAGGGTTGCACGTTAATACTGGCAGGGTCGCCTTGTAGTGACGGTATAAAAAGAGCTTAAATTAAGACTATATTACAGCAATTCATAGTTGGTAGACTTGGAATGGTCCGATTCTACTATGCTGGCAACCACACAGCTTATTTAAGTCTCCTATATTCAAGCCGTGTGGTTCCCGACAGAGTAGAATAGGACCACTCCAATTCTTCCCGTAGATGTCATAAAAGGTGAGTTAGGAAACCTGAGGAGGAAAAATTTCACTGATGTAAAGCGTTAAGTGTCTATCAAATTGTGAGAAATATTGACGTTTTATTTAAACCGTTTCAAGGCGTAAATATATAGCCACCAAAAATTGAACTTTATGCCCTGGAGATAAGGTCCAAAAACAATGATTTTAAATATGCCTACTGCCTTCTAAAGGGTAAGTTACTATAGGTAAACTGAAATTGCAGGTGGTATCCATGACGGTGCCGCGGAAGTCAGAGCTGTTCCAGGAGGATCTGTACCCCGACACCCTCAGCGACGAGGCCAGCCTCACGGCCGACGAGTGGATGGCGGGCGAGGACGCCGAGCCCTGCACCATGTCGCTCAAGGTAGGGGGGGGGAGACAGGTAGTATGATAGTATAGACTTCAAGTGGGGCTGACATGGTAGTTTATGCCCAGGTGGAAGGTTCTCCGCGTTTGGAATAAATGGGTTTGGTAGAGAGACTCCTTCACTCCAAAGTTTGCACCTCCCTTTTGATGGCTCCATGGACAAAGGCTCAACACACTTGGTGTAACTATGGTGACTTTTAAGCCCCTGTAGCACAAGGATGTAAGACACAACACACCTGTTTGATTTCTGTGTGTGTAAGTGGCCAACACTGGTGTCAGATTGTTTAAGCTGTCTAAGCTCCTTGATGGACATGAACACCTATACAATGTGTTTGATTGAAATAGCGATAATTTAAATTCACGTTCTCTAACTTTTTTTTTTCTATGACCAAGTCTGAAATCGAAAGAAATTAATGAGCTTATCCATAGTATGTTAAGCTATCTACATTACTTATTATACTTATTGCACCTTAAACATATGGTGTAAACATGTGTGCATGGACTTTAGACATATTGCTTTACAGAAAAAAGGTAAGTTACTATTAACAACATGGCTTTTGAATATTGTGAAAACTGTTTTATTACAAAGCGTGGAACAATAACAGAAAATCCCTATACCTGTTACCTGACTGTTATATCCTACAGTACAGGGAATACAGTTTTTTTATTTTTATTGCGGACAAATAACACAGATTGATCTAGCCCCAAAGTAAGTTCTTATGTAAGACTTGTGTTATGGGATACTAACTCAACGATACTATATTTTATAACAAATACATATATAGATAAACATCTAAGACCCAGGTCAATCTGGAAAAGATCATTGTTCATCTTGACTTGTCCGGGGATCGAACCCGGGACCATCCGTGTCACAGACCGGCGTGTTGACCGCTGCGCCACGGAGCGTGATTGGGTTTGATGTTATATTCTGATGTGTGTGTTACCGATCATTGTAACCAACGGAATTAAATACATACAGCGTGTAAATTAATATTTCTTTAATGGGGTAACTCAGACCGCCAATATGAACAACTTTTTCTATAGTACCATTGCTGAGAACTCGATTTTTTTTTTACTTTCTCATACTAATTGGCTGAACACAATTGTAAGAAAATGTCGAAATTTTTTTGAGTTCACAGATATTATCGGAGAAGTTGTTCATATTGACGGGTTGGGATCCCTTTGCGGGTATGTCGAGGGTCAATTGACGCGTTGTTTAACACTATTTTATATATGCCTTACATTATAAGTTTTTTATTTGTGACTTCTTCGGAAATTATGACTTGGACGCATTGACGTCTGTTTGAAAGTCAATAAAAAAAAACGTTTGTATCGGCCCATTAATAGTTTTACAATCATTATCAGTTGATTAAAACCAACTTAAGGCAAACATTGTTATTATGCCATATACGGGTTGCTCACGTATGAAGCAGATCGAGCATATAGATTCCGTTGAAAGTTCTATTCAGCGCGCCTCACGATAAAGACAAAACCCGGCCCGACCCGCTCTTATGGCCCACTGATGTCATACGTATACAACCCGTATACTAACATTGAAATGAGTTCTGCTTTGATTATTCTGTTGGCTTGATCTAACTTGGATTTTGTGTTGTTTTAACTGTATGAGTTTGAAAACTGAGTGGAGTGATACTAATCTTAACTTTAACCATCCCCGACTATTATTTGGAAACTTTGTAGTTTGTATTAGTAACGAACATAAATCCGGTATTTTTAATAATAATTTAATAGTTACAATATTTTTTCTCTGAGAGCTTTACGCGTTGAATTCGGGATAATTATATGTATTATATGGCTCATTAACGGTTGCCCGCTTAGTGTGTTACTAAGTACGAATACTAAAATTGTGGATGAATTAGTTAATGTTTTTTTTTTAACTACTTTTGAGCTGACTTTTCATTATTGCTATCTCAGTTATCATGTTTAGAACATCGGGAAACAATGTAATTTCCTTAATTGGCAAGTTCTTTCGAGAACTCTATCAAAATCGCCACAGTAGTTTCTGGGATTAGCTTTTACAGATAGAAGATTTTTTATTATTGATAACGCACGAGGACAGTAGGATAAGTAGTTCCGTTTTTTGATTATAATTTTACCTCTTTCTCATATTCCGGTAAGTGACACCTGTATGTCCATCTGGTTCGGCGTGTAAAGCTTTTCGCTTCAATAGTATGATTTATTTTTCATTTAAAGTTTTTCCGATACAAATTAGTTCACTCTAAAAATATTCCCAGAAGCCCTCGGCCAACGGCCAGGCCACCGCCAACAGGATGATCTCAGACAGATGCTATAGGCTAGGGGTCCCCTACCAAACTGCAGGAGCGCGCGCTTGTTGTGCAGGGCGGGTACGTCTCCGGCCGCGCCGCGCAGCAGCTGCACGTCACCAAGAAGACCAACGCGCTGGCCGGCGCCAAGGAGAAGGAGAAGGACAAGGACCGGTCCCCCACGCCGGCTGCGAGGAGGGATGACAGCGCCGCGGGAACTCCGGCGTCTGCTACGCCGCCGCCTATTAGTGCAGCCGTGGTGAGTTGGTTCTGTATTCCAGAATAACCTGATCCCTTTCCGTTACCTACATTTTCAGAGTTGCACGGTTATGTGGTGGCTATTGTCTTGCAGTAGCGGAAAAGGTAAGAAATAAGTTACTCGGCCAGTAGTACTTTTCCACCAAAACATGTACAAAAAATAACTTACTACTGTGACAAGAACAAGATGATCATTGAACTGTGAAAACATCGCGCTCGGATGATTCAGTACAAACAGCTAATAAAGCTTATAGATAATGTATAATGTCCTAGAAAATACCATGGGAAAATCAGAAAGCGAACTTATAATTTTCTTTTGTAGGAAGCATAAATTTCCCTAAGAATAGTTCTATCTGGATTCTAAAGAAAAAGAAAACGCTTACTATATTGAAGGTTTTCTCCCCTTTTTTCCCCAGGAAAAGCAACTATCAGACCTAGTGGACGAGATCCGCAAGCTGAAATCCGTGATCGTAAAGCAAGAGAATCGCATCCGGGCGCTCGAAGCCACCGTCAAGGGAGCCCTAGCGCCGTCGCCGCTGCCCGAGCCCAAGGCGCCCACGCCCGTGCCCGTGCCTGCGCCTGCGCCCGCGCCAGAGGCCCACAACCACGACGATGACGGTATGGCGCCTGACGAGGTCTGAATTCAGCTATAAGTCGTAATTTAAATCACTATTTGTAAATTTTGGTCGGTTTTATCGGTCGCTGATAAAGTGTTGTTATATGCGCTATACGGGTTGCTCACGTGAAAGTCAGCTACATGTTTTAGCTACAGATGGAGATCTTAGTAAGTTAAACTTTTTGGTAATAAGTTGGCTGTCACTTTTTGATATTTATTTACCTAGTTATTGCATATCTGTAAAGTTGTAATATTTGATAGCCTTGAATTTTTGTAAAAAAAAGGCGAATTTTTTTTACAAAAATTCAAGTTAATACTTTCTTCTTAATCAAGCATTTTGTAAGAGGAGTAAAGATGTGAAACTCCTCGTTATTTATACTACAGACAACACTTTACCAGCGACATTTGAAACTGACTTGTATGAACTATTATAATAAGGTATATGACCGTGTAAATAAGATTTTCTGAAGCAAATGCAACCCCATACACTAGAGACCAAAAACTCACATATTTCCGAAGAAATCACAAATGAATAGGGCTAGCCCCGATTAACAGTTCAAAAATTAAAATAGCTCCTGTCATCTACCCTATTATACATGTTCAATGATTAAATGTATTGGTTTCGTTAACGTCCCAATTGAATTATAAAGAGAGATTTACACTTATATTAATAGTCTACATGTATAGTCAATTTATCTTTAGATAATTGAAATGAAATCGATAAAATTACATGTTTCGATTAAAAATACAATTTTATCGCGACGCCCAGAATGATGTGAGAGCAAAGATATCACGGAGAGGACGGTCCTTTTGTAATATATCTTTATGCAAACATGTTATAGTTTCTATTAAGCAGTCACAAAGTTTTGTCAAGTTATTATGTGAATCAACAGAGGAAAAATATCAATTCAGGCGGAACAATGAAATGTCACTATATTTATCAACAATAATTACAAATATAAATACAAAACAATTTTTTAACCTCATGGCCAGTTCAAATATAAATGTTTTGGTATTTCGTTGTTCATTATTATTATGATTATTTATTTAATTTTAGTCATGTAAATAGTAAGTTTTAAAAGTGATACGCAGATACGTTATGTGCCTTATATACAATATGAAATGTAATTATTGACGTCAGTCACAAAATTATCTTTACTAATGGCGCGTGAGTGAATATTACAAACGGAAAATGATGTATAGTTGTTTAAGAATTTCGACTTTTTCGGAGTTTAACATTATAAGGTGCTATCGAAGTTGCTCTGTGTGGTATATTTACTCAGGCGGTACTAACATGACTACGATTGGTGGTGTAAATTTTGTGCATTTAGTGTTTGTTTGTATATTGACGTTGATTATATTACTGTTTGACTACGTCGGGGTTGAACTGAGAGGTGGTATTTGAGGCCTCAACAAAACTAAATATTCATTTTCAAAGCTGTAGATAACAGATGTAACTTTGAGCAGCAAAGTTCTCTTCATCTCTTATTAGTTAATGCAGCGAATAAACATTCTGAACGAGTGAAATACATTTAGACAATCTTCAATGAATTGCGAAGTCATTAAGTGCCTAATATACATTCGCTGATTAAAAAGCGAAGTATTATTAATATGCGAAATACTATTAACTCACGTGCAAACAACGGGTGAGTTTGAAACATGTCGGACTATAAACTTTTACGCGAGTACCCTGTTTTTTGCATATTAATCAATCAAAGGCGAAAAGGGGTCATTTTGCCCTTTCTGCGGCCCCCGGGTCCACCCATAGTAGAATTATTTGGAGCAAGACATAGAAAGTACATCATTTAACAAAAACAATTGCATGGTTTGCCAATGATATCAAAAAATAATAGTAGTATATAAATAATAGTAGCTCTCTTGTGACTTATCACTTGAAGTTTGGTAAATATTCCACTCTTTCCGATTACTGCTAATAATATATTATACAAGTAACTCATTTCGAGTCCTTTGCCAGCCAAAGGATAGTGGTAGAAATCGTAAAATACTTTTAAACTCAAATATTTCAACCTCCGCTCTTTGTCTCGATATAAAGTAAATATATTCGAAAGTACTATCAATCTTGTTTAGTTGTAAATTCGCGAACTTTGGCGATTATGGCGTCCTCTGCTACCAGTGATATGGTTGGCATTTTTGCATTTTTAGTTCCAAAAAGAAATAGTTTTAGATGAATTATAGTGTAACGTAGACGTAGCCGCTCTAGGCCCCAGGCCACATAGTAAGCACTGGCCGCCCTTCCTCAGCACTCATCATATACATAATACAGTTTATTATATTTACAATTGGTGCAGTACACTAATGTGCGCGAGCTTTTAATATTTAGGTAGGTACTTTGAGTCATTTCTTGATATATCAGTAATTGGAAATAATGCAGATAATCAAATAATATTTTTTTTTACATTTTTGAAGAAAATTTGTTCATCAGTGGGTACGTCAGTGTCGTCAGAGTTCGTGAATCTCTATCTAGTGCGGCACGCACGTCTAGTGTCACTCACGTAGGTTATTTATTGAGGCGGTGCGAGCGAATAGGCAGTTTGATATACAAACCTTGAAAGACTAGTAAAATCGATTTACTTATATTCTAATTACTTCGCAAATCTCCGACTTCAGAATGTTCTTTTTCATAATTCTACGGACACCTTAAAATGTACCAAACCGTCTATTTACTTCTTTGGTCAAATAAGAAAGTTAAATTACTCTTTTTGACAATTTCAATGTGTCGTCATCATAATTTGACTCACCGCAAATTCGCTCGCACATCGTTTAGTTAAGTTAGGTGTAAGTTTTCAGTATCTTGGTGCTTATGTATTTGACGGTACTTTAAATCGCTTTATTCTTTACTGCTGGCTCAACGCGCTAATTCTATTGTTTGTAGCTAATTTGTTTCTTACTTCACACATACCCTGTATAAAAGTAAAAAGAAATGGCATACAACAACATTTGTGTAGTAACAGTAGACTTTTTTTAGTTATTTATGGAAATGCACGGCTGTACGTCCACTTAATTACTCATTATACGGGTAACTCACGTATGAAGTCAGCCACATACCAAAATGTTTCGCTTCATCCAGAGGTCTCTTCCTACAGCGGTATTCCAATCGATACGACATTGGAATCTTAAAAAAAACGAGTCGTTCTCTCAAAAGCCTAGCACCGCTCATGTGACATCTCTGGTGTTGCATTTGTTCATCTATGTGCAGCGGTGATCACTTACCATTAGGTGACCTGCTTGCTCATTTTTCACCCTATATAATAAAAAAAAACCGGCCAAGTGCGTGTCGGGCCACGCGCAGTGTAGGGTTCCGTAGTTACGAATGACAACTTTGAGTTCACACTGTTCACACTCTCACCTCACAGTTTAACGACCAAAAACATCTAACAATGAAAATTGTATGAAGTTTTACATTTTTGCCTATAACTTTTTAGTTTGCACTTAGTACTCAGCTCTGATAGTTTTCCTCTCAACTTCAGTATATACACTACTGCTGTATTTTTTTTCACGTATCCATATATAACCGTTTAGCAGATAGAGGGGGGGGGGGGGGGGGGGCACTTTACCAAATTACAGCTTTCTAGTACTTATAGTCTCTGAGTAAAACCTCGGACGGACAGACATACAGACAGACATGGCGAAACTATAAGGGTTCCTTGTATACTACGGAACCCTAAAAAAGCGCTGAAAAACGAGAAGCGCGTATGATGTCTTCCCGGTCCGCACTATTATGTCGGTCTGTAGCAGACTTCATACGTGATCAACCCGTATGTATATAGCGCTAGTATCCCACGTTAGTTGAATCAAAAGATTTCTCGTTTACATTTTCGCTGTGATGATCGCTCCTCCGTTTTTTATTGATTCTTTACATACTCAACAGTTCTTCTAAACAGTATTCATTGAGTAGTCGTACGAGCAATAATTATGCTGTCATTTCTAAATCTTCGGCAATATTATTCGCTAATTTAAATGTAATAATAATAAATTTACTATGTGGTATTATATTAGATCAGGGTTGTCACTTTTTTTTAGGAGAAAAGTCTCTTTTTTCATCGACATATCAGGACACATCGAATAAACCAATATTTTCAATTCAGTGCAATATTTGACTTTATCTCCAGACATCGGCAATTTTAGGTTATTTTAAATGCACATTATTTAGTCT
Organism: Rhodophaea formosa; assembly: GCA_963082605.1. Classification (NCBI taxonomy): domain Eukaryota; kingdom Metazoa; phylum Arthropoda; class Insecta; order Lepidoptera; family Pyralidae; genus Rhodophaea; species Rhodophaea formosa. The sequence continues at coordinate 16,419,819 of OY720224.1, read as the reverse complement.
TTCACTTTGTATTAAAGTCGTCATGTTTTGCGATAGTCATCATCATTGCTCCATGGCGAAATTATTGACTCCAGAATGTGGTCACAAAATTGACTCTATTTTATAGTCAGAGATTTTGACCAATGTATTCTCAAACTTGCGAAAGAAATATCTTATAACGAAGGTTAACCGTTTTGCATAAATCTGACACATTATATTATAATCTTTTTAACATTTACTAGATAATATGAAGTCAAAATCTGTAACAATCAAAATGTTTAAACACCTAGCAGTTTGATGATGAATTAAAAAATAGCAATACTTATTCGCTCGATCAAATATGGATATAGAGCCGATTTTAATCAATTTCAAATTTTGTAGTTTTATACAATGATTCTATCCAACAATGTCGTTTTATAACTATTCTCTTCATTCATTGTATCTCGATGACATTTTTGGCAGAAATATAGACTAACGTAAGGTAGGTAAAGTTTTTGTATTATGTAAGCAAACCATAAACCTAAAATTGTGCTAAAGTCAGCTATATATATCATCAAAAATAATGTGAAGAGTAAGGCACTGCGCGCACGGGTGACTTTTGTCACGGTGACAAAAAAGTGTTTGTAACGTCTTCCTCGTGTCTCCGTAATGTCGCCCAAGCGGAGTGCGCGCACGGTAGGCGACAGTGACAAAACTATGGTAAAAAAAACTTTTTAGTTATCAAAGAGTCATTACGTGGTATTTGAATTCTCTTTGGTCATTTGTCGGCATGGATTTCGAACAGACTATCGTTGTCTGCGAACTCATCTCTCGCCAAAGAAACGTGAAAAAGAATGCTGGGTACCCACTCTTTGGAGTGACAGGTTACTTCACTAAGTCGGTCAACATAGTATAAGACTTTTCACTAAAAGTTCTATACTATTTTTCATAAAACTCAAGAACATGGAAATAAATTTTTCAAATATTTTCTAATGTTGGAAGTTTAGAAGGATATATTCCCTATTTTTCTAAACTTCCAATATAGTCGTTAGGAATCATGTCAATACGCGATGCGGCTAGCAATCAATACCTATTTTGATTTCGTTCTCTACATATTATCTCACCAACACGCTAAACGTGGCTTTTAGAATTTATAAACCTGGGCTCTGCCTACCCCTTAAGAGAAAAGACGTGACAGTATGTAAGTAATAATGTTCTGATTATTTTTGGCTTGGCAGAGACTTCAAATAGATTAGGAAATATTGGGTAGGAAATATATTAAATATATTAAATGAATAAATAAATATATTGTCTTTGGTAGATAGGTTGTTTACTGAATGAAGTTTTTGATTTAATTAAACATCACTCATTCTTGTCTCTTGAAATAAATAAATGATTCAGTTAATTTTTTGGTTTTCAAGTATAGTCGCTTTTTTAAGTCGGTCAAATTTTTTGTAACAAAGTTTTTTCCACGTAGAGTAACAGTTTTGACATCCGTGCGTGCACGTCTATTACATAAAATGTCTATCGTAAAAGTTTTGTCGCCGGCTTGTTCGCTGGTCGACGGACAAAAAAGTCACGTCACTGTCACGTCGCTTCGTGCGCGCACCTCCATACATCTCCATGGACAGGGTGACGGAAACAAAAAAGTCACGGCGACAAAAGTCACCGGTGCGCGCAGTCCCTAAAACCACAAGTTCTCGGAGGGTAGCAGGTAAGGAGCACCATCTTTATAAGGAGTGTCCGTCGAACGGCATTCAATAGTGGCAACACTGTGGAAAGAGCATGTAAAGAAGGCGCCAAAAGGTAATAAAATAAGTAAAACAGAGAATGTGGAAAGAGCATGTAAAGAAGGCGCCAAAAGGTAATAAAATAAGTAAAACAGAGAATGAACAAAAACAGAAAGCTTTCATTGTAACAGCCCACAACGCTTTGCACTCCTGTCTACAATATTATATTCATTTGACACCCTTCTTGCAATACTAGCACTATTGTGTCAAGATTTTAAAATACTAATCAATCAACATATTGTTTATTTTAGTAAATGTATTAAATTAATTAATACTTAAAACAATCAAAATCACAAAATCATCAGTGAGCACTTTTTGATCGATCTATAAGATATAGTTCTCCTTACCTCTACTCTACATGTTCTCGACGACTAGTCATGCCGCTTATGAATTTTGACATTTGACAGTTCGCTGTCACGCGACAGAGTATTAAACATTAACATAGTATTATTGTGACTATTATGATTTTCTTTTTTATATTTATGTAGGTAATAATAAAGATGGCGTAATCTAGATGTTCTATTTTAAGATCATGACAAAGCAATGAATGGTATTTTGAAATGTGTATGAATATGCTTGTTTTGAAGTTTTTGTGTAAATTATTTCCCCCTTTGTATGTGTAAGCTTACGTTTTGAGTTTTTGTATAAGGCTTTTAACCGTATGTATAATAATGCAGATATTTGTATAAGCTGTATACAGGTCAGAGCACACCATGTCGACGCAACACTGCCTCCTTTCGAATCGAAATACATTGAATTATTAACATTTTTATAAGTAAAAACATTTGTAATGATTTTGTAAGTTGCGGAAAGCAAACCATATCGAGTATTATCAACTCGTTAGTAGAGCCATCTATCGTTAGACTCGGAAATCAAACAGTATACTTTCACTAAAAAAACGCGATAAACATCAAAACGCCAGAATTTCTGGTCCAAATAGCGTTATAAAGTCAGTGAGAGTATTTTTTAGAATTTAACAGTATTGAGTTGGCGTTGCGTGGACGTGTGTTTAAGGCCACTAATGTACTTATGATGCGACAATAATGTAAAGTCTACGAAATGTTATTATTGACGTTGAATATTTGTAATGTTATTGACCGCTTGAAACGCTTCTCTAATAGCTTATGTTGATGCGAGAGGCGCAGGAGGTAGTGTGGCCTTGAATAAAAAAAAATATGTTTGAAAATGGCAATGCAATTTTCTTAAAACTATGTACTTTGAAAATGTCTGTCGTTAGGTGCTGTTTAGGTAGACCTATATTGGGTTTGACCTTTAAATCCTATATTACTTGGTTTTAGTCCTATTTTACTTGTAGACAAAGTGCCTTAAAATTATGTATTGTATACCTGATATGACTTATCTAAGAGAATTCTGGTACATTATTGAAGCGAAAGGAATTGTTACTAGTGATAGAGTTCAAGGTGTATTTGTACAGTTTGAACGGTTAAACGTCTTTGTATTACCCAGCATTGGCCCCAGAAATGAAAAAAAGTTGTTCATTTTGACTCTCCACTTAAAAGTATGTGTCGACTGTACATTTGCATCCTGTCTGTCTTTATAAAACGAGGACTTAGAGACTTGGTTTGAACCATTATCCAACCAAAATAAGTCAATTTTCAGACTTAATTTTACCCAGTACAATACGAGTTGATATCGTATATCCAAAATTTTGGGTGAAACGTGAAAAGGGTTAGTAGAGGCGGCAATGATTAAATAGCCTACGGGCGGTAAATTTATTAATCCGCCACTGTCTTGATAGGGTTATAATCTCTATCCTCCTTATCATATCAACCGAGGACTAACTGTAGTACCTGGTTTAAACCATTATCCGGCCAAAATAATTCAACACCTATCACTTTGACGTTTCCACAACTGTCATTTTCTACTCATTTTAGGTGGGTAAATCTTCGTTTTATAATAAGACGGATTGAGTCCACGTATATATATTTTCATTAAGACGCGCTTTTTGGAAAATGAATTAAATAGTGTTGGCCACACTACGAGACCTCAACATAAGTCTGCTCATCTAACGGAACGCACAAGAGCAGGTGCTACGACGTGCCAAATGATGTGACAGTGCCTTGACGTAATACTCACTGTACGGGAGTTGAGCAGAAATATATGTCTATTTTACTATTTTCATTGCTGGTTTTATTTCGTATCCGAGAGGGAGAGTGCTTCTTTGGCAAAAACAGGATTCGCTTATTAAGACTCCCTAACACGTCTGTTAATCACTCACACAGGGCTGTGTCTATTGAACTGAAATTTGGGTGTAATTTGCATAGTTTATTGACGCTATAACAACAAAATTAATCAAAAATTAAGGGGGGAGGGGGTTCCTTGGTACACAAAGACCGTGTATCCGAGCGTTTGTTCTTGTGAAGTAACCCTTCGGGTGAGTTTCTGACTTGCATTTTTTTATACAGGTGCTGATCCGATGTCCGTTTGTACTAGGTAACAGTGCTAAATCCTATGAATTATAGTCCCAAGGATTCAGCCCTAAAATTTGGCACTCCTAGTGGAAAGGAACGAATTAGAAAGAAACATAAATAATTGATATTTTGGCGTGAGAATGGAGTAGTGTTCCAGTCTCTTTTCCAATCCAATCTTGTATGACTAAATAGACTAAAGTATGGTGTGGCGACGTATGGTTCTTGACCCTGAATAAGCATCCAACTTATCTACTCATCGACTTCAGTGACCATCTCATCCATCGCAACTGTTAATAAAAATTCTCTGATGTATATTTGTGCTCAGTAAACACAAATATACCTAGTCTCTGCCCGTGATTTTTTGGCCCAGCTGTGACCCTACTGTTTATAGCAGCCATCTTTGCCTCCTTGGACCTAAGGCCTCTCCAGCGGGGCGTTCCGGCAGGACATTAACCCGGCGCCAACTAGTCCTCAGGATGTTATCAACTCAGTCCACAGTGGGCGATAAAATTAAGTGACATTAGGTAAGTAAACGAGTTATTGTTCTTCTTCTTGGAGCCGCAGAGGTGGCAGAGGGTCGTGATTCACAACTCTGATTAGTATATCCGGTGATACTTCCTGTTGAATTGAAATATCTATGGTATGTGTACAAACATACATATTATCACGTCTTTATATCCCGTACGGGGTAGACAGAGCTCAAAGTTGTAAAACCCAATAGCCACGTTAAGCGTGTTAGGGCGTTAAGGTGACAGCTGAATGAAAGTGATGGGTTGCTAGCCGCTTATAACGTGATTCCTTCGCCCAATCCCTTGACCGGCTTATACGGTCTGCTTCGGAGGAAAAGCAGCAATTGTATATTCTGTGTTTTTCCTTTTCTCCCAAACCAGCGTGGAAAAGAAAGACAGCAGGCAGTAAGTATGTAGTGGGCGACAAAAGTGACAGATGTAGTGTGAAGCTCGCATAGTAAAATTTAGTTTTGCTAAAAAAATCGTGATGGTCATGATTCAAAATACATTGTTAATATATTCGTTGGTATCAAACAAGGTACTAAACTACTGTGTATTTAAAAATTGCATATAAGGTACACATGCGGAGATTTTGCAATAGGCAGCCATCCTGACGTCTGAATGGCTGCCCACTTTTAATTTGATTTTTTTATCATATTCAGATAGTACCAAATACTTAAACGAAGGTATCAAATAGTACTCGACAGGTCAGTACCCTGGATCTGTCATTTTGGCCAGTCATTCTGATGCACACGATGTACCTAGTATGTACCGTAAGCGAGCTAGTAATGTTGTCCTTCTTCTCGGAGCAACATAGAGTACACAGGTATACAGAGGTATACATACATACATACTATCACGTCTTTTTCCCTTGCAGGGTAGACAGAGCCCTGGTCTGTAAAACCTTAAGGCTACGTTTAGCATATTCGTGGGCTTGTAGGTATATCCGGTTATACTTCCTTTATACCAATACCATACCATACCAATACCAACTTACCAACTAATATTATAAATGCGAAAGTGAGTTTGTTTATTTGTTTGTTTGTTACGCTTTCACGCCGTATCTCTGAACCGATCATCATGAAATTTTGCATACACATAGGTTAGGGTACCGAGAAGGACATAGGCGGGTAGCAGCTAGTACCTAATACTGCATCATTGCACAGTAATCCATGCGCATAAATCATATCACACGTCCACGATAAAAACATATTCAACTTTTTATCTGCAGCGATTAAGTCGGGCAATATTCTATCTTATCAAATCTAATTAATTTACTAGAAATCACTGCCAAGATCAAGAAAACAAACAAAAGTGGCGGAAATGCGAGATTAGGCGGCATTTGATTGAAGTTTGAAACTTTTAAAACTATTGTTTCGCTTGTAAAACGATTTTTATCGCTGATTGCGATGTGATTAGAATTGGTGACGTAGGCGTAAGTGCTTAGAAAAATAATGTAAGTAGGTACCTACTTTCTCAAGAAATTTTTTTTCAGCGGTTCTTGTGTTTTTAAATAATAAGTAAGTAGGTACGTTGAGTCGGTTTCCCAATCAAAGGTTTCTTTTCTATCTTTATAAAATGTTCTTCACTTGCAAAAATACAAGGAAGATTTTTTTTTTTATTATGAAGCTCAGCTTCAATTGTTCGGTTTATTTTTCTCAACCTAGACTTTCCACATTTTAATGTTTTTCTTGGTTGGATCTTCAGCTATTATGCATTGGAGCCGTTATTATGACAACATTCATGAAACAATTCGGCCGGCCGCCTGCCTGACGCCAACCCTTCTTGGGTACAACATACATACATTTATCACGTCTTGATCCCTTGCGGGGTAGACAGAGCCCAAAGCGGAATCAAAGTATGGGTTGCTAGCTGCATCGCCTATTGACGTGATTCTTTAGATTTTCGCCCAATCCCTTGACCAACTTTTACGGTCTGCGCGGGAAGATAAGCAGCTGTTTAATCTATGTTTTTACTTTTCTCCAAAACCAGCATAGAAGAGAATGAAATACTTAAATAAAACTATATTATTACCTAAGTACCCTACGCCGAGAATCAAACATTGTGCCCCCATCGTGTATGTGACTGGCATGGTAACCCACTGCGCCACGGAGGTCGAAGAGCTTAGAAAGTTTCTATCTGGGTTTAAAAATACATTGCTGGCTAGCAATAGTTTGCGTGGAGTAACTGCGGCGGCTGAAGCACACAAAATAATCAAAAATACAGTCACCAAATGACAGGCAGCGGAATCGAAGAAATCGGGTTCCAAAAGTATCCTGCTGTTTTGAAACGCTTTAATAAAAGGACCAGAGCGTCAACCATGAGTTTATAATACGTGAGTAGTAAACGATTCGATCTAAAGTAAACTATTCGATGGCTCGTAATAGTAAACTATTGTCTACTCGATAGAAAACGAAGGTCAGTTTTGTAACTCATGGTGCTGATACCGCAGAAAACGTTCCTGTAAACACAGGATCGTATTCGTTTACATTCAACCTTGAGTAAGTAAACAACACAGAGATGTATTGTTTACTTACTTCGTATTTCCTGCTATATTCTGATATCTATGGTAAACAAGTAAGTAAGTAGGTAGGTACTATCTATTTTATACAATCAATATTTTACTTTACAAACACTACAACTGTTAGAGAATCTATTTAATGTAATGATTATATTGTATGTAGGAACATTAGAGGGTGAGCTTTTAAAAAGCTAAGCACGAATTTGTTTGTTATTTCTGAGGATTGGATCTAATAGAACTAGCCTTGCTCTTCTGAACAATATGATTAAATTTTCATACAAAATAGTGCTTTAAAATTTTTTGCTGGGTTCGAAAAACTAGGGGTTTCGCCCTAGTTGAGCACGGTCGCTCTCTCTGTTTTAGTCACAATCACAAGGGAACATGACTGTTACGTCTAGTCTTGGGGTGTTTACGAGGAGATGAAATAATAACAGTAAGGCTTTGCTTTGACAGCTACGCACGACCGTCAGCCGGGACGTCTACCGGAGTAGTGTCCAGGTGGCGGGGTGTGCAACATCACATTTAATTATAAATAATAGCTATACGTCACAGATCCCTTCCTTTCAACAAATTTTAAAAACTTGATTTTAGATTTTTATTACTTGATTTTTGGTTTTGTTGGAATACAAATAAAAAACAATATGAATTAAATTATATAAACATGAAAGCAATAATAAGCAACATGACACAGTACTCTGTCACAGCAGTGATACTGATTAACTCAATATTCCCGACATTCTTCGTAATTCGTCATATAACTCTCATGTCACAGCAGTGATATTCATTAACTTATTTATCTTGATAATGATCTTCCGCCGTCATTAAATTCTCCCATTATTTCTTCCTTTTCATTCAAAGGTTTCTTCGTAATTCGTTATTTAACTCTCATGTCACAGTAGTGATATTCATTGACTTATTTATTTTGATAATCATCTTCCGCCGTCATTAAATTCTCCCATTATTTCTTCCTTTTCATTTAAAGGTTTCCGCTTTTTTTTCCTTTTCAAATAAAGTGCATTACTTTTAGATTCCTATTGAGTTTCATAAATTTGAGTTTCATAAATTTTACCGCATACATCTCCTCCTTTTATGCTTATCATAGTGTATGTAGTTGAATTTAAAGTTTTAATTTTATTTGATCTCTTTTTTTTTTAATCTAAACTAGTCGCCAGTCGGTCCAACCGGTGTACAGATTTTCTTTACTTGCCTTTAATGTTCTTTTCTTTTCCTTTGTATTTTCTTTGTTACTCACTTTAAACTCGATTATGAATCCCTGAATGGCGTGTTGAAAAGTATTTCACAGGGTGATCTACCTGTAGTATTATTGTATGTCGTTAGATAGCGCCTTAGATAGATTGCCTTTGCAGTCCAATTTTTTGGCATTTGCTAATATTTCAACGTTTTAGTATGTCGCAGTTTTTCTTTCAACTTTACCATTTGGCTGTGCAGTTATATGAAATAGCATTATAATTCTGAATACCAAACTCTTAAAGGGCAGATTTGAACTCCTCGTTACTTTTTTGTCGTACATTGTCTGATGTAATATTAATTAGAATACCTTAGTCTCGAAACTTTTCATAGCTTTTAGGTAAATTCTCGACATCCTTATCAAGTTTTTTTTTTTTTTGCCACTCTTTAAAGCGAAGTCAACTTTTATGGCTATAATACCAGAACAGCCCAAATAAAAACACTATTTTGTTTTCTCAAGTCTAATTTCCTGTCAGTCTGGGATTCATCAATGACATTCTTCCTGGTTACAGCTTTTGTGGATATGATGTTTATTTACATGAGATATTAATTATATTTAGACCTAGGGTCATCTATACTATGAGTAAAGCGATAAAACTTTTTTTTTATAATAAGATTTTCCTAAGTTCTTGACTTGAAACCCGGGTTGGATCTAAATTTATCGTTTGTCTGCGTTTTACAATAAGTCATGTTAGATTTATACAATGGCCCAAATTGGCTCTATTTCTGTTTGATTGTATATTATTCGATATCTATCCATCTTTTAAGGCCGGAAACTTTGACTCGACTTCACTGTCTTGTGCTAGAGGAGAATTGCTTCTACCTCTACAGAGCACTAGCATCATAGTAAAAAAGAAAAAACCTTAAACGCATTAATTTTTCAATGTTGCTCTTGTTACTAGCATGATGGATTCTGGTAAGTAGCATAAGAGATTAAGAACAAAATATTTATTTTAACACCAACGTAGTGTCATATCAGTATCATCTAGGTACTTATTATATGGAATATGTATATTTTGCTTACGTAGAGTTTTCAGATTTTTGACTATCACTCCAACATTTGTACCCTGATCGTTTGTTGTATAGCCTCGTTTTATAAGACTTATTTCATATTTTTTCGATCATCCACTGGTTTCTTTTGATTTTCTTTTTTTTTTAGTTGTTTAATTATTGTATTTTTTTTTATCTGATTGTCTTGATTTGATTCTAAATATAATAATCTTCTATAGGTATTGCAACGAAACTTCCCGACGGAAGAACGGTTTGTTCAGGCCTACCCTGGCTTTTCACGTGAAATCGCATTGATAGTTTTTTTTTCAATATAATACTTAGGGTATGTATTTATCATATGTATTAAATTACTATTTTTATTATTAATTATTATCAATAAGCTACACACTACTAGCGTTTCGGAACCGACCACTGCAGAGAAGAAACGCCGAAAGAAACTCTTTTGAACAGTTTTGGTCGCCTACTCGCTTAAAGAGCTTTGTATAATGATTTTTTCTTCGGTTATTGGTAAATTAACCGGGCACATGACATCCGCAGACATTTAATTTATCGAGAGATACTTTAAGTGCCAAAATGGATGAGTCCTTTTCCTCTTAAAATGAAAGCCTCGCTTTCATTTAGATATCCAAGTGTCTATGGCCGGCTGCTGGGATGTTATTGAGGAATTATTTACAATGAAGTGCATTTACTTCTGTTAAAGGATTTAGTTGCAACGATTTCCCATATTTGTGAAATTTTACGAGACTCTATGGAAATCAATAATATTTTATTAAAATATCTATCGGAACAAAGACTATACTTATTTTTATTTTGGAAATATAATATTCGAATATTTACATGGAGTATTTATTCCACGTATTCAAGATTTTGATTTCTCCCATAAACAGATAAAATTAATCATTCTATTTTGAAATCGTTCATTCATTCTCTATTTACTTGGACTTACAATAATTTATTTAAAAAAAGATACAGAATGAGTAACAAGAATCAATTACAAGTCCTCCACTTTTAGGAGACATCAAAAAAACATGATTTTGACTTTAGATTACATAAACATGCACAATACTAAAAGTGTGTAGCTTTTCCATAAACTAACTCAACTGAGTCAGTGTATGTGGAATTTGTGTGATTTTTCCATAAACTAACTCAACCGAGTCGGTCTATGTAGAACTTGTATGATTTTCCATAAACTAACTCAACCGAGTCAGTGTGTGTGGAATTTGTGTGATTTTTCCATAAATTAACTCAACCGAGTCAGTCGTAGAGCTTGTATGATTTTCCATAAACTAACTCAACCGAGTCAGTCTATGTACAACTTGTGTGATTTTTGCATAAACTAACTCAACCGAGTCAGTCTATGTGGAACTTGTGTAATTTTTCCATAAACTAACTCAACCGAGTCAGTGTATGTCGAATTTGTGTGATTTTTCCATAAACTAACTCAACCGAGTCAGTCTATGTGGAACCGAGTCAGTCTATGTAGAACTTGTGTGATTTTTGCATAAAATAACTCAACCGAGTCAGTCTATGTGGAACTTGTGTGATTTTTCCATAAACTAACTCAACCGAGTCAGTCTATGTGGAACTTGTGTGATTTTTCCATAAACTAACTCAACCGAGTCAGTGTATGTAGAATTTGTGTGATTTTTCCATAAACTAACTCAACCGAGTCAGTCTATGTGGAACTTGTGTGATTTTTCCATAAACTAACTCAACCGAGTCAGTCTATGTGGAACTTGGGTTATTTTTCCATAAACTTATTTAACGGAGTCAGTCTATGTGGAATGATTTTTCCCATAAACCACTCAATCAAACCAGCTTATGTGCAACGGTTTTTCCATAAACCACTCAACTGAATCAGTTTATACAGAACGGGATCCCTATAAACTAGTCAGCTAAGTCAGCTTATGTGGAACGGGTTTTCCATAAACTACTCTTTCAAGTCAGTTTATGTGGAACAGTTTTTCCATAAACTACTCTTACAAGTCAGTTTATGTGGAACGGTTTTTCCATAAACCACTAAGCTAAATCAGTTTATGTGGAACAGGGTCCCCATAAACTATTCAGCTAAGTCGGCTTATGTGGAACAGGTTTTCCATAAACTACTTTCACAAGTCAGTTAATGTGGAACGGTTTTTGGTTTTTCCATAAACTACTCAACAAGTCAGTTTATGTGGAACGGTTTTTGGTTTTTCCATAAACTACTCAACAAGTCAGTTTATGTGGAACGGTTTTTGGTTTTTCCATAAACTACTCAAAAAGTCAGTTTATGTGGAACGGTTTTTGGTTTTTCCATAAACTACTCAACAAGTCAGTTTATGTTGAACGGTTTTTGGTTTTTTCATAAACTACTCAAATCAGTTTATGTGGAACGGTTTTTTGGTTTTTCCATAAACTACTTAACAAGTCAGTTTATGTGGAACGGTTTTTGGTTTTTCCATAAACTACTCAACAAGTCAGTTTATGTGGTACGGTTTTTGGTTTTTCTCTAAACTACTCAACAAGTCAGTTTATATGGAATGGTTTTTCCATAAACTACTCAACAAGTCAGTTTATGTGGAACGTTTTATTTTTTTTGTGGAACTGATCTTCATTCCTCTTTTCTTTTTCTTCGATAATTATTGCATAATTAGTCGATAAGGCTAATACATACAGGCACTATTTTGCTTTATAGTGAGTAGAAGATGACTACTTGTTATTTAGACAACTAAGGTTTTATGCATTTTAAGTATTTGTGCAGCTCATAAATGACACTTATCAACAGAAGAAAAAAAAAAACATGAAGGAATAATAATGCAATGCATTAATTACCTTTCCCCAACATGATTAACTTAAACAGTCACCAAATACTCACAAGTACGGATTATTATTAGTATTATTAACAAAGCACGGTTTTAAGACTCGTATGGCCACCAGTTATCAACTTGTTTACTTTAAGTATCCGATGACAGCGCGGCACGGCGCGGTGTGGTACCTGTAGCCGAGTACTAGTAACCACATTTGTATATTTTATCACGAAAAGATAAATAAATTTACTACTAAGTTCCTCAATATATATTTTCCTTTCTTGTCACATGGAGCAAAAGCTGTTTGATGTAGAACAAGTCAAAATATTTGTCTGGCAAAATATTGAAACCACAACTTTTATTTTTTCAATTCATAACTGGGCCATAATTTAGTCAAAATTGATATTTACTTACGGTTTTCATCCTCGTCGCCAATGTTACGTCTAGTCTTGGGGTGTTTACGAGGAGATGAAATAATAACAGTAAGGCTTTGCTTTGACAGCTACGCACGACCGTCAGCCGGGACGTCTACCGGAGTAGTGTCCAGGTGGCGGGGTGTGCAACATCACATTTAATTATAAATAATAGCTATACGTCACAATGACGAACCTAACCTACTTACCTTCTGTAACCAACTTGCTATGTCAGATGCCTTAAGGCAGCTTGAAAAATCTGACACCGGTGTTGGCCACTTACACATACGAAAAACAAACAAACCAACTTGTTTCTTTTTTTGGCATTTTGTATCTGAAATATGAAAGTTTAAAAGCTTATATAATTTGAAAACGCCAGACTCCGCGCTTTAGAAAGGGTGTATTTATAAAGAGAAAAGTGACTAAGTATATAGATTCTATCGATTCCGATCCGCAGAATATTTTGATTCGTGCTAAGCTATTCTAAGGTCCACCCTGGTCCGTGCATATACATTACTACTCCGAACAAAATCATGGTCCTTCGAGCCGTAATACATTAGACCAAGATACGTTAGTACCGTTATTAATTAATTCTGAGACTAGGTGGCTCCAATTTCAGGTTCGTTTTCTTGACATTTACGGTCATCGTGGTCTGATCGCACTTTCAAAGGTTATATCTTACAGTCTGCGCAGTTCATTAGCGAACGTAAATTTTCTATATTTTTGTGACGGTTTCAGGAAGCACTTGTAAACGGATAAGTGCTTCCTGAAACCGTAACAAAAATTGGTCCAAACTACTCAGAACAATACTGCCCATCGTGCTCATAAAGAATTTTAAGCCAATCAATAGATTTTTTTTTATCAAAATTGCATTATTTCTATAGATACGGTTCCTATACGAATGTAACAAATTGGATATTTATGTTCACTAATGAAGTGCCTACCCATATAGGTAAAATTTTTGTTGGGACGACGGTCTAAGTAACTTGTGAACTTTTTATACTAAATATATATCTTATATAGATAAACTTCCAGCTACACTCCAATCTTTAAAAAAATATCGTTTTTCCATCATGACCTGACCGGGGATCGAACCCGGGACCACTATAGTGTCGTAGCTAGCGTGTGACCGCTGCGCCATGGAGGACGTCAAAGAAGCTCTAATCATTGATAGCTTGATAAGCATCCGTCGCCTTTATCATATCAGATCTGCACAATTATCGACAATTAGGAGATATATGGGGAATCACAGCTGCCGAAGAAAGAGCTGCTAGATCAGTGCTAGCACCGCAGTCAGCACCATGGCACTCTTCAAAGCTGTTCTCTTGTTGGCAGTGGCGTATAGTCAGGTGAATATCACATTTCTTGTTTTGCGGTTTATAATAGTTATTACTAATTTAAGGAACCCAACGTTTGGATCCATAAGTACAACAATATAAAAAAAAAAAAACAATAAACCCGACTGGTAGTAATGTTATTTAAATTTATGTCTGCCTTTAAATTCTTCTTATTTTTAATACCCTCAAGGATCCCTCTTCCCTGCAAGCGATTGTTTTTTTGGAATTTTATTTGACCTACACCCCCCACACTACTACGTATTAAGTCTCTGTCCACTCCGAAATGGATAAAGAGACTAATATGCAACTACAAACCAGAAGTATCTCTTTCAAATAAAAAAAGATTTAAGAAAGAGAAAAAGTCAGAATTATGGCGTACTTGTGTAACAAGAACTTTCCAAAAAAATAAGGCAGTCGAATTGAGAACCTGCTTTTTTTTAAGGCGGTAGTAGTAGGTAGTAGCTTACTTGGTGCTTCTTTGAAGTCTTCAGCCTTCTATTTCTGATTTCTTTAGTCTGTTAATATGTAGAATACGGGTCACTCACGTATGAAGTCAGCTACAGGCCGACATGTTTCAACCTCATCCTCAGGGCGAATGTGAACCGAGACGCGCGCACGAAGTCGTCCCAGTCCGCGCGAGTGACCCGTATTTTACATATTAATAATGTTAACATCTCACGTTAGTTTTAATCAAAAAAATCTTTAGTCTGATTTATGAGAGGGCTAATTATCATCATCAGGCCATTTTTAGTCTCCACTGCAGGAGCACGACCCTCTCCACCAGGCCATATTTATCTTATAATTATTATATATATATTAATTTATTGTTATTATATTATACATAATAATCATAGGGCTCATTATATTATAACTTATTATTATCTTATTATTCGAACAGGTTCAAGCTGACGTCATCCCTGCCGACTACGTCGAAAATGTTTTGGCAAAAGGTAATTAACCCTTTTGGATAATAAGAACGCAATTAATAACGAAATGGCCGTGTGGTTTCCGCCAGAGTAAAATAGGACCACTCCATCTTCCCGTGGATTTCATAGAAGCCGACTGAGGGAACACAGCTAAACAAAGCTAAAAAAAAACATCAAATAGACCTCTACAACCCGCCTGGCCAGCGTGGAGAGTGTAGGCCAAATCCTCTGACAAATATATGGCTCCGGTAGTACAGAGAGGGTCCTTCTCCTGCAGCTGGAGACTAAATAAGACCTGATGATGATGATCTAAGGCTTGTCTCATGATATGTTGCTAGAAGCTGGCAAGCTTCTAGTGATAAAAATGTTGAATCGCTGTACATAGCCGTTCTCCTGCATTATTCCACAAATACAATAAGTTTCAACCGAGCATTGGTATTACGTAATAGCACAGACTAAGTCATAATAAAACAACCGTGCTAGGTATAAAAACTAATATTACTTAGTTACTTAATTCGTTATATATAACAACGGGTCACTCACGAGCTATTTGTCGGGATTGCCGACTATAGTTAATTACTTAATTCGTACTAAATAAAATGTCTCACACCTAAGTACGCCGAAAAGTTTTAAATTTTATTGTCTTAATTCAATTCAATTCTTTATTTGCATAATGTGGTTTACAATTCGTTGTTACATTATGAATATATAATAATAATATTAATATTTCTGTCACTTAAAAAATATAGATGGAACAAAATTGGTCACATTACAATAAATCTAATAAACGAATACACATTAAAAATTACATACTTTGTTTGTCAATAGGTCTAGAAGGCCAAAAAGCTGATGTTTAAACTCTATGTAAAGTCGATTTCACTAGAACATTAAGTAATAGGTAGGTAATAACATACTTACTGTACAAATTTAAGTAATTTTTTGGGCTTCGTATCGTAACTCAAAAAATAGGATAAATCCACGATGGATAAATCGTGGTTTCTAGGTCTAGACTCGCGAGGAAGGGAAAAACATGAAAGTATCACCATAATAATCATCAGGTCTTTATAAGTCTCCACTGCAGGAGCACGGGTTGTGCTGCACGACCCCCTCTGTATTACCAGACCCTAATATTAGCCAGATCAGTGACAGGATTGATTCCTACACTCTCCACGCTGGCCAGACTGGTTGAAGAAAGAGAAATCTTTGAGGTTTATAAGCTTTGTTTAGCTTGTGTTTCCTTAGTCACCTTTTACCTACGACATCCACAGGAAGACGAGGAGTGGTCCTATATTCTAGTCTGCTACGAACCACACGAAAAGTGTATTATTATGTAATCTTCTTCCAGATGAATCCCGTATCGTGTCGGGATGGCAGGCCGTCCCGGGCCAGTTCCCCCATCACGCGGCGCTGCGTATGATCAACGCCGCGGGAGGAGTCAGCGGGTGCGGCGGTTCGGTAGTGCACAGGGAGTGGGTCGTCTCGGCCGCCCACTGCACTGCCACGTAAGTTCCGGAGGATGCCGTCTAGTGCGGAATTGGTTTTAGCCATGGAACAGGGAATGTCTTTTTCCTGATTTTTTTTTGGCATCTGACGGCAAATACGAGAAAGCGGTTCACCTGCTGATGGTATCCGTGGTCCAGTGGTTAAGGCGTTTGCCTTGTTGACCCGGGGGTCGTGGGTTCGATTCCCACGGGAAACATACTTTGTTAAGTTGTTTCCAGTTTGGTTAGGACATCGCAGGCATGAATCACCTGATTGTCTGATAAGAAAGATGATTCCGTGCTTCGGAAGGCACTTTAGGCCGGTGGTCCCGGTTGCCATCTGGTAGTCGTTAAAGGAACCACGTCAGAGGCCGAGAGGCGGTTCCGCAGAACTCTGACACCAGGCTGTGCATGGTCGACTGACCGTGTCACCTACACGAAATGATGATGATGACCTGATGGTATATAATACAGTTATCACCGCTGCCCATGGACTATATAATGTAACATCAGGGGTGTGACAAGAGCGTTGCCGGCCTATTATTTTTCTCTCCCCAGTGGAGTTAGGCATCCGGCTCTCTCACTCACCGAGCAACCGAGTGGTAAAGCTACTATTCAAACGTCGATTTTCTGTGAGAGTGTGGTATTTCCCTGGATAATTTTTACGCTACATTGTGTTCTCTGTGATTTTATATAGCATTACCGGCTCCCTTAGTAATAAATATGTAATTAAATATGTACCTAAATCTCCAACACCCATTTCTATGGACAACCGGTACCGATTTTAGCCGTCTTTGGTTAGACGGGCAGTAATCACGCTGCCCTACGCCTTTTGCCCATTGCAGGTTGGTGGTGGCGCCCCCTGTTGTATTTTTATTCACCAATGCTGCTCACCATACACTCCACGAGAGAAAAAGCGTGAATGTACCAGTTACTTCTCCTCCCGCGCAGGTCGTAAAAGTCGATCGAGGGAATGGGGGTCCGGAATCATGTCAATCGGCGATGCGGCTAGCAGCTAGCAAGCCGTCACTATTCCGATTCCGTTCTCACCTACAAGCCCACTAACATGCTAAACGTGGGCTTTGTCTTCCCCGCAAGGGAAAAAGATGTGTTAGTACGTATACGTATGTCATGATGAGGCCCCTACGACCAAGCGCGCTACGCCATGCAAACAGAGTATTAAGAGCGACTCCTAGCTATTATCTTCGCAGCTCCTCAGCCCGTGGTTGGGGCTCCTATACCCATACTAAGGGCCTCCTTCCCATATTGGGGCCCGTGGAGTCTTGCCTGCTATGACACCCTGTAGCTACTGCTTTTGCCTAAACTTTATTAAGCGATTGAAGAACATAACTCTTTGGAACTTTTTTGGATACACCATCATCACATCATCAAGTCTCTGTTAGTCTCCACTACAGGAGAACGACCCTCTCTGTACTACCAGGCCAAAGTCATATATAAGCCTAAGCAGAGGATTTGGCCTAGCTACTCTCTCCACGCTGGCCAGACTGGTTGGAGAGGTCTCTTTGATGTATATAATATGCTTTGTTTAGCTTGTGTTTCCTAGTCGCGTTCTACGACATCCACTAGAAGACTTGGAGAGGTCCTATTAAACTCTGCCAGAAACCAGTGCTGCAGAGGAGTCTTAAAAAGACCTGATTATGATGTTGATGATGATTCGGGTGTTAGCCAGGCTATAATAAACGGTGTTCTCTGCACAGGCAAGTGACGATAGTGGTCCGTGCCGGCGTGGTCTCCATCAACAACCCGGAGTACATCGGCGACACGCAGGAGTGGTACAACTACCCCACCTTCGACGACTCCAGGCCACGCGTGGTGCAGCCTAACGATATCGCGCTCATTAAGCTCGTCGTGCCCGTGGTATACTCCCGTAAGTACCTGCTTTACTACTGCGTTTACAACAGACTAAAAAACTCCAAGTAAAATTCTAAATATTTATTGCTTATAACTGTTTACAACAAACAAATAACAAGAGTTTCAAAGGTTTCAATTATCTATCTACCCTTTCAGGTAATATAAGTACGCATAAGCACAAGTAAAGCAATAATCTAAAAAATCTTATTGATTACAAAGAAAAATCCCAGAGCGCTATCTATGTACAACTATTAGAAAGAAATGTTGTCTGCCCGCAGCGCTACTGCAGCCGATCCGCGTGCAGAGCTCTTCGGACGCCTTCCGCGACTACAACAGGGAGGTGATGGAGGCCAGCGGCCACGGCATGCTCTGGACCAGCGGTAACTATCATCAGGCCTCTTATTTCATTAAAAAATCGGCCAAGTGTGAGTCAAACTCGCGCAATGAGCAAAAAATGTTTTATTCAATTGACTAGCGCCATCTAGTGGTGTTTTAGTGAACTATTTCCCTAGATGAACTTATTATTGTGAGTTTACCACTTAATTTTCAAGTGATAGAATTCGTATTATTTTTCCTGTAATCTTCAAGGAATGAACTATATTTTGTAATTTTTTCAAAATTTTCGGCCCAGAAGTTTCGGAGATCAGGGGGGGGGGGGGGGGGAATGGTCAATTTTTGCCTTCTTTCGTGAATAAAATCAAAAGTATTGATTTTACCCGAACAAAAAAAAATATTTTTGAGATCCTCATAATGAGCCCTTTCATTTGATATATGACACAGTAAGGTTTGCAAAACTTTTTTTTTTTTAATTTTTTAATTGGGCCCCCCAAAATGACCCTTTTTTAAAAAAAAACTTTATTTACTTTCTACATCCGTGTTTGGGTCATAGGATTACACTATCTTATCAAATTTCATCTAATTTGGTTCAGTAGATTCGGAGAAAATCGGCTGTGACAGACGGACGGACGGACAGACGCTCGAGTGATCCTATAAGGGTTCCGTTTTTCAACTTTTGTACGGAACCCTAAAAAATAGAATGTACCAGCTGATTCTCTTCGCGCGCAGATCGTAAAAGCCAATCGAGGGAATGGGAGTCAGGAATCATGTCAATAGGCGATGCGGCTAGCAACCAATCACTATTTTGATTTCGTTCTCACTTGCAAGCCCTCCAACATGCTAAACGGTGGCCTTAAGAATTTACAGACCTAGGCTCTGTGTACCTCGCAATGTAGAAAGTCGCGTGATAGTATGTATGTTCTTTAGTCTTTATACACTTGACAAAGATCTTTCTTTGTGTACCAAAAGCTCTTTTGGCTCTGGCCTAAGGTCATAAAACTCAAAAGGCTGCGTTCAGCGTATTATACTTAGTGTTTGTAAAAGTAGAAAGCCGATTCATAATAGTGATCAGTTGCTAGCTATTGACGTTACTTAGATTTTCGACCAAATGCTTGACAGGCTTTTACGGTCTGCGTGGAAAGAAATGCAGCTGCTCTTCTACATTTTTCTTTTATCCTAAACTAGCTGACCCGGCGAACTTCGTACCGCCTAACAGTCAATGATTAAGTATTCATTACACATATCGAGATTTTATTGTTTTAAGATGTATTCTGCTATTCGGGGCGGAGACAAATCCAACGAATCAATAACCATGAAAATTGGTTCCGCAGATCTCGAGTTATAAGTGTTGTAACAAACCAGTCTTTGTTTTGTATATATATAGATAAAGATAATAAGCATGGAAAAATAAACACATAGAGCTCAGGGTTACACCCGCATCATATAGTACACAAACCAGTTCATACACAAACGATTAACGCCTTACCAATAAGGCCATCGCGCTTCGATCCCACTCGTCGAATTTCTCCACCATATCCCATTGCAATTATACATAACATATCAACGCCACCATTACAATCAAGTTGAAAATCAATTTCATATTGACGGGCTGAGTCACCCATTTAAGGGTAGGTAAGTCGAGCGTCGATTATGCATCTCACCACGCTTGTTTTTTTATGGTCCTTTGATAAACTTTTTAACTTGTTTGTGCCAGGACCCCAGCCCGAGAACCTCAACTGGGTGTACCTACGCGCCATCAGCAACTCGATCTGTCAGATCACGTACGGCGCCAGCCTCATCACCAGCAACTCCATCTGTACGCAGGGCTACAACGTCACGTCGCAGTCCGTCTGCTCGGTACGTACTTGCACTTTACAGGTAGCAATTGAATTCCTCATTCATCATCATCAACAGGTCCTTGCCAGTCTCCATTGCAGGAGCACGACCCTTTTCTCACTACCAGAGATATATATATATATAGCCAGAGCAGTCAGAGGACTTGGCCTACACTCTTCGCGCTGGCCAGACGGGTTGGAGAAGTCTCTTTGATGTTTAGAAGCTTTGTTTAGCTTGTGTTCCCTTAGTCGGTTCTACGACATCCACTGGAAGACTTGGAGTGGTTCTTTTCTACTCTGCCAGGAACCCATGCTTATAGCAATTGTATTCAATAGCATCAATTCTTTTTGAAAAGGTTATTTATGTTATGAATAGGCCCAAAACTTCAAAAATTAAAAAAAGAAAAACAAGTATAAAATCATCCCGGTAGGTCTTCAAGCTTACGCACGCACGGACTAATTTGATTCTATTTAAATTCTGTTTTTGGTAATGCAGTCCTGTTTTAATTTTTTATTTTTATCTAAATTATGACCTCTAAAACGTTTGCGTTAAGAGTCGCCTGGAAGCGCATTCTCCATACAAACGGAAAAAGGGAATTGTGGCAATATCTGATAATTTTGGAGTAAAATTAATCATTTAAACAATTAATCTCATTATAATCTACGTACGTTCCTATACAGCTTGGTTAAAATACCAATGGTTTGAGAATTACAAGCCTTTTCAAATTTGTATGGAAATCTTGAGAGGCGTATAATTTTCAAACATTTGATAATTTAACCAAACTGTATAGGAACGTACGTAGATTATAATGAGATTAATTGATTGGATGCTTAATTTTGCCCTAAAATTATCAAATATTGCCACAATTCCCTTTTTCCGTTTGTATGGAGACGTGCGCTTCCAATGATTTGAGCTTTTCTCAAATGTGAAAATGTGAGTGTGTGATTTGTATAATCGTAATCCTATAAGATCTGGGAAAGAACCCGAATTTTGCTAAAGAGTATTGCCATATCAAAAACCTTAAAGTGCCCAACTCTGTTATCTGAAAATAAACATTTTTTATTTAACACAGTTATGTACAATAATATTAAGAGTTTTGAGTCTTGTGTTTAAAAATAACTTTGTTCGTTTCCAGGGCGACAGTGGTGGACCTCTGATGCACACAGGCAGTGACGGCAAGCGAGTCCTCATTGGTGTTGCATCTTTCGTAGCTGGTGGAGACTGGGGATGCCACTCAGGATTGCCTGCTGGTATGTTCCTAATCATCATCATCATAGCAGCCTCAAGGGCCTAGGGATATCCAAAATAATCGGTTGGAAGTTGGCTTCATCCGGCGTTTCCCTGCTACCTTAGTCGGATCATCCGATCACCTACAGAGGAATTTGCTAACTTTCGACAACTACATTGTAGAACGTTCTGATGGTAGCGGTACTATAACATTCATTACAGTTTATAAATACATCAGATGAGAAGAGAGAAAGAGTCTCAGTAGTTAACACGCGTAGCTAACCCAAGAAGACAAAAATAAAACGTAAAGATATACCTACTTTGCTTATTTTTTCTACATGTTAAGTCAGTTATCATCGACTCAGTCACAAAAAGTTCACTGCTGGACATAGGCCTCCCAATAAGGATTTTCATCATTGTGAGGATTTGCTATACTCACCACGCTTGGCAAACGGGTTGGTGAGCGCAGATTGATTGGCTTATATTGGTTCGGAAACTGCTGCATATCAAAGCCGTTCGTACCTATACTTACTCGATTGCCGCTATTGATTAAACATAACATAATGTATTCCACAGGCTTCATCAGAACTGGGCCGTTCCTTGGCTGGTTCGAGGAGATCTCCGGCATTGACTTTGAAAACCTCGTAGAAGAAGAAACGACTCCCGCCCCACCCACGACCACCACTGAAGCCCCCACTACCACTTCTGCGCCCACGACCCCCACCACGACTCCCGAACCCGAGACCGAAGTCACTACAATTGGTCCCGTCACTGAGCCTACCGAGCCTGATGTTGAAGAAGAGACTGAAGCTCCTGAGTCTGAAGAGGAAGAAGAAGATTCAAGCGAGGAAGATTCTGATGAGGAACTAGCAGACCTGTTGAAGAGACTGGAAGTGAAGGTCAAGGTCAAGGTTCGCATGAACAAGTACGGAAAGAAGATTGAGCACAAGCATAAGCATAAGTTCCACGTGTAATTTTCTCTAACTTAACACAATAAGTATATATTAATCAGACGATGTTGAATATAAAATAGTAATATTGAATGATTATTGAAAACATTTGTGTTATTTTTTCGATGATGATAGAAAGGAATAAGGCAATCAATGATTTAAGTAATTGAATGGAACCCTTCTGTTCTAAGTACCTATACGTATGCCTATTTTCGCCATATTTGAGCAATGAATTTATATGCATACCTATCCTCATCATCATCCTCCTTACCTTATCCCATTATCTGGGGTCGGCGCAGTATGTCTTATCTTTCCATGTTTCTATATTTCCCGTCATACTCACTTCCACTCCCGCCACCCTCATGTCCTGCCTTACACATTCTATCCATCTCTTTTTTGGTCTCCCCCTTCCTCCGTTTCCACTTATTTTCATGCTCAGTGCTTTTCTTGCATACCTATCCTATGCTTTATATGCATACCTATCCTACAAGAAATAAATACTTATTCATACAAAGAAGATAGACTGTTTTTTTTTTAATTGTGCTCCAAAACTGCTGGAACAATTTTTGAAATTCTATTAACTATAGAAAGCTAATTTATCTGCGGGTGAAGTCTATAATTTACGCGGATGAAGTCGCAGGAAAATTGCTAGTATCTACTATCCAATTTCAATGTCTTTCTGAAAAGGACTTAGGTGCTATAAAATTTAACATTTTAATCAACACCTGACCCAAAAATCCCTGTCTCGTAAAAAACTGGACCGGTATTGATAAAATATGTCTAAGAACAATCGCTACAATTCTTTTCAATATAGAAATCCGTATCCAAATCGGTTAACCCGTTTAATAGCTGCAGTGACATAGACAGACAAAGAGAGAGTCGATCACTGTATGTTTGGGTCTCTCTGAGAGACCCAAACATACAGTGATTGAACTTATAACACCCCTCTTTTTGTGTCGGAGAATAAAAATAAACTTTTCCAATCTGTAAGTAAGCGGTAAGCGTGAGTACGTGTGTTAAACTTATTCTGGCAACACTAGAATCGATATGTCACTGTCAAGTTAATTTACGTCATTCATTCACAAAATTCCTCAACATGAGTATTTTGTTGTAAACCAGTGATTATTATATTTTTAGTGTTAAATGTTTTATTTTGAAATGAAATGGAGGGATCTAATGGTAAAGGTAAGTCGCCAGAATAAATGCTATGTATTCCACAGGATTTCATGGCATGTTGTCGAAGCGTTATGGACTTTAGTCATAAAGTTGTGTGTGGGCGATGATTCCCCATTAAATTATCTTTTGTTTGCCCGAGCCTCGCCTAACTCTCGTTAAGTTGGTTTTAAGTTATAAAACGTAAGGTCTCTTAAACGCTACTCAACTGAATTGTAAATTACTAAAACAACTGGAAAAAGTAGCGACGAATGTTACCGACTTCTTTCTAGAACTACTATTTGTCTTCCGCGTTACAAAATTTCGATGTAAGTATATATTTCGAAGGATTTTACCTGTTAGATTAGAACGTAATTGCGTGAAATAAATCCAATTATAATTTTCGACAACTTAATTGATTTTATCATGAAAGTCATACTATTATGTATGTTGCATATTTTTAATTCGATTTGTATATTTATGATGAACTGAAGGATAACTGGCAACTATTAATTTTAATTATTACAGTATAATATTTGATAACCTTAGAGTTGCTAGCTTATGATATAAGAGTTCTGAAGCAGATTGTTGCCCATTACGGTGTGACTGTGATATTATCCTTTAAACTTAATTAAAGGTTTAAGTGACAGTAATTTTTACAGAATTAAATAAGCCTGTTTATGTGTATGAAGTGTGATTCTGGCAGAGCAGAATAGGACCACTCCAAGTCTTCCCATAGATGTTGAAGTAGAAGGCGACTTGGGCAACACAAGCTACATGCTGCTTATAAACATCAAAAGCACCTCTCCGTCTGGCCAGCATGGAGAGTGTAGGCCAAATCATCTGACTGCTCTGCGTAATATATGGCTCTGGTGGTACAGAGAGAGTCGTGCTCCTGCAGTAGAGATTAAATAGACCTGACAATGACGATTTAGTAGAATTCTCAAATATTTGATTTAAAGAACTAACCATCAGTTACCAGTGAGGAGCTCGATGGCCTAGTGGCTGAAAGCATTATAGGCGCTTTCGCATTTAAAGCAACCCTGGGCGCAGTCCCCACTTGGATGGGTGACCGCAAGTGGCATAAAAATGTCTTGAGCTCCTCCGTGCTTCGGAAGGCACGTTAAGCCGTTGGTCCTGGCTGTCATCGTTGATGGCAGTCGTTAAGCTATGTCAGATGCCTTTAGGCAGCCTGAAAAATCTGACACTAGTGTTCGCCACTTACACACACGAAAAACAAACAACAAACCATCAGTAAGATTCGAATTTTTAGAGCATGGTTTAATTAGGTACTGTTAACAAATCACAGGTATCAACTACCAAGTCCCAATCAATATGAGATAGTTACGTCGAGCTATGCTTATACTAAATCACAAAAAATTTCACAGCAAATGAAATCAGGATAAATGTGATCCAAATTTGATTAATTTAAATCAAATTTGGATCACATTTATCCTTCGAGCAACACGGAAGGGAGTACCCATACGCTGCATTCCCCTCTGTCAAGGTACAAGCCAAAATTAGGCATATGCATGTCTATGTGTTAGTTGTGTGTGACTCATCTGTACACAAATTATTTTTTCTTTTTTATGTCATTTTTTGTGACAATGTCATAATTACTATCAAGTGACAGTTTAAGTTTTGTATGTAGGTGTGCGGAACTAAACTTGTGTGCACATTTCCCCCCGCAAAAAACGCCAGAAAAATTGTCATAGTAAATTGTCGCTTTGCTCACTCCCTCCGTCCGGTACGGAGGCCGTGTTGCTCGAAGCATTTATCACTTTTGTAACATCATCGTCTTTCTTTTGTTTAGTTTGTTTATTGCATTTGCAAAATCAACTAACTGCAAACTTTTCAGCAAGTCTACTGCTTAGAAGAATATGCTGAAAGAATCTCAGACTCTGTGTAAAGTATTTTCATTTATTAGCCATTGGACAAATACATTATGTACTTTGTACAATGTTATAATGAGGTTCTTCTAAAATTAATGGCTGTGAGAGAAAATACTGTTCTGTTGCAGAGTCCCTCAAATGTGCGGGTTGTCTGAACTACATTGGTGATGATGACTATGTCTCTGCACTGGCACAAGACTGGCACAAAGACTGCTTTAGGTGAGATAAACTTTGATTCTAACCTTCTTGTTTTAGATTCATCGTCATCACTACAGACATATAAAGTCCACTTCTGGATACTGTCCTTCCCCAAGGATTTCCATCATTGGCCAAAGCAGGCTGTGCGCATGTGCCATACTTGCAACTACTTGACAGGCAATTGATGATGACACCCCTGACATGTATGTTTGTGGCTGTATGAGTATAAAATGATTCAACTCCTCCTCAGCTGAAGGTTTTCCGGTTGAGTTTGCAGCTGCGATGCGTTGGAGCATTCACGCTATTCGATTTGGCGCTAGTTTGTACGGGTGGCTGCCTGCCCGACGGCAACTCTCCTTGAGAAAGGACGAAGGCCGTCCGTCCATTTTAGAATAAACAACAGAATGCAGCGGAACTGTCGATACAACCGCATGAGTCCGCGTTTCTCTTCCTCGCTATACTATATTGTTCCATAAGAGACTATAATTTTATAAGCATGTTTGAGCAGGTGCTCCGTGTGCGACGCTCAGCTGTCCACATGGTACTTCGAGAAAGAGGGGCTGCTGTTCTGCCAGAGTGACTACTGGGCACGCTTTGGGGAGAACTGTCTACAATGTTCACAGGTAAAAAGGCGGCTATCAATTTATTTCCCTTTGCAGTGGCTGCTTAGAAGCTGAAACAAGTGGATAAAAAAAAACTGACTGCCTTTTTGACAGTTTAGGTCCGCCATATAACTTTTTGTTTTCACGTAGGCTTTGACACTCTGGGGAAGCATATAAATCTAATGACACCTCAAATTTCAGAATCGGTCAAGCCGTTTAGGCTACAGGATGCAATAATTGACGAGCTCCGTGACGCAGCGGTCAACACGCCTGCTTGCGACACGGATGCTCCCGGGTTTGATCCCCGGTCAGGTCAAGATGGAAAATGATCTTTTTCAGATTGACCTGGGTCTTGGATGTTTATCTATATATGTATTTGTTATAAAATATAGTATCGTTGAGTTAGTATCCCATAACACAAGTCTTACATAAGAACTTACTTTGGGGCAAGCTCAATTTATTTATTTATTATTAAACATATACATACATACGCGCGAAAAACATTACCCTTCTTTTGGGTTACATCAGAGTATTATTATATCAGTCGGGTAAATAAAAATCACCCAAGAATTAAGAAACCCGCGTGTACGATTGTATTTGCATACATAAATGCTAGGAATGCATGAATACTAATGTAATTGGGCTGTGTTATTTTTAATTTTTATTTTTGTCTGACTTGATCTTCTATCTGACCCTGAAAATTGGTTATATTAATAAATAGGTATTAACTATATGCAATTTCCTCATCCATTCTAATCATTGACGTACTAAGTGTATGGCAATATTTAATCGAGGAGCCCGATGGCCCAGTGGACGTGAGCATTAATAGCGCTTACTCATGTTAAGCAACCCTGGCGCAGTTCCCACTTGGATGGGTGACCGCAAGTGGCATAAAAAATATCAAATGCTTCGGAAGGCACGTTAAGCTTTTGGTCCAATGGCGAACTGTCATCATTGAAGGCAGTCGTTAATCTATGTCAGATGCCTATAGGCACAAAACAAACAAACAATATTTAATCTAGTGGAAGAGTGGAGGTAGCTCCCTCATGCCACCTTTCTGGTTATACCGACATAGAATAAACGGGGTAGACGGAGCTTAGCGAAGGCAATATGAGCCAAAGGCCACGTTTAACATGCTATTGGGAGTAAAGTTGGAAATCAGAATCAAAATAGTAATATGTTGCTAGCCGTATCGCGTATTGCTATGCATCCTTAGATTTTTGCCCATTCTCTCGATCGCCATTTACGATCAATGCAATGCGATGCAAGTGTGTTAAGTGTGTTGGAGTTTGAGCTTAGCTACGTACAACACGCGGCGTATAAGTTGAACTAAGTGTGAGCGAGACACACCTATATTAATCAGTGGCAATGTATTGCGGTGTCCTACTCACACTTAGTTCAACTTATTTGCCGGGCACTGTACAGGTTTAAACTTTATTGCGAGTCAGATATTAGCTGCGAGCTGCGCAGTACGCGCCCCGCCTCCCTGCGCACACCCCGCTTAACCTAACATTGTGTACTGCGCATCGACTCGCGCGATGTTCGGACTCCGTAGACCAAATCCTCTGAATGGTCTGGCTCATATATGGCTCTGGTAGTACAGAGAGTGTCGTGCTCCTGCAGTGGAGACTAAAGACCTGATGATGTCAATAGTCAATAGTCAAAAATTTTATTCTACTTAAGATATTTTAAATATCATTTGGTGAACGTCACTTTACATTTACAATTGGTTTACAATGTTATGTTATTGTTGACGTCAATAAATTACTTAAAGCTAAGTTTACACCGCTTCCAAGGCGGAGTGCAGAAGAAGCGGCAACAAACTGCACAACGCATATGATGACATATTAATGATGAGTCTTTTTTCAGGTGATTACCGGGCCGGTGATGTCGGCCGGCGACCACCGTTTCCACCCGGAATGCTTTGCTTGCGGCCGCTGCGGCGCTCACATTGAGGACGGAGAACCGTATGCCTTGTTGGAACGCTCTCATCTGTACTGGTGAGTTGTGACACAGTTTCTTCCTGGTATGCTGTCCTTGCGGCAAAGACAATATAATACTAACGTAATAAACTGCCCACCTCATACAAAAATATTGGACCAAATTAAGGTTGCGAAAAGCAGGCGAATGTATGGCGCAGAAGAGTTGCTTGGTAGTCGATACTAGATGGCGGTAATCTGCGTTAGCCTTTAACTTACTAAATATACGGTGTCATTTTAAAATATTATGCCTAAAATATTGTTTTGATTTTTAATAAGATATATTATGTGAATCATGTTTTTATATTCTCATAATACGGTAGATACAATGTTGTGTAGTTTCGAGTGACGCCATCTATGCGAGTCTCTAAGAACAAATCGTACGATTAAGGCGTTGAGACGACATGCTTGCAGCTACGGCGCTCACTAATATTTTATTTTACTGATTACTGAGAAGAAAAGACAGCATTCCCAGGTAAAAAAAAAATGCCATGTACCCGACTCAATACTGAATAAATATTTTCATTCATGTTCATTCTTAATTTAATTTTCGTTCTTAATTTATTTAAAGAATAAAGGTTCCGAGGCAACCTAATTAACTGGTGTATGAAATCGAAAAGGCAATGGCAAACCTTTTTTTTTAATGGACTGCGTATGTAGCTAGCTCCAAGTGAGCTCTAGCTACTTCACCGGATGTTAATGGGAAACCCTCTATTATTTCTTGCCAAAACTACCGGTTGCGCCAAACTTTATTGCGAGTCGAATATTAGCTGCGTAGAACGCGGCCCGCCTTCCCGCGCACGCCCCGCTTAACCTAATATTGTGTACTTCGCATTGTTTGTTTTTCGTATGTGTAAGTGGCCAACACTGTTGTCAGATTTTTCAAGCTGCCTTAAGGCATCTGACATAGCTTAACGACTGCCATCAATGATGACAGCCGGGACCAACGGCTTAACGTGCCTTCCGAAGCACGGAGGAGCTCGAGATATTTTTATGCCACTTGCGGTCACCCATCCAAGTAGGGACTGCACCAGGGGTGCCTTAACATACGTAAGCGCTCATAGAGCTCACACCCACTGGACCATCGGGCTCCTCTTCGCATCGACTCGCGCGATGTTCCGACTCGCAATAAAGTTTGGTGCGGCCTGTAATAAGTCAGTGTGTGTCGTGTGAGTGTGATCTTCCCTTAAATACCAGAGAGTAAAATATGGTGTTCATCCTACAGCGGTGCATGTTATCCTTTGCTGTCGGAGCCGGCGTCACATGCGATCCGGGCCGTCACGGTGCCGGCCGCGGCCCTGAAGCTAGCTCCAACCGGCGACAGCAAGGCTCTCACAGTTCACGAGTAAGTACTACTTCTATAACATTTATTTATTTATTCTGTAACATTTAATATTTAAGTACTCTCCATTAGAAGAGTCCTCCTCCGTGAGTCAAATATTCAGTTGGATGATGTATTGAGTATTAGCCCGTCAAAATGAACAACTTTTCCTGTGGGAAATAATACTGGTGTTTATCCTAACATCTTTTATAATGTATCGCGGTCGCTTTAACTCCTTTTCTGCGCGTACGTACACCATCTTCTACCTGTTCAATTCAGGAACTTAACGTAGCCGATGAGAGGGCGATCAGCGTGGCCAGGAAGTGGTCATCACATATTTAGAAGGAACCATTTCGACTCGATAAAAAATATCCCATTTCTAAGCTGTATGATGTGACTCGTTCGCGACTGGCAGGGTCGTCATGTAACGAAAAGTCCTTTTTCTATACAATTTGACAAACTATAACAACTAATATACTACATATATGTATAATTAAAACGATCGCGCCTGACAGGGTCGCCATGTGGCGAAACTATATTTAGATATGTTACACCCAATATTTTCTTAACGTTTCCTTAAAATTACAATAGAATAACGGTTTTACTCACGTTGTAATATTATCTGTGTATTTATGATATTATACTAACATTTATGTATATGGGCAGCTCACGTTGCGCCAGTAAGCTGTCCTACCTTGCTCGAGCACTCCTCCGGGCAGCGCTGGCGCTGTGCATCCAACTCACATGCCATAGGTACTAACTGTGTGATAGACTAGTCCCATGGATCTAAGAATAATCAGGATTGGCTCCTAACCACACCTTTCTATACTTATCGTCGCGGTATCGCATAACCTTTTTGTTTATGGATTAAGGGTGTCGCTAATCTCATTCGCATCGGCTCGGCGCGAGTACGACCGGCGGCACAACATCCTTATTCCGTAGACATCGAGGTTTTTCTGACATTAATTATGCATGCAATTTTTCACCCGTTCAAAATTAAAACTCTTCCAAATGTTAAATGAGTATCTAATGGGCGTTTTCTGAAATGCTCACCGCCAGATAGCAGCACTGAGGCCTCGATAAGCCGCTGTCATTGGATAATATTTGACAAGCAGCAACAATAGGGAATATGCATGGAAAAAATATGTGTTATCTTACCAGTTTATCCAAAAATATTCAATAGTAAAGTACTGAAAGTGAAAACAGAATAAAATTTGGTTGTAGAACGAACGAGATAAAATGATTTTACGAAAATATGTCTATCTCACTCGCGAAAACACTATTTTATATGGCAAATATATAGACTGTGACGTCACTAGTCCATATCGATATAGACTGTGACGTCACTAGTCCATATCGGACTTCTCTTTCTTATTTAAACTTTAAAGTATCAAATCTTCGTCGCTTATTAAGATATTTTAAAAGTTCTTTCATATTTTTTA
This sequence comes from Rhodophaea formosa, assembly GCA_963082605.1. Taxonomy (NCBI): domain Eukaryota; kingdom Metazoa; phylum Arthropoda; class Insecta; order Lepidoptera; family Pyralidae; genus Rhodophaea; species Rhodophaea formosa. The sequence continues at coordinate 16,388,600 of OY720224.1, read as the reverse complement.
CTGTGGTTATTAGGGATTACACTAAGCAAATAAAAAAATTACGTGCATATTCTCTAATGGCACATTGTAGCCTATTCATAGCTTACCGTACCCGAAGCCTCAGTGCTGTCGCCGCTTACTCCAGAACACCCTCATTAAGCGAATATGAACCTAACGTCAAAACCAAGCGTCACTAGTGATGTTTTTCTTTTAGATCCATGTTATTCCTAGGTCCAAGACTAGTCTGTAGTTGGCCTGAAGCAGATATATCTTTAGTAAACAGCAAGCTATCCTACTTTATATGGGATTTTATTTTGCATTCACAATGCTATTTTACCTTATTTATTAAATAAAGAAAATAAGAAATGGTGAAAAAATTCCACGCGGGCAGGACTTGAACCTGCGGTGGTTGGTGGCGTAATTGGCAACGCATAGATCGTACTGAGATCTAGACGCAGGTTCAAGACCTGCCCGCGTGGAATTTTTTCACCATTTCTTATTTTCTTTATTTAATAAATAAGCAAGCTATCCTGCCTGCTCTACTTGAACAAACTCTTTGTATGGCATGTGTTGTGTAGCCTATGGGTTAGTGTCATATTGTAGTAGTAAGTATAATATAGTTGTAGCATGATGTCTCATAAAGTAGATGAAAGGTCAACACGCCTGTGACACGGATGGTCCCGGGTTCGATCCCCGGTCAGGTCAAGATGAAAAATGATATTTTTCAGTGACCTGGGTCTTGGATGTTTATCTATATATTTATTTGTTATAAAATATAGTATCGTTGAGTTAGTATCCCATAACACAAGTCTTACTTAAGAACTTACTTTGGGGCTAGCTCAATCTGTGTGATTTGTCCGTATATATTTATTTATTTATAGCAATTCGTCTGGCATTGGCGCTTTGTATTCAACTCATACGCCTTAGGTACTATACTAACCATAGATATTATAACTCTACAGAAATAGATATCTCATTCGGGAGTTCGCACTCTGGCAAGCTTAGTTCCGAAAGTCATCGTGAGATGGCTGTAGAGCCACTGCTAGTTAAGGGGCACACTAGGCACAGTAGCGACGCCAATCATTTTATTCCAAATACTTTACAAATAGAAAAACAAAATACTTCAGGTTATTTACTAGTGCTTATATGATTTATATTCTTTAATTTGTAAAGTATTAGGAATAAAATGATTGGCGTCGCTACTGTGCCTAGTGTGCCTCCCTTAAGTAGACTAATTAAAATATTTTAAAGCGTAAAAATAGATATAATTTGCTTAAAATCAATTTTTAAAAAAGGTGATTATTGAAAATGCTGTTTATGTTAGTTGTAGTATAAATATCTGTTTTATGGAACCCGTAGCGCCCTCTGTGTCCGCATGTGTTCCAAATATCAGTGTATACATTTATGTTTGTCGGCACATACTTCAGTAAGTCAGATTGCAATTACATAAGTACTGTAGCTGTGACTCGCCATTATGGCAAATAATTTAAAAAAAAAATGTCATTGTTATAAATTGATATTACATAGTTATATTCATAAATAATAATTACCTAGTAGTTTTTCGATTTTGCATATTAAAAATTAAAAATAATAAAGTAAAAAATATGACGTTCAAAAAGAGATACAATTATCCAATTTTGAATAAAAATCTTTGACTTTGACTACAAAATTCAAATCTATGTCCACTTTTTCACATTGAATTTAATATAAAGTAGCTATGATTAAGACCTGTATAATTTCCAGTGTAATATGACTCAAATTAATGTACGTAAGTAGTCACAGTCACCACACAAATATTTCAGTCGCCTCATGTTGCATCACCAAAGACACATATCTTACTAAAGCTTTCCCGAATTGGTAAAGTGTTTACAGATTCGCGTCACTAAGCCCGTGCCTTAATTCTTTTAGGCATTATCTGTCTATGTTAGTGTTGCCAACCCAAGCCCAATTCACGTACAAGATTTTATTAAATCCCCCAAAATACCTGTAAGTAAATACTTATTTCCTAATTTTCTTTTTTATGCTGTGCAAATCGAGTATCAAATTTTTTTAGAGACATAATATTTAGAATTTAATATATTGTAGTGCCGAAGGGTTTCAATTTTGCAAATTATCAAAACAGCTATTTCATTTATATATATTCAACCTGAAAGCTTTTTCATTAGGTAAAGAAAAAAGCTTTTATCCGTGCTTCTTAAAAATATCTACCCCTAAAAGTGCTCCTGTTTTTTATATTTACCCTAAATTAAGTGAGCTATGCTCGGTGTTTCTCTGCGAGATCGAATCAAAAACGAGGAGAGCCGTAGAAGAACGAAGGTCACCGACATAGCGGATAAGCTCTTTGAAGTGGCAGTGGGCGGGGCACATAGCGCGAAGAACCGATGACCGATGGGGCAGAAAGGTTCTTGAATGGCGACCACGTACCGGCAAGCGCAGCGTTGGACACCCACCGACCAGGTGGTCGGACGACCTGATAAGGGTCGCGGGAAGGCGCTGGATGCAGGCCGCTTCCAACCGGTCATATTGGAAATCCTTGGGGGAGGCCTATGTCCAGCAGTGGACTTCTTGCGGCTGAAATGATGATGATGATGAAGTGGTAAAACCCCTAAGTTGTCTCCATTGGTCTATGTTTATTATGGTTTGAATAAGCTCCGATTACTGGTGAACGCCTGGCGGTCCGGCATGACATGCACCCAGGATAGGCCCTTCAAGCAACGTAGCTTGCAGCCCATACGGCAGAACATGAGAGTTGCTGCTCTCCAAAGGCTTTGCCATTGTTTCTTAGTGTGGTCCTTCAGGCTATGCATGCAAACACCATCTGCTATATAATATATCCCATCTGGTATCTCATATCCCATCTGGTATCTCATATCCCATCTGGTATATGAAAGTTTGCTGTCTCTCCAAGCCATGCGCACACAACGCCCAAAGTCGAGTTCCGTCCCTCCTGGAGGCCCTTTCGTGATGTTCGCCTTACAGGTTGAAGGCACTCTGCCCTTACCTCAAAAGTCCGGTGAAGTAGCAAAAGCTCACTTAGAGTTAGCTATCCCATGATAGGATATGGTAGAGTTTGTCGTCCAGGATATGAAGCGCGGTGACCTAATTGGTACGGCGTTAGTCCTACAAAAATAAAAGAGTGTTGGTTTAAAACTTATTTCTTAACTTTAAATAAATAAATATATACGGACAAATCACACAGATTGAGCTAGCCCCAAAGTAAGTTCTAATGAAAGACTTGTGTTATGGGATACTAACTCAACGATACTATATTTTATAACAAATGCATATATAGATAAACATCCAAGACCGAGGTCAATCTGAAAAAGATCGTTTTCCATCTTGACCTGACCGGGGATCGAACCCGGGACCATCCGTGTCGCAGGCAGGCGTGATGACCGCTGCGCCACGGAGCTCGTCAAAACTTTATAAGAATACATAGTCCTTTTATAAAGAAAACGGCATTATTTTCGCCAAACAATTGAAAAATATTTCCGCCCGCGTGGAGAGTGTAGGCAAATCCTCGGACTGCTCTGACTAGTATATGTCTATGATAGTACAGAGAGGGTCATGCTCCTACAGTGGAAATGAAAACAAACCTGATGATGATGACCTAAACAGTTAGGCACCTACAAATACGTCCCGTCCGGTGCAGTTATCGCCGCTCGGCGGTCGCGTACACAAACTATTTACCTAATACTGACTAACAAACATAGTCATTACGTTAGTGAATTGTCACGAAAACAAACACAATTTGTGTTTATCTGTGGTCATAAACAGATTATTATTTTTGAGGTTTATAGTTTCATTATAGTATGATTTGCTTTTTCAATATGTAGTCTTGTTTTTATTTGTGAACTAGTAATCAATTGTTATTTCTTTCTTATATTTGTAAGTTTTAGTGGACAAATGGTGTCAGTTGTAAATGGTTAGTAGTTGCTAGTGTCAATTGTATGTTATTTTGAGTAGTGAATTTGGTTTGTGTCGTTTGGAATTATTGTGTGTGACTAAACACAATTGTTGGTGTGGATTTTAGAATGATTTTGTAAGTTGATTTTATTAAAGTAGATAAAATCATCATCATCACCTAATGAATTAAAAATTTTGGATCTCATGTTTTTGATCGTCATCTTTTGATGAGCTCCGTGGTACAGTGGTCAACCTGTCCCAACACGAATGGTCCCGGGTTCGATCCCCGGTCAGGTCAAGATAAAAAATGATCTTTTCCTAAATGACCTGTGTCTTGGATGTTTATCTGTTATACAATATAGTATCGTTGAGGTATCCCATGACACAAGTCTTACTTAACAACTTACTTTGGTGCTATCTCAATTTTTGTGATTTGTCCGTGTATATTTATTTATTTATTTCAACTTTTCTTCAATAAGATATCTCTCCGTTTTCTTTCAAATGATTTTGTTCAAATAGGGGCAGCATGGCGTAAATTTCATGAATCCTCCTTAATACAATGTATTTTATTAGTTTTTCATAGTTTTACTTCAAAAGACGTACAATTTTAAGAGAAACATAATTTATGGTAGGAATATATATTTAACCAACTGTATTGCCCTTAATAAGACAAAGGCTTTCACAGTATTAAGGAAAGCATACAAATACCTAAATGTATATCAAGGAAAATGCTCTGCGGCAAAGACCAAGTTATTGACATGTTATTTTAAGTTTATAATTGTTAGGAACGATTACCGTATAATCTAATATTACAAAATATTAAGAAAACTAGCAATTTTCCCTCAATTTCATCCGCGTAAATTATAGCCTGTATATATATATATATATATAACGCCGTGTAGTGCCCGGCAGAGTAGAATCCACTCCAAGTCTTCCCGTGGATGTCGTAGAAGGCGACTTAGGAAACACGAGCTAAACAAATTATATGGCTCTTGTAGTTCAGAGAGGGTCGTGCTCCTGCAGAGGCGACTAAAAGAGACCTGATGATATATATATATATATATATATACCCGCAGATAACCTTTCGAAAGAATTTTGAATATCGGTCCAGTACTTTCGCTGCCTATTCAATGCATACAAACAAACAATCAAATCTCTCCTCTTTATAATATTAGTATCATCATCATCAGGTCTATTTAAGTCTCCGCTGCAGGAGCACGACCCTCTCTGTACTACCAGAGCCATATGTTAGCCAGAGCAGTCAGAGGATTTGGCCTACACTCTCCACGATGGCTAGACGGGTTAATATTAGTATAGTTAACCTTTATTTTTTCCCTTTGGCCGCCTGCCACACATAACGTCATTAAATGATGTCAAGCGTTATCACCAACCTACTGCGTTTAATGATACCACATAAGTGTAGCGTCATGTAGCCATTACAGACCTAAGCACTACGCGGAAAAATCATATTAATTCCCATTGCATAGGGTACAAGATGAAATACTTGAAATCATATAATTCTTCAGTGTACAATTTGTAGGTAATTAACTCATGAGTTAATTGTTGAAAAACCCAAATTGAACGTGATTTGAAGGTTGTACACCGCAACCAAAGATTTGGTTGTATGTAACGAACGAGACATAGGAATTTTTGAACCAGAATAACATTTGGAAGTTACGGTGTAGACAATGGTTATGTTCGCCAAACATGAAGTGATTTTGCTAGTAGGTTCGTCATCATCATTTCGTGTAGGTGACACGGTCAGTCGACATGCAATAAATCATTTGAGAGAAAACGAAGATATCATTTAAAATTTGGTTCTGTGAAGTCCTTAATCTTTTAAGGTATTTTATGAACTACTGTTTACAGTTAAAATTGATTACAATTAAATACTTAAGATTTTCAGTTATCAACCTACTTCTAAAAATAAGTGGTCATCAATTCAACCCGTGTGTATCTAATATGCAGACGTGTTTAGAAGCTGGAAAAGACTAACTAGCTTGAAAACTTCAAAGAGACCTCTCCAACCAAAACTGGCCGTCAGGCCAGCGTGGAGAGTGTAGGCCAAATTCTCTGACTGCTCTGGCTAATATATGTCTCTGGTAGTACGGAGAGGGTCATGCTCCTGCAGTGAAGACTAAAAAGACCTGATGATGAATGTGATTTGTTTGATCAGGATCGACTCGGCGTGCGGAGTGCTGACCCTGAGGGTCGGAGACAGGGTGCTGGAGATCAACGGGACGCCGGTTCGAAGCCGGCCGGACCGACTCGAGGAATTGGCGTGTCCCGACGCTGTCATACAGGTATCTGGTCAAAAATTAAAAATTTAAAAAATTATTTTTCATTTAAAAATTAAAATTATATATTATTTATTAATTGCGAATACGATGGAGTGACGATTTGCGCAAATTTAATGAGGAATGGACACACACAATTGGCTCTAGACAGGGAGTCCTGGAAGGAAATGGGGGAGACCTTTTCTCAGCAGAGGGATAATATAATTTAAATAAAAAAAATTGTAAAAATTGATACATTTGTGAGTTGCGTGCGATTGAGAATTTCTTGTAATAAAATAATTTTTGTGTTAGAAATGCTCGCTCTCATAACAAAACTTACTTTTATCAAGTTTACCTGGGTAGGTTACCCAGTGGTTAAGGGGGAACAGTAGGCACAGTAGCGACGCCAATCATTTTATTCCTAATACTTTACAAATAGAAAGGAATTCAAGAATATAAACAATACAAGTTTTAGTAAATAACCTGAAGTATTTTTTGAATCATGTTTATTACTATCGGAATCAGTGAGAATTATGAGAATCTGATTACCGCCAAAAACGGCCGTTTTTGGCGGTTATCACTTTTTCTCTCAATGACTGATTCTCATAATATCAAAACATGATTCCAAAAATACTCCAAGTTATTTACTAAGGCTTGTATTGTTTATATTCTTGAATTTCTTTCTATTTGTAAAGTATTAGGAATAAAATTATTGGCGTCGCTACTGTGCCTTCTGTTCCCCCTTAAGGCTTTCGCCTTGTTGACCCGGGCTTCGGAAGGCACGTTAAGCCGTTGGTCCCGGCTGCCATCTGGTAGTCGTTAAAGGAACCACGTCAGAGGCCGAGAGGCGGTTCCGAAGAACTCTGACACCAGAGTGTGCATGGTCGACTGACCGTGTCACCTACACGTACTGATGATGATGACCTGGGTAGGTTGACAATTTAAAAAGATAACTGTTTTATTGTGAGTGGTCAACACGTGTGGAAATTTTTAACAAAGCCGGTTAGTCGGTTTTCGTTGTGTAGGTGGCCAACACTTGTGTCAGTTTTTTCCAGCTGCCAAGGAGGAGCTCGATAACCCAGTGGGTGTTAGCACTGTAAGGGCTTACGCAATTACACTACAAGCAATTTACTACCGAAGTACTGACGTAGATTGTTTCAACTGGAACTTATTTAGTAGTAAAAGAAATAAAATGAGTTAATTTAAGGTACCTAGTAAGTAAAACTTCATCGAACGTACTGCAATTAGGTTGCCGAAGTTCTTAACAAAGGAGATGTAAGAAGTACCTGAAACCGAAGAAAGTGCATGAGGAGTCTGATGAGAGAGATTCGATCTTGATTGCCGTGGGAAGGCATGAAAATATGTATGTATGTAAATAAATAAAAATATATATTTTGTCGGCAGCTGACCATAGAGCAAACCCCGTGCAACAACAACAGCCGCACCGCCATGTGTAACCTGGTCGAGGACGAGAAGCCCAAACACGAAGTCAAGTCGCCCGTGGAGAGGAAGATCCTCAGAGAAGACCTGAGGAAGAACATTCCTAGGACGTCACTGGTGAGTTTGACTCTTGTTACGACATACGTTGCAGCAACAGCAACTGCAATGCAATGTGTTGGTCGAGGACGAAAAGCCCAAACACGAGGTCAAGTCGCCCGTGGAGAGGAAGATCCTCAGGGAAGACTTGCGGAAGAACATTCCTAGGACGTCGCTGCGGCTGAGTTTGATTCTTGTTGCTACACCCTGTTATTTATTCGTTATACAATAAAAAACCATCCTTTACATTACAAAATAGTTTTGATCCATCCAGAATATATAGTAAATGATTCCGGTTCATTATCTATACTAATCTACAATAATATTATAAACAGGAAATTTTTTATTGTTTTTTTATTGAATAAAGAAAATAAGAAATGGTAAAAAAATTCCACGCGGGCAGGACTTGAACCTGCGTCTAGATAAAGATAAAGATATACTTTATTTGGGAGAATAAAAAAAAAATTAAGTAAAGAATACATGGAAAAAAATTAATATAATTAAACTAAAAAGAAAAAAAAACTTAAATAATTATAATCTCCCAAAATGGTCCCAACTCAGCATTTACTGGGTGTTTTTAAAGAAAAACCACCAGCACTGATCTTCCGTTGGGGCCAAAACGGGTGAAACACGGACGCTCGCACAAACATACAAATATACATATAAGGAATAATAGATCTCAGTACGATCTCTGCGTTGCCAATTACGCCACCGCGCTTCAAGCCCCGGCGACGAAATTCTCCACCATATCCCATTCCTCTTACACGCATCCAGGCTTGCGTCACCCAACACAACTACCCCACTTTTACAAGTGCGGTATTTGATTTCAACTCATTTTGCAATGAATTTGGAAATCAACTGATGTGTAGGAAGCCATACAATACTTTATATGGGATTTTATTTTGCATTCACAATGCTATTTTACTTTATTTTTCTTTATTTAATAAAGAAAGTAAAATAAATAAAGATAATAATAATAATTACCTACTTTTATGGTGGAAAGATTTTTTAAATTATTTCACCTGTAGAAAGCTAATTTTATGTGTGTTCGACACAGTCTATAATTTACGCGAACGAAGTCGCAAAAAAATTGCTAATAGCTTTTATTTCTCGGTCACTCTTTTTACTTCCTACACTTTATATACACTTTTTTCGCTCATCATAAAGTTCATAATAATTTAGGAGGAGGACGAGGGAGGAAGAAAAGAGCGGTTGTTCAAGCGAAAGGGGGAGGAGGGCGGGAAAGTGCGGCTAAAGAGGAGACAGACGCCCGCCTCACCGCTACTGGGAGATAAGGAGAGGAGTAGTAGCATGCCCAAGTTGCTGGATCCGTGAGTACTTTTTACGTATACAAATTTATTTTAAGGGGGAGCATGATGCATGCATGCATGCATGATTCTCGGGGTCCAGTGCGACTGAAAAAGTAAAATTCTTTTCATTTTATTTTAGGCACGTGCCTCTTGGTTGCTTAAGCACTGATCAATGCTCTGTGAAATAGCCTAATTACCAGCGGGCGAATTCTAAACGTTTACTTAAAATTTTATGGAACGAGGTATAAAATTTCGAATTTTCCGCAAATTCAGAATTTGCAATTTTTCGCCGCTTTTCCGCACGCCAAGAATATACAGATCTGTGGTATTAATAAAGTTGCTAGTAGGTTACTAAAGTTAGTCCCCGTTTTATAATAAGACGGATTTATAATATTAAAATTTACGCGAGATAAATTCATTATGGAAACCCGGCTTTACTTACGTTTTGTTTCGTCGGAATCGCCGACTACTACGGTCTGTTACGAAGACCATCATCAGGGTGAGTTTTAATGGTTAATTACCCATTTTGGTTAGAGGGAAGCTAACCGGCGTCGCTAGCCCTAACAGCCTCCCCGATGATGGTCTTCGTAACAGACCGGACAAGTCGGCGAACCCGACGAAAAAAAACGTGAGTAAAGCCGGGTTTTCATTAAAAGACTGATTGTATACAATATGTGCTGTTGAACGTCAATGAGGGTTTTCAGAAATCCAGGTGGCGACACTCTCGAGAGGGATTTTCGAAAGATGTTGTCAAATTCCACCTATCATAGTAAATCGTTAATTTTCTAAGAGGTAGATTTTGACAGCTCGACCTCTCGACACAGTGCCGCCACCTGGGGGAAAAATCCATTCTGAAAGCCCTTATTGTGGAACCCACAGCAGTGGCGAGGAGTGCGGGGAGAGTGGGGGCGGCGTGCTACGTGACCTGTCGCGTTGTCGCTCCTTCCGCGCCGACCCCGCGCCCGGGCAGAAGGTGTTTCGTGCCGCCGACCTTCTGCAGGTTAGTACCTCTGGAGCTCAGGAGGGTAGTCCCTCCTGAGCTTCAGGGAAGCTTAGCATAAACTTGATATTTCTAAAGTCAACAAGTCAAAGATTTCTATTCAAACCTTTTATAGATGAAAAAATGAATTTTTAAGTCCTAAACATATCGTTTATAAATTGAACATTATATCAAAGAAACGTTTGTGCACGTGACATGACTTGCGGCTATGTGTGGGTGTCTGGATGTGCGCGGGGCGTGGAACGGCCCACCACGGAACTGGCTACCTCGAATGCTGACTGTGTTAGCGTCTTTCGCACGTCTTGCACTGCAGGCACAAAGTGAGTAGTGAGTGACTACGTACACTCAACCCTAGCGCTTACACGCCCCGGCTCAAGGTCACCGGGGCCCGAACTCTCACGTTCAGGAAGTGTCGCCGCTGTGCCTTAATAAGAATTTGATCGATTCCGTTTTGTTGTCAGGGCGAGCTACTGGGGTCTGGCTTCTTCGGGCAGGTGTACAAGGTGACGCACCGCGACACCAACGAAGTGATGGTGCTCAAACAGCTGTACCGGGTGGACGAGGAGGCCCAGAGGAACTTCCTCAAGGAGGTAGGTTGTTGCTTGACGGAAACGGATACTGTGTTGTCGTTAAAAAAACAACCGGCTAAGTGTGAGTTGAACTCGCGTGGACAGAGTTCCGTATAACGCCAAAGTTAAATGTTTTAAATCAATTGTTAGTGAACTATTTTCCCAAATTAGACGTATGGTATTGAGTTTACCACTCACTTAAGAGACTAAAAAGGCCTGATGATGACGGCTCACATTTTTTTTTAATTTTCTTAATTTTTCCCCCGAGAATGACCATTATATTTTTTTTCTTTAACTTTGCACACATCTATGGTCATCCTAACAAAAATACCTGATTTGGTCCATTAGATTCGGAGCGAATTGGCTGTGACAGATAGACGAACAGGCGCACATATGCGCAGTGATCCTATACGGGCTCCATTTTCTTTTTTCATTTGTAGTTGTGTGATCTGATTGTAAGTTTTCGCAAATTGCGGAAAGTAGGCGGAAATTAGCGGAATAAAATAATACAAAGCAAGACCTTATTTCAATGTTTTCTTCTATTTTATTTTAAAATATTGGCTGTCTTTAACATAGGCGATTTCGGTGGGCACTGATACTGATCAGTGAAGCCGTCAACGTGAATGCGTACCAATCAGTGCTTCCGTAGCCAAGGGGTTGTATAGGTACTAATCTTAGTCCTCACTTTGTAATAAGACTGTGTCATCCCGGCAGGTGGCGGTACTGCGCTCCCTGCAGCACCCAAACGTACTGCGCTTCGTGGGCGTGCTGTACAAGGACAAGCGGCTGCATCTCGTGACCGAGTACGTGGCCGGCGGCACTCTGCACCAGCTGCTGCAGGTGAGTGTGTGTGTGTGTGTGTGCAATGCTGTGCACAGTGGCAGTAAAAAAAGTAAAAGTTTGTTGGACTGCGGGTACGGGATAAAGGAATTTGGGATGCCACTTGCTCGGATGGATAGGGGATGATAAATTAGCAACTCAGCCCCCGTAGCATGGCTCCCGCGACGCCGTTTATATCGCGCGATAAACTATCTACTTCTCGCTCTTCAGTATTGCGAAAAACAAGATGGCGATAGTCGATAAACGTTGTCGCGCGTGCCATGCTACGGGGGCAGGAGGCCGGGCGCGCGTACCCTATGCAAAAAAAATCGACACTTTTCATACTAATTGCCAGGCCGGCCGAAAACTTTTGTTTGAAAATGACTGATGATATTTTTAGTTCCCATCATTGCTCCCATAGTAAAAGTTGTTCATTTTGACGGGCTGGTTTGATGGTTCAGTGTTTACTCTTAAGCCTTGTTCGAACACGGTTAGTATTTTAGTCGAGGAGTGAGAATTTTAATGACTCGCTGTGTCCAACACCAACATTTTGGTCGATTAGCGCCTACCACCATCGTCACTGCTTCTCGCCCATCCGCTGAACATGTTCGAACGGGTTGTTTAGCTGTTAAATACTTATTTGTGCCAGTGCGAACGATTTTTGGGCAGTAGCCGGCAACGTTCTTGCCATGCCCCTGGTGTTGCAGTTGTCCATGGGCAGCGGTGATCACTTACCATCAGGCGACCCGCTTGTTCATTTGCCGTCATCCTAATCCTAACTATCCTTACTAATATTATAAATGCGAAAGTGAGTTTGTTTGTTTATTTGTTTGTTACGCTTTCACGCCATATCTACTTAACCGATCATCATGAAATTTTGCATACACATAGGTTAGGTTACTGAGAAGGATATAGGCTATATATTACGCGGGCGAAGCCGCGGGTAATAGCTGGTATAACATAAAAAGTCGCCAATTGACAAATTTACTAGCCGTGTGCGAAGTAGGCTTTACACTCAGTATATACTGAGAAATCTTGTTTGAAGGTGTTTCACATTTAAATAATGTGATTGATTGTCGGCAGGACCGGTCGCGCGCGCTGAGCTGGGCGCGGCGCGCGCGCCTGGCGCGTGACGTGGCAGCGGGCGTGGGCTACCTGCACCGCATGAACGTCATCCACCGCGACCTCAACTCGCACAACTGTCTCGTCAGGGAGGTGAGCTCAATTCCACTTATGTTTTTATTCATCATCATTTTATCCGTAAGAAGTCCACTGCTGGACATAGGCATCTCCTAAGGATTTCCAAAATGACCGCTTCGAAGCGGCAAGCGACCTGTATCCAACGTTTCCTTGAGACCTTGGTCAGATCGTCCGACCACCTGGTTGGTGGGCGTCCAACCCTGCACTTGCCGGTATGTGGTCGCCATTCAAGAACCTTTCTGCCCCATCGCATCGGTTCTACGTGCCATGTGCCCCGCCCACTGCCACTTCAAAGAGCTAATCCGCTGAGCTATGTCGGTGATTTTAGTTCTTCTACGGATTTTCTCATCTTTGATTCGGTCTTGTGTCAATAATATTTTGCGACACTGCAATTTCAGTTAAAAATCAACTCCTTAATATAAGTTGTCCAGCTTGGGAAAGTTTGTTTCCAACAAAAATTTAACTTTAAGGCTTTGAATAATAAACCATTAATCGAAAAATGGTGACAGACCTACTCAACAATGAAAAAATACCCACATACTATCCATGTTCAGGACGAACCCTAAAATAATTCTATTCTTATTTTATCACCATTTTGACGTTGTGCACATTTCAAAAGCCCCTTACAGAAAACCCTTTTAAACAAAACTATAACATATTTCAGGACGAAACAGTGATAGTGGCAGACTTCGGGCTGGCGCGCATCGTGCAACGCACGGCCAGCAGCACGCTGGAGAGGAAATCCCGCGTGCACGACGCCACTCTCCGCCGGAAGCGGTACACGGTGCGTTACTAAATGGAACATGTTGCTAGCAAACAGTGCTCGTGCAGACATCGATCTGACGCGCATCGTGCAACGCACGGCAGTAGCACCCTGGAGTGTAAATCCCGGATGCACGACGCTACTATCCGCCGGAAGAGGTACACGGTGCGTCATACTGAATGTAATATAGTCAGGACCAAATAGTGACCGTGGCAGACTTATCTCACAGAAAATCGACGTTTGAGTAGTAGCTTTATCGCTTCAATGCTTCGTTCGGTGAGTGAGAAGGCCGGAGGCTCATACCCTCTGAGAAAGAAAAATAAAGGCCGGCAACGCTTTTGTCACATCACTGGTGTTGCAGTTGTCCATGGGCAGCGATGATCACTTACTATCAGGTGATCCGCTTGCTCGTTGGCCGTCCTATGTCATAAGAAAAAAAACTCAGGCCTGGAACGCAAGTCCCGGGTGCACGACGCTACTCTCCGGTACGAGCGGTACACGGTGCGTTACTAAATGGAACATAGTGCTAGCAAACAGTGCTCGTGCAGACTTCGGTCTGGCTCTGTCTACCCCGTAAGGAAAAAAGACGTGCTAGTATGTTCTGTCTGGCGCGCATCGTGCAACTCTTTATATGAGAATGTAATTTTATTTCCAGTTTTCAGCATTGGACCCATAAAAAAAGTTGTTTATATTGACGGCTCTATTAACTGTGTAACAGAGTCCTAAACAATTAAAAAAATCCACCATGTATAAAGGCTCGGTATTTTTTGCCAGGTGGTGGGCAACCCATACTGGATGGCACCGGAAATGATGAACGGCAACGTCTACGACGAGAAAGTGGACGTGTTCTCGTTCGGCATCATCCTCTGCGAGATCATCGGACGAGTGTCGGCTGACCCTGACCTGCTGCCACGGAGACCAGACTTCGGCCTCAACGAACCATTGTTCCTGGAAAAGTTTTGCAGGCCATATGCCTGTCCCGAAGCGTTTTATAGGATCGCCTTCTTGGCTTGCGATTTGGAACCTGATGCAAGGTAAATAATAATTATTTTTACTAATTTTATGTAGAAGATCTTCGGATCCTGACCTGTTGCCAAGGAGACCAGACTTCGGCCTCATAGAGCCATTGTTCCTAGAGAAATTCTACAGGCCATATGCCTGTCCCAAAGCATTATATAGAATCGCCTTCTTAGCTTGCGATTTGGAACCTGATCCAGGGTAAATAATTAAATTACTCATGTTTTGAGCGAGATCATCGAACCCCGACCTGCTGCCACGGAGACCAGACTTCGGGCTCAACGAGCCATTGTTCCTGGAGAAGTTTTGCAGGCCATATGCCTGTCCCGAAGCGTTTTATAGGATCGCCTTCTTGGCTTGCGATTTGGAACCCGTTGCAAGGTAAATAGTAATTTACTTTATATACAAGATCATTGGGCGAGTGTCGGTGGATCCCGATGTCCTACCGAGGAGACCAGACTTCGGCCTCAATGAATCGTTATTTCGGTTTGGTTTCACTAGGGGTTTCGGATGTCAGACGACAGTCGCTCCGTTGTAAAACCAGATCCGTCAAGTCTGGGTCATGATTGAAAGCGTACTCTGGGTTCTGAAGCCTAGTGGCTCCAGAAGCATCCGGTACATCACGCTAAAATCATCATTCGTCATCATTTCAGCTGTAATAAGTTCACTGTTGAACATAGGTTTCTCCTAAGAATTTCCAAAATGACTGATTGGAAGTGGCTTGCATCCAGCGTTACCCTGTAACCTTGGTCAGGTCGTTCGACCACCTGGTTTGTGAGTAACACTTTAAAGAGTCTCCTCTCACTTTCTCCCACCTCTGACTTTAGTTTTTCTACAGATTTTTCTCGCAGAGAAACACTAAGCATAGCCCTCTCCATAGCACTTTGAGCGACCTTGAGCTTTCTCATGAGGCCTACGCTCTGATGATGATGATGAATTAACACGAGAGGCCTACTTGCAGGCCCACGTTCGAGGTGATAGAGATCTGGCTGGAGAGCCTGGTGCAGTGCGTGGGCGGCTTGGGCCCGCCGCCGCTGCTGGCCGGCGTCGGGCTCCGCCCCGCGCCCCGGGGCCACGCCACGCCCGACACCGACCACGACCACAGCACCGCCGACGGCGTGCTCAAGGTACCTCACTATACGATCTATATTTCTATAATCTTTTGTACATGTGACATTAGAGGCAGGCAGGGTCGCCATATAAGGGTGTGCGTACTAGAGAAACCACCGAATGCTAGAATGAGACTGTTTATTCATGTGAATACATTGAATATATATCTTAAAACTAAATCTATTACTACACTACATATCACGCGCTTATAATGCCACGTAGGTACTATACTATGTTTTTTCTAGTTTCTTATTTCTAAATTTAGGGTTATATCAGGAAAGCCTTATGATGTTGTCACACAACAGTTATATGAGGTTATATAACAATGTGTAACACAATAACATTCTTGATATTATATAGTGTTAGAGAATGTTATCGTTGTTAAACATTGTTATAAAACGTTATTCAACTGTTGTGTGGAGCTACTTTAGATATGAATGCATAAAAATTAATATGTAATACACAATATTTATTGTTGCCGAGTGTCAACCATGAGTTTAACATTTCATTTACGAGAGTAGTATACGATAACGTTTTTGTAACTATCATAGTTTACTATACTTTGTCCACCATGAGTAAAATATACCAGAGTAGTTTTTGAATCTCATAATCGAAAACGACTCAAGGTTGAATGTAAACGAATACGATCCTGTGTTTACAGGAATATTTTCTGCGGTATTAGTATCATGAGTTACAAAACTGACTTTCGTTTTCTATCGAGTAAGACAGTAGTTTACTATTACGAGCCATCGAATGGTTTACTTTAGATCGAATCGTTTACTATTCACGAATTATAAACTCATGGTTGACGCTCTGCTTGTCAAATATTATAAAATGACAGCACGTAATCAAGGTCAACGTTTCAATGCTATTATTCGGTGGTAAACATTTCAGGAGCTGTGTGGTTCCCGGCAGAGTAGAATAGGACCACTCCAAGACTTTTCGTGGATGTCGTACAAGGCGACTTAGGAAACACAAGCTAAACAAAGCTTTTAAACATCAAAGAGACCTCTCCAACCCGTCTGGCCAGCGTAGAGAGTGTAGGCCAAATCCTCTGTCTGATCGGCTCTGATAGTACAGAGAGGGTCTTGCTCCTGCAGTGGAGACTAAAAAGACCTGATGATGATGATGATGAAACATTTCAGAAAACTCATTAAATTGATGACTAAAGGGCTTTTTATTTCCAGTCGCGGTCCACAGTGACGATCGTGAGCCCGGAGTGGGAGGCCGGGTCGCCCCCCGCCTGGCGCGCGCTCGGCAAGTGCGTGTCGGCCAGCCACATCGGACGAGTCGTCACCCTGCGCCCGCCACACAGCCGCTCCCAACAGACTCTCCACACCGCACCTGGCTACATCCTACGAGCGCACGGCAACAGCATCGACATCACAGAGGTAAGGATATTACTTGTAATAACAAAGATTTATATATTAACAGCCTCCGTGGTCCACTGTTTAAGGCCTTGTTTACCCGGAGGTCGCGGGTTCGATTCCCTCGATAAGCATACTTTGTTAAGTTGTTTCCAGTCTGGTTAGGACATTGCAGGCATGAATCACCTGATTGTCTGATAAAAGAGATGATTCCGTGCTTCGGAAGGCACGTTAAGCCGTTGGTCCCGGCTGCCATCTGGTAGTCGTTAAAGGAACCACGTCAGAGGCCGAGAGGCGGTTCCGATGAACTCTGACACCAGGCTGTGCATGGTTGACTGACCGTGTCACCTACACGAAATGATGATGATGATGATATAAATAAACTGAGGTAGACGTGCCCTACTCCGAGAAACAGACAGTCTTCACCGAGTCTCAAATTTAGGGACCCTTCATGATATTTGAGAATGCCATATGGAACTTGAATGGAAGATTGCTATTAAAATATAATGAAATAAGGAGTTGTCTTGTTGCTATAAATAAAATTAATGTGCAGGTGGACGACATCAGCGTGTGGCTGGACCCGCCGCCCCTGAAGCGCAGCGTGCCCGCGGCGCACCTCGACCACCTGCCCCTCGAGCACGAGCTCAACAGCCAGAAACTACTCGGCGCCGACCTGCCCGCCTTCCTGCGCAACCAGTCCGTGGAGGGGCTGCAGTGCTCGGCCCGCCACCGCCCGCCGCCCCCCATCTGCCGCCACCACAGCATCCCCGACCACTGCGAGATGACTTACGACTCCGACTCTTCAGATGACGAAGTCACTGAAGTCACCACTAATCTCAAACTCGTAGAAGATAAGAGAAGTGTCTTACAAGATATTGAGAAAAAAACAGACAATTTGCTATCAAAAAAGACAAGCTATGACGTCAGTGAGGTGACTCTGCGCAATCCGGAGAATGAGCGGAAGATCCCGGAAGTAGACTGCAGGAGATACAACATAGACTATCTCAACAAGAGTCCGCTCATGGCGCGCGGTATCAAGAACATCCCAAAGACTCTAGAGCCTCAGAAACCAGTCGAAAAATCCAATTTCTTTACAAAAAAGCTGTTATCTCCAAAGTTGAGTAGGTTATTCAAACCTAACACGGCAGAAGTCGTCCGAAACAAACCTGAAACTAGTGAGAATAAAGAAGAAAAATCGAGAAGTAAATTCTTCGTGCACAGGCCTGCCTCGCCCAGCACTCTCGCGAGGGCTTACAAAGTCAGGCCTCTAGAATCCTCTAGACAAGACGTGTTGAAGAGTGACTTAAAGCTGGCGAGCTTAGGGAAGCCGATGACGCCGATTTTCCGTCGCCACGTGCCGGAGAAACCGGAATTCGCCGACGGGAGATTCAGCTATCGTGACCGCCGGACTAAGGACAAAGGGCCGGAACCAAAATTTGTCGATATCGGCCGGAATCGTATCAAAACACCCGTCACTGATAAAGTGAAGCCTTTAACCACGGTGCTGGAGAAGGAGAAAGTAGAGAAAGAGGAGAGGAGACGGGAGGGGGGGATTTCGAGGAGTAACTATGTGAGTCTGGCGAATTTGAGGATCAATGGGCGCCCGCGGCCGCGGCCGGTGGAGGTATCGCCCACTGAACGCGCGATATAGGCATTAACAATGATCTCTTTCTTCAAAAACCGACTATTTTAACCATTCCATAGTTGTCTTTACAGTGAATTTTGTACATTCTATTACATTCCACAAATCAATAGACTTTGACATCAATAAAACAGTGATCGGGACGTGTGGAGTATAACCTTAACTTCAGGAAGCAGATCATAAACGAATGATACCATATGTATTATTTTCTCTTTAGCAATCATCATAGCCGTGTGGTTCCCGGCAGAGTAGAATAGGACCACTCCAAGTCATCCCGTGGATGTCGTAAAAGGCGACTTAGGAAACACAAGCTAAACAAAGCTTATTAACATCAAAGATACCTCTCCAACCCGTCTGGCCAGCGTGGAGAGTGTAGGCCAAATCCTCTGACTACTCAGGCTAGTATATGGCTCTGGTAGTACAGAGAGGGTCGTGCTCCTGCAGTGGAGACTAGAAAGACCTGATGATGATGATGATGAATCATCATCATACGAAGGTGTTATTTACTCAAGCGAAAAAAAATAGGTCATATCCATTGAAGTTTAAAGTAGTGTACTGTGCACAGCAGGATTTTGAACCTCAGAGCTTTATTGAAATCTCGAATTATAATCTCTAATGGAACACAAAATAGAAGCAGTTATTAATTTAAAAAATCTATAGATCCCGACTGACCATTAGCAATATTTATGTCTGGGATTTTACGGTTAAGGAGATTCGGTTCTCCATGACAAAATAGAAAAACCGGCCAAGTGTGAGTCAAACTCGCGCAATGAGGGTTCCGTACAATATGCTTCGTGAACACACACACAATGTGCAAAAAATGTTTTATTCAATTGACTAGCGCCATCTAGTGGTGTTTTAGTGGACTATTTCCCTAGATCAACTTATTATTGTGAGTTTACCAATTAATTTTCAAGTGATAGAATTCTTATTATTTTTCCTGTAATCTTCAAGGAATGAACTATATTTTGTAATTTTTTCAACATTTTCGGCCCAGTAGTTTCGGAGGTCAGGGGGGGGGGGGGGGGAATGGTCGATTTTTGCCTTCTTTCGTAAATAAAATCAAAAGTATTGATTTTACCCGAACAAAAAAAAATATTTTTGAGATCCTCATAATGAGCCCTTTCATTTGATATATGACACAGTAAGTTTTGCAAAACTTTTTTTTTTTAATTTTGTAATTGGGCCCCTCAAAATCAAAAAAATCTTTATTTACTTTGCACATCCGTGTTTGGGTCATAGGATTACACTATCTTACCAAATTTCATCTAATTTGGTTCAGTAGATTCGGAGAAAAGCGGCTGTGACAGACGGACGGACGGACAGACAGACGCTCGAGTGATCCTATAAGGGTTCCGTTTTTCAACTTTTGTACGGAACCCTAAAAATGAAGAAAAAATAAACGTTCTCCCATGCATTCACAGTCACCGGTGGGTGAATTACTGTGGTAAGTTAATAATTCATTAAGTTGTGTAAGTACTCCATTATCGATTCTAATTCGAACATTTTAGTAAAACTCGTAGGTTCTAAATCATGCTGTATTTAGATTTACCTCCACGCGTTCCGACCACTCCTTGAAATGTAAGGTACATTCCAAATATTTTTGGTCACGTTTTGACGTGACGACTTTTTCGCGGTCGCCGAAGGTGTAAAACTAACAGAGAAGGCATATGGCTCAGGCGTAGGATACTATGATAGGTTTTTAAGCCTCATATTTATACTCAAAACGACCAGCATCGCGTGAAAAACTTAGTCGCTAGCTACCGCAAGATGCTACGTGCGGCCGGTAATTTTTTTTTACGATATTGGTCGTTCTGCGTGTGACAATAAGGCTTCCTATCATAGTGTCCCGTGCTTTCGCCGTTCACCTTTTTGTAAGTTTTATGGCTAAAAGACGCCATTTTGTATTGTTTGTCGTTGGACAGCCTGTTTCTTGTTTACAAAGTATACTCTTGCCATGTTGTTATTTACGCTCAGGGAGAGCATAGTTTAGATTCCCTACACGGTATCGCCAGAAATGTCTCAGCTCGATTTGTAACATAATAAAATAAACTGTGGTTGTATAGTTTTTATAATATATGGCTCTGGTCAGTGGCGGCCGCTCCTTCAGTGCACTCGTGCACTGCACTACCAGATTTTTATGTATTTCCCTATTTTTTTTTCGACACAATTATTATTTATCCAAAAGTATGTAACTTTAATTACACACTGAAAAAGAAAATATTTTCAAACAAGCTTGATCTTTATTACCTAAAATTTAAGACTCATTTTAGCTAAACCAAAAATTGGGCGAGCGCTTTCAAAGTGCGCACGAAGCGTCTCCATAGAAACTATATGGAATGAGACAGAAATGCTCCGGCAGGTGAAACGGAAGATGATCCGTACTCAATGTATGAGAAAAATTGAAAAATCGGATCGCCGCACGAGTCCCGAATACTCCCGAACGGGCTCGCTCGGGCGGCATCGGCCGGGGTATCTCGCTCGCTCGTTGAAGGTTTTTGTTGCGACGGCGTGTCCTTGACCTTGACTCAAATCAGTTTGTTTGTTTTATTTCGCACCTGTGACACGGTTTGATAGATAACGCGCGCGAAATTACCCAATAATTATTCATAGTTATGGTTTTCTACTTTGTGTGTGCTTCAAAGTGTAGTGGTTGAAAGTGGCTTCAAAGTGTGTTGTTAATGGGATTATTTGAACAAGAACTAAAAAAGAAAATAGGCTATGGCTTATTTAGGCGGTATGCCGCCTAATCTGTTTTTTGAAACTATCTTCTCGTGCTTTTCAACCTGAATTAGTTAAGTACCTACCTAGTTATTAGAATATTCATTAGCGCGCAGCTCCTCTCACTAAACCAATGGTAAGTCAAGATGATGAGATATTTCACTGCATGTAGGTACATAAGTAAGTGATACTTTTTATACAGAAATGGTTTTACAATATGCATTAATATTAACAAGAATTGTACCTAGAGTAACTGATTATGTATACTGTACAAATATTATTAAGTAGGTGCATAGGGGCAGTCGACTACAAATAATTGACGAACGTACGGCATTTCAATAGGTCGTTTTGCTTTTGAGAGACACTAGGTAAGCAGGTGAACCACCACTCCTTGAAGTCACGAGCCGCCACTGGCTCTGGTACAGTCCGAATCAAATTTTATGGCGGCTCGGATATTAGCTGGTCCCTGCTTGTACGCGCCCCGCCTCCCCGCGCGTATTAGCAGTATTTTTTCAGTATGTTTTCCATACAAATGTATTCCTCTATTTTCTCGCTGAAAACTGCTTCTAGAGGCAAAATTCTTTTTTCATAAATCTAGTACTAAAATAGGTTTGGTCCTATGCATTATTTTTTTCTAAAATACTGTTTTTAAAAAAAAGCAGATTTCACAAAAGACTCTAAAATCAGTTTTCAGCAAGAAAATAGAGGTATACATTTGTATGGAAAACATACTGGTAGGACACGCTCTTAATATTGTGTACTGCGCTAAGACTCGCGCGATATTCCTGAGCCGCCATTGAGTTCGATTCGCACTGTAGTACAGAGAGGGTCGTGCTCCTGCAGTGGAGACTAACAAAGACCTGATGATGTATAGTTTACCAACTTGGCGTTGTTATAGCCTAGTTGATATACATTTGTTGATTGTTACTTGTGCTTATATTTTACGACTATTAATGATACCTAATAAGTAATGGAGGGTCGTCTAGGTATTTTGTCGGTGGTATCTTTGCTGTAAGTGATTATTGAAATTTAATATCGGCGCAGTTAAAAGCCAAAATAATAATATAATGGTATACTGTATTCGACAATTTAAATTGTAGGTTTAAATTGTCCATAGCTTCGCTTAAGAAATTATGACATTTCGTCAATATATCGTATACATGAAATAAAAATGTTATATAGTCAATCACTGATGTAATTGACTGCTATTCCAATTAATGGAAGTAAAAAAATAGATTAGCAATCTCTTAAAAATGTGTGTATAACATTTGAAATATTTTTATTGAGAGTCTTAGGTAGGTGCCTTTGCACGGAAGTGTATGAACAATCAAGTATTTTTGCGGATTGAAAACGATTGAGATATTTGATTAAGGGGGCACACTAGGCACAGTAACGACGCCAATCATTTTATTCCTAATACTTTACAAATAGAAAGAAATTCAAGAATATAAACAATACAAGCCTTAGTAAATAACCTGAAGTATTTTTGGAATCATGTTTTAATATTATGAGAATCAGTCATTGAGAGAAAAAGTGATAACCGCCAAAAACGGCCGTTTTTTGGCGGTAATCAGATTCTCATAATTCTCACTGATTCCGATAATAATAAACATGATTCCAAAATACTTCAGGTTATTTACTAAGGCTTATATTGTTTATATTCTTGAATTTCTTTCTATTTGTAAAGTATTAGGAATAAAATGATTGGCGTCGCTACTGTGTCTAGTGTGCTCCCTTAAATATATAATATGCATTTATGACAAGCCGGTGTGACTTCACACTTCTCGCTGATATACAACAAGAGAACTATTTTCTTTTTAATCCGAACTACCAATTTTCTCGCGACTTCGAATGCGTCATTTATAGCCTATGTCACCCGCACATAAATAAGCTTTATATAAGTGAAAGAATTTTGAAAATCGACCCAGTAGTTTCGGAGCCTATTCAATGCAAACAAACAAACAAATCTTTTCTCTTTTTAATGTTAGTATAAAAAATATTTTTATTTTTATTTGTGTCTAATCCCGCGCTTGCGTCTAAAGGCACCTATTGGAAAAAAAAGTCATTAAAATATTTATATAATTAACTTTGAAATTGAAATATTTTGATTCACATTTAAACGCATTGTTTATTCCGTAACGTCAATGAGTGTTCTGAAATAAGCCGTGGCAGCACTGTGGCGTCGGGTCCGGTGAGCTGTGATTAAGTCGCAATGTGACAATTGTTGCTGCTTGTCAAATATCATCCAATAACAGCGGCTCATCCAGGTCTACGCATAAGTGCTGCCATCTAGTGGTAAGAATTTGAGAAAACTCGAATTGTCCGTTTAGAAATAAAACGTAATATTTGCAACGTTATATTCTGCTTTTTACTGGGCGAGACGAGAGTCGCGATACATAGATTTGTTGTAGTGTAGGGTTCGGTGCAGTGCCTTGTTTCAAGACTGCGCTCGCTTGTCAATTTGTTAGCAGCCCGAAACGTTTCACTTGCGTATAATAATATATTTCAATTTATAGCAACTGAGAAAGATATTGAAGCTAAGGTTTCTCGCACGGACCATGTGTTTCTCGTCATCGATGACGTGACGTGACATTTTTGCAGTGTGCATTAAAGAGCGTACACTCAGTACGGATAGGTTGTCAAACAAATTAAAAAAGCATTCATTTATTATTCAATTTTGACATTAATGTAAAATAATTAAGTGATTCATCAATTATGCCAAGTGAAACGTATTTCGGAGTAATACAGTATACACTCGTTACGTTCCATGTTTAGAATTTTGTAGTTTTATATATACCGTAGAGAATAGTAAATTTTACGCAATAATTCAGACAATTTTATACTCATTAAAGTATTACTTTAGCTCGCTTCTTCAAAGTGAGGAATATATTCCGTCTCTTGCATGTAATACAGTTTTTTCTATACATTATATAAAGATGGTCTAGGAGGGTAAATGTAAATACAGGGAAAAATATAAAAGCGAATAAATAGTAAAACTTATTTTAAATGTTACTTATGAAGTCTTATCAGGTGACTCTCAAACAGTTTGTAAGTTCTATAAATGTCCAAGAATTTCCCAAGATCTAATGGCGTTATAAATGAAATTGTTTCCAGTTTGAAACTCTCGTTTGACATTTACCCTCTTCGACCCTACATAATATTAACTGTACTGTGCCATTGTATAAAACGTTATGTACAGTCGGCTAGACGTTACAAATTACAAATATTTTGAAGTGTCGGTGATCTTTAGCCCACTGCTCATACGCCAAAGTCGACAGGATTGTCCGTTGTGGCTTCAATGAGATTGGAGACGAACGGCGGCAAAAGCAGATTGACTGTGCCTTATTTTGAGAAAGGAGAGCTTTGGTTTACAAGAAAATCTTGTACGTTTTGTTCTTCCTGTTGATTCGAAGAGAGATGTCTTACAGGCAACCGATGTGTTATCGGATCGATAAGACGAAGTGAACTATTTTTCTTTTTGATTCGAAAAGTAACGAGAGCCAACAGGAAAATAAAGTTCTTCTAGACCGATCAATTTTGAAAATAAAAATGCGGTAGGGCAGCAGGTGACATTTCACTACGCGGGGTGCTAGATATAAAACGAGTATGTTCAACATATTGTATACGAAAAGTAGCTATACTTTAATCTGTTTTTGTCGCCTTTCAATGAAGAAAATTTCGAATATTTTTATTTCTAATTTTAAGACTTATTTCGGCAAATTTAACTCAAATAATTTATTAACATTTTAGGTATAAGTTAGTACGTTCAAGTCTGAATTATCTCACGACAGGGTGCCATCGTATTCTATTTTGATTTTAATGTGATACATCGGGCCGCACATCATATGTGACACTCTATTATGACTTATGTATTTCTCGTACATAAGGCATTTTTACCACTAAGATTAGTGGTATAAAAATAATATCTCCAGCTCCTTAGTGCCTCTGAAGGCACTGTTAGCGGTCGGTCCCGGCTGCCGTCATTGTTTGGGATATGTCAGATGCTTTTATGAAGCTTGAAAAAGTAGTGTGCATTTCCCCAGCGGAAAAGTGTTGAATAATAAATGTTGAATATACTAGATCGTTAGTTCAAAGCTGCCTTCGAATGTTTATCGATGAATGAAATTCGTGTATTCAGTAATTTTTGAGAAATTCGTCAAAAACATATTACGCCAGAGAAACGTTTCCCTGGCGGAATTTTGTCAGGGATCCAAAATTTAATTAGTAGAGCAATTAGTTAATCATAAGAGAGAAATGTTTATGCATAAATGGAATTTGTGTGTCATAGGCCTCCGAAGTTATTCAAAATGCCGCTGGGGAAATGTTCGGCCTTTTGCTAGATCTCATAAACGGTTTGGAATACGGTCTTGGATTTTTTTACACACATTGCTATTAATTTGTTTATAACGCCTATAAAAACAGAATCCAAAAAAACACAGCCACTTATGATTAAAAAATATATACATAAAAGTAGGTATTTTGGTTCTAGTAGCTGAACTAAAGGACCTAATGGAAAGTTTTAAACGTCTATTTATATATTATAACTGCCTCCAACATCTGCGAAAGTATGTTTGTAATAGAGTAAGTATGAAAAAAGATACAACAAAAATAATGTCTCACGGACATCATGATTTTGAATCCGTCTATTGTAGGAGTTTTATATTATGTGGCAAGTTGTAACTAATTTCAATGGTTTGTTTATTTATTCATCTATACGCATTCTAATAATTAGCTTGATCCAATTAGTAAAAAAAGAAAAATCGTAAAAAAACCAGTGGGACTTAGAACTTAGTTATAAACCGACCAATTTCGGATGGCTATGAAAAAGCGACCGCTCAGTACAAGTATCTTACTTCTGAAATTTGCTATATTACTGACGTTATTTGGTACAGACGCATACTCAATACATAAGCGTTTAGTTAAAATAGATGCTTAAATACATATTGCTTATTATTTAGATTTACTCTTTTAAAATAAGTATTTCGTAAATAAGTATTCGTGCGTATAGGGTAAAACAGTACTTTATTACTAAGACTCCACTGTCTTTCCATCCGTTTGCCTGTTTTTCACCAGGCTGTTTTTTATGAACCGTTATAACTAGGCTGTTGAAATTTTCACAGATGATGTAGGCACCTATATCTGTTGCCGCAAACAACATTTACTAAAAACGGAATAACGTAATTATTTAAGGAAGGGCTCCAATGCCAGAAACCTGATTTTTGTCGCTTTTTTGCGTGATATTTTATAATAATGGTACGGAACACATCGTACGCGAGTACAACTAGCTCTTTGCCGGTTTCTATCATTCGTAAGCATTCTAGTTTGTATATAAGTTCTTATGGTACCTATTTTGTATATTTCTATTATTACTGATACCGAGCAACCGGTAAACGTAAAATATTACTGAGCTGTAAAAAAAAAAAATTTTTTACCAGAAGGTTATTTCTGTATGGTAGACAAATCCTGCATTTATCATCTAAGTACTTATAAAAGAATATATTAACCGTCTAACAGACCTTAGCTTTTTATATTAGCAAATTTCCCGGGACTTTGTGCTCGTATTTTATGGCCTATGTGACCCGCAGCTAAATGAGCTTCATATAAGTGAAAGAACTTTGAAAATCGGTCCAGTTTTAAAGTCAATTGTATGCATACATAAAAACAATCAAATCTTTTCTCTTTATAGTATTATAGTAATAGTATACATAACAGATTGACGTTTTAAATTTGTATCATTATTGAAAGTTAAAGTGAGGTATATACAGTCTCCCATCTACTCAGAAATAACACAAATAACTACAAACCATTTATAGATTAATACTGTAAATAAGACTTGTGTCCGCGCCTGTACCTCATTTATAGTGGTATTACGTAGTAATGTTTGGAATGACAGCAATTTATATGAAATGGTCGCTTTTTCATAGCCATCCGAAATTGGTCGGTTTATAACCAAGATTTAAGTGTCACTGGTTTTTTTACGATATTACTTTTATTACTAATTGGATTAAGCTAATTATTAGAATGCGTATAGATAAATAAATAAACAAACCATTGAAATTAGTTACAACTTGCCACATAATATAAAACTCCTACAATAGACGGATTCAAAATCATGATGTCCGTGAGACATTATTTTTGTTGTATCTTTTTTTATACTTACTCTATTACAAACATACTTTCGCAGATGTTGGAGGCAGTTATAATATATAAATAGACGTTTAAAACTTTCCATTAGGTCCTTTAGTTCAGCTACTAGAACCAAAATACCTACTTTTATGTATATATTTTTTAATCATAAGTGGCTGTGTTTTTTGGATTCTGTTTTTATAGGCGTTATAAACAAATTAATAGCAATGTGTGTAAAAAAATCCAAGACCGTATTCCAAACCGTTTATGAGATCCAGCAAAAAGCCGAACATTTCCCCAGCGGCATTTTGAATAACTTCGGAGGCCTATGACACACAAATTCCATTTATGCATAAACATTTCTCTCTTATGATTAACTAATTGCTCTACTAATTAAATTTTGGATCCCTGACAAAATTCCGCCAGGGAAACGTTTCTCTGGCGTAATATGTTTTTGACGAATTTCTCAAAAATTACTGAATACACGAATTTCATTCATCGATAAACATTCGAAGGCAGCTTTGAACTAACGATCTAGTATATTCAACATTTATTATTCAATACTTTTCCGCTGGGGAAATGCACACGAAAAAGTAGTGCAACTTACCTAAATTACAAGCAAAGCAAACATACAGCGCCATTATGGTTGCCCAACTGTGATTGGTTACATTTGATATGCGGCCTGCTGATCTTGTGAACATTGTGGAAGATGCGTGTTTATGAAATGTCAAGATGTTTTAGTTATCTTTTCAACCATTAAAATTGAGTTGAAACAGTAATTAAACATTTTATTAACTATCGATAAAATACAAATTTTATGAATTTATTTTAATATCTGTATCATAATCGCGCATTGTACTTTAATTTAACGATTCAGCAATCTCATGTTTTATTCGGAGGGTAGTTCGTGCTCATTTTACCTTATCTGTGATACGTTTCGTTTGTAAAACAAGTAACAATGTGGCGTAGTGTTTTAGATTTTATGATCTGATCTAGTTTTTTCGTAGGTTTATTCTTTAAGTTAGTTATTATATTTTGGCAAAGTTCTTCACTCTCCGCTCAGATTCAATGCAGGTAGAGTTATTATTTTTTAAGTAGAGTGCTCGAGAAACATATAAGGCATACCGAGAAATATTAAGTAGTATTACATAGGTACTTTACTACAAAAAAGTCTGTCGAGGTAACATATTTTGGATAATTTATATTCAAGGAGTTTCTCGCTAGATAATATAGGTTTCTCGAACGCAGTTAAAATTTGGAAAAAAAGGTATTCTGTGATCGTCCAATTTTGTTAAATTATTTTTCAATTACTATACAAATATTGTTCAGTATGGCGGGTGTTGAGCTTTGCCGGCACTTTAACTCATTAACTCCGAACGTAACAACGAGTCTCCGTCGCCATTCCACTTCTATTGTAATTGTTTAAGTACAAATCAATGAAGGAATATATTCGTAAATATTTTATAACGACTTTTATTACGTAAACACCCCTTTCATGATCCCCAATTTGACATGAAATATAATCTAATCTCAAATTTACAGGATGAAATATAAACTCTAGAATTAGCGTAATAAAAATAGTTACACTTAATAAAATAAAAAAATACACTATAAGCGGCGGTAGCATTGGGGCGTCGGGTCTGGTAATCTGACTGGGCTACAATGCGTCAATTGTTGCTGCTTGTTAAATATTAACCAATGACAGCAGCCTATCGAGGTTGACGTCTCAGTACTGCCATCTGGTGGTCAGCATTTCAGAAAACCCTTTATTTAAAATATATCAACAAAGGTTTGCATGCTCGACGTAAGTCGTCTCAAAAATCAACAAGAATAAAAAAAATTCGCACTTGTTTTCCGCTCTTACCTGAAAGTGAAAAAATTACTAAAAAATGAAACCAACATGAACCATAAAATATGTTTTATTCGAAAACAAATTACAAAACAACAGGGCTAATACAAAGTAACCCAGTTGCTACGTGTAAACCAAGTAGAAAATATACTCTTTGAAAGGAACGCTACGAACAACCGAGCTACGTGTACAGACAGTCCAAAACTCTAGAAGCGACTACACAGAATATAGGAATAGTGCGATATTGTCGTCTTTGGACTAAGTGACGCCTCCGCCGGCCGCACGGCACTCCGAAAATTGAAGTTACTCGTAATATGGAATCTTTGTTTCTATCCTATTCCATCTCTATAGAAAAACGAATTAAGATCAGAGTCGACTGTTCCGAGTTGTCTCTCGTTCTCTCTCTAGTACTGACGGTTCCCTGAACCGTCACTGATAGAAAAGGATAGAAGCAAAGAGCGGTAACGTGCTGCCAAATGTAGCTCAACCCTGCATATACTCGTAATTATGCAGGCTTGAGCTACATTTGGCAGCACATGGCGAAACTTTATCTGAGCTGGCGAAATATTACATACCTGATACAGCTGTATACAAATGTTTAGTAGACTGGTCACAGTAAGAAAAATCATATTTTAAGAGTCGCCTGGAAGCGCATGTCTCCATACAAACAGAAAAAGGTAATTGTGGCAATATTTTATAATTTTGGAGTAAAATTAATCATTTAATCTGATTATAATCTACGTACGTTCCTATATAGCTTGGTTAAAATACCAATGGTCTGAGAATTACAAGCCTTTTCAAATTTGTATGGAAATCTTGAGAGGCGTATAATTCTCAAACATTTGATAATTTAACCTAACTGTATAGGAACGTACGTAGATTATAATGAGATTAATTGATTGGATGCTTAATTTTGCCCTAAAATTATCAAATATTGCCACAATTCCCTTTTTCTGTTTGTATGGAGACATGCGTTTCCAGGCGACTCTTAGGACCATTAGGTAGAATACTATTCTCTATCTCGAGACTACCCTACCAAACACCCAGATTTAATGGTATGGTAAAGGATGTTACAATTTCCTATAAATAAATCGCATTGTGACAGGCCGTCAACATACCATATTAAGACGACCTGCCCTCGTCCCTACCATCGGAGGTCGTGACCTCGCCTTCCGCTCACGTCCCTCACTCTAGCGGACGTACAGTGCCTGACAGCTCAATTTCCGGCAACGGGCCGGCGGGGCGGGGCGATGCGACTCGGATCAGTAACGTGGCCGGTATTTGAAGCAATAAAAACGATAGCTTCTCATTTGTGCTTCGATTCGTAAGTAGGTATTTTTTGATAGGGTTGAACTTTATTACAAGGCCATAAGGTTAATACAAAGTGGTTTTTAGACAATGGTCAGTTAATTATTAATATTAACAGAACTTAGCACGAACCTTTTACTTATTTATTTCCGCTGACGTTTCTATACATTCATCGTCGTGGATAATGGACAGTTACTTTTTCAATCATTAACAGCAAATTGTAAAAAATAATAATAAGAAATATGTAGTAGTTGCGTATATTTGATACTACACCTATTAGCAGTAAAATCAACTCTTGAACTTACTTCGTTTCTTATATATCAAGGTTGAGAACAATTCACATAAGAGTTTCATTATTGATGAGCCTTTTACTGATCCAAATCGCATCAAATTTCAACTTAAAGGCCGTATAACTTGACACCAAAACTTGTATAACTACCACATACGAGTATAGTTGAATCGACGCAGAATATCATCTATTATACTAGTTGTGCTGTGTATTTATTTTAACAATAAACAGAGTGCTGTAGACATGGACGTGCTTGAGTTATTACATCAACTGGATTTTTATATTACCAGTGGTCGGAAGGCATAGTGGATATTCATCTAAACTTCAATGAAGCGGTAAAATAAAAAAATAAAATATAAAATTGTATATATACGGACAAATCACACAGATTGAGCTAGCCCCAAAGTAAGTTCTTATGTAAGACTTGTGTTATGGGATACTAACTCAACGATACTATATTTTATAACAAATACATATATAGATAGACATCCAAGACCCAGGTCAATCAGAAAAAGATCATTTTTCATCTTGACCTGACCGGGGATCGAACCCGGGACCATCCGTGTCACAGACCGGCGTGTTGACCGCTGCGCCACGGAGCATATCTGCACAACATGTACGAGCGCGCGCTTTTTAACTGGTGTCCTCGGAAGACCAGCGTTGTGGTCAGAATGCCACAACATAATGCTGAGAGGAGGCCATTTGAGTATAGGCACAAATATTTGCTGACAAGTTTTTTCTCTGTATAGGTAGGTAGGTTTGTGATATATAAATATTTTTTCTTACTTCTTTCTTTTTTTTTCAGTAATCATATTACATACTTATTCCGACCACTGTTGATTACACATGTGATAAAATAGCATATTATAACACGGTGATACACATATAATTAAGGTACAATTCACAATTGATTCATAAGAAACATGTAAAGAGATGCGGCGAATAGTGTTCAAAAGTTTATCATCATAAATTTAAATATCAGATCAATAGAAACAATTTTGAGAAATTTGTTAACATTTAAAGATAGATTTATTGTAATTTACCGTAATTGCCTACGTTACATAGGTATAATATAGACTACACTATAAAATTAACAAAATCAGTCACTATTAGGACGCGCCTATACAAAACACCTCATATTACCTGGTTTTATAGCCATATCCAATTACATCTTCATTTGTCAAGAATTTTTAGTTGAACGGAGATGAAATTACAAATGTTAGTATATTAGTGTTAGTTTATAAGCTAGCGATAATATAAATTCACATTCTCAACATAAAAACGAAAAACTGGTTTTATTAACAACCCTGAAATCGCTAAAATAAATCTCAGCTGCTCCATACATCTTGGATCAGTAGGTATCTTACGTTCTATGAGAAAGCTCATGAATTTTTCTCGATTTTAGACTTTGTGACAGAACAAAAGTTGTTCGTTTTCATGCCAAAAACGTGAATTAAAATTAAATTATCGCTAGTTCTTCAAATACATTATTTAGATAGGCAAAGGCTCCACCGGTATTATAAATTATTGGAGAGGAATAAATAAATGAGTTTGATTTATTTGTTAGAGCATAAGATATTTTTTGTAAAGATTCGAACCATAATACGTAGAAACATAAATTAGGTACATGGGTAATTTAAGTCTCCATTCACCATTAAAAACCCTAGCAAATAAGACGCCACAAACCGCAATTTCTCTCCCAAAACATAAAATCCAGGGATTTAACTAGAACTAGTCTTACACAGGTATACCCGTTAGACTACTTACACATAGTTTCAGACATGTATTTCACTTACACTACCATTTACTAAAGCGAGTAACGCCTAGGGGAGGAAATGTACCCAGACCTCTAGTTTGTTTGTAGTTTTTCGTGTGTGTAAGTGGCCAACACTGGTGTCAGATTTTTCAAGCTGTCTAAAGCATCTGACATAGCATAACCTCTAGTGAAACTATTTATTTTTGTATACCTAGTCACTAATCTTTTTGTGGGTCGGAAGTCGAGGTTTTTTTCTTTGTTCTTAAATATTTATTGAAACAAAACAAGGCGAAAAATGTGACATTTTTAATAGGTTTAGGTACAATTCCAGTTATAAGCTTGCAGTGCGTGATATGTGCAAAGTGCGAAAGGCTCACTACGCTACTAGTACAACTAAAATAAATGCAATCGAGGTAATGATTATAATATATGCATTTGCAACTCAATTTTGTAAATAACTACCATTTTTTCCACTTATCGATCAATTTAAAGACGTATATAGTGGAGTAATAAATAGCTTACAGAATATCTAAAAACAATAATAATAAAACTATTTAACTATTGCATAAGTTTAAATAATAAGACTAATTGAACAATATTTTGTTCTAAAGCATTTTTTTTTACAAATTCTGTTTATAACTCATTTAAACGCCAAGCAACAAACAAAACTGCACGTATCGAAATAATAGCGTCTACGTCTACATCCACTACGGCGACTACAGGGTTTACTCGATATATCATGATATTATTATAGCACATAAATTCGATCCATACGATCCAACATCATTATTGAGCTTGGTTATTTTGTCGACCATTTTTAGAATTGTAATAAATTATTATTTCAAATATGTAATGGAATTATGACATTAACAACTTTACTACAAAAGAGTTCTCGGCCACTGTCCCCTCGGAATGTGTCGAAGAAAGCTAAAATTCAGTGGTATATTTACCACTGAATATAAGGTTTCTTATTATTATTCTGTGTCTAAAAGCTTATGAGCTTTTAAACCATTATTCTGTGTCTAAAAGCTTTAGCTTTTAAACATAGAATAAGACCATATTTTTATTATTTCATATTTCGCTTACCTTGTTTCTTTTTTAACAAAATGCCGACATTTACAACATATATTCAGTATGCCATATTTAGAGTGCAAAGAATATTCCGGCGCGTCCGTCCGATGATCACTCAAGATATGTTTCTTGGCCCAAGTTGTTCAGCATCATGGTTTACCCATAAAAAGTTTACGCCAATGTTATTGGTAGCTTTGTTTTAAACTAACGTTTGATTGCAGACTTTTTTGTAGCCAACCTGTTGACGTCACTTGACATTTTAGCAACATTGGAGAATGGTCGACCAAAATCTAAACTACTAAATTTCCTAAGGGTTATCGATTCGTTGCGTTTAAATAATTTAGTTTAAGTATCCCCTAGCTCTGCGACTAGACCTAAAAGAAGATATTTGTCAGATATCCAAGTGTCAGAAGGTGGATTCTTACATCTTATGCATTCACCCGACCTTGATCCTAGCACCGACTTACAATGTACTAAATAAAGCCTCCTATTTCTTTTGGTCTGAGATAAACTTAAATACAAAAGACAAGTTAATTAAAAAAAAAATTTAATATTGAGTCCGTCTTATAGATTCTCTAAAAATATTAGATACGTATTTTTTCTTTTTACAATAAAACAAAAGATCATAAAGATACAACGCAGGAGTGGGGGTTCATGCATGACTAAACAGGCCGGTAAAAAGTGTATCGGTCAGTGACGTCACGCGGAACTTCAACGGGCTATTTATCTATTTTCATTGATAAAAAAATACGTGTCCAATATTTTTCAATAATCTACCAGACGGGCTAATTATTTAAAAAATAATATATCTAGTACGCATGCATGTTTGACATGCGCCATATACTTGGACATAATACTTAAGTACATCTCAAACTAAAATCAAATGAGTAAGTTACGTGACATGACAATAAAAATGAGATTGTGTAAAAATCATCATCGTAACTAAGTATATAATATTTTTAACTAATATCAAATGACCTGCTTCCTCGCCGGTATTGCGAAACTAGCGTTACTTTAGATATTTTAAGAGCGTATATTTCTACCGGCTTAGGGACAGTCATTACTAAAAGCTAACAGCAGTCAAACCAATATGACTAGTTTGATTTTATAATTATTCGATTTTTGCATCTTCATACACATTTCCATTTGTTTTCTGTTTCTATTACCAAGTAAGTTCCCCAACAAGTGACAATTGTATATGTCAAAAGATCTAAAAATTGATTGATATAATGCCAAAAACTATAAAAAGTACGAGATGGTTTACTTTTATAATTTTGTAAATAAAAATACCAAAGTTACAAAATTCTAATATTTGTTTGAAAAAATAACAACATCAAATGAAATAAATTTAGACTTTCTGATGTATACATTTAACAATTGAAGATAGGTCAAATCATTTTCACAAAAATAACTTTACATATCATCAATCACACATACGTACGTACATGGTTACTTCGTTTCGACAAGAGATCAATTCAGCAAGAGAACTGTGCGTGTGCTAATCTATCTATTTATCGATACATACGGATAAGCCCTTAAAAACACTAATATTTGTTTTCAAGAAGTTAAACGTACATTTAAGTGTACAGCGATTTCGATCGTAAGACTATATAAATTAGTGCAACATTTTAATAATTCATATATTGTCAAAAGTGCTTAAGTCAAAATACAGTAATGAAAAAAATTGATTATGTATATTGGATGTAGCGTGAACGACCATTTTAATTGTAAGGTATTTTTTCTTCATATAGGTTTTATTTTTTGTTGGGACAAGTTTTTTAAAGTCATGCTTACATAACTTGCCCAATTAAGCTTTCAAAATTTTCGAGAGCACATCTCAAAAAATGTGCACTCGAGAATTGTTTAATTTTTGGGATTTATTTGGGTTTAAAGAATTTATTTACTCACAAGAATTACAATGGTATTCACTTAAGTGAGTGTAAAACATAATATATAATATTTCGTAAATATCGGCGAGTGTAGGTAGGCGTCACAAAACTCATAAACACTGCGCGCGAGTTGCCAGCGACAAAACTGCGTATGGATATACATTTGTGATAAATAGGTAAACAACACGGAACACGGACAGGGCATTAGCGTTCACTGGAAGCGACACTTCTATCGTAAGGTGAGTTATCTATGTATTCCATAACTACTTGCATTTGTTATTTTAGGCATAAATATGTATTTTGTGTAATTTAAGTAGTATTACGGATTTATGCGTTTATATTATAAAATTTTTGTGTTTATATTTTCTATGTTTATGAGTATTAAAATTAACTTTTTGTGCTATTAATTAAGTAGTTAGTTTATGCATGAGATAAATAAATATTTTAGTCAGTATATTATTTATATATATCAAATCTTAAGTGTGTTTATATATCTATTTAGTTTGAAATATGTTAAAAATAATTTATATTATTAACTATATTAATTCAGGAAAAGCTAAACATGTATGGTTTTATTACTTCAGGAGTATTTAATTTAAGTATATTTATGTATATACATATATACACATACATATACACACATACATATATACAGTACATACACCCAGTTGTGATTTTGATAGGTATTATATTGTATATTTTTTTATTATATGGATTTTAAGCAATTTTTTGAACTGATACATTGATTTTGCATCTTTTACACTATTCGGGAGTTGGTTGAATATTTGTGCACCTTCATAAATTATAGTCTTTTTTCCGTAGTTAGTTCTTGGAGGACGCAGGTATATGTTATTGGCGCTTCGTAATAACCTATCGCAGACTTGTCTTTTCTTGGTAAAAGTTATTTGTGTATGTATGTCTTTAGTTATAATTTTTCGTATTAGTATGCATGTGTTATAAGCATATATCTGTTTGATGTTTAACAGTTTTGTTTCTGTATATATTTTTTCTGTCGATGTCAGATAGTCATACTGGAATAGGGATTTGATTAACTTGTTTTGTGCTATTTGTATAATGTTAAGATTCGTTTTAGTAGCTGCGCCCCATACTTCGATCAGATTTTCTACATGTGGTTTTACTAGCGAGTTATAAATAGTGTATCGAACGTTACGAGGCAAACAGCCAGCGATTTTCCTAAGTGCTCCTGTCAGACATGTAAGTTTAGTTTTTATTTTGTCAATGTGTGACCTCCAGGTAAGATGACAATCTAAAATAAGGCCTAAATATTTCTCCTCTTTTGTTTTGTTTATGGTTTGGTTATTTATTTTTAAATTTTGATGTTCTCTAATTTTTTTGTTCTTTGCGGCGAAAATTATGTAATTCGTTTTTTTCGTGTTTATGGTTAAAAGGTTATTTTGGAACCAAGTATTTAGTAGATTCAAATCGTTTTGTGCTTCGGCAAGTATTGTGTCAACAGAGTGACCATAATAAAATAAACTAGTGTCATCAGCATAAAGAGTAATATCTCCAGTTAGGCCAAGGTAACGTATGTTATTAATATAAATTAGGAAGAATAAAGGTCCCAAAATAGAGCCCTGTGGCACACCACATGTAACAGGCAGGGGATTACTTTGGTGTTTGCCTAGTTTAACAACTTGGGTTCGATTTGTAAGGTAGGAATCACAAATTTTATACGCGATTCCGCTAATTCCAATATCTCTAAGCTTCTGAAGTAAAATTTTATGACTGACGGTGTCGAAGGCTTTTGTTAAATCTATAAATATGCCAAGAACAATTTTTTTTTGATCAATATTTGTTTTAATTTTGGTAATAAGGTCGATCGTAGCCGAAAGCGTGTTTGATTTAGGCCTAAAGCCGTACTGTTTTTCAAAGAGAAAGTTTATTGATATTAGGTAATTTTCTAAACGATTGTATAATACTTTTTCCAAAATCTTGGACAAGACAGGCAGCACCGAAAAAATTTCAAAGGGCTTATCTATGAATCACTATAAATGTAAGTTATAAATATAAGTTACTTCTAAGGTTGGCACATCGGATGACACCCTAATTCTAACGAGTTACATATCGACTCGTCTATTGGGGCACTAGTTGAGCTATTCGTTAAATTTATTGAGATTTGAGCTTCCCTCTCATGTCCTATTAAAAAAATTCACAAAATAACAATCACTGTAAATGAATATAAAGTTTATCACTATAAATATGACGAAACCATCAAAATATTCGAAACTAAATAAGGGCCACTGGCACAGGTTAATTTAACCCAACATATAACCTAAATATAGTTATTGCACACAATGTTTTGCTCTATAAACTACATGCGGCCCTTTATATACTTTGTAGAATAGAATACACCGTTATATATTTTATATCCACCTCTTCGCTGCCAACACGCCTTTTCATCCGGCTTCCCCGTGGTTACTACATTTTACAAAGTATATCTAAAATTAATTTGGAACAAACCAAAGATCTTCCTTAAACATTCAACCACTGTCGGACATGAGGGGCACCTCGTCGGCTCAACGCGGCGGCGGCACGGCGGCGAGCCGCTGCCGCAGGCGCGCGAACTTGCCGTGCACCAGCCGCAGCTGCGCGCGCAACCGCGACGACAGCTCGCGCTGCAGCGCCTGCACCTCCACCAACTCGCGGCGCAACTGCTGGTAATCCGACTTCACCTGGAGGATGCCCAGCGGTGAATGAAAATAACAAAATTATCGTTTCAGAGTATTTCCCAATCATGACGTTTAATGTTTTTTTTTTTTTCTTTTGCATCTGTAATCAACAGCACATCACGCGCAACACTACGGCTTCAAAGAAAGATAATGTTATACAGCTGTAGCAAAGGCGGAACTTAGAAATGCTTTGTTTCGTTGAGCAAGAAATTAGTCCGTTGCAGAGTTGAAGAAGCGTAAGTACGGCCTTTGCTAACCGACGCTATTCCTTGTGATTTAGACTGCGTTAGACAATGATTCTATTTTAAATTTTAGAGTCTAATTGAAAATACTCTGAAAGTTTACCTACCTACTTGAATCAGAATTGTTGATTGTAAAATCAACGTTCTGGATTTTACAATAAAAAAATATTTTTATCAAATCTTTAAATGTAATGATGTTAAATTCTATCGCATATTATTAATTGTACAATCAATCAGTATATACAATGTAAACTAAAACAAAATGAATATGGCGACGCCATATCTGGAAGTATCTTGTGTGATGAAGGTCTGACAGATATCGAAAGATAAAAACTAAAAATCAGAGACTGTAAGAAGCGTCGAGAAGTACATATACATAAATATTATGAGGATTGAAATCTAAACATGTGGGGTCATCGGAAACTGCCCATTAGTCGCTCGTGTTGCTTGTATATATTTTATATTAAGATAAAAAAGAATTTAGTAGATACGTATCTCTTAAATCGGAGATGATACGGATAGTAAATTGACCGTTTTCTTAGTAGAGTAACTTCAGGGCGCGTTAACGAACTAATGACTAGTTCTTTGACGAGCCCTTACGATGACCTGCAGAATATGGTGCAACATCATCATCATTTCGTGTAGGTGACACGGTCAGTCTACCATGCACACCATGGTGCAACTAATCAAACATACTCAACATTTTTAACCTTCTTAGGAGGCCAAACATGAAACAAATTAATTTAGCAGATATTTTGGACTAAAATCAAGGAAACAGCGCCTAGGGAACAATTTCCGAGCCCCTTCTCCACTATCCGCCGCCGTTGGCGACGCGCGTACGCAACTGCTGAAGCCTGAAGCGCGGGCCCGTCTGGGGGGGTTGGCTCGGCTTAAACTTGTACCACATTTAAGCCGGCAGCTAACAATATCGATAAGCATGATCGTTACCGCTTCTCACCTTTCATGTTATTTATTTTTTAAGTATAATGTGTTTTATCTTACTGTGGAGTCTTGTTCAAAGGTCTTAGTGGTTGGAGCTCAGTAACCAAGATTGCACGAGTAAAAGGAAAAAAAAGACTTGCAATCAATCATAAAATGCAAGATTTGAGATGTTCAACAGTAGTAGTCCA
This sequence comes from Rhodophaea formosa, assembly GCA_963082605.1. NCBI lineage: Eukaryota > Metazoa > Arthropoda > Insecta > Lepidoptera > Pyralidae > Rhodophaea > Rhodophaea formosa. The sequence continues at coordinate 16,349,035 of OY720224.1, read as the reverse complement.
AAAACGAGAATATGGGAGAACAGTTTTTAAAGGTTATTAGGTTAAACAAAATTCTATCAAGTGTTGTATAGGCAAAGGGTTTTTGGAGCAAGGTGTTGGAACACCGAACATGTGGTTTACGCCTGAACACTCAAAGCCATATTAACTAAACGAAAGCCTGCGATTTAACATTGTCATTAGTTAAGATCATTTTGAATATTCGCAGGATAGTCGCTCGAATGTCGCCTAACGTAGACCTACGAACAAGGCTAACGTTTTGCTCCAATTAGAATATTTTTTCAAATACTTTTGGAATTTATTGTATTTCTTTGCTCCCTGTTTGGAACATGAAATATAACAAGCGGTAAGCAACATGACACGGTACACTAGTGGTTGTTCTGACCTGTCCCGACTTTCAACACAAAATGCAAGGGGCTGAAAAACAAACATATCTCTTTTTACATGTCCAGTGTACAGTACATACCATACATACAGAATAACTATATTTTTAAGAAAAATGTAACAAATTTGGTAATGTATATTCATAGTATTTTTCTCTACTTTATATTTCGTAGACTACATAGTTAATAAATATCTTGCGGTGCATTAGTTTCCTATTAAAATTACATAGGTAGTTTTATGCAATTTGTATACATTGAAATAAATATATTTATTGGCCTACTCAAGGAAAACTATAAAGATGCCTCTGTTTACTATGTAAACTGTTTGACTCATCAAATTAGCAGGCAAACAATTGAGTACGACATTGTTGTATGTATGTACATAGATATACCTACCTATATGACATCATGCATGCCTTTTGGGGCATCCTGTCATTACTGAGTCACATCACATTCCTTTAGTGAAGAATTAGCCCTATGATAAGGTCGCCTCGGCCGTACGCTTTATATAACGAAAGATTATACAATGAGTATACATAATAAAAATACTAATATTTTTAAGCGAGTGTTTAATCATATTTTTAAGAATTCTAAGTGTAATAAATAGTTAAGTAACTATCTTTCTCAGATTTATTTAGTACTTTTACCAGTTGAAATTAAATTTTCAAAAACTCAAACGCTAATTTAATTATCCATTGTAGGTCTTTATTATTGAAATGTAAATATGCAGTAACTACATAAATAATTTTTACTGTAGTTTATTAGATGATTTTTAAACGGGATATGTAACTATTTTTAGCATTATACAAACTTAGTATAGTTTATGTACTATTTGATTCAGTAACCAAATATGTTAGTTTAAGAAGAGACCAACTTAGACTGGGCTGACTATAAAGGCGAGTGTTGCGACATTAACGCATGTAGCACACGGCCGCGAATACGGAACGAATGCTTTCCCGAACGAAACATCAGCGATACCGCGAGATGCCTGTAGCACACAGCCGCAAAAGCGGAACGGAAGCGTTCCGGAACGGAACATTGGCGAAACCACGAAACGCTGTCTAGTATGATATTGTTTGATGCGTCTCACTCACAACGCAAGCGGAACGAAACTGAAACGGAAACATACAACAGCGTTTCGCGGTTCCGCCAGTGCTTCGTTCCGGAACGCATCCGTTCCGCATTCGCGGCTGTGTGCTATAGGCGTAATGTATGACTTTCGGCGAGGCCGAGATTTTAAGCCGAAACGGAAACTGTCGCCGAAACTATTGAAACCGAACCATCTGGTCGGACTTTAAAATAACTGAAAGGATTCTATAAGCACCACCACTATATTGAACAGCACTACATTACCTCGGAGACAGACTTGAGCAGGTTCATGACGCAGAGGTCCTGCGCGGTCACAGGCTCCACCAGCTGCTTTTCCACACTGTCCATCTTCCACTCCATCAGGTCCAGTTGCTCGTCCGTGCGCTTTACCTGGCCGTGACGTCATATCATTATTTATTTGATTATAGACGAGCAGCTTTTAGCTGATGTGTCTGTCAGGCAGTGATGAATGATAGATATGGACACTTATTAGTGCCCCCTCAGTGAATGCGTTCAAAAACAGACTGGATGGACATTTAAAACAAGTGCAGTGATATACACGCATCAGCACCTAGTGCTGCTAGCAGTGGCGGCTCGTGACTCAAAGACCTGGTGGTGCACATCATAAAACATGCCTAAAATTGTTTGGATAATTCCTAACAGCAGAAATAATTCTCTTTTTTAGATAGGCATTTTTCTATTTACATATACGAAGTATAATAATAAGATTGATAAGCCCGCAGGGCAGCTTGTGGCGAGCTGTTGGTGAGTAACGACACCACGGACCCGAGTGCTCCAGAGAGTCGGTCAGAGCCCTCGCCCCCGACGTGTCTTCATCGGTCGGGGTGGAAACCCAAGAGGGCTCGCAGGATTCTCAGCTCTGGCTTGCCTTAGTTGGCCGTCCAGAGAGGAGTCGTAAGAGCTGTTGCTCCAGGGGTGGAAGTGTTAAAGGCCTAACGACGCGAGTAACTTCGGAGAAAGCGCAGCACACCTCTCGACACCCCTGAGTCGCCCGCACCGGTGTTGCCCCTTTTGCCGGCAGTAATCGTCGGCTATTTTGAGGGGCCCATCTAGTGGGCGGCAAGCCACCACCTGCCAATTGTAGTCAGTTATCATGATTATGGCAGGTGTCCGACCCTTTGCAATAACCCAGCATTAAGTCCACCCATATTTCAGCCCCATAGCCCATTAATTTCCCTCTTTCTAATACAATAGTCCCACCTCTGGCCAAAACCTGTTCGAGGACATATCATTCATTGATATTTCCAGGAATGGGTTCTGGCTGGAGACCTACAGTACATCAACTTCTCCAAAGGGCCTCTACGTGTTGGATCTATATCCCCACGCAAGCCTTCCAAAGGACCGGGGTAACACCCGTGAGTCTCAGAGAGATTGATAAGTAAAACAAAACATAAAAACAGCGAAAGTAAAACACGAACAAATACAAACGTAAGACAATTTACACGAAAACTACCTAATCCGAACATATCCGAACGTCGGCGTTCGGCCCGCGTCGGGCCCCGTGCGGCGCACCAGATTTCGCTAAACTTCCATACTAATCTTCCGTCTCACGCGTCAGGCGTTTCGTCGCCTTTTCCATAGCAGCTGTATAGGCGCGTTGCGTGCACTGGGAGCGGGCGCACGGCAAACTATTTTGTCAAGCGAAAATAATACTTATTTTGTTAACGACACGACTGATTATCATTTGACACAAAATTAATATATTTTTACGTTAAACTGCTTATTTATTTCTTATATCAATGTTATTTTTTAGTATATATTTAAGCTTAAACTGGTAGTGCACAGCACGAGTGCACTTAAGGGGGAGCCGCCACTGGCTGCTAGTGTATTAATATAAATAAATAAAAAATAGAAATGTCTTTGAATACAGTTCATTCACTGATAACAAATTTTCACATTTCATTGTTCAAACTATCAATAACGACACTTTGTTTGTACACAACCACTTGTCATATCTATTTTTGAAGGAGTTTACTGAAGTCGCGGAAACCACTTCCTCTGGTAGTCTGTTCCAGTTATGAACCACTCTGTTGCTAAGGAAATGATGAGCAGTGTTATTTCTTGCTGCCCCCGTAGCATGGCACGCGCGACAACGTTAATCGACTATCGCCATCTTGTTTTTCGCAATACTGAAGAGCGAGAAGTAGATAGTGCTACGGGGGCTGAAGTGCGGTTTAGTTTACAGTGGTGTCCTCTTAATAGATTCGTGCTCTCCTTCATCTTATAAATAGTTTGCATGTCAGGAAGGTCATATTGCATGAATTGAAATTATACATTATTTTTTGACGGCCTCTGTGTCCACACTAGTCCACCTAAGGAACAAGTGTGCCAAGGCATCTTTTGATCTGAAAAATATTGGTTCCCATACTGTATGGGTCAATATTATATAATATTGTATGAGCCATACATTGAATGGATATAATGACTCCACTATTGGATGGCATTAGTACATTTTTTGATTAAAACTAACATGAGATATTAACGCGTGAATGAAGTCTGACTTCGTGCGCGCGTCTCGGTTCACATTTGTTCTGAGGATGACCTCCGGATGAGGTTGAAACATGTCGGCCTGTAGCTGACTTCATATGTGACGTGAGTGACCCGTATTTTACATATTAATAATGGCATTAGTACAGTTATCAAATCATGCAATGTACAGTCACAATCTGTGCGTAGGGGGGTCAGATTTCTCTGCAGGTAACTTTACGGGCATGTATGAAGAGCAGGACAGTAAGTGACACAGTAAGTAAACATAAATTAAAGTAAGACTGCACTACTACTACAAATTATTATCAGTAGCACCTTGATTTCACACTTATAATATTTCTTTCTACTATGTTTTGTATGATATACAATTTTTCAAGCTGCAAGTGACATAGCTGTAAGCCTCCATCTCCCTGCAGCCAGAACATGCCTTTATATCATGCAGTTTCTCTATTTTACACTATGTGTTTGAGTCTATTAAAGCTGTGTCTATTCATGTCTAAAAACTCAGACAAATTGATTGACATATATTATATATTTTAGCCCCAAATTTCATAAAATAATTTTGTAACAAAATAATCTTTTCTTTTTTATAAAGAAGTTATTAATTTTAATTAAACAATTTGTGTTGCATTGTAAGGACAAAGGTAGACTGTTTATATTATTAATATAATCACTGACGACACGCACCTGACTGGCGACGCGCCGGGTACCTACGTGCCAAGCTTATTTACATAACATTCATTATCACAATATGTCAACAAAACGTAACATAGTAATGCGAAATGAAAGGTTAGATATCGAACCAGAATGTATGATAAAACCAAAATATACATTGTGTATCGAGTTTCATAAAAAGGCGTAGGCTCAACATAAAAACTAAGAATTCCTGACATACTTCCATAGTTGGATCTCCTGGCCTTTATAACAATATAACTGCGACCGCATCCTGACATTTATAGATGGCATTTAATCGAAGTAAGTGCAACAGACAGCCCTTTTGTCTCCCGATAGTTTATTATTTACCTATGTAGGGAAGCGGCTCACTGACCTAGATTCGTATAACTGTACCCATAAAATGTGAAATCGCAACACAGCAGCGAGCAAACTCACCGTTTCTTCCAGGTCGTCCATGGTTATCTCTTTTTCAGTCATATTTGCGGTTCACTTGAGGATTTTGAGTCACAATTTTAATTTAAAAGTACGGGAGCACGGCCGGGGCGACCATTTCCTCCCAAATAAAATTGACGTTTGATAATTGAAGTTGACACTTGACATTGACATTGTTTATCTTATCTTAAAACGTTTTGTTAGTAATTAGTAGTAACCAAACTATTGTTTATGATGCATAACTGGATGGCAGAAATAACAAAACGTTTTACACGACTGCCGAAATAATGTGTTACGTTTTCAAAGTTATATGCAGGTATGTTAGGTATGTGAGTTACTAGGAGATACTTTATTCTGTCTACTCTCTCTAATTTGTGATTCTGTGTAACATGGTCTACAACTTTTTGGCGCAATAGTCGTTTTTTAAATATTTAATTGAAAGATAGATATTCTCATAGATATCAGAATAAGTGATATTCTAGTCTAGTCCTGCCTGCCTGTCTCTTTCCGTTCCGTTTGTATGACAGAGGAAGATAGTATTCCTGTCTCTTTCATACACACTGTAGGGAATAGGTAAGGAAAGAGAGGGCAAGCGGGTCGTCTTCAAGGTCAAAATGATGTCTTCACCTCTTCACCACAGGTTTCATCTTGTCCGACCACAACCTCTAAATCCGTATGATTTTTCCGACAGTAACCCGTAGATACTGGTAGCGTCACGTATCTACCATAAGAAAATGAAAGCATTATTCACAAAATATGCTATTTCAAATATGTATTTTTTTTGGCTTTATATTATAATTCACTAGCTGTTACCCACGGCTCCACCCGCTTGATATATAGCCTATGTCCTTTTCAGTACCCTAACCTATGTATATATGCAAAATTACACGATGATCGGTTCAGTAGATAATGAAAGAAACAGACAAACAAACATGCTTTCGCATTTATAATATTATATGCTAACGTGAATTATTGACGCCATCTAGTGACGATTGGAAAACAACTCTGAAGCACCGTTGTCTAAACTAAAACCGCCTAAGGACCTTGTAGCAGGTCATAATTTGGCCCAATATTTAGTTGAGATCTCCATAGAATAATCTCTTTGGGTGACACCAAATAAAGGAGCAGGAGAATAAAATGCATGAATAATTATTATATACATTTATTCCGTCTTTATACACTAACTAAAGACATACAGACAAGAACATGAGATGAGCGGGATGGCCCCGGGACTATAAGTATTACCAAACATTGGAATCAATATAATTTGTCATTTCCTGCCTACGGCAATTTATAATAAGTATATTCTGAAAACAATGTTACAATATTGTGATTGTGGCTAATGGCTGATTCACGAAAAGAGTACAACGGCGAGTGTGGTAGTATTATAAAACTTTAATATTCATCATCATCATCATTATTTCGTGTAGGTGACACGGTCAGTCGACCATGCACACCCTGGTGTCAGAGTTCTTCGGAACCGCCTCTCGGCCTCTGACGTGGATCCTTTAACGACTACCAGATGGCAACCGGGACCACCGGCTTAAAGTGCCTTCCGAAGCACGGAATCATCTTTCTTATCAGACAATCAGGTGATTCATGCCTGCAATGTCCTAGCCAAACTGGAAACAACTTAATAAAGTATGCTTCCCGTGGGAATAGAACCCACGACCCCCGGGTCAACAAGGCAAACGCCTTAACCACTGGACCACGGAGGCAGTTTAATATTAGCATAGATATAATAATTCTACAGGAATAGTCAATAGATGTCTCATCCGAAGGCATACGCTCTGGCATGTGGTCTCAACGCCTTAATCGTACGATTTGTTCTCAGAGACTCGCATAGATGGCGCCACTCGAAACTACACAACATTGTAACTACCGTATTATGAGAATATAAAAACATGATTCACAAAATATATCTTATTAAAAATCAAAACAATATTTTACGCATAATATTTTTAAATGACACCGTATATTTAGTAAGTTAAAGGCCAACGCAGATTACCGCCATCTAGTATCGACTACCAAGCAACTCTCCTGCGCCATACATTCACCTGCTTTTCGCAACCTTAATTTGGTCCAATATTTTTGTATGAGGTGGGCAGTCTATTACGTTAGTATTATATTGTCTTTGGTTCTGGCAAACTCAATTTTTAGAAGCCACCGTTAGATGGCAGTAGGTTCACTACTAGTCAAATAGACTAATTAGAATGTTTTTATGCGTAAAAAGAACAGTACGCATTTATTTGCAAGATAAAAATGGAATTCTGAATCAATTCTACAATCGAAAATACTTTTTTCGTTGGTTTTAATAATTAATATCTATTAAGTATACCACGTAGCGCCATCTATGTATAGTCAGAGTACAACTCCCGTTTGTATGGAAATTTGTGGACACGTCAAAGATGATACCACTGATATTAGTTTCAATAATCTGTCTTGGCCTATCTCAAGCGCAGAGATATTCGAAACTAGCGCCACCCAGAAATTTATTCTTTTACTCCATTTAAAAAAAATCTTATACCTACCTAACTTACTATTCCAGATAATTACTTGTAGGCAGTATTTTTGGTATGTATTAGTTTTCATTAATTTTCGTTTAATAAACTAAGATAAAAAACGATTAGTTTTCATTAATTTTCGTTCGATAAACTAAGATAAAAAACGGCTAGTTTTCATTAATTTTCGTTTGATAAACTAGGATAAAAAACGGCTGTGGCTAAATAGGGTGTTAGCTAGATAGATGGGTGGCGCTAGTTTCTTATATCCCTGCGCCTTAACTGACTATTTAAAGTGCCGGAAACGCGTAGAATAAATTCATACAAACTTTAAGAACGCGGATAATAACAGAGGGGACTTTTCGCCCTCCGGGCTCGCTGGCTTTCAAGTCTTCGGCCAAGTAGGTAAGTGGCAAAAAATATCTCAAGGTACCTCCGTGCTTCGAAAGGCACGTTAAGCCGTTGGTCCCGGCTGTCATCATTGATGGCCGTCTTAAGCATGTCAGATGCCTTTAGGCAGTTTGAAATATGCTCCACGTATTCTGACCAAAAATGCTGAAAGTAATGTTTAGTTTCAACATTTTTATTTGATTTTAAAAAGATTGCATATTCTTTGCTACATATTGTGATATGACAAAGAAAATTGTAATTAAAATAAATATGTAATAATATCAAATAATAAATAATGCACAATCATTATTTATTTGACTTGAAGCGACAAGGCGAATATTTCCTCCATATGCCTATTGTAGGAAAAAATACTAGGCCGAGCGTTGTGTCACTCACCACTGCGTTGTCACTCACCACTGTATTCGTTACGTGTGATCAGGCCCTAAGTAAGGCACTGTGCATACCCATAGCATTGAATGTGTATGTCTTTGTTTCGTAAAGCTGTTTATAGGAACTTTTGAGGATGAATATATTATACATAATGAACACTACATGACTAAACAAGTTTTTGAAGACAGATTTTTTTTTATAGCGACTGTAGTTATTTTGGGGCTTCTTTGGCATGTTTTCGCCCTCTACGCTTGAATACTCAAAGGCATCTTAACTAAAAACGTTCTCAATTCTTGTTCTGTCTGTCACTGTCTAGATAACCTGGCAGGACAAGATTTAAGATTGTCATTAGTTAATAATTATATAATAGCAAAAAAGAAATTCTGAGTGTAGCATTAGTTTTTTTTTTAAACAATTACTCCAAGAAAGAGAAGCAATGGCATTAAGCGGATACAGGTACCAATTTTTTTGTGGTTGCTTTTCGGAAATTTCGCCATAATCATTTTAATTAGCTTTTAGTGCCACCTAGAGACGCACAATCAATTTATAAATTGGCAAGATTTGAACGCGTGTTGTATGTATGTTCGACACACGGTATACTGTCATAAACAAATACCATTATAGAGTCACGGTTGTCCTTGGTCGGAGATTCCGATTAAACTCTAATCTTAAATAAAATCCTGATTGCACAAAGAATTTAACTTAACTATAGGAATCATAAATATCCTATGAAGCGAAAGTTACGGCAATTTGGCAGTGCAGGTTGATACAGGAGCTACATTTAACCGTTGGGAGTGTTCAGTCCGGCCGTACGCCATGGGTGTGCACAAGCCGTATTGCACTAACTTCATGTGTATTTCATAATTCGATATAAATATACTTTAAACTCGATACACGTACATTATTCATCTTATTACAAAAAACCGACTTATACAACCTTATTTTAAATTCAATACACAAACTTTAAGAGATGACTCAGCCCATCAACATGAACAACTTTTGATATGGGACCAACTCAATAAAATAATTTACCTATGCAAAAGTGTCCAGCTGATCGGACCAAATGTATGGAAAAGTTAAAAAATAATATTCAGTTCAGCATTGGTCCCATAACAAAATTTTTTCATGTTGATGGACTAAGTCACCTCTTAAAGTTAGTGTTGAATTTAAAATAATATACTCGTTCAAATAGAGAAGTCCAAAAAAGAGATATATATGATATCTTTTAATTTGAAAGCTATAACGGTTATGTATATAACGCGGCGTTTTGTAACAAGACGGCATATCACTAACTATAAATTATGTTACATTGTCGACTGGAATTTGTGGGTAAAGTAAACAATAAAACAATTCCGCTATTTGATATTTAAATAAAACACATTTGTACAAAAATTAAAATTCGATTAATTCGTATACAACATCCTACGAGAATATTACGTACGAGCCTTAAATTTCTGTCAAGAACCTAACACTTAGCTAAAAGTCTAGAATTATATTTACTATGGCAACACTTCCTTATTTTGTATAATAAAGTGTTGCCAGGGTAAAATCGCTTCAGCAAAGACAGTGGCGCCACCATTTCCGGACTTTTCAGCTAAGTTGTAAAGGAGAGTCTACACCGAGCGGCATTTTAGGGTCTAAACATTTGGCATACATTTATTGTGCACGACATCAATAATTAAATACGTGTTTTAGGAATACTCGCCGCCCAGTGCAGGACACTTACTTAAAACAATGTCAAGTATCGCCAAGATAAATAAAGTTAGAACATAAAGCACTAAAAATCAGCTTATGCACTCGTGCATACATAGATCACGTTGAGTAGACTAATAGACCTCCAGAGTTCTCCGTATCGGCAGTCAAAGAACTAATATTTAATTTGACATTTATGACAGTTCCATAGACAAGTGTCGGCACAGAGAACTCTATGGTCAGTAGAAAAAAGTCACTAGCCGGTGTTACCCGGCGCTTTGCGTCGCGCCCGAGAATGTCAAAGCACACTCGACTCGCGAAGCTTTATATTAGGCTGGTCCGCTTTATAGTACTGGCCTCACGCGCCCGCTGCTAATGCGACACTTTGCGAAACATATAATGAACCTTACAGACGTTGTAATACGACGGATTTTAGACAAACGTCAACTCGTAAAGTGTGTCGTAAAACACGTCAACTCGTCACGAATATGACGTAAGATAACGTCAAGTCGTCTCGAATGTGACGTAGGAAAACGTCAGCTCGTTGCGAGTGTGACTTCAAAACGTCATCCTGTCGCGAGTGTGACGTAAAGACACGTCAAGTCGTCGCAATGTTGTTACGTGTAGCCAATTTCGCATACAATTGGCAGAAAGGCAGTCGGGCGCGGCGCAGGGCGAGTAAAAAATCAGTCGCACCGCTCTCCCCTCCATCTAATTGACTCCGCACCCCCTCCACAGCGACGCACGGCCCCACCAGCGCACCCACTGCTTGTTGGTCAAAGCCTTAACTTGCGTAACCGACAGTTTATTCCCATCGAGAGAAATATAAAGAAAATTCTTAGGGCAAACACCATATTAAAAGAGCTGAGAGTATGTGTCTATTTACTATGGTACTAGGCCGAAGGTAGTCTCGACAAGAATATACTGTTGGCTGTACAGAATTTACTCGCTTAGTATTTAATGCCGCACGTACACCGCTATCCGTCCTTTAAAAACATTGAACCATAACGTTTGAACCCACAAGAAATAAAAAAAACCAGCGTAGAAGATTTTGAGCAAATTTTATGACAAGAAACAGTACGTTCTTATACAAAGTGGGATAAACAAAATCTATGGTTACATGACTGGTTAGTTATCACTAACTGGGTAGACAGAACCTAAGGTTTAATAACCGATTAGCAAGATGGCGGTGTAGTGATAGACAAGCAAACGCTGGTGAGGCCCGGGCGCAGAGTGGCGGCGAGGCCTAACCGGCCTCCTCGGGCCGCGGCCCCAGCTAAACAAAGGTAAGGAGTGGCAGTGGGCGGGGCTCACTTCAGCGCGTCAGCGTCAAAGTGCTGCTCGTTGACGGACACCGCGTCAGACGACAGAGCCTCCTTGAGTGGCTCAACGCAGTTCTTTGGAATCACCGTGCCTGGAACACAATCAAACCGTTACAAAATTTGGCAAGAATGGCAATTTTCTAGAGATATGGCATCACATACTATAAGCCGTGTGGTTCCCGGCAAAGAAGAATAGGACCACTGTCTTCTTGTGAATGTCGTAGAAGGCGACTTAGGAAACACAAGCTAAACAAAGCATATTTACAACAGTGTGAAGACTAATAAATATAATAATAAATATATACGGACAAATCACACAGATTGAGCTAGCCCCAAAGTAAGTTCTTAAGTAAGACTTGTGTTATGGGATACTAACTCAACGATACTATATTTTATAACAAATACTTATATAGATAAACATTCAAGACCCAGGACAATCTGAAAAAGATCATTTTTCATCTTGACCTGACCGGAGATCGTACCCGGGTGTAGGCCAAATCCTTGTGACTCCACTGGCTTATATATGGCTCTGGTAGTACAGAGAGGGTCGTGCTTCTGCAGTGAAGACTAAAAAGACCTGATGATGATGGTGAACAACAAGTTGTTGCTGTTTTGCATATTATTCTTTAACATCTCTTGAGTATGCATTACGTTAAATTACCCAAACATCGATGACACCCTATATAACTATGAACTGCTGTAATTAACTTCAGCTCTTTTCATGCCGTTCATGGCGACCCTGCCAGTATTAAAATGGGACCCTCGGCTAAGTCACACTAAAGCCGAAGATGGAATCACTATGTCGTGCATGATGGGGAAGAAACAAAAAGAGAGAGAGAGATTCTCACACTTAACCGTGTGGTTTCTAGCAGAGTAAAATAGGATCACTCCAATTTTCAAGTCATCCCGTGAATGTCGTATAAGGCGACTAAGGAAACAAGCTAAACAAAGCTTATAAACATAAAATAGACCTTTCCAATTCGTCTGGCCAGTGTGGAGTGTAGGCGAAATTCTCTGACTGCTCTGGCTAATACGTATATGTATATGGCTTTGGTAAGACAGAGAGGGTCGTCCTTCTGTAGTGGAGACCCAATATGGCGACCCAGCCAATATTAACATATGTCCCTTAGTCGAATTTTAGCCGACGCTGTAATCACTATGTCGTGCGTTATGGGGGAGAAACGAAAAGAAGAGAGGTAAAGAGAGAGACACTCAAACTTTGCCATGTTGCAGTGGAGACTAAAAAAGACCTGATGATGATGAGGATGACACTCACCCACGATCTTGAGCCCCTGGTCAGTCTTGATGCGCACGACCTGCATCTTGTTGTGCTGGTTGCGCGCCGCCAGCACGGCCTCCACGCGCGCCCACACCGCCAGCACCGAGCCCGACAGCACGTGGTACGTGCGCCGCCGCAGGCCCACCTGCCGGCACCAGCGGTATGTGTCACGTGGTCGGGTTACGTTGCGAAAACATACTAATTATTATCAACCAATACCAAATTTTATGTAATAACGATGACTTTGCTCCTTAAATTAAAGTTCCCAGTAATCTACATTTACAAAATCATTATATCATCCCCTACGTTAAGCAATGGGTACCTCGCAGTCCACGGCCCGGCAGGCCCCCCGCCAGTAGGCGTGCGAGCAGACGCGCACGCTGGCCTCGTACTGCGCGCGCCACACGGCCTCGGCCTGCGAGCTCTCCGCCTTCTTGTACTTCTTCTCGATCTCCGCCAGCGACTCCAGCCGCAGCTGCAGACCCGTGTTTGGCCTGCGAGGAGAAAACAAATCAATATTCTGTAATCTGGCAAACAAAAATAGATCAAAAAAATAAGATATGGGCAAAAATTACACGCAAGCAGAATTATTAGCAGCAATCTTTAGCCTGACAAAGACTTTGGTCTTTGTAACACAATCGAGAGACAGCTACCACCGCTCCGAAGTACTACGATCTCTCCAAAACCCTCCGCAGATTCAACCTTACTACATCGAGTCGCTCCAAACTTGATCGTGTGGCAGATATTAGCTGCTCACTGTTTGTTCGTGTCACCTACACGAAATAATGACTGCTAGTCCGTCCCTCGTTTCCCCGCGCGCCGCATAACCTAACATTGTGTTTCACAACATGTTCCGAAGCAAAATAAGATTTGACACGAGTTATCCTACCTTGTACGAAACGAGATCCGTAGAAGAATCAAGGTCACCGTCATAGCACAGCGGATTAGCTCTTTGAAGTGGCAGTGGGTGGGGCACATAGCGCGAAGAGCTGTTGGCCGATGGGGCAGAAAGGTTCTTGAATGGCGAGTACGTAACGGCAATCGCAGCGCTGGACACCCACCGACCAGGTGGTCGGACAACCTGATAAAGGTCGCAGGAAGGCGCTGGATGCAGGCCGCCTCCAATCGGTCGTATTGGAAATCCTTGGGGGAGGCCTATGTCCAGCAGTGGACTTCCTGTAGCTGAGATGATGATGATGATGAGACCTGTATATCTGGAACATGTGGTCCTTCTTGCTAAGCTTGTCGTGCTTGCCGAGCGGCGCGGGCGCGGCCAGGCACAGCGCGGCGGTGTGCTTGTTGTTGCGCGGCTGCAGCGACAGGTAGAACCCGTCCAGCGCGCCCGAGTGCTGGGACCACTTCTCCAGGGCCTCGGCCCAGTCCATGCCGCGCTGGAACCAAAGTTATGTCTTTCGTTATTACGCGAAATACACTCTAAATCTAACTTTATGGCGGCTCGGAATTTCGCGCGAGGCAATGCACAGAACACAATATTCGATGGCGCGGGGCGCGGCGCGGGGAGGCGGGGCACGTTCTGCGCAGTGAGCAGCTAATATCCGAGCCGGCATAAAATTTGGTTCGGACTGTAGCTTAGTAGTAGGTTATGAAATGTCAAGAAAATCTTAGCCCGTGGATGCAAGGATTGCGGCGAAGAAGTTATACGGAGTATTTGAAAGATCGAAATTTTACGTTCCATTTCTATTCGCTGGAAACACCCATCCTCGAATTTGAGAGTTTAGAGGACAACAGTCAGATGAAAGGGACAGGCTAAGGGCGATGGGATTATCGACTTATGACCCTCACTCTCCGTTGCGCGTAATATGGAACACATTACGGTGGTAGTATTTCAAGATGTCAAACGTTTATTAATTATTGATTTCTTTAAATATTTATTAATTGACACAATTTTCACACCAAAACACAATGTTGACGTAAATAATTTACTAATGGCTAAGCAAGAGCGCCGCCATAGCTTGGAGCATAATTTGTAGAAGGCGCCGGGTGATTCGTTTCCATTTGCAACCACTTCCTTAAGTCGCTAGCAAATTTATGTCACCAGCCCCCTTATTAACTAACTCGGATGACAGGTATCGATGCCTATCAACCTAGGATTTACTGTTACAATGCGAGTTTTGCTTGCTCGAACTTTTTATTTAGAATACAAAAACCGCATTGTAACAGCAAATCCTAGATTGATAGGCATCGACTCCTGTCATCCGAGTTAGTAAATACCCCTATTTACTACTACTTACTAAATTTGACAATGTAATTTTTATTTGCAGTGGAGACTGGCAAAGACCGGATGATGATGAAATGAGTTGTGTACACACCTCGGAGTGCACGGTGTGCAGCTCGACGGGCGCCTGGCCCGTGGCGTGCTTGCGCAGGAAGCGCACGCAGCGCACGCGCCGCACGGTCTCGCCCGCGCTCCCCAGGTCAAGGATGCCCAAGTCGAAGCGCCCGCTGCGCTTCGCTGCAACGGGAGACAACCAGGCATTAGTCCAAACCCACTTGGATAGGTGACCACAAGTGGTTTATAAAAATTTCAAGCTCCTCCGTCCTAAGGAAGACACGTTAAGCCGATGGTCCGCTGTCATCGTTGATGGCAATCGTTATGCTATGAAAGATTCTTTTAGACAGCTTGAATAATCTGGCATCGAAAACTATCGAAAAAAAAAACAGTCGAAAACCTGTATTTATATTTGTAATATAATCCAAACCAAATCAATAAATAAAATAAATAAATATATACCGACAAATCACACAGATTGAGCGAGCTCCAAAGTAAGTTCGAGACTTGTGTTATGGGATACTAACTCAACAATACTATATTTTATAATAGATACTTATATAGATAAACATCCAAGACCCAGGTCAATCTGAAAAAAAACATTTTCCATCTTGACCTCCGGATCCGTTAATAAAATACTAAGGGTTCTTAAAATATGAATAATGTGGGTTAAGTCCTTCTTATTTTTTAACTACCTTTGTACACGGGAAAAAAGATATTAAAAAATTGGAATTGAAAAAACATAAATAGAATTATTTCAAAATAAACCCGACCACCTCTTTGAAAGCTTACGTCTGCCGTAGTGATTTTTCGCTGACATCACATAGCCTATGAAACTTCGGGGAAGAATACGAATCAAATGACACATTACACAAAATCGACCAAGCCATTTAGGCTACAAGAGCCAAACAGTGGAACAGTCATACTTACAGTGCGACAATGATCATTGGGCACTTGGATGGCATACGAATAAAATATCCGACATGTACACATTCCAGCTAATAAAATCTCCTAAAGTCCCCATCATAAGAAGCTATAAATTATGTAAACAAATGTTCAGGGGTTCGCAACATTTGGATGAAATAAAAAATAATATTTTGGTTTTTTGTGTAAAAAATAAACCAAAGAAGAGATGGTTAGAATAATTTTTCCGTAAAGAATGGAGGGAGTTTGCAGGTGAAGTAATAACTTGACAACGTAAAAAATCTTTTGCCCTGCATTGAGACTCAATAGCTAATAAAAAAAACAACTTATAGCAAAAACTGTTACAGAAACTTTATTATAAATCAGTAAGACTCAATAGCTAATAAAAAAAACAACTTATAGCAAAAACTGTTACAGAAACTTTATTATATCTCAGAAATGCGCCAAATGTTTACATTCACGGAGTCGGACTCGTTTCTGTACCAAAAAACATTGAGCGACAGCGTTTTGTATCGTTGAAATATAACCCGACTAATTAGAATTGAGTCAATTGTATTTGGTTAACTCATAATATTGTCGCTAGGTAACTCCAACTCAGTAGAAGTTTATTGATGTACTTAATTTATAGCTTCTCGTGGCGGGGAGTTTAAGTTTTAAAAATAGAATTAAAAGCACGAAATATCCGCAACAAAAATCACTTCCAAAGTGAGGCTTTACAAGATGACGGCTATGACAGCGTTTAGTTCCAATTATGGCCACGTGCCAATCGATTCCTGTAGCGCTGTAACACATACATACGTGCGAGAAACATTACCCTCTTTCTGGATGGGTCAGTCGGGTAAAATATACTTTAAGAAGGCTCACCCTGCTCCATGACCGCGGTGAGTGTGTCCGTGAAGTACTTGAAGAGCCTGTTCTGCAGCTCCACCGGCATGCCCAGTATCCTATTCAGGAACTTTGACATGTTGTTGTAGTCCTGCAACAAGGCGATCAAATTCACATTAATGTATATTTTCAAAGGAAAATCAGGCCTAGAGGGCGGTTCCGAAGAACTCAGACACCAGGGTATGCATGGTCGACTGACCGTGTCACCTACTCGAAATGAGGATGAAAGGAAAATGACTAATAATTACACAAAATAGGCTACGGAATACATTTTTTTTGTGTTCTATGATTCTTTCTTTCCTAAGCAAACATATGAACGTTATAAAGTCACATATTTTTAATAAATTAAACTAAAATAAATTAATTACATATTAAATAATTATGAAAAATCAACCTAAAACTAAACACCTTAAAAATATGATAAAATATATTATTAAAAGGAGTCCCTTTAGGCAAGGTTCCAAAGATACTGGCAGCATTCCCCCTTTGAATAGCGAGACTAATTCTTTGTCCGAGGTAGCTGCCAGCTCTTCGGTCACCTGTGATGTCGACTAACCTTTTTGCTATTTCCTTAAAAAGGCTTATTTTTAGACGTTAAAACGCATTGCTGAAATGCCGATACATTTGTGACGTCATAAGTGAGTATTTTGTACGGGTGGCGTGATTACTGCGTTTGGTAGCTATAATAAATATTTTTAATACATTTGATAATAATACGGTTCTTATGATCTATTTACGGCACTAGTGCTTTTTACTTTACACCAATCACAACCGCTCAATAGCCCAATGCCACAGATGCGAAATTTCAACTTCTTCATAGAATCCGAGCAAAAAGTTTTAAGTTCAGCATGAAAATTTTTTTCTGATGAGTGAGATGTGATTTTTTAACCGACTTCGAAAAGGAGAAGATTATTAATGTACTTTTTTAGAGAAATTAAACATGAATAAATGTACCTGATTATAATAAATGTATTTATACAAACTGATACTTAATAAATTCCTTATTTGCTAAATTGCAATCTTGATTTAGTTTATGGTAATCGCAAATGTATTGAAAAACGTCGTATTATACTCGTACGGCAAGCTGTCTATTATAGTCGTCGGTTTATTATAAGCACTCGGCTTCGCCACGTGCCTATAAACACCTTGACTATATAATATCCAGCGTACCGTACTTGTATCATTCATAATGTACTATTCGTTTACAGTTATGCGTCCGTAATAAAAGTTGCTATAAATCAAGTGGAATATAATGTGCAATAATTTGCATTTTTAGATATTCGTACTTTTAAATATAATCTTGCCCAAAGGAGCAGTAAGACAACGAATCGATATCAAATTTAAAGTGTCTGTAACAGTATTTTAGATAAATATTAGTTATTAGTTCCATTTGACATTCGATATATGTAAATAATCTCAACATAATATGTCCGATACAGTATTCCCTAATTTTCTTGTTGGCAACAAGTCAATAAAAACGGAATCACACATCCAGTGGCGGCGAAATAGGGGCAACTCGTACCACCGTCTTTATCACTGTGCGACCTGGAGAGACGCCACGTTTTGGAAGAAGTCCCGTGGTAGTCGCGCGGGGTTGGCACAAGGGGCGACTCGCACCACCTTATCGAGCGACATCACCTGGAGGGACACAAGCCGCATTCGCCCACCTTATCGAGCGACAGGACCCCGGGCGCGGACTCGCTGTTGACGATGAGCCCCACGCCCACGAGCGCGGACGCCACGTCCTGGAAGAAGTCCCCACGGTAGTCGCGGGGCGGGGGTACAAGGGGCGACTCGTACTTCATGATGGCCTTCATTACTGTCTCCAGCGCCGTGCGACCTGGACATAACAATACAGGGTAAATTAGTTCAAACAAAAAAGGTTTCGAGTTTTCAGCATCGGTGCTATAGGAAAATTTATTCTAATATGAATGGGTTGAGGTGCCCCCTAAAAGAATTTGACAGGGTTTTCTAAACATGTCGTGTAATATTCATCAAAATTTTCCCAGACCCCGAACGGACAGATATAAGGTATTAAGTCATTTCGAAAACTGAGTCGGAAAAAATATCCATATAGGTAATTATTAATTTTGTACACAACAATATCCAAGAATTTTTCGAGAAATGCGATCTGTATAAGAGAACTGCCGGACAGAGCTCTAGATATATGAAAGTTTTTTTGACCGAGCTGAAGCAGAGACATAGGAAAATGAACAATTTGCGTGATTGATGGATTTTTACAGTTGTTGTCAAAATCAACGCCCAACCAACACACAATGTTGAATGTTGCCTTTGGTCTTTCAAATCAAATCATTGTTTTCGCATGAGTAAATGATTTGATTTGATTTGAAAGACCAAAGGCAACATTCAGCGTGTTGCCTTTGGTCTTTCAAATCAAATTTGGTCTTTTGCCTTTTCTACCCCGTATGGAATAAAGAGGTGATAATATGATGTACGATGGCAAAGTCACAGTGCCGCAGTCTAAGAAAAAAATCGATTCCAAAAACTAATTAACCAAAACCCATCTCACCATGTTTATTGTCAATATTGAACTGGCTGAGATCCCTGGTCTCCGTGGCCCTCCTGTCACCATGCGTCAGGGCTCCAAGAGACTCCAATCTCTTGGCCACGGTGGAAGCGAACCTCCTCTCGCCCGCCAGGTCGGAGATGAGGAAGATGTACTCTGGAGCGTTGACTTGGTTACTGCGATGTGTTCGCCCGAACTGCTGGATGGCTCGGTCGGCCGACCAGGGCAGCTCTAGGGTTATGTGCACGCGTCTTCGTTGATTTCTCGCCCTGGAATATTAATATGTCACATTAGCATATAAGAAAAACGCTCGAGATACACAATAAGACATTATGATGTAAGTACGGTAAGTACGGTAAGCCGTGTGGTGTGGCCCAGCAGAGTAGAAAAGCCACTCCATGTCTTCCCGTGGATGTCGTAGTAGGCGACTTAGGAATCACAAGCTAAACAAAGCTTGTAAACAACAATGATAGTCCAACCCGTCCGGCCAGCGAGGAGAGTATAGGCCAAATCTTCTAGCTTATTTATGGCTCTGGAAGTACAGAGAAGATCGTGCTCCTGCAGCGGAGACTAACAAAGACCTGATGATGACGCCTCACCTCCTGTCGCTCTGCAGAGAGATACCACTGGAGGCAGCCTCGGAGATGATGGCGACGTCCTTCTCGCCGTCCATGAACCGCTGCTTCTCCGTCAGGTTCAGCGTCTCTAGCGGCACGTCCGCCTCCGACCGGCTCTCGTAGAGAATCTGCCCGTCTTCTGTTTGTACCACTCGACCTTTGCGGCCCGTCATCTGGTAAAGAAAATATAAAAATGTTAGCCAGAAAATGTATATGTCAATTCGGACAAATTTATAAATTTTTACTTTACTACCCCACGTTTCACTCGTGCTGTCCGTACTCCGGCACAGTACACGTGCCGGAGTACCTAAAAGGAATTGGTATCAATGTTTCTCGTACTATGGAAAGACCTCCCAAAAATAGTCACATAAGTGAGTCGGCAAATAGTTCAAAAGCTCTTTGAAATTAAATTTTGCACAGACACCTTCATCAGAAGTTTACTCCAATGTAGGTACCACAAGGCACACACACACCTCGGCCACGTTCTCCGTGCCACCCAGCTCGTCCACCAGCAGGTCGAGCCTGTTAGCACTCTACCTTTACCAGTAAATCAGTGTACAATGTCCCCAAGAGACAGCCTCTCGACCTTCACCAGCAAGTCAATGTACAATGTGCTACAAGAGATACACAGCCTCCGTGGTCCAGTGGTTAAGGCGTTTGCCTTGTTGACCCGGGGGTCGTGGGTGCGATTCCCACGGGAAGCTATACTTTGTTAAGTTGTTTCCAGTTTGTTTAGGACATTGCAGGCATGAATCACCTGATTGTATGATAAGATGATGCCGTGCTTAGGAAGGCACATTAAGCCGTTGGTCCCGGCTGCCATCTGATAGTCATTAAAGGAACCACGTCAAAGGCCGAGAGGCGGTTCCGAAAAACTCTGACACCAGGGTGTGCATGGTCGACTGACCGTGTCACCTACAGGAAATGATGATGATGACAAGAGATACACTCACCTCGGCCACGTTCTCCGTGCCCCCCAGCTCGTCTACCAGCTGGTCGAGCGTGTTGGGCGGCAGCCGCTTGCCGAGCCTCTCGATCTTCATCAGTAAGTCCTCCTTCATGCTGCAGGCGCGCTCGATTGCCGATCGGGGTGGGGGTTGGTTGCGGGTGGGACCTGGGTTACAGAACAAGAAAAAGTTACAAAAGTGACGTCTAGTTTTGACGAATAGTCGATTACAAGTCATAGTTCAATCAATCAAAAATTAGAAACAATGCTGGGAATTCGGAAAAAGATTGACATTTTCATACAAATGTAGATCGACATTTCCATACAAATGTGTTCGGCCTGCCAGGCTATCCTTAATGGCAGGTATACATTTTGATAAGTGCAAGTGCGAAGTTCATACATTTGCAACGAAACGTTAAGTAGGAAATGTATGAACTTCGCACTTGCACTAAAGCGTATACCGACTATAAGAAACTGCCGATTTTTTTTCGAGTATAGGAAATCCCAACTAATATTATAAATGCGAAAGTGAGTTTGTTTGTTACGCTTTCTCGCCGTATCTACTGAACCGATCATCATGAAATTTGGCATACACATAGGTTAGGGTACCGAGAAGGACATAGGCTATAAATTACGCGGGCGAAGCAGCTAGTATTAATAATTTTGTCTGGCTGATCTGGTGGTTTGAAGAGTAACGTTTGTTAACCCTAACATCTTGTATAAGTTGTATTTCTTTTATCTTGAAAGGACGACGGCTTCTTTGGCGTGTCTACTTTCTTCTTCTTGGCTACTTTCTTCTACATCGAAAAGGACGTACACTCACCTAAGTATATGCCGTTGGTGCCTACTGGCGTGCCGGTGAGCGAGCCTCCGCCCGGCGTGGACACTGTGACTGCGGGGGTAGGAGGGGCGCTACTTTTCCTCTCCAGCATAGTTTCTATCTTGTCCTGTGTGGACGAGGGCTTCTTCTTTGGTGTGGCTACCTTCTTCTTCTTGGCTACTTTCTTCTTGCGTGCCCACGGCTCTGTCAAACAGAATTATAGTTCGTAAATTTTGCATCAAAAGGAACTATGTAATATGGAAATTACTCCATCGATAAGAGCCAGGCTTTCAATAAGAATAAATAAGTAAGCTCCAATGGGCATGTTGACTAAATTTTTTTTCATGTTGCTATGTAAAGACCTGCCAAAAATAAACACAATAGTGACAGAAATACATTTCTAAACAAAAAACTCGTTCAGTTATAAAAGTTTTAAAGACACATGTTTTTAGACGTAAATTTTTAGACGTGAAAACGCGCGGCTGAAATGCCTACATATTTGTGACGTCACAAGCTTGTATTTTGTATGGGCGGCGTGAGAACTTTGTTTGGCAGCTATACGAAATATTGCGTTTATGGTAACGGTTTCATAATAAAAGTTGCTATAAATTCTGCAGAGTAAAATACAGTATAATTGTAATTAAAGATTTTCATACTTTAAAAAACGGTCCTATTCACCGAACTTTAAAGAAGCTTTAAGATCACTTAACGAATCGACATCGAATTAAAAGTGTTCTTTATAGTGGTTTTTAGATAGAAATTACTCTCATTAGAAACAAATTTTATATAATCTTAACACTAGGCAACTACCGTATTCTGCAATTATTTAATTTCATAAAATATTACTATTTCCTTAGACCTTTTAGAGAATATGGAATTTAAATTTAAATTCACTCCTATTGTATCTTACATTTCATATGTACCCATGAAAATCTACATTGCATAATTTAAAAAAAGACTCAGGAAAAGGGGGAAAAAGACCAAAATCTGTTCTGAGTCCTGACTAACCGTCGTCGCTATCACTGCCCGCGCGGAATGGGTTGAAGTCAGACAGGTCGGAGTCGGAGTGTCCGCCGCGCTCGCCGTCCGACTCCAGCTCCAACTCGTCGTCCGACCCGCGCACGAACTCGTCCGACGACGAGCCGCCCCGCGCTCGCTTTGCGGCGAAGTTCACTTGCTGGCGCGCCGTCACTGGAACAAACGCACCATAAATATGAGTACAAGGACCGAGTACCCATAGTAACTTTTGCCATAGACGGGAATACAACTAATTGGAAATCAACTAATGTGTAGGAAGCCATACAATACTTTATATGGGATACAAGCAAATAAAACCAGCCAAATGCGAGTCGCAATGGGAGATGAAAGATGGGAGACAAATTCCTGATTCAATACTTAATAAAAAAAAACCGGCCAAGTGCGTGTCGGGCCACGCGCAGTGTAGGGTTCCGTAGTTGCGAATGACAACTTTGAGTTCACACTATTCACACTCGCACCTTACATTTTAACGACCCAAAACATCTAACAATGAAAATAGTATGAAATTTTACAGTTTATAAGTTGGTTGCCTATAACTTTTTAGTTTGTACTTAGAACTCAGCTCTGATAGTTTTCCTTTAAACTTCAGTATATATACTACTGTTGTAATTTTTTTTACGTATCTATATATAACCGTTTAGCATATAGAGGGGGGGGACACTTACCTCTAACAAAAATTCGCACTTTAAAACCAAATATTTTGGAAACGGATCCCTAAATCGAAAAATGGTGTTCTCAACCTCACAAAATTTTTGAAAGACCTATTTAACGATTCCACACACGATGGGTAAATAGAGAAAAAAAATTACTCTCCCACTTTACTAGTATGGGAGCTACCCTAAAAAAAATTTTTTTCAAGATTTTATTCTACCACTTTTTTGCCATGATTAATATACATACCCATACCAAATTACAGCTTTCTAGTACTTATAGTCTCTGCGTAAAACCGCGGACGGACAGACAGACAGACATGGCGAAACTATAAGGGTTCCTTGTTTACTACGGAACCCTAAAAAGACGCACCGGTTCCATACAATAACATTTCCCCTATTTATATCATTGCAATGACACGAGATTTTATTTTTAAATTCGGTTTTGGTCATGACAGTTAATTAAAACAATGCATAGGTACTCAGTCCACATATCTACGTAAATGTATATTTGAAAGAACTTTTAAATAATTAATACGCAAAACTCCGTGTGCTTCCCAACAGAGTAGAATAGGACCACTTCAAGACTTGGAGTGTCGTAGAGAGCGACTTAGGAAACACAAGCTAAACAAAGCTTATAAACATCAATGAGACCATACCAACCCGTCCGGCCAGTGTGGAGAGTGTAGGCAAATCCTCTGACGGCTCTGGCTAATATATGGCTATGGTAATACAGAGAGGGTCGTGCTCCTGCAGTGGAGACTAACAAAGACCTGATGATGATGACGATGATGATGATGATACACAAAATGAATGTCTAAACAGTCAAAGGTGTCAACCAATAAAACTCACGCTTCCTCTTGGATGTGTTGGCGTCGTCGTGCGAGTTCCCGTTGGCGTAGTGCGTGGCGGGCGCGGGCGCGGGCTTCGGTTTCGGCTTGTTGGGTTCGAGCCCCAGCAGCCGGTTGATGCGGTTCCGGTCCGGCGCCGGGAAGTGTTTCTCGACTAGAGTCTGGAATACGCCCCTGTTGACAAAAATATTTTATATTATCTATAAATACATATAGTCACGTCTATATCCCTTGCGATGTAGACCCCAAGGTCATAAAGATTCAAAGATTTTATTCAGAAAATAGGCCTGTTCCACTTTTTCACGTTATTTCATAATTTAAATAATTCTAATTTACTTATAATAATAACTATAAAATATAATAACCAAAGGCCGCGTTTAACGGGTTGGTGGTTGTAAAGGTGGAAAGTGGAAATAAAAGGGCGATGGGTTGTTGTTGTTGGCCGCATCGTCTGTTGGCGTGATTCAATCAAATTCAAAGATTGATTTTCGCCCAAACTCTACGACAAAAACCACGGTATGTTCTAAGTTTTTTCTTTTATCCCAAACAAGCATGATTACACTGTGGAGGCTTGCTATTGTAAATAAATAAATATATACGGACAAATCACACAAACTGAGCTAGCCCCGAAGTAAGTTCTTAAGTAAGACTAGTATTATGGGATACTAACTCAACGATATTATATTTTATAATAAATACATATATAGATAAACATCCAACATTTAGTTTATTTCAGAAAAGTATACCACAAAAATACCCGAAATAAAAACTGAAAAACGTCCCATACTTTTGGGCCCCTCAGGAGTAGCACAGGGTTAAGAAAGTTGCAAACTTGGGTGTAGGCTATTCTTATTGGTCTCTAGTTCTCTACAATATATAAAAAAATCGCCGATACATGCGCGTTTGCAACGTTTGACACTTATTGTGTCGATATTGACTGGCCTAACTATGAAATTGCTACAATATTTACATAGAGGGATTTATAAATGTACTTAAATTAGAAATAAAACTTGTCTTCTAAAATTATTTTTGTGACCAGCGTTTATGCTTATTAACACAAATGGAATAAGCACGGCATATGTTAATCTTTATTAATAATGTCCTCTTCCATTGTAACCGAAATGAGAACCACATTTCTTAAAGTCGGTTAATAATACAATTTCTTTTTAATCGTAAAATAAAATCATTTTGAACAAGTTTTTATTGTAACAATAGTTATTAAACATTTTTGAGAGAAGGTAACCAGCATTAACATGACGACATGATGATGTTAGTCAACGAACATTAGTTCGTTGACTAAATAATAATATTCGATTTGTGTAGTGAAGTGTGTAGTTACTTATCATCATAAATATAAAACTGTGACGCAAAAATTAAACTGCTTAAATGCAAATAATCAATCATCCCTTGTTTTTCTACCCTACAGATGGATTTTTTTCTTTCAATTTATATTGTTAACTTCGGGGTATTACCCTTTGCAATAAAAAGATTTCGCTGCATACGGGGGTTAATTTTCAATTACAAGATTTGAATGACACAACACAAGGCAAACATGGCAGGTATATACCGACCGAAACCAAAAAGCCAAACCTATACAAACATAGTAAAAATTATTGATTAGATTACGCGCGCTCTGCATTCAAATTTCCCGCGCAAACGCGCCGCGCGTCTCGTAACCACTGTTGGCTAAGTCCACTCGCGGCCGTCCGGTCGTTCAACCCGACCCTACTCGACGTCAGCGCGACGTCTGTGTGAAACGGTACGCGGGCTCGGCGCATGACGCCACTGACGTGCGCTGCAATCTCTATCCGGTGCCAGACGCATTGATTGCTGTGCTGACACGTGTTATACATTTTCTACTAAAGTAACGTTATACAATACGCGAGTTAATTTAATTATAGTTTTTGTTATTGCGCCAATGGTAACTAAATGTATCGTCGGTTAGATAAGTGTGATTAATTAATCATAACAATGTTTTCTAAACAAGAATTAAAGATTTTTCTAGAAGAGATATCAGAAAATGCTAAATTTTTAAAATTTACGTTTTATTCTGAGGAGAAATTCATAATAGAAATGAGATCGAAAGTGGAAGACAACAAAACTCCAGATTTTTATAGCAAATATCTCAGCAAATGGATGGAGAAATTCTCGAGATTCACTTCTACTCCGTGGATTGTGAGACAGTCGTATCCTAATATGAAGCGGATGCTTTATCGCAAATCATACGTTTGCGGGCGAGCGAGCCGCAACAAGAAGCCGGGCACAGACGCCGGAACGCGCAACCAAGGTTGCCACGCCAAAATAGACTTTAAATTCAAAATAACAAACAGAAATACGATGAAGAACGATCCGCTTTTAAGAGAAAAGTTGAATTTGTGCATTTGGATAGACTTTGTGCATTCCCACAAGGTAAAAGGTCGAGAGGCCTTGAAGTTTTTGAAAAGCGCGAGCGACACAGATGACAAATTCTATGAATATATTAGAAACGGTTATTCACCAGCAATGGCTAAAACGTATCACGAATTGATTGTAATCGACAAGTATGGCGAACACTCGGAAGCCCTAAAGAATCCAACAATTAACCCTACTATATCGCACGTCATGTACTTATACAACAAAGCTAAGAAGGATGGTAAAGAAGCGCCGAGCTTTGAGGAAGTCATGGCAGCCAAGAAGGAAAAAATGAAGGTAATCGGTGGCACCATTTCTTATGTGAATCAAGACACGGTAGTGGTGGTTACGCCGACCATGAAGCGAGTGCTGGCGTCGGTCAGGTTAGACGATGTGGTGGTGACCAGCGCCGTGGTGTCGCCGAGCAACGTCGTCACGTCAATGTTCGCACCCAGCCAGATCGGGGCGCTATGCTTCGCCTGCGTTCTGCACAAGGAACAGACTGAAGCGGCATACAGTCAGGCATTCTTTGCCCTCAAACGTGTTTTAGAAGACGAGGTCAAGGCTTTCGAGCCCATAACTCTAGCAGTGGACAATGTTATAGAGCAAAGATCAGCTTTACAGGCCATTTACACAAAGTCCAACGTGTTGATTTCACCATGGTCATTGTGCACTCAAACATGGCGTTGGATATGCGACGACGAGAACAAGATAGACAAAAGGCGGCGACACGAGCTAATGGCAGCTTTCTACACCATGCTGCAAGCTTCCGATGCGGACACAGTACGGCGACTTTGTGCAAAACTCAAAGAAAACGCGTACGTATCGATCACGCAGAACGTCACCGACTACTTGAACACATTATGGCATAACCAGCGTCTGTTTTGGAAGCCGGGAGAACATAAAAACTTACTTGAACTATCTATTAAAATATTCAATGAATTCCTACTAACTAAGTGCAAGTCATTCAACCTGCCCGCTATGGTCAACGTCGTGATGAACATCATAGACAGCCACTTCCGTCAGGTTCTTTGGAGCTGCATTAAGAATGAAGCTGTCCTGAGTACGTACACGAAATTCCTCGAGAAATCGGAGTCAGTGCGTTTAAAGGCCGATTTAAAAATTATAAGACCACATGAGTATAAATTGGAGAGGAAAGGCGAGAAATCCAAATGGAGTATAAAGTTCAGAACAGATACAATGTGCTGCAACTGTGTCGCCGGCGAAAGAGGACAACTTTGTGCACATTTGTGTGCCATAATAGATACTGATATTGATTTTAAAATCGCAATTGGTAGCGAAAATGAAAAATCTAAGTTTATTACAATAGCCGGTGACCCGATTGAAGAGTTTCAAAATAATAAAGACTATGCTGCTGATGACGTCGAGCTGAAGTCCGAAGACGATATGGACAATGTAAGCGTCGAGGAAGATACAACTACCTTCAATGAAGCAGAGGACCAATTCCAAGTCTCGCCGAAAGACGAGGTCGACGACGATTACTATTATTTAGAAATAAAGACGGAAAATACAGAAAGAAACGACCCATTGGAAGAGATTACAGAATTTAACAACGAAGAATTATTAGATACGTCTAGTACACAGCAACCGGTGGAGTCTTTCAAAGAGCAGTACGAGGAAGCTATCAAAGCAGTAAACAGTGAGTTTAGACGGCTGAACAAATACTTCAAACAGAACGCCAACGCGTGTAATCTGAGTACTATGACGCGGCTGGCGCGGGAACTGGCCAAGATCAGGCCGGTGGAGCGAGTCAGCTTCAGCGGCATGGTCATACAGCTCAACTCGGAGTCCAAGCGCACGAGAAGTGATGAGGATTAAACACTTATCTAATATGTTGGCGGCTTGCATGTAATAATTCGCACCCTACGCTGAGGTATTCTTCGTAGCGCAACCATTTTGGAGCGCACCTAATGAAGCGTAACTAAATTATTCTTCAGAGCTCAACTTTTAGTTGCGCTCACGATAGCAATTTTAAATATTAAAATTTTATTCCGCGAAGCGCACCTATCTTTAACTTTTGAATAGAGCTGGGAACTGACTGAAACTATCGATAAAAAGTAGTACACGTGTTTTTTCCAACGTGCGTGCGCTTCGCGGAATAGAATTTTAATATTTTAAATTGCTATCGTGAGCGCAACTAAAAGGTGCGCTCCGATGAATAATTTAGTTGCGCTTCAAATGGTTGCGCTACGAGGAATACCTCCCTACGCTAGCCGTCTCGCTAGTACGGTCAAACTTTGACCTAATAAAAACAGTTACAATATTTTTAATATTGCTGTATATTCATTTTTGTTCATGTTGTCCTAATCCTAATCCTAACTATCCTAAGACTAACTAATATTATAAATACGAACGTGAGTTTGTTTATTTGTTTGTTACGCTTTCACGCTCTATCTACCGAACCGATCATCATGAAATTTTGCATACACATAGTTTAGGGTACTGAGAAGGACATAGGATATACATCACGTGGGTGAAGTCGCGGGTAACTATTGAAAAGTAGCCTCTTGTCACGCAGGTCGTGAAAGCCGACAGAAAATTAGATAGAGATTAAATCAACGTTTGATTGTTATTACCACCTACGCACAACGAGCTGTTTGGGTCAAATTAAACTGATTCCGGACAGGATACGGACGGTCCAACCACCATCTACATAAATGGGGACTCAGGGACTCTCCAAGGTGCGACTGTGGGGCAGCAGACCAAACTTTGCGGCATATTGCCGAAGAGTGCCCACTACATCGTTTCCCCGGAGGACTGAGCGAACTTCACTCTTTGACACCGAAAACTGTAGAATGGCTGAAGAATTTAAAATTAGACGTATAAGAATTCTTGCAGAAAACCTGCCATAAGAAATGATGATGACCACTTACGCACAACAACATCGCGCTCAACAGGGTCTTTAGGTCTTATAATGTATTTCTAAGCTATCTATATATATAGGGGGGTAAGCGGTAACAACACCTATATACATACTCCTGTATATACCGAAGTCAACCTCACCTGCACGTGGTGCTCCCTGCCGAACAACGGACGAGGCTCTGACGAAAACAAAACTAGCCGTTTCGGGGCTTAATTAATAGGCTCGAACGGAACAGTCGGTGTCAGAGCAGGATATCGACTTAGGGCGGCGGCGGATGAACGCAAATGCGTCAACGTCGGCGAGGTTACCCATAGGCCTAGTTAGATGGCTTACTGCTTGCCTACCAACCCGCATTGGACAAGCGCGGTAGGTTAAAAGTCCAACCCTTTCTCTCTCATGGATCAAAACATAAACTGTAGGCCCCAAGTGCCCGGCGGCTCCTGTGGTCCCGACAATGACGGTACGCCGGTAAACCCTGGAGTCAGGGGTGCCAAGAATCTCCGGGCGGGATCTCCCCACCGTCTAACGACTAATGCAACTAAATCGGACTCCGAAACACTCAACCTAATTACGTTTAATGTTCGCACCTTATCGTCAGACGAAAATCTGATGGAATTGGAAAATGCACTAAAGTTTATTAATTGGGACATTGTTGGCTTGTCAGAAGTAAGAAGAGATGGTGATAATACCTTGGAAAGAGATAACAACATCTTTTGTTATACGGGGAAACCCGGTGGCAACTCAGGTGTAGGCTTTTTGATTTCCAAAAAATGGGCTCAAAATATAATACAGTTTATACCCTATTCTGATCGAATCGCCGTTCTTAAGTTCAGGGTAAATCAAAACGAAATATTAACTCTAATTCAAGTATATGCACCGCAATCTAAACGTCCCGACCATGAAGCCGAAGCTTTTTATGAATTGCTTAATATTGCATATGAAGAACAACGTAGCACATGGACAATTGTCCTTGGCGATTTTAACGCCAAAATAGGACAGAGACTCCCAACAGACAATAACCACATCATTGGACCTCATGGATTAGGCATTCGTAACAAAAGAGGTACACGTTTAATACAATTTGCACTCGGACAAAACATATCAATAGCCAATACATACTTCTTTAAAAAACCTAATCGCCGATGGACTTGGACTTCACCTGGCAAGAAACGTATCAAACGAAATGAAATAGATTATATACTTACATCAAATAAATCAATTATTAAAAACGTAGAAGTTATCAATAATATAAAGTTTACTTCAGATCATAGACCTCTTCGCGCACGCTTAGCTTTTAATTTTAGAATTCACCGTCAACAAATATTTAAAAGTAGAATCAAAAAACTAGATAAACTCTCACTTAGCACTAATTATGAACAATTAAACGTTGAACTTAAAAATAGTTTTGAATTACTTAATGATGAAAATATGGAAGTAGAAGAACAGTATCACAATATACAAAAATGTGTAAAAAATGCTAGCAATAAAATCAAAATTAGAAAAACGAGGCTTAAAAAACTGACAGACGAAACTGAAAAACTTATTGAAGAAAGACAAGAGTATAAAAGTAACTGGGGAAGTACAGAGTATAGATTATTAGATAGAAAAGTCAAACGAAGCATCAGGAAAGACATAAGAAATTACAATAAAATATTAATAGAAAGAGCCTTAAAAACTAATACTTCACTCAAAATAGCAAGAAAGGGTATTAATAATGAGAAACATTGGATAACGTGTTTAAAAGATCATCACGGGACCCAACATCGAGACAGAGATAAAATATTGCAAATTTGTACAGACTTTTATAAAGACTTATATTCACAACGTGCAAGCCAAAATAGATCAACATTAGATTACCACTGCCCAAACGAGTTACCGCTTATTACAGAAGAAGAAATTCACAAAGCAATAGAAAAACTAAAGTTCAACAAGAGTCCAGGTCCCGACGACATATCAGCTGAAGTCCTTATATTTGGAGAACGCACATTACTTCCACATTTGACAAAATTATTTAACACCATGCTGCAAACCGGTAAAATCCCAAAAGACATCTGCCATTCAAACATCATTCTTTTGTACAAAAAAGGTGATAAATCAGATGTTGGCAACTATAGGCCCATCAGTTTAATCTCACACCTATATAAAGTTTTTATAAAAATCATAGAACACCGCATAGCCCTCAAACTCGAGCAAGCACAACCTCCAGAGCAAGCCGGTTTCCGCCCCGGTCTTTCTACTACAGATCATCTTCATACTCTTAATCAACTTATCGAAAAACACCAGGAATTTAAACTACCTCTATATCTTGGTTTTGTAGATTACGCCAAAGCATTTGACAGCGTCCTACACGATTCGATTTTTGACGCCCTGCAAAGCCAAGATGTAGAACCAACATATATAAAACTTCTTCAAAACATCTATAGTAACAGTACAGCATCAGTTAAACTACAATCATCAGGACCCACATTTAATATAGAAAGGGGTGTGAAGCAGGGCGACCCATTGTCACCAAAACTTTTTAATAGTACTCTCCAAGAAGTTTTTAAAGATTTAGAAAGTAATTGGATTAATACAGAAGTAGGCATCAATATAGGGACCAACAAGTTAACCAACCTACGGTTTGCTGATGACGTGGTTGTGTTTGCTTCTTCTGCCACTAAACTAGAAGAAATGCTAGAAGATCTACGCTTGGCAAGTCTTCGGGTGGGGCTTCGGATGAATATGTCAAAGACCAAGGTCATGACCAATAACATCGAACATCGGGTGAGTGTTGAGGGGGAAGATGTTGCATATGTCCAGGAGTACGTATATTTAGGCCAAATAGTCTCTTTCTTAGACCGACAAGACAAAGAGGTCGATCGTCGTGTCCAAAATGCTTGGAAGAGCTATTGGTCTTTAAAAGATCACATGAAAGGCAATCTTTCACTTAGCCTTAAACGAAAGCTCATGGACATGTGCATACTTCCCATACTCACTTACGGAGCCCAAACTTGGTCTTTGACTGACATCCAAAAGCATAAACTGAAGGTTTGCCAACGCAACATGGAACGCAGTATGCTCGGAGTGAAACTCGTAGATCGCATACGCAATTCTACCCTGCGTTCTCAGACCAGAATTGTTGACGTGGCTAGAAGAGCAGCTGGCTTGAAGTGGGACTGGGCTGGACACGTTTCTCGAATGTCTGACGATCGCTGGGCCAAGAGAGTTACAGACTGGAGGCCCAGTGGCAAACGGGGACGTGGTCGACCAAGGACGAGGTGGTGCGATGAGCTCAATAACTACAGCAAAGACTGGAGAACAAAAACGACAGATA
The DNA here is from genome assembly GCA_963082605.1 of Rhodophaea formosa. Lineage (NCBI taxonomy): Eukaryota > Metazoa > Arthropoda > Insecta > Lepidoptera > Pyralidae > Rhodophaea > Rhodophaea formosa. The sequence goes on along the minus strand of OY720224.1, from coordinate 16,316,241 downwards.
GACAAAAATGGAAAGGAGAGAAAGAGGCCTTTGCCCAGCACTGGGATACTCAAGGCTCGTAATAATAATAATCTATATATATATCGTTAGTGATGATGACGTGAATGTGATAAGTATGTATAGTTTTGTATTAAACCATGGTCATCCCAAACTATTTCTTTTTTTATCATACTTCATAGTCCTAATCCAAATCTTAACTAATATTATAAATGCGAAAGTGACTTTGTTTGTTTGTAATGCTTTCACGCACTATCTACTGAACCGATCATCATGAAATTTTGCATACACATAGGTTAGGGTAATGAGAAGGACATAAGCTATATATAACAGCTAGTTATATTATAAAGAGGAAAGCTTTGATAGTTTGTTTGCATTGAATAGGCTCCGAAACTACTGGACCGGTTTTAAAGATTCTTTCACCTATTTATAACAACTTAACCTGCAGGTGACATAAGCTATAATTTACGTGAACGAAGTCGCAAGTAAATTGCTAGTATCTATCATAAAAGGCAGACCTGACAGACTCACTGACATATATGTATATCCAACAGAGGTTCCTTTCATGATGTAACTAAGTTCTAAGCAAGGATTTATGAAATTCAACACATAAGGGCAGTGGCGGCTCGTGACTTCACGGAGTGGTGGTTCATCTGCTTACCTAGGTACAATTCTTGTTTATATTAAAGCATGTTGTGAAACCATTTCTGAACAAAAAGTAGGTATAGTAGGCAGGTACTTATGTATGCATGCAGTGAAATATCTCATTATCTTGACTTACCATTGGTTTAGGTAATTAATTCAGGTTGAAAAGCACGAGATGGTTTAAAAAAAACAGATTAGGCGGCATACCTCCTAAAAAAGCCATAGTCTATTTTCTTTTTTAGTTCTTGTTCAAATACCTAATCCCATTAACAACACACTTTAAAGCCACTTTCAACCACTACACTTTGAAGCACACACAAAGTAGAAAACCATAACTATAATTAATTATTGGGTAATTTCGCGCGCGTTATCTATCACAACACCATGTCACAGGTGCGAAATAAAACAAACAAACTGATTTGAGTAAGTAAGGTCAAGGACACGCCTTCGCAACAAAAATCTTCAACGAGCGAGCGAGACACCCCGGCCGATGCCGCCCGAGCGAGCCCGTTCGGGAGTATTCGGGATTCGAGCGCCGTCCCAAATTTTCAATTTTTCTCATACATTGAGTACGGATCATCTTCCGTTTCACCTGCCGGGGCATTTCTGTCTCATTGCATATAGTTTCTATGGAGACGGTTCGTGCGCACTTTGAAAACGCTCGCCCAATTTTTGGTTTAGCTAAAATGAGTCTAAAATTTTAGGTAATAAAGATCAAGCTTGTTTGAAAATATTTTTTTTATATTTCTTCAGTGTGTAAAATTTTAAGTTACATTGATGGATAAATAATATTTGTGTCGAAAAAAAAATTGGGAAATACATAAAAATCTGGTAGTGCAGTGTACGAGTGCACTTAAGGAGCGGCCGCCACTGCATAAGGGACTTTTGCGGGAACGAAGTCTCAAGAAAATTGCTACTAAAAATAATCTTTTAAGAACTCTCAAATTCGACCGAACAATTGAATTTCGATTCATTTAGATAAAATTTTAATGTGACCAATCAAAAGCATAACCTACCTAATAAATGGGGTGAATTGGGGTGCAAACTGGCACACCTGCCCTTGCCGTCCTACTTTTGGTTGTTTACCGCCCCCTTTGTATGTCACCCAGGGTCATGCCTCCTCTGCCCTTTACCACTAATCTAAAATATACAGACTTCAAACTGCAATTTAGTGACCACATACTTCAACAAATAAGAATATTTGTAATCTAACTTATAGTTTTTGAGATATGAGTAGTTAACATACATACACAAAACGAAGTTTGCGAAAAGAAAAAGTTTTTGGAGTTGATTTAGAGTATTATATAATAACTGTACAATTCTGACACTATTACATACATACGGGTCGAAATAATAACCTCTTTTTTTTTGAAGTCGGTTAAATATCAACGGGAGCGCAAACAAGCGAGCGTTTAAAAAGAATTATACCCAATATTTGGCTGAATTTGAATCTCCCGCTAAAAGTGTCTCAACTACATTCAGTTGCATGCATTACATCTCAGATTACATAGACTCTAGAGTGAAGGTAAGATCGACTTGCGTGAAATGGAACGCGCTTTGCAATGTCATTCATTCATGTGTCACTGTCACTTTATAGTTCAATACAAAGAGAATATAATCACTACGTGTTCAATATGTTGTGGAATGGTGAAAACAAAAGACGAATTTCTTTACGGAAATAAATAAATTCCGTCAATCAATTTACTAATTTTTTCCATCTTCGAGTTCTACTGATGAAAAATTAATAATACAACAGTAACAACATACCGGGGGCGCCGAGCAAGTGATCTGAACAAATTGACTGAACTCCAGCGTGTTTTGTTTTCATTTACAGTGAATGTAATGAACAATTTCATAGTTTTATGTGTAAATATATAGACTATAGCGGGAAAAATGTTTACAAACTCTCAACAGCTGAAAAAAAACCTCCAATTGATATCGAGGATGGGCTCACGGACCGAGAACGCTTCTGTTGTCCAATTCGACTACAATTCTAATAAAAAATACAAAGCGCAAATAGTCTGCTTTATAAACTGTCGCTACACGGACAAATACTACAACTGGTACGCGAAGGAGTGGATCAATAAATTCTCATTGTTTATGGGCTCGCCATGGAAGCAAATTAGGAAGTCTTCAAGCGATGACGCGAAATATACTAAAGTATACAAGTGCAACACAGAGGTGCGGCATTCATGTATATCCAGGATTGTCTTCAAAGTGACCGATCAAGACCAAAGTAGCCATAAAATCTTCATAGCTATCAATTTACATTGTAGAAGTGTTGTAGTACAAAAATCAGTGGGAGCGGGACAATCTCAATCTACTATTGACCATAATAAACCTGGAGGCACATCATCCTCAAATATCCATCATACGTTTTTCACATACTTTTCTAATAGCTACACAACAACGACAGCAAAAATGTATCATAGTTTGGTTGTGTTGATTAATAAATTTGAAAATAAAGGAAATGTTCTCCCGGAACAAACAATGAATCCAACAATGAAGGATGTTCTGTTGTTTTGGCAAACATGGAAAACTACAGGTGCTGATAAGTGTATTGATTTGGAGGAAATTATGGAACGTAAAAAAGTAGAGATTGATGAGATGGGTGTATTGATGAGAGCCTTCCACCTGGAAATGGTTGTTCTTATAACACCAACCATGAAGCGAGTTCTGACCTTACATGACCTAGACGTGGTGATTGTCAGTAGTACAACTGTGCCACAGGGGCCACAAACTACTCTATTTTTTGTTCCTAGTAAGATAGGGGCTCTGTGCTTTGCATGTGTTCTTCATCAGAGACAAACTCAAGAAGCTTATAAAGAGGCTTTTATAATGCTGAAGTCAACAATTGAATCTGAAGTGAAAAAATCATTTAGGCCTCAAAGTCTTGTCGTACATGACTCCGATGACCTAATTCTTGCCATAAAAGAGGTATTTGAGAATTCCAAAGTTATGATAGCACCCTGGTCTTTATGCCGTGACTTATGGACTTTCATGTGTTCAGGAAAAACATTAGAAGCAGTGTGCCACACAACGATGGCAGCCTTTCATGAGATTGTGCAAGCTACAGATGCAAAATCAGCCCATCTACGTTTTATTAAATTTACGGCAAGTACTGAGTTCAAAAGCTTAACACAACCTTTAAGAAAATACATAGAAGAAGTATGGGAAAAAAACCGACTAAGAGTGTGGTGTTCAAGTGCTAATAACAGTTTGATTGAACTATCAGTAACTTTAATACAGCAATTATTAACTCAAAAATGTGACAGTTTTAATATTATAAATATGTGTGATGCAATTACTACACTTGATAAACACTTTAAACAGCTCATAAAAAGGTGGATCAGCAAAACTTCCATGCTAAAAATGCACACAAGATTTCTGAAAACTTTAGATCCTTCATTAAACACATGGGAAGTAATTATAACACCTCCGCATCAATTCCTGCTTACAAATGGAAGTTGGAGAATCACAGTGAGAACAGACACCTGGTGCTGCAGTTGTTTATCTGGCAAGAGAGCTTTGTATTGTGAGCACCTGTGTGCAATAATGGACGTCGCAGATGTTATTGATACGCTGACTGACGATGAAAGAGATTTGTTGAAACAAATAGCAGAGGAAAACAATGATGACACTGAATACAATGATGATAACTGTGATGTAGACAGTGAATATCCACCATATAGCGATGGTTATTATGTTTTTCAATTTCCAATGGATGTAACTATAGAAAAATCAGATCAAACAGCTGTTGAAAATGAGATTAATGATACAAAAACGAAAACACTGGAAAATACAAACAATATTTATAAGAATAAAATTCGTACGTTTGCTGACCTACATTCAATAAGAACAGTAAATAGAGAAGCTGAACATGATATAGGGAATGAAATAAATGTCATTGACATTTGTACAAAGCCCATATCACCGAAAAGAATTAAACAAGAAGAACCATTCCATGTTAAAGATGAACTACTAGAAGTATCAATGGAGGTAGAGAGCGCAGACACGCAAAACGCATTTTTCTCGCCAGAAATTAATCATGAAAACATTACAATCAATGCCATTAAACAAGAACCAACTGACGAATTTATGAACATTGAGAGGTCTGATGTAGAAAATACAGATTTGTGTGGAAACAAAAATTTACATGAGAAAAAATATACAAGAAGAAAAAAACATACAATAGAACCAAAAGGCGAAGAAATGTTTTTTATAGAGATAGATATAAAAAATAGACTAGAAAACACGCAAAGTAGCGCATTTTCTAATCAAGAGAATGACAAAATGATTACGGAAACAGATAGCCTAAATGTTAATTCGGAAAATAATAATTTGTTAGCGAGTAATTGTGGGACTGAATATAAAACTGCTGTGGATAGCCTCAGCAAAGAGTTCAAGAGGTTGGATGACTGTTTGTCGTCGAGACCAAGTAGCAGTAAGCTAGCTAGTATTATGCGATTAACAAACGAGCTGAGCAGAGCAACCATGGAGCTCCAATACATCAAAAGAGAACTTGAGGACTCCACTAAATGAACCGACACTACTTTCTCTGTTATATGTTTAAGCCTGTAAAAAATCTTTCTATAAAGTAATTTGTAGCGCATTATTTAGCCCTATGCTATAATTGTAAGAAGTTTAATTTAAAATACATAAAGAATCATAAATTATAAACATACTGTTTTATTTCCTCCGTCTGCTGTGACACACTCACATCACATTAATTTATGCAGTGTCATGAGAAATAAAAGAGCCAAAAGGCTATGTATGTATATATGTCGCAGTCATCTGGTTGAATCTGCTATTTGATTGAATGACTAGCGCGATCCTTGAATGACCACGTTTAATTGAATGACTAAAGGACAACTCGTCAAGTCGTTGAATGTAACGTTCAACGTCTTGACTGAATGAACATCATTTGGCGAAGTCGTTGAATCTTAGCTGACTTTGTAATATTTGGTGGTAGCATGATTTCCAAAGCTTTTAAATCTCATATTTATGTAAATTTTTCTTAGTTTTTAAAGTAGCCGGCGGCGGCGTAATAATAGGTAAGTCCATGATGTCATACTATTTTATTACCAATAACGCACTTTTAAGTAAATTTAATCGAAAAAAATATCAACACCGTGCCATCTGTGCGAGCTGTTTGACGCCATATTTGTTTTGGTGACTACTAGCGCCGCAGTGGGGAAAAAATTAACAAAATTTAAATCACCTGACTGATTTTATGTCCGCTCTGTTCAAAGGGCTATGTTACAATCCGCTAACTAGTTGGACGTTGAGCGACGTTTGTTCAATCAACGTTCGGCCTAGTCATTCAATTAAACGTGGTCATTCAATAAACGCGCTAGTCATTCAATTAGATGGCTGCGACATATACATAGCCTACACACACATGGCCTTTTGGCTCTGTCTACCTCAGCTTCTACAACTGCAACTTCTATTTAAACTAATATTATAATGAGGAAAGTTTTTGATTGTTTGTTTGCATTGAACAGGATCTAAAACTACGGGACCGATTTTCAAAATCCTTTCACCTACAGATATTTAGAAGTTGTTTTTAATCTTTATTGTGTACATAAACTTTTAAATATCCCTTGAATTATAGCCTATGATGTCCATAGGCTATAATTCAAGGGACGAAGTCTCGGGAAAATTGCTAGTAGGGGATAAAGACGTGACAATACGTATGTATGCCAAGTTTATTGAGCACTTTAAGAGCGTATCTTAGCAGTATGTTTTCCATACAAATGTATTCCTCTATATTCTCACCGAAAACTGCTTCTAGAGGCACAAAATAGAGGAATACATTTGTACACAGTTTATGAGATACAGCCTGGTGTCAGACAGACGGACATTGAAGTCTCAGTCTAATTTTTACCTTTTCGGTACGGAACCCTAAATAGACTGTGTGATAAGACCGAAACCCCCGCGGACGAAGCCGCGGGAAACGGCTAGTTAAAATATAAATTCAGACAGGTGTAAAATTTACTGGTATGATTTAATTTAAAGTTTACTTTCTCTTTTTCTTTTTCAGAGCATTTAAATAAAAGCTTATTAAAAAAAATGTCATTTATTTATTGTTTAACTAGCTGTTACCCGCGGCTCCACCCGCGTGATATATAGCCTATGTCCTTCTCAATACCCTAAGCTAATGTGTATGCAAAATTTCATGATCGGTTCAGGAGATACGGCGTGAAAGCGTAACAAACAAACAAACTCACTTTCGCATTTATAATATTAGTTAGGATTGAAAAAAACGTACTGAGTTCTGTCGTCTCCCTTCCGTTAACATAGTCAGATCCTTCACAAGATCCAAAGTGCTCGTCAAGAGTCGTCAAAAGAGTCCAAAAACAATAGGCTTATGTTGTTTTATACTACTTTTACTGACCACAGTTAGGTACTGACTTCTGTCGACTACGTTCCGCCTCTTAAAGTGAGTGTTCTAATTAAAAAGTAATAGGTACATTTGACATTAAATGCGGGAAGAAGTTATTCACAAAATGTTATCGCAACCGATTAAGTACCTAAGTAACATTACATTACATACAACAAGTAGGTAAATTGTTTCAGAAAAACCATCCGTTATTTTGTATCGTAAAAGCCGATCGAGGGAAAGGTCGTGATGAATCATGTCATGGCTAGCAATCCATCACTATTTTGATTCCGTTCTCCACCTTCAAGCCCAACAATATGCTATACGTGGCCTTTAGGTATTATAGACCTGGGCTCTATCTACCCCGTAAGGGAAAATCCGCTATTTTTATCACCTAAGTTCAAAATAAGCGCGCGCGATACAATTTAAACTTTCCGCCCCTGCTCGCCCAATCAAATGCCTGACGGCGCGCCGAACTCAACGACAGCTGTCAATGTCATGTGGCTGGCGTGTGTCACTGTCATTTGTAGGCAATCAATAACTGAGACGCAAGGCAATTTCTTTGCAAAATGTAATAAAATCCAGTAAATAAATCAAAGATACATCATAGTAATGGATTTAATTTATGTACGTGTATATTATAAAGATCCTCTCACACAACACAAACTAAGTCACCGTGATTGATCAATTAACTTGCTCGAAATATATGTGGAATTTTACGTGTAAAAGATAAATATTATTGTCCAACAAACAGGATGGCTACAAAGGAGGAACTGAAACAGATTCTTGAAGATATATCGTCGTCGGTTGCCGGGCAACAAAATGTCGAACGTGTAAACTGCGTCAGTTGCAGTTTGTCTACATTTCACAATGCAAGTACCAAATACAAAGGAGAAATAATCACTACGTTGAAAAGTCGCCACGAAGTCCAGTATTACAACCGTTACGCAGAGGGATGGATTACAAAATTCTCAACATTCACAAACACCTTGTGGATGGCTGTATGGGCAGAAAACAAAAGGTTGCCATACCGTAGAACTTACAAGTGCCACAAACCTAAAGGAGTTGTAATTTCAGCAGATTACACCAAGATATCTCAAAACATCCAAAAGTTGGTTGGGGGCCCCCCGGAATGCCAATCTCAGATTGTCTTCAAATTCAGAAACCCTAGACGGCAAAAACATAAAGGTACTGTAATCACAATAGTAATAGACACTTCATATTGCAAAAGACTTCATATTCAATATTATTTCTTGGAGCTAGCATCGGGTGATAAATCATGGACTCAAGAATATCTCTGCGATATAGAAGGACCATCTCAGGATCACAGTGACCCATTAGTGACCCTCGAAGAAGTTTTCTACAGGTATTTTGCTGATGGACATACGGATCTAACCTCCAAAAGGCTTCATTTACTGCGTCTGCTTTGTAATGAAAATAATGAGAAAGTACTCTCAGATCTCACAAAAAATCCTGCAATGTACTATGTCAAGTGTATCTATAGACATTATAATAACTGCACCAAGGATTTTATTATTAAATTTGAACTAATTATGTCACGTAAACAAAAAGACATGGAAAGTCTCGGTGGTTTAATGAGGTTCCAAAGTCAGGACATGGTTACTATAATTACACCAACAATGAAGCAAGTGCTTATCTCCTGTGAGCTTGAAGAGGTCATCATTAGCAGCACAAAGGTACACCATGGACTGTTAGTGACATTATTTTTTATTCCTTGCAAGATTGGGGCATTGTGCTTTGCATGTGTTCTTCACTACAATCACGAGGCATACTCAAAGGTCTTTTCAACCATAAAGTCTGTCATTGAAACGGACTACACAAAAAATTTTAATCCCAAGAGTGTTGTGATTGTGGACATATCATCAACAGAACAAATAAATGCCGCAGAAGTTGTCTTCCAGAGTTCCAAAGTTTTATTAGCACCTTGGTCTCTTTGCAATTCCGCGTGGATTTGGATATGTAATACAAAATCGACAACTAGAAAATCAAAGCAAGAAGCCATAGTAGGTTTCCATGATATTATGAATGCTCCAGACAATGAGTCCGCACAAGTTTGTTACACCAAATTTATGTCCAAATTGCATTTGGTCCACTTGAATTTTTTCAAAGACTATTTAGATGAAATTTGGAAACAATACAACCTTAAAATTTGGCGGTCCAGTGCAAATAATGAATTGGTTGCAATATCAATAACACTACTACAGCAATTTTTTGAGCAAAAATGTACAACTTTTAGAATGATACCTATGTGTGACATTATTGTTACATTAGATAAACATTTTCGACGGATTCTGTGGTGTTGGCTCGATAAAAAGCAGCCTATTCTAAAGGTTCACGCAAAATTTCTGGAAAAAAGTGAACTGAAAACACTACATTTCGATTTAACCTCACCACGTGGAATCTCAGTTGATAGTGGATTTGCGATTAACTTAAGAATGGACAACTGGTGCTGCGATTGCCCTGTTGGGAGAAAGTCTTTTTATTGTGAACACCTGCGAGCATTAATGGACCTCACGGATGTTAATGTAGCACTGACCGATAATGAAAAACGTATGTTAAAACATATAGCGGGCGAAAACAACTATGCTGCTGACGCAGATGGAAAGTGTGAAGAGGTGAATAAACATCCAACCTACACTGACGGCTATTATTTATTTTATTTTCCATTAAACATTAATTTATTATTCACTTGTAATCGGAAATCTATTGACTTGATGCTCTCTGATAAAGACAGTTATAACTCGATGAATCTCTCTGATAAAGAAAGTTATAACTTGATCATAAACGATGTGATAGAACAGTACAAATTAAACGCAGGATTTCCTGGTGATGTTCAACATGGAGAAAAAAATAAAGATTCGGAAAAGACTGTAAAAAGTGTGTTTAAAGCTAATAAAAGTCTAGCTAAACCAGTGAAAGGCACAGGGAATATAAACATTATAGAAAATTTTGATAACTTTGTCAAGACTGGAGTACAGACATACACTAACAGGAGAAAACCAAAACACGTCAGCAATAAACAAACTGAAGAAAAAATGGATACAGAGAGTGTCGACTATCAAAACAATGATTATTTAGAGAAGTCTGATTATAATAAAGGTAAAAGTGTAAGCGATATAACTGTTCGCATCAAACAAGAAAATGAAGAGTTAATGAATATAGACAGCGTTAATGAAGAAACCAGCAATTTACATCAGGAAATTAATTTAAACATTGACTTCGTGCGTACAGAAGATAACAAAGCCGATAAAAAAAATCAAGAGGTAAACAGGTCAGAGATGTTTTTAAACACAAATAGTTCTTTAAGTAATTTTGAGACTGAGTATTACAATGCTCTGGATATTCTAAGAAATGAGTTTGAGAACTTCACAGAGCGGTTAGGGCAGAGTCCTAGTGGCAACAAGTTGGAACTTATCGCTCGGCTAAAAAAGGATTTCAGCCAAACGAGATTGGAGCTAATAAAACTAGATATTAAAACTGAGCCCGAGGACCCCAGTATTGATTAAATAGCATTTTGAGTATTATTGACAAAACGGATCTGTCTTAGCTTATGTACAAATAAGTACTTCTTGATATTTTTAAATAAAGGTAATTTCCTTCTTACTTTTTTGTTTTAATACTGCATGCAAACTAACAAGATTGTAGTTAAAACAAAAATTTCAGCATATAAAGTTTTAGGCCAACACAAATATGTTGTAAAATATTATTACACATTGAAATTTCACTATAAAATTTTCCTCAAACTGTGTCTCACTCTCTCTAGTCTGAGCGTTTTCCCGGTTCCTCAGCTCTGACGCGTTAGAGTCCGTGGTTCGCTAAATTGATAGCTTTTATCTAAATAAACAAATATCATAAAAAGGAAAGATTTGATTGTTTGTTTGCATTGAATAGGCTCAGAAACTAAAAGTCCTATTTTCACAAGTCTTTCACCTATATAAATCTAATTTCTGCATGTAACATAGGCTATAATTTATGCGGAAGTGGCGGGAAAATTACCAGTCTGTATATATAAAGGCAGGCCGTTACTGACTGTGATCTATCATCTTCTTTCTGTATATATAAAAGGCAGCTGTTACCTATGTTAATTCAATACACAGCTCTAACCAGTTATCGAATTGAGCTGAAATTCGTCTTGTTTTATGTCATAGACATTCGTTAAAAAGGGATTTTTCGAAATTCACCCCTAAAGAGATGAAACGACGGGGTCCAAGGTTTGTATTTAACGCGAGCAAAGCCGCGTGCAAAAGTGAGTGCTGTATTATTATTTGCTGGTTTTCAATGCAGCAAGACTCATAAAGTGAAGGCTGTCAATCCATTCAAAAACTTTTTCATCAGCCTCACGAATATTTCGAATGCCACCCTCGATAGAGTAGAGCGGGCAGTGGTCAGTGAGATGAATCATGCTCTGGACTTCCCCGCAAGAACAAGAAGGGTCAGTTGCGAAATTCCACCTGCACATAAGCTCAGCACATCTTCTTTGCGAAGTTCGACACCTGTTTATCTGGGTCCAGTACTTGCGTGGAAGGTCAAGACCCGGCACTGGCAAATGAGTGCTGTAAAAAGTGAGTGCTGTAATATGATTTGGCATAGTTTTTACGGCCGGCTGTCTGCCTGACACGCTCGATAGGTAGGTTTCTTGAAAAGGTTTCGATGAAAAAAATTACCCATAAAGGTTTAATGTATCTTTTTTTAAACTTTCGAGCTTTAAACCCATAATTATGTATATAAACAGGACTTACCAAGAACCTTTAATTAATTTTTGTTTCAATGGAATTATACCCATGGTATCTTCCACGCTGGTGTGGGAGAAAAAGAAAAACGTAGTATATGCTAGCTGCGTCTCTTCCCGCGCTGATCGTCAAAGCCTCAAGCGGTTTTACGGCTCACATGATTAAATGTAGTTTCTTTTCGCGAAGTGTATATATTCTTTGGTGAAGGTCAAATCCTCTGACTGCTCTGGCTGATATATGGTAGTACAGAGAGGGTCGTGCTCCTGCAGTGGAGACTCAAAAAGACTATCATCATTTCGTGTAGGTGACACTGTCAGTCGACCATGCACACCCTGGTGTCAGAGTTCTTCGGAACCGCCTCACAGCCTCTGTCGTGGTTCCTTTATCGACTACCAGATAGCATCCGGGACCAACGGCTTAACGTACCTTCCGAAGCACGGGATCATCTTTCTTATCAGACAATCAGGTGATTCATGCCTGCAATGTCCTAAACAAACTGATGATGTGATAATACTCACTTGGCGGTGGACACGAAGTCGGACAGCTCGCCGTCGTCGCGCTCGAGCTGGTCCAGCGTGCGCGCCTCGCCCGTGGACTGCAGCCCGATCACCACGCACTTGCCGCACTTCACCGCCTCGCGCGCCGTCACTACTGCGTGGTTCACCTGCCGGCAACATAAGCATAGTTACATTCAAGGATAAATCGTGCTAACTATGCTGGGTACAGGGACTGGTGAACGAAATAAATAGTAGCTTTATCGGGTACTACTCAGTTCTTGTTTAGAGCACACCCAACATAAAATAATACCTGTTGGTGCTCAGCGGAGAGAGAGTGACCCTTACAAACCCTGTGCTAGTGACCCTTACAAACCCAGTGGTAGTGACCCTTACAAACCCTGTGGTAGTGACACTAACCTTGGCCGCGATGCACAGGTACTTGAAGAACCGCTGGTGCGCCGACCAGAACTGTCCCCACATGGTCTTCTTCATGCGAGGCTCGGCGTCTATGAGCTCCGCCGCCTCCGTGAACCGCTGCATGGCATCTACCCACTGCCAAAACATATCAAATATTAAAAATTTGGTAGATAAAACAACAAGATTATTGTAAGACAGTTCAACATGAATTTTTCTCGGTCCAGTGCTGTCAACATCATCATCAGTAGGCCTATTTGCTAACTTTTCACAGCTACGGTGTACATCATTTTCATGGTTAACTTCAATATTCATTACGGTTTCGGTATGAATGACTATTTTTATTTACGATATAAAAACAGTAATGGATGCTAAAGTGACAATCAAGTTAGCAAATCGGCCTGCTGGTCTTTTTTAGTGTCCACTGCAGGAGCACGACCCTCTCTGTACTACCAGAGCCATATTATTAGCCAAAGCAGTCAGAGGATTTGACTCTCCACGCGGCTAGATTGGCAGCTTGAATGGCAGCTCTGGACCTCGAAAATGAAGTACAAGTCTGCTCAGCCACAGCTGAACATGGGCCTCTTCCAAGAATTTTCATCATTGGGGGGGTTTTCCAATCTTACCACGCTTGACAGACGTGTTGGTGAGCGCAATATGGTTCTCGGTTTCGAACCGTTTTTTAAGCGAGGGAAGGGTGGGAAGGAGCTCGTTGGACTGGGGAAACAGGATAAAGTTATTTGGGATGCTACTTGCTCGGATGGATTAGGGATGAGAAACTAGCAGATCGGGAGGCCGGGCGCGCATACCAGATACATTAAACCACCGGACGGCAGTTGAGGATGACACTCCTAACTGGAAGAATAATCATCAGCATCATTCATCATTTCAGCCGCAGGAAGTCCACTGCTAGACATAGGCCTCTCCTAAGGTTTTCCAAAATGACCGGTTGGAAGCGGCCTGCATCCAGCGCTTTCCTGCGACCTTAGTCAGGTCATCAGACCACCTGGACGGTGGGTGTCCGACGCTACACTTGCCGGTACGTGGTCGCCATTCGAGAATCTTTCTGCCCCATGGGCCATCGGTTGAATAATATTTGTCAAAAAATTACTGACCAATGGCCACTGACTCGTCGTAGGTCTTCTTGAAGTTATTTAGGATGCTACTTGTTCGGTCCGAACCTCGCATAGTTAGAATTTGTTGATTGAGCTATTCCACGCACCGCGTGCATTTTATATTTTATAGCAAAAACCAGTTCACGTATCATCGCCGTCGTGTACTCACGTATCACTACATATTATATTACAAAGTCCTCCGCCGCGTCTGTCTGACTGTCTGTTCGCGATAAACTCAAAAACTACTCCTAGGGTTTTCATACGGTTTTCACCAATAGATAGAGTGATTCACGAGGAAGGTTTTAAGGTATAAAACACGCCCGGGCGCAGCCGGGTAGGGCTGCTAGTCATCCCTAAAATTGTATCAGTTTCCTATTGTTTCCAGTCGCAATAAACTTCATTATTATCAATACCATCTTTCAATCATATCAACAAAAGGTGTCCCAGACAGTGCTACTTGCTTAGATTGATTGGGGATGAGAAAGTAGCAGATCGGGAGGCCTGGCGCGCGTTCCAGATACATGCAACCACGGGATAGGCAGTTAAGGACGACACCCCTGAAAAGCAATATTTGTCGAAAAAAGACTGACCAACGCCACAGACTCGTCGTAGGTCTTCTTGAAGGGCTCGGACAGCGGCACCTCCTCGATCTTGAAGGACACGCCGTGGAAGGACAGCTGGCGCGCGATATACATCCCTCGGAGTTTCATATCCATGGCCACGATCTCCATGGCGCCCACGCCCCTGGTGGATAAATCATCATCATCAGGTCCTTTTTGTCTCCACTGCAGGAGCACGACCCTCTCTGACTACCAGAGCCATGTATTAGCCAGAGCAGTCAAGGGATTTGGCCTACTCTCTCCACGCTGGTCAGACGATAAATATTAAAAGAAAATGAACATAACAATAGATGTATTGTTATGTTCATTTTCATTCTATCGTGCTAAGTCCTGTTAATATTATTAATTATGTGTTTGAAGCGCGAAAGTTAAAAAAAGAATATAACAATAGATGGCTGCATTGAGGCGTTGACCTCGATAAGTCGCTGTCATTGGATAATATTTGACAAGCAGCAACAATTGACACATTGTCACAGCTTACCGGACCCGACGCCCCAGTGCTGCCGCTGTTTATTTAGAACACCCCATTATGGTAATGAATCAGCAAACTCGCGACCGACGTGTACAGTACTACCACTTTTATAAGTTACACCGATGTACTTGCGCGGAAATCAAATTTTTGCATGGCGCCAAAATACCCGTCCGCTATTGGCTGATCTGTACGCGCCATGCGGCGTCTCGACCACTCACGGCAGTCGTACGAGTATTGCGAGTGAAATAGCACGTGTCCTGTTGTTTTTGGATTTCAAATCTTATTTTGTAGCAATAAGTTCGTTATTTGATTGATGTTTTTAGTCGGCTTGAGTCGGCGGTAGGTTGCGCTATTCTGCGCCATCGAACAATGCCGATGTAACTTATCAAAGTGGTAGTACTGTAAATGGCTGTTAAACTAATTATGCAAAGTGAGTAAGTCACAAGAAGTTATAATTTCATTTTGACGATAAAAGATAAAAATGAAAAGTAAGTATTTCATTAATAAATGTAAGTAGTGCTTTGCATTCGCGGCTGTGTGCTATAGGCGTTAGAGTTAAGGTCGTACAATGTTGATGATTCTCCACAGCGTTGATGAAGTCCATAAAGGTGGGGAAGGGCGTGCCCGCCCCCAAATCCCCAGACGCACCATGTAGGCTATGTTGCGAGGCTCCGACGTGCCTATAGAGCTAAGATGCTACGTACCTCTTCTCCACGGCGTTGATGAAGTCCATGAAGGTGGGGAAGGGCGTGCCCTCCCCCCAGATGCCCAGGCGCACCATGTAGGCCATGTTGCGGGGCTCGGACGCGCCCGTGGCCGACGCATACACGACCCTCGCTTTACGCAACCGCGTCTGTAGCTCTAGCGCCGTCAGGCCCGTCTTCGTGGCCTTGCCCGACCCCACCGGGCACAGGTTTTTGGCCTTGTGGCATTCGTCGAACACGATCTAGGGCCATGGTTAAGGAAATAGAGGAGCGAAGAAAAAAAATATAAACTAAATAGCTGTTACCCGCGGCTTCGCCCGCGTGATATATAGCCTATGTCCTTCTCAGTACCCTAACCTATGTGTATGCAAAATTTCATGATGATCGGTTCAGTTGATACGGCGTAAAAGAGTAACAAACAAACAAACTCACTTTCGCATTTATAATATTAGTTAGGAAGTTAGGATTAGAATTAGGATACAGTCCGAATCAAACTTTTTGGCGGCTCGGATATTATCTACAAGCTGCGCGGTACGCGCCCCGCCGCCCCGCGCGCGCCCCGCTACCTAATATTGTGTACTGAGTATCAAAACACGTTGTTCCGAGCCACCATAAACTTTGATTTGGACTATACTAATATTATAAAGCTGATGAGTTTGTTTGGTTGAACGCGCTCATCTCAGGAACTACTGAACCGATTTCAAAAATTGTTTCACCGTTGGATAGGTTCGTTATCCTACCATATCCAACGGTGAAAGAATTTTCGACTTACTTTTTACACGCGGATGAAGACGCGAGCATAGCTATTGTACATTATAAATTCATAATTCACAGGAGATTAACTCCATATAATCTTTGTTTTAAATATTGTACGTCCAACCAAGGACAGGACATGGTGAGACTGATAGTGTTATGTCCGGAAGGCGTAAGCTGAGCTCTGCATTTGTGTGAGTAATCACCAAAAGTAGAGTCAGACCAAAAACTCTTAAAAATAAATTTGACACTTGACACGTCTTTATCGTTCATGTTTTTAAAATAACTATTTAAATTACAAAATATTTCTATTACATGGCTATTTAAAGGGTTTCGTATTCTTCGTTTACTTTTGTTTGCAGCCATTTCACTAATAAATCGGACACAAGAACAGAATATTAAGAATTAAATACGTCACACTGCTACCAGTACAAGGGTGAAGTGTGACAGGTGCGCGGCGGAGATGCGCCGCGCTGTAAGCCGATGTCACACCTACACTATCTGTGTGCACTCACACAAATGCTAAGCTCAGCTTAGGCCTCGCGAACTGTACCTACCTATGTTCAACAATAAAGATATTTGTATTTTGTATTTGTTGCCAAAAAAGTGTTGTAAAGGATACGCATCCGTCGAAGTCGTCGCCGCACCACTGCAGCAGCTGCTTGAGCCTGGTGCGGTACTTGGTGTTGGCCTGCGTCTCGCCGATCAGCGCAGAGTACGTCGTGAACACCACGCCCTTCTTCACGTTGCCGTTCACCGACGACGAGATCTTCGCGTACTTGAACTGCAAGGACAAAAACAAACACATTACATTCACTATGAGGCAAGTCAATATTGCAAGTCCGCGCGTGGGTCTTTATTAGTCTCCACTGCAATATTGCAAACGCGCATGTAAAGCTTATTATAGTCTTCTATCTTTTAACTTTTCTGTCAGATCCCAAGATTCTTGGTACGGGCCCCGAAAGCAAAACTATCCTAAATTGAGGCAAATTTGGGAAATAGCTGACATGTTTTGACAAGCTATTGACTCACCAAGTATATATGTCACAGAAAATTTTAATTTTACTAAATCGGTAGGTTTGTTTGTTTTTCGTATGTGTAAGTGGCCAACACTGGTATCAGATTTTTCAAGCTGCCTTAAGGCATCTGACATAGCTTAACGACTGCCATCAACGATGACAGCCGGGACCAACGGCTTAACGTGCCTTCTGAAGCACGGAGGAGCTCGAGATATTTTTATGCCACTTGCGATCACCCATCCAAGTAGGGCCTGCACCAGGGGTTGCTTAACATACGTAAGCACTCATAGAGCTCACACCCACTGGACCATCGGGCTCCGCGGTAGGTAATTTAGTGTATTTCATAAAAGCATACCACAAAGATACCCGAAAAAGGCAACCTTAAGCTGGGTTTTTCATTTAAAAAAAAGTCCCATACTTTAAGGATCTCGAGGAGTAACGCAGGGTTAATAAGGCGAAGTGAGTTAAAGTTGCAAACTTAGGTGGCTATTCTTAGCGGTCTCTACATTAAATTAAAAAAAAAAAACGCCGTTACATGCGTGTTTGCAATATTTACATTTTTTTGGTCGATATTGACTGGCCTATGCAGGGAGAAGTAATACAGTTGAGTACAAGTTATGTGCAGCTGGTGGTGGACGTAAGTTGATGTGAGTTGAATAGAAGAAGCTGGAGTGGGCCGGTTTAGAAAATATATACCTTATTCAGTGGATGTACTTCTATGTTGGACGCCCCTATATCCCTCAGGTCTCTCTCTGCAGACGTACCTTATTCAGTGGATGCACTTCAATGTTGGATGCCCCTATGTCCCTCAGGTCTGTCTCTGCGGACGTACCTTATTCAGTGGATGCACTTCAATGTTGGATGCCCCTATGTCCCTCAGGTCTCTCTCTGCGGACGTACCTTATTCAGTGGATGCACTTCTATGTTGGATGCCCCTATGTCCCTCAGGTCTGTCTCTGCGGACGTACCTTATTCAGTGGATGCACTTCAATGTTGGATGCCCCTATGTCCCTCAGGTCTCTCTCTGCGGACGTACCTTATTCAGTGGATGCACTTCTATGTTGGACGCCCCTATGTCCCTCAGGTCTCTCTCTGCGGACGTACCTTATTCAGTGGATGCACTTCTATGTTGGACGCCCCTATGTCTCTCAGGTCTCTCTCTGCGGACGTACCTTATTTAGAGGATGCACTTCTATGTTGGACGCCCCTATGTCTCTCAGGTCTCTCTCTGCGGACGTACCATATTCAGTGGATGCACTTCAATGTTGGATGCCCCTATGTCCCTCAAGTCTGTCTCTGCGGACGTACCTAATTCAGTGGATGCACTTCTATGTTGGATGCCCCTATGTCCCTCAAGTCTGTCTCTGCGGACGTACCTAATTCAGTGGATGCACTTCTATGTTGGACGCCCCTATGTCTCTCAGGTCTCTCTCTGCGGACGTACCTTATTTAGAGGATGCACTTCAATGTTGGACGCCCCTATGTCCCTCAGGTCTCTCTCTGCGGACGTACCGTATTCAGGGGATGTACTTCTATGTTGGACGCCCCTATGTCTCTCAGGTCTCTCTCTGCGGACGTACCTTATTTAGAGGATGCACTTCAATGTTGGACGCCCCTATGTCCCTCAGGTCTCTCTCTGCGGACGTACCGTATTCAGGGGATGTACTTCTATGTTGGACGCCCCTATGTCCCTCAGGTCTCTCTCTGCGGACGTACCTTATTCAGCGGATGCACTTCTATGTTGGAAGCCCCTATGTCCCTCAAGTCTCTCTCCGCGTCATACTTCAGGTCGTTGGAGACGGACACCCAGATGGCGCGCTTGCGGCCCTTCAGGTAGTTCTCGAAGATGATGCCCGCGATCGTGCGGCCCTTGCCCACGCCAGCGCCGTCGCCTGGAAATAAATTTAAAAAAATAAGTTATCTTTTATTCGCCGTAAGTAAATTATTGACGCCAACAATAATATATTTTTGTAAACTAATTGTAATTATGAAAAAAATGTATGTTCACTAAATGATATTGAAATATCTTATGATGAATTGACTTTGACTTTGCCTTAATATAAAACGAGGATTAATCTCAGAATCTTAGAACCTGGTTTATATCCACCCAAATATAAGTTGTCATAAGACTTATTTTAGAGTCACGTGTTTGAACAGCGCCGCGCCAAAAAAGTAATTAGTTTAATTTCCACGAATGTTACGAAAGAAAGTATTCGACAAACTCTTACTCGAGTTTGAATAGGAATTGTGTAAAGTGCCCTCGTTCTGCGTAATATTTTCTTCGTATTTTTGCGGCTTCTTCAAATATAAAAACTTCAAGTTGAGCAACAGTGAGTATTTCAGTAACGTGTCGCAATTTTAGCGCGACGAATGGTTGGTTTTCATAATAATTTTATGATAAATTGCTCACTCAAAGGGAATTTTTGGTGGGAAGACAATCCCTCTAATTATAAAACGCGGACTAAAGTACTACTTAAGTCCGCGTATGCAACCTAGCACTTACTAGGTTTAAACAAATTGACAATGACAGGTAAGAAGCATCAACGTTACGTGTTGACTTAAAGGGGTAGGGGAAAAGGGTTCAGTCGCGGGGTGTGCCTTAGGTGATTTTGAAAATTGATTCAAGTAGACTTTTAAGTGAAACTCTTCTTAGCGGTTTTGTCAAAAACATTTTTGTGGTTCGGGCGGTAATCTGGAAAAATACATTTTCCAAGGCCCATATACTCAACAGCATCTTTACCAAAATCGATCTAAAATCTCATTCTGCCTCAGTCCAGACTATTACCTAACAAGAAACAGATTGTCATTAGTAAATATTGTGGGGTTATACCTATCAGTTAAGTTTTACGACACTCACCAATAAGGAACCCCGCCCGCGACCCATCCGGCAAAGTGTGCTCGTGTGCCTGCGACGCGTACACGATCGCCTCCAACTGCAAAGCGGACAGCTGCCCGCTCCTGATGGTCTCGTCCGGCAGACTCAGCTTGTAGGTCACGTCTATCGGCTCGACGGAGGAGAGAGAGGCTGTCTCTACTACTGGGTCTGGGTGCTTGCGGCCCAACTTCACTGAAAACAAAAGGAGGTACTGTTATTTACAAAGACATGGCAAAGTATATTTATAGTAAATACTAGTGTCAGCAAATATACTCAACAATTCGTTGAAGTCGAGAATGAAGTACGAAAAATTTTTATAGTACAGTTTCTGAACCATTTTGGACACTTTATAGTACGTGTGTAGATAAAGTATTGTACGCAACTGTTCGACGTACGACTGTACGCCTTAAAATACTCATGTGATCTTATTATGAAACTCGCCCGCGTCTCGTTCTATAAATCCACATTCGGCCCTTACAGTTACATAAAGCACTAGTTTTTTACCGAGTTGTAGACCCACTTTTCAAACATTCAGACAACCGACTTACATTTGAGCGGCATGTAGTCGGCGTAGGTCTCCGCTACGCCCATTTCCTCGTCATCCACTTCTTCCTCGTCGCCCGGCATCTGAAACACCCCAAAAGTTTGAAATCATCAAGCAAACAAGACTAACGTTGCACCTTGCGGCTATGTGTGGGTGTGTGGACGTGTGCGGGGGCCGCCACGGCACTGGCCCGCTCCAGGGCTGTGTGTGTGTTAAAGTAAAAAACCGGCCAAGTGCGTGTCGGGCCACGCGCAGTGTAGGGTTCCGTAGTTGCGAATGATAACTTTGAGTTCACACTGTTTACACTCGCACCTCACAGTTTAACGACCAAAAACCTCAACAATGAAGCTTGTATGAAATTTTACATTTTCCAGTACATTTTATAAGTTGGTTGCCTATAACTTTTTAGTTTGCACTTAGTACCTAGCTCTGATAGTTTTCCTTTCAACTTCAGTATATATACTACTGTTGTAATTTTTTTCACGTATCCATATATAACCGTTTAGCAGATAGAGGGGGGGGACACGTACCTCTAACAAAATTTTGCACTTTAAAACCAAATATTTCGGAAACGGATCCCTAAATCGAAAAATGGTGTTCTCAACCTCACAATATTTTTCAAAGACCTTTTTAACGATACCCCACACGATGGGTAAATAGAGAAAAAAAAAATACTCCTCCACTTTACTTGTATGGGAGCTACCCAAAAAAAAAATATTTTGCAAGATTTTATTCTACGACTTTTTTGCCATGATTAATATACACACTCATACCAAATTACAGCTTTCTAGTACTTATAGTCTCTGAGTAAAACCGCGGACGGACAGACAGACAGACAGACAGACAGACAGACAGACAGACATGGCGAAACTATAAGGGTTCCTAGTTTACTACGGAACCCTAAAAAGACCTGATCTTGATGATGCCTCACCTTGTCACCCTGCCACATGTTGCCCTTGGGGTGTCCCCAGGGCGGCAGCTGCGCCAACTGCCCGAGCATGCCGGCGAGTGGCCCGCCCATGCCCGACGCCAGGATCTGGTTGAGGTTCTGCAGCAGGTACGGGTTCATGGCTGGCATGCCCACCATCTCCACTGTTGGGAATAAACAATTATCATATTTTAATGTGGTTTTTACAGAAACCCTAAAAGATTTTCTGAATCCCATGTGATTTCCCAGTTGATTTTGCCTCTTTTGCAGACATGATTCAAGATTCAATCGTTTATTAAATATAGGTTTCTTTGAACACTTATTAATTGTCATATTTGTGTTTACAATTTTTACAACAAAAAAATTTTGTCGACGTCAATAATTACTTCTGGCTAAGTTTAGGCGTTAACACGGCCCGATTAAGCTCTTTTAATTTAGGTTTTGTTCCCCTCTCTACATGCATTGTTTTTGTCTTTGGTCGAATGGAGGCGTTCTGTAAACTATGATATATTCTCTGATGCGAGACCTAAAAAGGTCATTTCCATTTATTTTACTAGAAATTATAGTGGATTTATTTTTTTACTTTCAAAATTCTGACATGTTAACTTCACATAGCAACCCAATTTGGAGTATTAAACAGCTCGAATATCAACGCTAAGATGCAGTGCAGAAATATTTCGATTTGTAAATGTCAAGTTTCATAAAAAATGCTCTAATTCCTACTGCATGACACGAACTGAAACAAGCCATGATCCAAGCATTTACGCTACAAATGTAAGTCTACCAAACGATAGTTTATATGGGATTAAGCTTATGAACCGTTATTTGAAACCTAATTAAACAACAATTGAGAGTAGCGAGCTTGACTTCCGGTAGCAGGTCGGCTATTTTACCGATTTTCCCTTACGACGTCGGCTAACTTCCGGTAACCAGGAGTGGGGCACGTGGCGCCGCGCCACTGCTCTGAGCCTCATTGGCGTCTTGACTATCGTAGCAGTCGGTTGTATTGGTAAGTGCACGTACTTACATTTTTATTACTTATTTTCGCTTTTCAGCTTTTTATTTTTCAGATTACTGATTTTCCCTGAAACATGTTATTATTTGAATTCAAAAATTCAATATAATAACGGATTTTTTAAAGGATTTTAACGATGCAAATCGTTCGTTACTTATATATTGGTTACTTAACAGTCCATCTGATTAACAAACAGTACTATTTAAATGTTGAATTCTTAAGTTGTTATATTCCTATATAATTTAAAGTGACTGTGTCAGTGAATAAATTGAGAAACTATCCAGACCAAGGAATGTAGTGTTGCTATGCAGAGCATGTAAGTGATATTCAAGATTATATTAACACGTTGGCGTTGCTTATTAAGCCTTTTTGAAGTTAAGGCCGTTGCCTTTATAAAGATTAACTATATGTCAAGAAAATGTGCAGCCATAGACTGCGTAATATTTTACGTTAATAAGCGATTGACAAGATTAACAATAAAACTTAATATAGATATGAATGATTTCTATTTATATCACTTCATGAAACTGGTTCTTTGCTGCATAATTAATAATATAACTAGCTATTTAGCTACTCAATAAAACATTTAAGGATTAACGGAAAATCCTTTTCGATTGCGAAAATTTTTTGTTTTGTTTTTATATCACTTACCCTCAAGGAGATGAAGATATGGAGATCAATTCCGTATATTAATTTTGTTCCTAGAGGTAACTAAACATTTCATTAAGTATATTAAAAGATAGTATTCATTAAAAAGTTAAAGTGTGAACTTATCATTGAATTGTTAGTTTATTCAATTGTCGATTACGGTGGACAATTTTGTTTATTTCTTTTTACTAATTTCTTTGTAGGAACAAAATCTTTGTATGGAATAGAGAATTAATACATAAGTGAATTTTATATAATAGGATGATACCTTGACCACCTTATCGAAATAATGCTGTTAGTTTAGCTATGCTTAACGTGCAGACTCGGGTCAAGCCCAGTCATGCTGGAACATTGGATTATTTATAAAGCTGCTGCGCAAGCTCAGCTGAACGTGCAGGCTCGGGTCAAGCCCAGTCATGCCAGAACATCGTATTGTTCATAGTGCAAATAAATAAAGCTGCTGTGCAAGCTCAGCTGAACGTGCAGGCTCGGGTCATGCCCAGTCATGCTAAAACATTGTATTATTCATAGTGCGAATAAATAAAGCTGCTGCGCAAGCTCAGCTGAACGTGCAGGCTCAAGCCCAAGCCTAGTCATGCTGCCTATTGCGTCTATTTTAATTATAGACATGCAATACATGAAGTAAAATAAAATAGGTTCTTAATATAAACTTTTATTTTGCTGAAACAAAGCTGCTACGTAAGCACACCTGAACGCTTGAGCTCAGACCAAGCCTAGCCATGTCGCAATTTCGGATTATTTTATGGATGACGTAAATAGAACTATTTCATGATGAGTAAAATTGCAGCAAAAGCTCTAATAAACTTGCCAATCGCGATCAATCAAGAGGAGTTACGTTCCGGTTGCATAACAATTTTATTTAAGTGCAATTGATTAGCTGTTGCGTATGCTCAGCTTAATGCGCAGGCTCAGGGCAAGCCTAGTCATGCCATAACATTAAATATTTTTTATAATAAGTGGAGCGACATTTTGCGTCGCGAATAATGATCTCTTTAAATATATTCATGAAGTTATTAAAGTAACTACATTTTTCATGTTTATTTACTTGGGCTTTTTTATCATAAAACTAATGTGAAAGGTCAGTTTAATTCATGGGCTCGGGTGAAGCAGTATTTCCAATGCTAAAAATGTTGTCAATTATGAATTTTAGAGTCTTTTGAGCTATACTTGAAGCCAAATGTGTATGATCTAGATTTGGCTCCTTATGAATAATGCTAACGTTAAATTGAACTCACAGGCTCAGATCAGACCTGTTGCGGTATTAGCTAGTTATTAACTTTCACAGTAAATTGAACTGTATCCCAAGAAATTATAAAATTAATGTTTAAGTTAGCCACTTGAATCAGTTACAAACTTAAATAAAAGGTACATCGCAAACTTTGCCCAAGAGACGCAGTCTCTGGTTAACACATTCACTGCCGGAGTTTCACAATAAAGTGGTCTACGAAAGTACTCGTAGTTTGCACCGAACTTGTTTTTAGTTATCCTTCGCCATCTCATTGATAATGAAATATTTTTATATTAATATCGTATAAAAATAATTGTGTTAATCTAAGAAAGACTTTTACCAACTTTCATTGCAAAGTCAAACCGGCCAGGCGAGTTTTTCTGATTACACTATAATGTAATGTCGCAGATATTTTTCATGTTCAAACTATGACACTAGCTATGAAAATTGACTACCGATTTTTTTTTTTATGGTCACTTTACCGTAATGTATGAATAAGTGGAATGCACGGTATGTGCTACACTAGTATTTAATGCAAACGTATAACACATAATCATCATCAGCTTTCTACGCCCACTGCATACTATAAGCCTCCTTTCTATCTTTAGAATCTAGCATTTCCTAGCATTTTGCCTAATTTCATAATTTCATAATGTGCAACAATAGTAACAAGATTAGAATATACTTCAAGTCGACAAAGAGTGTTCGTCTTTTGACCTTGCTTATTTTATTCACCGACCTCAGGCAGTGATTATAACGGTTCGTCAAATTATTTTGAATATTTTAAAGGAAACTTTATTAGCTTTTCTTCTTAGATTAGCCTCCTCGTCATAACAAGAGGCTATTTTTGGGCTTGGCATGTTAAAGATGCGCTCCAATTTCACAAGGCAAAGTCGGTTTTATGTTGTAATATTTCTTACAAAAATGTTTGGTGTCAGTTTCTTGAATAATATACTAAAAAAAAAATTTAATGATTATTTCAGTTTACCATATTTTTAAAAGTTGAATAAAATTTAAAAGACATGCATGTTAAGCAATAATTCTCGGTGTTTTCTTTAGCTACTAGCTACTTAACATCTCATCCAGGCCCTTCACTGAGTGATGATTGATTTGTCCTGTATCGTTTGCCCGACTCCTCTCTCATCTGAGCGTTTTTCCGGTTGCATTCTCAGCTGGAGTGCTTTGGACACCCATAGCCTGGGGCCTGCAGACATACATATCTTCGATTTTCTTTTAGTCTAAATCTGTTTGAGTTTTGAGGCTTTATCACGGTTTAAGGCTTACAACAGCATTTGACATTTTGTAATTTATTAATTTTTTTTTTAATTAGTTTATTTATTGGACAACATAAAATATTTTATTGGACCACATATATTTGAGCAGTGAATGCAAATCTGATTGCAATCTCAGTATTGGGAGTTTATTGAATTAAATTTTAAAACAATTAAATAAATGTACGTAAAGAAACTACCTACAATAAATAAAAAAGTTCGTATAACAATCTTATTAAACTTGCTTTCTTTTGCTTCTTTAATTGAAACGGTTCTACTAATCTTCACTGAATAATTTATAAAGGAACTCTTAGCTGGCCTTAGACTTACCAAAAATGGTATTAAAAGGTGTGTTTGACGCTATTATTTATCACTTAAAATGATAATATCGCACTAACTTTTATTTTTGTTTAAATATTGGAACAATCCTAATTAGATTTTCAAATCCGAACTTTAATCCTATACTAGGATGGAAATCCAGATCATATTGCTTTAACAAGGTATATTGTTTATGTGATATTTTATGCCCGTTTCAAAATTCGAAGTATTTGAAATACCAGGTTTGATTGTTTTTTATATCAATAATAATAAGACTATTTATTCATCTAACGGTCTCCCGTTTGTGCCTCTGTAAAGTTGACTAGTACTATTCCAGCCTAGCAACAGAAAAGCAAGATATTTTTAGTCAAAATTCAATTTATTACTTTCTTTACTCCTTTAAGTTTAGTTTTACTTTTTCTTGTGTAAAAATAAAATATTTGTCATTCCTCTGCATTTTATCATCTCAAAGACAATACAGTTGCGAGAGCTGTTGTATCTACCATTTGTATTACAAATCTTCTGGGTATATTTTAGCCAGAAAGAAGTTGTTTTGTCCTAATTACGGCTATCATCTTGCTAAGTGCGGTGCACCAGCATATTTTACTTTATAAAGATTAAAACGGTCAAAGTTCATCTCAATTTTCCTTACTTTAAAATTACCTTTTTGGCTTTATTCTAACCACTGTACATATGTCATATATTTTGAAAATGGAACAGAATTACTCATGGCTAATTTTAACAAATTATTCTATTTGTTTCCATATCTACGTAATAGGACTTGAACATGCAATTCAAATGGTTTTATACGATGGATACTGAAACTAATTGCACGTGACAACAAGGCTGTATGATAAAAAGGTTATAGAAAAATAAATATTTTCCGCAAGGTAATCCTTGCAATTTGTTAAGTGAGTTTTTGAAGTTCTTTCCTCCAGGTGATTCTTATTTTTTATTGAAAGTAGTCCAGTTATTATTGATCTTCGATGAAATAAGGAAAAGTACCTACGTCATATGGTGGTTATTTGATGTTCTGATGCAAATCCTGTTTTACAATATTTTTATTATAAAAATAATAATTGTTCTGAATGTAATTTATATTCAATTTCGTCATTTATTTTTGGCCAGGTATAGTACGAGTTATTCGTACTCATTACCATTTATATTATTGTAAATTTGATATTTAAGCTTTACCTATACCATCTGTGTTGTAAATGAATTTGACACTTAAACAAGTGTTTATTAATTCAGTCTTTGTTTACTTTATTATCATTCAAATAATTTTTATTTTTTATATGATAATTTTTTTTTGTTTATAAAGTCCGATCTAACCTTTGGTAAAATAACGTTTTTCCTATTCAATATTTTTTACTATTCTTTCTTGTAACTCAGTCTTGTCATGCATTTTATTTTCACATCTGATTTATTTAACTATTAGTTTCACATGATATCATATCCATCATGTTATTGGCTATAACCGGTACACCAGGCGATAACAGACAATCTCTCAATTGTTGTTTAATTAGGTTTCAAATAACGGTTCATAAGCTTAATAGCAGCGTTTTACCTACCAATAAAACGCTTATTAAGCGATAACCTTATTTGAAACCTAATACACAATCACTGCCAGGTGTTTCTTATGCGAATCAATTTCGAGATCCAATGAGGCTCAGAGCAGTGGCGCGGCGCCACGTGCCCCACTCCTGGTTACCGGAAGTTAGCCGACGTCGTAAGGGAAAATCGGTAAAATAGCCGACCTGCTACCGGAAGTCAAGCTCGCTACTCTCAATTGTTGTTTAATTAGGTTTCAAATAAGGTTATCGCTTAATAAGCGTTTTATTGGTAGGTAAAACGCTGCTATTTATTTTGCATTCACAATGCTATTTTACCTTATTTATTAAATAAAGAATAATAAGAAATGGTGAAAAAATTCCACGCGGGCAGGACTTGAACCTGCGTCTAGATCTCAGTACGATCTATGCGTTGCCAATTACATTTAAAGAAGCGCGGTGGCGTAATTGGCAACGCATAGATCGTACTGAGATCTAGACGCAGGTTCAAGTCCTGCCCGCGTGGAATTTTTTCACCATTTCTTATTATTCTTTATTTAATATCTACCAAACGATCTCTTGAACGAAAATAATAGAAAACCAGTCTGAAAGAGGTTAAATTACATCCCAGACAGAACTAAGGAGAAATTAATGTTTTTTATTCTACTCACATAATTGAATAAAAGATAATACTGATGTTGCAAGGAAGTCTATTCTCTAGATATTAGCATGATTTTGAACCTATGAACTGTCTTAACATTTCCGAATCATAATCCCTAAAACAGAACTACAAGAAAAGTGATTATGCAAGGCACAAATCAGTTAAGAGGAAATTATATGTATATAAATTCAGTTTTTTTTTTTATTCTGTGTTCCAAGGGATTCTGATTTTGAGATTTCAATTGTATATTTAGAAGCATGAACTGCCTCACATTGGGGAATGTCTTTTTTAATCAAAGTTACAACATATAATAATTCCCCCTTTGTGTTGATATTTTTTACTTAAGGCGAAACGAGTTCACACACTAGCGCCGCCCAGCAATTAATTCTATAAGTCCTAAATCATATCAAATTTTAAAAATATAATAGCTGAATGCCCTAGTAAATTACATGTTGTATTATTGGTACAAGTTTTCACTATTTATAATTTAAACGAATTATTACCGCCAAAAGTGGCCACTTTTGGCGGTAATAATTCGTTTAAATTAAAAATAGTGAAAACTTCGTTCTCTTAAACTTAGATTGTAATATCTATGGAAATTAACAAAAAGAATACTACAAGTAATTTACTGGGGCAATCAGCTATTAGATTTTGTAAATTTGATTTGATTTAGGATTAAATGAATTAATTGCTGGGTGGCGTTAGTGTGTGAACTCACTTCACCTTAATCTAATGCAAGACAACAAAAGAAAGAGGAAGTGTACATATTTTAATCAAGAACAAGTTACAGGTATTATATGAACATACGTGAATGAATTAATAACAAATAGTAGACGGAAGTAAATTAGTACAATTATTGGAACAAGATGCTATGTCAACCACTCACTATAAAACATTTTACTACGGGACACGAATAATAAGCAACCATTGTCCATCTGCTTAGTGAATTAAAATGTTCCTACAATATTGCAAGTCAAGATAAATATTTTATAATCACAGGCATAAATATTACAATTCAACAAATATTTTTGACGTAACTACAGTTTCACAACTTTTGTTCAAGTCAATAATTTTAGTAACCATTCTTGGTTGACATTGTAGGGAAATTGCTGTACTTGCAGTTGCACAGAAGCTTCACTTCTGCGATTTGATTTTTGATCTTCTGGTAACCATGGTTGCCATGTACAAAAAGTGAGGTAATACCAATGATTTATAGGTACTTATCTAAATGGTATTAAAAGATATATTTTTTCTTGTAATGTTTTTAGACTAAATATCATTTTTTTAACAATTTAATTTAAAAATATATAGAATGCAGATGGTTCAAAGAGAGGTCAAATTCGTGTCCTAGACTATCTAGATCTACAACCAAGATACACTTCTACTGAATACAACAAAATAGTGTTTCTACAAGGCGGAAGGCGCGTATACAAAGGGGCAGAAATAGGACAATGTGAGACACATTGTAACACGCAAACATAAATTTACACTCTTGACTCTTAGACTCCATAATTGATACATTAATATTTCAAGAGCATTGAGATTAGGCCAAATTCATTTTCTACACCAACACATACCTAGTGCATTTGAATAAAATAATAATAAAGATGAAAATTTCTTAAATTCTACGTTTTCTTTTTTTTTATATACAACTAAGTTGGCAAACAGGCATACGGCCCACCTGATGAAAAGCGGTTACCGTAGCCTATGGACGTCTGCAACACCATAGGTGTCACTCGCGCGTTGCCGACCCTGAGGAAATACTACGTATCTTATATTCTATGTGAAGTCCGACAAAAAATATCAGAAACCTCACCATATTACGGAAATCTATTGAAACTCATTTCTTCAACTGGCAAAATAACTTTAAGACGTCATCGTCTGATATGTTGATAGTTTGTGGTGTAGTTCTTGGATATTGAGAATTTTAATTAAAAATGCCGAAAGCGATTCCAAGTTATTTATAGAAGAGAAAGTCTGAAGGATTGGATTATATTCTTCTAAATAACTTCACAGACCTTATATATATCAACGGGTCACTCAGGTGCTATTTGTCGGGATTGCCGACTATAGTTAATTCACAGACCTTGTTGTCAACAAGACAGATAATTTTTGGGACCAAGCTTGCCAGAGCGCGTGCCTCAAGATGACATATTTATTACTGTAAAATTATAATATCTGACGTATAGCTAATCACAAGTATAAATGTTAATGAAGAACAAAGTAGGCATTATAAAAATAATTAGTTACTTAACATAGAAATAATAACGTATTACGTAAATATTATATATAAGCCTTTGTATACGCGCCGCTATCTACAAACGGTAGGGACGCCCTGTACTCACTCTGCGCCAGCAGCGAGGCGGCGTTGTAGGCGGCGGCCGAGCCCCCGGGGAAGGGCGGAGCGCCCACCGGCCCGCCAACTAGCAACGGGCAAGTCAGATCATCTTGAAGCGGTTTTATTGACCAACTAGCTGTTGCCCGCGGGATATATAGCCTATTACCTTCTCCGTAGCATTATCAACGTATATGCCAGAAGATTGGTTCAGTAGATAAAGCGTGAAGAGGTAACAAACAAATATACATACTCACTTATAATATTAGTTGAGATTGGGATAAACAACCTTTTTACAGGGGGTGGGCAGGGCACACTTGCCATAATTTAGACTCGTAAGTGCCTAACAGTTGTGTGCTAAAATTCTTCTAGCTATTTTGCGGTAAAAGGAAGCGTGAGTATTTGGGGAATCCATTACTGCCCCCATTTGAAATCAATTGCTAGTCAGAAAACGGAGATATCATTTAAAATTTTGTTTGACGAGGCCCTAGATGACCCTTCAAACTATTTTATGAACTGTTTACAGTCTAAAGACGGCCTCTTTAGACTGTAAACAGTTCATAAAATAGTTTTGACAGAAACGTTGAAAAAAGCCTCACGTTCTCACTGTGTATCTTCCCCCCCCCCCCCCCCCCCCAAATTTCTAAACTAAGAGAGTGAAAAATCTAACATAATATATTACCTGTGCCTCCCCGGCTGATGCCCAGCGGCAGCGGCTTGAGAGCGCTCGCCGATATTTTGATAGGTTTCATGGCGTTCGCCACTTGTCCGAAAGCCACGCCGCTTGCAGCTGCAAAAGTATAATATTTTAAATTTAGTGCGAAGAACCGGTGGCCGATGGGGCAGAAAGGTTCTTGGATGACGACCACGTACCGGCAAGCGCAGCGTTGGACACCCCACCGACCAGGTGGTCGGGCGACCTGATAATGATCGCAGGATGGCGATGGCCGCTTCCAACTAATGTTATTGGAAATCATTGGGGTAAGCCTATGTCTAGCAGTGGACTTCTTGCGGCTAAATTATGATGATTTTTAATTTGTTTTAAATGATTTTTATGTTTTTTTTTACGCGCTTGTCACAACCCTGGTGTTGCAGTTGTCCATGGGCAGCAGTGATCACTTATAATCAGGTGACTCGCTTGTTCGTTTGCCGTCCTATATCATAAAAAGAAAGCTTAGGCTGGTTTCAGATTGACGCCGGCTAGAAGCGCCGTTGGCCGCAGCGTTTCAACCGCACGCTTGAACGGCGGCCCGCTGTGAACATTGAATTCAATGGCGCGCGTTTCACGAGCGGACGAGCGGCGCATTTTACCTGCGTGACTATGAAAGTCCCTGTCTCTCTTTTGAGCGTTTTTCCAGTTGCTATAACCTCAGCTGGAGCACTGCAGAGCCCGAAGTCCGCTTTCCGCCTTTTTCTCCATTTTACAAATTTCGGCATCCTTGGTCGAGTCTATTGGCACGCATATCAACCTTAACGATATCAAACCAGCGCTTCTTAGGTAATGAAACGCGACTATCATCTATTGTAATCGCAAGCACGCGCGTTTGAACGGCGCTATTCAAACGTCATCATCATCATCATCATCAGGTCTTTCTAGTCTCCACTGCAGGAGCACGACCCTCTCTGTACTACCAGAGCCATATACTAGCCTGAGCAGTCAGAGGATTGGCCTACACTCTCCACGCTGGCCAGACGGGTTGGAGAGGTCTCTTTGATGTTAATAAGCTTTGTTTAGCTTGTGTTTCCTAAGTCGCCTTTTACGACATCCACGGGATGACTTGGAGTGGTCCTATTCTACTCTGCCGGGAACCACACGGCGCTACTCAAACGTGTCACTCCAAAAAAAGTCAGGCAAGCGATTTACAAAATATGGGACCGATTATTGCTTGGAAGGTGAGGTAAAATTCTTAAAAAATATTTTTGTTTGAAAAGAACATATGCAGCGACGTCTAGAATAAGCTTTGCGTTATTTTCCATGTTGGTCTGGGAGAAAAGGAAAAACGTAGAATGTACCAGCTGCTTCTCTTCACGCGCAGATCGTAAAAGCCGATCAAGGGAATGGGCATCAGGAATCATGTCAATAGGCGATGCGGCTGGCAACCCATCACTTTTTTGATTCCGTTCTCACCTACAAGCCCACCAAGATGCTAAACGTGGCCAAAGGTTTTACAGAGCTGGGCTCTGTCTTCCCCGTAAGGGAGAAAGACGTGATAGTATGTATGTATATATTTATTTATTTATGATCCTCAAACAAACAATATCAAATTTCTCACCAGCTAGCGGGTTGGTGGTAGGTTTGACGGTGACGGTCGGGTTAGCCAGGGGCTTCCCCTTCTCGCCTCCCAGACGCGCTGCCGCCGCCAGCGTCTTGCCGCCACCTGTACACAAATACATGATGATTATTTTAAAAGACTTCATAAAGTGAGTTTATATACAACCTTATCAATTCGGTTGTATACATATTATAGGTATACATATATTTTTTTAAATGTTTTTATACTTAGTACAACTCTGTCATTTATGAACTGTTTTGAAAAATGCTTTTTTCTATTGAGGAGGCTTTAGTTACAGATTGGAGGCCAAATGGCAAACGGGGATGTGGCCCACACAGAACTATATGGTGCATAGAGTGTTTTTCATGTGTATGGTGTTTATCCAAGGTAAACAATATGTTCAGGCAAAGCCGAACATTTTCGTAGTATACAATTTTTATATACACAGCGCTACGCGCGACCTACATTTGTATACCACATTTATAACAGAGCATTTTAATTTTAGTGTAATAAACGCACTCGGCAAATTTGACCGTCGTTTTTATTGACAGTCTGCGCGACCTGGGTTTGTCTGACATTGCATCCTTTGACATCTTATAATTGTACGGAGCCTAAGCAGGGACCCGTACGAGAGTTTGTGGTGGGAAGTCAAGGGGTACAGTTGAAGTTTGCCTTAGACAATTTTGTAAATTGATTTTAGTGGACTTTATAATATGAAATTGGTGTAGTTTGGTGTTATAAATGCTCGTGCTCATGAACAATTTGTGAAATAGTTAAAGTGAACTGATAAATGGACTCGTATAGATTTGCCGCCCCAAGCTGCCACGAGGCGTCAAAGAACATACGCCATCTTTGATGCTACTTGGAAAAACTTTACCGTACAACACCGATACTTAGTATCTCATTATACTGGACATTGGCAGAATCACTGAAATTTCGGTGGAAGCCATAATATAAAACAGAAGAAGAAGAAGGGACCCGTACACAATAGACAGATGGATAGACATGGAAACTCTGAGAAGAGGCTTTTGCCCAACATTGGGACGGTAATGGCTCGTTATCATCTACACTAATATTATAAAGAGAAAAGATTTGTCCTAACCAAACTGGAAACAACTTAACAAAGTATGCTTCCCATGGGAATCGAACCCACGACCCCCGGGTCAACAAGGTAAAAACGTGAAAGGCACCGAAACTCCAGCAGGCCGATTTGCTAACTCGGTGTATGAATGAATGAATGTATTTATTGCTTTAAACATGGTCATATGGTGATGGTAAATATCAAATTATGGAAACACACATTTAGTCATTACTGACATGCAATAGACAACGTTAAGGTGTCACGTGATATTAAAATACAGTTAAATATTAGGTAAATGTCAGTCTGCTTTCAATTATTTTACAATCAAACTAAAGTCCTTACATATTTTCTAGTGTCAGTGTTAAATTAAGAGATGTCAATTTAAAAAAATCAAGTAAGATAATTAATACTCAAAATAACTTAATTTAATGTCGCAAATATTTATCAACACTATAAAAACATTTGCTTGCAAGCCAGTTATAGAGATTCCTTTTGAATTTCTTTGCCGGTAACAGTTTAAATTTGCTGGGTAACTTATTATAAATTTTTACCGCCATTGCATAACAGTTTACGCTATACAAACTTGTTTTCATTATCGGGGTGACCAATTTCTCTGGGTATCTTCTACTAAATTTACTAGGTATTTCATTATATTTAGTAAATAAATGAGGAAATAATTTAACGATTTGGCAAATTTCATAAATATACATACAGGGAAAAGTCAGCAAATTTAGGGTCTTGAAAAATGGTCTGCAACTATCCCTGGTAGCAGCATTACAAATTGCTCGGATGCATTGCTTTTGTGCGATAAATACTCTGAGCCTCAACACAGTTTCCCCATAAGCTAAGACCATATCTTATGTTAGAGGCAATATAACCGTGGTATGCTTGTATAGCCGTTTTTTGTCCAGCTACTTTTACAAGCCTTTTGAGTGCATATGTAAATCGATACAATTTCTTACACAAAGTGTTTTTGTACAACGATTTGATTGTCACTTAAGCATCCATTACGGTTTTCATATCTTAAATTAAAATAGTCATTCATACCGAAGCCGTAATGAATATTAAAGATACTATGAAAAGGATGTACACCGTAGTTGTCGAAAGTTAACAAACAGGCCTGCTGGACCGAGTTTCAAAATTCTTTCACCTATAAAAAGCTAATTTATCTGAGGGTGACATAGGCTTTTTTTTCGAATTTATAATATTAGTATGGATGAGATCTTTACCTGGCACCTCCAAGTTGTCAGGGTCCTCGTCATCGTCAAAGTCGGAGTCGTCGTCGGAGGGCGTGGGCGGGCTGTCTTCGTCGTCTCCAAACGCGCCGCGTTTAGACTGCAATATATAAGGTTTTAATATGGCACCATCATCACATCTTTTTTTAGTATCCACTGCAGGAGTGTGACCCTCTTTGTACAACTAGAGCCATATATTAGCCAGAGCAGTCAGAGGATTTGGCCTACACTCTCCACGCTGGGCAAAAGGGTTGCAGAGGTCCCTATAATGTTTACAAGCTTGTGTTTACTACGACATCCACAGAAAGACTTGGAGTGGTCCTATTCTACTTTGGCGGGAACCATATGACACCATAGATATTATCATTCTAGAGGAATAGTGTCTCATCCGGAGGCAAGCGCTCTGGCAAGCTAAGTTTCAAAAAGTCACTGTTAGATGTCAGTAGGTCCACTGCTAGTTGACTAGAGTAATCTGAATGTGTTTAAGCATAATAATTTTAGATATTTTTAACAAAAAACAAAAACCAACTTCAACCCTATCAATTTATTTAAATAAGCATAAGAATAAAATTTAAAAAACTGTAAACCAAACGGCACACTTGTAAAAAAATTTTTGGTTTTTGTGTATTTTTTCAAAAAGCGCTCATCATATTTCGGTAAAAATTTAATGGGACCATCTGTAAAGTATTACCTATCGAACAAAAAAAAATTTTCTTAAATCGGTCCAGGTGTCTTGAGGAAATCGGGGAACATACATATAAAAAAAATAAAGATTATGACGAATTGAGAATCTCCTCCTTTTTTGAAGTCGGTTAAAAAGGATAATACGCTTTAAGTTAAAAGATAAAAATGTAATCTGACAATTTGCAATAATCCAAAATGATTTTTATAGTTATTTTCTAATATAAATATCTATTAAATTAAACATAGCATGTAGCGCCATCTTTGCATAGTTGGAGAGGAAGAAGATAGGGAAGAAGAAGAAGATGAAGAAGAAGGACAAACCACTCAGATTGAGCTAGCCCCATAGTAAGTTCTTAAGTAAGACTTGTGTTATGGGACTTATGGGATACTAACTCAACGATACTATATTTTATAACAAGACCGGGGATCGAACCTGGGGCCATCCGTGACCGCTGCGCCATGGAGCTCGTCAAATGATACCCAATAATTCAATGATGGCACTTAACCTATGGAGGCAACTAACATTAACATAAATCAGGTAGCATCTGCAAGAGACGAGTTAAAAAAGAATATCGAGTTCCTGGGACATCCAGCAACCATGAGCAAGGCCTACACTGCAGCAGACCCTCGACATTTTAATTCTTCTCAATAATGATAGGACATCAAGCAAGAAGTTAAGAAATCTTAAGAAAGGAGAATGTAATCTTTTAAATGCAAAAGTGGAGTCTTCTCACACAATGGGCCCAGACAAGAGGCCTAGGTGTGGAAAAGAGCCCACTGCACCAGACGAAAGAGGCATAACCAGTGCCAGAGCAAGATTTTACCCGATGATTCCACAGTACGGTCATGTGTGGCAGAATGTCTATTTTAAACTTTAACTGTTGAAAAGAGTTTCTTTCGGCGTTTCTTCTCTGCAGTCGTCGGTTCCGAAACGCTAGTAGTCTGTAGCTTTTGAACAATTAATAAATACATATTATCTAATAAGATAATATGTATTTATTAATTGTAATTTTGTAAAGAAAATAATTTAATAGCAATGAACACAACATTTAAACAACATAAAAGAAGATTGTATACCTGGAAAATGCCAGGAGACAAAGGCAGATACCAAATTGATTATATTCTAGTTAGAAATAACTATAGAAGATTTGTCACTAATTGTAAAACTGTTCCCGGGATAGATGTCAAATCAGACCATAACCTATTAATGAGCACTCACAACTACCAAATCCAGAAAAGGAGAAGAAACAATAAACCAAAGAAAATTGATCTCACTAAACTCAAAGATAAGAAAAATAATGAATGTGTGCAATATAGTAATAAGTTAGGAGATAAATTAAAAGAATATAAGAAAAGCATAGAAGATAAAGATATAAATACTTTAGATATAGAAACAAGATGGTGCAATATTAAACAAATAATTACTAATAGTGCCAACGAATGTTTAGGAAATACTAGAATCGTCCCTAGGAAGAAATGGTTAACAGAAGATATAACTGACCTAATGATACAAAGAAGAAAATATAGAAATAAAAGAGATGACAATAGCATCAAACAATATAAGATTCTGACTAACAAAATAACACTCCAATGTAGAAAAGCTAAAGAAAATGAAATAGAACAAGAATGCGTAAATATAGAAAAATACCTCACCCAAGGTAAAATAGATAAGGCCTACAATACTATAAAGAAAATGAATCTAAAGCATAAATCTAAGAGCACTGTTGTCTCTGACGAAAGTGGTAAAATATTGATCAGAGAAAAAGACATCGTAGAACGCTGGAAAAGATATATTGAACAACTATATGAAGGAGATGGTCTTAAAGATGATGACATTGAGGAAGAAAATTTAGTTGACAAAGACAGTTTAGGACCACCTATATTAAGAGAGGAATTTGATAAGGCATTAAGAAGTTTAAAGACAGGAAAAGCTGCAGGTCAAGATAATTTAAGTATAGAACTCATTAAGTACGCAGTTTGTGATTCCATTATTGACGAAATTTTTGAGCTTACACAGAAAATGTATACTACAGGATACTTACCAAAAGATTTTCAAATCACTAAAACCATTACCTTACCTAAGAAACCAAACACGCTTAAATGTGAAGAATACAGGACTATTAGCTTAATTTCTCACGCTTCTAAAATTCTTATCCAAATTATTTTAAATAGAATAAGGCCAATAGCAGAACGATGTATTAGCGAGGACCAATATGGATTTAGGCCAGGAAAGGGAACGCGTGAAGCTATTCTGGCGCTAAGACTCATAGGAAACAGAAGGATAGATTTAGGCTTGGACACGTACATAGGATTCGTTGATTTAGAGAAAGCTTTTGATAAAGTCAAGTGGAAAGAAATGATGTATACACTTAAAAGAAATGGAATAGATTATAGAGATAGAAGAATAATATACGAACTATACAAAAATCAACAGACAACAATAGAATTAGGAAATGAAATAAAAACCGCCAAAATTCAACAGGGAGTTAGACAAGGGTGTCCATTGTCACCAACAATATTTAATATGTTTATAGAAAATGTTATTCAGAAATTTAAAAAGTCTGAAATAGGTGGAATAAAATTTAATGGGAAAACAATTCATTTCATTAGATACGCAGATGACATAGCAGCTATTGCCGAAAACGAATTTCAATTGGAACAAATGCTTGCATATATGGATAGTAGTTTTCAAGAAATAGGATTAAAAATTAACGTCAACAAAACAAAGATATTAAACATAAGCAGAAACAATCATAAAACTAAGTCTAAATTAATAAACAAAAACACTCATTCAACAGACCAGATCACACTTAATGGTACTAAAATAGAAGAAGTAAATAAATTTAAATATTTAGGCAGCATTATAAGTAACGACTCTAGATGTAAATCAGATATCAGTGCCAGAATATCCATGGCCAAAAAGGCTTATAATAGTAGAAAACACATATTTCACTCAAAAATGAGAAGATGTCTTAAGAAACGCCTCATAAAGACGTACATTTGGAGTATCGCACTGTACGGTAGTGAAACGTGGACATTGGCTAAAAAGGATAGAGAACGCTTGGAAGCTTTTGAAATGTGGTGCTGGAGGCGTATGGAGTGTATAAGTTGGACACAGAAAAAGACGAACGAGGAAGTTTTGGGGATGGTAAATGAAAAAAGAAAACTATTGAAAACGATCGAAATAAGAAGAGGTAGGATGTTTGGCCACCTTATACGACACGACCAATTTATTAAAAATATTATGGAGGGAAGAATCGCCGCAAAGAGAGGGAAAGGAAGACCCCGAAGAACATATTTGGATGAAATAAAGGAAAAGGCAGGAGTTGTGTCGTATAAGGAGATCAAAAGAATGGCTGAGAACCGAGAGACATGGAGAGTACTCCACCGACAAGAACACAGTTCTTAAATTATAGATAGAGATAGAGATCTAATAAGATAATTTTAAATATGATATGACGTGAAAAAGTGCCAGCAAAGGCCTATTTGTGAAATTGTATTGTAGGATACTAACTCAACAATACTTATTAGATAAACATTCAAGACCCAGGCAAATGTGATAGATTGTTTTCAGTCATGACCTGACAGGGGACCGAACCCTGGACCACTCATTTCACAGGCTAGCATCCTAACTGCTGCGCCGCAGACGTCGTCAAAGGAAAGCTTTCATAAATAAATCCTCATACATCACTTTAAAAAATTAATAAATTAACTTCCATAAAAGTAGTGCTCCTAAATAAATGTATATCTCAGATGTAAATTGAGACTCGAATGCAGCATTCCTTATACCCTCTGAATACTTCCCGTATATGGAAGGGTCTTAGTTTACAATGCAATAAGAGATTTGAGCTGTAAAAAGAACTTAGTTATTGCTGATCTTTGTATTATAGCAACTTACAGAGAAGTGAAACAACTGGCGGAAGAAAGAGAGGAATGGAAGAAGCTCCACCGACAAGAGCCCAGTTCTTAAATTTGATGATGATGTATTATAGCATTCTGTTTGCGCATAACATTGATATTTACCCAAGAAGCATTGGTGTAAGGCAAGTGTAACACCCTTATTCCCTACAAATGTTCGCAGTTATAACTGTGTCACATGCCATGGTGTCTTTTCAAATGTAATTTATGATATAAATAATAATTAATCTAATTATGTAATGATTGTAAAATTTAATTGTATATGCAATATATTACAAGTGCATGCTTAATTTACTGTATTGACATGTTTATAATGAAAACCTATTGTAACATTTCTGTAGGTATATTAAGGGTCATTTATAGTCACCTAAATTAAAAGTATTTAATTTTACTAAATTAAAGTAAAATTCTTTTTAGTTTTACTGATATACTATCTTGCTTGCCGGAGTTGGGCTTGACGATATCATACATACCTTATATGTACAATCATTTTGTAATTATAACTAGATAATTAAGGACTAACTATAGTAGTAAATAAAATAGTTAAGAGATAAAAGTTCCTATTAAGTTGTAATTTTTTTTATAAATTGTAATCACATTACAAGATGTGAAAAATTCTGGAGCAATCTTATTAGAATGAGGTATGCCGCTTGACATGTGAACTTGAATATATTCACAGTCACTTCAGCAATTTCATTCAAATACAGTACAACTTACATAACTGATAACAGTTTTATAATGCTATTTTATAGGCAATGCAACAGCCTCCATGATAAGTAAACTCCAAAATTGTGCAATAAACCCAATGCAATGTTGATGCATTACATTGTGCTGACAATGTTACAAGGCCAGTATATCTTCGAAGAAGACGCGTATCATCGAAGATACAGATGAATTTCATCCAAAATTAGCCATAAACATTGATTCCTAAACGCTACTGCCGCATTGAGTGACTGTACCTAGCTCAAGTCTAGTGCACGAATCAAGACGTATTCTAACACTATGTCTAGAACCTTCCGAGAAAATCAATACAGCCACACCCAGCTTGCATAATTAAGATCCCAAAGATACAAAGAAACTAACAACTTATGAGAGAAACATCCCGTAATATCACATGTGATATCGCAACCACTTTGTGACAGATTTTTTTGGTTAGAAAACTTGAAAACAAAGAAAAAAATCTTCAAAAAAACACTTTTCAGAGCACTTATAGGCATTAAACATCAGAAATGCTACTCGTATGTTAAATATAGTTAATAATTCTAAGGAAAAAATAAGAAAACACATTTTTGTAACGAGTTCGTAAAAAAGTATCAAAACAAAAAACTATCATTACCATTTTTCTTGCTGATTCAGCGTTTTTTTTGATGCACAATCAATAAATTCTTCAATTATACTCGATCACAAGTAATAATGATGCTTTTAAAATATTCACCAAAATGAATTATTAGCGACAAACTTCTTAATTCGTAATGACAAAAACTCAGACGTCCGAACGGCGGTCAATGCTTCCGCCATATTAAAAAATACGTAAAGTGCAAAGAAATTCGTTCGAATACGGTCCATAACATTTCCTCATGCAGAAAATAATTTCGTATGTTAAATAAAATTGTTTTTTAATATATATTCATATGGATATACGTTGTGTGAAAGTCCTAATTGATTCCAGGACAATGTATAATTTTACCATACATAAAACATGATCTAGAATAAATATGTACTCGTTAAAGCAATATATAACCTGGGGAAATCTTTAGGAAATCCGAACGGTTTGACTGTCAACGTCAAAGTATAATATATACGTCAAAGTATATATATGTATATATATTTCTATTTCTACTTATTGACGTTGACAGTCAAGACCTGACACATTTTGACATCGATGGATGACATCGATTATGGACTTTGATTATGGATGATCAATCAAGCCCACCGTAATGCTCTAAGACCGTACCGTAGGTACTTGAGTTATTATTCTGAGAGTAGGTACCTGCTTAACTAGTACATAACGAGTGATTGACGCTCAGACCAAAGAAAATGCTCGTAGGATTGACGCGATTGTTTGTTTTCAAAAACCTCATTTTTGAATCGTTCGTTGACGAAGGATTGCAAAGTTTCCGCCATGGAGATTTAAGAAGGTACTAGTACTACACACGACGAACGCATTTACGTAAGTCACTTCCTGTCATTTGAAGTTTATCTGTCATGATTTTAGGTTCCGTTTGGCGCTACATTAATTTTAAATTAAAAATCTTTAAAACTTTAAAAAAAAAATATGAAAGAAATTAAATATTTTTCGCTGAAGTTTAGCAGCACTACAGTTCAAGCGATGGTTTCAAAAATATGGCAAAATGGCATTTCGTGACTTTGGATTAGATCCCTTAGTATCTCTATATAGTTTGTCGATCCCTATATAGTTTGTGACTTCGGAGACGAGCGTGACTTGTAGTCGTGCCCGACTTGCGTTTTGGTGGGACGGCATTTCAAAAATAAAGCACTCCTTACGCTGCGATTTACCTTAGATACTGGAAAAATTGGAAGTGTGTGTATTTCTCTCATCGAAGCGGTGTTTGATTGCCGCGGGCTTCGAAGAACACGGCTTCGGTACGGAAGCCGTGTTGCTCGATGGCCACGCGTTGTGAGTCAAGCCGCTTGACCTACGACAACCCGCGGCCGCAAGCACACCATCACTGTTAAGAATATTTTTTTCAAATTTATTTACTAGTGTTCTTCTTAGCGTGTCGACTCGGGCGAATTATATTTGTGTTACTAGTGTTATACCTACTCGTTAGGATTTCACTACTTCCAATCTAATGTTCCAATCCAAATAGGGTTTTTCGAATAAACATTGCGAAGCCATTTAAAACATATACCTATTGGCTTATGCAACTTGGACGGACGGACTCCTTCTTGAGTCCGTCCGAGGAGGCCAGACCTTTATAGCTAAAGGATTTCTGTTGGATTTAAACAACGCGATGCGGTGCCGCTATGGAGGAAACCGAGTACAGTTTCACATGATAAGACACGCATGTAGTACTAAAAATGCAACTAAAAAAACTGCAATGTTCAAAATTGTAATAATTTATTGAGACGGATTTTTTCATACAATCAAATACTTGAGGTAGATACATTGGAATGACTGCTTTGCATATAGTATAATATACATTTATCTGCTAAGTATTAAGGGGACACACTAGGCACAGTAGCGACGCCAATCATTTTATTCCTAATACTTTACAAATAGAAAGAAATTCAAGAATGTAATTCATATAAGCCTTAGTAAATAACCCGAAGTATTTTTGGAATCATGTTTAATTTTACCAGAGTCAGTGAGAATTATGAGAATCAGATTAATTAGGCGGTAATAACTATTTCTCTGAATGACTGATTCTCATATATTAAAACATGATTCCAAAATACTTCAGGTTATTTACTAAGGCTCATATGATTTACATTCTTGAATTTCTTTCTATTTGTAAAGTATTAGGAATAAAATGATTGGCGTCGCTACTGTGCCTAGTGTGCGGCCTTAACAAAATCAGCATTCACATTACAAAATAGGGTAAATTACTTCTGGCAGCAGGGAATCGCTGTTTCATATGCATCTATCCTTTTCAATCACTCAGAACTGCTAATTACTAGAGCGAGAAAGAGAGACAATACGCGGCTGAATCAAGCACGTTATAATTATATTAATAGAAGGACTGAGTACCCATAATAACTTTTGGTATAGAAAAAGACGAAAATACTACAGGTTGCTGTCCCGCTCGCACACATGCAATTGTATAAAAACTATAGATTTAGTCAAGAGTATAGTATATATAATTATGTGTGAGCGGGGGACACCACCATGTAGTATGTTCCGCCTCACGGTCAACCATAAATGTTTTTCTATTTTTAGAGCTATTTTTAGAGCAATAAGGGCTAACATCTTAGATCAAGGAGAAAGCGCTTACTATATTAGAGGGCAGAATCGACGATTCCGTCTCTTTTTCTCGCTCTAGATATGACGGTTCTGCGTGAAAGAAAAAGATTGAAAACATAGGAAAGTGCGATTGCGTGCACCTAGATGTAGCTCAACTCTTAACATTATATCTAAAATATTCGAACCATGTTTATAGTATTTA
The DNA here is from genome assembly GCA_963082605.1 of Rhodophaea formosa. Taxonomy (NCBI): domain Eukaryota; kingdom Metazoa; phylum Arthropoda; class Insecta; order Lepidoptera; family Pyralidae; genus Rhodophaea; species Rhodophaea formosa. The sequence goes on along the minus strand of OY720224.1, from coordinate 16,272,160 downwards.
TCACAGTTTTGGAATTATTTCAATTCAAGCTTATAATTTTAAATAAAAAAATTAACAAATTAAAGTACTTATCAATTTAAGTACTAACAATTATAAGAAATCTAGCAAGAAACATTAAATTATGGCACGCAAATCACACTTAAATTCAGTTTCATCACATAATATTACATAACAAGTATTTAGATAAAAATAAGCAAATAACAACCCCCAGGCAGTACTTAAATGTCGGCATCCCTCTTAGAATACAGATACGCAAGAAATAAAAGTAAAAAAAAAACGCATACTTTGTTTTTTTTTTTTTACTTTTTGAACGGTTCTGTGTTCAATTGGTGATTTGATGCCGAGTTTAATTTTGGGGGTTTAAGGTGGCCCTTCCCCGACTGACTATCGTCAACGCAAGCATGGTCGAAAAGCTTGTTCCGTCCAGCGCAATGTCAGATAAAGAGGCAAAGCGAAAAGAGCCCCTTGCCCTCGTCTCCCACACACCTCTTACTGCCACATGGAAACAACCTAGTGAGTACGCAAAGACATTGAACGAAAAATTGTGTGCGGAAATTTCATTAAACTTGTTTCAAGAAATACGTGTTTATTGGTAAGCCTTACAAGTTTATGAAAAAAACCTTGTACATTTAGAATGTTCATTACATTTGCGAGGTTTCTAAATAAATATTTTATTTACTGTTACAATTAATGAGTACATTATAAACGCCCAAAGTTCACATAACATTTGTGCAAAAAAGCGGATTTTTGGAGGCTAATACTGAAGTTGTTTTTCCAAATTTTGATTTTTCGTTTTGATAGAAACCTAGATATAGTGCACAAGATACCTATTAGTGAAAAATCTTTAAAGAATGATTTGTCACACCGCCATAATCACGTACGAGCGTTTGTATGAAAAGATAGACGGGTTGGCCGCCCTTAAGAATTAACCCGTAAACCAAAATCACTGATTTCAGATAACTAACTTATGAAGACTAACCTGTGCTCGAAACCGTAACGTCGAAGTTACGCGTATAGGACGATATAACAACTTAGTTATTGGCGCAAAATATCAGTACCGAATTAAGAGTCCCACGTAACGCCGCAATCCCATACAAATGTAGTTTGGTTTTAGTTTTACAACAGTTAAGCCAATCTCAACCAAATTTCGTACATACGACCGGATAAGGCATATTGATGTTTATAATCAGATTTCAATTTTAAAAACAATACCTATACAAAATTACAGCGAGTACAATTTTTCAACTGTTGTAAAACTAAAACCAAACTACGTTTGTATGGGATTTCGGCTTAACGTGGGACTCTTTAAGCTATAACAATGACATCATTATGAATAGTATTAAAAATTAAAAAATACTGAGAAAATGAACTGTTCATCTTGTTTACAACTGTTTGTTTTACCCAATTTCTAAAGAAAGTCCCTTTTAACTTTGACATACTACCTACATCATACATGTGTATAGCTAAGGACAGGGAAAATTGGAACTAGTTCGCTAAGAGCTTGGCTCTTTGAGAAAACAAATAAATCAACAAAAAGCTTACCTACAGTATTAACGACTGATTTAGTTTTGGTATAAAATTCGTTTCATTACAAAACTTTGGCACTACTACTATAATTCTTTGATCTTTTAATTGTACAAACTAGAGAGACGGACGAAAATAATAAAGTACTTAATACAATAAAGTGTATCAAATACATACAAGTACAAAACGATTGCTACATTTGACTTACAAGGATGGCCATTTGGCCATATACAAATTTGTGGCTGTTTGATATTCTTATAGGTACTTAGTTGACGCACATTAGGCAACCAAACAAGCATAAAACAATTCATGTAATAAAAGTAGTATTTAAAAAAAAACCCGACCACCCTTCCTATTTTGATACGTAATCCTAATTGTCGAAATGCATCCAGCCGTTTGGAAGATACGAGGTTATAAAGAGATTTACAAAACACACATTATCTCTTCTTAGCAGTTGGGTAAAAAGTAGCTTAAAGCGACGACAGGTTCTGAAGTTACCTTTCTTAAATATTATAAACACTTCAAACAAATTGCAAAATACATTTTCTAAAAATGCTTTGAAAATTTTCAATTGATTACAATACTTAAAAAAAATAACAACATGCCTAGTTTTTGGTTTTTCATTTAATTCCACAAATATTACGCTTTGTGATGATGTACAATTCAGGGCAAGGTAAATACGTGACCCCCCTTTACAAACAGCTTTTAAACTTTAGGTGACTCAGGTTTACCTGTCCCTGACTGTACCAGAGTTGTAATCTAGTAAAAACTATGAATAAAATTAAATATTGTCAAGTAGGTACAGTCCAAATCAAACTTTATAGCGGCTGCTCACTGCTTGTACGCGCCCCGCCTCCCCGCGCAGACCTAATTTTGTGTACTACGCTAAGACTCGCGCGATGTTCCAAGCCGCCATATAGTTTGATTCGGACTGTAATTCACAAATAGAATAGAGGTTGATTGTAAAATAATGAGATCAAACATTCATTTATATGCGAAAGGAACAAATATAGATTTAAAAAAAAAATATATATATAAACTGGTTTAATTCGACTGTAAAAATCGTATTTTTGTTAACAAGTAGCAATAGAGACAAAGCCACATCTCTAATTAATTTTGCAAATCGTTAGCTACCTACCGATTTTCATTCCTCATTCCACATTATATGTACAAAAATATATGTAGATTCTTAAATCTATACAAATGGACTGGTTAAAGTACCCTGTAGTATTATTTAGCAGTTATTCAACAATAATCTAACTAAATGACACATAAGGTCTTCATTTTTGAGATTCTCATTTGTGTAATCAATATAACATACCATTGTATGTATACTTTAAGCGGTGCTATATTAAAAAATACTAAACTTATTAAACCGTTTTTGTTAACATAGAAATAGAAGTTATCAAATCACAGATTTGAACCATGTTCAGTTTAGTACTAAACCAACATTATAAAATAATAGCTTCGATTTAATTGAATTAATCAAAGTATAAAGAAACATAGTTTTCAATGGAGATGCTGGAATATATTAAAACTTACTAGAGTTAATTCATTATAGAAACCCAGCTTTCTCACGTTTTATTTTCGTCGGATTCGCTGACTATCAGTGCTTTGAGGGAAGCGACACCGTCGTGTCGCCCATAAAACTCGCCCCGACGATGGTCTTCGTAACAGATCGAAACTAGTCGGCGGATCCGACGAAAATATAACGTGAGCAAAGCCGGGTTTCTTTAATAAGATGCTAGAATTAAAAATTACCAAGACTAACACCACGTTATTATAAAACGAGTACTACTATTAGTGACTGGTAGGTAACCATTATCCAACCAAGATAAATTGACAGTGTCGCTTACCAAATGTTGCCTTATTTTGGCCGCATAAAAACCAGGTACTAAACTTAGGCCTTGTTTTATAATAAATTATTTTGGTATTTTATACTTTAGACTGTATCAAAAATATGTTTGTGAGTTTGTTTTTAAGCATAAATTCAAAAACTATTAGGTGGATTCAAAATTTCTTTCACCCGTAGAAAGTTACATCATCAGAAGGACTAAGTTGTTTCAACCCACAGATCTCTTCAGTACTTCTTTGTTTCCACTGACACCGCGTCCGTTTTCAGAGACTTCTCGATGTCGTCCACACACGAAGCTGGAATTAGTGTGCCTGTAGAAAAAAACGTAAGATATGATCATATGACAAATAACGATAAAGTGGTATTTTCAATAATATGGTACAGGTACAGGTAGACAGTTATTCCATTTTTCAGAGAATTAGGCGTAACAAACAAAGAAACTACGAATAAACTCACTTTCGCATTATTATAATATTATGTGGGATACAATTTTTTTTATAAAATATTTTTTTTATATGGACATTTGCGACTAGGGGGACACATTTTGCTACGAAGCTGGTGGATCTTTGGGAACAGTATTATACTTAGACTCACCGACAATCCTGCTGGCGTTCAGGGTGCGCACGCGCACGACCTGCATCCGCTGGAACTCCAGCTTGTCCCACACGGCCAGCACAGAGCCTGCCAGCACGTAGTAGATACGCTCGCGGAGACCCCACTGAAATACACAAAAAGTTACACTCAAATGTTATTGGTCCGGGCCATAGGCTCGATGAAATGGCAGGGGGCAGGGCTAATATTATTAAATTTTATCATTATTATCATCAAGTCTTATAATATTTTACCATTGAATTTCATTCTTAAAATGATGATGACAAAAATACAGAAGCCAGCCTAACTTGCAGCCAGACGTGCAGGACTTGAAGAGGGCGTGCGAGCACACAGTCTTGGCCTCGAGGTGGTTCCTGCTCCACAGGGTCTCGGCCTGTCCCCTGAGAGGTACACAGGCTATCATACCTTGCAGCCGGGCGTACAGGTCCTGAAGAAGGCGTGCGAGCAGACGGTCTTGGCCTCGAAGTGGTTCCTGCTCCACAGGGTCTCAGCCTGCAGCATCCAGTTGGCGCCGCTGAGTTTTTGGTATTTTCTCTCGATGTCTGCCAACGGCTCAGCGCGCTGTAGGCCTGTGCCGGGCCTTGGAGAAACATAATCAATCAATCAGTATACTTTACTTGCGTATATGAGTACAAATGCGTTAATATAAAATGTCAGAACTTGTCAAATATACATAAAAATTGGTATTTGCGGTGAAGATTTATAAAATGGTCAAGTGCGAGTCAGACTCGCGCAATGAGAGTGCCGTACGTTCGAGCCAAAAAAAGGGCAAAAAGTCACGTTTGTTGTATAGGAGTCCCCTTTAAATATTTATTTTATTCTGTTTTTATTATTTGTTATGTATGATAGCGGCAACAAAAATACATCATCTGTGAAAATATCGACTGTCTAGCTATCACGGTTTATGAGATACAGCCTGATGACAGACAGACAGACAAACCGACATCGAAGTCTCAGTAACAAGATCCCGTTTTTACCCTTTGGGTACGGAACCCTACAACAGCGTGCGTAAAAGTCATGATGATGATGATGATGGTGGTACTGACCGGTAAGTCTGCCCGCGCTCGCCCACGTACAGCAGGATGTTGCGCCGGTGGCCGCAGCCCTGGCGCGCCACGTAGAAGCTGCCAGACTCTGCGTTGTACTTGCGGAGAGCTGAATCCCAGTCCATTCCTCTCTAAAGATATAATACACTTGTGATTTGAATGTGTAACTACTTTTAAAATTTCGCGCTGCATGATTAAGGCCGCACACTAGGCACAGTAGCGACGCCAACCATTTTATTCCTAATACTTTACAAATAGAAAGAAATTCAAGAATGTAAATCATAATCAGTAAGAATTACGAAAATCAGATTACCGCCAAAAACAGCCGTTTTTGGCGGTAATCACTATTTATCTTAATGACTGATTCTCATAATATTAAAACATGATTCCAAAAATTCTTAAGGTTATTTACTAGTGCTTATATGATTTACATTCTTGAATTTCTTTCTATTTGTAAAGTATTAGGAATGAAATGATTGGCGTCGCTACTGTGCCTAGTGAGCCCCCTTAATTTAATACTGATTTGAATGTGTGTTTGCATTGAATAGACTCCGAAACTACTCGACCGTTTTCAATAATCTATCATCTGTAGAAAGCTAATTAATCTGCGGGTGACATAGGTTACAACTACGCGAAAATGAATTTCGTGCATAATGCTTTTCTGATAATCTCTAGACTCAGAATTCATCAGGGCTTTTTTTCTCCAATGCAGGAGCACGACCCTCTCTGTTCTGCCAGAGCCATATATTAGCCAGAGAAGTCAAGAGTATTTGGCCTACATTCTCCACGCTGGCCAGACGGGTTGGAGAGGTCTCTTTGATGTTTATAAGTTTTGTTAAGCTTGTGTTTTCTAAGTCGCCTTTTACGACATCCACGGGAAGACTTGGAGTAGTCCTATTCTACTCTGCCGGGAATCACACAGCCCTAAGACTGTTGGTTCTAATCCTGCCCGCGCGAAAGTTTTTCCAATATCTAATAGGAGATAATACTGCAATGTTCTCCCGCCAGAGGGCAGCATTAGCAGAGACAGTAAACAAAAGTTTGACATTGACAAGTATGTCAAAGTCGTAATAAATTGCCTTTATTTTACATCCAAATACGCAGCACAAATACATTTTTATATTTAAATACTCATAGGAGTATTTTATAATTCAATTAATAAAGAAAAAATGTATAATTTTACAAATGAATTGCGACTTTGACATTTTCAAGTACATACTTTTCAGTGTCAAACCTCTTTTACTGTATGTGCTAGTGGTGCACTCTGGTGGCACAGCTTTCAGTAATATGTCCTATTTCTTAATCCTAACTAATATTATAAATGCGAAAGCTTAGATTAATAATTGGTCTCCGCGCGCTACGACTAGATACCGTCGGCGTACCTGAAAAATGCGGCAACAAACACTACGCCGTATTCGGCGTACCCGCGCCAGTGACGTTACAAGCGTTAAGTGAGGTAGACGTCAAGATGATTTTTCTAATTTTTGTTTGAAACCTTAGCATAATGCCGGTTTGTGTAGTCAAACTGTGTAAAAATAATACTACAAGAAACAAGAAAAATATTAGCATCACATACCATCAGTAAGTCAGTATTGTATAAATCGTCATAAACACGGTAAAATAATATAACCCTAAAATTGGCGCGGAGTACCGCTTTGTGACACACAACAATATTGAGTTGCCGCATTCAGAAACCTGTTTTTTCTTCATAGCGCGGTATCTAGTCGTAGCGCGCGGAGACCAATTATTAATCTAAGTGCGAAAGTAAGTTTGTTTGTTTGTTACGCTTTCCCGCCGTATCTGTTGAACCGATCATCATGAAATTTTGCATACACATAGGTTAGGGTACCGAAAAGGACATAGGCTATAATTCACGCGGGCGAAGTCGCGGGTAACAGCTAGTTTAATATAAGTGTAGGGTGTAGTAAAGATGAGTAGAAGTTATGTGCGGCTGGCAATGGAAGTAAGTTGATGTAGAGTTGAATGGAAGCTGGAGTTAATTTGATTTGAGAGTGCGGGGAGAAGATCACCAAACAGCTGTTTCACTGTAGTATATTAGTTAAGTTAGTACAAGTTATAGATTTGGCACTTCCGTTCCCTATGTGTCTGTCGCGTAGTAACTGCGAATGCACTGTGGCTATAATATAAAGCGCGGCATCAGCAAATTCATGTATTCATGTAATAAGTATATTACGTAAAAGATTGATATTAGAAAATCTCACGTCAACGAGCATGGTGTGTAGCTGCACGGGCGCGAGCCCCGTGGCGTGCTGCCTGAGCACGCACAGCGTGGACACGCAGCGCGCGCCTTTTACGTCTACGATGCCCTGGTCGAACGATCCCTTGCGTTTGGCTGGAAAGCGATATCACATCATGACTAGCATGGCCACATTCCCCTCCATCCCTTCATTTCCCTCCCAGTACATATTTGCGAATATCATGCATGTGCGTCCTTCATTTATTTAAAAGGAATTGTGATATTCATAGTAGGAACACAAGAAATATAGATAAATTAGCAACTCCAGCATTGCGGCTGCAGAAAACCATGGGTTCATTTCTGGGTCTTTGAATACGCTTCTATAATAGAATTCCCAATGAATTGTTAGAACTATCGTTTATTAAATTTAAGACTGCTGTTAAAAAATCTGCTAATAAAAAAGGCATATTACTGTATGTTTATTAAATGTATGTGTATACTTAATAACTGTTATGTATTATGCCTTTCAAGCACATAGATGACAAATACTGAACTGAGTTTCTTTCGGCGTATTCTTCTCGGCAGTGGTCTTTCCAAAACGCTAGTAGTTTTTCGATTTTGCAAATATAAAATAATAATAATAACAAGAAAGATAAATGACGTTCAAAAAGTGATACATGTGATCCAAAATTTGGATAAAAACTATTCATTTCATTTCACAGAGGGGGTTTTTGGAATCGATTTTCCCCTCGGCGGCGCCACTGTGTCAAGAGATATTTTTGACAGGAGTTGTCAAAATCCACCAATCATAAAACTGAACATTGGTGGATTTTGACAGAAACTATCAAAAATAGCTCTAGATATAGTGTGGGTGTTTATTTTTAAATATTATATCAAAATCTGTCTTAAAATACTGTATAGCACACTTTCAATCTGATATTCAGTCAAGTACCATGCTCGCTCAATGATCCAAGTTGGATGGGGAAATCCATTTTAAAAGTTTGAAAGAGTAAATAATAGTAGATTGTTGCACTGAGCAGAAAGTAAGTTATTGCTGCACGAGTGTTTATTTGGAGCCCGAGCGCTAGCGAGGGCTCTAAAAAGCACGAGTGCAATTTAACTTACTTAATGCGAGGTGCATAATCTGCTTTTCTTTCAACTACTGCAATAAAAGTAGTTGAAAAATAAAACTGAAGACAAATTACAATAGTTAAAAATTTGTTGTTCACATTCCCGCTTTTTTTCTTTATGGCCAGTATTTTTTTTTAGGCAAGGCAATACACACGTCCCTTTGTTAACTCCATACGGCCGTTAGGTTGGCCAACCTTCTTTATGACAGGTGACAACTATTGTTCACGATTTAAAAAAACTAAACAGTGCAGTAAAGGATTTCCATACATTTTTGCTGCACTAGAGCAGCAAAAATGTATGGAAATCCTTTACTGCACTGTTTAGTTTTTTTTTTACTTCTAGTGCAGCAAAGTTCCGCTTTGTGCTGGATATGTAGTGCAGTTATGATAGAATTGCAGCGTAGTTGGAAGAAAAAATATTACCATAATATCTTGTTTCGCTATAAAGCACCTTCTGTTATTAGACCACTACAATAAACGCAAAATTTAATATAGCTGTAATAAGACATTACGACTCGAAAAGAAGAAGAAGAATATAGCTCTCAACCTCAACAAAGTTCTCATGCGTCCCGCACAATTTGCCGAACAGTGACGTCACGATTCACTAGCATTTTCTGGCATGCGTATTGGTATCGCCCAAAAAATGGGATTTTGGCTTGTACAATTTTGTTTGCCGATGTGTCTAATTCTGGGAACGTAAAAAATAATGAAATAAACGCAATCAAGCCAGCGACTTTGAATATAAACTGAGGTAGACATGCCCTCCTCTAAGAAACAGACGTTTATAAGCAATCGTGGGTTCGATTCCCACGGGGAGGGTACTTTGTTAAGTTGTTTCCAGTTTTGCTAAGTCATTGCAGGCATGAATCACCTGATTGTCTGATAAGAGAGATGATTCCGTGCTTCGGAAGGCACGTTAAGCCGGTGGTCCCGGCTGCCATGTGGTTGTCGTTAAAGGAACCACGTCAGGCCGTGAGGCGGTTCAGAAGAACTCTGACACCAGGGTGTGCATGGTCGACTGACCGTGTCACCTACACGAAATGATGATGATGATAAGCAATCGTGTCACGTGACATGGCCGGCGTCTTCACGGGCTACGGCACAGAGTATAGGTGTGAGCTAAGCGCAACAGTGTTAATTACCTCCCTATGAACGCTTCAGAATTTGGTACGTACGGCTCGTGTTCCTCAGTTTATATATAAGTCTTTGGAAAAAAACCGTACTAAAAATAATTCATTTAAATTTAATTTTATCCATGTTTCTCCTACCTTCTTCCGTGACCATGGTGAGGTTGTCGACGAAGTACTTGAACAGGCAGTTCTGCAGCTTCACGGGCACGCCCAGGATCCGGTTGAGGAACTTGCTCATGTTGCAGCTTTGGTCCTGTGACAGTGGCGAATGGCTTCCTATTATTAGTGTGTACACGACTTACGTGATTCTACATTAAATTAGCATTTTTTTATAATATTGGTACAAAATTTAATGGTTGTGCCAAATACGCTTGCTAAGCAAAGTATTTTTAATTTTAAAATATAGAAATAGATTTGATGTAACTGACAACTCTTTGCTGAATTACAAAAAACTTTACTACTCTATTTTGGCAATGAAGCACCTCATAGTAAATATTACGATGCCTTACGTGAGTGAAGAATCGGTGTTAAAGGTGCCATTTTTGACATAGTGTAGAAAAAGCTTATAACTTAAAATATATTTAACTTCAGTAGTGTCTAAACACCGTTGTACTTAATTTAGACACTTTAATATAGTCATTATTATAATGCGATTTACGAAGAAAAGTCATCTCGACGCACTATTGCCGCATTTTATCACTTAATATAAGGTCACATCACAACTACAAAAAATTCCTGTACCAACTTTTGTTAACTATATCATTCATTTCAAAATTTTAGCTGGTACTATCCGTAGACTCACTTGGATGGCGTAGGGCCCTTCGTCCGGGTCTATGAGGCCAACGTTCTCGAGCGCCTGCCGCGCCATCTTCAAGAAGTCCTTGTAATCCGTGGGCGCGTCCACTCGCTGGTGTCCTCCGCGAACCGCTTGTAACAGGGCTAGCAGAGCCTCTTTACCTGATTACAAAATGATATCAATAGGCTTGTTTCATCATCATCATCAGGTCCTAATTAGTCTCCACTGCAGGAGCACGACCCTCTCTGTACTACCAGAACCATATATTAGCCAGGGCAGTCAGAGGATTTGGCCTACACTCTCCACGCTAGCCAGACGGGTTGGAGAGGTCTCTTTGATGTTTATAGCTATGTTTAGCTTTTGTTTCCTAAGTCGACTTTTACGACATCCACGGGAAGACTTGGAGTGGACCTATTCTACTCTGCCGGGAACCACACGGCAAAGGCTTGTTTCCTAAATAAATTATTTAAAAAAATAGTGCGTCTGGTAAACAGGTATGGTACGGGCATGTTATGCGGAGGGAAGAGAGCCATATTACTAGAAAAGTACTAAATATGAAAGTTACTGGAAAAAAAAAATAGAGGCAAGCCAAAGAAAACATGGTGAGAACGAGGATATGGGGAAAATGAAGGTGACGAAGGAGATGGCTAGAGATAGAGCAAAATGGAAGAAGCTTACATGCTGTCCCGACCCCACATAAAGTGAGATAAGGAGAGGAAGAAGAAGAAGTCCGTCAGGTTATTTATAAAAAAAATATTAGACACGTCTTATTTCTTTTGTAAATCAAACAAAAAATGATAAAGATATAATAGTATTGTCCCTCGACATTCCCTTAAAGGTGTGACTTAGACCGTCAATATGAACAGTTTAGAGGCTGATTTCCTCCTACACTTGATGATAGTGTAAGCTGATTGCTCTTGATGGTGTGGGGGAAGAGATCCACCCAGGTTGAGTACTAAAAATAGTCTGATTTATTGAATGAAAATGATATTGATGGTCGCGCGTAAACGGCTGAGTCGACATCTGCCTGACCTACTCAAAATATGATTGTGCGATAGTTCGTACAAACAGCTTTTCCAATGCTGGGAACTCGGATTTTTTTTTGACTTTTCCATACAAATTAACCCGGGCGGCTGAACACTTATATGTAAATTTCGAAAATATTTTTGAGTTCCTAGCACTAAACCCATGGGAAAAGTTGTTCATATTGACGGTCAGAGTCACCCTTTTCTGTCGAGGGCAAATTTGCACGATGTAGATTAGGCTTAAAAAGCTGTCCTATCTTGCTTCGGAACATCACAATCACACATACATTCTAAGAGCATAAATGAAAAGTACTGGGAGTCCATTTTTGATCTAATAGAATCAATCCACTACTCATTATGAAAACACGGCTTTACTCACGTTTTATTACGTCGGATCTGCCGACTAGTTTCGGCCTGTTACGAAAACGTGAGTAAAGCCGTGTTTTCATAATGAATTTATCTCGCGTAAGTTTTAATATTATTAATCCACTACTCGTTGTGACGTCAGCACTCGGTTCGTATTCATATGTGAATAAAATCATCAAGCGGGCCTGTTTTTACGTATTTTTGAACCGTGCGAATGGTTCTATTGCTTAGAGTTGCCAGCAAAAAAAATCAATCAGCAAAAAAAATTCAATCCGACAATCGGATGGTTTGCCATTTTAGGTACAGTGTCTTTAATTCTAGGGGAATTTGATTGTCTTTAGGCAATTGTTTTTCGTAATCTTCTTTCGTAGAAAAACCAGTTAAATATGAACAAGATATACTATATGTTTACTATAGACGAAGTCTTCTCAGTAAATGGCGTAATAAAAATAAAATTGCGAATTGTACAAAAGCCTTCTTATTTCTTAGTTATGTTTTCTGATTTTCTTAATACAGTGACTAAGGCATATCTAGGGGGGTTTTTATTGCAATTTCTTTGAAAATCTTAATTTTTTTTAATGTAGGTGTTAGGAATTTCTTATTTTTTAAAAGGAAACGCTGCAATCGGATCGGAATCAAATCGGACGTATATTCCCACTTTTTGTAGACAGTTGTGGCAAAAACGCTAGGATCCAAGGACGAGAATTTAAGAAAAAAATAAAAATTTGGTCAAAGTAAAATTTGACATTTTGCACGCGTAGTCCGTTCCGAGAGGCCTGCGGCGACCAATCGGAAAACCCATTCGAATAATGATTCAAAAATAGAGCCAATTAATATTCACCACGCGGAAACTTGACAACGAGTGGCGGATCGATTCTCTTGGTTGAAAAATTGACTCCCTGACTGGTTGTAGACTCACCATACTTGTTGTCGATGTTGAACTGGCTGAGATCCCTGGTCTCCGTGGCCCTCCTGTCGCCATGCGTCAGGGCTCCGAGAGACTCCAATCTCTTGGCCACGGTGGACGCGAACCTCCTCTCGCCCGCCAGGTCGGAGATGAGGAACACGTACTCTGGCGCGTTGACCTGGTTGCAGCGATGCGTGCGCCCGAACTGCTGGATGGCACGGTCGGCCGACCACGGCAGTTCTATGGTTATGTGCACGCGACGGCGCTGGTTTTCAACTCTAAAAAGACGAATGTGATGGATGGACGGATCCAATTTTTTTCGCGCAGAATTTTCAGTTTATTTTCTGATTTCTGTCTCGGACGTAAAGATGCATAATGCTTGCTATACTTATAAAATCTAATCAGAATATAAACTGAAAATTCATTCCACCAGTAGCACCTACTTTCGGGGGATCGTGGGAGCGTTTAGTGCATTCAACTAATGCCGCATAGTAAGAGTGACACTTCACCTATAACTACAAAGACGTAATTCTATTAATGTAATTATTATTCCCGCTCCCCTGACGCTTTTTATTGCTGATATGGTCTAAAACTTAATGAATAAACAACAACTTCTCAATGACAGCTGTAAAAACGTCAAGGTTCTAAGTGTTGACTCATTTTGTTCTGAGAATAGTTACCAACCAGGTACTTAAGTTAGGCCTCGTTTTATAATTAAAAAAAAAAAATGATTGTTTAGTATTTTATCGTTGGTGTCGACGTGTCTGGCTCTTCGCCTACCTTCTGTCGCTCTGCAGCGAGATGCCGCTGGACGCCGCCTCGGAGATGACGGCGATCACCTTGTCGCCGTTCATGAACCGCTGCTTCTCCAGCACGTTGAGCGTGTCGAGGGTGGCGTCTCCGTCGCAGCGGCTCTCGTAGTAAACCTGCTGTTGGCCGTTCTCCGTTGATTTTACTAGGCGGCCTTTACGACCGGTCATCTAGGACAAATAAAGGTTTACTGATGTAGCATGGTTTGATTTATTAAACCCCATTGCGCTAAGTTACGCTTACAACGACCTATCCAGAGAACACGGAATGTCGTTATGAAAATTTTTGCTCAAAAATCGTAAAAATATCCCACTGTGGTGTGATATGGTGTCATAATTAAAGTAAAACGGTATATAAATGAAAGTAGGTAAAAAAAACTGATTTTTGCATTTCCAAAATCATGTTGAAACCCTTTGGTTCCCCTCCCCCCCTGATACGCTTGTTCGTATGTAATCTCTAGTAACGCGCGAGCGACCGCGACCCACATTATATTAGCCAGAGCAGTCAGAAGATTTGGCCTACACTCTCCACGATGGCTAGATGGGTTGGAGGCAAACAAAGCTTACATTAAAGAGTGCTCCTCTTTGATGTAAGCTTCGTTTAGCTTGTGTTTCCTTAGTCGCCTTGTACGACATCCACGGGAAGACTTGGAGTGGACCTATTCTACTCTGTCGGGAACCACATGGCACTTGAGAAATTTTAAAAGCTCTGATTACTGAACAGAAGGTAGAAAACTTCAGAAAATAACTGACCTCTGCGACTTTCTCTGCGCCGCCCAACTTGTCCACCAGGTCGTCGAGCATGTTGCGCGGCAGGCGCTTGCCGAGCTCCTCTATCTTGGTGAGGATCGTCTGCTGCATTCTCGTCACTGCAATGACCATAAGCTTCTTCAAAAATGACATTTTTGTGACAAGCTTTTGATAATAATACATACAGTTTTCCATGTTAAGCAACCCGGGGCACAGTCCCCAACTGAATGCAGTGGCATAAAAATATGTTGAGCTCCTCCGTGCTTCGAAAGGCTCGTTAAGCCGTTGGTCCCGGCTGTCATCGCTGATGGCAGTCGTTAAGCTATGTCAGAAGCCTTTAGGCAGCTTGAAAAAGTGTTGGCCACTTACACACACGAAAAATAAAACAAACAAAAGTTTTCCATGCTGGTTTGGGAGAAAAGGAAAAACATAGAATATACCAGCTGCTTTTCTTATCGCGCAGACAGTAAAAGCCGGTCAAGGGATTGGACGAAAATCTGAGGAATCTTGAATCACGTCAATAGGCGATGCGGCTATCACTATTTTGATTCCGCTTTTCACCTTAACGCCCACTAACACGCTAAACGTGACTTTTGGTTTTTATGAGCATGGGCTCTGTCTACCCTGCAAGGAATAAAAGACGTGATTTTTTGTGTGTATGTATGTGTCGAGCTTCATATTGTTCACAATTGATTTTGATTCATTTGATTTTTCTTGGAAAGCACTTCAGTGAATGAATCCAAACAACTTTTATCTTCTTGAGAAGTGCTTCCTCTACCACTGTTTTGGTCAGGGGTGCCATCCTCAACTGCCTGTCCGGTGGTTGCAGGTATGGTATCGGTTACGGCTTATTCCCAATCCATCCAGACATATAGCTTCCCAAATACCTTTAACCCATTCCCCAGTCCAACGAACTCCTACCATTCCATGGCTTAAAAAACAGTTTCGATGGACAGCAACATTGGAAACGATATATAACAAACCATCTGCGCTCTTCAACCTGTTTTCCAAGCGTGGTGAGTATGGCAAAAACCTTCCATGACGAAAATATTTGAAAGAGGCCTCTGTCCAGCTGTGGACTGCTTGTGGCGGGGATGATGATACATTTGTAAATGTATTTAAATACAATTAATTTAATACGGTTTTATCGCGTTTATTATATTATTTATATACCCAACCTTTCGTACAGTTTACAGTGTTCGTGGTCGCAGGTAGACTAAGTTGATATTTGTCTAGTATTTTATAAGAACTGCAAAATCTAACGCCTAAAATATTTATTGATAACGAGTATGATTTAATGTATGATGATATGATGTAAATATGATTTTGACGAGCTCCGTGGCGCAGCGGTCAACACGCCTGCCTGCGACACGAGGTCCCGGGTTCGATTCCCGGTCAGGTCAAGATGGAAAATGATCTTTTTCAGATTGTCCTGGGTCTTGGATGTTTATCTATATAAGTATCTATTATAAAATATAGTATCGTTGAGTTAGTATCCCATAACACAAGTCTCGAACTTACTTTGGGGCTAGCTCAATCTGTGTGATTTGTTTGTATATATTTATATATATGTAAGTATGTATATATAAATATATACGTTCCAGATGTACACAGCATTGGCTCACGGTGTCTGAAGGTCTTGTAATCTTCTGCTTAGCTTGAGATTTAATTAAATGAATGACTGGAACCCAAGCTGGTGGTAACTGCCAACCATCCTCTCTATTGAAATTGGGATGGTTTAATAATACAATAGCCGATTAAACCGTATTAAATTAATTTTATTTAAATGTAACAATCGCGAAAACATAAGAAAACATTTTGGAATGTAAGCAAAGTTAAGCTTCGTACACACTGAGGCGAATACCGCGCGGGACGCGGGACGCGATTCGCTCGCGCCGATTGAGTCATATAACTAGTATGGACTGGACGTGTCCACACTGACGCGAATAGTCGCACGCGCTGCAGCAAAATATATGCGGGATCTTCGCGGGATAGTCCCTGATTATTTGAAATGCCGTTAAACCTTGAATTCTTTTTACGAAAAGTAAAAGAATACAAGATTTTATACGACCTCAGCCACCAAGATTATAAAAATAATAGGAAAAAAAAACCGGTCAAGTGCGTGTCGGGCCACGCGCAGTGTAGGGTTCCGTAGTTGCGAATGACCACTTTAAGTTCACACTGTTCACACTCGCTTTTCACACACAACCAAAAACATAATGAAAATTGTATAAAATTTTACATTATCGAGTACATTTTATAAGTTGGTTGCCTATAACTTTTTAGTTTGTACTTACTACTCAGCTCTGATAGTTTTCCTTTCAATTTCAGTATATATACTACGGCTGTAATTTTTTTCACGTATCCATATATAACGGTTTAACAGATACATAGAGGGGGGGCACTTACTTCTAACAAAAATTTGCACTTTAAAACCAAATATTTCGGAAACGGATCCCTAAAGCGAAAAATGGTGTTTACAACCTCACAATATTTTTTAAAGACCTATGTCTATTCAAACCCATCTTCTTTCCCACTTCTACCCTATATGCAGAATGTAATGTGCTTACAGTACGGCAACTTTATATTCTTACCTCCGTCCTCAAGCAGCACAGTGAAAAATTACCTACCCCTATCTCTTCACGGTCATCTCGCCGTCCTCCTGCTTTTGCCCTGCCACCTTTAAATACAGTTTTCACTCATCGCTTTTTTTGTTTCCAAGGCCCTTTCCTATACAATAAACTCAATCGTTCTTTGGGACTCTCACTCTTATCTAAATTTATTTGCAAAAAGAAGGTCACCGAATTCTTACAATCTCTTAACTATTCTGACACTGAAAGTTTAATCCTTCCCTTAGTTTAGATAACTATCATAAGAATTATTCGCTTACTCGCTTTCTATTTAGAATAATATGAGCTTAAATAACACCTCCCCCCACACACACATACACAAACAGACACCTATCATACACACACAAACACCTACAAACACAAGCGCACACAGACACATGCACACACACACGCACACACACACACACACACACACACACACACCTATACACACACACTCACACACACACACACACACACACACACACACACACACACACACACACAACACACACACATTCATCACTAATTAATTTATGCATAATTTAATTACATGATTCCGAACGAACTAGCTTAATAATTCTGTTTCTACTTAGCAAGCAACACTTTTTAATAATACAAAACTAGTTTATAGGTTGTAAGTACGAACTCACTTAGATGAGATACTTATTTTTTGTCTTATTTTTGTCTTCTTTTTTTCTGCACATGCCCCGTGTATTACCCAAACCTTTTGTTTTAAATAAAGTCGGATTTCTTATTCGTGAGGGGAGAGGCTGGTGTACTGAGATACAGGCTCTGCTTAGTTCAGACACCAGTCTCTCACAATCTTATCATAAGTATTCAATTTGTACCAAAATTTGTATTTGTGGGTATAGATATAGATTGGAGAGAAAAATAAAGCATTTTTGAATTTGAATTTGAATTGAATTTAACAATACCCAACACGACAGGTTTATAGAGAAAAAAAATATTACTCCCTCTTTACTTGTATGGGAAACGGAAGCTAACCTAAAAAGATTTTTTTCCACATCTTTTTTGGCATGGTTAATATACATATCCATACCAAATAACAGCTTCTTTCTAGTACTTATAGTCTCTGAGTAAAACCGCGGACGGACAGACAGACAGACATGGCGAAACTATAAGGGTTCCTAGTTTACTACGGAACCCTAAAAAAGACAGGGTCTTTTCGTAATGTTGGTATCAAAGTGTGTGAATCTCTCCAAATTCCAAACGTTAAGTTCTCAGCTCATGAATCTATTTTTTTATTTTCTTCCTTAAATCTTGAGATTGTTCTTCAGATAATGCTAATAACAATAAAACCTCAGCTTTGATATCAAATGACATGTTTTCCTACTCAGAAACTAAAAATAATGTCGCGCGATATTCGCCTCAGTTTGGGAGGCTAAGCGAGCGAACGAAACGCGCGTTTTCGCGTCCCGCGTCCCGCGCGGAATTCGCCTCAGTGTGAACGGAGCTTTAGTCAATGACCAGTGACATTAAAGTAGAAAAAAATAAACGTACGTTGCGTAGCGACTGAAGCGATCCTGGGTCGTTCTTTTACGCCAGGAAACTGCGTTTCCACGAGATTTTTGAATACACCCCTGTCAAAAAAAATCAAGTCAAATAAAAAATTAAAAAAAAAAAGATTATTTAATATAGGTCATAAATCTCGACATATATTTAATTTACAACTGAAAACTTGTTGACGTCAGTAATTTACGTATGGCTTTCGAAGCGGAGGGCAGAACAATATATAGATTATTAATCACGCGGGCGAACTCGCGGATAACAAGTAGTATTTAATATAAATTCATGATAAAAGCACCTTAATCTACTCATTGAGGAGCCCGATGCCTCAATTAAAAATCACCAGTGTTGGCCATTTAGACACACGAAAAAAACAAATTAAAAATGTACTCATGACTTTGTCAGGGCCGGGCCAGACTATAACACGATAAAGGAAACTTGATCTTCAATACAAGAGTAAAATGTTATATTTGCAAGGAACATTAGGCTGCCTCGACCAGCATTTTGAAATTATCACGTTATTGTACTTTCATGTTGTCAGGAAGGGCGTTCCAGAGCTGGGTATCCGTGTGGCCGAAATGACATGAGCGATGATATGGGTGTTCGAGCATAGCACGCACATTTGGCCGACCCGTGCCCTACATCATGTAGGGCGCGAGTCAACTGTTTTAACACTATAATTACAACCAAATTAAGTAACAAATTGAGACACTATCGAGCAGCAGCCGAGACACTATTGAGCGGCAGCCGAGAGACTATCAAGCGGCGGCCAAGTGCTGCTGAGCTGCCATCGAGAAGGGATCCGTCACACACAGTTATCAACATGTAACTTCGAGAGAAATAAACAACTTCAACGTGACGTGATCTTGTGTCTTCACACCAACATCCACCACCTACAATCAACATCTCGTCATGTATGATGTTTGACTAACACCATTGCCTGCATCGTACAATGGGTATGTGCTATGTGTGAAGTGTCTACTTCATCAGACCGATCACCACGCACTCGCCTTCTGCCACGGCTTGCTGGTCTAACTCATAGCAGAAGTATACAAGGTAGAGGACTACTTACTCCGCGGTAGAAAGAAACTCTGTCAGCTCCTCAGTCTGCTGTCTCCGTTGCACCAGCGTGCACACACTTGCCTTCTGCCACGGCTTGCTGTACTAACTTAGGCAGAAGTATACAGTAGTTTTGGTTGTGGTAAAGCCACGCTACCGGCAAAATTCATTTGTTAGTAGCATGAATGGGACAGATCATCCGGGGAAGTACCACACTCTCACATTAAATCGATGTTTGAGTAGTAGCTGTACCGCTACTATGCATCGTTCGGTGAGTGAGAGAGCCGGAGGCCCATCTCCCCTTCCCTTCTGAAGGGGGAAAAATAAAGGCCGGCAACGCTCTTGTAACCCTCCTGGCGTTGCGGTTGTCTATGCACAACTGTGATCACCAGGTCATCACTTACTATCAGGTGGCAGGTGGAGGTGGTTATATTTACTGGAACGCTTGCTCGTTAGCCGACCTATGACATAAACAACTGAGGACTGCTTACTCTGCGGTAGAAAGAAACTCTGTCAGCTCCTCAGTCTGCTGCCCCAGCTGCACCAGAGTGCGCGCCTCGCCCGTGCTTTGAAGACCGATCACTGCACACTTGCCTTCCGCCACGGCTTCCAGGGCGATGGCCACGGCCCGGTCTACCTGGATATTGAAAAACAGGGGTTCGTAGATACAAAGGTAAATTATGATAAAAAGTTTTGGTTGTGAAATTTCCGAAGATTTGCAGGGTTTACAAAATATCACACAAAAGTATATATATATACGGACAAATCACACAGATTGAGCTAGCCCCAAAGTAAGTTCGAGACTTGTGTTATGGGATACTAAATCAACGATACTATATTTTATAATAGATACATATATAGATAAACGTCCAAGACCCAGGTCAATCTGAAAAAGATCATTTTCCATCTTGACCTGACCGGGGATCGAACCCGAGACCTCCGTGTCGCAGACAAGCGTGTTGACCGCTGCGCCACGGAGCTCGACGAAGTTTAATTTAATAATAGAAATATATTAGAAATTAAGTACGTATATTTGATTTTTCTGTTAAAATAACCAAAAAAATTAAGCTACAATAAAAAAAGCAAAATGAAAAAATATCGAACAATTCTCAATGGGTCTAGTGAAACTAGATCACTTGTTTTCTTGACGGTGAAAGTATCTTTCTATATTAGCTTCGCCAACACGCGTCATCGACAAATGCTCGATAGTGCTTACAAAGTCCTGTTATACACGCCGTGTGGTTCCCGGCAGAGTGGAATAGGACCACTCCAAGTCTTCCATGGATGTCGGAGAAGGCGACTTAGTAAACACAAGCTCAGCAGTTTTAATAATTTCAATCCGTCTGACCAGCGTGGGGAGTTTAGGCCAAATAATCTGACTTCTCTGGTTAATATATGGCTCTGGTTATACAGAGAAGCTCATGCTCTTGCAGTGATAGTCAATAGTCAAAAATTTTATTCATCTTAAGATATTTTAAATATCATTTGGTGAACGTCACTTTACATTTACAATTGGTTTACAATGTTATGTTATTGTTGACGTCAATAAGTTACTTAAAGCTAAGTTCACACCGCTTCCAAGGCGGAGTGCAGAAGAAGCGGCAACAAACTGCACAACGCATTTCCTCCAAATGACGTCAACTTGCAATCTACGACATACAAGTACCTACTTAGAACTAATATGTGGACGTGAGCTTACATTGTCATGTGATAATTTAAAATTCAATGAGAGATGTCAAATAATAATTTTCGAAAAATGAATTATTATTAAATAAATGTAAAAGACTAAAAATTACCTGATGATGATGATGATGACGAGGACTGTATTGAGACGTTTACTGGATACAATAACTGTATTTCAACAAGAACTTACCTTGGCCGCGATGCAGAGGTACTTTAAGAACCGCTGGTGCGCGCCCCAGAACTGCGCACACATGAACCTCTTCGTCTTGGGGTCGGCGTCTATGAACTCCGCCGCCTCCGTGAACCAAACCCTGTGATAGTGACCTTACAAACCATGTGGTAGTGACCTTACAAACCCTGTGGTAGTGACCTTACAAACCATGTGGTAGTGACACTTACCTTGGCCGCGATGCACAGGTACTTGAAGAACCGCTGGTGCGCGCCCCAGAACTGCGCCCACATGAACCTCTTCATCTTGGGGTCGGCGCCGGATATGTCGAACGCTCGGTCGAACTGCTCCTTGGCTTCCACCCACTGAAACAAATTTTAGCTGCTTCAGCTTCTGTTTTGACCAACTTTAAAAAAAGGAGGGGGTTCTCAGTTTATTTAATTTATTGCCTAGGGTAAACATAGGTTCTAACATTATTTATACACCTAACGTTTCGAGCACTTTATAGTGTTCGTGGTCGAGGGTAGACTAAGTTGACATTTGTCTAGTATTTTATAAGAACTGCAAAATCTACCGCCTAAAATATTTATTGATAACGTTCCGGATGTACGCAGTATTGGCTCACGGTGTCTGAAGGTCTTGCAGTCTTCTGCTTAGCTTGAGATTTGATTAAATTGATGACTGGATCCCAAGCATAAAATAATTTTATTCAAATGTATTACAATCGCGAAAACATAAGAAAACATTATAGGTTCTAACAGTCATACAGCGAGTAGATTGACCCTCGACTTCACTTGACTTACCCCCCTTAAGAGTCCCACGTAAAGCCGCAATCCCATACAAACGTAGTTTCGTTTTAGTTTTACAACAGTTAAGCCAATTTCAACCAAATTTCGTACATACGACCGGATAAGGCATATTGATGTTTATAATCAGATTTCAATTTTAAAAACAATACCTAAACAAAATTACAGCGAGTACAAGTTTTCGATACGAAACTTCAACTCGCTGTAATTTTGTA
The DNA here is from genome assembly GCA_963082605.1 of Rhodophaea formosa. NCBI lineage: Eukaryota > Metazoa > Arthropoda > Insecta > Lepidoptera > Pyralidae > Rhodophaea > Rhodophaea formosa. The sequence continues at coordinate 16,249,942 of OY720224.1, read as the reverse complement.
TTTTTTGTATATATTAAACATTTTGTATATATAAACTAATATGCTCAAATTTCTAACTAAAAACTGCAGCTATTAGATGGTAAATATAAAAATAGTTCAATTGTGTAGCGATTAACACAGTCAAATGCTTCTGAAAAATCTTCTATTACATTGAGATATACTACTAGAGAAGCTACGTTATAAAATGGCATTGTTCCATTCCTCGAAATTTTAAATTAAACCGCTGCAGCGCTAAAACAAAAACGAAGCGTCCAATTATACATAACTCAATACCTCAGCGCTATATTTTCTACTCTCAAGCGTTTTCATAGCAACATGTCAACACAATACAAAATGGCGGGAGGTAATTATATTGACTTTTTTTTGTAAAAAACTATGTACTTGATGATGAAAATGTATTCTTTTGCAGCAATTCAGTGCGGTGCAGTGTTCGATAAGTTATTATTGCAAATAACTCCACCAAGGAGTTTTTTATGATTTTTACCAAGTTTTTGTTTATTAATCGGGGGAAGTACCACAAGCGAAAGAGCTAACAACCGACTGAGTGAGTTGTGGCGCGATGGCCACAGTTGAACGGGACAAAGTAAGGATTTGTGGTGTCTTCTCTAGTAGTATATCTCAATGCATTACTAGTAATTTTGTTTCTTTTGTGCAATTATTATAAATGTGAAAGTTAATTTATCTGATAAGTTTTCACAACTTCATCTTAAACATAAATTTTGCATATAGATACGTCATCAGGGATACAAAAAAGAATATCCAGTACGTTTGATTTCGAAAGCAGCTTGGGCTACGTATAGAAAAATACGCCAACCAACAATACTCGTACTAACCAATTCAACGGAGTCATTATAAACTTTCATCAACGAGTCCTCTAGCGGCACCTCCTCGATCTTGAAGGAGACACCTCGGAAGGAAAGCTGGCGCGCGATGTACATTCCTCGAAGCTTCATATCCATGGCCACGATCTCCATGGCGCCCACGCCCCTGGTGAAGAGAACTTATTTAGTAAATCACTGTCTACTTACTTCATTGTTGTAATCTATTGCTAAATGCTTTCAAGACCCAATGCATTAAATTACTATCCCGAACGTGAGGCAGACCAAAGTTGACATTCTAGTAGATGGTCAAAAACTAGGTTTCGTAAATGATACTACGTTCCTAGGGACCACAATCGACTCTAAACTACAATGGGGTGCCCATATTTCTAAACTTTTCAATAGCTAAGTTCTGCGGCATATGTCATGCATGTACGTTGTTGGTAAGGTTTTAGTAATAACCTGACTTATAAATAATAAATAAATATATAGGGACATATCACACAAATTGAGCTAGCCCCACAGTAAGTTGTGAACTTGTGTCGCAGGATACTAACTCAACGATACTATATTTCATAATATATACTTATATAGATAAACATCCAAGACCCAGGTCAATATGAAAAAGATCTTTTTCCATCTTGACCTGACCGGGGATCGAACCCGGGACTCCCGTGTCGCAGGCTAGCGTGTTGACCGCTGCGCCACGGAGCTAGACAAAGAGACTTAGAGAAGATATCCACAAAATGCAATGATTGCAAGACGTATATACGAAGCGATAGTACGAAAAATGATTTTAATTTATCTGTACTAACATAAAAATGCGAAAGTAACTCTGTCTCGCTTTCAACTACTGAACCGATTTAAATGAACAAATTTCATTTCAATCTGTTCAGTAGTACAGGTCAGTTATCGAAAGCTGGCGCGTTCAACACATTTACACATTGCGCTTGTGTAGTGTCTGTGCATAAGCGCGCGGCGTGACGTCGCACTGCATGCGCATCGTAAAAAATCTGCCCGTCTCTCTCTCGCGCGGTCTATCTTATGAGTGTGAAAGGCAATTATTGTTTTGCTTTTGCTACTGTTTATATATACAGCGTGGTCATTAGCGTCAGTCACGACGTGTGATCTTGTGACGCGTATGATTATTTGCCTATTTGGAGGTTAGAATAAAATGTTTTTTGCAGGTTGGTTCCGAAAAAACTATAACAGGACAATCTCGTGAACAAACGTGAACAATGTTTTTAACTATTTCATGCATCATAATAAAAAGTAATGGTGGAGATTTTGAAACAAAATAATTTATTTTTAAACATACTGTATAGTGAAATTGCATAAGTGTGAGTACTGTGAACGTGCCAGCTTTAGTTAACATACCTGTACACAGTCTAGAGCGTGAGCTAGTTTTTAATATTTTATCTTTAAATGTTTAGTTATGAACCAAAGATTGTCGAATGTTAAGTCACCTACGATTCACCTAAGACCAAATATTTTCTTCAACATTCGACTCAAATCTATCTATAGAAAAATAATAACATCTCATATTCAAAATGAAAAAAAAGAAACAAAAGTAAGTACCCTTTTTCGACAACTTTGATGAAATCCGAAAAGGAATCGAACGCGGTGCCTTTCCCCCACAGTCCAAGCCGCACCATATAAGCCATGTTTTTAGGCTCCGTGGCGCCCGTGGCTGACGCGTAAACCAGCCGGGCTTTCGAGAGTTTTTCCTGCAGCTTATACACGTTCAGGCCGGTCTTGGTGGGCTTGCCCTTGCCGCCCGGCGGGCAGAGGTTCTTTGCCTTGTGACATTCGTCTAGGACGATCTGATTCTGGCTAAAGAAATTACCTGTATTCGATTTCTACGCGCTAAAAAAATAAAAAAGGAAAAAAGTAGTATTCTTATTTTGATATTCAGGGAGATATGCTTGTGTTTTAATAACAAATGAATTCAAGTTACGACCATCATATAACTCATCCAGTGCTGGAAAAGATTTAAATTCGACGTAAACAAAAAGGATACGACCCCGTCAAAGTCCTCCCCGCACCAGTCCAGCAGCTGGTCGATCCTGAACTTGAAGCACGAGTCTTTGGCCGCGCGCCCGCCCTTGCTGCTCAGCGCCGTGTACGTCATGAACATCACGCCTTCTGACACTGTGTCCATACCGGATAGTTTCACGTATTTGAACTGTGAAGAGAATTAAGTACATCTTAGTCCTACTTTAGGAGGGCAAAGGAGCAAGCGGGTCAACTGGTAAGTGATCACTGTAGTCTATGGACAACTGCAACATAAGGGATGTGAAGAGAGCGTTGCCGGCCTTACAAGAAAACATAGACTGATTATTGAAGGTTGTATTGTATTGTATCTTTATTGCGTCATTTGGTTTTACATTAGATCTTAAAGCTATGAAACAGTCCTCAAATGAGCCCTGCAAGGGCATTGCAAGTTATGATTTATTATAGTAGTCAGATTAAATTATTGCGTAAATTATTGTATTCGATGACTATGCGATACTAAAGAACAATTTTAAATCGAATACTTTGATAGTTATTAATTACCATGTAGTCGCCTCACTTTGGCAACATTTGGGAAAGTGACCGAAACAAACAGAGCATATTAACCTAAACTTCAAGGAAACGGATAGTAACAGAGCGGATGCCTACCCACCACAACGTAAGAGCGCGCACTTTTCACAAGCGGTATTATATACTTAGTTAAGGTAAGTTTAGGTAAAAAATTCTCCACTCGTTCCAATCACATAGGTTAACAAAATATTAATAAAAGCTCTTTGGTATACTCGTTTCGTTGTCCCGCTATCCTACTTCCAAGTTGCTAGAGATCTTAATGACGCGCATTGGCGACACTAGCGCGTTATTGTGTTACACATTGTTTTATAACGTTATATAACTGCTGTGTAGGAGCACCTTAAGAATTTGGTACGTATGGCTCATCTACCTTAGTTTATATAGAAAGTTTTTGAGGTAATGGAGGAAAAGAACTCACGTCTTTAAGTAGATGCACTTTGATATGCGGCGCGCCGATGTCGCTGAGATCCCGGTCGGCATTCAGCTTCAGGTCGTTGGAGATGGAGATCCAGATGGCGCACTTGCCACCTTTCAGGTAGTTCTCGAAGATCACGCCCGCTACAGTGCGGCCTTTACCGACACCAGCGCCATTATCTTGCCACCAAGCTCATGCAAAGACTTCTATACAAACTGAGGTAGACGTGCCCTACTCCAAGAAACAGACATTTAAAAGCAATCGCGTCACGTGACGTGGACAGTGTCACGGTACAGTTTTGTTGTGAGCTAAGCGCAACGGTGTTAATTGGCTCCCTTTTAATGCTTCACAATTCGGTACGTACGGCTCGTCTACCTCAGTTTATATAGAATCTTTGAGCTAATGGCGGTAAAGAACTCACGTCTTTAAGTAGATGCACTTTGATATGTGGCGCGCCGATGTCGCTGAGATCCCGCTCGGCATCCAGCTTCAAATCATTGGAGATGGAGATCCAGATGGCGCGCTTGCGGCCCTTCAAGTAGTTCTCGAAGATCACGCCCGCCACCGTACGACCTTTGCCCACGCCTGCGCCGTCGCCTAGCAACCGAAGAGGATAGTTTGAATGCTTGACTTTTGAGTTTCTTCTATTTTGACAGATTTACTAATTTGATAGATTTGAAGATTATAAGTCTTCAGGTAAATATTAGGCTAAAAATATCTAGTTTCTTATCCGCGCATAGTAAAGTGTTTTTACTATTCTGATGTATAAGTTCCATTTCTAAGGCGTAAAACTAACAGATAAGGCACGCGGCGCAGATATGAAACATTGTGATAGCTTTTTAAGCCTTATTGTCATACTCAAAACCATTAGCATCGCGAGAATAAACGCTTCGCAAGATGCCACGTGCGAGCAGACGAGGCGTGAAATTTTTTCTTGCTATATTATTCGTTTTCAGTATGACAATAAGGCCTACGCCGTGCCTTCGCCACACTCGATTTCTGTGTGTTTCATGCCTAAGTATCAAAAACTTATTAGCTAAATAATGAATTATTTCATTCCTTATCGTATTGCAAACGCATCTTTTGAACTAGGCTGGAAAATACTAAAATACAGTGGAGATAATCACCAATAAGAAATCCCGCGCGGGATCCGTCCGGCAGCGTCTGCTCGTGAGCCTGTGAGGGAATCAAATTATGTATTTACACAAAGCAAAATTATAATTCTCATTTATGCGTTGTTGGTATACATCTTTAGATCCGCTTGGTCTTTGTCAGAATTATGTTTCTCACTGATTTCTCACTCTATACAAAAACAGCATTTTTTGATTATCTAACTGAAGGACTTATTTCATAAATCGATGCTATATCAGTAGCAGAGTTTTGATCACCACAAATATAATTTGCTAAAGTCGATACGCTAAGAAGAAGGACTTATTTTAATATTATTATTTCCTGAGATAACTAGTTACAGATAAGCCTATTAAATACTGGCCATAGTTATGCCATTGCTTCTCCTACTCTGCACACTCCGACATATCTCCAGAACATACCTGCGAGCTGTACACAATGGCTTTGAGCTGTAGTGCCGACAGCTTGCTCTGGCCTATGTCCTCGGGCAAATCCAGCTGGTATAAGATGTCTCTGGTGTTTACCGACGCTAGAGACGCTGTTTCTACCAGCGGGTCATCTCCAGAATGGACCTGTGTGCTGTACACGATGGCTTCGAGCTGCAGTGCCGACAGCTTGCCCTGGCCGATGGTGTCCTAGGGCAGGCCCAGCTGGTACGTGATGTCTGTGGGCTCAACCGACCCTGGAGACGCTGTTTCCACCACCGGACTCCAGCATATCTCCAGAATGTACCTGCGAGCTATACACGATGGCTTCGAGCTGCAGCGCCGACAACTTGCCCTGGCCAATAGTGTCCTCGGGCAGGCCCAGCTGATACGTTATGTCTGTGGGCTCAACTGACGCCAGGGACGCTGTCTCTACCACCGGGTCTGGGTGCTGGCATCCTAGTTTTACTACAAATTAAAATATTACTTTAAATTTTGCACTTTCTTCTTTTATTCTGGTGTTGGAGAAAAAAAATCTGTAAATGTGAGAAATCTTTAAATCTGTAAATGTGAGGAGCCCCCAACATATCAGGGAGCGGGAGCCCCCAGATGAGAGTGATTCAATGCTACTTTCTTTTTTCATGCTGGTGTGGAAGAAAAGAAGTTTAAAAGTGGGGGACGGGAGCCTCCGGATGAGAGTGATTGTGTGAGTGAGAGAATGCTAACAAGAGGGCGGTGTTGTTTAAGCGACCCTTAAACGTGACTTGGAATATTTACTTACATTTAAGCGGCATGTAGTCGTCATAGACCTCGGCCACGCCATACTCTTCCTCGTCCTCTTCTAAAGCATTGGGTATCTAAAATTTTAAACATATTTCATTTTTAATCCAATTGTATTTCTAAAGAAGACATTCTGAATTATTAAATAAAAGCCCCCTAATTGCATGCACTACCGCACTCGATCACAGGGAGAGGGGTGCCTGAAACAGCATTATGCTCGGACCTTGCTCCTCGTTAACACAAGCTGAGGCATTTCTTTGCCATAGGTAAATCTAGGTGTCTCACCAAAGGAGGAATAATCCTAACACTCACTTATTTGGAAATTATCTTTAAAACATAAACAGGAAATATTTTGATTATGCAATCTGGTTTACCATAGAATAAGCATGAGAAGTTAACAGTGTAAGTACCTTAACTTTGGCACTCTTCTTGTCGTCTCGCTTGCTCGACGAGCCTTGCATCACCTTGTAGATCTCGTTCATCATGCCTATATCCGGGAGCGAAGACTCCGAAGCTGCCAAGATTGCTTTTATTAGTCATCTTATAAGATTACAGTAGAAATATAAATAAATAAATATATACGGACAAATCACACAGATTGAGCTAGCCCCAAAGTAAGTTCTTAAGTAAGACTTGTGTTATGGGATACTAACTCAACGATACTATATTTTATAACAAATACATATATAGATAAACATCCAGGACCCAGGACAATCTGAAAAAGATCATTTTTCATCTTGATCTGACCGGGGATCGAACCCGGGACTATCCGTGTCACAGACCGGCGTGTTGACCGCTGCGCCACGGAGCTCGAATAGAGTTTAGGATGTCATGATTGTATAGCGATCACGTTTCATGAGATCCAATAGTTTTTGATGATCTAACTTGACGGACTAATTTTAATATGAGGAGCCTGATGGTCTAGTGGGCATGAGCATTATAAGCGCTTCCGCATGCTAAGCAACCCCAAGCGCACTCCCCACTTGTATGGGTGACCGCAAGTGGCATAAAAATATCTCGAGCTCCTCCATGCTTCGAAAGGCAAGTTAAGCCGTTGGCCCCGGCTGTCATCATTGATGGCAGTCGTTAAGCAATGTCAGATGCCTTTAGGCAGCTTGAAAAATTTGCCACCAGTATTGGCCACTTACACACAATAAAAACAAAACAATTTTGATATTATTTTTTTGAACCAGGAAACTAGCCTATTTGCCTAAGTATGTATTTCAGCTCCACCGGTTGAAGACAACTGTTTTAAAACTCATTTGCAAGATTTAAATTAGGTACTAAAAATAACACTCACAAAAATGAGTTTCTTACCTTCACTACAATAATCGTCATCACTCCCCAAGTTTCTTCGCGCCCTTTTACTGGGTTTTGGGGGGAAAAGGGGGGCTGCAATCAGGGAAATGGTATTTATTATAATCCGGAAACCACATGGCAACAGGAACTTTAGCAACTTGAAATATTTTCACATGCTTAAATTAAGATCGAAATAAACTAAAAGACTTAATGTTATATTCTAAGATCTATTGGACTTTATTTATGTGAAATAAATATTATTATCAAAAAGATAATAACTAAAAACATAAATATGGACAAATAACTCAGAATGAGCTAGCCCCAAAGTAATTTCGAGACTTGTGGTAAGGGATACTTACTCAACAATACTTTATTACAAATACATAGTAAAACATTCAAGACCCAGGTCAATCTGAAAAATATAATTTTCCATCTTGACTTGACCGGGGATTGAGCCCAGGACCTCCCCTGTGCCAGCCTGGCAAGATAACTAAGACCTCAGAGATCGTTAAAAAACTAAAAATTAATTCTCCTCAGCATATTTGCGTCCACTGCTCCTTTTACTTTTTGTATGCCTGTTGTATCAATTTCCAATCCGAAAAATTAATTTATAATTTTAGGCACCTTTGCGCCAGAAACTTTACAGGGCTGGTTTTAAATCTATTATGTTATTACATAATAATTGGCGACTTGTTTAATTAAATGTGTGATTCTTGAACATGTTAAATATTTATAATCTAAATATTATATTATAATATTGTATTGTAAATCACACCTTTTCGTTTCCTCCCCCTCGTGCTCCCTCCCTCTGCCCTCGCCGGCGTCTTCGAAGTGGAGGGGCGACCTAACAGCTTTATAAGAGCTTCATCCAACGCATCCTGGTCCACGGATTCCTCACTATCAGAGCTTGGGACATCCTCCCACCCGTGGTTCAAGTAGTTGAAGAAACGCCTGAACCTGGCTGAGTCCAAATCCATCTCGGAATCTGAGTAAGGCTCCGTAGCATCTGAGTCATTATCGAGTTTAACTTCGGGTAATTCGTCGTCTGAAGGAGTAGCACTTTTGACTTCGTTTATTTCTCTTTCATTTGTATGATTTGGTTCAAGATTGTTTGTAATAATAGATTTTTCCAGCTCTCCATTCTGAATGCTCCCTGATCGAGGCAGATATTGATGGTCTTTAACAGTTTTCATATCATTTACTAACATTTCAGCATTTGATTCAATGTCACTTGAAATAGTTAGGCAGGAACCAGTGACAGCTTTTAAATTAGTGACATGGTAACTATTGTCTTGTGATTTATCATCGTTTTCAACTATCGATTTCAATTTGGCTTCGACCACATTATTTTCATCTTCTATATCTTTATTTGTTTTTGATACATTATTGGGATTTATGTCCTTATCATAATCAGTAGAGTTTTCTTTGGATTTCTGAACCTTATTAGTAATTTTTAAATCCATATCATAAATGTCAGTGGTATCAGATGCATTGCTCGAGTTATCGTCATCACCAGGAAGCCATTCCTCTGATCCATCGCCATCATCTGATTCTATATCACTTAAATTTGCCTTATAAGATTCATCATCGCTTGATTTTGTAGGTTTATCAGATGATATTCTAGAACTGGGCCCTAAAAGTAAAATTAGTTTCAAACAAGACTTCTTGGTAATTAATGGGAACATTTTTTTTAGTACTATATGAAAAGAGCTCTCAGAAATGGGAATATTATATTTAGTGAAAATATAACCTTGATAACCCAGAAATTCTAAAAAATAAAGGTTTCAAGATCATTTATTTTCTTTTCGGCGTAAAAGACTACCTGTTGACTTTTTTTTTCTTTTCATTTATTTTGGCACAAACAATCATACAAATAAAATTGATTACATTATAGTTTTAGAGAAATAGACCAAACAGTGCCGAACATATAAAATATTATAATTTAAGACTATGCGTGTTAACCAGCCTTGCGATATCTAAAATCCTTCCTTTTGTAAACTATTGACGTCACTCCTTTAGTATATTGTATGGGTGATGTAAGGACTTTGTTTGGCAGCAATATTAAATAAAGAATTAAATAGATACATATGTTGCCACACATTTTTAATTCTATCTTATGGTATTATTAGTTCTTTGATATTTTCATAATTTTGGTAGAGACTTTTCAAACAAATTTTAACCAATGTTTCAGTTAAGTGCTGACCCAAAATATGAGTCTACTCTTCATGCAAGTTCCCATTACAAAATATGCAAATACGATTTATACTCTGAAATGATTACTTTTTAGAAGACATCAGAAGTTAGTTTTCTTTATGCTATAAGACAAATAAGTCTAATTACTAATTAGAATTTATAACTATTGTACGCAATAATAGCCTCCACGCACCTATGGGGGTAGAAAGAAAGACCTGTGTACACGCAAACTATATTTACCTGGCACGGGCTGGGACACTAGCTGGCTAGGCGAATAACATACTGTTCTGTCTGAATCGTAGTCCGAATCTCCCTCTGGAATGCATAGATAGATAGATAAAATATAAATTGTCCATCAGTATCATTGCTTCGTCCCCGTGGCGGCAGAAACGATGGGCTGCTGGGGCGCTGATGCTAAGCGCCTTATCGGCGAGATAGGGCACAGAATTTCAGAGCAGACGGGTGACTCTCGCTCTGGTGCGTTTCTCGTGAAAAGGATGGCCATCGCGATCCAGCGTTCTGGGCACCTTTGCACGAGATACGATAAGAAGCGGTCTATTTGACTAACTTTTTTATTGTATAATATACATAGTTTTTAATAATCTTGACACTGTAATATTACATATTTTATATTTGACATATTTTAATTTTGTAGTTTACCTAGCTATACCTATATTTTTGGTAAATAAACAATGGAATCTGTATCATACATACACATAATCATCGATATTCCAACAAAAGGCAGAACTAATATAATTATCCTAAGGGTCGATTCATTTTCTAGTTTGGTGGAAACAAATTGTATCTGGATTTGACTTACCATATACTGGACTTAAAATTGGGTACTCTTCTTCCGCGTCTTGCATCTGAAAACAAATAAAAGATATTTAACAAAAACTTATCAGCCTTATAGTAAATATGTGCAGTGTATTTATGACTTTTTTTAATGATAAAAAAATATAGGTGCACAATATACTATTTATTTTTATTATTATATTAGTTTTAGTAGCATTGAAATCCTTGGATATGCTTGGATACTTTTATTTTCCAAGTAGGATGAATTTAAAATTGAGTGTTAAAATGATATGATACTAGCTGTTACCCGCGGCTTCACCCGCGTAATATATAGCCCATGTCTGTCTGTCTGTCTAGTTTTCCCACAAAAATACTGAACTGATTTAAATGAAATTGGGTACACAGACAGTTTAGATCCTGAGAAAGGACATAGGCTACTATTTAAGTCGAAAAACTGGTTGTAAGGGGTTGAAAAGGGGATGAAAGGTTGTATGAAAACCTCACTATGTGGATGAACTTGTGGGCACAGTAGTATGATGTTACCTTGTCATTGTTTTCTCTCCATGGAGGCACCTGGCCCAGTTGGTTGAGATCTTTTAGTGGAGACCTGGTCAATCCCAACATTTGCCCTGTGAAGAATAATATAACATAAAATAACAGACAATGTACGAAACAAATGAATATGAAGCAAGACATATTAATACAAGTAATTAATGTAAGAATATTTTTTTTAACAAATCATGAAACTTGGAAACCTTTTGCCGTATTCTTATCCACTTCCATAGGCTCTGTTTCACTATTGAGTGTCTTTTCTTCTTCGCCATTTATTTCTTTCTCATCATTCAAATCTGTCCCTCCATCTTTTTCCAATTTCTTTTTCTCTTTATCAATTTTCTTGCCTAATTTCTTCAACTCTTTGTCCAATTTCTTTAACTTCTTGTTCTGCGTTTTCTTCTTTTTTCCTCTTGGAAACTTCTTATTAGCTATTTCATTGCTCTTTACCTGTCTCTTAGCTATTTCTTTTTCCTTCTTCCGTTCCAAAGCATTTGTCTTCCTTTTCTTTATTTCCTTTGTCCGTCTTTGTCTGTCCATTTTTCGTAGCTTAGCCTTTTTCTTTTTAATACTACGGGCTGAGCTATACATCTTGTAGGGTCTCTCTAAACATCTTTTGCTCAAGTTTGCTATTGAAATTATTGAGGAAGTCTAGTTTAGCCTATAGACAAAAAATAGTTCTCACACACTCCATATGTAAATTAAATACCTAGGACTCACAGAGCAGGGAATGAGACGGCCTCTCGCGCGCGCGACCGACATTCCGTGCTCTATGCTAGGACTAGGACCAGACAAAGTGAGGATAGGACCACCCGTAACTAATAAAATGGTTTGGGCGGTAATGCCCACCGGCTCCTATTCTTTTTTACTTTCGGTGAAGAAAATCTCGCGATGAAACCAATGCACGAATTGTTTAAACGTTTAAAATTTCAAATGTGTAAAATGAGGAGACAAAAGCAATCCTATAGGCAGGCCACTTCTCTATCTTTTCAAAATTCGTCTATACCATAATATTGTAACAATAATCTGCCTCGTGATGGATGAGGAAAGAAGCTTTGAAAGAAATTTAGGTAACTTAGGGCCAAGCTACACGACCGATTTTTTGTCCAACCAAACTGTTTGGTTGGATTGGAAGTCACCACCAACTTCTATCCAACTAAACAGTTTAGTTGGCTATGTGCGCATACGATCAACTATTCTGTCGGTCGTCTGAGCTGAGAGGTGTGGACCATACTCTACTAATTTGTGGTGTGGATGGCATTATTTAAGATATCAAGAATGAAAATGTCCAAAATGTACAATAAAAAAAATTATAGCCTTTGTAACAAAATGCAGAATGAAGAAAGTTTTGCTTTTATTTTCAATATTGAGTTCGTTCTAATTTGGCAAAATTTCTAAACATATTTCCTCCCACAACTTTTTCTTGCCATTGGTATCATTTTAATTTGTAAGTAGAAAACAATCTTGAAAACAATTTTTTTAGTGTATGTCCTATTCGTGGTGGTCGTGCTCCTGCAGTGGAGACTAGAAAGACCTGATGATGATGATGATGTCCTATTCAAGTAAAGTAGGAGCTCTACTAACTCATTGTGGCATTGTTGAATAGGTCTTGTAAAGTTGAGAACACCATTTTTCGATTTTAAGATCCGTTTCTGAAATATTAGGTTTTAAAGTGCAAACTTTTGTTAGGTGTAAATGAACCCTTCGTGGGCGAGCCCGACTCGCACTTGGCCAATTATTGTTATATAAAGGCGGCCGAGCTTCTACCAACTTAATTAACTTTCCAAAATCGTCTACGACTAGCTTATGAAGGCGAGGCAGACGAAGGTGAAGCTGGCGAATCTTTCATTTTTACCGCGTATTGCGCTAGCGTCCTTCCACCGATACAGTTGACGGCTGACTGAACAGTCGGTCGCCGACTGAACGATTGGTCGTGTGCGCCCCGTGATACAAAACCGTGGAGTTTACGTCGATTGGCCAACTATTTAATTGGTGATCGGTCTTGATTCTATTGATTAAACAGTTGAGTTGGTGCCGTGTGCGCACTCGAGTACTGGTGCATTGATTTTTGTCAACCGATCAAACTATTCGGTTGGTAAACTATCGTTCGTGTAGCCTGGCCCTTACCGGCCGGCGCCGACCGCTGATTTTTTGACGTAGAAAACGGCGCACAAATGCGAAGTCTAGAGGAAGTTTGCAAACTTAAAATTGTACTTATTTGGTACCTGTATGGTACATACATGAATTTAATGATGTCCCCAACGTAGGCAAAAAATATTATCAATAAAAATTACAAAAATACAAGAACGAACATGAAAATTATAAAGTTTTTATCGAAAAACAGAACAAACAGACCTTGACAGAGCTACAAAACAACAACAGTCAACATGCAGTCAGTCAACACACAATCATAGATTAAAAAAACCGGAAGTACAGAAAAAAAGAAAAAACGAGCCATCTCTACACGTTCGCCAATATGTTGGTTGGCCACAAAGAATATGAATGTTGGCCAGCTAGGCTAGGCCTACGTTGCGTGCGCGCGCCTACATGTGAAGTGGTAGTGGTGTGCACCTATAAGGTGTGCACTCACTGTCTGCTCTGCTTCAATGCACTGCACCTCTATCTACCTGATTCTACCCTAGCTAGATTAGAGGGAACTAGATAGAAATAATGAATTTTGTCTTCTCTGTCTATCTATGCTATGCTTGCTAACTATGCCAAAAGTTACTATGGGTTCTTTTTAAATTATACTATACTAGCTGTAGGCGACAGTTAGGTCAGACCAGATAAACTACGCGTCAAGTTAAAAATTAACGTTTATTACGGCACAAATAACTGATTGATAAATTAAATTACAAGAAAAACAAAAAATTCCAACACCGTCTTTCTTGCGCGCGGACCGAAGACAATTCTCTATTTAAATATTGGCAGGAGCGGGCGTCGCCACAGACAATACAACATAACTTTTTCAAGTGACTATTGACAAATAAAACATGAATGCCACACTCCTATTTTTTCAAAATAAAAATCCAAATTAGGATAATTCACAAAATCATAGAAATATTTACAAACAGCCAACTTATGCCTAAATATATACAACTGAGGTGAGCGCGTCGCTAACACTAGCAATATTCCCACAACTTCATCCGCGTAAATTATAGCCTACATCACCCGCAGATAAAATAGCTCTCCTTCTATACATGAAAGTATTTTTATTAAATCAGTCCAGTAGTTTCGGAACCTATTCAATGCAAACAAATAATCAAATCTTTCCTCTGGCAGCCGTACACTCTCGACCGAGAGCACACAGACGAGAGTCTCGTGCGAGAGCCTCTTGCCCGAGTGCGACCATGTACATTCTCGCTTAGTTCAATCGCAGTTGTGAACTCAGAGGAGAGACGAAAACGTTTCATATGCTGCCGCCGTAGCTTTCTGTGCTATGAGCTATATTAACATATTTTAGATACTGGCAATAATTTTTTGAAGCTGTCAATGCTGCATCTGTTGAGGCGTTATCGGCGAAGGTTGAATGTATCAACTTATTAGTTTTGTTTGTAAGTGGCAAACACTGGCATCAGATTTTTCAAGCTGCCTAGAGGCATCTGACAAAGCTTAACGACTGCCACTCACTTATGACAGCCAGAACCAAAGGTTTAACTTGCCTTCCAAAGCACGGAGGAGCTTGAGATAATTTTATTATAATAGAGGTTGCTTAACATGCATAATCGCTAAAAATGTTCATGTCTTTTGGACTATCACTCGCTCCTCAAAAATTTATTGTTAGCGGGTATGAACGAACCAATAGTATTGCAGTAAAAAAAGGTCTTGCCGTGTGGTTCCCGGCAGAGTAGAATAGGACCACTCCAAGTCTTCCCGTGGACGTCGTAGCAGGTGACTTAGGAAACACCAGCTAAACAAAGCATATAAACATAAAAAAAACCTCTCCAACCCGTCTGGCCAGCGTGGAGAGTGTAGACCTAATCCTCTGACTGCTCTGGCTACTCCTATATGGCTCTGGTGGTACAGAGAGGGTCGTGCTCCTGCAGTGGAGACTTACAAAGACCTGATGACGATGACGATGACGACGAAAAAAAGGTCATATTTATGTTTATCAACTTAGTTGTTCACTGTCCAGCGCACGAATTACTGAGGAACGCGAGAGTGTACAGCAACGCGCTCGCGACCTTTTTGACTCGGGCGCAAAATAGGTACTGACCACAGAAAAATATTGCTTAAGGTACTGACACCGGACCGAGAGCGCCCATTCACTCTCGCGCTCGGCCTGTCTCGCTCCGCTCGCTCGCTGTGTCTCGGCGAAAGTGTACAGCCAGCATTATAATATAGTATATATAGATTATATCACTGAATAAAGATATTTTTATTCTTTTAGTAGGACTGACTCTTCGTCTTCAGGTTCTTCTTCTTGGATTATATAAATTCAAAAATATATTTCATATAATTTCGATTTATACCGTTTTTTTATTCATGCCCAGCACTACGATCAGCGGAGCGCATAGATGAATATTGTATATTGGCGGAGCGGAGCGGCCATATTGTTCACAAATATAAAGCAAATTTTGTGGGTAACTTTTGCTATCCATTCTTTTCGTCGAGTTTTGCGATTTTTACGTCGCACGGGTTTATTTTATAATTGGTTTTCAAACAAAAGAATGGATTCTCTTGTGGGATACGGTAGCGACGATGAAAATGAATCTGAGCGATTTGGGACCCATCAACCTTCGGTAAGTCTGTACTAAAAGTGATTCTATAAAAATTCAATAAACATGAGATATCTCTACATATTTACAGTTTTAGCGAGCAGGATTTAGTATACATTTTGTTGTTTTTGATAGCAGTGCTTTCTGTATTTTACGTAGCAGTGCTAATTGTATGATGTCACCAAACATTTTGACATATAAGCCTTCGTAAAAAATTGTGATTTTCCACAAAAGTTGACAACAGTATATTTTTTCACTCACGTAATGATTATATTTACCCTTCTTCCAACTCGGCTCTTTCAAACTTTACATACTAATTGGTAAAGAAAAAACAAGTTGGTCACAAGGTAGGTGAGGTTCCTTAGGCTTCCTTGTGAGCATAACAGAGTGAGCGTCCTCAAGTTAAAAGTTTAGTAGTTAAAAATGAAAGTGCTATTTTGTATATAAATTATATTTACATCTCCGTGCCTTAAAATCATATTATTGTGAAGAGCAAGGCGAGTTCTATAAGATCCAATCCTCAGAAACAACTAAATTGTGCTAAGGTATTCTAAAGCTCGCCCTGGATTTTCTCAGTTTTCAAGTTATTTATAAGTTCTTTGATTTTTATACTTTGCCTATGCTATGTTGGTCACAGAAGGTTGGTTAGCTTGTTGAGCGAGCAAGCAAGCTTCCCCAATTAAGGGCAAAACGCTGACCACTTTGTTCCATATTAAAAAATGTTTTTAGTGTCTGCCTTTTTGTATGTTCAAAGCAGAGCGAGTTCCGTTAGATCTAATCCTCAGAAATAACAATTTAAGCTAAGCTTTTAAAAGCTCACCCCATTAGCCATAGAAAAAAAGAAATAGGTATTATTTGGTGCATATTATAGCACAGTACCTTTTTCCAACAAATCAATGCATACAATTTGTTACACCCATCATCATATGATAACCCAAAGATCATTGTCCAATATTTATATATTTGAATTAAATATTAGATGTCTAAATTACCTTTCTGTGTGTGTGCAGACCTTCTATGCTCTAAGGAAATGAAACCAATTTAATTCATAAAGAAAAAATATACTATATAAAAAAACAATACAAGATGAGCCAAATACTTAATTTTTGTTTAATTTTAAATACGTGGCGCAGTGGGTAGCACGCCAGCCGGCAACACTGGGGTCCGGGTTCGATCCCCGGTCAGGTCATGATGGAAAACAATCTTTTTCAGATTGACCTGGGTCTTGGATGTTTATCTATAATATATATTTATCTTTAGTATCTTGTGACACAAGTTCACAACTTACTGTGGGGCTAGCTCAATTTGTGTGATATGTCCCTAAAAATTTTTTATTAATAATATCTTCATAAACTACTTTTTTTAATATATAGTTATCTGTCAAGGCAAGGTTATATTCCCCCATTATCCTAATGTGCCCAGGGCCAACAATAGCTTTAAGACGGCCTTGCAGTACCTTACCATAGCTTAGTCATATTAGGTAATATGTTAAGTTAGTAGAAGAAAGAGATATTAACCTGTGTTCTCTGCTTGACAATAGACTGATATTGTAGGTGAGCGTAGCGGCCTCGGGACGCCGCCGGGATGACGACACCAACTACGACGACGTCAACATGGATCTGAGCGAGGTAACTACCCTTACTACTCTGCAACACCCTGTACTAGAGCACAAAGTCGTATCTCAAAAATCTGTGTCTAAATGAATCAAAATAAAATATCAATTTAGGAATTTTACATTATTATACATGCGCCAGTTAGAGCTTCATAAAGTACATTGACCTATATCAACCCACTCCTTGCTTACACTCCATTAAAATCGTATGAAACTGAGTATCCTGCTTAAAACGAATTATTGTTGTCTTGTTTTTTTGGAAATTTAAATTGGCATACTACCCGAGAACTACAAAGAAGCATAATGTTGATGCAAATGATGTATAAGAGTGATAGTTTCAAAAAATTGTTAATTCTAAGCTATTCTGTATCCATAATTATAATTAAATATTTCATTACACTTTCAGTCATATCAGTTTGCTCATTCCTGGAACATGAAAAAGGGAGCAAATGAGGTTCAAGCTTCACCAAATATTGTCTATCTTAACATGTTTAAATCGGAAATAAATTCAGCTAGAAACTAAAAATGTGTCAATGATTAAATCCAGATATAGGTCAATGTTTGCCTTTTGAAAGGCTAACTGTCACCTAGTATACATATAGCTATATTTGTCATATCATTCTAAAAACTCTAAACAACATTATGTTGTGCTGTTTTCAACGATGATATTAACACTTTTATTATTTTATATGTTACCCATTTGTAAATTGACACAAAAAAAGTCAAATACCCCCGCTCCGCTGAGGTCTACACGATGAGCGCCTGGCCGTGGCTTGCGACGTACCCCACGTAAGTACATAGGCGTAAGGATAGCACCAATGACAAATTCTATAAAATTGTTTATCTAATCTATGCAAAATCGTACTCGATTCTAGCTATTCATATCAAATTTTATACTGCCGAGGTAAGATTTGTTTGAATACTACATTCCTCATAAAGAATGAATATAACGAGTAGTAATGAAAGATTATTATAAATATTGTAATGTCTATTTTGCAAAAAAATAACTATTACTTTGACTAGTAACGCCTTAAATGATTTTCTGGAATAATAGGCAGTAGCACAGCATCAGGTCATAGATGTTATTGGCAATAATAGTCGGGTTTTGCTGCTAGTCAAATATTGTCCAATGACCGAGGCTAGTCAGACCCTACGACTCAGTGCAGCCATCTGGTTTTGAGCATGACAAAAGGCCACCATTGTTGCTGATTGATTTATCTGAATTTGTAATGATGAACTGTAAAAGCATATTGTACAGTTCTGCTAAAAAAGGGTTGAAACTTGAAACTGATTTCCATCGGTCATAAACAAAGATCGAGATAGTCATATACAAGAGTAACTTCCATTATGAACTTAGGCCAAAAAAAAAAATTAACTATGAGATAAAAAATTAATAGGATCAAGACAACTCTGTGCGTACACAGTATATGCATTTTATTGACTTTAACAATAACTCAAGAGATCGAGATTGTCGAGAAAAATACTAATTTTTTTATTCATGTACCCAAGATACTGATATTTAAAGTGGTGATTGGTTTATATATTATGTTGTAATTAAGGAAAGTAACCCATTTATTTTCATAATACCTATGTCATTAATATGTCTAACAGTGATATGTCTAACAACCTATCACTTTTAGTAATACCGACTGGACTTGGTACTTGCCCTGACCGCGACAAACATTGTCGGGTCCATTTCGCCAGTGTCGTATTCACGACTATACATCGATTCACTGTGCCTATGCTAGGGGCACGGCAACTGAAATAAAGTTGTGCGGCCTAAGGGTTAAGCTAAGCTCTGGTTTACTGTATTCTCTGGTAAAATAGGCTAGTCGTTATAACCGAATTTTACTGTAATATATCATAGTCGTTATATGCCATAGAAATATGGCTTAGTATTTATTTATACAGCGAATAGTGCCTTTAAAATTGTATTTGTACAGGTTGCGCCAAACTTTATGGCGGGTCGGATATTAGCTGCGAGCTCCGTAGTACGCGCCTTTCCGCGCCAGCCCCGCTTAACCTAATATTGTGTTCTGCGCATCGACTCGCGCGATGTTCAGAGTCCCAATAAAGTTTGGCGCGGCCTGTACAATAAACATAATAAATAGTTTTAATGACACCTCCCAAGTTTCGTCACATCGTTGTAACTTTCCACATAACCATAGGGATTTGATGACATACCATGTGATGTAGGAGAGTCGTTTGCTTGCAGGACTCGCAAGCGGAGTCAGAGCCCGAGCTGCCCCAGGCCGAGCCCGCACCGAAGCCCCGCGACGAGCGCCGTGACGGTAAATGTCTGTAATCATCATAACTTATTCTTTTATTTATTTATTTTTATTTAATAAACAATTTCTACATTGTGTTTGATATATTTTATTACAATTTAAGATAGGTATCTAGTTAAAATTCATATATTTAAGAAAAAATCACATCAAAATAGTAAAAAAATATATGTTATTTCTCTGTATATATATATATATATATATATTTCTATTTTTTATATATATTTTTTTTCTTCTGCTTTATATAATGGCTTCCACCGAGTTTTCGGAGATTTTGCCAATGTCCAGTTTAATAAGATGCAAATTACGGGCGTTGTTTGGTATACAGTTTCAATACACAAGTAGCAATTAAAGGTGGCGTAGGTCATTTGATTGTATCATTGAAGCTTTTGGTGACAAATTTGTATCAGTCCAAATAACAGTCTACTAAGAAACGCGGTTATTTGCTGATCGAGCCGTATCAGATACAGCACGTATCCTAATTGAGTATCATCTTGCGTCCAAACTATCCGATAACACCTCGTATCCGATACGCGTATCACGATTGGTGGTATGGACGTATTTTGATACTGTATCACGATACTGTATCGCGATACGACGATGGCGAACCATCCTGTGTCGGTTTTTTTAGCGAAGATCAAAGGGGATACACGTCGTATCGAACAAGTTTGGACGTGAATGCATTTGATACGCGATTATTTCCAGTGTTTCTCATGTTATTACCTGTGTTGATTTGTGAAGTTTTATGTGTGCCATTGTGGTTGCAGACGAGCGTCCAGACAGCCGCGACCGAGAGCGAGGCGACCGGCGCGACTACGAGAGACGTGAGAGACGGCGCGAGTCCCCGCCGCGTTCCAGCCGCGTTGAGAAACGCACGGACAGGCGACATGACAACTACAGGTAATCCTAACTAATATTATAAATGCGAAAGTAAGTTTTTTTGTTTATTTCATGCCCTGTCTACTAAACCGATCATCGTGAAATTTAATGTACACATAGTTTAGGGTACTGAGAAAGACATAGGCTCTATATCACGCGGGTGAATCCGCGGGTAACAGCTACTAATATCATATAGCTATATATGATATCATCATCGGCCTTTTGCAGTCCACTGCTGGACATAGGCTTCCTCGAGGGCACGCCACAGTGCACGATCCATATAGCTATATATGATATAATTCATTGGCCTTTTGCAGTCCAAATAAATAAATATATAGGGACATATCACACAAACTGAGCTAGCCCCACAGTAAGTTGTGAACTTGTGTCGTGGGATACTAACTCACTCAACGATACTATATTTTATAACATATATAGATAAACACCCAAGACCCAGGCCAATCTGAAAAAGATCGTTTTCCATCTTGACCTGGCCGGGGATCGAACGCGGGACCTCCGTGTCGTAGGCTGGCGTGTTGACCACTGCGCCACGGAGCTCGACTGTTCACTGCTGGACATAGGCTTCTTCGAGGGTACGCCACAGTGCACGATCCATATAGCGGCCTTTTGCAGTCCACTGCTGGACATAGCCTTCCTCGAGGGCACGCCACAGTGCAAGATCTTCCGCTTTCTTAATTCCACTACCAGCGACATTTTTATCATCATCATCATCCTTTTTTAGACTCCACTAGCCCAAATCCTCTGACTGCTCTGGCTAATATATATGGCTTTAGTAGTTCAGAGGGACGTGCTTCTGTAGTGGAGACATTTTTATACTTTTATTTAAGGAGAGGAAGAATAAGAGGAAAGATTTCATTCAATAGGTTTCGAAACTACTGGACCGGTTTTCAAAATAGGGAATATGCATGAAAAAAATATCTGTTATCTTACCAGTTTATCCGAAAATATTAATAGTAAAGTACTGAAAGTGAAACAGAATAAAATTTGGTTGAAAAACGAACGAGATAAAATGATTTTACGAAAATATGGCTATCTCACTCGCGAAAACACTATTTTGTATGGCAAATGTATGCATGACATAGACTATGATGTCACTAGTCCATATCGGACTTCTCTTTCTTATTTAAACTTTCCTTTTACGACATCCACGGGAAGACTTGGGAGTGCTATTCAATTCCGCCAGGAACCAAATGTCTAAGCTTGAGGTTTCTTTAGGTGAAGGAATAGGGAGTATGCACGTAATTTTTTTATTTGCGTAGTATAATCCCTAATAACTACAGTAAAAAAATATGAAAGAACTTTTAAAATATCTTAATTAGCAACGAAGATGTGATGCTTTAAAGTTTAAAGAAAGAGAAGTCCGATATGGACTAATGACGTCAAAGTCTATATCATGTATACATTTGCCATATAAAATAGTGTTTTCGCGAGTGAGATAGACATATTTTCGTAAAATCATTTTATCTCGTTCGTTTTTCAACCAAATTTTATTCTGTTTTCACTTTCAGTACTTTACTATTGATTATTTTTGGATAAACTGGTAAGAAAACACATGTTTTCTTCATGCATATTCCCTATTAGCTAAAATTGATTGCGTTAAATAAAACATTTTAACCGCCGTTAATGATTTTCCGAAAGTTGATCAACTAACTCGAAAATTGATCAATTTACGATACTTCTTATTTATTCGTGACAAATATAAATTGAGGTAGATGTGCCCTACTCCAAGCAACAGATTTTTAAAAGCAATCGTGTCACGGCGTCTTCACGGTACAGAGTTTAGTGTGACGTAAGTGCGACGGTGTTAATTAGTTCCCTTTGAACGTTTCACAATTTGATACGTATAGCTCGTCCACCTAAGTTTATAAAGAAGTCTTTGCTGGTAGGCACAGCAGTACTGTATTATAGTACAGAGAGGGTCGTGCTCCTGTTGTGGAGAATAATAAAGACCTGATGATGATGATGAATAACATGGCTGTTTGGCAGGTCTGAGAAGAAAGAGGAGCGGGGTCGCGGCTACGACAGCGGGTCCAGCAGCTCGGGCAGCTCGCGCCGCGGCCTGCTGGGCGACCGGCCCGACGAGCGTCCCGACACCAAGGTGAGTAGCTAAATAGATCATGTTTCTCTTCATCCGATGCAGATCTGAGAAGAAGGAGGAGACAGCGGGTCCAGCAGCTCGGGAACTCGAACTCTGGTATAAGAACGTACGTAGATTATAATGAGATTGATTGATTAAATGATTAATTTTACTCCGAAATTATCAAATATTGCCACAATTCCCTTTTTCCGTTTGTATGGAGACATGCGCTTCCAGGCGACTCTTAACAACCGACTGACCCAGCACCTATAGCATGGCGCCCGCAACGCCGTTTATATCGCGCAATAAACTATCTCAACCTCACTTTATAATATTACGAAAAACAAGATGGCGATTGTCGATACACGTTACCGCGCCTGCCGGTGTACAACGATTTGATTGTCACTTTAGCATCCATTATGGTTTTCATACCTTAAATAAAAATAGTCATTCATACCGAAGCCGTAATGAATATTGAAGTTACCATGAAAATGATGTTCACCGTAGCTGTCAAAAGTTAGCAAAAAGGCCCGCAGGAGGGTATTGTTTTTTTGCGCGTATATATGTTCGTTAGTATCACTGTTTCATCGTTGCATCCTGTAACCTAAACAACTTGACCGATTGTGAAGTGTGAAATGTCATCATAATCATCAGGTCTTTTTTAGGGTTCCGTAGTAAACTAGGATTATAATTTCGCCATGTCTGTCCGTCCGCGGTTTTACTCAGAGACTATAAGTACTAGAAAGCTGAAATTTGGTATGAGTATGTATATTAATCAAGTCAAAAAAGTGGTAGAAGAAAATCTTGAAAAAAATTTTTTTAGGGAGTAATATTTTTTTCTATACAAACCCATCGTGTTGGGTATTGTTAGATAGGTCTTTAAAAATATTGTGAGGTTGAAAACACCATTTTTCGATTTAGGGATCCGTTTCCAAAATATTTGCAAATTTTTGTTAGAGGTACGTGTTCCCACCCTCTATCTGCTAAACGGTTATATATGGATACGTGAAAAAAATTACAGCAGTAGTATATATACTGAAGTTGAAAAGAAAACTATCAGAGCTGAGTACTAAGTACAGACTAAAAGGTTATAGGCAACCAACTTATAAAATGTACTCGAAAATGTAAAATTTCATACATTTTCATTGTTGCATGTTTTTGGTCGTTAAACTGTGTTGTGCGAGTGTGAACAGTGTGAACTCAAAGTTGTCATTCGCAACTACGGAACCCTATACTGCGCGTGGCCCGACACGCACATGGCCGGTTTTTTTAATGAATAAATAAATAAAAAAATCATTTATTGCCACAAGTAAATCAATGTAACTTTTAAATTAAAAAAGAATATACATTCTGGCAAAGGAATGCCTCAGCTTGTGTTAGCTCAGAGCAAGGTCCGAGCATAACGCTGTTTTTCAGGCACTCCTCTCCCTGAGATCGAGTGCGGGAGTGCATGCAATTAGGGGGCTTAAATATAACAATATAAACATTTAGAATTTCTTCTTAAAGATTACAATCGGCTTAATAATAAAAAAGAGAATATTTCAATATTTTTTAGTCTCCATTGCAGGAGAACGACCCTCTCTGTACTACCAGAGTTATACATAAGCCAGAACAGTCAGAGGATTTGGCCTTCACTCTCCACGCTGGCAAAATGAATAGTTTTCTATCTTCTACGACTTCCACGGGAAGATTTCGAGTAGTCCTATTCTACTCTGCTGGGAACCACACGACTACAAATATTATTTATGATGGATATCTCTCTTGTACAGATGCCAGCGCTGATGGACCTGAAGCCGTACGGCGGCGAGCCCCCGCCGGGCCTGGAGAGCCGCAGGTCGCACGACGCCAGGGACGCTGTCTCTCCAAGGTACGTATAATTATTTCTCATATATTTTTATATACTTATAAAACTTACAATTCTCGTACCTTACGCATATGGGTAATTCATTTTTGTTTTCTTTACCAAATTATACCACCTGACCTACTCTTTGGTGGACTAGGCATAGTACAACTTACAAAGCAGTTATGTTTCATCAAAACCGGTTCAGTAGTTTAATATAGAGAAGTATTATTAGCAAATGTATTGAAAAAATATTACGGGTCCTCGGACTCGGACTTAACCTGTTTTTATTATTGCGTTTGTTAAAATATCTGATTCAAGTATAATGTTTATAATAACGCCAGGTTCACGGAGCGCGGCGAGCGTCGCGACAGAGAGCGCGACCGCGACAGGGACAGCCGCCACAGCCGGCGTTCGGAGGAGAGGAAGTGAGTTTTTTTCTAATCTTCATCCTTTATTTATTTTACTGGTGTGAAAACGCCTTCGAACGAATCATCATACGAGCTAGTATGAGGAGCCCGATGGCCTATTAGGTGTAAGCATTATAAGCGCTTCCGCATGTAAAGCAACCGCGCACGCTGTCTCCACTTGGATGGTTGAACGCAAGTGACATTAAACATCACGAGGTCCTCCGTGCTCGAGAAGCACTTTACGCCGTTGGTCCCGGTCAGATGTCTTTAGGCAGCTTGAAAAATTGACACCAGTGTTGGCCACTTACACACAAAAAAGAAACTAACAACATAATCATAATCATAATAATCATAATAATCATAATCATATTTTATTTGCACTCAATGTGGACATAAGGTGGTACAATAAATACAAGAGTTTCACACATTAAGCCTTAATAGGCATGCAAAATTTATATCTTTACAATAATATTTATTTCAATTCATTAAATAAATTTAGTAAGTTAATAAAAGTCAATAATAATAATAACAATAGAAGTTCAAATAATAATGTGCGTAAAATAATAAAATGCGAGATAAAATTTGGACAAAAATGTTGCTTAATTATGTCAAACACGAATTATATTTAATTTTATCTAAAATTCATCATTCATATAATCCTGCAATGAATAATAACATTTATCTATAAGGAAATTTCTTAGCCTAGTCTTAAATTGCGGTAAAATTAGATTCTTTATGTCACTTGGTAATTTATTAAAGATACGAACAGCCATCGGATAGCAGCTCTGGTCGTATAAACTAGTAGATATTACAGGCAGCACCAATTTGTTGGGGAACCGACCACGATAGTCATTAATTACTTCCCGGTTTCTTTTAAATACATGTCCATACAATTTTACGAAGTGGCAGGTTTCATAAATATAAATGGCTGGCAGGGTAAGTAAGTTTAAATTTTTAAAGTACTGTTTACAACTTGTTCTTTGTGATATATTACAGATGGATCTTATGCACCTTTTTTGGGCAATAAATGCTCTTTCAGAATCTACAGAATTACCCCAGATTACAATTCCATATCGTAGAATGGAAGCTACGTACCCATGGTAAGCCATTAATGCTGTTTTTACGTCAGTTACATTAGCCAAACGCCACAAAGCATAGGAAAAGCTATTTAATTTACAACATATATTTTTCATGTGAGTTTTCCAAGTAAAGTTTTTATCTAAAGTAAAGTTTTTATCTACACAATATGCTAATAATACCCTGCCCGATCCTCAAAGGGGCGACTCAGCCTGTCAATAAGAACAACTCGTATAACAAGCAATTTATAAAATTTGTTTACAGGTCGTCCCGGCACGGCGAGCGTCGCTCGCGCTCCCGCGGCGCTGCCTTCCCGCCGCCGCACCACCCCAACACGTGAGTACATTCCGTTTGTTCGTGTTCGGAATCGAGAATCCCCCAGAGGGCAGCACTGTGTCAGCAGTTAAAACATCTAACAATCATGTTTAATCATCATTTTTATGATTGGTAGATTTTGACAGCTACTGTCAAATAAACTTTTTGACACAGTGCCGCCATCTGGGGGAATTCTCGATTAAAGCACCGATCTACCTACCTAGTCTTACAATAAAAGTTTTGAAGGTTTTACCGATCATTTTCTGCCCACTTTTGTTCCATACCTATCATACCATACCATGTATTTCCATATTTTACCGGTCATTTAGTTTCTAACGTTATTATTCAAATACTCGGTTTTAAATATTTTTTTTATGTTCCTACTTTGATATTGTTTTGATATTCCGTGCGTGTTATTGTTAACTTTGACATTGGCAAAATCATCGTTTAGGCTAAAAACGATGGAGCCGTAAACCTAAAGAAAGAAAGAAAAAAGAAAGAAATATATGACTCTAGTGTTAGCCACTTACAAACAACAAAAGTTTATGGATGAATATCAGCATAATCAATTAAAAAACCGGCCAAGTGTGAGTCAAACTCACGCAATGAGGGTTCCGTACAATACGCTTCGTGAACACACATACAATGTGCAAAAAATGTTTTATTTAAATGACTAGCGCCATCTAGTGGTGTTTTAGTGAACTATTTCCCACTTAATTTTCAAGTGATAGAATTCTTATTATTTTTCCTGTAATCTTCAAGGAATGAACTACATTTTATAATTTTTTCAAAATTATCGGCCCAATAGTTTTGGAGATCAGGGGGGGGGGGAATGGTCAATTTTTGCCTTCTTTCGTGAATAAAATCAAAAGTATTGATTTTACCCGGACAAAAAAATATATTTTTGAGATCCTCATAATGAGCCCTTTCATTTGATATATGACACAGTAAGGTTTGCAAAACTTTCTTTTAAAATTTTGTATTTGGGCCCCTCAAAATGACCCTTATTTCAAAAAAATCTTTATTTACTTTGCACATCCGTGTTTGGGTCATAGGATTACACTATCTTACCAAATTTCATCTAATTTGGTTCAGTGGATTCGGAGAAAATCGGCTGTGACAGACGGACGGACGGACAGACAGACGCTCGAGTGATCCTATAAGGGTTCCGTTTTTCAACTTCGGAACCCTAAAAACTACGTTAATAAATGAAATGAGCTTTATTTATTTTAACCATGGTAACAATTAATGTTGTAAAATTAAAATGTAGTTAGGAATAACATTTTTAGTCAACATTGACATGCAATAGACACAAATTTGTTAATTAATTAAGTCAAATATAAATCTGTGTACATATTATGTCAAATTTTTAATCGAATTTATATACTGAATACATAACATTTTAATTATTTGTCATATTTAATAAGAACTAGCTGTTACCCGCGGCTTCGCTCACGTAATATATACCCTATTGTCCTTCTCGGTACCCTAACCTATCTGTATGCAAAATTTCATGATGATCGGCTCAGTAGATATGGCGGGAAAGCGTAACAAACAAACTCACTTTCGTATTTATAATATTAGTTAGGATTTTATAAATATTCTTATACACTGTAGAAACATTAACAAGCCAGTTTTATTTGTTTTGGCAATTTATGATAGAGTTTTACAGCCATTAAGTAGAAATTTATTGAGGAACAAAAAATATGCTTGTGTGTATGTCTTTTGAAAGTTAAGAATGATTATTTAGAAAATAGGCCCTTACAGGCACTTTTTCATTTTAAATCATATTTAAAATTATATGATGCATATAAATGAATTTTAATAGATAATTTTATATTATTAGATTAAATATATTTGCTTGTAGGTCTGGTGAAAGGCGAGGATCTCCACCATCGGGCGACTACAGGCCTTCCTCATACAAAGTCAACAAGAAACTGGAGGTTATGGAGAAAATGGGTAAGATTTCTTTTCTGCTTAATACTTAGGGTTTCGTATACTTTACTTCGTATACTTTTGTCCCCTTTAGATACGAAACTTCTTCTTGGTTCTTGAATGGCGATCACGTAGTGCTAAGCGCAGCGTTGGACACCTACCCACCAGGTGGTCGGAAGACCTGACCAAAGTTGAAAGAAGATGGTAGCATCTTCCTGTAGCAAATGTTGGAAGCACCTTATATGCTGATATAAGCTGCTTCAAACCGTTCATATTAGAAAATGTTAGGGGAGGCATATTTCCAGCAGTGGATTTCTGGTGGCTAAGATGATGATCTAATCGTTTAAACTATCTCTATAATTAGTATAGTCCCGCACTATTACTAAGCCTTCAAGGTCCGGACATAGGGATTTATTTCCGGCAGCGACGGGAGCAGTGGTAGTGGATAAGTGTAACGCCTGTAGCACACAGCTTCGAATGCGGAACGGAAGCGGTCCGGAATGAAACATCGGCGAAACCGCGAAACGCGTTTGTATGCTTCCGTTTCTGTTTCTTTCCGCTTGTGGTGTGAGACGCACCAAACGAAATCATACTAGACAGCGTTTCGTGGTATCGCCAAGTTTCGTTCCGGAGCGCTTCCGATCGCATTTGTGGCTGTGTGCTCCAGGCGTAAATGTGGCATATAAAGTCAAAGTCAAAGATTCAAGATTCAATCGTTTATTTAATATAGGTTTCTTTGAACACTTATTAATTGTCATATTTGTGTTTACAATTTTTACAACAAAAAAATTTTGTTAACGTCAATAATTACTTATGGCTAAGTTTAGGCCGCTTCCAAAGCGGAGTGCAGAAGAAGCGGCAACAGACTGCACAGCGCATTTTCTCCAAGCGACGTCAACCCACAATTCTAGTTAGACCTTATAAACTACTTATATATATGTGGACTGAGTGTGCATTGTTTTAATTAAATGTCTTGATAAAAATTGAATTGGAAAAAAATTATGTCATCATTGAAATGTTAAATAGGTAAAATTTAAATAGCAAAATGTCAAATTATTGAAAATTAAATAAAAATGTCATATTATAAAATATTATGTACCGAACGTACCAAACGTAATACTTCTGTGCATACAGAATTACGAGGCGTCTGCGCCAAGCTCAAGCCAAATATTGCTATCAGTAAGGTAATCTTCAGTCCTGTAATATGCCTTTTTACATAATAATCGTTTCACATAACTTTTGAATTTACTATCAGGCATATCAAGGACTGACTTTGGCAATTTGTTATAATAGCGTATACAGTTCCCCATGAACGAATCACTAACTCTGCTTAGCCGAAACCGCGGAAGAAATAATCTATGATTGTTACGCAAGGGTCTATCAATTAAATCACTTACTTTCTTAAACTTAGAAATATTATTTCTTGCGTACATTATATTGTCAAATATATACTGTGAGGCTACAGTTAAAATATTTATGTCCTTAAACAACTCTCTGAGTGAGTCCCTCGAGCCTAAGCCGTAAATGGCACGAATTGCCCTTTTTTGTAAAATAAAAATAGTTTTAATGTCGGCTGCCTTTCCCCACAGAAGTAATCCATATGACATTAAGCTATGAAAATAACTAAAGTATACGAGCCTAGCAGTTGCCTCATCTGTCAATTGTCTTATCCTCCTCACAGCATATGCTGCAGAACTAAGCCTATTGGAAAGTTTAGAAATATGGGCACCCCATTGTAGTTTAGAGTCGATTGTGATCCCTAGGAAGGTAGTATCATTTACAAAACCTAGTCAAATTAGATTTTTATTCAGAATTAGATAGTTGTATCTCTTTTTGAACGTCATATTTTTTACTTTCTTATTATTTTTAATTTTTAATATGCAAATCTAAAAACTACTAGCGTTTCGTAATGACCACTGGTGAGAAAAATACGCCGAAAGAAACTCAATCCAGACTTGGTCACTACGATAAAATTAACAGGATGTTCTGTTTAGGTCTGCAGATCAAGACGCCGGACGGGATGATGGCCACGGCGCAGCAGCTGCGGGCCGCGGCCGGCGACGCGCCCGCGCACGCCATGCCCAGCTACTTCAACCCCGGCGCAAGGCACAACAACATCATGGACCAGGTCACTACTATCTCTGTTTATGTCATAGGACGGCAAACGAGCAAGCGGGTCACCTGATGGTAAGTGATCACCGCTGCCCATGGACAACTGCAACTCCAGGGGTGTTACGTGTTACAAGAGCGTTGCCGCCTTTATTTTTCCCTTCCCAGAGGGAGAAGGGGGGGGGGGGCTTCCGGCTCACTCACTCACCGAACGAAGCATAAAAGTGGTAAAGATATTACTCGAACGTCGATTTTCTGTGAGAGTGTGGTATTTCCCCGAACGAGCCGGCCCATTCATACTACTAGCAAAAGTAAATTTTGCCGGTAGCGTGGCTCTACCACAACTAAAGACGATGACATGTCATGTCTTTATAGTCTCCACTGCAGCAGCAGCACGACCCTCTCTGTACTGCCACAGAAGACGCGCCCAGCTACTTCAACCCCGGCGCCGGGCACGCCAACATTATGGACCAAGTCTCTGTCACTACTATTTTATTTATTTATTTTATTCGGAAAACAATACAATAATTTTACTTATTTATAAAACTTTTAAAGTAACTACACACAGTTATTAAGTTATCGCATATTGATACTGATATTGATGCTGCTGAATATCGTAAATACCTATATAGTACCAGTATATTTAACAGTTTATTGAACAAGCAATAAACTGTTAAATATACTGGTACTATATCGGTATTTACGATATTCAGCAGCATCAGGTCTTTTTTAGTCTCTCTGTACTACCACAGCCATAATTACCCAGAATCACAGGATTTGGCCTATACTCTCCACGCTGGACGGGTTGAAGAGGAGAGGTCTCTTTGATGTTTGTAAGCTTTGTTTAGCTTGTGTTTCCTAAGTCTGCTTCTACAACATCCACGGGAAGACTTAGTGCTCCTATTCTATTCTGCCGGGAACCACACGACATAGAAACTTGGAATTGCGCTGTTTGACACACAGATAGTTTTTGTAACTGAAGCATTCGCTAAGAAAGGATTTACCAAAATTCACCTTTAAGGGGTGAATCCACCTGTGAAATCCATTCTCGATGAAACGGGGATCTTAAGTAGTCGGGTAATAAGCGTTACCGCCCGCGCCGCCGAAGCTGCCAAGCGCTAACATCAGTGCGGGCTGGGACGACTTCATGCGCGCGTCTCGGTTCACATTCGCCCTGAAGACCTCCGGATGAGGTTGAAACATGTCGGCCTGGACTTTATATGTGAGTGACCCGTATTTTAGAATGAAGTTCCTTATCGCGCGTTGCGAAAGGAGCCAGACGGCGAAGACCAAAAGTTGTAACGACACTTTTGTCAGCCGGTGTCTGTTTAAAATGGTAGCGATCAAGGAATTCACACTTCTCACCTTTCCGTCAATTATAACTTGAGCCGGGGTCAGGTTAATCTGGTTTTTTTTTTTTTTTTTTTTTCAATCTATTTTTTTTCGAGGCTTCAGTTCACTTGATGTGACTATGCCAGCCTCATGGGGGACCTCTAGTATAAAATTTATCTTAGCAACGTTATACACCTCCATAAGAGGTATACTGATTTTGCTGGATGTGATAATGGATTGCTCAACACTGTGTTTAGCAATCCATTCTCCATAGGTACTCCAGCTAAGAACCTGTCTCGTAGGGCAGTATACTGACCACATTCCAGCAAGACATGTAACAAGTCTTCCTCTTTATGACAAAAACTACATAAATCTGATTGGGTCACACGCATCACAAGCAAGAACTTGTTAACTGGAACGTGGCCAGACCTCACCCTAAATGCAGAGACAAGAAGTTCCCTAGAGAGACTGGCGCAGTCAAACCATGGAATCAGGTTAATCTGGTTGGAATCGAGAAGTTGGTACAAATTTTTGATCTGTCCAGTGTAACTAGAGCTCTTACTTTTTTAAAAGGCGGTGTGAGTTTAGATGCTGTAAGTAATCGAAAATAACTTCGTTTCATCCGGGTGTCCCTTGACACCTCTCAAGTTTTTCTATATTAATAGCGTTTGCTCTGTCCCCAGGTGCAGAAGCGCAAGCTGCTGTGGTCCAACAAGAACAAGTCAGAGGCGGAGGAGGCGGCCAAGTGGTCGGGCACGCGGTTCGCGCAGGACAGCGACGGCAAGCAGGTGTCCAAGTTCATGCGGCTCATGGGCATCAAGGAGCCAGGTACTGATACGACTGGTCACTGCACTGGCCTCTCTGACCAGCCGGCCTATTTGCTAACTTTTGACAGCTACAGTGTAAAACATTTTGATGGTCAGTTTTGATGCCATATTTTATGTAAATATATATATATATATATATAAATAGTTCCCCAAACCCATTACTTAGTAAGACCCAAAAAGTGTCAATGCTCGAAACTAACAGATTATAAATAGTAGGTAACGTAACGCGTTCTTTTGAAGTTTTTGTTGCTTTCCGCGTTGCTTGCCTAAAGGCATCTAACATAGGTTATAAACGGCCAATGATGACAGCCCAGACCAACGGCTTAACATGCCTTCCGAAGCACGAGAACTGGGTTTCTGGCCACCCATCCCAATGACGGCCTTGCCCAGGGTTGCTTAACATGCAGAAATCCTAATAATTCTCTCTCTCTCACTGGTCTATCAGACTCTTTAATAAATAAGGAAAATATACTCAACATGCCCATTATACCTCAACAGGTGCAGTAAAAGACAACCCAGACAAGTCAGCGGACCCAATCAAGAAGCAAGAGGAGTTGTTCCAGGCCATGCAAGCACAGTACGAGGTGGCTCGAGCTACCACACACACCATGCGGGGCGTCGGGCTAGGGTTCCAGCGGGGACAGTACTGAGGGAATGTGTTGAGAATGAAGATTATGTCTTAAGACAAGCCTGCTGCGGTGGCTTGCTTACTTGTGTGCTTTGGAGCCAGGGCCGCTGTAAATAACATGTATACACACATAGTATTATGTCTTTATACACACTATGGGCCCAAATAGGCGGCTTAAGTGTGGAAAATAGCCCACGGTGGCAATAAGCATCACGGGGTTGATAAGAGCCTTAGCCCAAGGCTACAAGACCGAGGCTATGTTTAGCATGTTGATGGGCTTAAAAATACGGAATCAACTAGTGATGGGTTGCTAGCTGCACCGCCTATTAACATGATTCCGTAGATTAGCGCCCATTCCCCTGACCGGTTTCTACGGCCTGCGCGGGAAGAGAAGCAGCTGGTATATTCTACATTTTTTCGTTTCTCCCAGACCAGCATGGAGAGCATATACAGTATTAATAGTAAGGTCATGTAAGCCACTTTTGAAGAGTCTCATTACTCATTACAGCCCCCTATTTACTAACTCGGATGACAGGTGTCGATGCCTATCAATCTAGAATTTACAATTACAATGCGGGTTTTGCTTGCTCGAACTTTTTATTTGAAATACAAAAACCGCATTGTAACAGCAAATCCTAGATTGATAGGCATCGACACCTGTCATCCGAGTTAGTAAATAGGCCGGCTGGTCCACCAAACTGTATTGCGCGTCGGATATTAGCTGCTCACTGTACAGTAGTTGTTAATACTGTATAATTATTTGCACAAGATTTGGTCGGCTGGCTCGCTTGACACTGACTCTTCTTATGTATATTTTCTCTTCGTATGAAGAGATAAGTGGACCTATTTTAGGCTAGAAACCAAAACCAGAAGCCATACTAATAGAACGCTATGGCTATATCCTTATGAAGAAAAGTGTAGACGATGGTATACCTGTCTAAATAATCAATTTTGTTCCTTGATTTGATTGTCAAATTATAGTTTTTGATAAAACCAAAATCTATATATAGTAAAAATGTCTAAAAAAATGTATATAAATAGCTTATGGATTAAAATTAAGAAATCAAGTTGTTGAATGTTATGACATCAATAAACTCAGGACTCCGGATATGCGACCCGCATGTGACTACAGTCTACTTTTATTATAATCGTATTAAGGGGCTTACATCAGCGAAACTAGCGCCACACCTCAGTACAACTTTTGTTACTTCCACATCAGATCAAATTGAAAAAATCTAATTCTGTATAGTAGCAATTACTTGTAGCAATTACTTGTAGTATTTTATTTATTACTTTTCATTTAGTACAGAAAAGTAAGTGGCCACTTACGGCGGTAATCAGTCGTTCTCTCAATGTGCAATGATGAAATTGATGAAAAGTTATGCCAAATCCACACATTTACTACGAAAATACAGAATTAGATTTATTCAATTTTATTTGATTTAGTAAAAGAAGAAATAAAGTAATGGTTGGCTCCAGTTGGCTCATGTCATCCTCTTAACTAGATGATGAACTAAGCACTAAATTATTTATAATATGATTGCTAGCTTGTTTTCTTCTTTGCAGTTTAATTATTATATCCGATTTTTAATGCAGTGGCGAAAGTTTTCTGTGCAAAGGAACAGAAAAGTAAGGTAATTGAATCTATGGAAATATTTAACTAAGATAAAAAATGGTTCTACAGCATTGAGATATAATACTAGAGGAGCTAGCTTATATATTGGCATTGTCCATTCCTCGTAATTTGAAATTTAAGCGCTGCAGCGCTAAAACAATACGGAGCGTCCAATCATACATAACTCAATACCTCAGCGCTATATGTATTTGCTACTCACGCGTATCCATAGCAACATGTCAACATAATACAAAATGGCGGGAGGTAATTATATTGACCTTTTATTTTTGTAAAAAATAATGTACTTACTGACGAAAATTTGTTCCTTTGCACTGTGCAGTGTTCGATAAGTTATTACTGCAATAACTCAATACACACCAAGGCATTTTTTATGATTTTTACCAAGTTTTTGTTTATTAATCGTAGGAGGTATCACAAGCGAAAGAGCTAACAACTGACTGAGTGAGTTGTGGCGGGATGGCCACAGTTGAACGGGACAAAGTAAGGCTTTGCGGTGTCTTCTCTAGTAGTTATATCTCAATGTTCTACAGGAAACTTTCTATCCATAAAATCTTTCAAGAAATTATCTTTCCATGTCGCTAAAATATGAACTTGGTTAGAACGAAACCAAGTTTACTTATTAATTTAAATAATAGCGATAAAACTGTATGTATCAAAAGTAATTTTATTTAAATGTGTATCTATCTCTAAAATATTGGAAAACTTCACTAATTATATTGATAAATCAATTATCATCAATGATAAAAAATTAAAATGGTGATTGTTCACACCCCCATTTTCGTCGGGGGTAAAAATAAAACTATTCTTGTCAGATAATATTGAGATCTCCCTTTAGTAATAATCAGTGGTTTTTTTTTTCGTTATACTGTCAAATAACATGACGTTAACTTTAGTGTTGCTTCACAGAAACTAATAGCGTTAATTTAGTTATAACTTTTATGTAAACTGCTTTTTAATTTAGGATAATGAATTTAAAGAAATGTTACTGAATGTCATTCGTGTTTATGTTAAACACTAAATGTCATTATTTATTGTATAAGTTAACCTTTATTTTGTAGTGAAATAATATGTTCGCACATTGGCACTTTCGCGAAGTCTTCTTCATAACACGAAAAAATTGTTGGCCTTCCATGCCAGTGATCGATTTTGCAGTATGGGAAGCCAAAATTGTTTTCATGTTAAGTTTCTTTGTGGGAAAATTTGTATAATATCATGGAATGAACTTCCATTTCAATCTCCCATTTAGGAGGGTAAGGTTGTTTGATTTTTTTTAAAACTTGTAAAGTATGATTATTATGCGCTGATGAGTCTCTCGTATTACTATCAAAGTGTTGGTGCCTCTGTGCTTTCTCCCTAAAAGCTGTGTGATATAATTATTTAGGATCTAGCTAGTTTATGGCATAGAAATTATAACAGATGCGACAACAATCATGATCTTCCCTTACAATTGTATTTTCTTATTCGCAACTGTTATTATTTTTAATGTAAGTAATTCTTATTACGAAATAAATATTATTATTAAATAAAAAGTTTTTCGTTAATTTCCACGCAAAATTTAATTTATAAAGGAGTAATAGGCGTTAGCATTAAAGCTCAAGTCAGCAAATCATGGGTGTTATTCACACGAGAACCCTATAATATGTGTATAACATGTAAATAAAACAGGACTTCC
The DNA here is from genome assembly GCA_963082605.1 of Rhodophaea formosa. Classification (NCBI taxonomy): domain Eukaryota; kingdom Metazoa; phylum Arthropoda; class Insecta; order Lepidoptera; family Pyralidae; genus Rhodophaea; species Rhodophaea formosa. The sequence continues at coordinate 16,213,581 of OY720224.1, read as the reverse complement.
ACGTTTTAGAAGGTTCTCGAACATGGAATTACAGATACGTTAAAACGAAATTCAAATCTAAAGAAATACAAAAGGCTTAGACAAATGGGATTGTTCCCATTATACCTTAGATAAAGGATACTATAGATTGCGCCTAAAGTTGTCACTGAGCAAGACAAAGGTATTATTTATAATACGTGATCACGTCACGCAAGTGCGTAACTACGTGAAAAAGTATTCGCCGAATGTACGCAACCTCAGATTAATAACTACGCAACGCACGCACGTATTGAGGAGACCGGGGAGCTCGTATGTTCATTCATGTCGCGCCGGGAAAATCCCGACTAATAGGTTCAAGCTAAAAAATACACTTCCGATTTTTTCATCCGACAATCGGATGGTGTTGTCGTTTTAGGTATAGTGTCCCTGGTTCTAGAGGAATTTGATTGTTTTGGGCATTTCTCTTCCGTAATCTTCTTTAGCAGAAAAACCAGTTAAATATAAACAAGATGATATTATAGACTCGGTCTTTTTCAGTATATAGCTTACTTTGACGAGCTTCGTGGCACAGCGGTCAACACGCCTGCCTGCGACACGGATGGTCTCGGGTTCGATCCTCGGTCAGGTCAAGATGGAAAATGATCTTTTTCAGATTGACCTGAGTCTTGGATGTTTATCTATTATAAAATATAGTATCGTTGAGTTAGTATCCCATAACACAAGTCTCGAACTTACTTTGGGGCTAGCTCAATCTGTGTGATTTGTCCGTAAATATTTATTATTATTTATAGCGCAATTATAGTAAATTATATTGCGGATTATACCAAATCATCCTTAATTCTACATAATGCTTTCAGATTTAAATAATTACAGAGATTAAGCGATATCTAGGGGTTTTTATTGCATTTGTTTCTAACACCTTGAACTTTTTTCATGTAGGTGTAAGGAGTTTCTTATTTTTTTAAAGGCAACACTGCAATCGGATCGGAAGCAAATCGGACGTGTATTAATTCCCACCTTCAATCTTACTTTTAACGGTGCACTGAGATTACGTCATGTGGTCTCAACGCCTTAATCGTACGATTTGTTGTCAGAGACTCTCATAGATGGCGCCACTCGAAACTACACAACATTGTATCTACCGTATTATGAGAATATAAAAACATGATTCACAAAATATATCTTATTATTAAGATCCCAAAGTATGGGAATCTGTCTCCCGCACTCTCAATGAGCGCAAAATCCAGTACTCGCGCGCAAACGCGAGGTCCGAGAGTGGTCTCGAGATAAACGTCCCCACCATGGACGATTACCGCGCTCTAACGCGCCTACTCAACGACCGCCAGATTCCCTGGCACACCTTCGGTCTCCCGGGAGACCGACAACTTCGGGTTGTCATCAGAGGCATCCCTTCCTCCACGTCCCTTGACTATGTCAAGGAGACCCTCATTGCCCAGTCAATCCCCGTCATCGAACTCCACCGCATGTACGGGAAAAATAAAAAAGCGTACCCAATGGTACTTGTGGGTTTACCCAACAATGCCGAAGGGAAGGCTATTTTTAAAATCTCGACATGCGCGGGACTCACCGCTTTTAAAATTGAAGCCCCCCACAAGCGTGGCACCATCGGTCAGTGCCATCGCTGCCAAAAGTACGGGCACGCGGCCCGAAATTGCCACGCCACCCCTCGCTGCGTGAAATGTTTGGGGGACCACGGCACAGCGGATTGCGACCGCATCCGAACGCCCGAGAACGAGGCAAAGGCGGCTTGCGTCCTTTGCGGGCAGGAGGGCCACCCCGCCAACTGGCGGGGCTGCTCTAAGGCCCCCAAAGGCAAGCAAAATGCCTGGGCCGCGAAATCTCGGGAGAGTACCGCCCCCCAAAAAGTCACAAAGCAGGCTCCCCAGGCGCCGGCGCCAATCCCTCCTCTAATGGGAATGCACTTCCCTCCTCTGCCCCAGCAGGCAAGTCAGCCGGTGGCTCACCCACCAGCCCCCGCGTGGACTCCCCCAGCACAACGTGCACCCACCACCAATCCCCTTCCTCTTCCCCCCATGCTGGCTAACACCCTAGTCCCATTGGTAATGGGCGCGTACGATGCCATAGATTTGGATGCTATGGAGGAGATAGGCCGGGCTATGTTAGCCACTGGCGGCCACTCGACCCACCTGATTACCATCCTCGCCCTGCATAGGCAGAAAATCGAGGACTTTAGGAACTCCCCCGCGGTAGCGCGGTACTTCCCTACGACGCGCTAATATGGGTAGTCTCAAACAAAGAGAAAAACCCCGGTCCCTTTGCATCGCATACTACAACGTATGCGGCGAGTTCAACCAGAAGAAACTCCTCATCCAGGAGTTTCTCGTTCAACATCAGGTTGACATTTTCCTCGCCCAAGAGACCTTTTTAAAGCCACACCACCGCAACCCCCGTATCGCGAATTACAACATAGTCCGGAATGATAGGTTAGGCGCCGAAAACGGTGGCACGGTAATCTACTACAAAAGGTCTCTCCATTGCACTCAATTAGACCCCCCCGCGTCTCTCATCAACATTGAGTGCTCCCTCCTCCGAATAGCCATGATCGGTCATGCGCCTATTAACATCGCCTCCGTCTACCTCCCCGGGAAAAAGGCGCTACTCCGTAGCGACCTCGAAGTCCTCTTTTCGCTGTCCAGCTCCACCATCTTGGCCGGAGACTTTAACAGCAAATCGATTCGCTGGCACTCCGTCACGAACTCGACAAACGGACTGACACTAGAGCGTCTTCACGACGAACTAGACTTTGACGTTGTTGCCACTTTAGCTCCCACGCGCTACCCCACTCAGGAGGGACATAATCCCAGCGTTCTCGACATAGCCCTGCTCAAGAACATCACCCTTCAGGTGTGTTCAGTAGAAGTCCACCATGCCGTCATTGCCTCCGACCATCGACCGGTTGTTTTACAACTAGGACCGACTGACAACGGACGCATAATGCACACCAGAACGGTGACCGACTGGAAGAAGCTTGGAAAGGTTATCAACCAGTCGACACCGTACTTGGATGCAATTCCCGACCTAATAACCACAACAGACGAGACCGACCTTGCCATCTCTTCTCTCACCAGCCACCTGCAAGCATCCCACAAGGAGTGCTCTCGGCAAGTCCCATCTGTGGATCCCACCCACAGAATGGAGCTTCCCGAGGATATGCGGCAGCTGTTGAGAGAAAAGAACCGCGCCTCACGCTTACACGACAATTACCCCACTGAAGAGGCCCGTGCCCACCTACGCTACTTGCAACGGCGAGTCAAGGAGCGCATCGCGGAAATTAGAGACGAACGCTGGGGCGATCTCCTATCCGAGATGACCCCTCACCACCAGGCTTACTGGCGTATTGCCAAAAGCCTCAAGACCGATACGGTTTGGTCCACTCCTCCCCTCACGCGCCCAGACGGCTCCATCGCCTTCGATGATGACGAAAAAGCTGAATGTTTCGCAGACAGCCTGGAGAGTCAATGCTCTCCTAGTCGTGAGCCAGTAGACCCCGACCACCTCCACGAGGTGGAATCGCACGCAGAACGATTCGTCGCTTCTAAAACGATTCCTCCCAACGTTCCCCTAGCTCCGACGACACTTGACGAAGTGAAGTCGATCATACGCGACCTCAAACCCCGGAAAGCACCCGGCGCTGACGGACTCTCCAACGGATTGCTCAAATGCCTTCCGCAGACCCTCCTCCTCCTCCTTGTGAGCATATTCAATGCGTGTCTCGCAAATTGCACCTTTCCAGCCGCCTGGAAGGAAGCAATCGTGATCGGCATCCCCAAACCAGGTAAAGACCTGAAAAATCCCACCTCCTACCGACCTATTAGCCTCTTGAGTGCTCTGGGGAAGATCTATGAACGGATCCTCCTCAAAAGACTCAAGGACTATGTAGAGTCGAAAAGTCTCATCCCCGACGAGCAGTTTGGTTTTCGGGCCAAACACGCTTGCCACCACCAGCTGCACCGCTTCACGGAGCACATCCTTAAACTTCGTAACTGGGGTCGTCCCACGGGAGCACTCTTCTTCGATGTAGCGAAAGCCTTCGACAAAGTCTGGCATTCTGGCTTGATCTCCAAGCTGGCCAATATGGGCCTCCCAGACAGTCTCGTGCACATCATACGAGACTTCTTGTCGAATAGGACTTTTCGCTACAGAGTTGAAGGATGCCTCTCGAACCCCCGTCCCATCCGAGCCGGCGTCCCTCAGGGCGCGGTTCTCTCACCTCTCCTCTATTCGCTTTACACAAGCGATATTCCCAAGACCCCTAACGTAGAGTTGGCATTATTCGCCGACGATACGGCTCTCTATACCTCCCATTACAATAACTCGATGATTGTAAAACGGCTTCAGTCCGCCGTCGACGCACTAGGCAGGTGGTTTAAGAGGTGGCGCATCGAGGTCAATCCTGAGAAGAGCACAGCTGTGCTCTTCACGAAGGATGGCCAAGGTACGCGACGTCGAAAAATCACCATGTCTGGTGAAGTCCAATCCCCAATAGGGACAGTGTCCCTATACGACAAGCCCATTCCCTGGGCTAAAAAGGCCAAGTACCTTGGAGTCGTATTCGATAGTGGCATGACCTTCAGTCACCACATCACCAAAGTCCGCAACCATGCCGCCTTTGTATTAGGCCGTCTCAGTCCCATGATAGGCAATGCTAGGATGTCACTTAGAAATAAGTTGACACTCTATAAGCTTTGCGTCCGCCCGATCATGACCTACGCCGGCGTAGTGTTCTCCCATATCGCGCCCTCCCACATCAAACGGCTTCAACTCGTACAGAACCGTTTTATCCGTAGGGCGACCGGCCATCCTCGATACACACGTATGACAGACGTACACCGTGACTTACGACTCAATTCCATCCACGGCATTCTCAAGAACGCCTCCAAGCGTTACTTCGAGAATGCCGCGCGACATCCCAACCCCCTAGTTGTGCAAGCCGCCAACTACTCCCCCACTCTCCATGACACTGCGACCGCACGTCGCAGACGTCCTAGGGACGTTCTTACCGATCCCGATGATCCTATAGACATCGTTCTTGCCCAGTCCAGCTCCTCTCCGGCTCCGAACAGCCAGAGGAATCCCACCCTCCGCCCCTGTCGCACTCGCCACCGGGTAAGAGTGCGTAGAGTAGGACTAGCTCCGATTACTGGTGACCGCCCGGCGGTCCCGGGTGATTTGCACCCAGGATAGGTCCTTCGGACACCGTAGCTTTCGGCCCATACGGCAAAACATGAGAGTTGCTGCTCTCTAAAGGCTTTGCCATTGTTTCTCAGTTCGGCCCTTCAGGTCATGCATGCAAATCGCGGCCCATCTGGCATATGAGAGTTTGCTGTCTCTCCAAGCCTTGCGCACCCAGGCAACGCCCAAAGCCGAGGTTCGTCCCTCCTGGGAACCCTTTGGTGATGTTTGCCTTACAGGTTGAGGGCATTCTGCCCTCACCTCAAAAGTCCGGTGAAGTAGCGAAAGCTCACTTGGAGCTAGCTACGTAGTCCATTCAAAAAAAAAAAAAATATATCTTATTAAAAATCAAAACAATATTTTAGGCATAATATTTTAAAATGACACCGTATATTTAGTAAGTTAAAGGCTAACGCAGATTACTGCCATCTAGTATCGAGTAGCAAGCAGCTCTCCTGTGCCATACATTCGCCTGCTTTTCGCAACCTTAATTCGGTCCAACATTTTTGTATGAGGTGGGCAGTCTTTACGTTAGTACGTTAGTATTATATTGTCGTTGACTGAGACGCGCTGCTTGTATTATTCGACCACTGGCTTTAAAGTTTTATATTAAGTAACCATTTACGGTTACTTAATACGAAACTTTAAAGCCTATTTTATAGCAAAAAAAAAATTTCATGTCTGTGGTGGGTTCCGTAATATCCCTGCAACAAATATGCCAATTTATCAAAAACTAGGTAATAAGCAGTTCAATAGTTTATTACACGAGATTTAGTCAGGATTTGGAAAAAATATTTTTCAAGACAAAAGGTCATACATTTGACAGTTAGTTTCGGCACAACACACGTAGTACATCTCCATGGGCACATGATTATATTAATTACCCAAAGGTTTAAAAAAAAATCGTCTTATCACCCATCACCTACAGATAATTACAAGCAAAAAAAAATTCTCATGTCTGTGATATAGTATATAATAAAGTACTCTGTGCTGTGATATGATATTATATAAACTCGTTATTCTGCTACTCGTTTTTTCAATAACGAGTAGCAGAATAACGATATTCGTTTGACAGATACGGTACCGACCGTTCCCATCACTAATGTTAAAAAAAACAAATCTTTTTCTGGGATTCACCGCAAATTATTATTTCTTCTGTTTTATTGATAAATAAGTCGGTTAAATACGTGATAGAGCTTATAAATAGGAGTTAATATCCAGAGACTGTGTTTCATTCGTTATATAACGTGACAGGAGGTGGATTTATTAGAAATAAAGTTTAGGTTAAAATATAAAGTTGAGAATTTGTTGCAAAAGTGTTTCGTGGTGAGCGATGGAGGAATCTCAAACGAACGTTTGCCCAAATTGGTGAGTATTGGTAGCACGCGAGCTGTTGTGTCAATATTTATCCTATTTTTAAGCGCACACGTTAGCAGGATTTATTTTTAGATATATGGAGCAGTCGCAGAACTGTACAGCTGTTGGGTTCTGTCGGTTGTTTACCTTACAACAATTACGAAGTCATGTTACCGATTCTGAGTATTGCAATTTGAGACATGCCTTCCTGCCTCATTTGAAACATTGTTAAAATCATTTTTCCCCGAAGGATGTGGACATTTTATCATCAGACCAAGATTTCTGGTTAAACAATTTAACAGGCAGCAACAATAATAATAACAGGCATATAATAATATGTATTTATTTATTTTAATTATAATAAAATGTTGAGGTGGATGTGCGGCGTGACGCGGATGGATAGGATTAGAAATATTTATGTAAGGGGAAGTTTAAAAGTAGCGCCGGTAAACGATAAGATAAGAAGTAATAGATTAGGTTGGTTTGGTCATGTAATGAGGAGAGAAGATCGGCATATAACAAGAAAAGCACTGAGCATGGAAGTAAGTGGAAACCTAGGAAGGGGGAGACCAAAAAAGAGATGGATAGAATGTGCAAGGCAGGACATGAGGGGGGCGGGAGTGGAAGTGAGTATGACGGGAAATAGAGAAACATGGAAAGATAAGACATACTGCGCCGACCCCATATAATGCGATAAGGTAAGGAGGATGATGATGAGGGAATAAAACACTTTATGCTATTAATAATATTGCTTACAGTCAAATAACCAGGTTTGATACAGTTTATATCTTATTTTTTTTTTTACAAAGGTTTTTATTCGTTCATTGGAAGAGAACAGGATGCAACAGTTTTTTTGTAGGTGCAAACCTAATTACTTACAAAAATTATTGGCATAAAGATGTTTCAGAGTTCTGTTTTTTATTACCAATATCTTTTTATTAAATTATATTACATTATGAGGTATACATCTGCCTTTTCGTATGGTAAGATGGCAGAAACACAAAACTTGGTGAGGCTCTGGGCGGTGTCTGACATGTGTTTTTGTGAGGTTGAGGTTGTTGAGTCTCAAGACAGATTTTACTAGTTACACAGATACCGCATGCTCTCCGTCACAAAGATTTACCAACTGCAGCCAACTGACATGGATGATGGTGGGATTGACCAATGAGATATTTTTCTGTGTGGGCTGGCTTTCTATACACCATATAATTAAGACTGGAAGCAAAAAACAATTGGTAGTATACTGAAGTGTGCTTCCATGAAGACTTACTATAAGCTGCACAAGAAAATAAACCAAAAAGACCTATTAAATCTAAGATCCTATTGGAGGAAATCTGAGGTTCTGTTGTCTATTTTCTCCATGTTGGTGGCCAACACTGTTGTCAGATTGCACCAAATATCTAATTGCAGTCCTAAAGTTCTCAACTAGTCATACAAAGAAAACATTACTGAGTTCAGAACTTTTCATATAATTGTTCATTAGCAAGTACAATCAATTAATTTAATCAAATATTGTTTAAAAGATAACTAAGTGCCTATGCGTCAACCCTATCAATTTGTTTGAAAAAGCAAAAGAATAAAATGAGTTTTTTAGTGTGAAGTCAAGGGGTGCAGTGGTCGTTAGCCTTAGACGATTTTGCAAATTGATTTAAGTGAACTTTATAATATGAAATTGGTGTAGTTTGGTGTTATATAAATGCTTGTGCTCGAGAGCAATTTGTGAAATAGTTAAAGTAAACTGTTAAATAGACTCATAGATTTGTCACCAGAAGTTCCCACAAGGCTACCAAAAAACATACGCCATCTTTGATGCCACATACCTTACAACACTGATACTTAGTATCTCATTAAACTGGACATTGGCAGAATCACTGAAATCTCGGTGGAAGCCATAATTTAAAAGAAGAAAGAAAAGAAGAATAAAATGGAAATAAGTGTAAACTGAACGGCGTTCATGTATACATTTTGATGAAAATTTAATGGGACCATTTGAAAGTGTAATACTTTACAGATGGTCCCACAAACTTTTCAAATTGAACAATCTTATCTATCGATCAAAAAAATATTTTTTTAGATCGGTCCAGGCGTCTTCGAGCAATCAGGGAACATACATTTAAAAAAAAGATTCCGATGAAATGAGAACCACCTCCTTTATTAAAGTCGTTTAAAAATGGTTTTACCCACCGAACTTCAAAGGAGCAATAATAAATCGATTTCAAATGAAAAATGGCGTCGTGTTGGTGTAAGAGCCGCTTAACACCAGCCCCAGATCTACTTTTTCGAACCGGAGCAAAAACTTGATAGTGGCGCACTCTCCTTTCAGTGTTTGAGAAAAACTGTTAAAACTTTTAGCTAATACCTTGCTAATACCTTTCATTAGTGAGCAAAAAATACGATATACGATAAGATTTGGCGCCCCTTAGGTGATAATCTATACATATAATAAAACTAAAAATATTTTGTCTGTACATTTAGTATTTTTGACTGAAATGGATAGAGGGAGACTCAAAAAGAATAATAGAAAGCAAAAAAATTTTTTTTGAATTTCTTGTCTGTGTATCTGTCTGTCTGTATGTATGATCACAATTATCTCCGGAAGTATTGAATGGATTCGAATGAAACTTTTTTTGCTAGGCAACATATAGGGTAGAAATTATTTTGGAAAATGGAACACTTGTTGCAGCACCATAATGGTCCAGCTGAACTATAAGAAATCATCATTCATGAATGAAATGAATGACTATAAGAAATATAAAAGTGACGCTTTAGCAAAAGTTACTCAACCTGATAAGCATTTTTGGTTAAGATATTTAAATTGAAGATTTAGAACACCTGACGGAGAACCATAGTGGTTCAGGTAAACTATAGGAAATATAAAAATGACGCTGTACCAAAAGTTATTCAGTCTGATTAGTATTTTTTGTTGAGGCATAAAAATGTATGATTTAGAACATGAACATCTTCCAGCTATAAGTACAGTACAAGGTACAAGGGCAGATGAGATTAACTCCTTATTAAAAAATTATTAGTGTTTCAGAGCATAACAAACCCGGAAAATTCTTGGTTATGTGAACGCGGCATATTGATACCAAAAAACTAACTCAAAGGATAGTTCCAACATAATATATAAAGTTTTTTTTGCATAATACGTTGATATTTATTAATTAAACACTGCTACAAGTATTCTCTTATGTATCGACATTAGTTCGTATTAAGGTATATTAATACGCCGAAATCATAAAGTTCACGCGAACGAAGTCGCGGGCATCAGCTAGTTAATAATAATTTAAAAAAATACTGATAAATATTAACCATTGCTACCAAGAGTTTACTTTTTATTACAGCAAGCGAGAGATACCTACAGTGAACTTCACAATACATACCGTGCACTGCGCTCGCAACATCAAAGTGTGTCCAGTGTGCAAGGAGCCAGTACCGCTGAACGAGCTTCAAGAGCATCATGATAAATTGCACAAGCTGAGTAAGTGTTCTATTACATGCTTACTTTTGTCATGTGGTCAAAATCCAAACCTTTACTCAGTACGATAATTTCAGACAGTTGCACATAGATGGCTCTACTGGTATCTTCACAACTAACTTGACGAGCTCCGTGGCGCAGCGGTCAACACGCCTGTGACACGGAGGGTCACGGGTTCGTCCCCGGTCAGGTCAAGATGGAAAATGATCTTTTTAGATTAACCTGGGTCTTAGATGTTTATCTACGTATTTGCTATGAACTATAGTATCGTTGAGTTAGTATCCCATAACACAAGTGTTACTTAAGAACTTACTTTGGGGCTAGCTCAATCTGTGTGATTTGTCCGTATATATTTATTTAACTTAAGCTATCTTATCTTATCTTCATTGGGGCATGTCTAACCTTTTGGTCATTTTGTACTTACCCCATGCCTTACTCACCCACACCATAGTGCTATTATTAATTCAGTGCCCACACGGTGATACCCGAAGAAGGACTGCATAAGCTTCAGGATATCACCTGGTGCTTAGTGCCTGTAGTCTTCTAGATCAGGATACGCCGATCCGAAAAGGTCCAAACGCTTACCAGCCAAAGAGTCGCAGTAGCACAAGATGTGTCTCATTGTCTCCTCTGATTCCTCACATACCCTACATAGAGGGTTTTCGACAATTTTCAATTTGAAGAGATGACTGTTATTTTCGAAGTGTCCGGTCAGGGCTCCCATTAGAAATCTTGTCTGTTTTCTGTTAAATTTACAGAACCTTTTGTGCCAACTGGCGTTGTCGATACCAAGTGTCTCCTTGGAGTGTACGTGTCCACTCAGATTACTCCATTCGGCTTGGTGTCTGCTGACGACATATGCATTTATTGCAGTTGTTATTACGCTGTATGATAGGCCTAAGAAAGGTTCCGGTCCGATGTATGGCGTATCTGACCCTTTCCTAGCCAGCTCATCGGCAACTTAAGCTAACACCTAACAACTATCATATCTATCACATTATGAGAAAGTAAAAGCATTATTTACGAAATATACCGTATTACGAGTATAATATGCTTATTTATTTATGACTTGCACCGAGGATATGCCTTTCTGGCAACGTAGCTTTCGGCCCATACGGCTAAACATGAGAGTTGCTGCTATCCAGGCCTTGCGCTCACAGTATATAGGTGAAGAAGCATTATCTACATATATAGTATCCTATAGCCTATTTACCCCTATTGTTCTTATAATAGAGAGTATACTCCTGTGCAAAAATTTATGGTTAGTTTAATTACCTATGTATTCTATGCCAAAAGTTATGGGTACTCAGTCCTTTTACCAATATATAATGTAATTAATTAGTCATAAACTTATATAATTCTAATGTGTTATAAAGAAATAAGGTCCTTGCTTGGAGCTAGCCACACAGCTTTCGAAAAAAATCATATTCCAATGGTTTTCCAGTGCCATGCAAGCAATGCGGCGAGAGCGTGTGCGGCACCGACCTCGAAGACCACATCAGGGACTCTTGCGGACACACCATCAAGTCCTGCAGGTACTCCACACGAATTACAGGCATTATCCTGATCATCATCCACAGCCTTCCGCATCCCACTGCTGGGTATAGGCCTCTCTCAATCCATGCCATCCATTTCGATCTTGTGCCTTACGTAGCCAGTTTCGACCTGCGAGTTTCCTAACATCATCAATCCGCCTAGCTCTCGGACGACCTACGCTTCGCCTGCCATCTATTGGCCATCATTCTGTCAAAACCCTTCTCCACATATCATCACCTCGCCTTGCCAGGTGTCCGGCCCAACTCCACTTCAGTTCCATAACAGGCTATATTATACTATATTATAGTACTCAGGAATAGATATCTCACCAGGCACGTGATTTGGCAAACGCTCTGGCAATCTGCGTTTCAAGAATTCAGCGTTAGTAGGCAGTAGACCCACAACTAGTTAACTAGACTAATTCGAGGGTAGTACAGTAGTACCACTTTTATTAGTTACATCGGCGTTGTTCGATGGCGCAGAATAGCGCAACCGACCGCCGACTCAGGCCGATGAAAACATCAGTGAAATAACGAACTTATTGCTTGAACATAAGATTTTAAATCCAAAAGCAGAAGAACTATTGCTATCTCACTCACAATACTTGTACGCCTGCCGCGAGTGGCCGAGACGCCGCATGGCGCGTTCTCATCAGCCAATAGCAAACGGATATTTTCGCGCCATGCAAAATTTTTATTTCTGCACATCAGTGTAACTTATAAAAGTGGTAGTACTGTACGCGTTTATTTGAAAGACAAAATGTAATCTGAAGAAAAGCTTACTTACTTCTTTACTTCCTTACTTCCAGCGGCGCTACAACCCTTTGTGGGTCTTGGCCTCTTCCACAGTTTTTCTCCACTTGACACGATTACGCGCCTCCCTTCTCCAGTTGGTGTACTTCCCCATTTTCCTGAGGTCTTCCTCCACACAATCCTTTATGTGTTGCCGAGGTTGTCGTATGTTTATCTGTCCGGGTTTATTTACTGTGGTTTTCTTCGGAACCAGTTGTTTGTTTACCATATAGAGTGGTTAGCCCTATGATGAACCCTCCTCCTTTATCCGGGCTTGGGACCGGCAGTATCGCGGTTTGCGATACAGGCGGAGTTTCTGAAGAAAAGCAATAATCCAAAATGCTTTTTACTAAGTTATCATATGATATAAAGCGCCATCTGCGTATAGTTGGAGCGCAACTCTAGTTTATATGAAATTTTGTGGACACGTCAAAGACCACCATACCACCCTCTAAATTAATTAGGGTGTTATGAAATAAGAAGCGGCAGCAGTGAGGCGAGGCCGATAAGCTGTGATTGGTCCACAAATATTGGATAACTTATTATTTATAAATATCAGATTTCTGGAAACTCATCAGGTCTTTTTTAGTCTCCACTGCAGGAGCACGACACTCGGTACTACCAGAGCCATATATTAGCCAGAGCAGATAGAGGATTTGGCCTACACTCCGCACGCTGGCCAGTCGGGTTGGAGAGGTCTCTTTGACGTTTTGTAAGCTTTGTTTAGTTTGTGTTTCCTAAGTCGCCTTCTACGACATCCACGCTAAGACTTGGAATGGTCCTATTCTACTCTGCCGGGAACCACACGGTGTTTACTCTAACCCGAGGCATTTCTCCGTTGACCAGGTATTGTGAGCTGGAGCTGCCTCGTCACGAGCTGCCCGCCCACGAAGGGTACTGCGGGGTGCGCACAGAACAGTGTCCAGAGTGCAGGGAGTGGGTCATGATCAAATACAGGCAGCTGCATCTGGATTCCAACCATGGCTTCCTGCGGTTGGATGACGGTAAGATATACACAGTTTTTATTGACATGAGTTGCCCGATGGCAGTGGGCGTGAGCATTATTAGCGTTTACGAATGTTAAGCAACACCGGGCGCAGTCCTCACTTGGATGGGTGACCGCAAGTGGCATAAAAATATTTCATACTCCGTGCTTCAGAAGGCATGTTAAGCCGTTGGTCCCGGCTGTCATCGTTGATGGCGGTCGTTAAGGTCGCACACTAGGCACAGTAGCGACGCCAATCATTTTATTCCTAATACTTTACAAATAGAAAGAAATTCAAGAATGTAAATCATATAAGCACTAGTAAATAACCTGAAGTATTTTTGGAAACATTGAATTGAATTGAACTTGAATTTCTTTCTATTTGTAAAGTTCGTACGATCGATCTTTTTCAGATTGACCTGGGTCTTGAATGTTTATCTATATAAGTATCTATTATAAAATATAGTATTGTTGAGTTAGTATCCCAAAACACAAGTCTCGAACTTACTTTGGGGCTAGCTCAATCTGTGTGATTTGTCCGTATATATTTATTTATTTACGTTAGGTTGACGGCGATACGAAAAGCGAAACGGTCTATCTCCGTTTTCTCTGTTACAGATCCCGTGCCACAGCCGAAGAAAGTTCCGCCAAAATCAAACGCTAACCCAATCAGAGACATGCTAGCCTCCACTTCCAACCTCCGAAACGGCCCCCCCAACGGGATGAGGCCTGCCGTAGTGCCTACTACCAGAGTGTTATTCAACGCAAGCGGGAGCAACATAGATAGGAACACAGAAGCCCGTCGAACTGACAATGCAAGCGGAAGCCCCTCGGCTAGGAACGGGATTGTTGGAACGGGCGGTGAAGGGGGCGGAAGTCCGGGAAATGGTGGGGGCAGTAGAGTCAGCAATGGAAGTGTTACCGATGGACGAAGATATGGTAAGCATCACCGTTTTCAAAACAGCGTAACTATTCTGTTATATATTCTTTCACCTCCTAACGGCCTACGAAACGGCCCCCCAACAAGATGAGGCCCCCGTAGTACCTACTACGAGAGTGTCAATCAACACAAGCGGTTGCAACTTAGAAACACAGAAGCACTGATAGCGCAAGCGGAGGCCCCTCGGCTAGGATCGGCATTGGTGGAGCGAGCAGTGAAGGGGGTGGAAGTGCGGGGATAGGGAGCAGTAGAGTCAGCAATGGAAGTGCTACCGATGGAAGGCGATATGGTAAGCTTTACATTTCCAAAGCAGAATTGTTAACTTTTGTGTGATATGTTCTTTCATCTCTAACGGTCTACGAAACGGCCCCCTCAACGGGAGGCCCGCCGCAGTGCCTACTACAAGAGTGTTAGTCAACGAAAGCGGTGGTAACTTAGTTAAAAAAATTCTTCCTTCCATTCATCTCTTGTTGGAATATATACTCTATAGTTCTTCTTGAAGTTGTATACGGGAAGCTGTTTGTCACTTCCCATTTCCAACAACCTATCGAGCTCATGTGTTGTCTCAATTTGCGTATGCATTGTCCTTGGTGCGCGCCTGCTCCACAGACCAGTCGAAGACAGTCTATATAATGCCTTGCAGGCTTCGCCTTTTATATATAGATGTAAGGGTGGCAAACCAAGGAACATTTCCATAGATGCCGTTGCTGTTGTAGTGAATGCCCCAGTAATAACACAACATGCTATTCTTTGTATTTTCTTCAGTGCATTAATACACGTTATACTTGTTTTACCTTCGGCCACCAAACCATTGGTAGGAAAAAGGCTTTAGATCCCGTAGCATGGCGCTCGCGATGTTGTTTATATCGCGCGATAAACTATCCCCATGGGCCATGTCTTTCTCAAATATAAAGAATCACAAGACGGCAGGCAATCTAGCAGATTTCTTGTTTACTTAAAAGGAGATTTCAAACGCTAATTAGGATTACTCGTTTTTAAAGAAATAAATATTTATTATTATTATTTATTATCAGTGTCTGAAAACGTGCAACAGCAGAACCTTAGCCAAAGTGCATTGAAGATAAGAAAATTCTTCGCCATGAAACGCAAGTCTAATCTTGCAGTGGCCAAAGCCGACCTGGGACAAGGGGCCTCAACCGACGTGAATAGCGATTTTGGAGAGGCCTGGGTCAAATATGAGGCCTTAAAAAACGCAAAACAAGGATTGAAAACAGTCGATGAAGATGCCTTCACCTCCTCGAAATGTGTCTACAAACGGGGAGGGAACACACTTAACTTCGGAGTCTTAGCCCCGGCTGGCCACGGGGTTGACTCAAGTGGAGATAAAACAGTCCATTCCGATACCTTAACTTCCTCGAAATGCGACTCAAAACCTGGAGTGATCCCAGTAGACATCAATGTTTTATCCCGGGCCAACCACGAGGCCTTAAATGACTCAAGACCTGGAGTGAAAACAGTTAATTTAGATGCCATAACATCCTCGAAATGCGGCTCAAAGCGCGGAGTGGTACCAGTTGATATTGAGGTCTTATCCCAGGCCAATCACGGGGCCCTAAATGATTCAAGACGTGGGGTGAAATCAATTGATTTAGATGCCATAACATCCTCGAAATGCGGCTCAAAGCGCGGAGTGGTACCAGTAGACATCAATGTCTTATCCCGGGCCAACCGCCAGGCCTTAAATGACTCAACACGTGGGCTTACAACAGTCGATTTAGATGCCTTAACCTTTACAAAATGTAACTCAAAGGCCGGAGTGGTACCAGTTGACACCGGGGTCTTGAAAACTGTGGACTCTAATCTTGAAGTGATCAGAGGCGACTATGAGGCCCTAACCGCCGTAAACCACAACTCAATATCTGAGGACATTCAAAAGCTTAGCGAAGGTACGACGACTTTATCTAAGTTTTTGGAGGGTACATACATACGTCACTCTGCTGAATGCTTAATTGAAGTCTTTGTCATCATCACTTTAACGGACCGTTTATTATTAATAGTGTATTCGTCCAATTGCGAACATTCTCGCAAAAGGAGATGTAAGGAGTACCCGAAACCGGCGAGCATGTATGAAAAGAGTAATGAATGTAGATGAAGCGAAAGAGGTTTGTAAGGATCGTAGCAAGTGGAAGTCCATAGTTTCTGCCTACCCCTATGGGAAAGAGGCGTGATAATATGTATGTATGTATGTATTCGTCCATGTAATATTTTGTTGTGATAAGTCTATTATGTTTTCGCACTGTTTTATGTGTTCATTTCTTTAAACAAATACATAAGTTTGAATTGGAGCAATATTTTTCGAGTGTCCGAACCAAATTTTATGGCGGCTCGGATATTAGCTGCTCACTGCGCAGAACGTGCCCCGCCTCCCCGCGCGCGCCCCGCGAGACCTAATATTGTGTACTGCGCATCGCCTTGTGCCTTCGAGCAACACGGAAGGGAGTAGCCATACGCTGCATTCCCCTCTGTCAAGGTACAAGCCAAAATTAGGCATATGCATATCTATGTGTTAGTTGTGTGTGACTCTCTGTACACAAATTATTTTTTCTTTTTTATGTCATTTTGTGTGACAATGTCATAATTACTATCAAGTGACAGTTTAAGTTTTGTATGTAGGTGTGCGGAACTAAACTTGTGTGCACATTTCCCCCCGCAAAAAACGCCAGAAAAATTGTCATAGTAAATTGTCGCTTTGCCCACTCCCTCCGTCCGGTACGGAGGCCGTGTTGCTCGAAGGAAAAATTGTAATAGTAAATTGTCGCTTTGCCAACCTCCGTACGGTACGGAGGCCGTGTTGCTCGAAGCCTTGTGCGGTGTTTCGAGTTGCCATTAAGTTTGGATCGGACTGTACCTGCTGTAACATAAGCATACTTTGTGAATGTTGCGTCCAGTCCGAGGTTATGTCGGGCATGAATCACTTGGTTTTGGCACGGCACGTGAAGCTGTGTTGTTTCAACCTATTCTAGGATAGGTCCTGGTTCTTCCTGGTTGCGGGGGTTTGATGGCAGTCGCTCTGTTTAAAATCCAGGAAATTGTTCAAAACACCTTGGATAGACGGCGGTTGATGCAACTGGGAGTTCTCTCGGATAATGATGATGATTGCATAAAAAATAATGACCATAAAAATGGTATTATTTTATTCTTTTGTGTAAAAGATAACATCATTCTTATTAAGGTCGCACGCATAGTAGCGACGCCAATCATTTTATTCCTAATTTTACCGCCAAAAACGGCCATTTTTGGCGGTAATCACGTTTTCTCTTAATGACTGATTCTCATAATATTAAAACATGATTCCAAAAATACTTCAGGTTATTTACTAAAGCTTATATGATTTACATTCTTGAATTTCTTTCTATTTGTAAAGTATATTAGGAATAAAATATTGGCGTCGCTACTGTGCCTAGTGTGCGTCCTTAACTAGTTTTCATTCATAAACTTCAATTTAAATTATCTCCAAATGACGTCATTTTCCGTAAATATTTATATATTATTGAATGTTACAGGAGTTCCAATCCCGTCAAGCAGTTCCGGTGTGAGATCCCCAAATGGAAACGGCGTTACCGGGGGGTCGGGAGACCGCAAGCCTCTGGCCAAGCGGTCCAACGACCAGCCGCAGATAAATACCGCCGTGGGCAGCGTCAATAAAATTCATAAGGATATGTGTGTGATTTTTTACTTATGTACAGTACTACCACTTTTATAAGTTACACCGATGTACCTGCGCGGAAGTCAAATTTTTAACATGGCGCCAAAATACCCGTCCGCTATTGGCTGATCTGTACGTGCCATGCGGCGTCTCGACCACTCACGGCAGTCGTACGAGTATTGCGAGCGAAATAGCACGAGTCCTGTTGTTTTTGGATTTCAAATCTTATTTTGTAGCAATAAGTTCGTTATTTGATTGATGTTTTCATTCGGCTTGAGTCGGGGGTAGGTTGTGCTATTCTGCGCCATCGAACAATGCCGATGTAACTTATTAAAGTGGTAGTACTGTAAGTTTCTTTTATGTTGGTCTTGGTGAAAAAAAAAAGCTTAAAATATGCCAGCTGGATCTCTCCCCGTGCAGACTTTAAAAGCAAACAAACAATAGATATGAAAAGAATAAGGAAGAAAATCTAAGGAATCTAAGACCCCAATCGAAATTATTTTATAAACATAGCAACATACGGCTATTTAGCTATGGGTTGCTAGCCGCATTGCCTATTGACATGTTTTTTTTACATTTTGGCTTGTACGAACTGGGCTGGACTTAGCCTAACCTTTAAGGGGTGATTTTAGCTCGTCAATATGTACAACAAAATTGACATTTCCGAAAATCCACCTGGTCAAGTAGTATCGGAATAATTTTTTTTTTTTGAGTTTTCAGCATTGATCCCGTATGAAAAGTTGTTTATTGACGGGTTAAATCCCCCCTTTATGGGTCCTAAATAATAAAAATTTCGCCATGTATACGTATTTTGTCCTCCTTCCGACCAACATCAAAGCTTTATGTAATTGTTAAATCATCTTTATTTCTGTTACATATAAGGGCGACATCTCGCGGAGCGGTTAAAAAACGCCCCGCGCCCAAACCGCCGGCCGACCGCAAGCGCGACTTGCAGTACTACAGCGCACTACAGCGACAGCAAGCCGAAGAGAGACAGAGACAAGAGCAGACAGCGTATAATGCATTACTGGGTTAGTACAGTCCCGCCTCCCCGCACGCCCCGCGCAGACCTAATATTGCGTACTGCGTAAGTACTCGCGCGATGTTCTAAGCCGCCATACAGTGATTCTGACTGTATCAAACATATGAGAGGCGTGGAGAGTGTAGGCCAAATCTTCTGACTGCTGTGGCTATAAAGCTATCATATATGGCTCTGGTAGTACAGAGAAGGTCGGTCTCTTGCAGTAGAGCCTGAGAGCCTAAATAAGCCCTGATGATGATGTTAAAATTAAACTAAGCCACTTTAATGTACCTCGAAAAACAAAATTTTAAATACTCAATACCAAAGACAATATAATATAGGTTATATTGTCTTTGTCAATACTCAATGTTTTATTGTAAACCATAAAGTACATAAGATGACATTAATATAAAAGGTACAAGTTTATTTATGGACCCTGTTGGGCGCAGCAATATGGTTGGATCAGAAGAGGACGCACTCAAGTATAAAATTAAGTTAAAACAAAGATTTAATTTTTTGTATAAAATATATGTATTATTAGAATTTATTTATGATAATTTAATTTAATTAGAATTAATTTGATTATCCATTTAAATTTTAATTTTTTTTTCGATTTAGCAAATCAATATATTTATTTAATAAACAAGTAACGAAAATATTTCTATATAGCTAAAACATTAAACCTATACTTAACTAAAAGGTAAGAAAATTCAGAACTAAATAATGAAAAAAAAAAACCTAAAACTAACAAAATAATTAATCAAATATGCCACCCCGGATGGTGCCCGGCTCAAAGGTACCCATCACGCTAGCAGCGTTGCCTCTTAATTTAATTAGTATATAAAATGATAAATTTATTAGGTATTTAATCGTTATTAATAATTTGATTTTTTTTTATTTAACCTATATTATCCCACTGCTGGGCAAAGGTCTCCCCCATTTCCTTCCAGTAATTTAATTCATTTTAATATAATTTTGAATAAATTCATACGGTCATATTTTGTCAGTCAGGTATTCATTTATATTATAAATAATATAATAGGTAGGTAATAATAATAGGTATGTCCGTTTTCTTACAAATGATTTGTTTCAAATGGGGGGCAGCAATAGAGTCAAGGTTGATTTTCGTGGTAGGGTTTTAATTTGTTGATGATTGTTTCTATACATAAAACGACAAAAATTCATATGTTATTCTTTACATACTTTCGTAATCGCGTCTCTGTCCCTACAGGATAGACAGGGCTTGAGGCCACAAGACATAAAAGCCACATTTAGCGTGTTGTTTAGGCTTGTAGGTGGACAAGTTAAATATTTTTAGCGAACTGGAACACGAAAATCCAAATAACTTGATAACACCGATTTTGATAAAATATATCTAAGAAATTAAATCATCATCGCTACAAATCCTGCTTTCAAATAAATAAATAACCGCGACTAAATCGGCTTACCCGTTTTAGAGCTACGGTGAAAGAGATAAGCAGTCATACACACACATCGCGGTCAAAATCACAAACATACCGTTTTTGCGAAGGGGTTTAGAAACGAAATCAAAATAATCATGGATTGTGAGCGGCATCGCCTATTTATATGCTTTCTTACATTTTGCCCATTCCTACATTCGGCTTTTACGGTCAGAATGGAGAAGCACCTGGAACATTCTGCGTTTTGTCTTTTTCACAAACCAACATGAAAGAGTTAGCATCAAATAGAATATTTCGACCGCAACAGTATCTCCCGTATGGTCTAGTGGCTAGGATACCTGGCTTTCACCCAGGAGTGCTATTTTTGAACGCGTGACTCACTAAAACGGAAGTCGTGCACGACTACAAGTCACACTCGTCTTCCAAGTCAGGAAATGCCATTTTGCCATATTTTTGAAACCATCGCTTGAACTGTAGTGCTGCCAACCTTCAACAAAAAATATTTAATTTCTCCTTATTTCACGCTTGTTTCACGCAGAATTTTTTATAAACTTTTTTAAGGTTATTATGGATTTTTAAAATGTTTAAGAAGTGTAGCGTCAAACGGAACGTAAAATCATGACATAGGAACTTCAAATGACAGGAAATGACTTTGACATAAAAGCGTTCGTCGCCTGCGGAAACGAGCGGTCTCAACCGCTCGTTGCAATCACTCGCCAACTAACGATTCAAAAATGCGGCCTTTTGGAAACACTCGCGTCAATCACTCGTTTAGTGAGTCACGCGTTCAAAAATAGCACTCCAGGAGGCTCGGGTTCGATTCCCGGTACGGGAAAACTGTTTTTGTTTGTTTTATTTTTTTAGAGTAATTGTATATCACGATTGGTTTACTGTTTTTTTTTTAGGGTTATATTTTATACTTGTATTACATTGCATATAACCTGACGGCTTGACAAATTTTAACATACTATTTTGATGTGTAGTTTGATTCGTCTCGTGCAATTGAATGATATAGGAAATATTTTATTAAATTATCAACTTTATTTAAATTACACTGAATGCATGTTTGTTCGGGCTAAAATTGAAACTGAATTTTAAAACAGCAATCCTCAATCGATTTACTATTTGCAGTATGATTCGCTTTTAATAAAAGCTTACGATTTTTTAAACAGACTTTTTATTTCAAGAGCATTTTGAAAAACTCTATATTTTTTATTCTTCTAGGTCTCCCGCCGGCTCTAAGCGCGGCCGCGAAGCTCGAAAAGCTCCGCAAGATGGACGCCCTTAACAACCGGGAGACGGAAGACACTGATTACAAGAACAGATTGCAGGGCCGGGTGTGGATGGGCTCTGATGCCTCCACCTCTGCTGGCCATAGACTACGCTCCAATAGTCCAGAGGTAGGTTCCCGGCAGAGTAATTCTACCACTCCAAGTCTTCCCGTGGATGTCGTAGAAGGCGACTTAGGAAACAAGCTAAACAAAGCTTGTAAACATCAAAGAGACCTCTATAACCCGTCTGAAATAAAAATATGTTATTTGACTTATGAGTAATCAAACTATATACGCAGGTGAAAAATATTGGAATCTTCGCCTTGAAAATGGTATTCATTACCGGACTTCAAAAAAAAGGAGAAGGATCTCTATTCGTAGGAATTTTTTTATGTATATTCCCCAATTTCGCGAAGACGCCTGGACCGATATAAAAAATTCTTTTTTTTGTTCGATATAACAGATGGTCCTGTTAATTTTTTATCGAAATGTGTTGAGCGCTTTTTGAAAAAACCAAAAACCGAAAAGAAAATTACACGGATGCCGTTCCGTTTACCCTAACTTCCATTTTATTCTCATGCTTATTAAAACAAATTGATAGAATAGAAGTCGGATTTTGTTTTTTGTTAAAAATATTTTAGTTATTTATTTATTTAACAGTTTTTATGCACACGAAGGAAAAATATACAAAAAAAAACTTAAAACTATAGATTTCACGTACAAAGGTACTGCTTATTTCATTTGAAATCTCTTCCAGCAGACCCGCGAGAGGAGAGTATGATATTAGAGGCGACAGGCGTGTTCATATTATAAACATAGAATTATGACAAAATAATGGAGCTGACGGCTAAAATATACTACATATACAATACTTACATAAATACACATATACATACATATCAACTATATATAAGAAGGGAAAAAATAACATTTATGACATTTATGAGGACAATGATAAAAAGTGATCTTTAACTTTTTTCTTAAATACTAATATGGATTGAGAGTCTCGAATGTCTGTCTCTAAAGTAGGAATAATAATGGTGCTCTAACATACCGATGCCTAAAGACTTTATATTTTGGGAGTATTGCCCTTATTTATTCTTATTCAATCAATAAATGGTAAAACATTACTCGGGCAAGGTTTAATTTTCCCATAACTTATTAATTTAATAAGAGTCCTGTGATGATGTTATTTTTGTTTTCCCAGGATCCAAACGTTCGGAACGAGTTGAGAAACCTGAAACCCATGACACCAGAAGAGTTCCAAGCGCGGTTCGAGCGGCTGCAGCTGAGCGAGCCGGACGGCGCCCGGCCGGCTAAGGCGGACCGGTTCAGCGAGATCAAGTCCTCCTTGAGGGAACTCCGCAGGGGCCTCAACGAGGTAAGCATCATCATCATCAAGTCCTTGTTAGTCTCCACTGCAGGAGCACGATCCTCTCCGTACTAACAGAGCCATAAGTAAATCAGTCAGAGGATATGGCCTACTTTCCACTGTTTTTCCCGACGCTATGGCCTGGGTTACTTCACAAGGCAGATGAATTATATAATTATAATTAAGAGGATAGCAGCACTCTCCTGTCTGATGTTGCAGGTGTCCATGGGTGACGATGACACTTGCCATCAGGTGTTCCGTATGCCCATCTACCTTTACCTTTTTGCGTATATTTCGACTGTTTTGTTGCAGGTTACAGCACCTTATAATTCCAATGCCACCAATAACCAAAAGTAAGTATCCTTTAATGATATAATCACGGGCAAAGTCAACCTTAACTAATGTTAAGGTATGGTTTCATAGATGTTTTTATGCATTGAAATGCTATTCTGATATACCTTTTTTAATTAAGGCCCCACACTAGGCAGGTTCGAAGAACTCTGACACCAGGGTGTGCAAGGTCGATTGACCATGTCACCTACACGAAATGATGATGACTAGGCACAAAAGCGACGCCAATCATTTTATTCCTAATACTTTACAAATAGAAAGAAATTCAAGAATGTAAATCATATTATAAGCCTTAGTAAATAACCTGAAGAATCTGTGTGATTTCAGACAATCATATACCTATATTTACTGTTTTTTTTTTGGCAGGTCTTTACAGGCGACTCGCAAAATTTTTTAGTCAACATGCCAATTCATGATAATTATTACTGTGTAGTGACCGCCAACGCCGACGCTCGCCCAGCTCGTCTCCAGTGGAGGACTTGAGAGATGATCTGGAGGTGGACCTGCCGTGCGAGTTCTGCGGCGCCCCTGTACCAGCGCAGGATTTGGTGCAACATCAGGTGACTACTTATAGACCTTTTTAGAAGTTCCAATGGCGGGTTGCAGCGATTTTCTTCAAATTATCATGTAACAAATACGACTAAGAATTATTTTTGTCATTTAATAAGCTAGACTTGGAGGTGGACAGCGTGCAGCATCACGTGACTTTTGAATCTTTTTAGAAGTTCCTGTGGTGGGTTGCCGGGAAAACACTTCGATACAAACTGAGGTAGACGTGCCCTTCTTCAAGAAATAGGTATTGAAAAGCAATCGCGTCCCTTGACGTGGACGGCGTTTTCACGATACAGAGTTTAGGTGTGAGCTAAGCGCAACGGTGTTAATTAGCTGCCTTTGAACGCTTCAGAATTTTGTACGTACGCCTCGTCTCTATGTATAATTTAAGAACTGTGTTCTTATCGGTGGAGGAAGTATTCTCCATGTCTCTTGTGATGAATGTGTACGAAACGTTGACGTCACGAATTTTAACGGACTAGAAGAAAAAAACCGGCCAAGTGTGAGTCAAACTCGCGCAATAAGGGTTCCGTACAATATGCTTCGTGTACACACACACAATGTGCAAAAATGTTTTATTCAATAGCTAGCGCTATCTAGTGGTGTTTTAGTGAACTATTTCCCTAGATGAACTTATTATAGTGAGTTTACCACTTTATTTTCAAGTGATAGAATTCTTATTATTTTTCCTGTAATCTTCAAGGAATGAACTATATTTTGTAATTTTTTCAAAATTTTCGGCCCAGTAGTTTCGGAGATCGGGGGGGGGGGGGGAGGGGGGGAATGGTCAATTTTTGCCTTCTTTCGTGATAATATTTTTGAGTTCCTCACAATGAGCCCTTTCATTTGATATATGACACAGTAAGGTTTGCAAAACTTTTTTTTTTATTTTGTTATTGGGCCCCTGAAAATTGTTGACATTTTCATAATTTAAATAACAAAAATTAATTAATAATTATTGATGGTAATATTATTATTATGGCCACCTGCAATATTCTCGGTATAAATACAATCGTCATCCCCACTCTCTCTCTCATTTTGATTTACGCTGTGGTAGGAAACAGACATTATACCATCCTTGTTATAATTTTGAATATACGTTCTAACGTATTTATTTAATCTATTTTTATTTTCTCTCGCCTATTACCCTATAAAATCTATAGGTTATGGGCCCAGCCATACTACCTTTAGTATTGTGCTGTAGTTCCTTAAATTCATTTCTTTTTGTTTTCCAAAAACACACGTGTCCTCCAATCAACTTTAACCAAAACCATTTTCGTTATGGATAACCTGAAAACTAAGCGAAACATCCAACCTTTTAACGGCGAAAAATATAGCATCTGGAAGTTTCGTATCCGCTCGCTATTAACCGAATTGGAGGTCATCAAGGTCATCGATGAAGAACCCGTGTTACAGTTCGAGGTATGGCAGAAGAATAATCGTATTGCTAAAAGCGTTATTGTCGAGTACTTGTCGGACTCCTTTCTTAGTTTTGCCAAAGAAGAACTGACCGCAAAAGACATATTTAGAAGCCTGGATGCCTTGTACGAAAGGAAAAGCTTAGCAACGCAGTTGGCTATACGAAAGAAGCTGTTGGGTTTGAAACTACAAGGAGATACTCTACTAGTCAAACACTTCACGGTTTTTGATGATTTGGTGACGGAACTTTTGGCTGCTGGCGCGAAGCTCGAAGAAACCGGCTGAACGACTTCGAATTGTTGAAGCAGTGGAATTGACTGAGGAGGCAATGGTTTTTGATTCCCCGGGCAGTCCCCGGGATTGCATTCATGGCTGGTGATTACTAATTTGGCGAAAACAGGAAACAAATAACAATCCTGTTGGATTCCGGAGCTTTCAACCACATTGTTAACAGGGAAGATATTTTCAGTACCTATACAATTTTACATAAACCTTTTAGAATTTCAGTAGCTAAGAATGGCGAATTTGTTTCAGCCACCAAACGTGGAATACTGCAAGTAATTAGTGACTCTGGCATCCAAGAAACTCTGGAGGATGTACTGTTGTCCGGAGGTGCCGTACAACCGTATCGAGGATGCAGCGCGCCGGGTTGACCGTCACCTTCGATCAACACGGAACTTATATCAGTAAGGACGGTACAGTACTGATGCGAGGTAAAGTCAATTAATAATTTAATTTCAATAAATTTAGAAGTGTGTGTTAATCGAACTGTTTCTCAGTTGTGCATTAATAATAAAAATAATTACGACTTGTGGCATCAGAGATTAGGACACATTAGTAAACAAAACTTTTTGGATTTAAAAAGGAATTCTATGATTGATGACATTGGTTTAATTGATTTAATAACGCCTGATGAAAAACTGTGCGAAGCATACATAAATAGGAAACAAAATCGATTGCCATTTAATATATCTAAGGATAAAAGCCATATTAAACGACCATTATTTGTTGTACATACTGACGTGTGTGGGCCGATCACTCCTACCTCAATCGATAACAAGAATTACTTTGTGTTGTTTGTCGATCAATATACCCATTACTGTGTTACGTACCTGATAGCCTATAAATCAGATGTATTTTCAGCTTTTAAAGATTTTGTAGCCAAAAGTGAAGCACAATTCAATTTAAAATTGGTTAATTTATACTGTAATAATGGACGGGAGTATTTATCTAATGAGATGAAAGAGTACTGTGTGTCCCGAGGGATTTCATACCATTTAACTATTCCTAGGACACCGCAGCAGAATGCGGTTAGCGAACGCATGGTCAGGACAATAACAGAAAAACATGTGCGATGGTTAGTGGTGCTAAATTACCGAAATGTTTCTGGGGATATGCAGTATTAACTGCAGTTTATTTGATTAATTTTTCTCCTACCCGCGTTTTGACACAAAATAAAACTCCGTTCGAAATGTGGCATGATAAAAGACCTGCAATTAAATATTAAAAGGTTTTTTTGCTACTAACTAAGTTTGAAGAAAAATCATGGAAGGGTATACTTGTAGGATATGTACCGAATGGCTATAAGGTATGGAACATAGAACGTGAAAAATATGAAACGGTTCGGGATGTCATTGTAGATGAGGTTAAATTTTCTGCAGTCAAGGCCTAAGTTGCGATTTGAAGGAGATGTCATCGAACATTTCCAAAATACTGAACTGACACCTAAGTCAGAGTAAATAAAACCTCAATGCTGTGACAGTCCTAAATTTGATATGTCTAAAGCTGATAGTACTAAATCGGATAGTACGAAATCGGATAGTACAAAATCTGATAGTACGAAATCCGATAGTATGAAATCAGTTAGTACAAAATCGGATAGTACAAAATCTGATAGTATGAAATCAGTTAGTACGAAATCGGATAGTACAAAATCTGATAGTACGAAATCTGATAGTATGAAATCAGTCGGTACGAAATCGGATAGTACAAAATCTGATAGTACGAAATCTGATAGTATGAAATCAGTTAGTACGAAATCGGATAGTACAAAATCTGATAGTACAAAATCTGATAGTACGAAATCTGATAGTATGAAATCAGTTAGTACGAAATCGGATAGTACAAAATCTGATAGTACGAAATCTGATAGTATGAAATCAGTTAGTACTAAATCGGATATTGTTAAATCAGTTGAGCAAAAATCAGATAGTTTAAAATCTGATGAATCTGTTTCTAGTAGAAAGATTCGTAAGCTAAACGAGTCATATGAAATGCCATTGGTTATAAATCAACTGGTAGTTTTGATCAAAATATCGATGATTCTTGTCAATTGAGGAGCGCTAGGCTCAAGTAAAAGGTCGTACACCAATATCTTATAAGGAACTTGATGAAGTTCTTTTGTGTGCTCAGTCAATTAATTGCGTAATACCTACATCTTTTAATGAGATTAAGAACCGAAATGATAGAACTCTTTGGAAAGGTGCAATTAAGGAAGAATTAGATTCACTTTTAGCAAATAATACTTGGACGTTAGTGCCTAAACCTGACAATAGGAATATAGTCGACTGTAAATGGGTTTTTAGTATTAAAAATGATCAGTTTGGTAATCCATCTCGATATAAGGCACGTCTAGTTGCCAGAGGCTTTAGTCAGGAATATTTGACAGATTATAATGAGACTTTTGCCCCAGTTGCTCGTATAGCAAGTTTTCGATTCATAATTAGTTTTGCAAATCAATTTAATTTATTGGTACATCATATGGATGTAAAAAAACGCATTTTTAAATGGCTCTTTAAAGGAAGAAATTTATATGAAAGTGCCAGATGGTATAGTTAATAAGGAAAATTATATTTGTAGATCAAAGTTCATATATTAAAACTATTTTGGATAAATTCAGTATGACTGACTGTCATCCAATAAGTACTTCTTTAGAGAATAAGCCTAATTATGAAGCTCTAAATTTAGATAGTGAATATAGTGCGCCTTGTCGTAGCCTTATAGGTTGCTTAATGTATGTTTTGTTGTGTACGCGCCCTGATTTAAGCGTAATTGTCAATATTTTGAGCAAGTATACAAACAAAAATAATAAAGAGCTATGGAAAAGTCTCAAAAGAGTACTTAGGTATTTAAAAGGCACCATAGAGTTAAAACTAAAATACGAAAGGTGTGATAAATTTGAAGATATCTTGTGTGGTTATGTAGATTCAGATTGGGGTGGTAGTGATGTTAACGATAGAAAAAGTACCTCGGGTTGTTTGTTTAAATTGTTTAACAGTTGTACTATAACTTGGAATTCTACAGACAAACTTCTGTAGCAGCTTCTTCGACCGAAGCTGAGTACATAGCTTTGTTTGAAGCTGTGAAAGAGGCGTTATGGTTAAAGTCTTTAATTATAAGTGTACATTTAAATATTAATAATCCAATACCTATTTTTGAAGACAATAATGGCTGTATAAGTATAGCCAATAATCCTACGAGTCATAAAAGGTCTAAACATATAGACATAAAATACCACTTCTCTAGAGAACAAGTAGAAAACAATGTTATTTAATTGTTGTATCTCCACACAGGTAAACAGATTGCGGATGCGTTAACCAAGCCGTTACCTGTCGTCGCATTTAGACAGTTCAGAGATGAGATGAACTTATGTTTGTAACTACATTTTGTTGATTTATTTGGTTATATCAATTGATAAATGCATAATTTATACTTAAGTGCATAGTTTAAGATTTGCTTATTTATTGGTCTGATTAGGTTTTACTGGGTTTCCCTAATCCTTGCAACAAATGTTGGACCATATTACATTGTGATTTCCCAGCAATACTTGGATGGTTTTAATGTTCTGGTTAGTCAAAATTGTGATTGTAAATAATTAGTGATTAATTTTTGAGGGGGCGTGTTGACATTTTCATAATTTAAATAACAAAAATTAATTAATAATTATTGATGGTAATATTATTATTATGGCCACCTGCAATATTCTCGGTATAAATACAATCGTCATCCCCACTCTCTCTCTCATTTTGATTTACGCTGTGGTAGGAGACAGACATTATACCATCCTTGTTATAATTTTGAATATACGTTCTAACGTATTTATTTAATCTATTTTTATTTTCTCTCGCCTATTACCCTATAAAATCTATAAAAATGACCCTTATTTCAAAAAAATCTTTATTTACTTTGCACATCCGTGTTTGGGTCATAGGATTACACCATCTTACCAAATTTCACCTAATTTGGTTCAGTAGATTCGGAGCAAATCGGCTGTGACAGACGGACGGACGGACAGACAGACGCTCGAGTGATCCTATAAGGGTTCCGTTTTTCAATTTTTGTACGGAACCGTAAAAATACGTATCATATGTTTTTTGATTATAGATTTTTTAAGAACTATAGTTTTTAGGAATCTGACCTATTATGACTTAATTAAACGCAAAAAATAACGCAAGATTTATTTATTTCTTATAATCAACATAATAACATCATAACAGTTTTACACCAAAGCGACGTTATATGTTCGAATCTAATACCTATGCTTTACTTTAATTTTACATTATAATACAATCTGTGATTCTAAATAATTTTGCACTACTACCATAATTTTCGGCAGGCTCTTATTAAAAATATCCGTACTATTGTTAATAGCATTTATTATCTTAATTGCTCGTGACAAGGGGGCAACTTCCATTAGATTAGTCCTAGACACAGGTATATTAAATTAAGTGGGCTGCCGCTGCGCAAACACGTAACCGTTTGGAACGGATATTATAAATGAATATAAATGGTAAAGATAAATGGAAAAACAATTTATATTTGCTTTTGTGCCACCAGACGGGGTGTCGTCCCGACCTGACCCAGTTCCGGCCTCGCAGCCGCTCGCCGCAGCCCGTGGAGGCGCCGGCCCGGCACCGGCCGCCCCCGCTGCCGGCCGACCCCTACGAGAACCCCGTCATCCCCTGCGAGTTCTGCACCGAGTCCCTGCCGGTCTACCTCATCAGCGAGCATCAGGTACGTCTTTTCTACGGTGTTTGTGACTAACAGAAGTGGCTTCTTGATAGCAGCTAACATGAGAGCTATACGAAGTAAAGTCACCTATCTCAATAGGGATCATCAATGCGTACGTAGAAGAACAACGTCATTCTGTGGTTCACTTCGAGCTCCGTGGCGCAGCGGTCAACACGCTAGCCTGCGACACGGGGGTCCCGGGTTCGATCCCCGGTCAGGTCAAGATGGAAAAAGATCTTTTTCATATTGACCTGGGTCTTGGATGTTTATCTATATAAGTATATATTATAAAATATAGTATCGTTGAGTTAGTATCCTGCGATACAAGTTCACAACTTTCTGTGGGGCTAGCTCAATTTGTGTGATATGTCCCTATATATTTATTTATTTTTATTTATTTATTCTGTGCGAATTCTGCAGGGAATTCTCTGCTCGTCTACCTCATCAGTAACCCAAATTTCTTCTGGGTAAGTTCGGAGCGAACTTACCCAGAAGAAATCTTATGCCAGATCTTGCTAGATGATGGTCAAGAGTAATCCCATTTTATATTTAAAAAATACCTACGATCTCACTTCCACGCAGTGGCGTAACTACACCGTATGCGGACCGTGGCAATGGGGCCCATGAGAGATACGTAACTAAAGGATGAGATTCTGACGATTTCATGGCGCGTAGTAAAATAAATCCTATTCTTATGAAGAAAGGAGCGAGTTTAAATTGGACGGTTGACAAATCATTTTCATGTGACCACTTCACACTTAGTTAAAAAATATATAAATGATTTTTGGTCAATTACTTTGTTTGTTAAGATCTGGATAGGTTTTAATCTTACTAAATGAATTATACCATGATAGAAAAATATGTATGCATAATTAAAAAACTAAAAAAACAAGTGAAAATTTGCAGAATATATAAAATACAATGGATGAATTTGGTTTGCAGGAGCGGTGCAGACGTGACCCCAACCTACTGTTTCCAGACTGAGTCGTCTTCCTCACTTTATGCATGTCACTACTTATAGATAGGTTATATTGTTGTGTCCAGTGTCCATTCATAAATAAAATCTAATACCAAAATACGTCTTTAGTCGAAGTTAATAATGGCACTGAAGTGCTACTTTTGAAATGAAGGCCCACTCTCAGTCATTTCAATAACATATTTTTTTTATTTAATTGAATTATAATCACTGAGTGGTCGATTTAATTTTATCCCTGAAAAATCGCGTTCCAAATCGTACGCTGCAAGAGCAGGGAACGTCGCTCGCGCCCTACTAATAATAATACCGCGTGTCAGCCTGAGCCCA
Organism: Rhodophaea formosa; assembly: GCA_963082605.1. Classification (NCBI taxonomy): domain Eukaryota; kingdom Metazoa; phylum Arthropoda; class Insecta; order Lepidoptera; family Pyralidae; genus Rhodophaea; species Rhodophaea formosa. Next base: position 16,181,915 of record OY720224.1, on the reverse strand, counting down.
GCTAGTAGGCGAAACTCGCATACTCGTCAGTTCGTGCTCAAAACAAATGCCCCAATGAACTGTGACATGGTGTCTAACTACTGTAAAAAGGTTAATGAACAAAATTCCGGGGTTTTTTAGTGGGAAGTCAAGGGGTTCAGTTGTCGTTTGCCTTATACAATTTTGCAGATTGATTTATGTGGACTTTATAATATGAAATTGGTGTAGTTTGGTGTTATAAATGCTCGTGCTCGAGAACAATTTGTGAAATAGTTAAAGTAGACTGTTAAATGGACTCGTATAGATTTGTCGCCAAAAGCTCCCACGAGGCTGCACAAAGAACATACGCCATCTTTGATGCCACATACCGTACAACACTTACGTAACCGTACGATACTTAGTATCTATTTACTGGACATTGACAGAATCACTGACATCTCGGTGGAAGCCATAATTAAAAAGAAGAAAGAAAGAGGAAAACAAAATTCCGTTGAGGCCTTTATCATAAGTATGAACGAAATAGTAGATTTTTGCATTGTAACGCCTTTAGTATTTTTGTTTGCCTTTAGTATCGCCCACTGACACGCTTGTTTCGAAAGAAATGTGTTGAAAAGGTGTCTCTAGTTGCGCGCAAAGACAGTCACATTCCCTGCTGTGTGAGTAAGACCTTTTATTTAATTTATTTATTACTGCACATTTCAAACAAGTTACAACAAAAAACATGTTATATATAACATCACGTGCTATTTGTCGGGATTGCCGACTAAGTATAGTTTCGGACTCGTCAGGCAAATAGCACGTGAGTGACCCGTTGTTATATATAATGTCTTTATCTCACGTTAGTTTTAATGATAAAAAAACATGTTTTTATAGAAAATGAAGGCTACCTTTGGGTAATATGCATGAAAAAAAATCTGTTATCTTACCAGTTTTTCCAAAAATATTCAATAGTAAAGTATTGAAGGTGAAAACAGAATAAAATTTGGTTGAAAAACGAACGAGATAAAATGATTTTACGAAAATATGTCTATCTCACTCGCGAAAACACTATTTTATATGGCAAATGTATGCATGACATAGACTATGACGTCACTAGTCCATATCGGACTTCTCTTTCTTATTTAAACCTTAAAGTTTCACATCTTCGTCGTTAATTAAGATATTTTAAAAGTTCTTTCATATTTTTTTTACTGTGGTTATTAAGGATAATACTAAGCAAATAAAAAAAAACGTGCATACTCCCTAATCCCTATTTGCCATAGGCTCAAGAGGAAGGGAAGTTGAATCTGAAGTAAAACTTAGCGCGAAAGTAATCAGCTATGCATGCATATACCTATAATTTTATTTGTGAATGGACACCGTGGCAATGTATACTATTTTGTACGGAGAAATAAATTGTGTACTCGACAGAGAATAGAAAGGCCCTAGTGGTCTTATCTAACTGAGACAATACTTGTGGCTCAAATTTTTTGAATTTTCGCGTAACGTCTAAGGCTCGTGCTGCTCAAAACCAGGCGCAGTACAGAGTTGCTGCCTTTTAGTAATAGGAATAAGTGAAAAACGTATCTTTAGACCAACAGAGAGTATGACCAGCGATAGAGTGAAGTGGAAGAAACTGACATAAACCCCACATAAAGTGGGAAAAGGTGAAGACGAAGAAGAAGAAGGAGATAAAGGTATATTAAACCGAAAAAGGGGACGAAGTCAAAAAAGGGTGATATCGAAAATGACCCCTTAGTTAAGGTATGGATACACCTGCTACCTAAGTAGTAGCATGCCTACATGTTAGTTTTAGGCCCGTGCTACCTAGTAGCACGTGTGAATAGCCATGGATAAAAATCAGCATGCTATTTATATATATGCTCAAAAATCTATCGCTAGACGATTTCTGAGCATGCTACTTGAGGCGGGGGTGGAAGGGGGGCGGGTATTGAGTAGACCACAGAACAACAAACATTAGAAATGGCAAGGGAACGTGGCCCGCGCGCCGACACTACGCTCGATCATCGCACTTCACCCCGACCCCGCGAATCACCTAAGTAGTTTGTCCCGCAGTCGTCAAAGGAACAACAGTGCATTGACATGTGAAAAAAACCAAAAATATGAGTAGGCGTGCACTATTGTAACGTGTAAAGTGACAAGTGCCCGTGCAACTTTGACCAAATTAGGTGTTTTTCTTATCACCGGCAAATCAGAAAACTTATTAATATGATATTTACTTGGTTTTATTCATCCAACATAGCGACTGAAGGAAAATATTAAAAATAAAATTGCAAAAAATATACATTGCGGGTAATTTACTCGTCTGACTTTCGATAGTAACGAAGTAAACGCTCAATGTAATACATTACGTTCGAAAAGTCTAGTACGTAATGATAGTGGTACAAGTCTGCCAGTGCTGGATGCATTACTTCTACGTGATTAGAAGTTAGTAAATGTCACGTGACGTCTATCCCGCAATCACGAAGCGGCATTCGAATTTGCAAATAGTGTGCGTAAGACTGTAAGTATTATGTTGCGTTACGAGACGCTGGTTTTCATAGAAATCACGCGTTATACTTCTAATGTGTTTGTTGTTCTGTGGAGTAGACCGTTACATACAGCAAACAAGCATGCTTATGTGCAGGTCGCGCGGGACAAGCATGCTCATTAGTAGCATGTGTATTCGTAGCTTTAATTTGATGAGATAGGGGATCATTTGGACTTGATGGGAGTGGATGACTTACCGACTTACTTACAGTGTTTTATAATCAATGATGGGAATAAGGAGAGAGCATCAAAACTTCTAGTGATTAATTATAGGAGTGAATATTACCTCCGTTGTGCGCCCACTCATCAAGTGTGACCTAGGTATTATCTGCTCTGTGCTGTGATTATCTAACTTTTTGAGTTTATGTATACGAGGGTTTTCGGAATCGATTTTTTCCCAAGTTTTCCACTAATCATAAAATTGATGATTAAACATGATTGGTGGATTTTGACAGCAGCTGTCAAAATACCTCTTGACACAGTACCGTCAGCTGGGGAAAAATTCGATTTCGAAAACCCTCCTTGTATATACCGATCAGTGATGACTCTTCTCTGCGACTGGTTTTGTGCCCACTTGTCCTTTGATACGCATTCTAGTAACCAAAAACTATTAACTAGGTAAGCATTTGATAAATTAATATATAACTAAAATAATGACCACTTTTACTATATATGATATGTGTAGTCCTTCTAAATGATATAGATAGATAGATTTAATATAAGTATTAGTTTGTAAGTTAGGTATAATGTCGCGCAGCCAATGGGATGTAGAATATTCATTGATTTATATGTTATACTCAGGGGAGGATCTAGGCCGGGGCTTTTTGGCGTGTGGATATACAGCTTGTAACTTGACTCTCGACATTTCTTTAAGGGGTGACTCCGTGAGACCGTCAATATGAACAACTTTTTGGTACTCAATTTTTACTTGCCTTGCCCATACTAATGAGGGTTTTGAGAATTGATTTTTCCTTCAGGTGGCGGCACTGTGTCGAGAGGTCGAGCTGTCAAAATCCACCAATCAGAAAATTGATGATTAAACATGATTGGTGAATTTTGACAGCAGCTGTCAAAAATACCTCCCGACTCAGTGTCGCCACCTGGGGGAAAAATCAATTTTGAAAACCCTCATTGCCCTTGCTGAACACTTTTGTAGGAAAATGTCGAATTGTAATTAAGTTCCCAGCATTGATCTTATAGCAAAAGTTGTTCGTATTGACCAGTTTCACGCTGTGTAGGTCCCTCATTGCAATGTGCAATGTAAATCAATGATTCCAAGTCATGGCGACTTAATCGTAGTCAACAATAGAGCAGCAGAGGCGGCATTGTTGGTTTATTGCAATTAAGCAGGCCTCCAAGTTGTTTAGCCCAAGCCCTTCGAGCTCTCGGTCCGGCCCTGAATGGACAATAAAAAAATGTTTCCGTCATTCTAGAGTGCATAGATTTTTCAAAATTTATAATTTTTTTCTGATCTGCGTCTCTAAGAGGCAAAATAACAATATTGTTTAATTTCGCATTTATTTTTCTAAACCAAATCATCTGGAGTAATATATAGTTCTTATTTTGAAAGTATTTATATTAATCGTAATTACTCTTCTAGTGAAAAATGAAGACTTGTTATAAATTAGAGATTACGCTTTATGTTGATTTCATGATGTTTTGATTTTATTAGTACAAGATAAAATGGAGAAAAGAAGCTTGTAAAAAAAAAAGGTTCGGTTGATTTTGTTTTTAGAAACAAAGGAGGCCTTCCAAGTTATGGTGCTAGAGATGTGAAACCGGCGGAGAAACAAGATTTTATGCGTTGGGAATTGAGTTGGCTACTTTTTCTTCTGGACAGATAGACTGGCATTATGCGCTTCGTGGTAGGTGTAATTTCCATAGATATGCATCATCAAATGTACTGCTACAATAAGCGAGCTTTGTAACAATATATCAACTGAAAGAGATATAAAGTCATTATAACTTTAATGGATTGAATTGAAATTGTAACTTAAATGGAATTGGCTGCCATAGTAATCAACAATTAATTTTAAAAGTAACACCAGCATGTGTGTTTCTTTATTTCCAGTGAATTAATGGCGGTTCTGTTAATTATTACATATATTGTTCTTTACTGAGATCGTTATTATTTTTAATTTTTGTTGCCGCTTCTGTAAAATTATCTAGTCTATGCGAAAAATATCTAAACAATTATGTGATAATATGTCAATGTTTATAATGTGCCAATAAATTTAATATTTTATTAATGTAATTGTGTAGTTTTATTTTTTATCAAGAGGGTTAGAAATAAAGATGATAATGTTTTAAATTTTATTACGTTTTTACTTAAATAGTACACTTACACACTAAGATCTTAAAATATATTCACAATCATACAAAGATTTAGTATAGACGCTTTTCATACAATTTTTGGATATTCTGGTTTCATGAAATTGGGAAAATGTGAAGTCGGTGGGATTCTCACAAGTTCTTTTTTAATTAGATTTTTTATACTTGTTATACTTGTAAATATTGACCGAAGGGCGAATGAAATGTTAATTGATTAAAATTCTTGGAAAAAATCGATCGATCGGAAACCTCCAATGCAGGAGGTTTCCGGAATGAAGCGCAATAGATGGCAGCATGCAGATTTTTAATTCTTGCATCAGTGCTGCTATCTATTACCAAGTTCTAAGTCCTAATTGAAAACATTTTTGGTCCCATCTTAGCATAATCAAAAACAGCATAAAAAGTATTCGTCTGGGCATCTCGGCACCGTGATCTGCAGTTTGGGGCAATTCCAGATCTTCTCACATCTACATTTAGACCTGAACCGTCTCTTCCCTCCTCTTTCCAAGAGGTTAAGGTCAGGACCATCATACTCTGTGGTCGACTTAAAGTAACTTAGTTTGGATAAGTAACGCAAAGGCGGCCTCGTCCGAGCTTCAACCTTTACAGTCTGTGGTGCATCTGTCTCTGTTACTAAATCTGTGGTAGTTTCGAAGGTAGTGACGTCACTTCTTACGAATCTGTACGCTTCGTTGCTGCTCTCTGATTGGTTGCCGCGTCTTTCGTTTTGGTTGTTAGGTCGACTTGGGTCGTCTGTAGCTATTCTGTTCAGTTTGTTGATGATTGATGGATCTATGGGTCCTATGACTGGATCTAGACTAGTCAGGTCTATTTTAGAGGTTGTGCTTGTAGATGGCTGGATTTCTGTCGTGACATTTTCGCTGTTGTTGACTTCTTTCGGGATTTCAGTGTTTTTGGGGAGATTTTCTTGTGGAACCTGGTCGATCCGGGATTCCCTGGCTGGAGGTTTGGGGTCTGTGTTGAGGGGTTGGATCTTGACGTATGTGATGTCGCTGTCTTGCGGAGCGCTGTGCACTGCGCTGCACAGCAGCATTGGCAGGACCCACCTGGAATTGAATGAGATATACATTAGTGTCTTGAAAAATATATTGCATCCAAAAATGCTTGTGTCCCTTCAGGATATTGTTTTTTAAATAGGCAATCAGCGCCAACCGCACAATCTACGAAGAAGATACAATTACTAGAATCAGACGACCGAATGCCTTATTTTTTCTAGGTCATCATCATCGTGTAGGTGACACGGTGATGATGACCTAGAACCACGACTCGACTACCACATGGCATCCGGGATCCACGGCTTAACGTGCCTTCCGAAGCACGAAATCATCTTTCTTATCAGACAATCAGGTGATTCATGCCTGCAATGTCCTAACCAAACTGGAAACAACTTAACAAAGTATGCTTCCCGTGGGAATCGAACCCACGAACTCCGGGTCGACAAGGCAAACGCCTTAACCACTGGACCACGGAGGCTATTTTTTCTAGGTAAGTATAAACAAGAGCCAATTTTCAGATCTAACCAACCGTATGATATGGCACTTCTAACAGGTCATTGACAACGCTCGACAGGTCGAAAGTTTAAAATAGTTTTAAAATAAATAAGCACGTTATTAATGGAACTGGCCAGGGGACACTTTGGACTGGATTATTTGCATATAAATGAAACTTCTAACGAGTAATTGTGTCATTGCCTTTTTTGTTAAATTTCTTCAGTTTCCTACTTTGTTTATTCTTATATTTCTTTCTTGTAAAGAACTAAAGAAATTATTAACTTACTCAAAACACTGCTTTGAGTAAATAAAATATGGCCAATTGCGAGTCGGGCTAGTCCATGAAGGGTTCCGTAGAAGCAAGCTTAGATTAGCCTATAATTTTTCGTCAGCAGAGATAATTTTGTTTTTCAGTGTCAGTGACCTTGTTTTGTATGAATGACAAAGTTATTTTTGCTGTTTATGAAAAATTGCTATATTTCAGAAACTACTAATTGTATATCGTTCAAACCAATTTTCGTTGAACATTTGGGGAGCCCCCCATTAATATTTTTTTTTATTAAATTCGTAAAGTGGTTCACAGCATACATTTACCTACTACATTTCAACTGCGTAGTCGCAATAAAATGGCTGTGACATACTGACAGACAGACAAACCTATAAGGGTTCCGTTTTTGCCATTCGGCTACGGAACCCTAAAAATAAGTACCTGGGCATATTTTTTATAAATATTTGTTTTTTTATTTTGGTTCTTATTCGACATCAAACCGAAAAGGAATATTGTATAATTTAAAAATACTTTCGCTACGTTCTCCTACATTCCAATCAACCACCTGTTTTGCGTAGTATAAATATTTTTAGATTCTTCTTTTACTGTTGTAAGTCAGCTGCGTGCGTATGTTTTGTTTATAGAGTTACTGAACCTGACTTAAATATCATCGACCAGTTGCCTTTCGCATCAATGCATCAATTAGATTAAGAGCTAGCGAACCATCTGACTAACCCGTTTCCCACAAAGCTAGAAATTTTTTAAATTATATTTTATTATCTGCTAATTATAAAAATACCGGTCTGGCAGGGATATCGCGGTTGCGTCATCATCCCAAAAATTTTTGAAAATGCAAAAAAAATTTTTTTCGTAACCTTCTGCCACAAGGCTACAATTTTAATATGTTATATTTTAGGTATTTTTAAGTGTAAAAAAAAAATTGCCAACCTATTTTGAGGGTTGCAAGTGTGTGCCAGACGATAGCAAAGTTGTCATTGGGACGGTAATTCATAACCTGCTGCCACAAGGCTACAATTTCGAGGGAACATTCTTTCAATTGTTTAAAAAATATATGTAAACAGCCAGACCATTCTAGTGGTTGCAAGTACCTGCCAGACGACGTAGGAGAGCTCGTGAACCACCTGACTAACCCGTTACCCACAAGGCTAAAATTTTAATATGTTATAATTTAAGTATGTTTAAGTGTAAAAAAAAATTGCCAACCTATTTTGAGCGTTGCAAGTGTGTGCCAGACGATAGCAAAGTTGTCATTGGGACGGTAATTCATAACCTTCTGCCACAAGGGTACAATTTTAATATGTTATAATTTAAGTATGTTTAAGTGTAAAAAAAAATCGCCAACCTCTTTTGAGGGTTGCAAGTGTATGCCAGACGATAGCAAAGTTGTCATTGGGACGGTAATTCATAACCTGCTGCCACAAGGCTACAATTTTGAGGGAACATTCTTTCAATTGTTTATAAAATATATGTAAACAGCCAGACCATTCTAGCGGTTACAAGTACCTGCCAGATGACTATATAATAGTCATGTCGCTCGACGGGAGTGCGCACCACTTTGCTATCGTCTGGCACACACTTGCAACCCTCAAAAGAGGTTGGCGATTTTTTTTTACACTTAAACATACTTAAATTATAACATATTAAAATTGTAGCCTTGTGGCAGAAGGTTATGACTTACCGTCCCAATGACAACTTTGCTATCGTCTGGCACACACTTGCAACCCTCAAAACAGGATGGCAATTTTTTTTTACACTTAAACATACTTAAATTATAACATATTAAAATTGTAGCCTTGTGGCAGAAGGTTATGAATTACCGTCCCAATGACAACTTTGCTATCGTCTGGCACACACTTGCAACCCTCAAAATAGGTTAGCAATGTTTTTTTACACTTAAATATACTTAAATTATAACATATTAAAATTTTAGCCTTGTGGGAAACGGGTTAGTCAGGTGGTTCACGAGCTCTCCCACGTCGTCTGGCAGGTACTTGCAACCACTAGAATGGTCTGGCTGTTTACATATATTTTTTAAACAATTGAAAGAATGTTCCCTCAAAATTGTAGCCTTGTGGCAGCAGGTTATGAATTACCGTCCCAATGACAACTTTGCTATCGTCTGGCACATACTTGCAACCCTCAAAAGAGGTTGGCGATTTTTTTTTACACTTAAACATACTTAAATTATAACATATTAAAATTGTAGCCTTGTGGCAGAAGGTTACGAAAAAAAATATTTTTGCATTTTCAAAAATTTTTGGCATGATGACGCAACCGCGATATACCTGCCAGACCGGTACTTTTATAATTAGCAGATAATAAAATATCATTTAAAAAATTTCTAGCTTTGTGGGAAACGGGTTAGTCAGATGGTTCACGAGCTCTCCCACTAAATCTGAAAAAGATCATTTTTCATATTAACCTGACTGGGGATCGAACCCGGGACCATCCGTGTCACAGGCCGGCGCGGCGGTGGCGGCGGTGTTGACCGCTGCGCCACGCCACGTGTTGCATTGTGATTCCAGATTCAAAACGTTTATTCAGAAAATTGCTTGCAGGACTTTTTCACGTCAAATCACATAAAAAATTATCTTATGAAGTATTATACATTTACTAATTATTGTTCAGTTGTACAGACTATTAGTGAATCCGTTCCGGCCCGACTCTATCCAAGGACAAAGTTCAACTCGTCTGTTTTGTTGTCGATCAGAAAATATTTACAAAACCAGCCTTAAATACCATTGACCAGCTGTCCGCAACCATATTTTACAACCAGTAGCGTCTTCGGAAAAAGTTGATCAAGCCAAACCTGTTCACAGCATTCATTGACGGGATATTGATACCATATTTCATTTTGGTCTTAAATTAATGTTCGCATGCGAGTTGTTTTAAAAGTAATTAAAATCATAGTTTATTTATGTCAATAAACGTGAGTTTTTGTGTTCTTTCACGGTGGTCTGTCTAGAGGAAGAGACAAAACGTACAATGTAAATGTTGAATAGGAAAATAATTAAGGCATAGGGATTATTTGAGTTAGAACAAGATGCAATATAAAAAAAAAAATACCGGCTGCCGTAATTGTCAGTTTACATCCGCTGTATTGAGAGGCTTTGCCATGGAAATATATGTGTTAAGTAAAAGTTTTTGTTGACTTCTTAAGCCTATGTCACTCCGGGGACGAACACGAATATAATCACATCTCATACTTCAAAATCCGTCCAGCCCTTCAAGGCTACAGGAGGCAATAATATAAAAGACGTACTACTTACATACACACGCGCGAAAAATTCTACCCTCCTTCTTGGTGGGTAAGTTGGATAATAAATAGATAGATAAATAAATACATAAATAAATAAATATATAGGGACATATCACACAAATCGAGCTAGCCCCACAGTAAGTTGTGAACTTGTGTTGCAGGACACTAACTCAACGATAATATATTTTATAACATATACTTATATAGATAAACATCCAAGACCCAGGTCATTCTGAAAAAGATAGTTTTCCATCATGACCTGACCGGGGATCGAACCCGAGACCGCCGTGTCGCAGGCTGGCGTGTTGACCGCTGCGCCACGGAGCTCGTAAAGATACAAGTTAACTTCTGAAAAACTTTGTTTATACAAACATACTATCATGTCTTTATCCCTTGCGGGGTAGACAGAGCCCAAGGTCATAAGACCCGAAGGCCACATTTAGCATCGTCGTGGGCTTAAAGGTGGAAAGCGGAATTTAAATAGTGATGGGTTGCTAGCCGCATCGCCTACTGATTTGATATCTTGGCTTTCGTCAAATCCCTTGACCAGCTTTTACCTTTTACGGTCGGGAAGAAACGCAGCTGGTATATTCTATGTTTTTTTTTTCTCCCAAACCGGCATGGAAGTATTATGTTATAAGTTTATAACTTTGTTTACTTCATATAGTCTATAAGCTTTTTTAAATTACAATTTATTTTACTTGTTATACTTAATAGTTTAACGACCGCTGATTTTATTATTTTATGTGGCTCGTGAAATAGTGTTAATAAGGTTTGGTCGCGTCGCGAAGCTAGGTCGATAAACTTGGTTAGCTCGGTAATTAATAGCAACCGGTCCTATTTTGTATTATTTTCCTTATGTTTGATAGTTTTATCTTCCTGCAGGAAATGGAAAAAGTTGAGCTTGTGTTTTTGTCACACTATTATTATTTTTTTGTTTTTGTGTAGAGAATTTGGTACCCAGCCAGAGTGTGGAGCATGCATAAGTCTTTTTGTATACCGTAGTGAGGAGGTTTGTGCAGGATTTTTGAAACTCTTTCACTGCTTTCCAAAAGAAAATATTGTTTGTGGTCATTGAGATATAGTACTAGAGGGGCTACCTTATTATATTGGCATTGTTCCATTCCTCGAAATTTAAAATGTAAGCGCTGCAGCGCTATAACAATAACGAAGCGTCCAATCATACATTACTCAATACCTCAGCGCTATATTTGCTACTCTCACGCGTTTCCATAGCAACATGTCAACATAAAGCAAAATGGCGGGAATGTAATATATTGACTTTTTTTGTAAAAAATAATGTATTTGCTGATGAAAATTTGTTCCTTTGCACTGTGCAGTGTTCGATAAGTTAGTAGTGCAATAACTTAACACACACTAAGGCATTTTTTAAGATTTTTACTAAGTTTTTGTTTATAAATCGTGGGAAGGTACCACAAGCGAAAGAGCTAACAACTGACTGAGTGAGTTGTGGCGCGACGGCCACAGTTGAACGGGACAAAGTAAGGATTTGCGGTGTCTTCTCTATAGTTATATCTCAATGTTTGTGGTAGATTTATGAAGAAAATTTACTACTTACTTTTTTTACTACTCTAGGCTCTTCATGTCATGCCTTTATTAAAACCGGCAATAACAGAAATGTATTTTCTGTTCTTGTAAGCACATGTTAACTTATGCCATCAAATCGGTAGCTATATGTGTTTGCATCATAGTCTATCAGTTGGACAAAATTGTTTTACGCTTTTTGGCCAAAAGAGTCTATCTAGACTGTATAATCTAAGGCATAAGTTATCGAAACTCCCGTAGGCCTATCGAGATCCTTTCGCCTTTTGTATTGCATGGCTTGCATAGGGGTACCTACAACACGCAACTTTAGATTTTATATAAAACACGCAACATTGTATAATATTTCCCATGTTTTTGCGACTTCCACAATTGATAATATTTAATATGAGATATTCATAACTCCGTTGTCTGAAAGTTTGTGATGCAAACTTATACGCATGGTATCTAACTAATTTTTTACTTACTTTACTTATAAAACTACATTCTGGGCCCAAATAGGGCTTCATAATAAGGTAAGTATTATCGTCTTAATTTAAGAGCATGTTTCTTAGCCTGTTTCTTAGTATTATAATAAGACTCATAATAATAGATTCAGCGATCATTGTGCCGATAGTCGTGACAGCCCATGGCTTAATTGCCAAGAGCCTCGACCAGTACCTGAAGAGGCTCTCGTTAGGCGGCTGGATCAAGGGCTTGATTCAGAAAGCAGTTCTCCTGGACACGGCCCGTATTGTTAGGATGTTCCTTTCCCTGGAGCCCTGACCGCCGGTAGCCTGGACCCTGTTCCCGATACCGGTGGGCTACTATTTTTAATATTTTTAAGTGTTTATTTTTTTTGTTTAAATATTAAAAAAATTACTAAATATGTGTAAAGATAAATAAAGGAATAATAAGAACATGCTAATTTTATTTGGCATTTTCTGATGTCAATTTACTAAAGGCACTTTGAAAATCATCACTATCACTACATATTATAAAACAAAGTCCTCCGCATCGTCTGTCTGTTAGCGATAAACTCAAAAACTACTGCGCGGATGTTCATGTGGTTTTCACCCGTAGATTCATGAGAAAGGTTTATAGGTATAATTCATGCCCGGGCGCAGCCGGGGCGAACTGCTAGTAATAAAAATAAATGCAGTGTGCGTAACTCGATTTTCACTCAAAAGGTTCAATGAGGTCGCAGCATGACTTCATTTATAAGTTCATAAGTACTTACAGCTAACATTACATAAGCCCAAATATTGACAGTCCGTGACACTCATGGCTTTACGACTGACTAACGAAAACTACTGCGCATTGTCATGTGGGTTATGCAAATAACACAACTAATATACAGGATGATTTTGAACCTGTGAACTAACTATATTAAAATCTCGGAATCAGAATCCCTAATGGAATACAGAATCGAATGAAAAAAAGGGCGAATATCGAAAAAGAAAATCAGACTTCCCTAGAAATTCGCCCAGCTGATCGGCGACTTTGTATGGGAGGTCTAAAATTTTTACATATTATTCCTTATTTTTCTTAATTTTTTTATTCTATTATGGATTCTGATCCCGAGATTACAAAATAGTTCATAGGTTCAAAATCAGCTTGTATATCTCTCAGTTCTTCCGGCGTACCTTATCAGTGGTGTTCCGAAATACCGGTAGTTTTCACCCAACTGCGTCATTAATATTTAGCTAATCTATCTGCGGGTGACATAGGCTATAATTTACGCGGACAAAGTCGCGGGAGAATTGATAGTAAGAAATCCTAATCCTATCCTAACTAATATTATAAAAGCGAAAGTGAGTTTGTTTGTTAATTTGTTTTTTACCCCCAATCTACTGATCCGATCATTATGAAATTTTGCATACACATAGGTAAGGGTACGGAGAAGGACATAGGCTATATATCACGCGGGCGAAGCCGCGGGTAACAACTAGTAAAGGAAAAAAAAATGCGACCTAAGTGGACTTGCGCTTTTTCGTAATCGTATCGCTTGTCCGACCTCACTTTTGGTTCGGGAAGTTTGACCAGCGCCGAAGCTCGATTCTAGGGTAGCATAATACCCTAGAATCGAGCTGCTAATCGAGTCAGGTATCTCTATTAAACTGATTATTGGCAGAATAACTAAAACCTCGTTGGAAGCCATACTTTAAAGCAGAAGAAGAAATACAACGACGAGCTCCGTGGCGCAGCGGTCAACACGTCTGCCTGCGATACGGATGAACCCGAGTTCGATCCCCGGTCAAGTCAAGATGATAATTAATTAAGAGTCTTGGATGTTTATCTCTATAGGTATCTATCATAAAATATGGTATTGTTAATATCCCTAACACAAGTCTCGAACTTACTTTGGGGCTAGCTCAATCTGTTTGATTTGTCCGTATATATTTATTTATTCTAAAATTGGCTGGGTGTACAGAGAATTAGCCGTCCGAGATGCACCAGACTACTTTCCATAATTTGTAATCTCCACAAACTTAACCCCGCAAGCGGGCCAAGTGCGCGTGCGCAGTTACATAACTTCCATGTCGCGTTCGTGTCTGCCTGTCGACACGCTTTTCGCATAATGGCTAGAAAAATGCGCTTCCTTATAAGGACAAGGGTTTTAGGCTAATGGTATACGGAAAGTCCATGGTTGCAAATTTAATGAGCTGTGTAATCATTTGCCTGGTATACCTAATGCGGAATAGGATATGGCAAATATTATTAACTAGATTTTAAATCAATATATACTTATGGAAAAATCACAACAATTGAGCTAACCCCCGAAGTAAGTTCTTTTACCCGCGGCTTCGCACACGTATAAATTTTACTGAGTCATTTATCGAAAATCTCACGGGAGAGTACTTTTTCCCGGGATGCAAGATACCTATGTCCTTCTCAGTACCCTAAACTATGTGTGTGTATCAAGAAGATTGGTTCAGTAGATAAATAAATAAATCTATACGGACAAATCACACAGATTGAGCTAGCCCCAAAGTAAGTTCGAGACTTGTGTTATGGGATACTAACTAAACGATACTATATTTTATAATAGATACTTATATAGATAAACATCCAAGACCCTGGTCAATCTGAAAAAGATCATTTTCCATCTTGACCTGACCGGGGATCGAACCCGGGACCATCCGTGTCACAGGCAGGCGTGTTGACCGCTGCGCCACGGAGCTGGTGATAAAGAAAATAAGCTCGAGATAAAGCGTGAAGAGGTAAAACAAACAAACCAATATAGAAACTGACTAGTTGGGATTGGGATATGTAAAATACGCATTCACGTATGAAGTCAACTACAGGCCGACATGTTTTGACCTCTTCCGGAGGTTTTCCTGACCCTGCTGCCAAAGCTCCCATCAATCCGGTCTGACTTTACGCGCGCGCGTCTCTCTCACATTTGCCCTGAGGAAGACCTCTGGGTGGATGTAGGTAGGTAAATCGAACGAAACATGTCGACTACCTGACTCAAGCCGGGATCACTCGAGTCGCAGGCTGGCGTGTTAACCTCTGCGGTATTGAGGGCGTGGAGGTCGGTTAGGGACTTCCAAACTGCCCAGGGTAGATCTGGACCGGGTGGAAGTTTTTTCATCTGGTGGAAGATCGGGGGAAATTTTTTTCCGACATAAATATTGCCGGTAATCCTAATCCTAACTAATATTACAAATGTAAAAGTGAGTTTGTTTTGTTTATTGGTTTGTTTGTTACGCTTTCACGCCCAACCCACTAAACCGATCATCATGAAATTTTGCATACACATAGGTTAGGGTACTGAGCCTATAGACAGAGTGTTTTTTTTTAATTAATTTACAGCCCTTTAATTGTTTTCTTGTGGATATATCTATTGGGGTAGCCTATGTCCAGCAGTGGACGTCTAGAGCCTTTCCTCTTTTGTTTCGGCAGTTGGCGAGTGATTTTCCTTACGTGTAAACTCTTTGTCATCTCACCTCTACATATGAATAAGTTAGGCTAAGTGCCTAATGCAATTCTTTCATTTATGCTAATGATAAGAAAGTTAACCAAACGAATGCAACTCGTGCCGACAGGCGTGTGTAATATGTATACTTATTTTAATAAATTAATAACATTACTTAAATTATCACCCATACAATACTTATGTCACATAGATTGTAATAATTTGCATGAACTATTGCATTGCACACGTGCACACTATTATAGTTATTTTACATACTTTCTCGAAGTTTAATTTAGATTGGGAAGAAGCATGATGTGTAAATGTAGCCTATGAACTTAATCCGCTGATAATGTAGCTTTCTAAAACACTAACAAATAAACTTACAAGCCTACAATTGAATTATTCCACAATTATTTTAAATATATTTATTTACCTACATTATACTAAACTTCTAATGAGTAATAACAATTAATTGTATTTAAACTATTCTAACAATAAAAATACCTAACTGAAAATAAAATTAAAAGCCTAAAAATACAAATTATATAGTCCCTCCAGCTGCTTACCCCTGGGCATCGTGCCTAAAAGGCTGGCAGCATTGCCAAATTGAATGGCAATGCTTATTCGCTGAGCTAGGTAGCTTCCAGCCCTTTGGTCACGGGATACCTCAATAAGCTTTTTAGCCAAGAAACTATAAACTATTTCCACTTTTTATATTAGTTTAAATTAGATATGGCAGGTGGCTGGCCGTTAAAACTTTGCTTAATCATATAACAACTGACTTACGAATTGTCTTTAATGCGTTGTTGTATAGATTATGTAGAATGTACATTAATATTAACACGGTATATATCTATACTTTTACATACCCTTCAAAGCGTGAACAAAACACATAATTTTAATTTACAGAGTAATGCCACATAATGCGTTTCCGTTAGCGAACACCTTGGGAACTAGCATTGTCTAAATTTGGCTAGAAGTAGATGGGCTAGACTTAGACAAATTATTCTGTTATGGGCTGAACTTGTTATAATAGTTGAGCATTTAGAAAAATGCAAAGACCTCCAAAGACACGTTAAATTTATTGAATTTTACATAGCTTTATTATCGCTAAGGCCACATGTAGGTTTTTCGGATAAATGCGCTACCGAAAAAGGCTCTATATTGTGGTGTGGAGCTTAGATTTATCTTTATCTCAGCAAATACAACAACAATAGAAATGTATAACATAAATATTCTTGGTCCTAAGTAATATACATATGTATCTGTGTCCGATTTTCTTTTCTCTCAACATTAGCACTTTTTATGTAAATTGTGGTCAGCGGTGTTGGTCTCACATTTATTTACTTGTAAATGTTTATACTTTATATTATAATTTAGTGTGAAACTGTTTGTTGATCCAAATAAATGGAAAAAAAAATTATGAGGACGGAAAGGGGCGGTGGCTCAGTGAAAAGTGATAGAATATAGTGATAAAATCTGCTGAGTGATAGTGGTTCAGATCATAAGGGATCAATGCAGAAAAGTAAAAAAAAGACTTTTCTTTAAAAAAATATTCTGGCTCCCGGTCAATTTGTGAATGTCAAGATTTTTTTTTAGTTCCAGCGTTTATGTTATAGGAAAAGTTTTCAATATCGACGGGAATCATCATGCAGAACCGTATTTTCACGCATTCAGATCGGACGTACTGCGAAACCGGTCGCCGTTCCGGTAATCAAGATAAAAAAAACCCTGTAGGCAATCACTTAACCAATTACACCTAATGAGGTAGTACTAAGTCACAATAGACTCTCTTGTCCCAGTCATTTCACACATGGCGGACTAGGAAACCGGTCAATTACAAAAAGCCTAAAAATGCGCGAACAATGGCTATAATCTTAATTGCGTTAACTAATTAAAAAACTAATTTGACCTGTGTGTCCTTGCGGTGTAAAAATAAGTTTTTGTTTAGTTGGTTATAAATAATATGCCGAGATTTTTCAGATATTACGATTGTTGTATTGTTGTTATACAATTATTATGAACCAGCTATTTCCCGCGAATTCATACATGTAAAACTTCACCTCCTTATTTCACTGGTTAGGGGTTAAAATTCTAGAAATCCTTTCTTAGTGCTCACTTACATCATGAAAGGAACCGCTGTACCAAATTTCAAGTTTCTAGGTTTTGTAGTTTCGGTTGTGCGTTGTGCGTTGCGTCTGTGTCTATGAGTCAGCCTGCAGGCCTATTTACTAACTTTTGACAACTACGGTGTACATCATTTTCATAATAACTTCAATATTCATTACGGCTTCAGTATGAATGACTTTTTAGGGTTCCGTAGTAAACAAGGAACCCTTATAGTTTCGCCATGTCTGTCTGTCTGTCTGTCTGTCTGTCTGTCTGTCTGTCTGTCTGTCTGTCTGTCCGTCCGCGGTTTTACGCAGAGACTATAAGTACTAGAAAGCTGTAATTTGGTATGGGTATGTATATTAATCATGGCAAAAAAGTGGTAGAATAAAAACTTGAAAAAAATTTTTTTTTAGCGTAGCTACCGTACAAGTAAAGTGGGGGAGTAATTTTTTTTTTCTCTATTTACCCATCGTGTGGGGTATCGTTAAATAGGTCTTTCAAAAATATTGTGAGGTTGAGAACACCATTTTTCGATTTAGGGATCCGTTTCCGAAATATTTGGTTTTAAAGTGCGAATTTTTGTTAGACGTAAGTGTCCCCCCCCTCTATCTGCTAAACGATTATATATAGATACGTGAAAAAAAATACAGCAGTAGTATATATACTGAAGTTTAAAGGAAAACTATCAGAGCTGAGTACTAAGTAGAAACTAAAAAGTAATAGGCATTCAACTTATAAACTGTAAAATTTCATACTATTTTCATTGTTAGATGTTTTTGGTCGTTAAACTGTAAGGTGCGAGTGTGAATAGTGTGAACTCAAAGTTGTCATTCGCAACTACGGAACCCTACACTGCGCGTGGCCCGACACGCACTTGGCCGGTTTTTTAATTTAAGATATGAAAACCTTATTGGATGTTAAAGTGACAATCAAATCGTTGTACACCGAGTAAGCAAATCGGCCTGCTAGTTTGCCTTTTATATGTATATACTTAGATTGAGGTTGTCCGGGGCTCATTGGTTAACACGCCAGCCTGCTACACGAGGGCACCGACATGGAGTTTTAACAGGTCTACGGTTCGGGAGTTACCCAAGGAGGCTTGGCGTTAAGCAGGCGACAGGCCGTTAAACCTTAGCCAAACCATAAGACAGTACAAATATGCTGTCATAATAGCGGACCTCGGGGCTTTGACGCACTACAGCTGAGGCTGTAACTAAGATACGTGCAGTACAGAGATGAGGAAACAAATTTTTATGAATTGTTTCAGCTTTCGTTCAACCTAACGGGATTCCACCAAAGCTCAATAAAATTAATTATAAAACCGTGGGTCTGATAAGGTCCAATCGATTGACTGCGTACTAGGAAATTACATTTTACCCATTTGTTCAGACCCGGTGGTGGCTCAGACCACCTAACTCCTATCCTATTCCCTCGCGGTTTCGATTTCGATGGGCAGCAGAGTTGGAGTCAAACAAGCTGCGCTCACCAACCCGTTTGTCAAGCATGGTGAGCATTGCAAAACCCCCTCAGTGATGGAAACTCTTGTGGGAGGATTATGTCCAGCACTGGACTTCTTGCGGCTACTTATACCACCTATATGTTTTATGTATGGTATTCATATGCCAATGTGAAGCCGGCAGCGGGTCTCCAGTGGTTGATAAAAGTACATATTCAATAGACATATGCATGTAATCTATAATCAGTACTTAATCCAATCTAACCACGGACTCCATTGTTAGAATACAATACTCGTGTTTTATACTTCCCCTGTGTCCATGTGAATTCGTGTAAAAACATTAGGAATGCTTGTCGACACGGCGTGGCACAGTTTTAGACAATGATCAGACATCAGTCTCTTGTATTGACAAATAGCTTTGCCCTTCGATGCATTTTTTAACCCCTGGCGCAAAAAGAGTGTTATAAGTTTAACGTGTCTGTCTGTGTATCTGTCTGTGGTATCGTAGCTCCCAAACGGATGAACCGATTTTCGTTTGGTTTTTTCTTTCGTAGATAATTTTATCCCAAGTGTTCTTAGCCATGTTTCATGAAAATTTGTGTCGGTGGGTTTTTATAATTTTTATTTTTACTTTTAATTCATCATCATTATCATCAGGTCTTAGTAGTCTTCACTGCAGGAGCACGACCCTCTGCACTACCAGAGCCATATGTATATGAGCTTGAGTAGTCAGAGGATTTGGCCTACACTCTCCACGCTCGCTGGCCAGACGGGTTGGAGAGGTACTTTTAATTAAATATTCCTTAATGCCTAAGATTTATTTGTGGCTAGGTATGTGGATAGGCCCCTAAGACACGTTATAGTGACACAAATGCCAATAATGTGTCGCGACACAAGCTCACACACAGTGATTAGGTATATGCTCTATTTCACACACATCGGACTAGGAAACCGGTTAATAAAATAATGTGAAAATTTTCCCCTACTCTCTTAATTCAAACTCTTTTAATTTTTTTGTTTCCGTATGCACTACACACATGCAAAATGTTTGTGTCACTTGACGCGACCGCTCAATATTATTTCTAGGTAGATGAGCTAGGTACTTAGATATTTACAGTGTAAATTGAGTGGCAAATCAGACCGTCTGGCCGTCTATACCAACATTCTTTCCAAAGGGACCAATGCTGGAATAAGAAATCGAGACGGCGAATTAAGGAAAATGTAGGTTTGCTTTAGTACCAAGTATTGGTTGGTTCCATACAAAATAATTACTTTTGATGGGTTGAGTCATCTCTTCAAATATCTAAGTAAATACTAATTAATTCTTTCCCTCGATCGGATTTTACAGCATGTCCAGCGATAAGACGGTAATTATTTTCTTTTCTTTTCTACTTGGGTTTCTCCCAGATCTCCATGGGAAAAATTTAAGATACTTTATAGGGTAGTTTTATAAAGTTAAGTTTTAAGTAAGTTATTAAGCTTTCAAGTTTTGTTTTTTTAATATAGCCACACGTTTATTTATAGGTATAATGTGAGTAAAATTTGGATATTGAATTATTTATAGGTTGATATATAATTTTTTTATAGTTAGTAATAATTGTTAGTTTTTAGTGTAATTTTTAGTATTCATCTCTCACTTATCACTTGATCCAATTTCGTTTCCTAGTTGGGCTCATTGTCTTAAAACTACATTAAATTTTATATATATTTGTTACACTTTATTAGTAAGACAAAAAACTGTACAGACTGAAAAATAAACTACTTATTGTATAAAAAATAGTAAATGGCACTAACCGGTACATGTCGTCTCCTGTGTCCGTCAACTGAAGATCTCGAAGGGCGCCGCAAAAGCCACTATTTATAAACGACTCAATCAATTACTCGGCCGTCGATACACTATAAAGCACCCAGAGCCATAGACTAGAGTTTTTTTCGCGCGCAACCGTTTGCGACTGGGAAGGTTCGTCGCAGCCTCCTTGCGGGAAATTCAGAGATGGTGGGGCTAGGGTTGGCGAATGTTGAGATAAAAAAGTAAGGCTAGCAATCATAAAATTACTTAGAACCTATTGTTAATTTTATAAGACTGTGTATTTCTTGGCTATTTTTTAAATAAAGAAATAGTTCTCAGCATTTATCCTATAGGAAAAGTTATTATTATTAGTATTGACCTAAGGTATTGACGGTCTGAGTCTCGTCTTTAAGGAAATGTCGAGGGTCATGTTACAAACTGTATTATAAATACTTAAGAAAAAAATTAAGGTATTTACCTAGATTTTCCTAACTTGTATTTTATAATACTATAGTCCATTATAAATCAGAAAAAATATTGTATGGTAAATAACGTTTAAATAAACTGACTTGAATTCACTGACAAACAAATGAACTAGATGAATATTTTTGGCGTAGTTTCGCTGCTGTTAACCGGGTGAAAATTATATTTGTCCTTTAGGTAAATCTGATGACGTGTAAGCCATTTGATGAAGATATAAGAGTTCATTAGGCTTGACGTAGAAGATCAGTTTCTTATTGACGAGCGCTGTGGCGCAGCGGCCAACACGCCTGCCTGCGACACGGGAGGTCCCGGGTTTGATCCCCGGTCAGGTAAAAATGGAAAATGATCTTTTTTAAATTGGCCTGGGTCTTGGATGTTTATCTATTTAATTATAAAATATAGCGTCGTTGAGTTAGTATTCCATAACACAAGTCTCGAACTTACTTTGGGTTGCTTTGGGGCTAGCTCAATCTGTGTCATTTGTCCCTATATATTTATTTATATTTTTATTTATTTATATCGTTGCATAAAAATATCCGAAGCACGGATGCTTCGGAAGTCACGTTAACCCGTTGGGCCCGGCTCTCAAAATCGATGGCAGTCGTTAAGCTATGTCAGATGCCTTTAGGCAACTTGAAAAATCTCACAGCAGTGTTGGCCACTTACACAAACGAAAAATAAACAACAACAGCTTCTCATTTACAAGTTTTTCATCACATTACCCAAAAACCAGAATACTTCAAAGCAAATTTGTAGTAGGCAACCCTAGTAGACGTTAGTGAGCTGCCAGTTGACGATATATTATCTTCTTATTGATGAACTTGAAAACTGTTCCCAAGCCGGAATTGTTCGCGGCGTCTCAATGGCCAAACGCAATAAGTTTATTATTATTACGTTTGTTATATAATGAGTCTCATTGTCTTGCCACGGGTTTTAGATAATTTGAAATTCTTGAACTCATTCCATATTAAATATGATTGAAACATATACCTATGGACAAATAACACAAGTTGAGCTAGCGCCAATACCAGGTACTATCTTTTATAGTCAACCTAATCCTAACTTTCTAATCCTAATCCTATTTTTATATTATAAATGCAAAAGTGAGTTTGTTTGTTTGTTACGCTTTCACGCCCTATCTACTGAACCGATCATCATGAAATTTTATATACACATAGCTTAGGGTTCTAAGAAGGACAAAGGCTATATAAAGAATTAATAATAATAAATAAATATATAAGGACAAATCACACAGATTAAGCTAGCCCCAAAGTAAGTTCGAGACTTGTGTTATGGGATACTAACTCAACGACACTATATTTTATAATAGATACTTATATAGATAAAACATCCAAGACCCAGGTCAATCTGAAAAAGATCATTTTTCATCTTGACCTGACCGGGGATCGAACCCGGGACCATCCGTGTCGCAGGCAGGCGCGCTGACCGCTGCGCCACGGAGCTCATATATCACGCGAGCGAGGTCGCGGCTAACAGCTATTACATATATTAACAAACAGCCAAGCAAGATCCAGGTCAATCTGAAAATGGTCACTTTCCATCCTGACCGGGGATCGAACCTGGGACCACCGGTTAGGTTTCAAATATTTGCTAGGTCAACGAATGGACCGGATGAAAATAGAGGCATTTTAAGTTTTTTGTTGTAAGATAAAATATTGGTTCTATATCCATACTGCTCATTCATACTTATATTATAAATGCGAAGTACCTAATTCTGTCTGCCTCGCTTTCACGCCAAAACTACTGAACTGGTGAAATTTGGTACACAGATAGTCTAGAACCTGAGAATGGACATAGGCTACTTTTTCCACGCGGATGAAGTCGCGGTGTCAGCTAGTGCTCAACTAATTTAACTGGCTTATAATAAATAAAAGTTATATGTGTCTTTTGTCCTATGTATTGTATATTTATTGAATAAAATTTTTACTAATAATATATAAATACTTTTTTTTTTTTAATTTAAATACTTAATTTGTTAAATGCTACCTTTGTATAAATTTTGTCACAAACTTAGAATTTAGAGTATTCAAAAGGATATTTCCGATCGAGCACAAGAAAAATTGAAAGATGGAACTCAAAGCTCCTCCAGGCACTTTCTTTTTATGAAGCGATGAAACAACTTTAAGCTGCTAAATATTAAAATTTAAGGAGAAATTACGAAGGACAAGAATTCTTATAAGTTACAGAGGCCTTTGCCGCTTGTTCCTCAAAATGCCTGCGCCGATGGGCAGTGACCTGGCGCATCCTACGTAATGTCCCTGGCCTAGCGAATGGAAACACGTATTTTATGAGACTAGCGTCTGGCGAGCCCAGTCGCACGCATGATCGAAATAATGGTTTCTCTACATTTATACTGTGTGAAAGTCGTAAGTGTTTGTATTAAATAGGTACGAAAAGACACTGTTCCAGTATATCTCTACGAGATTGAATGTGTGGAAAAGGTCACTGACATAGAAACCTTAGAGGATAAGCTTCTTGAAGTGGCAGTGGGCGGGGGCCCACTGCAAGTACTTTAAGTAGTACCACATAGTGGGTAGAACCGAAGGCCGATGGGGAAGAAAGGTTCTTAAATGGCGACAACGAACCGGCAAGCGCAGCGTCGGACATCTACCAACCAGATGGTCGGACGATCTGACCAAGGTCGAAAGGCATCCTAAGGATAGGTCTATGTCCAGTAGTGAACTTCTTGCGCCTAAAATGATGATGATAGCATAACACCATAAAGAAGTTCTTAAATTTTCTGCAGTTTTCTTAGCGTACAGTACTTTGTACAAAAACAAGAATATTTGTACACTAATAAATCAATATAAGACAGAAGTCAACTTCCGGTCACATTCACCTGGATGGAACAAATCACACATCTGATCTCTGAACTCATGTAGTACACTAAACGTTTCATAATCCTAACTTTACTAATAAAAAGTAAATTAGAGTATTTTAAAATTTTGCTTTTATTAAGTTTTTTTTTTTTATCGATCAAGAAACTTCCAAAAAGGGTTATAATTTTCATTTTAAATAAGGTAAAGTACCCTA
The DNA here is from genome assembly GCA_963082605.1 of Rhodophaea formosa. Lineage (NCBI taxonomy): Eukaryota > Metazoa > Arthropoda > Insecta > Lepidoptera > Pyralidae > Rhodophaea > Rhodophaea formosa. Next base: position 16,157,659 of record OY720224.1, on the reverse strand, counting down.
TTACAGACCTAGTCAAAATCGACTCCAATTACGGTCCTATTTTTATTTTCGTGTTTATTTCTCGTTACAGTATAATTATATACAATTAAATTAAATTTACTCATTTATAGTCTATTACTACAACACCTGCCGAAAGTTTACATATGTGACATAGACGCAAGTTACTAAAAATCACCAGTCAGTGCCGAGAAGGCGACGCGGCCGGGTTTTTCATACAAACACGGAGCGGCTCAGGTAAGTGTAGTCATATTTAATATCTAAGATTTTTAATATTTATGTGACGTTTAACTTCGTAAATATGTAATACTTAGTTTTTTATGTCATTATAGTTTCCATAGATTTGTGTTTTATTCTATTTATGAGAGTTTTTATATATTTAAATTAAAAAACAAAATAGATCCGTGTTAGGCTTCGAAATTTATAGGTTGCTCCTTATATGGCGCTAGAGTCCGTAATAAGAGAAATACTTAGTCATGTTTATTTGCTTATACATTTCAGTATAATCACTTAAGAAGTATGTTCTTAGTAGATTTAAAATAATTATTAATACTAAAAGCTAGTTACCTATTTCTGTGCTATAAAATATCATCTAGGAATCTTATTTTAATACCAAAATTGTTGATACAAAAACGACAGTTTCTTAGAAGAGCATAAAAAAGTATGTATATTTTAGTTCATCAAAAATCAATCATATTATATAGCTGTTGACGTAAGTAATATATATTTGAACGAGAATATCGTTCTTGTTTGATTAAGTTGTCCACAGTACTCATGTATCAACAATTTCATGGGTCAGAATAGGGATAATTTAAATACGATCTGTACTCCCATTACTGATCTAGGATTTTTAGGTCGCTCCGTAACAGGCTCTACGAGCTCCTAAATCGGTGTCTATGGCTCTGTAATACAAACTCCATAGGACCCATTACGGAGTGATTTCTATTTGCTTTTAGGGTCCCGTATATTGGTGTAGTTGTGAAAATAGTTTAGACGTAGTGTAAACTACCCACGTTAGCAGGCTGCTAAAATGTAAGAATTAGGTTACAAAGCACTACTTAGTTTCCGCTCACGGCTTTGTCAGTATATGTCGCTTATCGCGACCAAAGTTCATTTTTCATTAACCGACTTCAAAAACAGGAGGTTATCAATTGGTTCCGTATTTATGTAGATAATTTTCCCATAACTGCCAGTTTTCGTATATGTTAGTCTATATCAGCTTCTGAACAAGTGTGCCAAATTTCAAAAGTATATTGTAAGTTTGTCCTCGCATATTTCCAGAACTATAAGTTTGATTTAAATAACTCCTTTATACTTGAACTAGGTAATATTCAACTTAGGATATACTATAAGTGTCTTCACAAGCGGTTCAGTTATTTTTGAGATAGGGAAAGTTATGATTATGAATGCGGTTCATTTTTTTAATATCTTGTTTCAGAAAATATGGATACAAAAATCGCAAATGTTATAGAGATGCCCAGGTGGCTAAAGCACTGTCATCAATTAGACAAGGGATGAGTATTTATCAAGCCTCAAAACAATATATTGTGCCAAAGACTACATTAAGAAACCACAATAATAACGGTAAATATCCCGAAATATTTAATTCTAAGGATAAGAATTTCAATTTTATTTTTCACTCTTAATTGTTGGAATTTTGTATGTTTAATAAATATAATAAAGTGATTTTTCTTAAGATTTTAGGCAGTATTATTTCTTCCTATAACAATATAATATTAGTTTAATAGTTTCACTTGCATAATACTCAAAATCTTTTTTTTATATAATGTATGTTATTTCATTTTGCTATATCGATTTTCAAACAACATACTAAAATTTCATTACAATCGATCTTAAAGTTACGATTTTAAATTTGATACACATTAATTTTCGCTTATATATACTTTATTAGAATATTGTAAGGAACCACTATACATTGAAGTAGCCAGCACTCCGTATTAGGAGTCGACTAGCGCCCTATTAGGATTTACCATTCATCATAGATCCGTAATAGGGAAAATCCACATGAGTGTTAAAATATTTTTTTTCAGCTATAATTCCTTTAATATTAAACAATGTGTCTTAAGAAATATAAAATAGAATGTATATTATTACAGTAAAAAAAAAATAATGTCAGTTTTGATGCTTACAAATGCATAATTTTCTGCCTTATTTTCAAATGTTGTCATTTAACTCCGTAATAGGAGCGTTTACCTTATATTTTTTATTTACTACCTAGGATCTTTTATAAAGGTATTATAGACTAACTTTTGTTAGTAACTAACTTTTAATAGTTTCAGTTTTTGCCAAAAATCAGTCAATATTAGTTTTTAGGGTTCCGTACAAAAGTTGAAAAACGGAACCCTTATAGGATCACTCGAGCGTCTGTCTGTCCGTCCGTCCGTCTGTCACAGCCGATTTTCTCCGAATCTACTGAACCAAATTAGATGAAATTTGGTAAGATAGTGTAATCCTATGACCCAAACACGGATGTGCAAAGTAAATAAAGATTTTTTTGAAATAAGGGTCATTTTGAGGGGCCCAATTACAAAATTAAAAAAAAAAGTTTTGCAGACCTTACTGTGTCATATATCAAATGAAAGGGCTCATTATGAGGATCTCAAAAATATTTTTTTTTGTTCTGGTAAAATCAATACTTTTGATTTTATTCACGAAAGAAGGCAAAAATTGACCATTCCCCCCCTCTGATCTCCGAAACTACTGAGCCGAAAATTTTGAAAAAATTACAAAATATAGTTCATTCCTTGAAGATTACAGGAAAAATAATAAGAATTCTATCACTTGAAAATTAAGTGATAAACTCACAATAATAAGTTCCTCTAGGGAAATAGTTCACTAAAACACCACTAGATGGCGCTAGTCAATTGAATAAAACATTTTTTGCACATTGTGTGTGTGTTTACGAAGCATATTGTACGGAACCCTCATTGCGCGAGTTTGACTCACACTTGGCCGGTTTTTTTTTTCATATTTTTCCCCTTGAATATGTCAAGGGACAAGCATGGCGTGCGTCGCGTCGGTGACGAATTGCACAGCGAATAACAAAAATAGCTTTGGAATCATAGCAGTAATTATTAATAGGCGTGGAGCTTGAGGTATAAACTAATTCTTACATTTTTACTAATTTCGTGAACCGTATATAAGCTTTATATACAAACAAATATCCCGCGACTTCATCCGCAAAATCAAACTTCAACCCCTTATTTTACGCTGTTAGAGTGGAATTTCTAAAAATCCTTTCTTTTCCTTTTTAGGGTTCCGTAGTAAACAAGGAACCCTTATAGTTTCGCCATGTCTGTCTGTCTGTCTGTCCGTCCGCGGTTTTACTCAGAGACTATAAGTACCTACTATAAAGCTGTAATTTAGTATGGGTATGTATATTAATCATGGCAAAAAAGTGGTAGAAAAAAATCTTGAAAAAAAATTTTTTTAGGATAGCTCCCATACAAGTAAAGTGGGGGAGTAATTTTTTTTTTCTCTACTTACCCATCGTGTGGGGTATCGTTAAATAGGTCTTTAAAAATATTTTGAGGTTGGCAACACAATTTTTCGTTTTAGGGATCCGTTTCCGAAATATTTGGTTTTAAAGTGAAAATTTTTGTTAGAGGTAAGTGTCCCCCCCTCTATCTGCTAAACGGTTATATATGGATACGTGAAAAAATTACAGCAGTTGTATATATACTAAAGTTGAAAGGAAAACTATCAAAGCTGAGTACTAAGTACAAACTCAAAAGTTATAGGCAACCAACTTATACAATGTACTCGAAAATGTAAAATTTCATACTACTTTGATTGTTTGATGTTTTTGGACGGTAAACTGTGAGGTGCGAGTGTGAACAGTGTGAACTCAAAGTTGTCATTCACAACTACGGAACCCTACACTGCGCGTGGCCCGACACGCACTTGGCCGGTTTTTAATTTACTGATCCCTGACTGGACAGATAAATGTGGAGAGACCCTAACGCGCACTCCCCATAAACAATTCCTTGGAATTTTAATAACTATCTTGTAATTGTACGAAGTTTTATTGAGATAGGTACCATTTGCCTGAGGCTTCTCTGCATACAAGGGTACTTATTCAGTTTCATGTCTCTGACCTTGGCGAAAGCAGTAGAGATGCATTTATGGGTACATTGTCTGGCATACACGTTCAAAATAATGCATGCATGGATAATAAAAGTACAAGTACAGTAAGCCTGCAATAATTGTTTGTAACACGTCGTATAAAAGTTTTAGTACCATAAAGTGCCGCGGCAGGTTAGCTTCTGTATAATACTTTTACTTAATTTTGTTGACTGAGATATTGAGTGTTGACACAAGATTATGTTTTTATATGTAAAGGTAAACTGTAATTGATTATTATTGATGTAATTTTTTGCGAACGCCAATGAATTCGATTACACCTTGTTTCATCATCAGCCTATACTTGTCCACTGCTGGACATAGGCCTCCCCAATTGCACGCCATCAAGATCTATCTTCGGCTGCTCGCATCCAGCTTCTGCCAGCCATCCTGCGCAAATCATTGTTTATTACACATCAAAGGAAAAAGGAAAGTTAAATGAACCACGTCAGAGGCTGAGAGGCGGTTCCGAAGAACTGTGATACCAGGGTGCGTGTCACCTACACGAAATGATGATGATTACACACCAAGTAAAGTATCTTCCTCATACTAATAGATGCTGGTATTCGGTCGGTTCTAACCTTTATCTCCTCGTCTGACTGTACCGCCCTACTCATCCAATTCTATCAACGTATCCAAATGGTTTCTCGAGCCTGGTTTCATGATTCAACGTGGAGGCAGGTGGCTGTGTAAGGTAAGGAGTAATAGCAACAGCTCGTCTCCACAAGCGCAGTTACAAACTCTCTCTGGTGGACCTCCATCCTACGCTCTTGCAGTTAAATGGCTGTGCAGGTACAGAACACAACAGAACAGACATGGTCTCCTCTGCATGAGCAAACCACTCTGTACTACCAGAGCCATAAATTAGCCAGAGCATTCAGAGGATTTCGCCTACACTCTCCAAGCTAGCCAGACGGGTCGTAGTATAGTAGTTTAGCATGTGTTTCCTAAGTCGCCTTTTACGACATCCACGGTAAGACCTGGAGGGAAAATAAAATAAATAAATTTAATATGTATAGGGACAAATCACGTAGATTGAACTAACCCCACAGTAAGTTGTGAAGTGGCGCAGTGGTCAACACGCCTGCCTGCGACACGGATGGTCCCGGGTTCGCTCCCCGGTCAGGTCAAGATGGAAAATGATCTTTTTCAGATTGACCTGGGTTTTGGCTGTTTATCTATATAAGTATCTCTTATAAAATATAGTATCGTTGAGTTAATATCCCATAACACAAGTCTCGAACTTACTTTGGGGCTAGCTCAATCTGTGTGATTTGTCCGTAAATATTAATATTTATTTTAAAAAAATGTGTACTAGGATAATCTCAACGATACTATATTTTCTAATACCTATATTTTTTTGATGTAGATAAACATCACACACACACCCATTAGGGTTCCTAGTGGGTCAGTCAAGAAATAAATCTACTGCTCCATCTATGTGAAAAGTATGAAACAAATCGTACGCGATATGATTTGGGACCACAAGCCGTGGTATATGAATATACCGGTTGATGACCTAATTAAATTCCGAGGAGAGCCCGGGGTGCGTTTTCCTGTAACTGTTATAACGGCCCGTTGGCACCGCGCCGCGTCACGCCGCGCCGAACACGCAGGCATGTGGTGAGGTCCCTCTCAACTTCTAAGATGCAAATGGACTAAATATTATTCGTGATGCTATGGAAAGACCTTCTAAAAATAAACACCTAGTAAAACAAATACATTCGTAAACAAAAAACTCTAATAAAGTTATAAAACATTTCAGTAAATGTATTTACATTAAAATGCATTACTGAAATGTTCATACATTCGTGACGTAATCATAAGTGGGCAGGTTGTATGAGTGGCGTATGGGAGCGACAAAGCCCGTTTCATGGGAATAAAGAATAAAAAAAAATAAAAAAAATAATGACATTCCCATGATATTGTTCAACAGGCCGGGTCAATTTGTATGAAAATGTAAAATTTTTTTCGACTACTAGTAGCGTCACAACTTTGTATCTACCATATAATGAGTAAGTAAAAGCATTATTCTCGAAATGTATTGTGTTCGAAATTAAAACAATATTTTTGGCAAAAAATTGTAAGTAATGTCTAAGTTTTAAGGAAGTTTAGGCTAACGCGGCACTAATGGCCGTGTGGTTCCCGGCAGAGTAGAATAGGTAGAATAGGTAAAAGGCGACTCAGGGAACGCAAGCTAAACAAAGCTTTTTTTTTTAACATCAAAGAGACTTCTCCAACCCGTCTGGCTAGCGTGGAGAGTGTAGGCCAAATCCTCTGACTGATCTGGCTAATAAATGGTTATGATAGTCAGAGAGGGTCGTACTCCTGCAGTGGAGACTAAAAAGACCTGATGATGATGATGATGATGATGAGGCTAACGCGGAATAACGCCATCTAGTGACGAGTGAAAAAGAACTCTGCAGCGCCTTCGCATCACTATGCCGCCTACCTTATAGCAGGCCTAAATTTGGTTATTTGTCCAATATTTTCGTACGAAGTTAGCAGTCTACGTAAGTATTACATTTATAGTTAGACTCTGGCTATTTTAATTCTGTGACGCAGGTCAACTGTGTAACGGTGGTAAGTTGATAAGTGATAACGAATAAACGGCTGATAAAGCTAACAATGAATGGATATGGACTAGACTAAATTTAGTACGTTAAACACGTATTAATTGGAAACGAAAAAGGAAATAATACATTAAAATCTAAAAAATCAGACCAAATTCAATTATTCAAAGCACATTCAAAGAGACCGCAGCGGAGCGTCCCCGGCCCAAAGGTTCTGTTATATTGCTAACTTAAAAATTATATATCATAAGTTTTATTTAACTTGCCCTGTTGTGTATAATCAGTTGTACTTATCGGTAGTACTTTTGACAGTAAAGGCAACCTGCCTTTACTGTGAGTTTCAAAGCTTCTTCTTTTCGTGTCGGTGGCAAACCAATTATTTTTAATTTATATTTTTTGCTCCCAAAATGCAGCCACTTGGATGGCGTTAGTATTAGCTATCATCAGATCGGCCAATGTACAGGAGCAGAAGCACAAAGAGCAAGACAACAAGTAGGACATTGTTTGGGGGAGTCCACATTCGCACAACTCATCAAAGTTGTTAGTAAACCCCCATCTAGACATGTTTTCCTTACACCGGCCGACCTGAGTCCGAAGTCTGTTTAAGGACTTCCAGGTCTGCCATGGCAATGCATGTCCAGGTGGGAACTCTTCAACAAGTGGTACAAATGGGGAAGGAACATTCCACTTGCTGCGCCAAAGAGTGCACCTCTCCTGTTGGACATTGGACGACATTGGTTCAACACACTTTTTAAAACTTCTTCGACTCCTAAGTCTCCTTGGAGCATCAGAGTAGTTGTGCAAGGGGTGGCGAGCGTCGTTAAGCATTCTTGAGCATTCAATAGAGCTAGAAACACGTCTACGAACGTCGGGAGGGGCTATGCCAGCCAGGGGATACATCATGCTTACCGGGGTCGGCTTCAAACAGCCAGTAATTAACCGGCAAGTTTCATTTAAGGCTGTATCCACTAGCTTGGCATGCAAAGCTTGAAACTCAATTTCGAAGCACTTATTATAAACCAATTGGGCTGAAACTTTGTGTATTTACGACCATATACCATGGACCTAATCTGTTGATAGAGTCGGGAGCTGGCCATAGACACTTCTAAACTAAAGAAGAGAAATCCATCGTGCTGATTACGTTTGTATTGACAAGCACTTACACTATGAATTGCTCAAAATTCATAATAGGTTGGAAGGTTGCAATTTTTTTTTGCATTTTTTTTATTAGATATGTGTTTATTTACTTGCAAACAGGATCAACATGGCTGTTGGCTGCCTCACTGACCAAAAATAACTAGATGCGATTGTTTTTAATTTTTTATGCTAATCAGTACCATGAGCTTTTTTTCAGAACATTATGCCGCAAGATTTTTAAAATATTTATGCAGCGCCAGGTACACTTTACGGACCTTAATTATTTTTTTGTTTAATTTCTTAACAGAGAGTAACGTTGAATCTTACCATTAATATAATATATTTTTTTAAATAAATTTTTGACTTTCATAGAAAAGACTTCAACGCGTCTCTTCCGGTGGAAATCTTATTCGCCCAGGAACGGGGACTCTGCCCTCACCCTAAAAGTCCGGTAAAGTTGAAAAAGCCTACATCAAGCTAGTTATACATTATAGACCGTTGAAAAACAATCTCAATGACGAGTATATTTATGGTAGACGCACAATAATTAAATATAAATATAGTTTAATTACTGAAATAACAGAATATGATGCAAGAAGCAACATAACAATACTGTTTATGGTCAACATATTATAATCAAGTATTTCCTCCTTTTAGTCAGGGAGCGGAAGGAAATTTTGCTATTTATTATTTTTGTTCTCTTAAATCCACATTTTTTCCATTGACCAGAGGACTAGTAATTTCTTTGCACAATAAATAAGGATGCAATGCTGTCAGTCTTCTGGGCACACTTTTATAAAATTAAGGTTTTAGTTTGTAATTTTTTTACAAAAATAAAATTAACTGTTCATGAGGTACAGCCTAGTGACAGACATACGGACGGACCGTGAAGTCTCGATAATAGGGCCCCATTTTTACTGTTTAGGTACGGAATCTTTAAAAGTATGTGTATGATCTGAAATCAGTGAGCAAAGTCTGATCTATGGCAAACCTAACTGACTCACTGTCTTATATCAATGCCAAAACTACGTACCTAGAAACTTGAAATTTGGTGCAGGTGTCTTTTTCATTATTTAAGTTTAAAAGAAAAAAAGTAAAAGAAAGGCATTTTAGAAATTCAACTTCTAACAGTGTGAAATAAGGGGTTGAAGTTTTACGCGGATGGAGTCACGGGATATTTGTTTGTATATAAAGCTAATATACGGTTCACGAAATTAGTAAAAATTTAAGAATTAGTTTATACCTCAAGCTCCACGCCTATTAATAATTACTGCTATGATTCCAAAGCTATTTTTGTTATTCGCTGTGCAATTCGTCACCGACGCGACGCACGCCATGCTTGTCCCTTGACATATTCAAGGGGAAAAATATGAAAAAAAAACAGCCTAGTATGGTTCAAGCGTTCCTTACGATGAATGTGATTTTCATCATTTATACCCAATTATATTTAACTTAACATTCTAAAAAGTTTTCCTGTTTATGTATCCGTAAAAACGTATCTTATGTATTATATCAAGAATTTCGGAAATAATGTAGGTGAAATGGAAAAACTGACTTCAGCCAAATTTATGAACCGATTTTAATGAATTTTTATGGGGCCAATTCGATGTGATGTCTTTAATGGAACAACTTTAATATATTAGACCAACAGGGAAATAAAAAAAGTGTAGCTAAGATTTTACTAAATATTATGAGTGTACAAATAACTTTATTTTTCATATTTTTTAAAAACCTTTCAAACTACACTTATTTTAAATTTGCGTAAAAGAGTCACTATTAAAATAGCTTTCGGATATTAAAACGAAGATCTTGATAAACACGAAGCGCAAGTAGGTACTTACTTTAATAAAAGAAGACGGGTATATTATTAATGTGGGTAATTACGGGCATTTTACTGCATTTTTAGCAGTGGACATCCTTGCCCGAGGACAAAATAAAGAGGGCACAGGTGTGCACCCGGGTATAATTTAAAAGTTGGAACATACCAATCTGCAATTCGGGACCCCGGGTAAGATTTTCAGCGCAGGCTAATTTCTACTTAAATATTTATACTTTTTTATTTGTCAACTTTATTTAGCTGTGTGGCAAGTAAAGTATCTGCCGTTTAATGTTGTTCATTCAGTTTCTTTATGCAGCGTTCCATCAACTCTCTTCACTAACTTACAGCCTAGGAAACGTGGAACCAATCTCCCAAGATACAAACACTTTTGTTAATATTAGCGTGAATGAAAGGGCATCAAATGAAAAACGTAGAAAGTATTGCTGATCTGATCTAAGCTGATCAAGGGAATGGGCGAAAATCTGAGGAATCGTGTTATTAGTCGTTGCCGCTAGTAACCCGCCACTATTATATTTGTAATTTTCACCTACACGCCCACCACTTCTTTACGTGGTTTTCAGATCTTATATAAATGGGCTCTTTCTGCCTCGCCAGAGAAAAATACGTTATAACTAGTATGATTTGTCTGTAGCATATATTAATATGGCATAAATTAAAATACCTTCTCTCTGGCGTAAAGCTTTCATTAAACCTTTACCCAAGATTACAAATCCTTTACTTCCTAATCATTTTCGGCCCATTTCTATTCTCCCGCTATTGTCCAAGGTACTTGAGGCTTGCGCTCATAAGCAAATCACCTCACACTTTAATGTAAATGGGTTGTTAAATCCTTTACAATCGGGCTTTCGACCTGGGCATAGCACTGTCTCTGCTCTCCTTAAAGTGATCGACGATGTTAGGTGCGGTATGGAGGACACCAAAGTCACTCTGATGGCTTTGGTGGACTTTTCCAACGCCTTCAATACCGTCGATCATGACATACTTCTAACAATCCTCTCCCACCATTCTCTTTCTTCCTCGGCAGTTGAATGGCTATCTACTTATCTTCGTGGACGTCAACAAGCAGTTCGTGTTGGAGAACGCTTTTCCAGTTGGAGTGACCTCGACACTGGCGTACCACAAGGCGGAATTCTCTCACCTTTGCTCTTTTCAATCTTTATAGATTTCATCACTAAAGAACTTCAGTGCACATATCATCTTTATGCTGATGACTTGCAGCTTTACACACAGACCAAAGTTGAGAGTGTTAATACTGCGGTTAACCTTATTAATGCTGATCTGAATGCAATAGCTAACTGGTCGCGAAGGTTTGGTGTAACAGTCAACCCAAGTAAATGCCAGGCTATTCTCATCGGTAGTTCACACCTATTAAGCAGAATATGTAAGGATTCTCTACCTGCTATTCATTATGATGGGATTGAAATACCCTTCAGCCCTAACGTTAGAGATTTAGGAATTTACATTGATTGTAATCTTGGCTGGGGTGCTCAAGTATCGGCTGTCTCTCGCAAGGTTACGGGTGCCCTTCGATCCTTGTACAAATTAAAAAATTTCTTGCCTACTAACATCAAGACAATGCTGATGCAAACTCTTATCCTACCCATTCTTGATTATGCTGATGTGTGTTACTCAGATCTGAATTGTGATTTATTAAACAAACTTGAACGATTACAAAATAATTGTCTCAGATTCATATTTGGCCTTCGTAAGTACGATCATGTTTCGGCTTATCGTAATCAATTAAAATGGTTACCTATTCGAGAACGTCGTCACCTTCATATACTTACAACCCTCTTTTCCATACTTTTCAACCCCAAAACTCCGCTGTACTTAAAATCTAAATTTACTTTTCTCGCTGACACCCATGTCAGAAATCTTCGTTCCTCTAACAATCTCCTTCTTCACACACCGCGTTACCGGAGTGGGTTTTTTGAAAACTCATTTACTGTTAAATCTATACAGCTTTGGAATGCTTTACCTGAAGAAATCCGGAAGGCTCGAACTCGTCTAGCCTTTAAGTGTGCATTACGCGCTCATTTTCTCCGCGAACTATCAAATAGAATATAAATTTATATGTATGTAGTATATGTATTGTATATGTGTATATATATATTTATATATATATGGATATTTGTGTATTCTTAAATTATATGTTTATATTATGAATAATATTTTTAATATAGTATATTTCATGCTTCTTTTTTTGCACCGACTTCCAAAATATTCTTTTCTCTGCACCACCTGTAGGTTGACTGGTAGATAAAGCCTCTGGCTTTAAGTCCGCCTTTTACTATTGTGTAATAAAGTTAAATAAATAAAAAAATAAAAAAAAAAAAATAAAATGAAAGGGATATCGAAATGCGAAATATCAATTCCTCTACTTAAGACATGTGTAAATTTTACAGATAAGAAACATACCAACATAATTAATATGTATACGGGTCAGTCATGTATGAAGTCAGCTGCAGGCCGACATGTTGACTGACAGCTCAGGGCGAATGTGAACAGCGACGCGCGCACGAACTCGTCCCAGTCCGCACTCTACATAAATAAATCTAAACCAGCGTAGATCTGCATTGTTTAAAAAACCACAATAATTAAGTACTTACTTAGACTAGGATCTTATAGACTTATAGTCTGTATTATACAGTAAGATGTGGACACTGCAGCCTTTGTGACATTTTTATTTTGTAAAGCAGTGGTTGCCCTCACCTTGAGCATGGACTAGTTTCCGCATGGACCATGAACTTGATCATCGTTCATACAACCTGAGGATTGGCGTAGTTACTTACTTATATGGAGATAGTCACCCGAGCTGACTTAGTCCTGTGCCTCCAATTTTTTTGTAAATCCTATTTAAAACTAGCTGTTCACGTTATGTTATGTTTTGTAAGTTTACAGTTTTAGATTTTTACGCTTAAAGGCTTTAACAAGTTAATGGATTTCAGAATATAAAACTTGCCGCATTCAAAAATATAACAAAATAGCATTGTGAATGCATAAAAAACATCATTATAAGATACAACAGATAAAGTACTTCGGAAGGCATGTTAAGCTGTTGGTCTCGGCTGTCATCATTGATGGCAGTCGTCAAGCTATGTCAGATGCCATTAGGCAGCTTGAAAAATCTGACACCAGTGTTGGCCACTTACACACATGAGAAATAAACAAACAGATAAAATTAGGTCAAATAAGTATCTTGATTTCTTTTGAACTTGCTGTAGTTGATCAACTCTGTCATTTGTTGCCCTTCGCTAGGCAGCTGGCAAATATACACAGCAAACTGCCTTACGATGAGCCGCAACCAACACGAGTTACTCTTCTGTCTTCTTTCTATTGTAGCTTTTCATCTTGTATTTCTTCTCTCTTCTCTGTACGTTTTTCAGACTTGTAGCTTTTAGGTAGTTTAATTTAGGTTAAGTAGTTAATAAGTATGTACTTAATTATATAATTAAATATACAAAAATTGTTTGTTACTGTATAAATAAATACAATTTTTACTACAAAACAATTGTCACGTGAGAAGAAAGATGCAGAATTATTATAAAAACTTTATTTACCCCGACTGCTATTTTTGACAGTTTGCCTCGGCCATATTATTTTTTTGCTGACGTTATACAGCTATGACCCCCGGGAAAGAATATGAATCTAATGACACCTCCACTTCAAAATCGGTTAAGCCGTTTAGGCTACAGAAAGGTGAGGTTGTATCCGAGAAAGGTACGCAATGAAACAAACAGATTTATTTATATACATACGCGTGAAAAACATTACCTCCTTCTGGTCAGTCGGGTAAAATAAAAATATTGATAGATTTCGAGCAAATCATGTTTTATCAAACGGCATAAGATTTTAACAGTTCGTCCACCAGGATCCCCCAGATCGATCCCCCAGGGGATTGCCGTGAACTCCCTTGTCAAATTAATAATGTTGATATTAATATATAAAATAATTGAACATAGGTAATTCTTAAAAAAATGTGAGGCCTCTGAGATAACAAGCCTATGCCCAACGAGACGCGATATGATTGAAACGCTTTCAATATCTTTTTACAATTAGTCATTTATACCCGACTGATACACCCAGAAGCAGGATAATGTTTTTCGCGCGTATGTAATTATTATATCTATGTATGTATAAGTATGTCTATTCCATTGTTGCTTCCTGTAGCCTAAGCTGAATCTAAAGTGTAAGGTTTCATCAGATTTGTATTTATCCCCGGTGTGTCGTAGGCGTAGGCTATGTAACGTTAGCAAATAATCAAAATGGCGGATGTTAACTGTAAATATAGGCGGTCAGGTTTATTATTTTTTGAAATACATACATAATGCTACTTGTTTAATGTTGTACCTATCACAATTCCCATGGTTAGAAAGTTATTATAACCTTCCTGCCAGGGAGGGAACCTATAAGGACTTAACTAAGTACACTTAAATCATTTGGACAATGATCGTGTTAGAAATTATTGTGTATTTGCGAATGCGATACCACTGAGCCATAGAGGTCGTCAAATAATAATAAAAGATATTTAGGGAGTGTCTAAGTTAATATTATAGGTAGGTACCACAAATATTTTAAAATACCTTAGTGGACGTAAATGTACAATATCATTAAGAAGCGATAGTTTCCAAGACTACGAAATTTTAACAACAATTGGTAAATTAATATTCATAACATTAACATTTAATTATATTACTGTAACTGTAAAACTGGACATGACTGTAAAATGGGTCGAAAATAGGAGGCGTCAATATTAGGGCGTTAACCCTACATTATCCTAACACGAGCCGTCAAAAATCACAAAAAAAAAGTAAATAAATTATGAAAACTCACCAGCCAGTGTGGTTCAGCGTCTGTATCCACTGGAATAGCTGAAACCGTGGCGGGCGCGTTAATAAATACGGTTTATCTAAGAGGAAAGCCTGTGCTTTATTACGAGCGCTAATTAGGGACTGGCAGCAGCTGGGCACGTACCTACGGGACTAGGGCGGGGAAGTATGTAAAGCAGAGCTCGATAGCCTAGTCATGTGCATTGGTTAATAAATAAATATGCACAAATTAAGCTAGCCCCAAACTATAAGAGAACTTTGTCTAAGGTAGGATAATTATTTTTTGACAAAATAAATATACTTAGTTAAGTATAGGAAAAATCTTTAATGTTTTAAATAAATAGATTGACTTAGCCATCGCATGAGAACCCAACCCATGTATCTCGCAAGTAATACATACCATTATATTGTAAATAAATAATAAATAAATATATACGGACAAATCACACAGATATTGAATTAGATTGTTAGCGATTGCCACATCTTCAAAATAAAATTAAAGTAGGTATGTATTCTATATTACCATTTTTAATAAGATTTGTATGTACAGGGTGTTTTTGAATTCATTGGCATCCTTTTTAGGGTTCCGTATTAATATCTAGGAGCATGGCAGTGCCCAGGTCAAATCGAGCAATAAAGCGGCCGTTGCTTTTCTCGAAGCAGTTCCGGCCATTTTCGCCCCCTACACTTGAAAACAAAACAAGAAGCCTTAATTTTTAGTAATCAAGCAGACATTGTAAAAGCAGGGTATTTTCAAATTTCATTTAATTTTAGCCTGTTGTTTAAAAATTATTTTACAGCTAGTAATTTTTTTTGTCTCACACAGACTGACTGACCGACCAATCATCAAAACTCTAAGGCATTTAGGACAGGTTGTTATTAGTTAACATATTGAAAACAGATTCTAAAAAGTCGGTCAAATTAGTGAAATGGTATTTCGGTCAGCAGTGCCTATTTATCGATATTACTTTGATATTAATATTAATGTCCCATCACTATTAACAATAAAAAAAATTGCGTTATCGTGTCGAACAGGAAGCCGGCAGGATAGCAGCAACGATAGCTGCCATACACCGTTTTCCTACTAACAGGGAGCGTATTTAATATTCGTCTGAAAACAAGAAGATTTTACAAGCAACAGTTAGTAACAACTATTACAAGCTTTTACTAGCTGGTTTCCGCTACTTCCTTCGCGTGGGTTTTTTTTTCATGTATGTTTGACGGCGAACGAGTAGACAAAGCCACCAGATGGAAAGTGGTCACTGCAGCTGTTGTTACCAGATGATGAGGCTACAGTGTTACCAGATACCTACCTGTTTACTAGGGGAAGCGCTGATGCGTTGCCGACTCTTTTAGATACCTGTAAACACGCCTTTTGAAGGTCATAGTACGCAGGGTAAACTCGGTTCCTTCAGAGTTTCCCATTACATAATGCTGCTTATTTTATCCGGGTAAAGTTTATCCGGGCTCCCGGGCTTACCCCCGGCCCCTGAACCCCGGGTTCCGAAGCATTTAAGGTGAGGTTGTATCCGAGAACACGCTTAGATGACAGTGGCACTCGTCTAATAGCGGCCTTCCCAATCTCCAAGGTACCAGTGTCATTCCGTCCGGTTTCTTGCCATCTTCTCGGGCCAAGCCAATTAGTTCAAAAATGGCTGGCATCTGAATGGAGACAAGTGCGCGTAAGATTATGCTGTAAGAGCAAGCATGACGTGCTATGCGCCTCGCACTCCTAGAACAGGAGAGTCCGTGGTGGCCAAACTGGACGTCGGTGTCCCGCAAGGACAACGATATGAGAGCTTTCGCAATTAAAAGTAGACATGATGCAAAGAAGTAAGAAAATATCTAATTCTGATTTAATGCAATAATCGAAAATAGTTTTTTAGTTAGTTGTTATAATGAATATCTATTAAATATAGCACGTAGCGCCATCTATGTATAGCTAGAGTACAACTCCCACTTGTATGGAAATTCGTGGACACGTTAAAGATGATACCACCATGGCAATGTGTGATAATGATAACGATAGACCAAAATGTTTCTAATTATCTTATTTTATCGATGGTACCAAAGCTAAACGATGGCAACGCTTGCAGCCATAAAGCAGACGCGTTCTACAGAGTTGGTACTGTAGATTCAAGTAATATCCCAGTCAAATTAGACCAATTTTTGACCAAACCCGGACATTTACTAAACGAGACCTTTTGCAATATTTTCGGACACCTTCCGGGATGACGCTCAAGAAAGTCCCGCGACCTCCTAAGTGAAATATAGCCGGGAAATCCTGGAAAAACCTAAGTGAGTGCCTAAAATTGTTATAAATGAAGCAATTTTTTTTTTCATTCTAAAATCTGTAAATATTTCAAGAGTCTACCTGTTACCGATATTAAAATCAAGCAAAAATCGTCAAAAAAATCATGTTTGTTGTATGTGAGCCCCCTTTTAATATTCATTTAATTCTTATTTTAGTATTTTTGTTATAGTAGCAACAGAAATACATCACTTGTGCACATTTCAACTGTCTAGCTATCACAGTTTATGTGATACAGCCTGGCGACAGACAGAGAGACTGACGGACGGACATCGAAGTCTTAGTAATAGGGTCCTGTTTTACCTTTTGGGTACTTTAGGAACCCTAGAACTGTGACAGAATTAAAAAAATGCTTCATTTATAACGATTATAGGCACTCCAGGAATTTCCTTGAAAATCCAGGTTTTTCCAGGATTTCCCGGCTATTCCACTAAGGAGGTCTCGGGACTTTCTTGAGCGTCATCCCGGAAGGTGTCCGAACATATTACAAAACGTCCCGTTTAGTAATGTTAAATGTCCGGGTTAAAACCTCATTTGACTGGGGTATAAGTTACTCTGTACAAGTCTGCAGAGCGGCTCGTCCAATTGCCTCTGAGAAGCAGGGAAATCCGGAAATTAGGAATTTGTCAGGTTCTGACCACGCATTTTCAGCCTATGCTAAATGAACAATCTGATTGCAAGTATTATGGTTCAAAATTTTGACAGCAATAGACCTTCGAGGTGGACAAAAATGCAGGTAGAGCCACACTAGAAATATGCCTAAACCACCTAACCTAATAAGCATAGGGATAATCCAAAAAGAATTATTGCTATGTTCAAAATAGTTGATAACGTTGTGGTCCGGGTATTTCCATAAAAGGCTACAGCGTAAATTATATGTGAAATTAGGGACGAATAAAAAATGTTTTATTATAGTATAGGCAAAATACTGAATGTCAAAAGACGATCGGAAGAGACTTAAAATTTGTAGTTCTTCTTTAATTAAATTGGGGAATTCAGTTAGGGCCTCAGAGTTCGTGGTTCGCTACAGTTCTTTTCTACTATTGTGCCGCGTGTGGTTCCCGGCAGATTTGAATAGGCACTCCAAGTCTTCCCGTGAATGTCGTAGGAGGCGACTTAGGAAAAACAAGTTAAACAAAGCTTATAGCATCAAAGCTACCTCTCCAACCCGTCTGGCCAGCGTGGAGAGTGTAGGCCAAATCCTCTGACTACTCAAACTAATATATGCCTCTGGTAGTACAGAGAGGGTCGTGCTCCTGCAGTGGAGACTAGAAAGACCTGATGATGATGATGATGATGATGAGTCCCAGTCCAAAAGATTTCCCACTAACCTTTCCTAACGATTTCGATGGACAGCAGCTTCGGAACCGATATAAGCCAAACGAACTGCGCTCACCAACCCGTTTGCCAAGCGTGGTGAGTATGGCAAAAACCCCCCATTATTTAAATCCTTGGGGGAGGCCTGTGTCCAGCTGTGGACTTCTTGTGGCTGAGATGATGATGATGATGACCTAGAGTATTTCAAATAACCCTTTTGGGAGAACCTATTGGAAACTTTGAGAATTTGTGAGTGACAAGGAAATAGTTACCTACAAAAATAATCAAATTAGTTTTTCCAAACATTTAACTTTACCATTTAATAACGGCGTAAAACTCCTATCATTCAGGAAAACCAGGGTTTTATTATTGATATGTCACGTTGTTTATAATTAGCTATTCCATCACCATTTAGTTGGCCAGCCTTCCTGTTTGACCATGTTTATTATCCTTGACGCCGTTGAAATGAAATTTAGTAATAAATAAATAAAAATATACTTTATTTTCTCCACAACAAAACTCTTAACTAATATGACACTAGTTATTGTACATTGTACATGCACACATTGCAAAATAATCTGTTGTGGAGAACTGTTGCCTGAACTAGGTATCCAGAGGAACCTGTCTTACAGGACACCAGGCCTCCCCTCAGAAAGAATAGATACAGATAGTGTGAGAGTAGTACAAAACTTAGTCTAGGATGTACAAAATGGTGTAGGAGTAGAACAAAAACTTAGCCTAGGAAATGTAGGAACTACAAACTTATATATTTTTTTTCTTTTTCGTGGTATTTTAATTTAAGCCTTAATAGGAACGTTGCCAAGATTGCTTTAAAAATATGATAAATGTGTGGAACAAGTCATAAGACAAATTTATATTGTAAAAAATAAAAATAAATAAAAAATAGAAGAAATAAATAATACTATACCTAGAAAGAAAAATAATAATATACCTACTTACCTACCTAAAGTGCATACATACATACATACTATCATGTCCTTGTCCCTTGCGGGATCGCCAAAACTACTGAACCGATTTAAATTAAATTTGGAACACAGATAGTCTAGAGCCTGAGATAGGACATAGGCTATAACTTTTATCCCGTAAAAAAATACTGCTCACGAAGGATCGACATTACGCGAGCAAAGCCGCTGGGGAAAGCTAGTGAGATATATATTTTTTAAATAAACGCTAATTATTTTTTTGAGGAAGTTGTAACAACATGACATAAGCGTCTCAGTCGCAGGAAATACACTTCTGGACACAGCTAGGCTTCCCTAGATTTCATCGTTCGGGGGTTTCACCATACTCGCCACGCTTGGCAAACGGGTTGGTGAGCGCAGTATGTTTGGCTGATATTGGTTCCGACGCTGCTGCCCATTGAAGTCATCTTTTAAGAGTCGCCTGGAAGCGCATGTCTCCATACAAACGGAAAAAGGGAATTGAGGCAATATTTGATAATTTTGGAGTAAAATTAAGCATTTAATCAATTAATCTCATTATAATCTACGTACGTTCCTATACAGCTCGGTTACAACACCAATATTTTGAGAATAACAAGCCTTTTCAAATTTGTATGGAAATCTTGAGAGGCGTATAATTCTCAAACATTTGATAATTTAACCAAACTTTATAGGAACGTACCTACGTAGATTATAATGAGATTAATTGATTGGATGCTTAATTTATGCTTATCAAATATTGCCATAATTCCCTTTTTCCGTTTGTATGAAGACATGCGCGTCCAGGCAACTCTTAAGAGTTGGCGAGGGTAAGCGATGTTGGATTGGAGGATTATTTGGAATGCTACTTGCTCCAAGGCAAAGACAATATAGATATATTATATTGTCTTTGTCCAAGGAGAAAACTTGCTCGGACAGATTGGGGACTTATTATTTATTTTATTATATTTGGGGACTTACACTTATTCTCACTTGCAGAGATTGGTACCTAAACTATTTAACCACGCTATTAAGTACCAGAGATGGTCATGCCCCTGTAGTGGAAAATAGAAAGGACCTAATGATGATGATGATAAGTACCTACATTCTAAATTAAAGAAATCAACTGCTGACTATTTAACCTTCTCAAGTTAACAGCAGCGTATGATATCCCCGGAATGACCTCAACTTACCTTACCTCATCATACCTAATGGTGACATTATTGTAAGTAATTACGCAGGGTTTTAAAGTATGCGTACGGATATTTCTTTGTTATTCTTTGGACTTCGCTCTACTTGTGTAAGACTTTAAACTAGGCTATGCTACGATTGTCGGTACCACAGAACACAGACTTTCTGTGTTCTGTGGTCGGTACCTCAATATTTTCATTTTATTAGCCGACTGACCCACCCAGGAGAAGGGTTATGTTTTTCGCGCCTATGTATGCATATGTAAGTATGTCTGTTTCGTTGTTGCCTCCTGTAAAAACGGCTTGACCGACCTAGAAGGATGAGGTGTCATTGGATTCGTATTTTTCCTCGGAGTGTCATAGGCATGGAGATATATTATCATAGGATATGTAACACAGATCTAAAACAAAATATGTAACGTCAGCACATAATCAATCACAATGGAATATGGCGGACGTAATATGTCGAAAACGGCAGTGGTATTTTTTTAAATAGGTAATACAATTTGTTATTTGGATAGCTTTATTTGGATATATATGTATAATAGGAATATCATTGCGGTCACGTAAAGTTTTATTTGCCTCATAACACGCGATACGGATAGGTACTTTTCCTGCATTGTGTATATTTTGGGAAAACATGACGTGTACGTTAACCACTGGATAGAGTAATTGTAAACCCATGTTCGTAGGTTTTCAATTTCAACCATTACATTTGTATGTTCGTCTTGCTGATTGAAATCCTTTGGGAAGGCTCATCCAGCATCCAGCAGTGGTTGGATCGAAAAATGGAATCAAAAGTCTCACAGAAGCAGCTAAATTACATATACCTATGTAATTTTTTAAAATCATAGACTAGTTTGGTAACGTAAAAAAAATATGAAGACAGTTTCTATAAAAAATAGAGATGATAGAAACCAATTAAATTATGCATGATTCAATCATTATGACTAAAATTATATTGATACAAATATACCTAAAAAAATAAACACATTCAATACTCGAAAATTGACGATTCAAAAATACACACATGTAATTGTTAAAATTTTCACTTTAACGGCACTCTCGGAGGGCTATAGTATTTTTTTGTCCCTTACTCTAGAAAGTAAAATTACCTTTCGACTTCCGACTATGTTTTCATTACTCGAAAGCATTGTGCTTCGGCAGGCACGTTAAGCAGTTGGTCCCGGCTGTCATCTTTGATGGCAGTCATAAAGCTATGTCAGATGCCTTAGGCAGCTTGATAAATCTGACACCAGTGTTAGCCACTTACACGAAAAACAAACAAACAACTCGAAAGTGATGGTCATCAAATGCCATATCATCAGATTAGAAAATTCATGTCCACGAGCTAAGTTGCTAGGATTCAAACCCAAAACTTTCCGATTACAGGCGGCGTATTTGAAACGCCTCCACAATAATATAAAACAAAATCCGCTACTAAATGCATAGTGCTTTGCGGCAACATTGCTCTTCAATTCTGTCAGGTAAATGAACCAAACGACAATCTTTTTTTCGTGACGAACTTACTCTGTGGGTCCGTTACAAAATGCACAGTACTACATCATCATCAAGTATTTTTTAGTCTACACTGTAGGAGCACGACCCTCTCTGCACTACCAGAGGCATATATTAGCCAGAGCAGTCAGAGGGTCTGGCCAGTGCTACATCATTGCTCTTCAATTCTGTCAGGCATTTACTCACCAAACGTTATCGTGCTCCACTGACCCACTTCGAGTTCAAGGTTACTATCCCAGAAATGACGCTGTATCGATTCTCTACCAATAATCACAATCTCTTTTTTATTTTCAATTTTTTTTTAAATCACCTTTATTTATCAAGTTTTTAAGGATTTAAATCACAACAAAGTTCAAAACTTGAGGTAAATATTTAAGAGGGTTTATTTGCGCAAACACCCACCGGCTGGAGTTCAACCGACTGTCAATGTCATGTGCCAAGGCCAAGGGCGCGAGACTGCGCAGGTCCAGGAATGTTGCCGGCATCCCCTGATGCCGACTATTAAAAACGGCTTCCTATAAAAGCAATGTAATGATTTTAGGGAAACCTAAATATGAACTTATTTAATTACGATATAGCACGGCAAGCGAGCTATCGGGTCTCCTGATGGTAAGTGATCACCGATGCCCATGAACAACTGCAAATGAATCATGTTTTCAGGATACATTATCATCCGACTCACATAAGTTCATTGAAACAAAATTTGACCCTAAAAAATAGGGCAAGTTTGCAATAGGTCCCTGAATAAAAAACATGTACATGCACATAGCATACCTTTCGTACAGAGCAGCTGTAATAGAGGAGCCCGATGGTCCAAAGGGCGTGAGCATTATTAGCGCTAACGCATGTTAAGCAATCCCGGACGCAGTCCCCATTTGTATCGGTGCCCGTAGGTGGCATAAAAATATTTCGAGTTTGTAAACGAACCAGCTGAACTTGGCTAGGTTCGTTTTTGTCTATGAATAAAGATAGGAAATTATTTGAATTTACAATACCTACCTCACGACTATGATTTTTCTGAATAAAACAACGTACATGTATATAATAGTGCTATAATTATCTAGTTAAACAACATATTAAATCAAACAGTACATTTACAATAAATCATAAACGGAGCTTCGCGAGCCAACCTTTCGCTGCCATCTACTCCACTTCTGTTTCAAAGAAATTCATCAATTTCTTCATGGAGTGAATTCATTTTAATAAAGTTTATATTATATACCTTTGTATATTAATTGTTTTCCAATATACAGTCGGGGGCAAATCTGACCCCTCTACAATTTAAATGGTTAGGTTTATGCCCCTGCCCCTTAGTGTCTCTGTATATAGTAATTTTGCTTTGTTATAGTTAGTTCCAATTTGGCATGTCAAAAGCGAACATTGACCTTAACTGTGTCTCCATCACTCACGTATGTAATGGCAATAAGCATTATTTTTTTTTGTTAAATTCTATGTTATTTAATATATTTATTTAGTAATATGCAAGTGACGTACCGAGCGCTATTTAGTTTTAAAATGACTATGTATGCCAGATGTTAACGCGTGCTAAAATATATACTTACCTATGTATTATTCCATATTATCCCTTTTAAAAAACCTATGTTTACAAATAAACGATTGATCGATTATATGTGTGGGCTCTTTATTTCAAAACTAACAAAAATAATTATTCTTGCTCTCTCCGACTACAATCCTTGGTTACGGTTACGATGATATTTTGATAAACAAAACATAACTACTTTAAACTTTCGCGTTGCATGATTATTAAATGCAATGTCGGGAATTAACGCGAAAACATACCATTTTTCTCACACCGCTGCAACAGTCATCCAGTGACCACGGTCGGTGTAACCCGGCCGAAACGTCTGGAGAAAAACGGTATGTTTTCGCGTTAATTCCCGACATTGCATTTAATAAACAAAACACGACAAATTAAGACGTACTAAGGTCAAAGTCCGCAAGTTACCAGCTTAATGGCAACTAGTATTTTTCAAATCAAGTTTAATTTTATTAGACATGTTTAATACAGTTCCACGGAAATCAAAATCTAAACAATAATTTAATCACAACACAATTAAATTACAGTCTAGATGGCAGCATAAGTGTTTAATTAAAGTAATTCACTAACTAAATACAGTATATTCACTTACATTAGGCCTTTACATCGCAAGTTAACAAAGAGTATAGTCACCTAAATATTAGTGATGTTGATAATCGGGGTCATCATCATCATTGGGTCTTTTAGTGTACACTCTTCTTTTTATCGAGTCGAAATGGTTTCATTCTATTAAATATCTTTCGACCCGAGACCTCTCCAACCCGTCTGGCTAGCGTGGAGAGTGTAGGCCAAATCCTCTGACTACTCAGGCTAGTATATGGCTCTGGTAGTACAGAGAGGGTCGTGCTCCTGCAGTGGAGACTAGAAAGACCTGATGATCAGTGGCGGCTCGTGACTTCAAGGAGTGGTGGTTCTACCTGTTTACCTACTGTCTCTCAAAAGCAAAACGACCTATTGAAATGCCGTATGTTCGTCAATTATTTGTAGTCGACTGCCCCTATGCACCTACTTAATAATATTTGTACATATACATAACATATTGTACATAATCAGTTACTCTAGGTACAATTCTTGTTAATATTAATTAATGCATGTTGTCAAACCATTTCTGTATAAAAAGTATCAGGTACTTATATACATGCAGTGAAATATCTCATCATCTTGACTTACCATTGGTTTAGTGAGAGGAGCTGCGCGCTAATGAATATTCTAATAGGTACAATTAACTAATTCAGGTTGAAAAGCACGAGAAGATGGTTTCAAAAAACAGATTAGGCGGCATACCGCCTAAATAAGCCATAGCCTATTTTCTTTTTTAGTTCTTGTTCAAATAATCCCATTAACAACACACTTTGGAGTCACTTTCAACCACTACACTTTGAAGCACACACAAAGTAGAAAACCATAACTATGAATCATTATTGGGTAATTTCGCGCGCGTTATCTATCACACCGTGTCACAGGTGCGAAATAAAACAAACAAACTGATTTGAGTAAGGTCAAGGACACGCCTTCGCAACAAAAATCTTCAACGAGCGAGCGAGATACCCCGGCCGATGCCGCCCGAGCGAACCCGTTCGGGAGTATTCGGGACTCGTGCGCCGACCCGATTTTTCAATTTTTCTCATACATTGAGTACGGATCATCTTCCGTTTCACCTGCCGGAGCATTTCTGTCTCATTCCATATAGTTTCTATGGAGACGCTTCGTGCGCACTTTGAAAGCGCTCGCCCAATTTTTGGTTTAGCTAAAATGAGTCTTAAATTTTAGGTTATAAAGATCAAGCTTGTTTGAAAATATTTTCTTTTTCAGTGTGTAATTAAAGTTACATATACTTTTGGATAAATAATAATTGTGTCGAAAAAAAAATTGGGAAATACATAAAAATCTGGTAGTGCAGTGCACGAGTGCACTGAAGGAGCGGCCGCCACTGCTGATGATGATGATGAAATATCTTTCGACCAGTATTTGGCCACGCTGATTGCCCTGTCGTTGGCCTCATTAAGGTCCTATACGGTGCAAGTAATGGGGCAGTTTGGTCTTCACTACAGGAGCATGACCCTCTCTGTACTACCAGAGCCAGAGGAGTCAGAGGATTTGGCCTACACTTTCCACGCTGGCCAGACGGGTTGGAGTTGCAAATAAACAATGAGAGTGTTCTGGAACAAGCGGCGGCAGCACTGGAGCGTCGGGTCTGGTAAGCTGTGACTGGGCCACAATATGTCAGTTGTTGCTGCTTTAATATTATCCAATGACAGCGGCTTATAGAGGTCAAAGTTCAGTGCTGTCATCTGGTGGTGAGCAATGCAGAAAACCCTCATTGTCGGTGACCTATTAAGTTTGCGAATATTAATAATTTGACTCTGATGTGGTTTAGTAACGCCAATATGAACAACTTTTCCCATAACAGGGCCTATTGTTATAACATTCTCATACAAATCCTGATCAGTTGAATATTTTTTTATGAAAAAGGCGAACATTCTCCAAGTTGCCAGCTTTGATCTCATAGAAACAGTTATTGGTATTGACGAACTAAGTCAACCTAACCATTATGTGCAGATACTTTTATATTTTATTTGACGTTAAGTATGCAGTAGACAGATAGGAAATGAATTTATAGTATTTTTATACAGTTTGGTCAAATATCTAGGAATGGTATAAAAATCTAAACAAAAAGTGTACTTACATATCCAACATAAGTTGTTCAATCAACATCACTTTTAAAGATATCTAACATAAACGACCCATTTGCCATAAAGTAATATACACCTTGTAAATCTCTACCATTGCCATATTCTCGAACGAACCTATAATGAGCATACTGAACAACTTTCTCCAAGGAACATAGTTCGAAATATGAAAAACATTGGACTTCTCATACTGAACCGATCAGCTAATTAGCAGTTTTGTATGGGGAACCCATTTATGTTTTTATAATTTCCTTCTTCAGAGTACATACTCTTCCCATGTTCCTTCGAGAAAGTTGTTCAGAATGATCAGTAGAGGTACGTACGAGAATATGACAAGGCAACAGATATATACGATAAATATAAAATATATTATACACATGAAACAATATTGCTAAAACTTGCTCAATGTTGGTATTGATTTAATTTAATTTAATATACAATATCTTTCTAACACGTGAATGATAAAGACGTAAGTTTAAGATTATTTTGCAACGATTTTTCGGTTACAACCACTACCAACAGTGAACGAAGCATTTTGATTTCGGTTGACATGACCAAAATTCAAGATTACAGTTAGTATAGCATACATATACATATTGTCACGTCTGTTGCCCTAGCGTGAGGCAGAGCCTCGGCCTATAGGACGCAAAGTGTATCCACTAAAACACGCATCCGCTATTTTTTTTGCAAATTTCGCGGGTTGCGGAGAATTTGACCGGATCATCGGCAGGTCAATTTCTTTTTAGCAGTTTCGATGGCAAAAACATTAAACTGTCGCGGCTCATCAATTAGTCTTATCGTGTTGTTGTCGACAGGCAGAAATGTTACACGCCCCTTAATAAGTAAAAAAGAAAGAAATATAGGTAGAAGTAATTTTTTGATTAAAACTAACGTGAGATGTTAACATTATTAATATGTAAAATACGGGTCACTCACGTATGAAGTCAGCTACAGGCCGACATGTTTCAACCTCATCCGGAGGTCTTCCTCAGGGCGAATGTGAACCGAGACGCGCGCACGAAGTCGTCCCAGTCCATACGTGAGTGACCCGTATTTTACATATTAATAAGGTAGAAGTAACTTTATGGCATTGAAGATGCTTCATACGAATTTGATTTTTTGCTATAGACACTTAAAGCTGTTTTTTGCTTGGGCAAATTAATAATAACGTGGCGTTGCAACGAGCGAGAGATGACACTGCGTCATTTCACATACTAGATCGGAATAAATTAGCAGAGTTTTTGGTGGGAAGCCAAGGGGTTCAGTTGACGTTTGCCTTATACAATTTTGCAAATTGATTTAAGTGGACTTTATAATCTGAAATTGGTGTAGTTTGGTGTTATAAATGCTCGTGCTCGAGAACAATTTGTGAAATAGTTAAAGAAGACTGTTAAATGGACTCGTATGATTTGTCGCCAAAAGCTCCCACGAGGCTGCCAAAGAACATACGCCATCTTTGATGCTACATACCGTACAACACCGATGCTTAGTATCTCATTATACTGGACATTGGCAGAATCACTGAAATCTCGGTGGAAGCCATAATTTAAAAGAAGAAAAAGAAAGAAAAACGAAAATTAGCAATATTTAATGATGGAATTAGATTTAGATACGCTCGCCCGGCCTCCGTTGACAAGTTGTTACTTTCTCAACCCTAATCCATACGAGAGAAGCATCTCAAATAACTTTATCCCGTTCCTCCAGTCCAACAAACTGCTGTACATTGAAAGGTTTATAAGCAAGGGAAGGGTTCCTACCCTTGCCTTGCTTATAAAACGTTTCGATGTGCTGCAACGTCGGAACTGATATAAGCTAAACAAACTGTGCTTACCAACCCATTAGCCAAGCGTGGTGAGTATGGCAACACATGATGGGAATCCTTGGGGAGGCCTATGTCCAGCAGAAGACATCTCGACGCTGAGTAGGAGTAGTAGAGTAAATTTATCCTCGATATACTTTGGAGGGGCAACTCAGCCCATCAATATATAAGTATAAACAATTTTATATGGGAATGTAAAAAATTGTTCCCAGAATTAGTCACATGGGATAAGTTGTTCGTTTTGCTAGGCCGAGTCGTCCCTTCGAATAGCCTTGAAGGGAGATTACGTGGCCTTACTTCTAGAAAAATATAGACATACAGTAGTAAAAGGTCGTATTAAGCTTACCTTTTAACCTGAAGTTAAGCTTTCTTGACCTTTTACTAAAAGCCGAACAAGGCAGAAAAAACAATCGACAATGCTGTTAAAACATTATTTTTACATTGATATTAAGGGTCAATTAAATAGTGCAGAGTCGAAGCAAAGCGAAACGATCTTAATATGGCAAATTCACCTTTAACTCAACAGCGTAAGGATCTCTGCAATCGAAAAGAATACGCTTGAATACGCCAATCTGCGCGCGAATTTCGCGCTTTTGACTCTCAGAGGAAAATGAGCATTACGATCTTGAGTTAAAGGTGATTTTGCCATATCATTTTGCTTCAACTCTGCGCTAGTATAAATTGACCCTTATACGTCTGTAGTATGAGGCTAGCCTAATGATTCACATTGAGCGACCGCCCTTAGCACATCCATACCCTGCCGAATCCAAACGTTGGTATGGGGTCATTCAAGTATTACGTAAGCAGAAAAATTCTATTCTTAACCCCGCACTCCTCTTGTCAGCAACAGTAAGGAAAGTTCTTCCCCCTCCCCCTAAGCTTACGTGACCATTGGTATCATTTTTACAAAAAGTTGCGAAATGTTGCTTATGTATGTCATCACCACGTCAACCCCCGGTCCTTCGTGTCATTAAAAATAAGCTATGCCTAGAGCCCGCACCCCCTTTCACTGCTTACGTAATATCTGAATGACCCCTATCCACAATCAGTATTTTTCCGTTAAGTCATAAACTGAGTCTATGTATCTAATATAATAACTAGGTACACATACTGACTAATACTTCATACACTTTAAGCTTTGAGCTTTTTGCATTGAGGTTTAAGACCTGGGGACTTATTTTTGATACGGTAGAATAACAACTGCCACTCGGATGACGTTAGCACTCGTATGTATTAAATTTACATGTGAATTTATACATAATATATATTTATAATTCGCATACGTTGCCGTCCGATCGTTTCAGAAATCGCTCCTAATTTCTTTCGAACAGATTGTGTATCTAGTTAGTATATTTAAACTCGCTACCATCAGAGGCCTACAACATATAAAGAATATATTATAATATGATATTTTTTTCATTTCCTAATCATTTTCAGTTTCCCATAAAATAAAACACAAATAAAAATTACTAAAATTTGTGTTCAAATATCAACTAACAATGTGACCACAAAATGTATTTGCAGGAACACTGTGTATATAAACGTTATATTTAAGTCAATTATGAAATTAAAGACACGTCTTTTTTATATCATCATTTCGTGTAGGTGACACGGTCAGTCGACTATGCACACCCTGGTGTCAGAGTTCTTCGGAACCGCCTCTCGGCCTCTGACGTGGTTCCTTTAATGACTACCAGATGGCAGCCGGGACCACCGGCTTAACGTGCCTTCCGAAGCACGGATATCAGGTGATTCATGCCTGCAATGTCTTAGCCAAACTGGAAACAACTTAACAAAGTATGCTTCCCGTGGGAATCGAATCCACGACCCCTGAGTCAACAAGGCAAACGCCTTAACCACTGGACCACGGAGGCAGTTATAGTCTTTTTTATATACAGGCTGATTTTAAACCTATGTAATTGTAATTTTTTTTTGTCCAATTTCTATTTTTTTATATAAATTGATTGCGTAGGTAATATGTTAAATTTTAAGAATAATTTCAACACAATTTGTATTGTTTAGAAATAAATAAATGAAATGAAATGAAATGAATGAAATATGAGATATATTGAAATTTCGGAATCAGAATCCCTATTAGAATACAGAACAGCAAGAAAAAATATATGAAAGGTAGGAAAAAAAAATTTGACCTCCCATACAAAGTCACCGATCAGCTGGGGGAATTTGTATGGAAAGTCAAATTTAATTTATATAGCAATTTTTTCTTACGCGTCTGTATTCCATTAAGGATTCTAATTCTGAGATTTTACTATAGTTCATAGGTTTAAAATAAGACTGTATGTTTGACGGCAAACGAGCAGAGGAGCCACCTGATGGGAAGTGGTGACCGTCGCCCTTGGACATCTACAACATCAGAGGAGGTGCTGATGCGACGCGTCAAATGAATTAGAAACCTCTAATACTATATTAAAACGAAGTCAAATTTGATGGTAGCATTTTTGCAGCATTAAAACGCTACCTAGAAAACCAACCTCACTTTAAAATAGTTAAATTTTCTAGTTCGTTTAAGGCGCAACAGAGACGAAGGACAATGGCGGACAAAACGTCCGCGGCGCGTTCTTATTAGTACTACAATAAAGTTGCACTTAGTTTGCGCAGTTCGCCATTGCAAAATAAGTCGGCGACGTGAGGATTGCTCGAACAAAATGCAACCTTATTGCATTACTAATAAGGTTGCACTTAGTCTACGCATGTCCGCCAGGCGTCGTGAGGTATTGTGCAGAAAAAATGCAACCTTATTACATTACAAATACGGTTGCACTTAGTCTGTGTATGTCCGCCAGGCGACATGAGGTATTGTGCGGACAAAATGCAACCTTATTGCATTACTAATAAGGTGCACTTTGTCTACGTATGTCCGCCAGGCGTCGTAAGGTAGTGCTCGAACAATACAACCTTATTGCATTACTAATAAGGTTGCACTTAGTCTGTGTTTGTCCGCCAGACGATACGAGGTATTGCGCGGACCAAATGCAACCTTATTACAATACTAATAAGAGCGCGCCGCGGACTTTTTGTCAGCCATTATCCGTCGTCTGTGTCGCGCCAACGTGTCGCTAATTTCATATTCGACTTAGGGCAAAGTTAAAATATCTTTAATGAGGGTATTCGACGTCGATTTTTCCCCCAGATGGCGGCACTATGTCGAGAGGTATTTTTGACAGCAGCTGAACGTGAACGTGATGAACGTGAACTCAAATGATGATGAAACATGGAGTTTGTGGTGGGAAGTTTTGCATATTGATTCTAGTGGACTTTATTATATGAAATTGGTGAAGTTTGGTGTTGTAAATGCTTGTGCTCATGAACAATTTGTAAAATAGTTAAAGTAGACTGTTATATGGACTCATATAGATTTGTTACCAGAAGCTCCACCGAGGCAAAGAACCTACGCCATCTTTTATGCCACTTGTTAAAAAATATACCGTACAACACCGTTACTTTGTATCTCATAAAACTGGACATTAGCAGAATCACTGAAATCTAGGTGGAAGCAATAAAAAGCAGACGAAGAAGAAACATTATTGGTGGATTTTCCAGCTGCTGTCAAAAATACCTCTCGACACAGTGCCGCCATCTGGGGGAACAATCGATTCTAAACATCCTCGTTCCCAGGTCTATTCCAATCCCGGAAAATCTGCCCAGACAAACCTAGTACTCCTTCCTCCCCAAAAACAAACAAATGTTAAAAATCTTAGTATTACACGTCAGTATCAAAAACAGGCGCACTCAACCATCACCTGCCATCCTTCCCAGCGTTAAGGAGATGGTTGGGGGCATCCGCGAACGCAAACTTGAGCCTATAGGCCTCCGCAACCAACACACTGATGTTCGAATCCGTCCAGTTCCTCGTCGGAACATTCTGGAGTAATATCATGAGACCCTGGAAGTCTCTTTCGAGCATGAGCCTCTCGCGCCAATGGAGGAGAAAGGCTGCGCATACGTATAGCTGGAAGGTGGCGAACCCGTCCGATTCTGCGAGGTAAGTGTCCCAAAGACGGATGGTGCAGGAGAGGGGGATTTCTCTGGTGAGGAGGTTGTTCATCCAGCGGAAGGAGAACTGGAGGTAGTCGACCCCGTGGACTTGGAGGTGCTCGTGGAGAGGGAGGTCGATGCGGCGGATCAGCTCTTTTAATTGGTTCACCTGGAAAGAAAAAAAAAGTCTTTTATCAAGAAAAAAAGAGTTTTTGGTCGCTGGAATGTATCTGGCCTTTGGTTTTTTTTATCGTACCATTCTCTGTGTATATTTTTTATTTTTCTTTCCATTTACGCGTACAAGGTGTGGAAAATAGATTGATTTTAAAAATATATTTAAAACGTTTATTCTGTTTTTAGTTTTTTATAGCGACAACAGAAAAACATCATTTGTGAAAATGGCAATTGTCTAAACTATCTAGCTAGCCTGGTGGCAGACGGACAGACAGAGCGACGGACGTCGACGTCTCATGAATAGCGTCCCGTTTACACCATTCGGGTACGGAACTGTGGCGTCATCTACATTCACCGCAAGAACTAACACGAAAACTCAACTGTGTTACGTTGACACAACAAATAACTACAAGACTTATCACAAGATGGCGCTGAACGACCCTGAAACGCGCCAACAAAGTTTCTTGGATTCTGGCACATAGATAAACCCTCCGACAAGAACTCAGTCGGAGCCGTCATCTTGCCCAGCGGGAAGATCTTCCTTTGCGGCGGTCGAACATACCACCTCGCTCCCGCTACAGAACCTTAGAAAATGATAATTTGCCCATCAAATCATTATCAAAACGTAAGTAGAGTAATCTCACATAATTAGCTGCGATCTCATTGCCGATAAAGCCTACTGTGACGCCGAGATAACAGGCTATCACAACTCTAATCTCTTTAGAAGTGTACAAAATTGTAATAATATCATTTGATTGTTTTTTTGGTTTTCGTGTGTCATCATCATCATTTCGAGTAGGTGACACGGTCAGTCAGTCGGCCATGCACACCCTGGTGTCAGAGTTCTTCGGAACCGCCTCTCGGCCTCTGACGTGGTTCCTTTAACGACTACCAGATGGCAGCCGGGACCAACGGCTTAACGTGCCTTCCGAAGCACGGAATCATCTTTCTTACCAGACAATCAGGTGATTCATGCCTGCAATGACCTAACCAAACTGGAAACAACTTAACATAGTATGCTTCCCGTGGGAATCGAACCCCCGGGTCAACAAAGCAAACGCCTTAACCACTGGACCACGGAGGCTGTTTTTCGTGTGTGGAAGTGGCCAACACTGGTCTCAGATTTTCAAGCTGCCTTAAGGCATCTGATATAGCTTAACGACAGCCATCGACATTAACGAATGATGACAGCCGGGACCAACGGCTTAACGTGCCTTCCGAAGCACGGAGGAGCTCGGGATATTTTTTTAGCCACTTGTCGTCACCCATCGAAGTGGGGACTGCGTCTGGGTTGCTTAACATACGAAAGCGCTAATAATGCTCACGTCCACTAGGCCATCGGGCTCCTCATCGGGATTGTTAAAAAGTCAAGTAATTTTTTTTACCCAACTGACACAGATTTAGAAAGAGGGTAACGTTTTTGCTCGTATATTAAATACTAGCTGTTGACCGCGGCTTCGCCCGCGTGATATATGGCCTAATTCCTTCTCAGTGCCCTAATCTATGTGTATGCAAAATTTCATGATGATCGGTTCAGTGGACAGGGCGTGAAACCGTATAACTAACAAACAAACAAACTCACTTTCGCATTTATAATATTAGTTGTGATGACTGTTACTTTGTTCCTAACTGTAGCCAAAACGGCTTGAACCATTTTACCCTTAAAAGTGATTAATATGTACGTATTTGGGTCTGGTTTATCTTGAAATAGTGTTTTATAAGTTTTTTATTGCCCACGAAGTTCAATCAAAAAGTCACGTCCAATTTTTAAACAATGGAAACAAACAAGATAGCTTATCTTTCGCCTTTGTTTCGAGTAAATACAAAAATAAACTACTTTTAGGTTTTACGTAGGTATCAGTACCTACGTATGGTGGTATCATCTATGTCGCGTCTGCGATGTATTATACAAACTATAGTTTCGCTCCAAGTATACATAGATGACGCTGCTATATTTAATAGATATTCATATGTCTACTAAATTTTAGAGCATTTTCGATTGTTGCATTTGATTCGATTACATTTTATCTTTCAAATGAATACGTGCTATCTTTTTTACGCTCAACATTTCGATTAGTCTAGCTAACTAGCAGTATACGCAGCAGCAGCAGTTAGATTCATATAGCAAGGCGTCTCTTTAAAAAATAAATATCTACGGACAAATCACACAGATTGAGCTAGTCCCAAAGTAAGATCGAGACTTGTGTTATGGGATACTAACTCAACAATACTATATTTTATAATAGATACGTAACATCCAAGACCCAGGTCAATATGAAAAAGATCATTTTCCACCTTGACCTGACCAGGGATTGAACCCGGGACCATCCGAGTCGCATTAGGCAGGCGTGTTGACTACTGCGCCACGGAGCTCGTCTCTGAACTTAGCTGGTCGGTAAGTGCGTGCAAGTACCGCGGGTCTAGGCTAGCTAGCGGGCGGGGGCTCGGCCTGAGTCAGCGGGACGGCCCTCCCCACGCTGTAACGCCCCCCGGTAACACATAAAAGTCGCTACGCGACTTACTACACAGACGTCATTTTACTTGATTATTTAATGGATAAAAATGCTTGGAATTAGTCAAATATTTGTTAAATGTATGTGTAGACTTATAACTGTTATGTATTATGCCCTTCTGGTACGTAGGGACCAATACTGAACTGAGTTTCTTTCAGCGTATTCTTCTCAGCAGTGGTCTTTCCGAAACGTTAGTAGTTTTTCGATTTTGCAAAAAAATAAATATAACAAGAAAGATAAATGACGTTCAAAAAGCGATACATGAGATCCAAAATTTGAATAAAAACTATTCATTTCATTTCGTACTGTACCCCATATTTTGAAGTTATTCAAGCAGCTTTTCAGTACATAAATAAATATGTACATAAGGACAAAAATCGAGCTAGCCCTACACTACAGTAAGTTGTGAAATTGTATTTGTAGGATACTATCTATATACTATAAAGAGGAAGGATTTGTTTGTTTGCATTGAATAGGCTCCCAAACAACTGGACCAATTTAAAAAATCATTTAATGTTAGAAAGCTACATTATCCCCGAGTACAGTCCGAGTCAAACTTTACAGAGGCTCCGATATTAGTTACGAGATGCGCACGCGCGCGTCCCGCTGAACATAATGTTGTGTTCTGCGCATCAACACGCGCGACGTTCCGAGCCGCCATATAGTTTGATTTGGACTGCAACATAGGCTATAATTTACGGGGACGAAGTCGAGGGTAGACAGTTAGTATACTTATACAGATCATCATTTCGTGTAGGTGTCATGGTCAGTCGACCATGCACACCCTGGTGTCAGAGTTCTTCGGAACCGCCTCTCGGCCTCTGACGAGGTTCCTTTAACGACTACCCGATGGCAGCCGGGACCAACGGCTTAACGTACCTTCCGAAGCACGGAATCATCTTTCTTATCAGACAATCAGGTGATTCATGCCTGCATTGTTCTAACCAAACTTGAAACAACTTAACAAAGTATGCTTCCCGTGGGAATCGAACCCACGACCCCCGGGTCAACAAGGCAAACGCCTTAACCACTGGACCACAGATAAACAGGTGTTAACAACTACACCACGGAGGCCGTCAACAAGGTACCAAACTCATTAGACTCTGTCTATCCCGTCCTGTGAGATATCAAAAAAAGATTTCCAAGTATATCAAACTAACCTTATACTGAATCCCCAGCTGCGCAAATATGTAATTATCCTGTATGCTATCCAGAAACTTGGACAGACACCAGAACGAGTCGGCTTCAATAATATCTCGTTGCTGCTCCGTCAGTTTGTCCAGCGGGAAGTTGTCTAACTCTTCCCCCGGAGCTGCCTCTTGGAGGAACACCATGAAGAAGGGCGTAACCAGATCGTTGATGCCCTGGACGTAACCAGAGGCGGGGTGTCTGATCGCCCAGATGTAGAGGATACGCTCGAACATCACCTGGTGGAAGACGACATTTTCATTATACATCGTGTAAAGTCATCATCATCAGGTCATTTTTAGTCTCCACTGGATGAGCATGGCCCTCTCTGTACTACCAAAGCCATATATTAACCAGAGTAATCATAGGATTAAATAAATAAATAAATATGGACAAATTCCACAGATTGAGCTAGCCCCAAAGTAAGTTCTTAAATAAGACTTGTGTTATGGGATACTAACTCAACGATACTATATTTTATAACAAATACATATATAGATAAACATCCAAGACCCAGGTCAATCTGAAAAAGATCATTTTTCATCTTGACCTGACCGGGGATCGAACCCGGGACCATAGTGTGTCACAGGCCGGCGTGTTAACCGCGGCGCCACGGAGCTCGTCCTTTGGCCTACACTCTCCACGCTGAGCGGACAAAAACATTTTTCTAAATTATTTGATACTGGCTGTTACCCGCGGCTTCGACCGCGTTATATATAACCTATGTACTTCATAGTACCCTAACCTGTGTGTATGCAAAATTTGATGATGATCGGTTCAGTAGATAGGGCGTGAAAGCTAACAAAGAGATAAACAAACTCACTTTCGCATTTATAATATTAGTTGGGATTAGGATAGGATAGGATACAGGATAGGATTATAGGATAGGATTGAATTAGGCATTTGTCTCCCATCTCACTTGATGGTAAGTGACGATGCAGACAAGGATGTTACATGCCTATTCAAAAGATACCCCTTTATTCTACTTTTGAATGTCCTGAGACTGTACTTATCTGGGAATATAGATGTGCCTAGTTCATTCCACACCCTTAGCTACTTGAACCAAAAATGAATTGTCGATTCGTTTAGTACGACTCTTTGGTATTTCAACGACAAAAGGGTGACTTTCTGTCTGCGTCTCGTAGTGTAAAGTCGTCATCATTGTTCCGTCCATCATTGACCGTCTTTTTTAGTCGCCACTGCAGGAGCACGGCCATCTCTGTACTACCAGAGCCATATATTAGCCAGAGTAGTCAGAGGATTTGGCCTTCACTATCCACGCTGGCCAGAAGAGTTGGACTAGCCAGACAGGTTGGACTGGCCTGACAGGTTGGACTGGCCTGACGGGTTGGACTGGCCTGACGGGTTGGACTGGCCTGACGGGTTGGACAAATATTAGAAACATAACAAAAGTAAAAGTTTCTTGCACGCTGGTCTGGGAGAAAAGAAAAAGAACATAGAATGTGCCAGTTGCTTCTCTTCCCGCGCAGATCGTAAAGCCGATCGAGGGAATGGGCGTTAGGAATCATGCCAATAGGCGATGCGGCTAACAACCTCTTAATTCCATTTCCACCTACAAGTCCACCAGCATGCTAAGCGTGGCCTTAAGATTTTACAGACCTGGGCTCTGTCTACCCCGCAAGGGAAAAAGACGTGATAGTATGCATGTATTGCTTTTTTTTTACCCACCTGTACAGTGGTCTGCTGAAACAGAGCCACCAGCGGGCTCATCCTTGGTATATCGATGTGTATCTGTCTGTATGTGTCGTCGTCTCTCTCCGCGTCGTAGTACTGCCTCACTAGGTGCTTGTAGTCCGCTCGCTTGCGCTCTAGAGTCTCCGCCCGGCGCTCCGTGTTGGCAGGCAGGTAGCCGGCGAGGAGTCGCCATGTTATAGCCCGGGCCTGAAACAATTAAAAAATCCGCATGAATGCATATCCATCAATAATAGTAAAACAGTAAAAAATGTGTCTGTACATTGAATATATTTCCAGAAAAAAATGAGGCGATGGAGAAATGAATAATAGAGTAAAAATGTCTGTCTGTTTGTACAAGCTAATCTCCGGAAATACTAGACAGATTTGATTGAAACATTTTTTGTTTTTGGAATTTGATTTTGTACTGATTTGTTTGAACACCTGTTGCAGAGCCATAAAGGTCCACCAAAAATATAATGCCAAGAATTCTGTCAAATGACATTATTTTATTAGATCTCATGATTATTAAAATATGTAACAAGGGGCTACTCAAACTCATCAGGAGGTCTTCCTCAGGGTGAATGTGTGTGTTTGTGTGATGGTGTGGAAGACCGCAGGATGAAGTCGAACATGTCGGCAACAATGTCAGTTGAATAGGATTATGAAATAAAGTTTATTATCAATGGAAAAGATTCCTTATATATAACATCAACGGGTCTTGGCTCACGTGCTATTTATCGGAACTAAATAAATATTATTATTATTATTTCCGACTATAGTTTCGAACTCGTCAGGAGCCCATTTTCTAGGCGAGTGCGGGACGCGTGGCGGTGGGTCCCGACCTCGCCTTGAAAATGGGCTCCTGACGAGTCCGAAACTATAGTCGGCAATCCCGACAAATAGCACGTGAGTGACCCGTTGTTATATAAATAATGTCTTTATCTCACGTTAGTTTTAATGAAGTAAAAGATTCCATTTAACGATTAACTAACAAAAACTAAATGAGCCTGGGAAATCTGCAAATCTTTGTTGTGGCAATGGAATTGTTAGTTAGATATTAGAAAAACTTTGATATAATTGTTCGAAGTGTATAGTATATTATCCAAGTGCATTATATTATATAGTATCTCCAAGACATATTTATGGTTCCCACCAAGAACTGATTTATACAATAGCAATGCTGAGAATTCAAAGTACCAATACTAATGATGTAGGTGTGCAAGAATCTATAATCGAATGCTACAAAATACAAAAAGTCTTTATTCAACTCCACAAGTTGTACACTATGATATAAATAAGCAGCATTAACAATAAAATATGAAACTTGTGGGAGCTCTGGAGACACCAAAGTAGGCCAGGGCCTGTGTCTTGGGTCACCAGGTCCCCCTAACACATTCGACATTACATAGATTACGATATAAACAGAACAGTGATGTGGGATACATGAAATACCTATGAGTTATATATAGTGATTCATTATTTGATGCGATTCTTATATTAAGGTTAGTAATTATTTAGTTAGTACTAGATTTAAATTATTTTTTTAATATAACATGTTATTATGGCCTCTAAGAAATAAGAGTTTTTAAATTATTAATATTTTTTATATGATATTAATTTCTAATATTTTTTCTGTGTTTGTGTAGTATAATTTTTGTAGCCACATATAAATTTTTTTTTTTTTTACTTTCTTTCCTTTTACAA
This sequence comes from Rhodophaea formosa, assembly GCA_963082605.1. Taxonomy (NCBI): domain Eukaryota; kingdom Metazoa; phylum Arthropoda; class Insecta; order Lepidoptera; family Pyralidae; genus Rhodophaea; species Rhodophaea formosa. Next base: position 16,118,526 of record OY720224.1, on the reverse strand, counting down.
TAGTATATTTTTAGTGTTTTATTAATTCTATTATATAACAAACGGCCTCGAAACTGATAGAATTTTTGTGCAAAGGTTGTATGTACAGGAGTGAGAGGGCAAATTGCATAACACCTTCTTGTTTCTGCTGAAACTCTTACTAAACTTGCTGAGAGTGTGGAATGCATGCGCATTATGGTTGATACAATATACCTACAGTTGAAATGAAAAATGATGTCTAAGATTTACTTATCTGTTTGTCTTACAGATTCAGAATCACATCTTTCTTTATTATCATGGGGTACACAGAGCTTACAGAGCATAGTATTTGTTGACTGTCCTCTGTGGTGCAGTGGTTATTCCAACAGCCTGCTAAATGAAGGGCTTTGTGTTCAATTCTCAGTATGGGCAAATACAAATGGAACTTTTAAAGAGTTCTAATTTTTAGGGTTCCGTACAAAAGTTGAAAAACGGAACCCTTATAGGATCACTCGAGCGTCTGTCTGTCCGTCCGTCCGTCTGTCACAGCCGATTTTCTCCGAATCTACTGAACCAAATTAGATGAAATTTGGTAAGATAGTGTAATCCTATGACCCAAACACGGATGTGCAAAGTAAATAAAGATTTTTTTGAAATAAGGGTCATTTTGAGGGGACCAATTACAAAATTAAAAAAAAAAGTTTTGCAAACCTGACTGTGTCATATATCAAATGAAAGGGCTCATTATGAGGATCTCAAAAATATTTTTTTTTGTTCGGGTAAAATCAATACTTTTGATTTTATTCACGAAAGAAGGCAAAAATTGACCATTCCCCCCCCCTGATCTCAGAAACTACTAAGCCGAAAATTTTGAAAAAATTACAAAACATAGTTCATTCCTTGAAGATTACAGGAAAAATAATAAGAATTCTATCACTTGAAAATTAAGTGGTAAACTCACAATAATAAGTTCATCTAGGGAAATAGTTCACTAAAACACCACTAGATGGCGCTAGTCAATTGAATAAAACATTTTTTGCACATTGTGTGTGTGTGTTCACGAAGCATATTGTACGGAACCCTCATTGCGCGAGTTTGACTCACACTTGGCCGGTTTTTAATACTTTACATAGGAATTATAGTTTTAATTGTTTTTTCTAAGTGTGATCATGATAAGCTTCTTGGGTCCCCCTAAAGCTTTAAGGCAAAGCCTTATTATGTTGTTTGGTTTAATTTTATATCTGTTTTATTCTTTCGTGAATCAAGACAAGTTGATGATGACGTTGTTCCTCTACCTAATTTATAGTTCCAGTTTGTACATTTACATCTAGGGTTGAAGTCGGTTTTATTTTTTTGTGATTAAATAATAATTTATTCTATGCAAAATTAAGCCAACCTTCAGGTTATTTAAATTCCTTAACTGCCTTGCAAATTATTTAAATTATTAGCATACAACCCAACATACAGAGCATATGTAAACAATGCTGTTTGAGAGTAGGGGCATTAATTATTCATAAGTTTCTAATAGTATTCGAGCTATAAACAGTTTAGCAGTGTTTACAAATCACGTGGATCAATTATGATGTAGTTACTTACCAAATTTTAAAATAAGAGAGTAAGGAATTTGGTTTGGTTCAAGGAATTGCTAAAATAGGAATGATATGTTTTTCTATTTCAATTAAAATAGCATTACAATGCTTGGTATATAATTAAAATTGTAAATATGTGATACAAGAACTCGCCACAGGTAGGATTTGAACTCATGACTCTTGGGATATGTTGTAGTTGTGATACCAACTACAACATCTATCTTAATTTGTTTTTATAAACAGCAGTAGTACAACTATGATAGCAACTGTCACAGTAGATACAATAATTTGTCCTAGTAGATGGTAAATATAGACTTGTGGACCTATTTGCTAACTTTTGACAACTACGGTGTACATCATTTTCATGGTAACTTTAATATTCATTATGGCTTCGGTATGAATGGCTATTTATTTAACCGTAATGGATGCTAAAGTGACAATCAAATGTTGGTCACCAAGTAAAAATGAAATATGACGTTCAAAGCGATACATGATATCCAAATTTGAATAAATTTCATTTCATTTCATTTCAAGTTAGCAAATCGGCCTGTTGAGTATAGACATCGTCAGTTTAGTTCATCTCCATCAACAATTCTATAAAGAGATCTTTATGACAGTGGATAGTGTTTCTTTTCCATTAGAAAAATCCTACATTCATAAGGATCCTCCTACCTTTTCTTACACCTCTCCTACACTTCTCCTTATAACTTTCAGCATGTTTTTTGTGCTTCATTAACCCTTACACTCGAATGTAAGATTTGCCCATGATGTGAGAGTGTAAAATGTGATGAACAAGAGTAAACAGTATCTCTTACAGTTCAATCACCACAACAATCCAAAATCAACTGACCTTAACAGGAATTCCAGACCAGCTGAGCTGCTTCAACTCGTTCAGGTCCACAACAGCGCTTTCGTGCACCTGCTGGAATCGCTCCAACTTGGACTCGCTGCTCTCTTCGCGGGGCGCTAGCGCAGACGCCCTCACGGGCCGCGGACGCCCCGGGTAGTGCCGCATCGGCCCCGAACTACCCCCAGAACCACCCCCCACTTTCTTAACCTCATCCTTCTTAACACTAACATCCTCCTTCACATTCACAGTGTCCTCTTTCACTTCAATCTTCTTACTACTATTCCTATGAGAATTTATCACGTTCAACGCCGCTGTCTGTGATATGGCTTTCGATATCTTCGTCTCGGCTATACCAGAGACTATATCGTCGTCTCCCAAGTCCCAAGCGTCGTTTACAGACGCCTGGAACTGCTGATATGACGATCCAGACATAACCTCCGTTTGACCAACTCTCTGGCGAGGCCGCCCCGGGTACGCGCGCTGTGGTGTCCTCCAGAACGTGTCAGGCAACAAACCGTTTTTGTCATATTCGGTTTGATGACTTTCCATAATAAAATATACCTAGGAACATTCTAAATAACTTTGTTGAATAACAAAATAGTAAAGTGAAAAATGTTGATATGTCATATCACCAGACAAGACACGAAAACTGTAGTGTTGCCATTTGTTTCAATTTGTTTGTCGAAAGAATGACACAGAGCAGAGACTGGCAGAAGAATGAAGACCGTAGTAGTCTACGCGTGTTGATTGATTTGCATTTAGTATTTTTTAGTTAAAATTTTCAAAGATTTGGGATTTTGGGACATTTATTACGAAATGGCATGGCATCATGGCAGAATGGCAAAAAATCAGAAAAGGAAAACCATCGATTATGATTATGTATGTATGATATGACATTGACACTTCTCTCACTAGCCTTTTTTGTAATGTTTAACCGATCAAGCCAGAAAGGGGTAATGCTTTGTATATTTCGGATACTTGATTCTTCTGCACCTTCGAGCAGTACGGAGGCCGTGTTGCTCGAAGTTCTGCACTGACGAAAATGAGTAGGTACATAAACAAATTATAATATTTGAACGGTCACGAGTTAGTCAGTAAATATTATAATTATTTACTTGCAAGGAGCAGCGTACATTTATGAACATTAATAATAATGTACGGAATGTTTAATATTTTTCTTACACCCTAGTATGTACTCTTTTCGGCAGACCTGTTTTCATATTCATGACTTGTTTATTTTTATCTGTACACTGTCAAATAATCACTACTGAAAGTAATTTTAGAGCACATATTTTTATTTTGAAAAAGTAATTTAAATCCACTTTAAGTATTATATAAGGACATAATCAAAATACTTACATGATTTGATTTACATTTGTGTAAGAATAAACACTAGAAACGGTATGTAACTTAGATGTTTATTTGATCAATAAATACTTAGGAATCTTTACTATGTAGCGCTCTTTCAAAGTTCATATTATTTGCCCACTTACCATAGAAAATAAAAAAATGGCAAGTCCAAATTCAGAAACTGATTCAACCTCGATGTTTATGCAAAAAGGAGACTACAGGAAAAACAGAAGTCCAATCCCGGGAGAATCGTCTTCAAGAAGAAATTCTGTTGTGAAGCTTTCAGAAAAACCACCAGAAATTATCACAGTAAAGGACTTTTTTGACTTTATGAAAACAGCATATCAAGTGTATGAGCATCTGGAAGGAGACGAGGACGAGGGAACGAAGATAAATTGGGAGGAATTGACTAAATTGACTGTTCTGAATCATGTGATCGAGCAACAGGAGAGAGACCTTTTGCACCAAACAGCTCTCAATAATCCTAAACCGATAATTAGCAAAAGTGACACGGCTATTGAGAAGAAGAGCAGCATGGATCGCATTGAGAAACGATTCAGCTGCAGTGAAATTGAAGGTATTGTATTTTTATGGTATTTTTGTATCAAATTATTTGATCATTAGAGTATTAGTGGCGCCATCTCATTAAGGTAATAACAACTTTTCTGAGAAACAGGTCGAAGGCGTTCTTTACCTCCAGAAGCGAGAGTTGAAATGCTTGGAGTTTGGACAGAAGCAAATCTAAATTGCAAATTAAACGATGTAAGTAAATAAGATCTTATTATTATTCAATTACTTTTATATTAATTTAAATTTTTCATTTCATTGGTACAAAAAACTGCCAAGAGATGGCGCTATAACAAATTTTATTTTCAGGTAATAAATGAAGGCATTTTAGATTCGATACTTCCTTACCTTGTTGGATATAAGAAGCCAACTAAAACAACAAGTGCCTACACTCCTATAATCAAGAAGGCCTCAACATCATCGACCGACATTAAAAAGCTGGCGAGTTTCGGAGGTGACTTTACAATGCCACGTTATGGATTTTTTTTTGTGAATCTATTTCGTCTCATTTGAAATGTCATTTATAATTTTTTCAAAGGTTTTGTAAATGAAAAAGAGTCGCGGGATCGCCTTGGGAGACGAAAATCTTCTGTAGCAGCAGCACAGGAGCGCAGTACTCAAAAACAGGAGTAAGTGGACGAGTCAATAGATGGCGTTGTACTAAAAAAAGTATCGTTATAATTGTTTGTGCCGTTCTTTTATAATTTTGTTACTTTTTAATAAAAAGATATGTAATTTGTGCCAAACATAAATTATAGTACAAAATGATTACTAGAAAATATAAATAAGTAAACAAATATTATTAACAATTTCAGAGCTTAAACTATATCCGATATGGTCTAGTGGCTAGGATACCTGGCTCTCACCCAGGAGGCTCGGGTTCGATTCCCGGTATCGGAAGAATTAATTTTGCTTCTCAACAGGGACTCTTAATTTACTTTTTTCTCCCATTTTTAGTGGTGACGTAGAAATTCACGTATGTGACGAGGTGAAGGGCCTCAAAAAGGACTTCAGATGCCCTCAGAAGCTATTGGTGTCCAAGATGGGGTATTTTGCTGATGTAACGGCCGGTCAGAGGCTTGAAGATATGGACATCTCCGTGCATTGTGATATACAGGTTGTACGGCTATTTTGACTATTGCGCCTTTTGTATTTTGTATATATTAAGCCAGGTTTGGCACCTAGTATTATTTTGATATCTATAGGTAGGGGACTAGGGGCTATAGCACTTCATACAATTACTAGCAATTTTCCCGGGACTTCGTCCGCGTAAATTGTAGACTATGAATGTCACGCGCATATAAATTAACATTCTTTAGGTGAGAACATTTTGAAATAGGTCTAGTAGTTTTGGAGCATATTTAATTCCAATTTCCAAATTTATGTGAACATAGGTCAATGCAAACAAACTATCAAATGTTTCCTCTTTATTATATTAGTATAGTATAAACATATATTATAATATAATAATACATACATATAAATAATACATACCTATTAAGTATATATATAGTATAAACCACGTATAAACATAAATTGAGGCCGTGTGGTTCCCGGCAGAGTAGAAAAGGACCACTCCAAGTCATTCCGTGGATGTCGTAAAAGGCGACTAAGGAAACACAAGCTAAACAAAGCTTATTAACATCAAAGAGACCTCTCCAACCTGTATGGCCAGCGTGGAGAGTGTAGGCCAAATCCTCTGACTACTCCTAGGCTAGTATATGGCTCTGGTAGTACAGAGAGGGTCGTGCTCCTGCAGTGGAGACTAGAAAGTCCTGATGATGATGATGAAACATAAATTATACATATACCTTCCTCATGAACACTATCTATTGGTCAAAACCACATGAAAATCCGTGCAAAAGTTTTGAGTTTATCGTGAACAGACAGACCGTCGCGGCAGAGGACTTTGTTTTATAATATGTAGTGATAGTGATGTAACCCGCGACACATATCTGTCTGTACGGTGTTATAGGGAGAAGAAGTATCCAAGGCAGTGACTAATATGAGTGATGATTTCTTCTTCTTCTTTTTTATAATATGGCTTCCACCGAAATTTCAGTGACTCAGCCAATGTCCAGTAAATTGAGATACTTAGTATCGGCGTTGTACAGTAAAGTTTTAAGGGGGCACACTAGGCACAGTAGCGACGCCAAACATTTTATTCCTAATACTTCACAAATAGAAAGAAATTCAAGAATGTAAATCATATAAGCCTTAGTAAATAACCTGAAGTATTTTTGGAATCATGTTTTAATATTTAGTACATTTTTGTAAGATTTTCGACTGGCTGATGCGGTGGGTGAAACGGGACTCCATACTGGTGGCAGACTGGCCACTCCTGGATCCACACAACGTCATCCCTATACTTGTCTCGGCTTCATTTCTACAGGTGTGTATTGTATGGTACATTTTTTTTAAAGGACTATGTAGCTAACTCCAAGTGAGCTTTCACTGCTTAACCGGGCTTTTTGATGTGAGAGCAGAGTGCCCTCAACCTGTAAGGCAAACATCACCAAAGGGTCCCCAGGAGAGACGAACTGGATTTGTTTGCCGGCGCGGGCGAATACTTGATAATTTTCAAAGTGAAAGATCTTGAAAAACTATGGATTAACTAGCTGTTACCCACGGCTTCGCCCGCGTGATATATAGCCTATGTCCTTCTCAGTACCCTAACCTATGTGTATGCAAAATTTCATGATGATCGGTTCAGTAGATAGGGCGTGAAAGCGTAACAAATAAACAAACAAACCAACAAAAAAACTCACTTTCGCATTTAAAGTTAGGATTAGGATAGGATATATTTGAACTAGCTGTACCCGAGAATTCGTAGTAAGATTATTTTTCGGGCATAAATCCCAATCCCATCCCAACTTCCTAACTGTATCCTAATCCTAATCCTAACTAATATTATAAATGCGAAAGTGAGTTTGTTTGTTTAATTGTTTGTTTGTTGTAAATCTACTGAACCGACCATCATGAAATTTGGCATACACATAGGTTAGGCTTCTAAGAAGGACATAGGCTATATATCACGCGGGTGAAGCCGCGGGTAACAGCTAGTTATACATAAGATTAAAAACTGGTATTTTAGTAAAACCCCTATGCTATCTTTGCCAAGGGATCGGATATAAGAAACGTGTTTGTTGTAGATGAAAAGTGAACCCCTAGTATATTTCTGCCCGTGAATCCAACTCGCACTTGGCCGGTTAATTTTGCCTCTCAAATGTTTCTCACCACCTTTACGCCAGATGGAGCCTCTCCTCCACGACTGCCTGATCTACTGCCACGCCCACATGAACGATATTGTCAAGACGTCAACCAACCTGGCCTGCCTTAGCGATGCTCTACTAACTCGGTGAGTCATGTGTTTCTCGTCATATATTTCTCAAGCGACATCTTGAAAAAATATCTTTAAGTTGTATAACCACATTTTAAGGCTTCCACCAATCCAGATATTTTGAAGTATATTCTCTACTGAATATCCTTTCAAATGCCTTATGTTTCTCGCCATAAATTTCTCAAAATTAAAGAGATGACCTTTATTTTAGTTTTGCAGTGTTATGTCCCTTTTTTTCTTAGGTTGGCAGCAATGTACACGAATGCCGAACTAGAAGCCATCCGGGACAGAAAGGACAAGATCCAGTCGCGCCTGTACTGCAAGATGATCTTGTCTTTAGCAGAACCTGTCCCCGAGACGCTGAGGGGACATTATGCGACGCTGGCCACACTCTTCAAGTGCACCAAGTAAGACAGGTTATCTACTCGCACTTATTCAGTGTCATCCTCAACTACGCTCGTCGCTAGCTTGCGACACGGGGGTCCCGGGTTCGATCCCCGGTCAGGTCAAGATGGAAAACGATCTTTTTCATATTGACCTGGGTCTTGGATGTATATCTATATAAGTATATGTTCTAAAATATAGTATCGTTGAGTTAGTGTCCTGCGACACAAGTTCACATCTTACTGTGGGGCTAGCTCAATTTGTGTGATATGTCCACATATATTTATTATTATTATTTATATCTCTCTGAGACTCACGGGTGTTACCCCGGTCCTTTGGAAGGCTTGCGTGGGGATATAGATCCAACACGTAGAGGCCCTTTGGAGAAGTTGATGTAATGAAGGTCTCCAGCCAGAACCCATTCCTGGAAATACCAATGAATGATATGTCCTCGAACAGGTTTTGGCCAGAGGTGGGACTATTGCATTAGAAAAAAGGAAATTAATGGGCTATGGGGCTGAAATATGAGTGGACTTAATGCTGGGTTATTGCAAACGGTCGGACACCTGCCATAATCATGATTATGATTTTATTATTATTTATTATTATTACTTGTCCGGTGGTTGCAGACTGGCATCGGCTACGCACGCCTAACGTCCCGAACTGCTACTTTTTTCATCCCAAATGCATCCGAGCAAGCGGTATCCCAAATGCCATATTTTAAAAAGTATTTGGGAACAACCTACCCTGCCAATAATGGAAACCCTTGGGGGAGTCCTTTGTCCTGAAGTGCACTTCTTACGGCGGGGATGATGATGATTATCATCGGTGATGAAAGTGATAGTTTGTTTGATTTTCGTGTGTGTAAGCGGGTGTCAGAATTTTTAAAGAGTAACGTGCTTTCTGGAGCAAGGAGAAACTCGCTGAGGGGACATAATGCGACGCTGGCCACACTCTTCAAGTGCACCAAGTAAGACTGGTTTTCTACTCGCACTTATTCAGGGGTGCCATCCTCAACTGCCTGTAATTGCAGGTATGGCATCAGGTCCGTGCTCCCGGCCTCCCGAGCTGCTAGTTTCTCATACCCAAACCACCCGAGCAAGTAGCATCCCAAATGTCGGTCACACATTTCGGTCGTCACATTTCGTAAACACTTAAAAGAAATTACTTTATCGCTGCAAATTGATGGCAATACCATCAATCATTTTTAATTTCCCCCAAATTTTTGTTTTATTTGTTCATCAAATCGTATCAAAATTTTGTAGCTGTTTGTTTACTTTTAATTCTCTTGTCTGTATTCTCCGAAATTAATAAAAAATATGTTAGAAAAATAATAATATTATATGTATTGCAAATTGTATAAAAAGTAATTTAATTAATATGATAATAATTAAGTCACCTAACCCACGTCTCATGGCACCAGTTGAAAATCAGCGCTGTAGCACCCCGCAAGCAGCATAAAGCTGAGCTGGCCACCTTTTCGACAATTTTTATTTTTAATTTGCATAGAATTGCTAATGATTCATTTGTTGTTAGATATGTATTTTGTCGAATAAAGATTTTCTTTCTTTCTTTCTACCCTCCTTTGCTCTAAAAATGGATTCGAATGGCAGCTTCAGAACCATGATAAGCCAAAAAAACTGCGCCTACAATCAACAGTGGACTTCAAAGTCAAAGTCAAAGTCAATCATTTTATTAATCATAAGATATTTCAATATCATTTAGTGAACGTCAATTTTTTTCATAATTACAATTAGTTTACAAAAATATATTATTGTTTGCGTCAATAATTTACTTACGGCTAAGTTTACACCGCTTCCAAGGCGGAGTGCAGAAGAAGCGGCAACAAACTGCACAGCGCACTTGTTAGGGCTAGGGACTGATGATGATGACTCAAGAAATTACTAATATCAAAAGAGGGAAAACAAAATCAAGAAGAATTATTATAGGCGATAGTTTTTTTATCGTTCCATACACTATCGCTGAAGCAACAGAAAAGATCTACGTCAAAGACTCATTTTAATCTTTCACTTTGCTAGGTGCAACAAGCTGCTGGGCCGTCATATTGCAGAGCAAGTCCCGTGCCAGCCTTCCAGCATGAGGATTGATCGACGAGGGAACGTCATCTCCTCTCATAACAAGTACGTTCGTATGTACCTACCCTGATTTGAGGGAGAATTTGAGGAACGGAGTTTATTGTTTGTTTTTCGTGTAAGTGGCCAACACTGGTGTCAGATTTTTGAAGCTGCCTAAAGGCACCTGACATAGCTTATTTTTATTTTAGAAGTTTATTTACCATCACGAGGTCAGAATATTGGGATTAAGTGGATATCATGCTAAGGAGACGGCTTGTCAAAAAAAAACATGAGAAGTGGTCTGCTTCCTAAATTGACCTGCACCTTTGCTTTGGGTTTCTCACGCTATCTCTAGCTTAACAGTTTGCTCACCACGCTCTATGTTCTATGAATTTTATATACTGTGCATATCTCTATTATTTTTGGCTTAAAGGTTGTGATGTACTGTGCCGTAATTTTTATAAAGTTTAGTTTCGTTAGTCACAACAGAGTCAGAGCTCACCGGAATAAAGACCAAATTAATAGGCGACTTAAGAAACACAAAGCTTATAAAAGTCAAAGAGAGTGTAGGCCAAATCCTTTGTCTGCTCTTGCTAATATATGGCTCTGCACGAGAGTCAAACTCCTGCAGTGGAGACCAAGAAAGAACTGATTTTTGTTTTTTGTTTTTTCGTGTGTGTATAGTGGCCAACACTGGTGTAAGATTTTTCAAGCTGCCTAAAGGCATACATAGCTTAGCGACTGCCATCAATGATGACAGCTGGGACCAACGGCTTAACGTGCCTTCCAAAGCGCGGAGGAGCTCGAGATATTTTATGCCACTTGCGGTAACCCATCCAAGTGGGGACTGCGGCCGGGGTTGCTTAACATGCGGAAGCGCTAATAACGCTCAAGCCCACTAGGCCATCGGGCTCCAGAAAGATCTGATGATATGATATTTTATGCTAAGTACAGGTTTGGCTTTTCGGCCATGATTTTGAGGCCTAACTTACGGACGGTTACCGTTATGTTATGTTATGATGCACAGAGACCCGAGTTGGAACCTCAACGAGTACATAACCTGGCTATACGGAGAGCTGCGGTCCTGGCGCCGCGTCTACTGGAGGTTGTGGGGCGACTGCCACTTCCTGCGATGCCAGCTATGCGACAGCTACTTCCCGGCTTATCAGGTACTGGGATCATCATCATCATTTCAACCGCAAGAAGTCCACAGCTGGACTTGGCCTCCCCATGGATTTCCAATACGACCGGTCGGAAGTTGGAAGCGGCTTGCATCCAGCCAGCGCCTTCCTACGACCTTTATCGGGTCGTCTAACCACTTGGTCGGTGGGCGTCCAACGTTGCGCTTACCATTCAAGAAACTTCTGCCGCATCGGCCATTGGATCTTCGCGCTATGTACTCTACAAGGGTCACTACTTAATACATAACCTGCCCCCGTAGCACGGCTCCCGTGACGCCGTTTATATCGCGCGATAAACTATCTACTTCTCGCTCTTCACTATTGCGAAAAACAAGATGGCGATAGTCGATAAACGTGGTCGCGCGTGCCATGCTACGGGGGCTGGCTCTACGGGGAGCCGCGGTTCTGAAGCCTGTGAGGGATTGACGATTTCCACGATGCTAGCTTTCAGACAGTGACTTATGCATACATGTTACCTCGTCTTTATCCCTTGCGGGGTAGACAGAGCCCAAGGTCAAAGGCTAGTTTAACGTGTAAGACGGTAAAGATGTAAAGCGGATTCAAAGTAGTGATGGATGCTATTGGCGTCATTCCTTCGATTTTCTCCCCATCCCTTGACCGGCTTTTACGGTTTGCGTGGGAAGAAAAACGGCTGGTATATTCTATTTTTTTTCTTTTCCCCCAAACTAGCGTGACAGAGCGAATTATATGCTTATATTATAATAATTATTATGCCTTGAACTCAGCCACAGAATTAATAATTGACTTTGTAATTGTATGCGCGTTGATAACTATTTTGTTTAGTGAGAAACATATGACAAAGACCAGCAAGAGGAGAGACTTATATATGCTTACCATAAAGATAATTATGCCGAGAATTCAACATTATCTGCGCGCGTTAGCGTTTTTGTTTTTAGTGAGAAATCAGTGAGAAACATATGACAAAGACCAAAGGAAGTTGATCTGGTTTATGTAGGGTCACTCTTGAAAGTTATCGGCCACATTGTTTCACCTTCCTACTGATCTTTGATTCTCAAATTATCATGTTCAAGTACGACGACTAGCCGTAAGAATTTCACTGCTGGATATGTCCAAGCCTCCCCCAAGGATTTGCATCATGGGGCCTTCTCACCACGCTTGGCAGACGGGTTGGTGAGCGCAGTTTGTTTGGCTTATATCGGTTCCGACGCTGCTGCCCATCGAAACCGTTTTTTTAGCGGGTAAAGGGGACTGGGAGTGGGGTAAAGGTATTTGGGATGCTATTAGCTCGGATGGATTGGGGATGAGAAAATTGCATTTAAGGATGAAACCCCTGACCTATTGTTAAATGGCCTTGATTGGTATTTTCCCCTCTCGCCTCCAACAAGCATTGCCTGAATATAACGTGTAGTGATTAACCTGGGTGATGGCTTAATTGTACTCATTATTTCTTACTTGACAGATGGAATGGTGTTCTCACCACGAGCAGAGCGCGCATATGTTCCAGCTGGATGGCCGGCCACCACTTCCAGCAGGACGGTACCCTTGCTGTGGGGAGAGAGCTTATAGATTCGAAACAGTTACCAGGAATACTGTGAGTTATCTATCATCTGTATTTTAAGAACTGTTCTTGGCGGCGGAAGAGAGAGAGAAAAAAAAACTTTATTTTTCACCATCTAGTGACGGGTGTAAAAGACTGTAACTACTGTACCGCAGCGTGGCGGCCACCGTGCATAGTGGCAACCGGGTTGTAAGTGGAACTAACAGTTATGGCCTGCTGGACTGCCGGATACATTGTATGCTTATAGCCTTAAGTTGGGCCATAACGTACGAGATTGGCAGTCTACTTGTTGTTGTATCACAGAGCAAGGAATTTCAATGTAGCTCGCGCGGTAGGCCGCGAGACAGTCCTTGCTCTGTGGCTTGTATTCTAATGGGCTATTTTCCTAAAAAAATATAATTAGTCCGTGAATTAGATTATCAAAAAACATTTAATACGTGTTTTTTCTTTTGTCAATCATCGCAAACAAAAAATGACAAAGATATATAAAATATGCTTGACGTCACTAGCCAGTACACTTTTTGGTGGCCTGTGATGTCACAAGCCCCAACTCATGAACTTTGACACGCTTTATCTTTGACATGCTTTATCTTTGACATTTATTGTTAAATTAACGAAAGAAAAAATCGTGTCCAATATTTTTTGATTGTCTAACTGACGGTCTAATTTTATTATTAAATAATATTTTGACCCAAGAAACTAGCCTGTCTTTGCCCAGGGTTGCCAGTTCCGCGAGCACGCGCCTGACGAGAGGCTGGCGTCGGACGCGGCCGTGATGGACATGTACAACCGGTTCCGGGACATCATCGCCATGCGGCCCCCGCAGCTCATGTTCCCCGAGAGACTCACCAGGATCGTGGCTAGAGGTATTTACCTCTGAGAAAGACAAAAGTAAAAGCTTTTTATTCAACATTGGATACATGTTTAACTGTGGTGTGGTAGAGCCACGCTACTAGCGAAATTCACTCTAGCTGGTAGCATGTATGGGCCGGCTCGTCCGAGGAAGTACCACACTCTTACCCAAAAACGACATTTGAGTAGAAGCGTAATCTTCTATGCTTCGTTCGATGAGTGAGAGCGCTAGAGGCCCATCTCCCCCTCTGGAAAGGGAAAAATAAAAAGCCAGCAACGCTCCTGTAACACACCTGGTGTTACCCATGTCCATGGGCGGCGGCGATCACTTACCATCAGGTTACCCGGTTGCTCGTTTCGCCCCGGATGACTTTAAAAGAGGAGACTTGGAGAGACCTTGGAAAGTACCCGTATATGTTGCATTCAATTTTCATGTTTTGTCGTAAATATAGAGCCTGGCGACGAAACCGGCCGTCTCCAATGCAAGGAGGTGTTCTGGTGGGAGGGCATCCAGCTGGTACCGCCACGCCAGCCGCTGGGACTGCTGGGCAAGATGTACACCAGCAACATCAAGTTCAACCGTAAGATCTTCGCTTACTTGTATCACTAGAACCAAAGCTTTTTGTGGTGTGATGATGAGACCAAAGACTTCTGTATAAACTGAGGTAGATGTGCCCTTTACTCCAAGAAACTAAAATTTAAAACCAATCGTGTCACGATATGTAGACGGCGTTTTCACGGTACAGAGTTCGGGTGTGAGCCAAGCGCAACGGTGTTACTTCAGAATTTGCTACGTAAGGCTCGTCTACCTCAGTTTATATAGAAGTCTTTGGATGAGACCCGGTTACCACAGAAACAGTGTAATATTGCCTTGATAATGACCTTTGTTATGCAATAGTTCGGTTTTGATCTCATACATACCAAAAATAAACTAAACATGGAGAACATTTCATGTTTTCCACTGGTCAGGTCGCTATGGGGATTATATTTTAAGAAAATTAAAATCATTATATTGTTTCCACTTGCCATCTTCTTTCGGGATCTGGGATATTTTGATTGCTGATTTGATCATCAAAGGTTATGCAATCTTTAATGATATGGCATTTATGGGAAACAAAAAATTTCCGGTTGAATTGTCTTGTTTCTTATTTATGATTGACTCTCTAAAAATATATGTGTCAATAGGAGATCCTACTTTATCAAATATTATACTCTAATCATCACACCACAATACAAAATAGCTTATAAAGTTAACGAATAGTTCACTGTACATAAATTCTATAGCTGAACATAGCACAAAGAAAGATGGTGTATTCGTCTGTCCATGTAGCAGCCATGTGAACGAGACGCTTCCGAAATTGGCAATTGGCAACACTTTAATGTAAATACACAGTATTCAAAAGCAAGGCAATATTAGAAAAAATTGCATTAGTGGCTGTGCTGGAAGGACCATGCCTCGTGGCTGCTATAGCTTCCTTCATCCCAATAGGCTTTGATAAGGCAACAACGATGGCTCTTTCAACTCTTCGACAACTTCTTTTTGGAACTATGTAGTGATATGCAAAAGAGAAAATAGAAGATCAACAAAGTTGGATCTGTCTTTTTCTACGGGGCAAATTGCCAACTCTATCAAAGTCATCAGGACCCGCTAGACTACCGCCAGAATACCAAAAGACATTCTAACTAATAATATGCTTAAGTCTGATATTGTCTTCTTGCTATCATTCTCAACATAACAGACGACCGCCACCTTCGATCAACAATACAAACTAGATATCAGGTCGGCGCAAGAAAAGCGGCTCGGCAAATAAGAGCGCACTCCAGACGGTGAGCTCTTATTTTGTTTAGTTGAAATAATGGAATTCCGACTTTATAATCACCTTGCTATGGTCGAGAATACGTTGAACTTAAAACGGTTTTATAGCTACATTCAAGCGGACAGAATTTTGCTTCGATTTTGTACGTAACGCGATATCTAGTTGGTATTGTTGATCGAAGACCGCCACTAATAGAGCAGCACGAGATTCGAGAACGCGATTTTGTATGGCTGGCTATATTTGTTGAGAGGGTTAGCGTAAGCAAAAATATACAGGTTACTAGCTAAGCTGATGGCTATAGACATAATTCCCCAGGTTTTCCCCTTTCTCTCTGTGCCCTTGATATTTTTGTATAACTAGTAACCATGTAGAGATATAAAAAAATATCATTTTTACCCACGACGGAACGGAGCAGGTATATGCGTTTAGGGTGAGAGATGTTTGTTTGTGTGTGCGCAAAGTAATGTTCCCACCTATCTTCTAAACTAATGATCCGATTTTGATGCGGTTTTCAATAACGGGTTTGTGTTTGATGAGTTCATGTTGTTAGTCAGGTATCATGGTTGTCTCACTAGGGGGCGCCACAATATTAGTGCAAAACACTGTTTTGTCTTGGGTTTTTTTCAAAAAAAATTATTTTGCTTAATTATCCCTTAATTGTTCCTGAATAAAAGTTATTAATGTCGTCAATGGGACCCCATCTGTCATAATAAAATTTGTCCATAGGCTACGATAAGGAACCGCTTTTAATCAGGTGTTCTGTTATGCCTATTTGCCTGCCAAGTCAGTAGTTTAAAAAAATATTAAAAATATAGGGAGTATTTAAAATGGGTTGTCAACATACCTCCAAGACTCGAAAGGAGTCAATTACAAACAAAAAGCATGTGAATTTCGGGTGCTAGCGAGCGCGAGGCCTGGGTCTCCACCGCTGGGCTCCACACGGCTGTCAGCGCAGTCTCTCACGGCATCCTGTTCGGTGGCCGCCTGTCCAGCCGTGGAGGACCCCCGGCCGAAGCCCCCGCCCAAGGAGGTCAAGGAAGACCCCCCTAAGAAGGTAAGGCTCGAGGACCAAGTGTGACTGGTTGAGGACTTTCGGTGTCATGTCTATGTTGTTTGGCTGTAATACCCTTTGATGAGTAATACCTATGAGCTATTCATGGGCATTCGTGCTATTGTTTTATTCCCCGTAGGTTATTTTTTACGGTATGTACTTGAGTTTAATAAGTACTTACTTACTGACCAAATCATTGCATGGCATGGGTTGTGTAACATAACACAACCCGTGTTGTGAGTAGTTATTATAGATATCTATTATTTTAGCGACATTTATAGAAATGCGCATTAGACATACCTAGCGCTATGTAGCGCTAGGTATGTCTGTATGTTAAAATTAATAGCAGCGAAATAAAGTCGTTGTTGAATAGGCATTTGTGGTATAAATATACTTAGTATTGTGGTACTTACTTGCGAATAATATTAGCTTAGCACGATAGATGTATGTGCGTAGACAGAATATGATAAATCAACTGGTAAATTATGTACCGAAGTAGATAAAAATTACTGGTAGTTGGCGATAATATTTGTGAAAAGTAGTAAATAGAATATCACAGTATTTAGATATTAGTTACTTAGACACTGTATGTGTATTGATGCTTGACAAATTATCACAGTCCAGAATTTAGATAACATATTATGACGAACATATATTGCATATTTCCCGAAGTGCAACAAAAAAGCGTTTCAACCTATGCCTTTTGTTGATTCTGGGCTGTCGTCTACGAATACTGTCGTGAAGCTTGTTTTCTTTTGTGAATGTCACGTGTCCATATTATAAAAGCCATGTCCCAATTAAACTCACAGTGAGCGGCTGACTATCCGTATGTTGAGTGAGCGGCGAAGCGAGCAAGCCACTCATACATATGAGAGGGAGAGACACGGTACGACGGTATATATCAGTGTTCTGAGAGAAGTGGTTGTAGTTGTGTTTGTTTGAATCCATGATTATTTTGGTGGCAACTTATGATAAATGTAAAAAAATCTTTTAACAAAAGATATCCAGAGTGCGCCGATGTAGCGTGTCAATAGCGTGTGAACTGAACCGCCGACCGAGTATCGTTCACTGCGGCTCAGCCGCTCTCTGAATGAGTCGGCAAGGGAAACGCGCTGCAGACTGCTACAGTACAGAGCGTCAACCATGAGTTTATAAATTTCGTTTACGAGAGTAGTATACCTACGGTAACGTTTTTATAACCGTCATAGTTTACTATACTCTGTCCACCATGAGTACGATATACCAGAGTAGTTTTCGAATCTCGTAATCGAAAACGACTCAAGTTTGAATGTAAACGAATATACGATCCTGTGTTTATAGGAACATTTTCTGCGGTATCGGCACCATGAGTTACAAAACTGATGGGCGCTCCATTTAAAATATATAGTACGCCTGTAATAGAGGCAGACAGTCAGCCGCTCACTGTAAGCCATGGGGATACGGCCATGATGAAGTCGTAGACAAGAACCTCTCTCATAAAGAATTTTTTCCTGTTGGTCCACCCTGGTTGGCGCAATAGGACGACCAAAAGGAAAGATGTGATAGGATGCGTAAAAACTATCACCGAATCTTACTATTTTTGAATCCATGACTTCCAAAAACGAGTGATTTTTCCGTACAAAAATCATTCGTTTTCGATCGATTCAAATATAGTATCCAAGAATAGTACACCTGTTTTCGTTCACAAAGAAAGGCGCCATTGGCGGCGGCGACTCCCTCGTGCACGACGACGGTGGCGAGCAGTCGTCCGACTCGGAGTCTGAGAGCGAGCACAGCTCTGCGAGCGCCCGCTCTGAGGAAGATAGTGCTCCAAGGAGGCGGGTCTCGAAGCTGGCGAAGGCTCCACGCCCTGTGGTCAAGTGAGTACATCACTTTATTTACGACATTGTTAGAATACCTCTGGCTCAGAGTCTGACAGCGAGCACAGTTCTGCGAGCGCCCGCTCTGAGGAAGATAGTGCTAATGAAATGAAATGAAATTTTATTCAAATTTGGATATCATGTATCGCTTTTTGAACGTCATGCTCCTAGGAGACGGCGTCTCGAAGCTGGCGAAGGCTCCATGCACTGTGGTCAAGTGAGTACATCACTGTTTTTACGACATTGATGGAATACCTCTGACTCGGAGTCCGAAAGCGAACACAGTTCTGCGAGCTCCCGCTCTGAGGAAGATTGTGCTCCCAATAGACGGCGTCTCGAAGCTGGTGAAGGCTCCGCGCCCTGTGGTCAAGTGACTACATCACTATATTAACGACATTGATAGAATACCTCTAGCTGGGATTCAGAAAGCGAGCACAGTTCCGTGAGCGCCCGCTCCGAGGAAGATTGTGCTCCTGAGTACATCACTATATTGACGACATTGATAGAATACAGAGTGTCAACCATGCGTTTATTCATTTCATTTACGAGAGTATTGTATGTGTAGTTAATGTCCAGTATAATGAGATACTAAGTATCGGTGTTGTACGCAATAAGGTTGTACGGTATGTGGCGTCAAAGATGGCGTATGTTCTTTGGTAGCCTCGTGGGAGCTTCTGAGACAAATCTATTCGAGTCCATTTAAGAGTCTTAGTACTTTAACTATTTCACAAATTGTTCTCGAGCACGAGCATTTATAACACCAAACTAAGTACAGCAATTTCATATTATAAAGTCCACTTAAATCAATTTGCAAAATTGTCTAAGGTAAACGACAACTGCACCCCTTAACTTCCCACCAAAAACTCAGAAATCATCCTCAAACGTATTTGTTTAATCCAGGCGTGCTCGCGTAGTGGGGCGCCAGTGGGTAGCGTCTCTCTCAGCGCGCAGCAACCAAGATGGACAGAGGCGGTTTGAAGAACGCGCGGCGAGACTCATGCGCGCAGCCCTAGCACGGCGCGCGCCGCCTGTGCCTAGTCCTACTGCCAAGCCCAAGACACCGTCAGGTTGTATAGCTAGACTATTATAAAAAACCGGCCAAGTGCGTGTCGGGCCACGCGCAGTGTAGGGTTCCGTAGTTGCGAATGACAACTTTGAGTTCACACTATTCACACTCGTACCTTACAGTTTAGCGACCAAAAACATCTAACAATGAAAATAGTATGAAATTTTACAGTTTATAAGTTGGTTGCGTACAACTTTTTTGTTTGTACTTGGTACTCAGCTCTGATAGTTTTCCTTTAAACTTCAGTATATATACTACTGCTGTAATTTTTTTCACGTATCTATATATAACCGTTTAGCAGATAGAGGGGGGGGACACTTACCTCTAACAAAAATTCGCACTTTAAAACCAAATATTTCGGAAACGGATCCGTAAATCGGAAAATGGTGTTCTCAACCTCACAATATTTTTGAAAGACCTATTTATCGATACCCCACACGATGAATAAATAGAGAAAAAAAAATTACTCCCCCACTTTACTTGTATGGGAGTTAACCTAAAAAAAATTTTTTTTCAAGTTTTTATTCCACCACTTTTTTGCCATGATTAATATACATACCCATACCAAATTACAGCTTTCTAGTACTTATAGTCTCTGCGTAAAACCGCGGACGGACAGACAGACAGACAGACAGACAGACAGACAGACAGACATGGCGAAACTATAAGGGTTCCTTGTTTACTACGGAACCCTAAAAAGCTTTATGTTTGTATTATATTGTCTATGGTCCCAGTGTAAGGAACGCGCAGCGAGGCTCATGCGCATGCAGCGTTAGCACGGTGTGTACCGCCAGTACCAAGCCCTACTGCCAAACCTAAGAGTTCAGGTTGTATTGCTATACTATCCGTCGCCATCGAACACTACAATAGATGTATTGTTTCTTTCTAACATTCTAACTCATATACGTCTGTTGCGCGCGCACTCCCCTCGAGCGACATGTCTATTATATAGTCGTCTGGCAGATACTTGCAAGAATGGTCTGGCTGTTTAGATATATCTTTTAAACAATTGAAAGATTGTTCCCTCAAAATTGTAGCCTTGTTGGGAGCAGGTTATGAATTACCGTTCCAATGACAACTTTGCTGTCGTCTGGCACACACTTGCAACCCTCAAAATAGGGTGGCAATTTTTTTTACACTTAAAAATACTTAAATTATTACATATTAAAATTGTAGCCTTGGGACAGGTTACGAAATTTTTTTTTTGCATTTTCAAAAATGTATGGGTGCCAGACCGGTATTTTCATAATTAGCTGAGAATAAAATATAATTTTAAAAAATTCTAGCTTTGTGGGAAACGGGTTAATTAGTTAATATTTATACTCTAAGGGTTAGTCAGATGGTTCGCTAGCTCTTAATCTATAATGCCTATGGTTCCGGTGTCTACGGCGAGCGCCTCCCGTGCCCAGCCCTACTGACCCAAGACTCCGGCAGGTTGTATAGCTATACCATTATAAAAGGCTTTATCTATCATGTCAGGAGAAAACCGCCTAAACTTATAAAAATTAGAACTGACTGCCCCATTTAATGCAAGACCCTTTTTTGACGATTTCCAAATTACACTAGCTTCTGTTCGCGGCTTTGCCCGCGTGAATGTCGGTTATCGCGTTCAAAACCTATTTCCATCCTCATGGTTTTATATAATAATATTCACAATTTTGCACTCTCAGATAAACCATGAAACAAGTCTTCAATGAAATGTTTTTAAGAGCATGAATCTCATGAAGAAATCAAAATCGATCCAGATTTAAAGGTTTTCCATAAAAACTTCGAACACCCCATTAGCGTAAAAAAGTTTCAATATCCCTTTAGTGTGCGTTCACGTTTTTAATTTAAACAACTGACGAAATTTTACGTTTCTATCATTAGCTGTTAAGGCTATGCGATGCGCGCTTCTATATGTAAGTCAGTGGCAACTTCTCCTTTTATAGATATATCTATATTATGCCGGTGGTTCCCGGCAGAGTAGAATAGGACCAGTCCAAGTCTTCCCGTGGATGTCGTAGAAGGCGACTTAGAAAACACAAGCTAAACAAAGCTTAATAATCTTCAAAGAGACCTCTCCAACCCGTCTGTTTGTGGAGAGTGTAGGCCAAATCCTCTGACTCAGGCTGATATATGGCTCTGCTGTACAGAGAGGGTCGTGCTCCTGCAGTGGAGACTAGCAAAGACCTGATGATGATGATTATATAGATTGTGGCCGTGTCCGCAGGCGGCGTGTACGCGCGTCTGGAGTGCGAGTGGCGCGAGCGGCACGGCCAGCGGCCGCGCAACGCACTCTCCGCCCGGCCCAAGCAGCCCGCTAACAAGTACAAGTGATGTGACGTAACGAGGACTGGGAGTTGTGACCGTTTATCAAATTAAAAAGTAGGAATTGTTCTGTCTCAAATGATTCTTTTTATTTTTCACCCTTTTCCCTTTGATTTTCGTGTCTCAGTGGCCAGCACTCGTCAGATTTTTCAAGCTGCAAAGCATCTGGCACACGCCTGGCGCGTACCTGGCACGGCTCAATCTCTATCATTATATGCGTTTAAAAGAAAACTAAAATCCTGGCTGATCAGCAACTGTTTCTATTCTGGTGTGCATTTCCCCAGCGGAAAAGTGTTGAATAATAAATTTTGAATATACTAGATCGTTAGTTCAAAGCTGCCTTCGAATGTTTATCGATGAATGAAATTCGTGTATTCATTAATTTTTGAGAAATTCGTCAAATACATATTACGCCAGAGAAACGTTTCCCTGGCGGAATTTTGTCAGTGATCCAAAATTTAATTAGTAGAGCAATTAGTTAATCATAAGAGAGAAATGTTTATGCATATGCAATAGAGTACTGTTTTACCCTATACGCACGAATACTTATTTACTAAATACTTATTTTAAAAGAGTAAATCTAAATAATAAGCAATATGTATTTAGGCATCTATTTTAACTAAACGCTTATGTATTGAGTATGCGTCTGTACCAAATAACGTCAGTAATATTGCAAATTTCAGAAGTAAGATACTTGTACTGAGCGGTCGCTTTTTCATAGCCATCCGAAATTGGTCGGTTTATAACCAAGATTTAAGTGTCACTGGTTTTTTTACGATATTACTTTTATTACGCTAATTATTAGAATGCGTATAGATGAATAAATAAACAAACCATTGAAATTAGTTTCAACTTGCCACATAATATAAAACTCCTACAATAGACGGATTCAAAATCATGATGTCCGTGAGACTTTATTTTTGTTGTATCTTTTTTTATACTTACTCTATTACAAACATACTTTCGCAGATGTTGGAGGCAGTTCTAATATATAAATAGACGTTTAAACCTTTCCATTAGGTCCTTTAGTTCAGCTACTAGAACCAAAATACCTACTTTTATGTATATATTTTTTAATCATAAGTGGCTGTTTTTTTGGATTCTGTTTTTATAGGCGTTATAAACAAATTAATAGCAATGTGTGTAAAAAAATCCAAGACCGTATTCCAAACCGTTTATGAGATCCAGCAAAAGGCCGAACATTTCCCCAGCGGCATTTTGAATAACTTCGGAGGCCTATGACACACAAATTCCATTTATGCATAAACATTTCTCTTATGATTAACTAATTGCTCTACGAATTGAATTTTGGATTCCTGACAAAATTCCGCCAGGGAAACGTTTCTCTGGCGTAATATGTTTTTGACGAATTTCTCAAAAATTACTGAATACACGAATTTCATTCATTGATAAACATTCGAAGGCAGCTTTGAACTAACGATCTAGTATATTCAACATTTATTATTCAATACTTTTCCGCTGGGGAAATGCACACTCTATTCTGTCGGTGAATATTTTGACTTTTTTAAATAATATTTTTTTTTTACTTAATACTTAAGGGAACCTAGACGTTGTTTAAATTCAATACTATTAAAATCAAAATCTTATTAATTTTGCATACCAGTATCTGGTATAATGTGTGCGACATTCGTTAAGTATTTTATAAGATCTCCTTTTGTACCACATTTTGAAGAGAATAAAAGTATTTGTATTTGCCAGGGGTGCGAATAACGATTTTTGAAATTTCGCCGTTTGCGAACGAGCGGTTTTTACATAGTAAAATCATTCGAAAATGAGTGACACACGTTCAATAATAGTACCCCTGCGGCCGCGCAACGCGCTCCCCGCAAGGCCCAAGCAGCCCGCTAACAAGTTCAAGTGATGTGACGATGGAGTGGAGTTTGTGACCGTTTGACAAATTATAAAGTAGCAGTTCTGTCTTATTTTTAAATAATAGAATTCGTGTTAGTATCCTAAGAGCCACACCAAACCTATGCAAAAGCTTCACACCGCCGCAATGTGGCTGTCGCTGAAACCCAATCTGCTTATAAAGAAATATCAGTGATATTTAAATATTGTGAATGGTCCTACCATTCACATAATTTATTTGACTACCTACCTATACCTATGACCTATACTCTCTCTCTCCCTCCCGTCAATGCCCCAAAGACAATTCAATTAGTTATCTTTGGTCATTCCTTTATTTCAGTTATGAAAACACTGGCCAACTTTTCAATGCTTGTGTGCATGAGTTGGACACAATTTATTTATGTTTCTAAGCTAATGACCTGAAGGTCTTTAAAGTTTATCTAAAAGATATAAAATATAGGCATGGAGGCCGCTTAAGAGGCTTACATCACCGAAACTAGCGACACCGAACCAAGAACAAATTAAAAAAAATTACGTAAGTACTTCCTTAGTAAATTACTTGCAGTATTTTTAGAAGAACTTTTCATCGACATCAGCATTTCGTGTGCGTTACCGCAGCAAAAATGTATCGAATATCCAAACGTGATATTACTAGATTATCAGTGCGTAACGTTATGTAAATGTGTATGTAAGTTTGAAATTTGTGTGTCTATTAATTTTTGAGATATTAATTAAAATCAGATTCTGCCAGGATAACGTTTGAAACGTTACGCCAGCAAAAAATTTTCTCGGATCCGAATGAAAGTTAATACAATAATTAGTAAATGATGCGTGGTAAATGTGTATGTATATATAGAATTTGTGCGTCTCCAGATTCTGGCGATATTCAAATTTCTGCTGCGGTAACGTTTGGCCAGTTGCTGGATCTCAAAATCGGCGCGGCGTAGAAGTTTGATTTTTTTTACACACGCTGTTATGAATTTGTGTGTCATGTTTGTCAAAACAGAAATTCAAAAAAGGATACCGTTCAGGTATTAAAAATAAAAATATGAAATCAAGTATTTTGACTCCTGTACTTGCAATATTGGATCTAGGGATAAATAGTTGCCATGAGTTTGTACCTTATAATTGCTTACATTGGCTAGGTGAGTATCATAATGATATCCTAAGTATTAAATAAGTTATGAGAAAAAGAACTAAAATTCAGTCGCCTGTAATTTTGACAACCGATTTGACCAGTTTTTCTATTAGTTCGGAAGTTGATAGTTATCAAACTATTTGTAAGGGTAAGTTAACTCTTAGTGTACGAAAAATCAGCTCAATACACGTAGTAGTTTAAGAAATATCATTAAATATACAACCGTAGGTGAAATATTATGATAAGCCGACCATTTTCGGGAGTATAGCAAAAAGCGACGGTACCATATATTTAGCTGCATCACTTAAATTGGTCGTATATTCCTTTATTTTTGCGGTACATATGTGTACTGAAGTGTTAGCATAAGTAAAAAGAATATTATTTCTTCATACGAAAGTATAGAATACAGGTTTTGTATGTACGGGGCAAACATGAGGATGAGTATTATGCACAGACACATATTCTTGGTTTCATGCCACTCAAGAGAGGCGTGTGACCTTTTTTTATTTTTCACTATAGTATAAATAAATTATGATTTATATTATAAGCATGACAAGACTGATCAATATTTACCACAATGGGTCGTTATTTGTTGAATAAATCAACATAAATGCATTTTGAATTTCATTTATTTAATAAAAACTAATTTAACCGCAAGTACCTATATTACCTAAGAAATATAAATCTCTCTTCGATGAAACTACGTCAATTTAAGAACATAAGCGCTCCAGCCGACAACATGCTATGCTTCGTTCGGTGAATGAGAGACCCGGAGGCCCATCCTCTCTCCCACCTTGGAGGGATAAATAAAAGGCCGGTAACGCTCTTGTCACACCCCTGGTGTTGCAGTTGTCCATGGGCAGCGGTGATCACTTACCATCAGGTGACCTGCTTGCTCGTTTGCCGACCTTTGACATAAAAAAACATGCATTTCACGACCCGGTAAAAACATGCATTTCACGACCCGGTTGTACTGTAGCACAAGATTTATTACTAGAGAGATGAGTCAATAAGATTCCGAAAATAAGAATAATTAAATAGGGTATATACTTCGCGGCTAAGGAAAACTTCAGGGAGCCACGCGGACGGGTGAGTATACCGCCATACCATATGCTCGTCTGATCACCTTGCTGGCCGCAGTTTCAAGGCGCGCGTAGTGTAACTAACCGCACGAAGCGCATAGTCATGGACTTGTAAAGAAATCGGCCACCCAACATTAAAACAAAAAACCATTAATACACACACATACCACATGATAACCTATAAGGGAACCAACAAAAACGTATAACGGAACGCGCCCGGGTGACATGTCAAAATCATCTGTTCCGTAATTTAAATAATTTTAATCGTGTTTTGTGCATATTTTCATGTAAATATTGTTTTAAATAACCAAATTAAGTAACGAGTTATTAGTATCAACGTATATATTGTGGAGTTATAGCGTATTTGACGCTAAAAACCTGACTAGCAGCGACGGCGGTTGGACCGAGTAGCTGTCAAACTAAAAACAAAGGAATTGCAAAACGGGATCACGAAAACCTGGGGAGTATACTGTTTTATTCTTTCATAATAGGCAGTGCATCCTTAAACACACAAATAACATCGATTTAAATCACACTTTAATCATAAAACTCGTATATTTTGCCCACCAAGCTCAGTTTGATTCTCGCTCCGTTTACCTTGTGAAATCGGAGTTGATGACCTAAAACCAGAGCGAAAGGCATAATTATTTAAAATACATCTAATCCAGTACAATTCCACATAAAATCTGATGTTTTTTTTCATGTTTTTTGTCTCTTTGTAAGAGGAAATCAACTACCTACATTACTGAAATAATAAGCAAATTAACAAAATCAACTGTAATTGTCATAAATTTAATCCTTAAATTATTAATAAGTATATAGTAAAGACACATAAATAAAGTTTATTTGGTTATTTAATGTATTAAATAGTTATCTGGCTTTGTTTTTGCGATCTCACTACGCTTGACTTGTGAAAAGCTTAGTTGATGGTTATAAAAACAAAAACCCCAGACAAAACATTGTATTGTATAGTTTATTGATTTAATTAACCGTACCTGTTATATGAACAAGGTTTATTTTTGTCGCTTAATAATTTAAATTGTAAAATTATTCTTGCCAACTTACACAGTCATTATATTATATCAATACTAAAATAAAAAAAAAATTTTCAGTTTCAACTACCTCCCCAATCACGATGATGACTCGGAAGGCCACAATTAAAGACCTGACCATGAAGCTGAGGCTCGCATTAAACCAGCTGAAAGAGTGCCAAGAGGAAAACTCACATCTGTTACGTGATAGGGAAGAAACTGAAGAAGAATTTCACAAAATTATTGAAAAAAATACACTGATAAAAAATGAATGCACTAGCCTTCACATGCAAAATACTGACTTATTAGATGAAAATATTAAATTAAAAGAATGTCTAGCACGAACCACAGAATGCAGTATGGTACATGAACGGGCCCTTAGTCGCATTTCAGAGTTAGAGTATAGCTTGTATGAGGCACAAAAATCTGCCCTAGAAATAGAGAAACAGAAAGAAGATAAATTATGCAATGACACCCTGCATCTTTACAGTGAACTCATGGAATGTGGCCCGGGTCCGGTCGTGGAAATACCTGCAACTACTCCACAGTCACAATATTTTATATTAACCTCTCATAATAAAATAAAAAAGTATGTGAAAATTAACAAAATGATAAAGCGTACCAAAAAGGTTATTTCTAAACAAAAATCATTAAAATCTTTGACTCAGTTACGTAAGGAAAAATTATGTCTATATAATCAATTTAAATCATGTGAAGATGATCTTTACATGGCTAGCCGCATTTATGATACTGAGATACATGAACTACAGTCACAAATAGCTGAATTACATCAGTCTTTAAAAACTTTGTCTAAAAATTATAAAATATCTCAGAAACAACTCAATGAACATATTTCGACAATTAAAAAACCAGTTGAGTTAGTCCACCATATTATTGAGCAGCATGTCCCTCTCGCTGTGTCCCCGGAGGTTATCACCAAGCAACCTGAAATATCTCAGGAGCTTCTCATAAAAGAGTGTGATACAAGTATGCTGTCGAGAATAGGTACTATTAATAGTAGTGTGAATAAAAAAATATGTTGTGATAAACTGTTAGTTTATTCCGATGAGTTAGGTCAGGGCTTTAGTAGCATAATTTGTAACCATATTCACAACAACTGTACAGTTTTAAATACATGTACACCCGGGGCCTCTTATTCATATTTAATAAACAGTATAAATACTGATAACATAAATGAAGACACAGCAGTACTAATTTTGTGTGGTGACAGTTCTTGTGTTACAAAGAGGAACTTAAAGCAAAATGTAGACAAATTGATTAGTTTAAATTTAAAAACTAACTGCAAATTTATGATAAGTGCCTTTCCGTATTCGGAATCTTTTGACAATGTTAGAAATAGACA
The DNA here is from genome assembly GCA_963082605.1 of Rhodophaea formosa. Classification (NCBI taxonomy): domain Eukaryota; kingdom Metazoa; phylum Arthropoda; class Insecta; order Lepidoptera; family Pyralidae; genus Rhodophaea; species Rhodophaea formosa. The sequence continues at coordinate 16,090,254 of OY720224.1, read as the reverse complement.
TATACATGAATTGAATGTACAATTGTACAATATGACTTGTCGTCATAGCGATTTTATTTTTTATTTAGATATTAATAAATTTATATATAGATTTAAGATGACACAAGATACTATGTATCTTCCATTTAGTTGTAAGCGACAAATTGCTACAGTCGTAGCTTATAATATACTAAATTGTGTTGTAAATTATACAACTGAAATATCTGAACATGACATGAAAAATAATCCTAAAAATATAATTGGACCTAGAATAAGTAATACTAAGTGTAATTTAAACTAAAAAACAAGACAATAGTCAAGGCCAAAGAATTAAATATTATTCATCAGAATATCCAAGGCCTGACTAGCAAACTTTTAGAGTTAGAATTATTTATAAACAGTAAAAATTTACATGTAGTTTGCCTGACCGAACATTTTATGCAGTCGCATCAACTACAATTTAATATTCAAAACTACTCTACGGCTAGCTCATACACCAGAAAGACAAAAGAGAAAGGAGGCAGTTTAATCCTAACGCAAAATGATGTGAAATATAAAGAACGTAAAGATATTGTAAGTCTTTCAATTGAGTGTAGTGTTGAATTAGCATGTATTGAGCTAGAGAATTGTGTTATAGTATGTGTATACAGCCCTCCTAATTCAGATTATAATACATTAGAACTAGTGATTGAAGACGTTTTAAGGAAATTGTGTTGTAGTCGCAAAAACATCATAATATGTGGCGACTTTAATGTAGACTTATTAGTTACAACTACTGAAAGTGTAAGATTTTTAAATTTATTTAAATCGTTCGATTTAATTAATCTATTTCTGGAGCCAACAAGAGTTGAAGGTGACTCTGCAACGTGCATAGATAATGTTTTCTGTAACTGCATTGCTGTTGACAAAGCCATCATAAAAAATCTTACTTCTGATCACTTTGGTCAGTTAGTAAAATTCACAAACCACGTCGAAGTAGATTCATCACAAATTACCTATAGATCGATTACAAAAGACAAAATCAAAGTATTTAAAGATAAAGTAACACAAAAAATTCCTCTTATGGAGGAAACTAGAGATGATCCGGATATACTGTATAAAAAAATGTTTGACGTTATTGAATCAGAATTTAACAATGCGTTCAAAATAAAAACTAGCACTAAACGTAATCGTAAAAAATTTAGCGAATGGGCTACTCCAGGCATTTACATCAGTAGGAATAGGTTATATGAATTACTTGCTATGAAAGCTCACAATCAGAATCCCGATTTTGTTAAATTTGTAAGAACTTATTCAAAGGTTTTTAAAAGGGTATGTGCATGCGCAAAGTCAATATTTACTAGACAAACTATTATTAATTCTAATAATAAAGTGAAAACAACATGGAAAATTATTAACACAGAAACAGGAAAAACGAAAAAACGTGATATTCCAATTGAATTAAAAATTAATAATAAGGTCCTCAGTACTAGCGAAGACATTACTCAATATTTTGAAGACTTCTTTACAAATATTCCTGTAAATACCACTGCCTCCCTACATTCATCATCTGAGGAATCTAAAAAGTTATTAAGTAGTTGTATACCAGAATGTAACAGTCAATTAATATTTGAACACGTAACATCACAAAAAATCATTGATACTTTTAGGAGTTTAAATAATAAGAAAACTGGGGATATATGGGATATCTCAGTATCGGTTATTAGTAATGTTATAGATATAATAGCTCCTTATTTAGCGTCTATTTTTAATAAATGTGTCGATACGGGGACTTTTCCTGATTTAATGAAATTGAGTAAAGTTATACCATTGTACAAATCGGGTGATAAAACTGATCCAACAAATTACCGTCCTATTTCTATTCTGCCAGCTTTGAGTAAAATATTTGAAAAGTTAATTTTTAATCAGTTATTATCTTTTTTCAATAGAAACGGACTCTTTCATGGTGAACAGTATGGATTTACAAAGGGTCGATCAACTACAGACGCGGGGGTTGCGCTTTTAAAACATATATATGATGCTTGGGAGAATAAACAGAATGCCATAGGTGTTTTTTGTGATCTTACCAAAGCATTTGATTGTGTCGACCACAATACCCTTATATTCAAACTAGAACACTATGGGATTAAAGGTAAAGCTCTTTATTTAATCAAATCTTATTTGAGTAGCCGTATTCAAAAAGTTAGTGTAGATAGGGTTATGTCTGTCGGATCATCTGTTAAGATGGGTGTACCCCAGGGCTCTATACTAGGGCCTTTGTTGTTTCTAATATATATTAATGATCTGCCATATTATGTTAACACGTGTAAGGCTGTACTATTTGCCGATGATACATCTCTTGTTTTCCCTATCGATAGGACAACGGACAATTTTGACGTGGTCAATAGTACATTAGCCCAAGTGTTAGAGTGGTTTACCGCAAATAACTTGTTGTTGAACGCTAAAAAGACGAAATGTATTAAATTTTGCTTACCGAATGTTACAAAAGTACCAACACGCATAATGATCGATAACGAAACGATAGAATTGGTAGACAAAACGACATTTCTTGGGATGACAGTTGACTCCGGGCTTCAATGGGGTGCCCATATCACAACCTTATCGGGTAAACTTAGCTCTGCGGCTTATGCAGTTAGAAGAATAAGACAGCTGACCGACGTTGATACTGCGCGCTTAGTGTACTTCAGTTACTTCCATAGTGTCATGTCATATGGGATATTACTGTGGGGTAACTCAGCTGAAGTTAATACCATTTTCGTCCTTCAAAAACGCGCTATCAGGTCTATATATAAATTAGGTGCTAGAGAATCACTTAGAGAATTGTTTAAAGAGATAAATATATTGACATTCCCCTCGCAATACATATTTGCAAATATTATGTTTGTTCGTCACAACCTTCATTTATATAAGAAAAATAGTGATAACCACAGCAGGAATATAAGAAATAAAATTAAATTAGCTACGCCAGCTTTGCGATTACAGAAAACAATGAATTCTTTTTTGGGCCTCGGTATACGCTTCTATAATAAAATTCCTACAGAAATATTAGCTCTGCCATTAGTTAAGTTTAAAACTGCTATTAAAAATCAATTACTTAAAAAGGCATACTATTGTATTAACGACTACTTTAAAGATAAATCTACATGGGAGTAATAATATTATTTTTAATGAATACATGTACATAATTAATTAATATAATTTTATAAATTGTTACAAATACTTGTGTATAAGCATAGCCCTTCAGGCATGTAGGGACCAAAACTGGACTGAGTTTCTTTCGGCGTATTCTTCTCAGCAGTGGTCTTTCCGAAACGCTAGTAGTTTTTTCGATCTTGCAAATTAAAAAAAAAATATGACTTTCAAAAAGCGATACATGATATCCAAATTTGAATAAAATTTCATTTCATTTCATTTCATTTCATTTCAAATAAAGAAATATATAAATACAAAACTATATGTACAGTAGGCCATATAGAAAAACATACTATCCCCATACTATTGGTTCTGTAATAAGAGTATTTTTTGTGGTAAACTTTTGTATGTGGCCCACTGTACATATGATGCAACAGCAGCCCGGTGGACGGAATGACAATAGCTAGTACTAATTTAAACGGGATTACAAATTAACGACTTGTTACGCACATTCCAATTGTTATTGTATCATAAGTATCTACAACATTAAAATATTTGGTCGCAAGCAAACAATAGTTTTAGATAAGTAAAAAATAAAATATTAATGCAATGATGTACGCGACTGTACTATTTGAAGTTAATACTACTACTAATTAAGGATGGTTAGCAATATATACTGTAGCGTCGCTTTTTGCTATACTCCCGAAAATGGTCGGCTTATCATAGTATTTCACCTACGGTTGGATATTTAATGATATTTCTTAAACTACTACGTGTATTGAGCTGATTTTTCGTACACTAAGAGTTAACTTACCCTTACAAATAGTTTGATAACTATCAACTTCCGAACTAATAGAAAAACTGGTCAAATCGGTTGTCAAAATTACAGGCGACTGAATTTTAGTTCTTTTTCTCATAACTTATTTAATACTTAGGATATCATTATGATACTCACCTAGCCAATGTAAGCAATTATAAGGTACAAACTCATGGCAACTATTTATCCCTAGATCCAATATTGCAAGTACAGGAGTCAAAATACTTGATTTCATATTTTTATTTTTAATACCTGAACGGTATCCTTTTTTGAATTTCTGTTTTGACAAACATGACACACAAATTCATAACAGCGTGTGTAAAAAAAATCAAACTTCTACGCCGCGCCGATTTTGAGATCCAGCAACTGGCCAAACGTTACCGCAGCAGAAATTTGAATATCGCCAGAATCTGGAGACGCACAAATTCTATATATACATACACATTTACCACGCATCATTTACTAATTATTGTATTAACTTTCATTCGGATCCGAGAAAATTTTTTGCTGGCGTAACGTTTCAAACGTTATCCTGGCAGAATCTGATTTTAATTAATATCTCAAAAATTAATAGACACACAAATTTCAAACTTACATACACATTTACATAACGTTACGCACTGATAATCTAGTAATATCACGTTTGGATATTCGATACATTTTTGCTGCGGTAACGCACACCAGCATTTCAGATTGAGAGAACTATTAAATATCGCCAAAAGTGGCCGCTTTTGATTTACCAAATACAAAATAATGAAAAGCAATACAAAAAACACTAGAAGTCATTTACTAGTAAAGTACTTACGTCGATTTTGTCAATTTGATCTCATTTATTAGGAAAATGAATAAAACCAAGGGTGGCGCTAGTTGGCTGGTGTAAGCGCCGTAACATGCAGTAAGTAGTCGAATAGAAATAAAAGCCTGTGTTCGCCAATAAGGTTTATTGCCGTATATCCTTACAACTAGAAGCGCAGTCGGTGCGGGAACTGGCTCGAGCGGAGCCCGAACGCCGCCTGCAACAGCAAAAGAACGTTAGGTAGAATAATAATAGGCCAACTGCGAGTCGGACTCGCAGACGAAGAGTTTAGTACATTATCTAAACAACATTACACTATACATGGCGAAATTTTGATCGTTCTGGACCCAAGGGGTGATTCAGCCCGTCGATACGAACCTTTTTTCCTATGGGACCAATGCTGGAAACTCAAATTTTATTTCGACATTTTCATACAAGTGTTCAGCCGCCCGGGCCATTTGTATAGGAATGTCGAAATTTTTTTCGAGTTTACAGCATTTGTCCCATAGAAAAAGTTGTTTATATTGACAGGCTGAATCACCCCTTTAATGGTCCGGAACGATCAAAATTTCGCCATGTATAGTAAAAACCGGCCAAGTGCGTGTCGGGCCACGCGCAGTGTAGGGTTCCGTAGTTGCGAATGACAACTTTGAGTTCACACTGTTTACACTCGCACCTCACAGTTTAACGACCAAAAACATCTAACAATGAAAATTGTATGAAATTTTACATTTTCCAGTACATTTTATAAGTTGGTTGCCTATAACTTTTTAGTTTGCACTTAGTACTCAGCTCTGATAGTTTTTCTTTTAACTTCAGTATATATACTACTGCTGTACCGTTTAGCAGATAGAGGGGGAGGACACTTACCTATAACAAAAATTTTCACTTTATAACCAAATATTTCGGAAACGGATCCCTAAATCGAAAAATGGTGTTCACAACTTCACAATATTTATCAAAGACCTTTTTAACATAACCCAACACGATGGGTAAGTAGAGAAAAAAAAATTACTCCCCCACTTTACTTGTATGGGAGATAAGCAAAAAAATTTTTTTTCAAGATTTTTTCTACCACTTTTTTGCCATGATTAATATATTACAGCTTTCTAGTACTTATAGTCTCTGCGTAAAACCGCAGACGGACAGACAGACAAACATGGCGAAACTATAAGGGTTCCTAGTTTACTACGGAACCCTAAAAAGGCAAAAAAAGAACACGATTGTTGTATGGGCCCTTTAAACATTTGTTTTATTTTCTATTAATTATTTATACAACTTAATATTCTGTGAGGTCCAGTGGTTAAGGAGTTTGCCTTGTTGACCCGGGGGTCGTGGGTTCGATTCCCACGGGAAGTATACTTTGTTAAGTTGTTTCCAGTTTGGTTAGGACATTGCAGGCATGAATCACCTGATTGTCTATAAGATAGATTCCGTGCTTCGGAAGGCACGTTAAGCCGTTGTTCCCAGCTGCCATCTGGTGGTGGTTAAAGGAACCACGTCAGAGGCCGAGAGGCGGTTCCGAAGAACTCTGCCACCAGGGTGTGCACGGTCGACTGACCGTGTCACCTACACGAAATGATGATGAGTATCTCATATCAGAAACTAAAAGTTCTGTCAAGAAAAAACGCTAATTTTATAGATGGCCTAGATTTGGGTACATCTCCTGTCGTCCCAAAAATGACTATCGTTATTTCTAACCACAATTTCAACATCAGATAATCCTGAATAATAATAGCCGGTGTACCTTGAGGTATCCGCGCAGGACCTTCTTGTCAGCACGCTTGCCGATGGCCTTGATGACCGCCTCGTCCACCAGCTTCTGGTCAGCCTTGCGAGCCTCCGACGGCACGTATTTCTGGAAGTAATAATTTATAATTAGTTTAAAAACTAAAAAAAAAAACACGCTTTTAGCACGCTAGTCATGTATTGTCCTCAGAACTCAGAGCGTGTGCAACACACCGCGGTCTCTTCAGTTAGTCTGTGAAAATGGCAGCTGCAATGTTGTCGAAATATCAGACAGAACTCAAAAATAATCGCGGTAAGTCCCGTAGTGAACATAATAGTGATTGTAACCGCGAAAGCTTAAAATCATATACAAATTTTTTTTCCTTATTCTGAATCTGCAATCAGCGATGCTGCGCTTTAAGCAGGTTTGCTGAGGGCTTTGTGTCGTTTTAAAGTGAGTCCTCCACTGAGTGGCTCTACTCATCATTTACGCCTGTAGCACACAGCCGCGAATACGGACCGGAAGCGTTCCGGAACGGAACGTTGGCGGAACCGCGAAACGCTGTTGTATGATTCCGTTCCGGATTCGTTCCGCTTGCGGTGTGAGATGCACCAATCAAAATCATACTAGTCAGCGTTTCGCGGTCCGCCAATGTTCCGTTCCGGAAAGTCCACTTTAAGATACATCTAGATGCCTTTTTATGTAATAGGACGGCAAACGAGCAAGCGGGTCGCCTGATGGTAAGTGATCATTGCTGCCCATGGACAACTGCAACATCAGGGGTGTGACAAGAGCATCTTGACTCTTTCACTCACCTAACGAAGCATTGAAGGGCAAAGCTACTATTCAATGTGAATGTGGTACTTCCCCTAAAGAGCCAGCCTATTCATGCTACCAGCAAAAATGAACTTTGCAGATAGCGTGTCTGCCAATCTCTTGGCGTCTCTGCGTGAAGAAGACGTCCTCTCCCTCGTTGCACCGAAAGAAGCAAGCATAGAAGCAATAAAGCTTCTACTTAAACGTCGATTTTCTGTAAGAGGACTTCCCCAGACGAGCCGGCCCGTTCATGCTGCCAGCAAAAGTGAACTTTGCCGATAGCACTATATGTCACTAGCGCGACTCTACCACAACTGCCTGCCAATCCCTCACCTGTTTCTGGGTAGCGAAGATGTCCTCTCCCTCCTTGCGCTTCACTTGTCGCTTGGCGCTCTTCTTGTTCTTCTTGAAGTAGTTGTCGTCTAGGTGCGGGGGCAGCTTGAAGTCCCCGAGGTCCACACTGGTGGACGTGCCGATCACGTAGCGTTGCGGGATGCGGCGCAAGGGGCACGAGTTGAACTGGGAACATAAACAACAAAGATTTTATAATTTCTCTTCCATGCTGCCTGTCTGGTGTTTCAGAATAGCGGAGAATATTTTTGACTTATAGTAGTATTACTACCATGATAGTATCATCTTTCACGTGTTCACGAAGTTTTATACAAACAGTTATCTGAGTCTGTTTTTTGTATTTTATTGATATTCATCATTACAACTAACTATAAAAAGCATTTTCGATTATTCCATTTGATCAGAATACATTTTTATCTTTCAAAAAAATGCGTACTATCCTTTTAACGCTTAAACACATTCTGATTAAGAGATGTGACATCTATTCTTTTAGAACTATAATATCTATGCAACTAAAAACGAAACTTTACATCCATGTACAATTGTACACGTTAATGTGCGAGTTAACAACCAGGTCGCCACTGCAGAATAAATTCAAGTACTAACGCATGTATAAGAGACAGCGCATAATGTGCGACTAGCAGCAGTAGCAGCTATGGGATCAGGTTGGACCTGGTTCTATGGTTTACAGTATCAGAAAGTGTCGATGTTTGTATGACGTATAAGATAAGATAAGATTTATTTGCATTAAATAGGGTACAGGAAGATGTTACATGTAAAAGTGTAGCTTAACCTACTTAGCCATTCTTTATAGCATGCAAATTTTTACAATATGTATTCGATTTATTATAATAATTAATAAATAATGTTCTGCAAGACGTTCTAGGTGGCACTCCACATAACACCCGAATACATTTTTTTTGAGCAACAAATGCTTTTTTGATTTCTTTGCTATTGCCCCACATAATTATTCCGTATCGCAGAATAGACTCTACGTACGACCAATATGATAGAATTGCAGTCTTTTTATCCGCAACGTTTTTAACACGATTTAATGCATATACAAATTGATTTATTTTTTTATTAATATTGTCTACATGAATTTTAAAATTCATGTCCATATATATAGACTCACAGTGGTCCAGAATCCAACAAGAATTCACTAGGCAGGATGCCTGAGCATAACTAGTAAGGGCTTTTTGAGTGTCAGCCAGCCAGCAAGATGCAAACGTGCCAGGAACAAGGTTAGGCATGACTGTATCTATTTATATGACATATAGACTCACAGCAAAAGGTCCAGTGACCAACAGCAGTCCACTGGGCAGGACGCCGACGAGCACAACGCGCTTGCCAGCGTGTCTGCCGGCCAGCAGGATGCACACTGTGCCGGGGACCAGGTTAGGCCTGATCCTGCGGACGTGCTTGCTGAAGGACTTGTGGTGTGGGCGAGGGTTGATCCTGGAAATAAGTTTAGTAGTATTCATGATATCATTCATGGGAGCTTTTAATGACAGGATTAAGAACAAGTAAGGGAGTTGGAGTCTTCTCACATGACCTCAATATTCACTATGCAATGGCACTGGGCAAAGAAAACTCCATCTTCCAGGCAACATGTGTAGCCATTGCCCATGCCGCTTCACAGATCATCAGGATGAAGGTAACAAAAGTAAAAATATATGCATCCTTTCAGACAGTGCAGCTGTACTTCACGCTCTGAAAAACCCCATGATAGACTGCACTTATTCTCAAATGTAACAGCACATTAAACAACCTCAACTCACTCGGCAACGATGCAGCGGACGAACTGGCGAGAAGGGGATCAGACATGATTCCATTTGGTCCCCTGCTAATGGTACCATTTACACAGGTACATTCATGGATCAGAACCCGAGTGACAGCTGAACAACAACACAATTGGACTACCCTGGACACATGCCGGCAAGCCAAGGAGACATTACCTGCCCTGAGCAGCAAATACTCCAAGTGCCTGCTGGCTCTACCAAGGGTAAAATTACGACTCATGATAGGTTAGACTCAAATAATTGGTCATTTTATGTTAAACAAACACCTAATTGTTATAGAGATGACTGACAGTCCTCTTTGCAGAGGCTGCTTAGAGACTGAAAAAACTGCCAGGCATGTCATACTGGAATGCCCTAGCATAACAACTACAAGAGAAGAATTCCTGGGACATCCAGCAACTATGAGCGAGGCATGCAGCACACCCTCTGCAGTTCTTCGCTTCCTCGATGAGCTGGGTTGGCTAACATAACACCAATCAACAACCCGAAAGAAAAACTTTTTAAAATGGAGAACAGTCTCCATAACACCTAGGATACGATGACGAAAAGTCCTCTGCTTACACACAATGGGCCCAGACAAGAGGCCTAAGTGTGGAAAACTGCCCACGGAACCAGGTGAAGCCTATTTATCTGCAGCTGTCATAGGCTATGATTTAAGCGAATGAGCTGGCACCCTTGAGAAAGTGTAAATAAGAACAATTTCCAAATTCTGACCCAGACACAAATTACTTTCAATGCAGAAAGTGGAAACAACTTAGGATATATGCTGTAACTTTGAAGTAATGGTATTTTTTGCAAAAATTTAACAGTAATACAGACTTACTTATCCTGAGTGGGGTAGAAAGATTTCCTGCGACGTAGTAGCACGGTACGGGTTCCTCCGTTCTTCTCACCACCAATCTGCTTTACCACAACTGTGGGCTTTTTGGGCTTCTCAGCTTTGGGGTTCTTTTTGCCCACAAACTTGTATTTGGCCTGAAATCATATAATATATTAGCAATATCTGCCAAATATTTATTTTAACTTAATTAATATTATTTACGACTACCCAAAATTCAAACTTCAGGTGAGGAATATCATTTATACAACTTTACTACAAATATTAACAGTAATAAGCCAGTAAATATATTTTGTCATCAATCACTATCATTATTAATAAATAGTAAACATTTTTCATAATCCTTCACTTATTATCAGTCTGTTAAAATTGTGTCTAGAAAACTCAGGCAATGGGATAGTTAATGAGCACCCACATGGTAGCATTTAAAAATCTTCAACCATTCAATGTAAGGGAACAATGAAATGAAGTTTTTCAAGATTTCTGAAGGGCCTGTCTGTTAGATACACGATTCAGGAGTGCCATCAAAGAGAGGAAACACTAACTTGTCAAAACACCATACACAAAAATGATGCAGTTATGTTGACTACAACAATCAAAACAATTCACCATAAAAATGAGTATGCAGGTTGGAAATAGGTAAAATATATGTAAAATACTGAACAAAAACCATGTACTCACCTTCTTATGGAACATCTTAGACTTGGAGAATCTGACAACTCCATTTCCCAGGTCATAATTTCTTGATCTGCCTACTTTGGCCTTCTTGACTCCGCCCGTGGGCGCTGCGGCGGGCTTGGCCACCGCCTTGGGCTGTGGTGGAGCCATTATCTGTACACGAGAAACACAACCTCAATCACAATTGTATCGTGCCACCTGACTTCGAGTTAGGTTAGAATTGTTTGACACTTCATAAAATTTTAAATAGCACAAACAAGTGATTTTAAACATATTCTGAGTATACTTTTTGTATAATGACATAGAATTAGTGCTTTTTTATAACACCAACTGATTCAAAATGTATTTATTCACAAAAAACACAACCACTGAACGAACATAGGATCTAAAAATTTAAGTGTTTTCGATTAGGTTTTCACGAAATATTACACAAAATCACTTGTTTGGAAAACATATTGAAATATTTATACGTTTTATTACACGAATTATGTATTTTCACACGAATTAAATCGGATTTATTTTGGTTAAAAACAACATCAACTCACATTCGAACCGGGATCAAGAAAAAGAAATTGTCATAGACAAAATAACATGATCTGTGCTTTCATAGTGATGTACTTGACAGTTACTTCAATCGATAAATATCGGTTTTTATAACAAAAAGGGAAGACGATTTTCGCGCGCGAGTTGATACCCAACACACACAATACAAAGTTCAGCGGGGCGCACGCAGTGAGGTGAGGTGCAGCTCGTAGCTAATATCCGAGCCGCCATAAAGTTTGATTTGGACTGTACAAAGTTACGTACTGAATAACGTTGTAAACGAAAACAAACTGGTAGTTTCTATCTGTGGTAATGACAGCTATACGTCAAACTGTCAAATTAATTGAAAAAAATCAGTGTTGAAAAATGGCTTCTTTAAGGAGCCCGTCTACGCCGTCGGACGGTTATAAAAGGTTCAGTGATGATTTCGCAAACACCAGCATCAACAATTACGGCTCAAACGTCACAAGTAAACCAGAAGCTAAGATTTTTCCATGCACTGTAGCAGCAAGACTGTACGCTTTTGTTATATTAACAATACATTTTAATTCATTTCTCATTTGTTTTAATTTATCACCTGTCCTTAATGTTTAGGGTGCGCTGTCCATATGCTCTTAGGAGATCGATTGGGTCTCCATCTAATGCCTTAATTGGATAAATGACGCAGGCTCGGATGAGTCACTGTGAAGCAAGCACTAACCTACCTATAACATAAACAAAACAGTTACGGGTCGACCTAAATTTCGTAGTCCGCATTAGAGCTTGATGCTTCCGTAGAATCTCTCAAACATTTTGCATGTTTGTATCCTTTGCATAGAATGCATGCCGCTACATTGCACTTTATAATATTTATATATGATTTATATGTACTTATAAGAAAAACCTACCCAAGTTCATGAGTTACGAGTCAGTAACTGTATTAATATTAAGCTTTATTCATGTAAATATAGCATTTATCGTAAAACCAAAAGTAATGTCCTCGTGATTTATTAATTAATTTGTTATTAATGTGAAAGTACCTAACTTTGTCTGTCTGTTTGCCTCGCTTCTACGAGAAACAGCGGAACCGATTAAATGAAATTTGGGACATAGTCTAGAGCCTGAGAAAGGACAGGAATTTTTATTCCACGCGGACGAAGCTCGTTTGTGAAGTTTTTGAAATTTCACAAACGAGCGGTTATTCCATACAAAAATCGTTCGAAGGCTTGTGTCACACGTTCAAAAATTACCGTCTGTTTGTCACGACTGATTCAATAGCTGATATTTATTTTTGTATCAATATTTCTCTTTAGTGTTAGGTATTTAATATTTTTTTAAGGTTTATTCCCCTATATTTTTACTAGTAGATACCTACCTACTAGTCATTTAATTCATTCATGGAAAGTGGTGCTGCTAATGAAGCCCGATCCTAACACTTCCAAAACATCTGAGTAGGCAAGGTAGGTATGTCCTTCATTATCAAGAGTCGGCACCCATGTATGTAGGTAGGTGTCCTATTTGTCCATAGATTATGGAACGTCACTATGCATAATGCAACACCTACGTGTAGGTTCATACGTAGGTAAATGTCCATAATATTAATATTCACGCCTGTATGAGTTACCAGTTTACCACAGAGCATACGTACTGTACTACACCGTGGGTAATACAATTCAAGTCGTGATATTGTCACGCATCACACACAATTCCAATTTGCACTAGATTCTCGCCGGTCCAATCCGATTTAGATAGGGGTCCATTATTGAACCGTCCAATGAAATAGAACATGCATAAATAGCTGCTTAGATACGAACGTATGTTATAAACCTTTATCGTTATTTACCTACCGTTTCTATACATGGTAGCTGTGATCTTATCTGATATAGGTACTTGATATTGGAACTAGCCGTGTGGTTCCCGGTACAGTAGAATAGGACCAGTCCAAGTCTTCCCGTGGATGTCGTAGAAGGCGACTCAGGAAAACAAGCTAAACATCAAAGAGACCTCTCCTACCTGTCTGGCCAGAGTGGAGAATGTAGGCCAAATCCTCTGACTGCTCTGGCTAATATATGGCTCTGGTAGTACAGAGAGGGTCGTGCTCCTACAGTGGAGACTAAAAAAGACATGATGATGATAATTGGAGCTAGTCTGGGAGAAAATGAAAAACAATTTATAAAAGTAAATGTTTTAGCAGGCACGTTGTGTCCAACACGAGTACTTAGGTACATCGGAAATACTAACAAGCACGGAAATGGCGGAAAATTTTGAATTTATTTGTAGAATAGAATGGAAAAATCTTTATTTAGTGATTTACAAATGGTAAGTAGGTACAGTACAACAATAGTTAACCAATTTTGCAAAAATTTTAAACAATTATAATTTGTGATCCCATTAAAGTATTTTTTTAATAATCTGAAATACATGAAGTAGAAATTATACATATAGAAGTATTTATAGGTACCTCACTAGCTTTCGCCCGCGACTCCCCTCGCGGCAACGTCGATCCCTCGGGAATAGTACTTTTCTCCGGAACGTAAAGTAGCCTATGTCCTTCTACATACTCCAGACAACGTTTATGCAAAATTTCATGATGATCGGTTCAGTAGAAAAGCCGTGAAAGCGTAACAAACAAATTCACTTTTTAACGGATGAAAGGTAGCCTTCTACGAATCTACTTCAGACAACGTTTATGTAAAACTAGCTGTTACCCGCGGCTTCGCCCGCGTAATATATAGCCTATGTCCTTCTCAGTACCCTAACCTATATGTCTGCAAAATTTCATGATGATCGGTTCATTAGATACGGCGTGAAAGCGTAACAAACAAACAAACAAACAAACTCACTTTCGCATTACAATATTAGTTAGGAGTTAGAATAGTTAGGATTTCATGATGATCGGTTCAGTAGAAAAGGTGTGCAAGCGTAACAAACAAACTTACTCACGTTGGGTAACAAAACAAACAATTACCTATTAATTCTGTGGCCAAAAGACAAAACTATAGATGCGGAACTCTAACGCAGAACATAGAAAGATTAAAACAAACGTAATTAGTTATTTGTACATTTTCTACAAGTCCTAAAAAGTTGATAATTCACGAATATTATTTTTTTTTATCACAAGGGCTCTTTGAAGGTTGTTGGTTCTGTTCAGTGACCACCGAACAATGTAGTGTGAAATTTACGTAATCCGAGTAGGTATGATTTCCTGCGGATCTACGTAGTTAACAAGCTAAAATTAATTTTATTTACTCCGTGGTCTAAGTAGATCGAAAACTTATTTGATTATACCTGAAGTACCTAAACCTGTTTTTTATTGCCCCACTGCTGGACAAAGACCTTCTTACCTCCTTTCTACAATGTCTCTTTCAGCATATTTTGCCAGCCTAACTAGAACTTTCTAAATTGTCCGCCATCTCATTTTGAGTCCTAGATGATTTGAGAAATAAGGCAGGCCTTTGCAGGCAACTTTATCACGTTAAAGGAATCACATTTAAAATTATCTTATTGAATACGAGTGTAGGCTCTGACTGCTCTGGCTTTATATGGTGTTCAGGCAGTGCCGAGTACAAAGACAAAAGTTTGTTTGTGGTGGGAAGTCAAGGGGTGCAGTTGGGGTCTACCTTGGAAGATTTTGCAAATTGATTTTGGTGGACTTTATAATAAATAAATAAATAAATATATAGGGACATATCACACAAATTGAGCTAGCCCCACAGTAAGTTGTGAACTTGTGTCGCAGGATACTAACTCAACGATACTATATTTTATAATATATACTTATATAGATAAATATCCAAGACCCAGGACCATATGAAAAAGATCTTTTTCCATCTTGACCTGACCGGGGATCGAACCCGGGACCCCCGTGTCGCAGGCTAGCGTGTTGACCGCTGCGCCACGGAGCTCGTTTGGTGTAGTTTGGTGTTATAAATGCTCGTGCTCATGGAACAATTTGTGAAATAGTTAAAGTGGACTGTTATATGGACTCGTATAGACTTGTCACCATAACCTCCCGACTACGAGGCATCAAAGAACATACGCCATCTTTGATGTTACTTGTTACAACTTTACCGTACAACACCGATACTTAGTATATCAATTTACTGGACATTGGCAGAATCACTGAAATCTCGGTGGAAGCCATTTTATAAAACAGAAGAAGAAGAAGAAGAAAGACAAAAAAAGAACTGATGAATGTGGTTTTCATAAGTGCATACAAAATTAAGCACACACAAAAAACTGGATGTTCATTTTATATGTGGATAAAGGGCGCACAGTTTCACGGGCTATGTCTCCTCTTGTTAGACCCCTGATCCATCTCAATTAATGCACTTCGTAACATCAACACGGAATTTGATTTTTCACATGACAACTGGTCAGCCATACTACAGGCTTTAATAAATTATTGTGAAAATTTGATTGACCAATGGAGTAACAACGGTGACTCCATGGATGATGATGATGACGACAACGACTTACAACATTCACAATTTTTTTTTTCGCATTATATTTCTTGTTATTTATTTTTCTATTATTGGTTGTACGGACTGTTTCAAAATTTATTGTATTTAATATCCAAAATTGTTGACATTCAAGTTTTTTTTTCTGTTTGTAGTTAAGGTATTTGATTCTTATTTAATGTGTGATAATATGTAATTGGTGCAAACCGTTTTTGTCACAATAAACAAATAAATAAATCAGGCATCAGCTCGGTCCAAATTGCGCGTAAACCGAAGGCCATCACATGACTCCCTTCCATGAAAGATAATGGTCAGTGACAAACAGTCAATAAGTAGGTGGTCTTCTTATTGAAATGCATTACGCATGAGTAGGTATACCTCTGAATCGCTTTCACAAGTCTCTCAGGCGTTTGAGTCATACTGATGTGTAGTTAGATGTTTATGGTAAAGGCTGCTGCTGGTTTGGGAGAAAAGAAAAAACAAAGAATATACCAGCTGCTTTCTTCCCGCGCAGACCGTAAAAGCCTGTCAAGGGATTGGGCGAAAATCTGAGGAATCACATCAATATGCGATGGGGCTAGCAAATAGTACTCGTATTTTGATTCTGCTTTCCACCTTAACGCCCACTACGCTAAATGTGGCCTTTGGGTCTTACGACCTTGGGCTCTGTCTACCCCGCAAGGGATAAAGACGTGTTAGTATGTATGTATTTGGGAAAATACTTATTCTAAATAAAATCGCTTAGCTCTAACTGTGACGATAATACAATAGATATAATAATTCTATATAATACCCACCTAAGTACCTATCGTTTGCCGATATTTCCGGAGATTACTTATATTACTTAACTTAAGTAGGTACTAATAAATAATAATTTCTTACGTGATGTCATCTTCATCTACATATCTACATATCTACTATATATATAAAACAAAGACGGGTTTGTTACAACACTTATAATTCAAGATCTGCTGAACCAATTTTCATGGTTATTGATTCGTTGGATTTGTCTCCGCCCCGAATAGCAGAATACATCTTAAAAATAATGTGTGCGTTCAGATATTTACTGTTAGGCGGTACGAAGTTCGCCGGGGCAGCTAGTTAACAGAACAAACTTATCTTCACTTAAAATTTAACAAATATTACTCTTACTTCTACTACTAAGTACACTACAAAAAAAACTCAACCTCTGATGTCCGTTTGTCACAGGGTTATCATCATCATCATGTCAGCCGTAAGAAGTGGTCAGCTGCTTTACTGACCCGGGGGTCGTGGGTTCGATTCCCAGGGAAGCATACTTTGTTAAATTGTTTCCAGTTTGGTTAGGACATTGCAGGCATGAATCACCTGATTGTCTGATAAGAAAGATGATTCCGTGCTTCGGAAGGCACGTTAAGCCGTTGGTCCCGGCTGCCATGTAGTAGTCGTTAAAGGAACCACGTCAGATACCGAGAGGCGGTTCCGAAGAACTCTGACACCAGGGTGTGCATGGTCGACTGACCGTGTCACCTACTCGAAATGATGATGCCGTAAGAAGTTAAATATATAAATAATAAATATAAATAAATATGCTTACACGGACAAATCACACTGATTGAGCTAGCCCCAAAGTAAGCTAGAGACTAGTGTAATATTTTTTTTACAGAATGTGTATTTATTAATATGTAAAATACGCGTCACTCACTTCGCGTATCTCAATCACGTTAGTTTTAATATAAAAACATGGTGATTTCCTTTGACGTGAATTTAAATGTACTTATTAACCAATTTTGATACTGTCTTACCTATATATTTATTTCGGTATGAATTGGAAGTACTTTTTGCAGGAAGTTAACAATCTCTTATATAAAGGTACTTAACAAATAATATGATAGGTATTATGGGGCGTCCTTTGACACTCTAATCTAATAATAATAAACGTCTTTGACTATTTCTTTTCTTCTTTCTTTTTTAATTATGGCTTCCACCGAGATTTCAGTGAATCTGCCAATGTCCAGTATAATGAGATACTAAGTATCGGTGTTGTACGATATGTGGCATCAAAGATGGCGTATGTTCTTTGGCAGCCTCGTGGGAGATTTTGGCGAAAAATCTATACGAGTCCATTTAACAGTCTACTTTAACTATTTCACAAATTGTTCTCGAGCACGAGCATTTATAACACCAAACTACACCAATTTCATATTATAAAGTCCACTTAAATCAATTTGCAAAATTGTATAAGGCAAACGACAACTGAGCCCCTTGACTTCCCACCAAAAACTCCCCTTTGACTATTTATAGTGACTCTACGTAACAAGTGACAATGAAGGGCATTTTAAGAAAAAACATTTATCGATTTTATCTGTAATATTGGAGATATCTTATCGAGCAGGCGTCAATAACATTCTGTTAGAATTACTGAAGAAGAAAATGCCAGAATAATAATTTTATAACTCAGTTTTTTTATTTTATTTACATAATTCAACTTATAATTAGGGTTTAAAAAACTTATTAACAAACTAAAAAAACTGACCTTAGTAAACAATTGAAGTGAGAAGTAATATTAAAACTAGACTGCAAAAAAAAACCCCAGTAAGAACTTAATAAAAAAAACTAAATTACGTAAAAGTAATTTTCAACTCAGTTAATTCGCGTACCTATTGCACCTATATTTTAATGTGTTAGATAATACCTGAAATCAATTTTTAATAATCAATATGCCTTACTATCCTACCTTTCATATTAAATCCAATCCAAAATTCATATAATATAGGAGAAATCCAGACAGTCTAGTCTACGACCCTGAAACACGAAGGCTTTCCCAAGCGAAGGTCGCAAAATTCGTAATGATTCACACTAGTGACCACTAAATTTAGAAATGGCGTGACGATGCGCCCTGACGCAATCGCCCGACAGTTACAAATATAGCCACATTTTGTCTGTCAAGTGCTATTGACCGCCGTAACTTTTATAGATGCCCAGTTTATGTCATGTATTGGATTAGACAATGGTGGAAATCCATCCATGTTAATCAATGAAAGGAATATTAGGCTGCTATTTGTTGCTATTTATTCCTCATCATCAGGTCTTTTTAGATAGATAACGTTAATTTCACAAAAAACTGCATCATATAAAAAAAACATGAATAAAACATATCTTCTAAAAATTATACATAAAAAAATCCTTAAACTAGGGCATAGAATAAGACATCTCATTTGCTGCTGTAGTGCAAAAAGGGCCAAAACTCAGCATGCTTAACCAGAGACACCTACCATTATCTATCTCCAAGGCTCCAACCACAACTTTGTTACCCTTTGTAAGTGATTGAATGAATATTTTCATTTTTTCAAAGCAAGTTAAATTAAATTTAAAATTTAAGCAACTACGACATGAAAATCCTTCTACCTTGTAAACGGCTGGACCGGTGTTGATGGGCTCTATTGATTTGTCTTAAAAAGCACTTTATATGTAGTACAAATAAGATGGTTCAATGTAGCTAGCACGGTTATCACCCAGGAGTGCAAATGAGAATGAGGTGAAATTGAGGCCAGGAGTGATCGCCCTGGTACGCTACTAATAATTTTTTGGGTGTCACCCCTGCGAATGCCTTTAGATATGCCACTTATATGATAATACTAGATATCGTCCCCGGCTCCTCTCGCGTTGATGTCGATCTCTTGGGTTAAGTACTTTTCTGCAGGATGAAATGTAGGCTATGTAATTCTCCATACTCCAGACAACGTGTATGCAAAATTTCATGACGATCGCTTCGTAGATATAGGGCGCGAAAGCGTGACAAATAAACAAAAAAACAAACCCACTTTCGCATTTATAATATTACTAGCTGTTACCCGCGACTTCGTCCACGGTGACTTTAGTTTTAGAATGCGGGGATTATAAAATATGACGCTACAAAGCGGCAAACTAAACATATACTTGTCACGTTTACTTTAGAACTTCTTTAACCATTTGTAGTTTCATTCCTTCATTCCATTCGCAGTGGTTTTTGAGTTTATCGCGAACAGACAGACGCGGTGGAGGACTTTATTTTATAATATGTAGTGATGTAGAGGTAAATAAGATACACAATTCCACCATACATTATTTTGTGATATCTCAAAGGGTTTAGTTAGACAGCGTATTCGTTGAAAGCTCCCAAACGGCTTATTTTTTTACGACATCTCCAACAAATATCGGGAATATATACAAAAATGTATACAAAAACTTAACAAACTATATACTAAAACTTTCCTCAAGAACCACGCAATCCATTGGGGGGAAACCGCATGAAAATCGGTTCAGTCGTTTTTGAGTTTATCGCAAACAGACAGACAGGCAGACGCGGCGGAGGACTTTGTTTTATAATATGTAGTGATAGTGATGTAGTGAAGTAATAAATTAATATTTGTTGAGATTGGGATGGGATGGGAAAATAATAACAGCTTGTCACAAAAAATAATTAAAAAAAAACTGATTATTATATGTATATTATATACCAATAGTTGACAACGTCTGAGCTGAAATCTTCCGAATGCTCCCATATTTTGACAGCATTAGCATTGAGAATTGAGATCTTTAAAAGTGACAAACTCTTTTAAGCGTTTGATATTGAGATGTGAATATGCCAAAAAATATGTACGGTGTAACCAGTGTGTACGATAGAGTGTATCTTTCTGTGCGGGAGCAATGGTACAGGTTGAAATCGTGTGAGTAATTGTTTACAGGGGTTCCATTACCCATTCTTTCGTACTTCCATTTAATGGCGCTGCTAGCCTTAAGTCAGAGTCAATGCCAAATAGATAAAAATTCAAGACCCAGGCCAATCTGAAAAATATCGTTTTCCATCGATTGAACCCGGGACCTCTCGTGTCGCAGGCTGGCGTGTTAACCACTGCGCCGAGAAGCTCCTCAATCCTAATCCTAACTAATATTATAAATGCAAAAGTGAATTTGTTTGTTTGTTTGTTTATTTGTTTGTTACACTTTCACGCCGTATCTACTGAACCGATCATCATGACATTTTGCATACACATTAGGTTAGGGTACTGAGATGGACATATAGGCAATATATCACGCGGGCGAAGCCGCGGGTAACAGCTAGTCAATCAATACACGTAGTTCCTTCTCACTACCTCTCCCTATTCTACTACAACAATTCCTTGTGGCCTAGACTACGTTGTATGAACAGATTAACACAATAACACACAAGTTGCTTAACTACCGATACCGACTTACAATGTAAAATTATTTATGAGAGATCCACTTCCCGATATGATAAACTCAATATCTAGACGTGTGTGTGTTTATCGGTGACCTAGTCTGTCTGGAGCGGGGTTTAGGCTTGTTTTAGGTCTCCTAGCGGCGTTTGATTTATGTTCGGTTAAATATAAATGTCAACGTTAAACCAAAGATATAAGAGAGCAAAAAAACATTCATGTCTATTGTTTGTTTAAATATAAACCTTTAACTACATTAGGTATAAGAAGCAAAAAAAATATAGATTAAAAAGGAAAAAAATGATTTTATATACACTATAATTTCTCTGTATTTGCATGTCTGGACCTGTCTTTAGGTATAAATTTTTATTCTAGTGACTTCCCGATATTTAATTTGCTAAAATTGTCTAGTGGTAGGTATGTAAAATATGCAAACAAGTAGAAGTATTGTTATCCCAACTAATATTATAAATGCGAAATTGAGTTTGTTTGTTTGTTACGCTTTCACGCTGAATCTATTGAACCAATCAGCATGAAATTTTGCATACACATAGGTTAGGGTACCGAGACGGACATAGGCTATAAATTACGCGGGCGAAGCCGCGGGTAACAGCTAGTAACAAATAAACATAAAACAACCGGCTTTTTAACAGTTAACGTCTGCTTATTTTTTTTTTGCTGACGTTACACAGCCTATGACACTCCGGGAAAGAATACGAATCTAATGACACCTCACACTTCAAAATCAAGCCAGTGGTGTGGGTGGTGTAGAAAAATAAGTGAGTCTGAGCGGCTTCAACTTTGGCTGGAAATTAATATCCTACTGAGATTGCTTTGGTTTTTACTGTATCTTTAAGAAAATTACGTTAGGATAAAAATAAAGTTAAAAAGTTTAATGTACCTACTAAAACTATTTTGCAGATGATAAAGCCACAGTTGTCGTGCGATATTTGTAAAAAATGCAATCCGTATTCCAAAAAAAATAAATGCC
Source organism: Rhodophaea formosa (assembly GCA_963082605.1). Classification (NCBI taxonomy): domain Eukaryota; kingdom Metazoa; phylum Arthropoda; class Insecta; order Lepidoptera; family Pyralidae; genus Rhodophaea; species Rhodophaea formosa. The sequence continues at coordinate 16,068,145 of OY720224.1, read as the reverse complement.
GAAATGGTCCGTCCTCTTTTTAAAATAATTTAAAAATTAGTTATACCTTAACCTTAATAATTAAATAGAGATTAATATAAATAATATATAATATATACGGACAAATCACACAGATTGAGCTAGCCCCAAAGTAAGTTCTTATGAAAGACTTGTGTTATGGGATACTAACTCAACGATACTATATTTTATAACAAATACATATATAGATAAACATCCAAGACCCGGGTCAATCTGAAAAAGATCGTTTTCCATCTTGACCTGACCGGGGATCGAACCCGGGACCATCTGTGTCGCAGGCATGCGTGATGACCGCTGCGCCACGGAGCTCGTCAAATATAAAATTACTTCTTAATCCCACAAAAATAAAATATCATAGCAAAAACAATCTTGTAATTTCTGGCTGCTGCCACAAAAAGGTTAAGACGTTTAGGCTGCAGCAGTCAACAATTGGAACAGACATATTCACATAAATACCCGCGAAAAACATTACCCTCCTTGTTGGCGGGCCAGTCAGTAAAACTCTTTATTGTTAGAAGTTGTCATACTGATGGGCTGATTCACCCCTTTAATTAAGGGGAAGTCGAGTGTACATACCTATTGTATAGTTCGCAGTTAAGGTACCTATATGACAAAGTTGCCTGAACTAAAAATGACGTCATTTTGTGGCAATAAAACCTCGAATTCTCGCCTTTCTCCATTTGGCAAATAGTTTAAAGGCCACACAAGCCAAGCATGTAGTTTAGATCACGCGTAGAAAATTATTTAATTTCATACACACTACATTTCGACAATGAATAGCAGAATTAGTATGGAAGGCAATTTAAGTAGGCCATTACACTTGGCTTATAAATAAATAGCAATTTTACTGCGACGCCATTCGCTTAAATTATAGCCTATGTTATCCGCAGATAAATAAGCTTTTTTTGTGATTTCGAAAATCGGTCAATAGACAAATTGAATTGACTACGTTGATAGATTCAAGTGAGCTTTCGCTACTTCACTGGGAGTTAGGATTGAGGCAATCTGCCCTTTAGGCAACAGGCAACATCGCCTAACCGCAAGGCCACGAGTACGCGCGTTGCGCGGCGGCGACGGGCTTCGGAGGCAGGCGCATGCGGCAAGGTGTTCACGACAACAGGCGGTGCGCTCGGGCGGCAGAGCAAAGTAGACGTAAGGGGACGACTACGAGAGCCTCGGCTTTGAGCGTTACCTATGTATGCCAGGTTTCGAGAGGCAGTAGACTCCATATGCCAGGCATGTTGCCTTAAACAATTGGAGAACTCTGTGTCTGCAGTTCCGACAGTCAAAGTGTTAAGGCGCTGTAACACATAATAATAGTACGTAATGGTAATCGCGCGATAATAGTACGTACTGGTAATGAAATAAGGTTAAAAGTGGCGATGCCGGTAGGCGATCTCAGTTCGAACCCGTATGTGTCATTTCGGCCGCTTTTTATCGGTTTTAATTTAATAAATCCTTAATTATAACTAAATATTGTAATATTTTTAGGTATCCATTTCGCTCAGTAAGTTTAACTTTTTATAGATGTAAAAAAAATGGTAGTTATCGCTGAAAATATCAAGTAATTCGCGACGAAACCTTTTCTGGATATAGATATTTGCCATTTTATTTTCCTAGCGTTTAAATATTTTTTCGAAAATATTTTGATGTAATCATTTATTTTAATCTTTGAACTGTGCGTCATATTTTTTTCATGGTAGTATTCCATGAAAAATAAGGCTAACTGCGCGACGAAAAAAAAGACGTTTTACGGCAGTCCATGAATTACAGCGCCTTAAGCTGAAAGCAGGAGGAACGGCCACCTAAAGGGTTAAGTACATTACAATTTGCAATTCCAAAAAAAAATCTGCCGTTTTTGGCAGTTTACACCATATTGTTTTTTGGCTGACGTCACATAGCCTATAACACTCTTGAGACGAATACGAATGTAAAGACACGACTTATCGGGTAAAATAGTCTCGACCCATTGTTTTACCGAGTGCTCGTAATGAATGAAACGATATGTAATTGTTCTAACATAATCCGCAGTGACCTTGCTTGCTTTTAATACAATGCAAGTGCCGAGGTTGCTTGACACGATAACATACATAAATTCATCTTTCTACAATTACTTCTTATATTAAACATTGTGAAAGTAAAAAAATTATGTCAATTTTTTTCTATTTTGGAGTATGGTTCCCGGCAGAGTAGAATAGGACCACTCCAAGTCATCTCGTGGATGTCGTAAAAGGCGACTAAGGAAACACAAGCTAAACAAAGCTTATAAACATCAAAGAGACCTCTCCAACCCGTCTGGCCAGCGTGGAGAGTGTAGGCCAAGTCCTCTGACTACTCAAGCTAATAAATGGCTCTGGTAGTACAGAGAGGGTCGTGCTCCTGCAGTGGAGACTGGAAAGACCTGATGATGATGAAGTATAACATATCTTTTATGTCAGACTTGCTATGCCTGTGACTTCGTCCGCGTGGAAAAAATAGCCTATGTCTTATCTCATGCTCTAGTATATCTGTGTATCAAACATCGGTTCAGTAATTTTGGCATGAAAGCGAGACAGACAGACTGACGAGAGTTACTTTTGCATTTATAATATTAGTGTGGATTTATTTACACACATACGCGCGAAAAGCATCATCATTATGCATGAGTCAGTCGGTTAAAAAAAGTCTCGACCCTTTTTTATTACGGAGTGCTCTTAAAAATGCTCTAAGGTATCGTAACGATGAATGACACGGCATATAATTGTTTTAATATAAACCGCAGTGACCTTGCTTGCTTTTAATACAATGCAAGTGCCGATGTTACTTGACACAATGACATACTTAAACTCATCTTGTTACAATTACTTCTAATGTTATGTAATTGGCATCATTTTTTTCAGCACAGTTGGCATCATTTTTTTGTATTTGCACACAAATATAATAATTTAAGTGCTTAGCGACGAAAGTGCTAGGCAATGTCTTTAATAGGTTGTGCCTGTGGTGCCTAGGAACGGGGAGCTGAACTTCGTGGGGTGGCAGAAATTACTAGGACCAAAATCTTGAATATACTTGTATTTGATTTATAAAGAACGAAAATCAAAATAACTCATCGACTATTTAATAAAAGTAACTACTTATGCGATACCGTTCTAATTTTCAAACAAAAAAAAAAAGAGAGGGGATTGTCAGTCTACACTTATATTTTTTTATGTATGATCACCACGCATAACTTTTTACAGAGTCGTACGATTTTGATAATTCCTTTTTTATTTGAAAGGGAATACCCTGAAGTTAGTCACATATAAATTTGGGGAAAAATATATTACCCTAAGGGTAAAAAAATAGGGGATGATTGGTTTTTGCTTTTTAGCGGTTTAATTTCTGCCTCCGTGGTCCAGTGGTTAAGGCGTTTGCCTTGTTGACCCGGGGGTCGTGGGTTCGATTCCCACGGGAAGCATACTTTGTTAAGTTGTTTCCAGTTTGGTTAGGACATTGCAGGCATGTATCACCTGATTGTCTGATAAGAAAGATGATTCCGTGCTTCGGAAGGCACGTTAAGCCGGTGGTCCCGGCTGCCATCTGGTAGTCGTTAAAGGAACCACGTCAGGGGCCGAGAGGCGGTTCCGAAGAACTCTGACACCAGGGTGTGCATGGTCGACTGACCGTGTCACCTACACGAAATAATGATGATGAGCGGTTTAATTTTACGTTAAAAAGTTGTATTGGCAGTTAAACTTACTTACTTTGTGTTAAGAATACATGGCAAAGTATCATCGACGCCTATTACCAGCTTGCTCAATGTTTTCCCACGTTTTTAGCGATGAGAAGGTAATTGTTTCATGACAATAATGGTCCCGCTATGTTAGTGGTCGATGAAAGAAAAATCATCTTTAAAGATCTTTGGCAAAATTGCACGCTTTGAGCATAGACAAGATTTTTTCACCACACACATCCACGGGAAGACTTGGAGTGGTCCTATTCTACTCTGCCGGGAACCACACGGCAATATTAGACCGATCATAATGAAATTTTGCATACGACTTGCCTTAGATACGGAGAAGGACATACAGGACCTGTATGACCTATAAAAGGACCTTCCATCCCGGAAAAAGTACTGTTCCCAAGGAAACAACTATACGTGGATGGAGCCTCGAGCGAAGGCCAGTAATAAAATAAAAAATTACATAATTTTTTAGAATTTATCTACTCAGTAGCAAGAACTAAGATCTTTCGTAGTTATTCCGCTCTGCAGCGAGATAAGATAACGCATACAATCAGAGTGGAAGTGAATGAAATACGACATAATATATTTACCTACTTACCTTTATGCAAATAGTAAGAATCCAGTATTTTGTGACTCATTCACACAATATTAGGCGTCTACCAAAAATCAAGAATTTCGGATTGAGCCACTTCAATTCTAAAGGAGCGAATAAGTTGCATTGCACAGGTAGGTTCATACGTACTGGTAAATAGCTCTATAACTGTAGTTTCAACTATGGTGTAACAAAAAATATACTTACATGAGCGAACAACCCATGCTTCTGAACAATTTTTACCGGCCCTAAATCGAAAAATATCGATCTTCATTGAAAATACGCAACCGACTTTCTCTGGCAGGTAATTTTATTTCTACGGGAAGACGTTTTTATTTTTTCCCAATCTATCCAAAGAGAAAGGTTAGTGTAGGAGGTCATCCTTATAAAGTTTATGAAATTATTCACAGTAATAAAAGCAGCATTTATAAAATAAACTAACACAATATTGTCCTACCTAAGACTTATTTTTTTTGCTAGGTACTATTTTTTTTTGCTACGGGCTCCAAAGCACTATACAGGGTTTTAGTATAAACACTTTTCTTTCAACCCTCGAACCAGCCTATAAAATGAACAACTTTGCCTAAGGGATCCACTATGAAAATCTTATTAACGGTATTTTCATACAAAATTGTTCGTCCTAATTTTTTTTCTATTTCCTAGCATTAATCCCATAGGAAAAGTTGTTCATATTGATGGGCTGATTTGATCGTTTGACTTGTAAGAGTGTTCAAACTAACAACACCCAGTATTGAGGATACAACCAGAAACAGGTGTGGATGAGATGAGACCCTAACGTTAGACAATTACATTGTCTTTGACAATACCTACCCGTGCGAAACCGGGGGAAGTGGCGAGTTCATGATATTTTTTAACAATAGTGTGATCGTGAATCGGTGTGGGAGCTTGAACTGCATGCAAATATTTACGTTTTGATAAACAATTACTGTCTGTACCGATAGCAAAAAAGCAAGATTTGTTTGATTATTATTTTTCACGAAGCCAGATATTTAAGTGTTGCGTACTTGCAACGTTCTACTCACAACCATATGTATATTCTACAGGAACAGATGTCGTACCCGGAAGCACGCGCTCTGGTAAACGCTCATGCAATCTAAGAAAATCTCAAAGTTTTCTATCTGTATCATGTATTTACAGGCGCTCTTATAGTAACACTAGCGCCACCCAGCTATTAAATTCCTTAAATCATAAATTGTATCGAATTTTAAAAATTTAACAAGTACAAAACTACTTAATTACTGATAGTATATTTTGTATATTACAAGGTAATTTACTAGTTAACAGATTATTTTATCAAACGAATATTGATATTGATTGAATATTGTTACTATAGGAGCGCCTTAAGTACATTGATGCAAATAATAAAAAAAGTCACCGTTAGATTCCACTGCTAATTTACTAGACTAGACTTATCAGAATGTGTTTTAGCGTAAAAAGGATAGTACGCATTTATTTAAAAATGAAAATGTAATATGATCAAATGCAATCATTGAAAATGCTAACGCCAGTTGTAATATGAAATCCATTAAATATAGTGTCTAGTTGGAGCGCAATTCTAATTTGTATGGTGGTCATGTGAAAGATTATACCACCAGTCCCTCGTTTGATTCTTTATAGCTACCGTCAAAGCTAAACTCAATATTTTTTTCAAGTTTAAGAAGCAACAGTACTTAGTTCACTTGTACACGACTTCCTGAACACATGAAGACACTATATATATCAACGGGTCACTCACGTGCTATTTGTCGGGATTGCCGACTATAGTTTCGGACTCGTCAGGAGCCCATTTTCAAGACGAGTGCGGGACGCGCGGCGGAGGATCCCGAAATATCGCTCGCGTCGCACTAATATAACATGAAGACACCTGAAGTACACGAAGTCGTGTTTAAATATATAATTATATAGCAATTGCTTTTGTCTTCAACCAAACATTAAAAAATATTTGGTTTAAAATATTGAAAACAAAGTTATATTTTGTAATTTTGATCCTGTTTTTGCGATCGGTACCAATCACTGTTATCAGACCTAGTTTTTTGACTGCTGAACATCTCAGTAATACGCGAGCGGTGCTGTGGAGATGAGAGTTAATTAGTTTAATATTATTTTAATTAATAAGAGTTAAATTAAAATGGATTTAATTAGCTTCAATAAAGTAATCAGTGTCGTGAGGAGTGTGTTGCCAGTAGGAGCTTACGCGTCGTTTACGAGGTTCATAGGTAGGAACTAGGAACTGTTTTGTCATTAACAATATCTCCAAAGTGGCAAAAAATTAGTAACATAACTCTCTTTATCTATATACGTAGATACTAATATTATAAAGAGTATGTAAAGATTTTATTGTTTGTTTTGCATGGGCTCCGACACAACTGGACTGATTTTCAAAATTCTTTTACATAATGTATCAAGTATGTAATGTAAAATGTAATCAATTAAGGCTATAATTTATGCGGACTAAGTCGCGGGAAAATTGGTTGTGTTATGTAAATATGCTATGTACACTTTTCTGAAGTCTAGTCCAAATACTGATGCCGTTGCAAAACTTTGTTGGTATTTATAAATGAGGACTTATTAGTGAAACCTAATTTATACATATACAAAGGGGAAATTCAGCTGAAGCAGGGGCAAAAAGATGGATGCATGATAAATAATAATTTTTTTGCATAATGATAATTTACGAAAATTTCGATTATACCTGCAATACCTACTGTAGGCCTGTTCAAAATTTAAACTTCAAATAATTTGTGAAAATAAGAGGGCGGCAAATGATACCTGTGCCGCAGGGCGAGCTTGGAAATGCTAATTGGATTCATTTCAGGTGGAGTGGACGTACTGAATGAGTTTTTCTATATACGCGGCCTGGTGAAAAGTACTAGAATATCATCATCTTCATCATCAGGTCTTGCTAATCTCCACTAAAGGAGCACGTACTAGAATATAATAAGCGATAATTAAATTGCTACACCAAAATATTGCTCATGAATGTTAGTTGTCCAGTGCTGCTACCATTTGAAATAAATCGTTAGACAGAAACCGGAGAAATCATTTAAAATTTTAATCTCCGAGGCCCTTAATTTAGGCTTCGAACTATTTTATGGACTACTATTTACAGCTTAAAATGTGAACGTAAAGTTTTACTTAGCGTTGTCTTGGCACCGAAAAATCCATACATACAAACATACTATCACGTCTTTATCCCTTGCGGGGTAGACAGAGCCCAAGGTCATAAAACCTACAGGCCACGTTTAGCATCGTAGTAAGCGTAAAGGTGGAAAGCGGAATCAAAATAGTGTTGGGTTGCTAGCCGCATCGCCTGTCAATGTGATTCCTTAGATTTCCGCCCAATCCCTTGACCGGCTTTTACGGTCTGCGCGGGAGGAAAAGCAGCTGGTATATTCTTTATCGCAAAATCCATGCTTACAAAAAAATATATATATATATATATAATAAAAATAGACAATAAATATCACGTAGGTACTTGTTTGCATGTAATTAATTGATCATCCGAAAAATATTTAATTAAAGATAACCACAATGGTTTCTCTTCAACTTCTTTCCGTAATGCAGCGAATTAAGCCTTCCCCAAACTACTACGAAATTGCGGCGAGTAAGAGGGCAGTGCGGTTCCTGGCAGAGTAGAATAGGACCACTCCAAGTCTTCCCGTGGATATCGTAGAAGGAGACTCAGGAAACACAAGCTAAACAAAGATACCTCTCCAACCCGTCTGGCCAGCGTGGAGAGCTGGCTGCTCTGGCTAATATATGTCTCTAGTAGGTACAGAGAGGATCATGCTCCTAAAGTGGAGACTAAATTAAGACCTGATAATGATGATGAGTTCATATACATACATGCGCGAATGTACTTATGTAAAAATGAATTCTCTTCAACCATCGCTCGCTTGCTTTACAATTTAGTATGCAATGTCGGTCTCCGTACCGTCGTACCCACAGAACAACAAATGGGTTTGTTGTTCTGTGGTCGTACCTACCGCTTACATGCCAGCCCGCGACACGGGTGGTCCTGTGTTCGATCTCCGGTCAGGACATTATAGAAAATGATATATTTTTCAGATTGGCCTTGGCCTTGGATGTTTATCTAATAGAAACTTATATAAGTAGATAAGTTCTATAATATCAAATATAGTATCGCTGAGTTAGTATCCTACGACACAAGTTCACAACTTACTATGGGTCTAGCTATAGTATAATATATATAGTTAAATTTGTTTGATCTGTCTCTAAATATATTTTTATAATTTTCTTTGTGATGTATGATATTATCTCCTGATAGTATCGCGCCTGTATGGGGTAGCCTTAATAAAGTTTTATCGGTCGGGGCAGTCAACCGTTGCATGCCAACAGTAGTGTTATTCCAGTCATACACTCTGCTTGTAAAATATTCAATATACCGAGTATCGAATACTGTTGAAAAGAGTTTCTTTCGGCGTGTGTTCTCTGCAATGGTCAGTTCCGAAATGCTAGTAGTCTGAAACATTTGAACAATAATTAGTAAATGCAGAATACTTAATTAGATAATTTTAAATGTGACGTGCCTGCAAGGGCTAATTCTGAATAAACGGTTTGAATTTTAAATCGCAGATTTAGTATCCTATGACACAAGTTAACTACTTACTTACACTAGCCCTAGTGCCCTATTGTATGTTGCTGTAAGCTATCCCCAGCTCAAATTATTTGATCTATCCATAAATATATTTTTATAAGATTTTAGGGATTTATTTTATACTATATTATATACTGGTAATGTCGCGTCTGTATGGGGTAGCCTTAATGAAGTTTTACCGGTCGGGGCAGTCAACCGTTGCATGCCAACAGTAGTGTTATTGCAGTACCACCTGCTTGTAGTGTATATGAGTTTGTTTAGTTATTGTGAGTAATGGAGACTACTGACATCGATTTAAAAGGAATTTCAGGGTGTACTCCTTCTGAGTATGTATCTTGTTCGATGTTTTGTACTGAAGCCTTGATATTATATGTCGGAATTCATCGTCGTAGTTTGGTTAAGATACTGTATTAGATGTGCTCATGCTCATGTCTCGCTAGATGACGAAGAATCGACCCTATCGTCGGGGTGAACTTCATTGATTGCTACGCAATGCTGCTGTTTTTTCGCTATAAAGCAAAGATTCCACCTTCTTGCTTGACAAGGACTCCACTGCCTTCTTGCAGTGACCTCCAAATATATAAATATAGCTGTGTCCAGTCGGACGAAGACCACGCTGACTCCTTGCAGCGAGCTCCAAAAATATAGATATTGCTGTGTCCAGTTGGACGAAGATTCCACTGCCTTTTTGCAGTAAACTCCAAATATATAGATATAAGCTGTGTCCAGTTGGACGAAGACTCCACTGCCTTCTTGCAGCGAGCTCCAAATATAAAAATAAAGCTGTGTCCAGTTGGACGTAGACCCCGCTGCGTCCTTGCAGCGAGCTCCAAGTAATAAATATGTACGCTGTGTCCAGTAGGACGAAGACTCCACTGCTCTCTTGCAGCGAGCTCCAAGTAATAAATATATACGCTGTGTCCAGTAGGACGAAGACTCCACTGCGTCCTTGCAGCGAGCTCCAAGTAATAAATATATACGCTGTGTCCAGTAGGACGAAGACTCCACTGCGTCCTTGCAGCGATCTCCAAGTAATAAATATATACGCTGTGTCCAGTAGGACGAAGACTCCACTGCTCTCTTGCAGCGAGCTCCAAGTAATAAGTTTACTTCTTCTAGCTCAGTTTCGCTCAGATTCGTTCAGTTTTGCTCAGTTTCGCTCAGTTTTGCTCAGATTCGCTCAGTTTAGCTTAATTCAGCTCAGTTGTGCAGTCTAGGCTCTGCGTTACCGAGCATAGTTGCTTCTAGGTGCACCGCGGTGAAGCTGCTCGGTGCAAAGTCTAGCGAGACGTTGAGGATATGCCCCCACTGGTGAGGGAACATCAATGCTTGTTGTCATCATTATCTTCTTTCAATCTTGATTTACGACGTGTTGGAAACTACACGTAATTTAGTTGTAGTCGAATCTGCTTTTATTACTCCGTGGTGAGGAAGAAAGCATTTAGGGCTTTCGCTAGGGCCTGCTGGACGCATGTGATTAAATTTTAGGAAGTCATTCATAAATTGTATGTAGCTTTCTGAATATGATGTATCCTTGATAAGTTTGCTTTCTAAGTGCTTAAATTGAGCTATAGCTTTTCCCTTCGACGAACCGAGAAGTTCTTCGTAATTCCTTTTCATAGGTAAGGCTACTTCGTACCTACCATTTTTCAGGCGTCTAGTGGTGGCCTGATAATGTTCCTCACAGTATTTATCTGCCTCACTAAGCTCGGATGCTGTGCTTGGAATTTCTTCCATTTCCCAATATTTGGCTATTTCCTCCAAATCGTTGATGACCACATTACAGTTGAAAGTCTTAACGGTACCCGACAAGATCCACCCTAGTTTTGTTTGTTGAGCTATCGGGGCGTTTTGAGATCCTTTGACTAATCCACTCATAATAATTTCTGAGTATACGCTAGCGTCTAGTAAAATATCGATGGGTTTTGAAATGTTGTAGTCAGGATCTGCTAGTCTCATGTGTTTGAGATGAGGCCACGATTGCTTTGAAAATGAGACATTTGGCAGGTCCGTTACTAAACGAGGAATGACAGCTGCTTCTGTAGTAAAGTTGTAGTCCTCGTAGATTGATTGGCAGTCTAGTATAACTATGCTTTTGCTATGTTTAGGAGTGGCGCCGACACCTGCTAACGATGCACTAAACCTACGCCTAGGCAATCCTAACCGTTGGGCTGCATTTTCAGAGATCAGATTTAATTGGGAACCTTGATCCAATAGACAACGTAATGTTATGTAATTGCCGTCAATAGCTTTTACATTTAGTAGAACGGTAGCTAATAAGACTTCTTCATCAGCCGCGCAAACATTGTTGGTGGCAAAGGACCTGTTGTTGTCGACACGATTTGACGAAGTCGAGGCGATAGCCGTAGGTTGCTCCTTCGCGAACGAAGAACTTTGCACCGGTGACCCAGAAAAACAATCATGCACGGTTGTGTGATGCGCGTTGTTGCAATTATTGCAATTATGATTTACATTTTTTAATAGACACGCATTTATTACTATTATGTTTAAATAGGCAGTTTTTACAGACTTCAAGTTGCGAAATTGTTTTGATTTTGTAACCCGGCGACATATTTAAAAATTTATTACATTTATAGAGTTCGTGTTCTAAATTACATAAGGGACATCTTGTAATTGTTGACGCATGGGCAGCTTGAAATCCTCTGAACGGAGTCCTGTTAGTGTTATAAGGATTCCTAAAATGTGGTTTAGAAAAATTGCTAGCTTGTTTTGAGGAATTAAAAGAATGAGTTTTTTCCCATCTTTGGGTGCTAGGTTCAAGTGCGATGTATTTGCTCTCTAAAAACTGCATTAATTCGTCTAGTGAGGCTAATAGTTGTTGCTCTTGACTTGAATTCCGACGTATTAGAATATCTAATTGATCTTGATAGCTTCAGTTGTAGTTGTTGTACGGCTTCCTGTACATCCAGTAGATCGCTGATTCGCTTAGTGTGTCCGCATCCTTACGATATATGCGCCTTCTCAATTCGACTGGTGAGACCCGCTTGTGGGAGGCCAGTGAACCGATTCGCTATCGCAAAAAGGACATGCGGACAGTATCACAGATCCTGTGCAGGATCTGATCCGGCTCGAAGGACCATTATGTATGGTGTCGGACTTGGTGTTAGGCCCAACACTATACATGAAGAGATGTTGCTGCTTGCTGGGTTGAAGGTGGTGGTGTGGAGATACAAGATCACGTCACGGAGATAGTAGTTTATTGCTCTTGCTGGTTACATGGTGATGGCTTGGTGTGACGGATCCTTTCTCGATGGCAGTATCCACGATAGTCTCTCAGAGAGCCATCAATAGTATCTCAAAGAACCATCAATAGTATCTCGGAGAACCATCAATAGTATCTCAATTAGAATGTGAAATAATCAAGTTATTTATATTATAAAACGAGCTGACACGCGCCCTACATGATGAAAGCCGCGAGTCGCTAAATGTGCGAGGTAAGCTCGTACAGGTACCTTGATAAGACGGCATTTCTTTTTTAAACGGTAAATCTGTAGAGCGCGTGAAAAATCTATAAATAAGGAAGTAGATGCGAAAATATACTCAATGAAACATTGATTGTTTTGATTTTGGACACTTTAACTAATACCTACTCTATTTTTTTATTACTTTCGTACTTATTGACCTGGCGGCTGAATATTGTTGTGTATGTTATCATTTCGTTGAATATTTCAAGAGTCTATCTGATGTTTTTATTAATATAGAGCAAAAAAAATACGTTTGTTGAATGGGAATGCCCCCTCAAATATTTATTTTATTCTGTTATTAGTATTTGTTGTTATGCAACAAAAATACATCATCTGTGAAAATTTCACTGGACAGCTATCACGCTTTATGAGATAGAGCCTGGTTACGGACGGACAGACAGACAAACATCGAGGTCTCAGTAATAAGGTTCCGTTATTAGTAAGGTTTTTTCAATTCTAAATGCCTCAATGGATGTAAATGCTACAGATATTATAATATCCTTTCCCTCTTTCGAGGGACAGTCTATACTCAGGTCAGTCGTGTTTTTACTTTCATAGTCATAATCATTTATTTGCCAACTAAGTGTATACAAATATGGTCTTATATCTAGTATACAACTTACCTTCTACAGGTATTGCAAATAGGCGGCGCCTGATATACTTAATTTATCCCAATCCCAACTAATATTATAAATGCGAAAGTGAGTTTGTTTGTTTGTTACGCTTTCACGCCGTATGTACTGAACCGATCGTCATGAAATTTTGCATACACATAGGTTAGGGTACCGAGAACCACATAGGCTTATATTATTTTATATATTACTATATATAATAATATATAAAATAATATAAGCCTATGTGCTTCTAAATCAATATTAATATAAATAGTAAATCTATATATTACACATAGGCTTATATATATTACTTTTCTTTGAATTAACTCGTTTTGTCTGCTTCCAGACAGCAGAACCGGCGATGGCGCGGGCGACACTGGCACCTTGGACATGGGCAGCCGGTCCTCTCTCCACACCGGGCTGCACATGTCGGAGGATGAGCATTGGGAGATGAACTATCATGAGGCTGCTATTTATTTAGAGGTACAACTTTTTCATAAATAAATATTATATGGACAAATCACACAGATTGAGCTAGCCCCAAAATAAGTTCTTAAGTAAGACTTCAAGACTTGTGTTATGGGATACTAGTCGGCGTGTGGACCGCTGCGCCACGGTTTCACACTTTTACATCAAATGCTGGCTTGGAAGCGAAATCATATACTTACTTATAGCGAGAGATGAGTAGTATCAAGAATCTGTGATATAAAAAATGCAAGCCCTTGTTAATGTAAGAACTTGTAATAAAGTTCATTCTAAATTCGATCTTTCTTCAATATTTTTACCTATGTCATTGAGACATCCCTATTGCAATCCAATATTGGGTCATTTAACGCAAGCTAAAGTTTTTGCTAATTTTGATGTTATTTTTCGCGGCTGAGATGATAATGATGATGATTATATTTACAAAAATATATTTCAAGCAAGGCATCTTAAAGCAAGCTTTTTATCTCATAGGACGGCAAATGAGCAAGCGGGTCTCTTGATGGTAAGTGATGACCGTTGCTCATGGACAACTGCAACACCAGGGGTGAGACAAGAGTGTTGTTAGCCTTTTATTTTTCCTCCCAGAGGAGAGAGAGGATGGGCCTCCGGTTCTCACACTCACCGAACGAAGCATAGCAGCGGTAAAGCTACTATACTCAAACGTCGATTATCTGTGATGTGGTACTATCCCGGTCAGGCCCTCCCATCTTGCTACTAGCAAAAGTAAATTTCGCCGATAATGTGGGTCTACCGCAACTAACTGATACCCAGTTTTCCCATTTTCCAGGAAGGCTTAAACAATGAAAAGTTCGACTCGCACCCGTCCAGCCCGGAGGAGCTGCCCGCCTACCTCAGGGTGCACAACCCCTGGTACCACGGGCTGGACCTGCTAGCGTCCCTCGTGCTCATTCTACTGGCATTCACCGAAGTACCCGCTGTGCCTGCTTTTGAGGTAACGTCACACCATCCAGATATAAGTACTACGTACTAGGAGCTACGTTAAATATACCTAGGCATTTTTTGATTGAAACTAACGTGAGATGTTAACATTATTAATTTGTAAAATACGGGTCACTCACGTATGAAGTCAGCTACAGACCGACATGTTTTAACCTCATCCGGAAGTCTTCCTCAGTCCTCGTGCGCGCGTCTCGGTTCACATTCGCCTTGAGGAAGACCTCCGGATAAGGTTAAAACATGTCGGCCTGTAGCTGACTTCATACGTGAGTTACCCGTATTTTACATATTAATAATATAGGCATTGTTCCATTCTTCGAAATTTAAAATTTTATATGCCTAAAGGGCCACTATTTTCATGCATAGCCTGAATGGCCGAATCGAGAAACAATGGCAAAGCCTTTAAAGAGCAGCAACTCTCATGTTTTGCCGTATAGACAATGTCACGCGTTAAGATTAGATACCTCCCCTCCTGTTCGGAAGGTTTTCCCGGTTGGAACTCGGGAGTCTGCTATTATGTCCGCTAAGAAACGCTTCACGTTCTCACTTCAATAATAATAAATCTTTATTTATTTTCACACATAACATACGATTTTAGATTAATGTATAATCTAAAAAAGGATCACACTGATAGTGGGAGCAGAATGGATGACATAAAAAATCCACAGACATTCAATACACTTTGTATTGAATGTCTGTGAAAAAATCTTAAACACTAAGTAAATCCCTTCGAGCAACACGGCCTCCGTAAATCCTCATCAAAATTATAAATCTTAACTATATTCGATCTTTTTCAAATGATTTATTTCAAACTGGCAATGCTCGCGACTTTGCCCGCGTGTTTAAGTAGCCTTTCTCAGTCAAAGTCAAAGTCAATAATTTTATTCATCATAAGATATTTCAATATCATTTAGTGAACGTCAATTTTTTGCATAATTACAATTAGTTTACAAAAATATATTATTGTTGGCGTCAATAATGTGACATTTTGATGTGTGAAAATGACAGACAGCGAGTTCTTTCGCATTTATAAAACACAGAAACACACTGGACGTCTAAAAATTATGCTTATTAAAATATGTTTCACTTTGAATTTTCTTGTATATTTCCAGCTTCCAGTATGGGCGCACGGCACGATAGAGCTGCTCGCGCTCTCTATCATAGGCGTGGAGCTGCACCTCAAATTGAAGTGGATCGGGTGGAGCACCATCCTCAAACATAAGAGAACTATGATTAAGGTGCGTATGCTGCAACTTTGCTGCAAGCAGATACCATTTTACGTTTAATGGTACCATTTCGACGCAGAACTTAGTAGAAATTCCAGAACAAAAAATACTGTTCATAAAACTGGGCTTTTCAAGGCAAGAGTGATAGTCAATATTTGGGCCGCGCTACACTGGATTGGCATGGGATGGCATCGGAAGCGACGCGTCATTTCAAAACAAGCTATATGTATAGTGACATAAGATGCAAAAGGCGGCTGCACGCTCGCGGGCGCGTCTAGTCCGCACGAGTGCGCGCCAGGCCGCCGGCCGGCGAGCCACTTTCAAGCGGTTATGCATCTTATAATACTAAGTATAAAGGTTGTTTTGAAATGACCGGTCGCTTCCGATGCCATTTCATGCCGATCCAGTGTAGCGCGACCCTTTGACTTTGTATGTACAATCCTAGACGTCATCTTAGCTTCGTATTAGGCGCACTCAAATAATTAATTTAAAAAATACAGTGTCAATCTAGTAGTGCCGATAGAAGTGAATAAGTACTTGAAGAGTTACGCGTGCATTTTCGTGACAGATTTCTCAAGCTGCCTAGAGGCATCTGATCTGACACAGCTTAACGAAAGTCATCAATGATATTGACTGAGACCAACGACTTAATGTGGCTTCCGAAGCACTTTCATCATCATCACCACTTCTCGTTTTAGTCTCCACTGCAGGAGCACGACCCTTTCTGTACTACCAGGGCCAAATATTACTCAGAGCCAGAGTACTCAGAGGATTGGGCCTCTCCAAGCTGGCCAAACGGGTCGGAGATGTCTCTTTGATGTTTATAAGCTTTGTTTACTACGACATCCACGGAAAGACTTGGAGTGGTCCTATTCTACTCTGCCGGGAACCACACGGCTGAAGCACTTTCTTTGTGGCTAATTCTAAAAGCCCAAGCTAAAAAGCTTAGAAAGTCTCTATTAGCCCAAAAGCGTAGAAAAAAGAATAATTGAGTCCAACGCGTAGTCTATCATGCACACACATATAGCTACCAATTTGACGGATGCTGATGGCATTAATTGACAGGACGCATGTGCATATGTCGTGGCCATATCGTAAAATTGATCTTTTCATGAAACGATTGTCATTTTCATGAAATGGTGGCATTTCATGATGTGGCCAACTTTATTTGATCACATCATTGAATCGTCAAATTTTAACGATATTGTCATTCACGTTTGGCCGGATCGTAAAATAGGGTGTCCAGGAAATATAATTAACAAAAATTCAGAATATGTTAAGAACATTTTGTATTTTTTTCACCGTAAATTCTTATATTTTCAATTTCTTCATCATTACACAACATAATGTTCTCTTTTTCACTGCGGTTTTCGCCGGCGGCCGCCATCTGTCCACGTAAAAAAAACAAACAAAGCGTTTGTAGCGCCTCTACCGGTAATTAAAGAAACTGTTTTACGATATGATCAAACAATCTTGACCATTTCATGAAAGAGCCACGCGTTTGGCTGCACATATCGTTAAACGATATATTGTCATTGATCTGCCCAATTTACATCATGATGCGGCCAATAGACAGTAAAACATTTCATGAAATGCGACCATTTCATAAAATTAACAATCACTTCATAAAGTGATCGATTCTACGATATGGCCACGACACATACACAAAGCTGTCACGCACACAAGTATTGCCGGTGTTTTAATCATTGAAATAAGGCATGTGTCTAGAGAGTATATAGTCAAAGGTACAATGTTATTTTCCAGGGTATAACTCTCCTAATAATGCTGCTAGAAGCAGTAGTGGTGCTGTGTCGGCAGTCCTCCCACTTCAGAGTGACGCGGGCGCTCCGCCCCATCTTCCTGGTGGACACCCGACACTTTGGGGGTGTACGGCGCTTCATTAGGCAAATTCTACAGTCCTTGCCGCCTATTATTGATATGTTAGGTAAGGATGAATAGCCTGGTCGTTGCGGGAAGCATCTAAGCCTCAGAACGAGGAATTCCAATGCAGATTGGTGAGCGGCAAGATTTTCTTGCTTTGTGATCTGAGCTAATCATCATCAACAGGTCCTTCTCAATCTCCACTGCAAGAGCACGACCCTTTTTGCTCCACCAAAGTCATATATTAGCCAGAGCAGTCAGAGAATTTGGCCTACACTCTCCACGCTAGCCAGACGGGTTGGAGAAGTCTCTTTGATGTTATTAAGCTTTGTTTAGCTTGTGTTTCATAAGTCGCCTTCTACCACATCCCCGGGAAGACTTGCAGTGGTCCTATTCTACTCTGTGGGAAACCACGCGGCTACTGACCTAAATAATTGGTTGAACTTGGTCATTGAAGTGGCAGTGGGCGACGCAGATTCTGTAAAAAAAACCATACAAAAGTGTTTAGCCCGCCGGCCAATTCTTAAGAAAATGTTGATATTTTAAAGTTGTTCATACTGACGGGCTGAGTTGCCCCTTTAAGAATCGGACAGGGTTTTATTAACATAATATATTAATTAAGGAACTTAACAAAAACATATTAATTTCATTGCGGTTTTTGTTAAAATAATGATGCACTACATATTATAAAACAAAGTCCTCCGCCGCGTCTGTCTGTCTGTTCGCAATAAACTCAAGAACTAATGCACGGATTTTCATGCGGTTTTCACCAATAGATAAAGTAAGGTGTATAGGTACAATTTGTGGTTCCCGGCAGAGTAGAATAGGACCACTCCAAGTCTTTCCGTGGATGTCGTAAAAGGCGACTTAGGAAACACAAGCTAAACAAAGCTTATTAACATCAAAGAGACCTCTCCAACCCGTCTGGCCAGCGTGGAGACTGTAGGCCAAATCCTCTGACAACTCAGGCTGGTATATGGCTCTGGTAGTGACGAGAGGGTCGTGCTCCTGCAGTGGAGACTGGAAAGACCTATGATGATGATCATCATCATCCCCATACAGCCAGATGCAGTAGCGGTTTCGACACGAGTCGACATTTATTGTGTCGTAACGTAAATTATTTGTCACATTGTTCCGTAACATTACGTTGTCGTGTCGACCTGTGTTTCGACGCCGTTTCGACAAGTGGGGAATAACAGAAACAGTAACTTTCGGTCGCACTGCGTCCGTCGCCGTACTGACTCGTTGTGACTTGTTTGTGCTCGCTTTCTACCGCACGTCAATGAGAATTCGTTTGCTCGTTTATACTTGAAGTTTTGTATAAGTTTTGACGGATTGTGTCAATATATCTTCGCCGCTGTTACCAAAAATGTGAGTATATAATTTTCTATGATATTTGCCGCTTAAGTGATCGAATATTCTGTGCAAAATGAAATTCATCGTATAATTTGATGTCACATTAACAAATAAACCGATGCGCCCTTAAGATTTTAATAAATAGTCCAATTTTTTTTCTGATATAATTGTTGTTTTCAACATAATTACAAAAAAAAACGAAAATTCGAATTATTTAGAAGATTGTATTAGTACAATTATATAATATAAGTATATTTTAGAAAAGTGTAATATATTGGGCTATTATGTTAAATTAATTAATACTTTTATTATAATGAAACAACACAATGTTTCGTAACAGTGTTTACAAGTGTCAGCATTTATTGAATACGTTGCAGTGCGACTGTTTTTACTAATGGAGGTTTATTATTTTTGTGTTTGCAGTGGTTCTCAACATGCCATACAGATTGGTTTTGACCAAAAATGAAGTATCTGCGGTGCCAGAAGGATGAAGTTTACTTGAAATTATTAAATATTGTTTTTTATTTTTTTCTAATTGGAACTTGCTGCAAAGTGCAAAATTATTGAACTTTGATTACTTTATTGACATGTGGAAATACTGAGAAATAAAAAGAGCAAGTATTGTAATTTACTTATTTATTAAACACAAATGTAGGTTGCTACACATTAGCATATAACATGAAACCTTGGTATTTACTTATAATGTTGACAAAATTGGGATGAAGATTATATCATCATGGTGCATTAACGACAATAGTTTGCATTTTATACATTGTAACGTGTATGTTTTTGATTCTCCTGTTTCTTAATTAAGTGCTGTTGCATAAACATTTATATGTGAAGATTTGAATGGTTTATCAAAAAAATTAAACTTTTTTTTAATAGTTCAACCTTTCATTTTTATTTCCCCTTGAATCTGAGTTGCATATTTCATTTCAACAATGTTATTGTCTGTACTTAAAAACCATTTATTTTTGTCTTCCTTACTGGAAAGTAAACATTTTTCATTCAGTATTAAAGTAGTAAATACTTTTTCACCTATTGCCAACTCTTTTTCGTATTTAACTACAGGATATGCTTGTGAATCTCTACAATTACTCTTCAACTTCGACAATTCTTGTAATCTATTTGCCACTTGACTTAATGGTAGGTCACCTTTTCGTAATAGATTTTTTATTTTGAAGAGCATACTTTCGAACGGATAAAAAGTGTTGGTAAACCTCAAATGACAAATAGTCCTTTAAAATAACAGGACCGAAATAAAGCACAAAATTTTTGAATTATATACTTTTCTGTAAAATGTCGACGATAGACGAAAACGCTTCGGTTGCTTATGACTCATTTTCAAAAACAAACTTTCCTTTAACAACAACAAGTTTTCACCTGACTATTTGAGAACCACTGTTTGGTAGAATTCAACGCTTTATGTCGTAACCGTTACTATACTTGCGTTATTAATAAAAAACACTGTAAATTAATTTCGACAATGTGTCGACAATGTGTCGACAAGTAAATTTTCATTTTTACTCATAAATTCAAAATGAACACAATGTGTTGAGAATTAAAATAGAGAAAAATATGTCGGAACTTGTCGACACAAACACGACAAATAGTTCCTGTAACATTTTTAAGTGCAACGTTATGACACCGTTACTACACGATGCTACCAAAATCCACACAGTAATTAAGTTTAGTAATAGTTACGATACTGTTACGACGCGTTGCAAATCTGCGACTTTTTATTAATTTTGCGACCGAAAATGGTTATATGGGTCATCATTTCGTGTAGGTGACACGGTCAGTCGACCATGCACACCCTGGTGTCAGAGTTCTTCGGAACCACCTCTCGGCCTCTGACGTGGATCCTTTAACGACTACCAGATGGCAGCCGGGACCACCGGCTTAACGTGCCTTCCGAAGCACGGAATCATCTTTGTTATCAGCTGTGATGGATGCCTGCAATGTCCTAACCAAACTGGAAACAACTTAACAAAGTATGCGTCCCGTGGGAATCGAACCCACGACCCCCGGGTCAACAAGGCGAACGCCTTAAGCACTGGACCACGGAGACAGTTGATGATGATGATGATGATGTACAATACATGCCCGGGCACAGCCGCGGACGGCTGCTAGTTTTAAATAAAATCTTTTTCTGTTCCAGGTTTATTAATGTTCTTCGTGGCCACGTATTCCCTGCTGGGTTACTACCTGTTCTCCGAGCACATAGACAACGGCCACTTTCAGACCATCAGCGACTCTTTCGTCAGCATGTTCGTCTTGCTCACCACTGCAAAGTAAGTAATTAAGTTAAATAAAATTACTTTAAATGCGATTTGCATTTATTACATTATTTATACATAAACGTTTCGAACACTGGTGATGCAAGAAGATGAATTGTGAACAAAATGTTTGCGAATCTAAAATTGCTGGGGGTAACGTGGCGCCTTCGTTACACTGACTGAACGATAAAAGAAAGCACTGACCTTTTTTGTTATCCTTGCGAAGACAGGCACGCCGTATATGATGCGGGCTGATTTTTATTCGTAGATTCGTAGTAATCACGTACACTCAATTATTTTAGCGAGTAATGGCCGGTATACACTTTGATTAGTGCAAGTGCGAAGTTCGTATAATTTACTACTAAACGTTCAGTAGGACCGGTCCCGGTAGTACCGGTCATAAGATATCTTGGGTACGCGCGAGTGGGATCCCAGCGAATTTTGGGTGTGTGTGCGAGCAGCGTGCACACTCGAGCCAGCGGAAAGACAGACTGCCGCGCGGGCGCGTTGTCGCAAAGAGGCAGGTACTTATCAAATACCGACAGCAAACAAAAGCGCGCGTCCAAGCACTATACAGTGTTACATTTCATGTTTGCAGGTAGGACTAAGTTAACGTTAGTCTAATATTTTATAAGAATTAAGAACTATGCAGAAGTTTTTGGTGTGAAGTCAAGGGGTGCCGTTGGGATTTGCCTTAGACGATTTACCAAATTGATTTTAGTGGACTTTATAATATGAAATTGGTGTAGTTTGGTGTTATAAATGCTCGTCCTCAGGATCAATTTTGTGGAATAGTTAAAGTAAACTGTTATAATATGGACTCATACCTATTATATTCTTTATCCGTTAATGACTTTTAGTTGATCTACTTACTCCGAATAAGTAGTCCCATCCCAATGTAACGTGAATATCCCTGATCACACTTTAATTTTCCTGTTGCCTTAAATTTTCAGCTTCCCAGATGTGATGATGCCTTCCTACGCCAAGTCGAAGTGGTATGCCTTGTTCTTCATCCTGTACATCATCACGGTCCTCTACGTCTTGATGAATTTGGTAAGCAACTTCAATCTAATCAATAAAATATTTATTTTTCAACCGACTAATTATTAGCCTGTTTATTTTTATTTTACAGACATTTATTGCTCAGTATGATAATTTTTATAACGTCTTTCCAATGAAATTTTTTATTCCTTTTTTTAATGCCTAATAATTTGCCTAATAAATCCGGAAATTATATTTCCAGATGTTGGCCGTCGTGTACGAAACCTTCACCCGCATAGAGCGTGAAAAATGTAGAGCATTATTACTACACAGAAGGAGAGCGGCAAGACATGCCTTCAGACTGCTAGTGTCGCGTCGTGCGCCGCGACAAGTGCGGTTGCGACATTTCGTCGGCCTTATGAGGCATTATGCGCCGCATTACAGTAAGTTACGTCATACTACACAGAAGAAGGGCGGCAAAGCATGCCTTCAGACTGCTAGTGTCGCGTTGCGTAACGACAAGTGCGGTTGCGACACTTCGTCGGCCTTATGAGGCATTATGCGCCGCATTACAGTAAGTTACGTCATCCTAGAGAAGGAGAGCGGCAAAGTATGCCTTCAGAATGCTAGTGTCGCGTCGCGTAACGACAAGTGCGGTTGCGACACTTCGTCGGCCTTATGAAGTATTATGCGGTGCATTACAGTAAGTTACGTTCTGGAAGATATGTCAGCTGCTTTTGCCAACCCTTGGGGGTCGAAAGCTACGTATATATATTTTACAAAATTATAAAGAGTAAAGATTTCATTGTTTTTTGTATTTGCATTGAATAGGCTGCGAAACAAAAGAATCGATTTTCAAAAATCTTTCACCTATCGAAAGTTTTCCAAGGTAAAATTACTAGTAAGTTATAAGACTTATTGATATAATAATGTTTATAATGCCAGTTTCGGTAAGCATTATGAAACTATATGATGTGTGTGTACTTAGATAAACAAAGTCATGGCACCAATATCAAATTTAAAGACTTTTTAACAGTATTTTTAAAGAAAATAGTATTGTGAATGCAAAATAAATCCCATATATAAACTATAGTATTTTTAGATTTTTTTTAAAAACTGCATTTTATGCAACTTTTGAAATAATCTTGCAGGTGGTTTAGATGTATACCTCATGTTCAAACAACTCAACCAGTCCGGCAGTGGAGGCCTAGACCGCGCGGAGTTCGCCAACCTGTACGAGGTGTTCGCGCTCCGCTGGTGTCCGCAGCAGGCCAGGGCTCCGTGGTACGCGGCGTCCGGCTTGGAGCCCATAGGCAGGGCTGCGGCCGCGGCCGTCCGGTGGCCTTACTTTGAGTACCTTATCTGTGAGTATAAACAAAGTTAATTAAATTATCCTAGCCGTGTGGTGTTTATCTTAGCCGTGTGGTTCCCGGCAGAGTAGAATAGGACCACACAAGTATTCCCGTGGATGTCGCAGAAGGTGACTTATTATTATTTTTCCTAATTTTTGTTTTCCTAATTATGTTTCCTAATAAGCTAAACAAACATTATAAACATCAAAGAGACCTCTCCAACTCGTCTGGCCAGTGTAAAGAGTGTAGGCTAAATCGTCTAACTACTCTGGCTAATATACAGGATGTTTTTAAATTCATTGGCATCCTTTTAAATATAGACTATACCCATGATTGAAAGAAATTTCAAACTACTTTTGGGTAAATTAAAATTTCACATTTTTCTATTTTGAGATAAACTCAATAACTACCTCAAACGCTTTGAAAGAGGCTATTACTTTAGATAAAAACTAAAAATTAAAACAGGGCTGAATTTTCAAAATCACCGAAAAAATAATTTATTTTAAGAGTATTAAATCAATCGGAAATTTACGCAAAACAAGTGACTTTAGACCGACACACAACCAGCGATTGAATGTTGATGCAAGAAATGTTTTACGAGTAATTTTTTTTGCGTATGCTAACGAATTCAATTCCACCTTGTATATAATTAAATAATGTCATTTATTTCAGGCAATAGACCTTACAACTAACATATATAATAAATATTTTATTTTATTTCACACTATATTTGGCTCTGGTAGTACACAGAGGGTCGTGCGCCTGCAGTGGAGACTAACAAAGACCTGATGATGATGTAGTAGTGGTGTTGTACAAATGTCAACAGAAACGTTACTTCCGAAGCACAGATAAGCCCGAGATATTTTTATGCCATATATGGTCACCCATCCAAGTGGGGACTGCGCCCAACGTTGCTTAACATACATACGTATGCACTTCCAGTGCTTACGCCCACTGGGCAATCGAGCTCCTCCTTATCTGAGTTAAGTAGTTATTATCTATCGGTTCCATGCCCTGTGGTGCCCAGCAGATTGAATAGGACCACTCCAAAACTTTAAAGTTTTGGACTTCCAAAACTTTCCAAATTTGGGAAGTTTTGGAGTGGTCTTCTACAGAAGGCGATTTAGGAAACACAAGCTAAATAAAGCTTATAAACATCAAAGAGACCTCTCCAACCCGACTAGATAGCGTGGAGAGTGTAGGCTCAATCTCTACATCATCATCATCATCAGATCTTTCCAGTCTCCACTGCAGGAGCACGACCCTCTCTGTACTACCAGAGCCATATACTAGCCTGAGTAGTCAGAGGATTTGGCCTACACTCTCCACGCTGGCCAGACGGGTTGGAGAGGCCTATTTGATGTTAATAAGCTTTGTTTAGCTTGTGTTTCCTTAGTCGCCTTTTACGACATCCACGGGATGACTTGGAGTGGTCCTATTCTACTCTGCCGGGAACCACACGGCAATCTCTACATACATACATAAATACACATTATCACATCTTTTCCGTTGCCAGTCTGTGAAACCTTAAGGCCACGTTTAGCATGTTGGTGGGCTTGTAGGTGAGAACGGAATCAAAGTAGTGATGGGTTGCCAGCCATCACTATTTTGATTCCGAGCCAGGTGATACCTGACGGCCATTCCCTCGATCGGCTTTTACGATTTGCGCGCGAAGAAAAGCAACTGGTACATTCTACATTGTTTGTTTTCTCCCAGATCAGCGCCTGGCTAAATATGGCTCTGGTAGTACAGAGAGAGTTATGCTTCTGCAGTGGACCCTCTTCAAAAAGACCTGTTGTTGATGATGATGATGGTTCCAGATGCCCTCATCATCGGCAATGGCCTGGCGATGGTGCTGCGGGTGTGCGAGGCAGCTGGTGATCTGCAGGCCAGCGCCAGGCTGCTATGCGCCTCCTGGGATACTTGGCTGTTCCTCACACGTAAGTTTTCTTTATTACTAGACTACACTAGTAGTCCGCCCCGGCTTCGCCCGTGGTACATACAACTAACTCAATAATAACTACTAAAAGTAATTAATTTTAATCGTTTATTCACATTTAACAAAACGCGAGGTTATTAGTATATAATTTTATAATTATAAAAATTATTATTAATTCTCAATTTATCTTTACCGTAACATATTTAACCGAGGCATATACAATACATAATATTTGAAAAAATATACAAAATTTATTAACAATCTGTTTAAAATTTTGCATGATTATTAGTTATAATGTTTTCGCGATTGTTACACATTTAAATTAAATTAATTTTAATAGGGTTTTATCGCGTTTATTAAAACGTTATTTATACCAAACTAACGTTTCGCAAACACTTAACAATGTTCGTGTTCGCAGGTTGAACCGTGTTTGTCTTAATATTTTATAAGAACTATGTATGTAACACTATCGCCTAAAATATTTATTGATCTTAGTTAGCAGTTACCCATCCAGTCACCAATAGCAGAATACTGCAGGACCTTCCGATACCGTGAACCACCCGTGAACCAATACTGCGTTCTACATTATGTTAGTTAGTTCTTTTAAAATATTAAAGGTCATAAGTTGACGTTAAAGAAATATTTTAAAAGAACTAATTATGCAAAACTACAGCCTAAAATATTTATTGTTAACGTTCCGAAACGTTATCAAACGGGGAAGGGGGGATTCCCTTCCTCTATGGGGAGGGAAAAATAAAAGCCGGTAACTTTCTTGTAACACCCCTGGTGTTGCAGTTGTCCATGGGCAGCGATGATCACTTACCATCAGGTGACCTGCTTGCTCGTTTATCGTCCTATTACATAAAAAGAAACTATTATCCACAGTGTTCCTTCTGGAGGCAGCTCTTCGCATTATGGCCCTGGGACTGGCAGCATACCTGGAGAGCGGCTGGAATGTGTTCGACCTGAGTGTAACGTTGCTGGCTCTAATGGGGGCTGTGCTGTTAAGCATCGCCCCGAAACTCTTCATCGTGGTCATATTCAGGCCATTGAGGTGAGTTTACGTAATTTGCATACATATTATCACGTCTGTTTCCCTTACGGGGTAGACAGGTCCAAGGACATAAGCACCAAAGGCCTCGTTTAGCGTGTAGATGGGCGGGGCGACTAGGTGAAAATCATAATCTTAATAGTTGTTTTCATAGTGGGTATGTATGTACCTAAGTGTTTAACTCAATGAAGCATCTATCTGAGTTGTACTACTTGTTTGTCCTTTCTTTGTTTATGGTTTTTATTATTTTCTTAAGTTCATGATAATTTTCATCGTATTATTTACATATTATGTACCTACAACGTTTTCATTGCACACCTTTTATTACCCTGCTCCGAGTGAGGGAGAGGCTGGTGTACTGAGATACAAGCTCTGCTTAGTTCAGACACCAGTCTCTCACAATCTTTAAATCATGTGACAAATAGTTGTGCCATGTTAAAGTTAAGTTTAGTGTTAAGATTGTGGAGAACAAATAAAGAATTTTTACTGTTAGCCAAAGGGTTGTTAGTTAAAGGGTTGCTAGCCGCATTGTCTATTGAAATTATTGCTAACTAGCAGCCCTACCCGGGCATGCATTATACTTACCTAAAAACGTTCCTCGTGAACCACTCTGTTATATAATATGTAGTGATAGTGAAGGTTTCGCCCATTCATTACGTTATTTTTTCCTAGCTTGAGAAAGAAAAAACGTACAATCTTACCAGTTGTTTCTAGTAGAGTACCTATAGGTTTATTAGCCGACTCTTAGTTAAGAGTCGGCTAATAAACCTTACTCAAACTGGTTTGACTAAAGTTGATGTCTACACGTAAATTTCAATTTTGCGTTAGAACGCCGCATTAGCACTCGAACTTTACCTAGCGTATACACATTTTCTCTTACCAGATTAATGCGCCTCTACAAGCTGAAGAAGCGTTACCGCGACGTGTTCGGCACCCTCGTGCTGCTCTCCCCGCTGATGTCCTCTGCTGGTTGCGTCATGCTGGTCATGTACTTCTTCTTCGCCGTCATCGGCATGGAGCTGTTCTCGGGCTACGACCTTAAGAACTGCTGCGTGTAAGTATATTGTTTAACTTTGATGGTGTGACTGTCGATGTTTTGTTTTTCGAATGTGTAAGTGGCCAACACCGGTGTCAGATTTTTCAAGCTGCCTAAAGGCATCTGACATAGCTTAACGACTGCCATCAACGATGACAGCCGGGACCAACGGCTTAACGTGCCTTCCGAAGCACGGAGGAGCTCGAGATATTTCATGCCACTTGCGGTCACCCATCCAAGTAGGGACTGCGCCAGGGTTGCTTAACATACGTAAGCGCTCATAGAGCTCACACCCACTGGACCATCGGGCTGTAGATGAAAGAAAATGTAAATTCGACGCAAAGTGAAGGCATTAGAACACCCCAGGTTTGACTGATGAATCTTGCCAACATTTCTAGGACAATCTATGAGATAGAATATCGTACATGTGCAAGTCGTTTTTCTAAACAAATCCATTAAAGTCACCGGCCGGTATGACAGCCATGGCGTGGCGCACGTGAACCTTGCTACCAAAGCCGCACTTCAAATTTTCGCTAAGATCTCCTACTTTCGAAACATCGATTTCATAAGAGCCCAGTGTCATAAAAATATTCTACCTAAGTTCTCTATGCCATAACCGGGGCCAATGTCGGCCAGTCCATTCGAAATAAATCTTAAAAAACGAAAACGGAGATCAATTAATATTTCCTTCTCTGGAGTCTTAAAAAACGAAAACGGAGATCAATTAATATTTTCTTCTCTGGAGTCTTAAAAAACGAAAACGGAGATCAATTAATATTTTCTTCTCTGGAGTCTTAAAAAACGAAAACGGAGATCAATTAATATTTTCTTCTCTGGAGTCTTAAAAAACGAAAACGGAGATCAATTAATATTTTCTTCTCTGGAGCCCTAGATAGGGTTATCTAGAGGCCCTACATAAACAAGAAGACCCTTGAAACAATTTTATGGACTACTGTAAACAATTTAAAGTGTGAACGTGAAACTACTTACGTATAATACTTAAGAGTTATAAAAGCCTCATATTTTCACGTTTTGAACATTTTTTGAAGTGTCACATCAGGGCTTCGCAGAAAACAATTTTATATGAGTAATATCTTCGTTTTCTTTCAAATGAGGGAAGCACTCGACCCAGAATAATTTAGCCTAATTACAAACGAAGTGATTAATCTTTTCTAACGATAAATCAAATGTCAATTACAAATTCTTTTGTTTCTTTTTATTTTCTTTTTTGTGGCGATCAAATTTCATTCTGAAGCTTATTTTAGCCAGTGTTCAGTTCCAAATTCTTGATTCCAGTAACACAACTGTGGAAGACTTTTACAAGTATTCCCTGAACAGTTCAACTGCCCTGGGCTACTACTACCTGAACAACTTCGAGAACATCATCACCAGCGGCGTCACGTTGTTCGAGTTGACCGTCGTAAACAACTGGTTTATATTGATGAATGCATACGCAACAGTCGCCGGCCAGTTCAGCAGGATTTATTTTATGGTACGATTTCAAATAACCGGAAAAGAAGAAAAAATATTTATTCAATGATTTACAAATGGAACAATAAAAGTGGTGAACAAATTATTAATAATTATATTTTAAACCACTGAAAGTGTGTTCCACTCAGCATACATTGCTGACTGTCATCTAGCAACACTGGTCTTCCGTGAATACACAATAAAATTATATATTGTATTATTTTTGAGAAGAGTGTTGTTGGAAATCATATTCAGCTCAAAATGTAAGTACAGTTCTTACTACTAGGTGTGGTAGGAAATTATTCGAGTTGATCATCACAAACAATTATAATATTTTTTAGTATCACAAGTCCCGTTCGGTCGACAGTTTTTATGATATGGGACGGCAAACGAGCATGCATCACATGTGCATCACTTAATGAGTCAGAGTGAGAGTCTCAGTGATCACCGCTGCCCATGGCCGCTGCGTTGACAGTTCGGCAGATATTGCAAATATAGAGGTAGATGAAAATGATAAAAACTTTTACGTTTGTAGGTGTTCTACTTGTTCACAATGGTGGTGCTGACGATCGTGGTAGCCAGCGTGCTAGAAGCATTCCGTTTTAGGATACAGTACAAGCGGAGTACTACTAAAAGAGATGGTACGTTTCTTAATATTCCGTATGTTATTATATCCTTATCCGTTATTCTATCCATATTTTATAGCGACTTAATTAACTTTTTGAAAATTTTCTATTACAGAGGAAAAGTTGCTTCACGAGGAAGTTCACACGAGCTGGGAGGAAGCTCAGAGGTTGGGTGCCAGCGGGGACCTGGCCGATGAGCTGAGGCCGTATCTACCGCCCGGGGTAAGTTTCTTTGAATATCCCGCCCAATAGCCCTTGCTTGAATATATTGCACGTGACCTAAATTAGCTCCTTGAGGAACTCCTATAATACAAATTGCTAAAAATAATTAATGATGTTTATTTATTTAGTTACTGAGCAATTATCTAACTCTGAGTTTTGGTGTAGGTACCTTTTAAGGATGATTTTAAGGTCGTTATCCCAAAGACGTATCTTTAATGTAATAACAACAGAATTTAAAGTGTCGAAAGCTTTTCACAACTCGTTATTCAGGTAAATTAAACAGCATGTGCATTTACACTTAAAAGGGGTCACTCAGACTGCACTCGACATTTTTTGTTACTTTCCCATTGGTACTACTTAATTGCCGCTGGCTGAACACTTTTGTATGAAAATGTCGAATTTTTGAATTGCCTCCATTAATCTAATAAGAAAATTCGTTCAATTTGATGGGCCGAGTCACCCCTTTAAGAGTATGTTGAGGATCATGTTACACACTGCCTAAGTACTTATACTAAGGTAAAATTGTGTTGTAATATTTTAGGTGGATGTTACATTTATCGGATCTCGGCCGCGGACGAAGGAGGTGTTGCAGCGCAGGATGTACCAGACAGACATACAAAAATGGCTCGCAGACGAGGATGATAATGAAGGTATGATGAAGCAATACTGTTGCGCATTTTTGGCATGCATTATACACTAATCATATATACCCTTGCTTTTCCATACTGGTTTAGGAGAAAAGAAAAACATAGAATATCAGCTGCTTTTCTTGTCGGGCAGAACATAAAAGCCGGTCAAGGGATTGGGTGAAAATCGAAGGAATCACATTCAATAGGCGATACGGCTAGCAATCCATCATAATTTTTGAATTCGCATTCCTTTCGAAATGGATTATTTCTTTTGAATTAGAATGTGATAAATTTTAATAAAAAAATGAAATACCTACTCATATTTGTTTTTTACTTATTTGCAAATATAACTCATAAAAATATTTTTTGTTTAATTTTTATACAAAAATTATGTCAAATTGTCAAAAACATTTCAATTCCTAGTTTATTTCACGAGATTTGGTAACTTTATAGAGAAAAAATATTTGTTAACTCACAACTCCATACATTTTAGTTTGCTTCGGAACAATCGCAAAAAAACTCTCGCCACTCTTGACAGTTGGCTCAACCTTCTTACAGGTGTGCCCCCCTCAACAACTCTGACCTCCAGCGAAGACCCCCTCGCCCCCCCTCTGATCCAGCAGCCGGAGACAGAGTCCAACCACCAACTTCGCACAGGCTACCAGTTGTAGAACTTAATCCTGAGCGCGCTGTACCACCGGCTCGCGTTCATCTGGGATGCTGTAAAGACTTTATGATGGAATCTGTTCAGATGGTTTTTTGGTTAGTTTTTTGAGTGTGGTAAGGATTAAGTGAGATCTTGACAAAGTAGCGTCCTCTATAATTTGTTTTTTTTTTATCTGGCCGGAAAAACTGTAATTCTTTGGGCTTACCTTTTAAAAAACTTGAAATAGTGTACTGAATTAACGTGAGAATTAACTGCCGCGAGAATTAACTCAAGGCCGCAATATTAGAGGTAAGCCAATTATTGAAATTAGTGTGCCATTCGCAAATATATTAAATATGGATATAAAGCAAGCATACTAAACTCGAGTGATAAAATGCTATAATAATATCAATAAATAAATTAAATCTATTCTAAAGCTTTCAAGTTATTAATCTGAAAATGAATTAAGTAATTTATTAATGAACGTACGATTGATATTAAGAATCGCCTTAGATAATTATATAGTAGGGAATTACCACAATTATTTTAAAAGACATACTCTCAGTATTTTTTTACAACCTTGGATTTTTTTATATTTATTTAATTCCTTTAAAAAACAAAATGTAAAAATAACTTGTGTTGTAAAAGCAATTGTACATTTTACAATTTATTTAAATGGTCGATCAATGAGAAATAACATCTGTGATAGTGTAAGTTGACATGATAAATAATTATTTTAATAGCTAAGAAATATTGTAGAACAATTTTTTATTATGTGAGATTACGTGGTTGTATTATTTTACCAAAGCAGGATTTGATGTTGTTTTATAATTTATTTTCGATATTTTAATTATTAATCGTATTTTATTTTCGAACATTTAATTGGAACATAATGTGAGAGAGTACATATTCGTAAAAAGTTGAATTGTGTAAATATTAATTTTTTGTAATTATTTATATTTACGGAACTCCGCGGGAACCTTATTTAAATTGTAGCTTGTGTTTTTTTCGCAACTTTTCACGTAAAAAAGTTCACTGGTACGCTTTTTATAGGAGAAAGATGTTTTTAAATCAGTTGTTGTTTTTGAATTTATTCATTACCAACCAAATATACCTTTTTATAATATTATCGATCTCGATATAATATGAAATTAATGAATAAATAAAAGGTTATTGTCGAGTTCGTGTGCATAAGTACCATCATTCCGGTACATTTTTGACCAACAATTTTATTTTTGTATGATTTTATTTAAACCTGAATTAGTTTTTGACAGCTTTTTAGTTAAGTATAACTTTATTATATTTATTATATTTTATTTTTATTAAAGAAATTTCGCGTATAATTCAATAAAATCAAGTGTTCGAAACGTTAGGTGTATGAAAAATGAATTGAAATGAACGATAAAACCGTATTAAAAATAATTTTATTTAAATATGTAACAATCGCTACAACATTAGATTGATTTGTACCTTAACTATTTCCTAGTGACCACTATTTAGATACCTAAAATAAAGGTATCTTCTAATAAATGTGAATACTTTTGCTTGAATATTGAATAAAAATTATGAAAAGGTGCTGGCATGTTAAATGACGTCACAATACTAATTCGTGCTTAGATAAATAAAATTGTTGAACTAAGACTAAAGTATGGCAGGAGTAATCGTGAATTTATTTTATTTTGCTAGTCGTGTTAGTTGTCCCATTAATAAACTTACATATATACAACGTGTTAAAGACATTCTTATGCGTTTTTAATCGAACCATGGGCATATAAACTCACTTTAGTATTGAAATAAAAAAAGAATATATATTATATCCATACAAACCATGCAACCATCTGGGCAATTTGCATGGAAATAACAAATCTTTAATTTTTACATATTTAGTGATTTATGTAGTTTAGTCTGTGTTTCGATTTATTACGCAAATGTCGCTGATTCTGTATATCTTTTTATTGATGTCAAATTACCCTTATTTCGCATATGCATATGAAAACCGTATTGCATATGTAAATGTGTCAGAAGTATCAAATATTAATTCTCATATAAAATTAGGAAAGTCAAGGAATGCCTTTGATTTATATTCTTTTTTTAATAATTTTGAGAATTAGGTGAGCAAACTTTTAATAGAGATTCTTGTTTTCTTGTATATGAAAAAATAACCTTTGATTTTTAGGAATGGTAAAAAATAAACACTGCCCCATTATGTACTTTTGCGTTCGCTTGGCTTTCTTGTACAATAATAAAAGCGTGATTTAGCCATCATTTTAGATTTTATTCAATGGTATTAAATGCTGTAGATAGTTGAAATGTAAAAAGCGATAAAATAACGTTATTTAATATTGTAGGTATAGTAGGTGTCAGTTTGCTAGACAATAGCAATTATAATCTAGCAATTTAGATTAAAACACTATAGATACAAGTTCTTCTACCAACTTCTTTTGTCGATAATCAGATACAATCATTTTACAAGACATTTCTTAACAAAAATATGAATATCTTCATTTTAAGTGAACCTTTAATACAAGTTATTTATTCTTATGAATGATGATAAAACATTTGACCTTTGTTAAAATTCCAAATATCTTCGTATTTTAGCCCAAGCGCCGAAAAATTCGTAGCTCAGTGAGTACCTATAGGTTACCGACCATCCATCCATCCATCCATCAGGTCTTTTTTAGTCTCCACTGCAGGAGCACGACCCTATACCGACCGCTATAGACAAACTAACTGGCATCTGCTATAGCTACACTTCTAGACAAGTCTTAGATATACATAGATATGCCAACAGCTGCTTTGAAGATGATATTTTTGTTTGTAGGAGTTTTAGATTAATGAAAATAAATGTTCTATGTAGAAGTACACGTGTGATTGTCATGAGATTTGATATTACTAGTTAGACAAAATATTTTATTTGATTATCTTAATTATTGTTTTTTTTAAATATGTTTAATAACTATCTTAATTTTTATTAACTATTAACTTAAATAAATCAGTGAAGGTTTTCTGAAATGCTTACCATCAGATGGCAACACAGTAGGCGTCGACCTCGATAAGCTCTTCTTCTTCTTTTCGAGTCGTAATGTCCTGCATTATAGGCAGTACATTTGCCCAGTATGCGGCCAAGGCCACTGCCCGGTCATTTGCCTCCTCCAGCAGGCCTATTTGCTAACTTTTGACAGCTACGGTGTACATCATTTTCATGGTAACTTCAATATTCATTACGGCTTCGGTATGAATGACTATTTTTATTTAAGATATGAAAACCGTAATGGATGTGAAAGTGACAATCAAATCGTTGTACACCGAGTTAGCAAATCGGCCTGCCCCCCTATTTACTAACTCGGATGACAGGTGTCGATGCTTATCAATCTAGAATTTACTATTACAATGCGGGTTTTGCTTGCTCAAACTTTTTATTTGAAATACAAAAACCGCATTGTAACACTAAATTCTTGATTGATAGGCATCGACACCTGTCATCCGAGTTAGTAAATAGGCCGGCAGCAGATCCTTTTGTGTGCAGTGAGTGGGGGCTTTAGCCGCTCTCATTGGATAATATTTGACAACCAATAACAATTGACACATAGTGGCCCAATCACAGCTTACGGACCAGACGCCCCAGTGCTGCCACCTCTTATTTCAGAACTCCCTCCTAGAAGCTTGCTTCACATCAAATCTTATGATTGTCCACACTTAGTAATTACAAAAAATGTGATTTGGCCCGCTAACATGCTAAACGTGGCCTGGGTTTTATGACCTTGGGCCCTGTCTACCCCGCAAGGGATAACGACGTGATATTATGTATGTGATTTGGCAGCTACGGAATGAAAATTCAGATGGAGCCATGAATGGTATATGCGATAAAGGTAAAGGGTCCAATATAATGTTGGAATGTGAAGTATTATGAAGCTTGACTATGCGAAAAGTACGATTAAAATAATGTTACTTAGGTAGTCCTAAACAAGATGGCAGCAAATATTTTTATTCCATAAATGAGCTTACTTTTTCTTCGATTTCCATTTTTTTTACTGATAATCATGTCTTACCATTGCCGAATCGAGGAAAGTAATTAAAAGATCTTTATTATTTACAGCGGACCGAATGCATCAATACTAGTAAATAAAAGGCGACGAATGGTCCCGCAATCATGGTTTGACATATATCCATTTTACGGGGTCCATGCCTCCATTTCAAATAATTCATTTGAAAGAAAACAGAGATCTTCTGAATCAAACTATTTTATGAACTAGGTACTTAGGTACTGTTTACAGTTAAAAGTGTGAACGTGAAGCTCTACTTAGCGTTTTCTACAAAAGTAGCCTATTTGCTAAGATAACTGTTTTTTTTTGTAGCTACTGGAGTCTTCAAAAATAATTTGTTAATTAGGTATATTTGAGTATTTGCTACACTTGTCCTACAACGTCTTTAACGTTAGTTAGTGGTAAAAAACTATTGAACTATGTTCGATAATACATATATTAATAAGTTCATTTGTACTACACTGTGCCTGTTTGTATTTCTAATAAATAAATAAAATTCATTATTCATAGACGTCATAGACTTTCGCTGAACAAAATTTTGAATGATGTCTGTTTTCTTTCAAATGGACACCAAAAGATCATGTATGGTTTTTAAATGGCTTTGTTTTTGATGAATTTACCCACTTCCTTCGGTCAGTAATTTCTATTTTAATAAGTTGAAGCAGTATTAATAAGTTTATTTACATGTAATGTAACGCTTATAAATAATTTATTTTTTAGATATTCACGTTGTTGACATGCAAATCGTAACACTATGATAACGTGTTAATATTTTATTGTGAATAAATGCACTTTTAGGTAATCTGATGTTTTTTTTTAATCCCGTTCAAATTTGGGTCCAGCCGTTAGGCCCACAGTCCGCGAAGCACCCGGCCAGGAGGCAACCAAATTTTTAATTTGTTTGTCCATGAAGCCCTCGAATTTCGAGTACTGTTATGAGCAGAAGTAAGAATGACGTATTATTTACACGACAGTTTTCGTTGGGTTAGGTAAATAATTAATAACCGAAATCCGAAATAGTTGATTTATCAGTCTACACAACTTTTTTTACCTAAAAAAGAGGGCTGTATTTTTAAGGTTCATGTAAGTGTATGTAGGTAGATATAAAACGTAATCACTACGTTACAATACTCTCTCTCTTTGGTTTCACTCTTTGGGTAGATAACGAATGGATATTTCGCCATTCGTCCGTCTCGTCTTAGCCATATGTTATACTATATAAACTAATAATAAGGGTTTAAAGGATATGTTTAGCCAGAATACCCCACAGTTGGGCATTGGCCTCGTTGTTTCCAGTTTCCACATACTTTCAAGGAATAATAAAAAACAAAAAACAATCTTTAAAATCAATAAATTTATTAATTTCATTACAATCTATCTTTACATAACGATCTCTAAAATATTTGTCTTGGGTTTTAGCACCAATAAACTAACCTTGAGCGCAACATGCAATTAAGTTTTGCTAATTCACTATGTTTTATAGCAATGACTGAAACGTGTTCAGCACATTTACCTAAACTCCACTCCAAGTAAGAAATAACGCAAGTTAATAAATAATAAGCCTTGATAATAAGAGATCGACCGAATCGAATCGAATTGTGGATCTCAGTTGTGGCCGAAACTGAAACTCATTTAAAATGTACTTAAGAGCGTATCCTAGCAGTATGTTTTCCGTACAAATGTATTACTCTATTTTATCGCTGAAAACTGCTTTTAGAGGCACAATTCTTTTTCCATAAAATCTATTACTAAAATAGGTATGGCCCTATGTTTTATTCTTTTATAAAACTCTGTTCAAAAAAAATTTTTTGTAATAAAAAGTATAAAGCCGTTTAGTTTCCGGCAGAGTAGAATAGGACCACTCCAAGTCTTCCTATGGATGTCGACTTAGGAAACATAAGCTAAACAAAGCGTATAAACATCAGAATCTACCAGAGCCATCTATTAGCCAGAGCAGTCAGAGGATTTGGCCTACGCTCTCCACGCTGGCCAGACGGGTTCGATCGATCTCTAATAATAATATCATGAAATCCACACGGCGATAGTATAATACCATCGCCCTATTATTCACTTCCTTGAAGGTTTAGGTATACAAGCTAAGGTCGTTCCAGTCACTGTAACAGTAAGAAAATAATTGTTTTATAGCTTTGGTCGATTTGTCTAAATAAAAACATTTTGACAATATGCGATAGTAGTTAACTACAATTTTTCTATGCGAGACACGAGTGTGCTTACTTTACATGAACTTAGTAACTTTACAAATATGTATTAGTAGGCTAGCAAATATAGTCCACTGGTGTATCAAATACTGTACTCGTAAAAGGACTTTTTGTAAATTTTTCTCCAATTGGTATTTTCTTTGCAACTATAAAAAATGGATCAGTTCAGCAATAATATAATAAATAAAATACTTCAAACTTGGACAGTTAGAAGTAGTCATTCTAGGTTAATTTTTTTTTAACATTTATAAAATTATTTTAGATTTTTTTAAGATCTAGAATCTCTTCAGTAACCTGTGCTCAAGTATCTCGACATTCAGTTTGTTACTGCAAACTTTGTTAAAATCTGGTAAGTACATTTATCTATCTGTTTTATTAATACAGCTCTAAGTTCATCTAAATCACATTTTGCGTATGTGTGCGTTAGGTAAATGCGTCGAGTGAGAGCAGGACAGACATTGGAAGCTTCAACGTGATTGGCAGGATGGCACGCACACACACGTAAACTCGTGTCTCGGTGGTAATTTTGGCATGTTAAAATATTCGCTAGGAATGTGTAGTCTGTTTAGCAGACAAAAGGTCCTACGTACAAGTCTTATAGTATTGTATTGTCACACGTTCACCTATTATGGACGGGAGTGCGATTTTTTGTTCTGTTTAAAGTTAGATACACAAAAAAGGCCGTTCCTACCTTTAAACTCCACAAAAATTCAAAAGGGAGCCTGATTTTTAAAACTCTGTTAATGACGTAAGAGAAAGAGAATAATATTTTGTATTTCATAATTGTATTATTTGTTATTTTTCCGAAATGTTAGGCATAGGGCCGTTTTGGCGAAAACGTGAGTCACTTTCTCATTTCCACCTTTAATTAAAACCAAATTTGATGAATGAAGAATGAAAAATGCACTACTTATATCGGTGGTTCAACTTGTCACAGTAAAAGCGGTATATTGAATTATAGAACGTAATAAATAGAATTATAAAAATCGCACTCCCATTTCTTTTAGCAGCTTCACAAAGTTGCTCACATGCATAATAATAACATGATTACTATAAATATAACAACAACATTGAATCATAAATAAACTTAAGACTTTTTCTCAAATAATATCATTTTAGCAAAGGAATCATCCAAATAATATTCCCATAAAATGCTTCTGGCATTAAAATTTTATTAAGTAAAAAAGTATTTAATATATCGAAATAAATGTTGCAAATGACATTATATTCGCTTTTATAAAATATTTTTCTTTAGAATTTTAGATAATAAAGTATAATTTGACTGCTTTTTTATCATAATAATTACAACTGTCTTTAAATTTATATACAGATTCTCGGATCATGGTCCGTGTGTGAAAATAAGATTAAAGATTAAGATTAAATTATCAACCAGATAAATAAAATATTTTTTTATAAAAAGGTTCAAATGTGTTTACATTTTTTCATTTATTACGCACAGTAACCAGTTTCTCTGATTTAAAATAACTAGTTGATACAACATGATTGTAACTTGATTGTATTAGACAGTCAACAAAAAAATCTTCAAAATAAAAATGACTACATTTTAATTCAGTAAGTTTCCTTACTCATCCCATTACCCGACTGTACACACATACGAAGCTAAACTATTATACAATAAATATTAAAAACAATACGAATATATTCTAAAAACTAACACACTCGTCTAAAGACAACTTCTTATTATTTTAGTACGCATAGTTTCCACGGATTTAGTTACGTTCGTTTGCAGGTGCAATCCATCATAATCGGTTCAGTAGTTTATGAGATATTTATTTTTCATAAGGGCCAAGGTCGCAGCAAAATTTTAATGATTAAGTAGTTATATTCGACTGATAGATCAGTGGCGAGTCACTAAACCGTTAGTAACTAATTTCGTGTAAACTAGCCTCTTGGGCAACATTTCACATCTGCTAAACTTCTTTCAATACGATATTTTTTAGAACTCAAAATGTATTCGAACTCCCTTGTTCTTCATTATAATCATTTTCAGACATGATATGGTAGGAACACTTGAAATTTTGGATTTATAGACTTTCATTTTAAAAATCTGCTTCTTTCCTTTTTCTTTTAAAAAACTGGTTTACTAAGACAAAACCAGATTTTTAAGATAAGAAATAAGTTCCCGATGTATTCTTATTAATAAAAAAATACACGCCGGCAGGATTTGGACCTGCATTTGCGGATTGGTCGTAAGCATTCATTACTAAGACGCAGGTTCAAAACCTGCCCGCGTGGAATTTTTTTTTTTATATTATTTCTTAATTTAATAAGAATATATCAGAATAGCATTGTGATTGCATAAAACCACCTATAAAAAATAAAAATAAGTTTCCGTATTTGGAAATGACAAATGATAATGATTACAAAACTGGTACCGTTTGGCTAAATTGTAAAATAAGGTTAACCATCTTAGATAATAATGGCAAATTGTGGGAACAAATGAGAAATATTACAACTACATTTTGCACAGATTCAAAACATTTTTGCCGAACTATAGTCAGGCGCCAGTGAGCACGTCATAATCGCAGAATGACCTCACAGGGCGAGAGAGGTCATTGTGCTTTATTCACTCGCTAACTGGCCACCGTATCATATATTTTCGTGACTACACACATTCAAGGCCACATATACGTTTCGTCGATTTCATCGACATAATATATTATTTATTACACAGTAATAAAGATAGCACATTTATAGCAGATACATATATGTAACTTTTCACATTGTACCGGGCAGTAATGCCTTTTCATCTCAAGGTATACATATACACATACAATACAAAAAAGGAACATATGGTAGATGACAAATAGACCTATCATGAGCTTGTTCTTTCGTGTGTGTAAGTGGCCAACACTGTTGTCAGATTTTGAAAACGATATGGAAAGGTGAACTCGCGTTTCATTTACAGTGGCTTGTTTCCCTCAGGTACCAAATTCTGGGACAAAAAGTAATACAATTTATTTATTTATATTCTACTTGCAAAGACTTCGTTCGCGTAAATTATAGCCTTTGTCACGCGCAGATAAATTATCTTTAAATAGGTGAGAAAATGTTGAAAATCGGTCCAGTAGTTTCGGAGCCTGTTCAATGCAAACAATCAAACAAACAATGAAATTTTTTCTCTTTATAACAATACTATAGATAAGCCGTATATCGTGTTTCTTTATGGTTAACTATGTGATATTATTTTTTTATTCTGAAATTAGGTTCCCGAGGGACAGACTGGCAGATAAATAAGTAGATAATAAAAAAGATCCTTCCTCGATACCAAAACATTGGTAAATGAAATATACCTAAATATCTCAAATTTAAGCTCATGATAGACCTTCAAAATTCAAAGTCAAATTTCGCAACACTATCGCGTATACAAACAAACCGACACTCTAAATACGGATTAGGAATGTTTGCGGTACTCTATTGGCTAAACAAACACACATGTGTACTCAACTAATACTATTTAAATAAACATACACTCGAGACAAAATCCTTGTATGCGTGGTTTATCTCAATATGGGTGTGTCTACATGAAGACCGACAAACGCGCAAAAAATGGACTAAGGGCTCATCTCCACAAGCGAGAGAATCGCGACGAGTCGACGCCGCATTTCATATTAATATTTAAACAAATAAATATTATTATACAACGTGATTGGTATTGAACTAGTGATAAAAGCAAGCGGAACGAAACCGGAACGGAATCATACAACAGCGTTTCGCGGTTCCGCCGATGTTCCGTTCCGGACCGCTTCCGGTCCGCATTCGCAGCTGTGTGCTACAGGCGTTAGCGTTGGTAAATACAAAGATAAATAAAGTTATCGAATCGTACAATAAGTTTTTGAGACTAACGCGTTTGCATATAAGAATCGTAGCTTGAAAATAAGAGAATGAAGTGCAAAGTTAACGTAAGTAGTGTGAAATACGCTTGGGAAATTTTACATAACCTCAAAATATATTATGGTACGCACTAGTACCCATGCTCACTCGTTCAAATACGTGCGTATTTGACGCATCATTTTATCTGCTTACGCGAAAGTCAAACGCGTAAATTACGCGCGTATACTTACGCGTAAATCAATCGTACAATTTTAAATACGCGTATACGCTATACCTGTTATACGCGACAACCATGTCAACGCGCGAAATAATACTTCGAGCGTTTTTCAATCTTCAACACAGGCTCCAAATTCACAATCAAACGAAAAACTATCTTTTGTAACCAAAACTTTAAAATCCACATATCACTTTGAAGTGTCACTATTATTGTTTGCTATCTCGGCCGAAAACGTTTCAGGATTGGACTGGTATGGTCAGCTTTCTTTTCATCACTTGAACTCGCTTCTTCACCTTTTGCATCATGTAAATTTGCTATAGAAATACTCGATTTCAGACTTTCTTTATGTTGCTTTTCTGATTCAGACTCCATTGTAAAACTTTCCAGACATTTTTTATCATTAATTGATATGTTTTTTGAACATTCTGGATAAGCCGAAGCTATAGAGTTTTTAATACCACAATTTAGGGGTATATTTTCCTCATTATTTAGGTCGGGAACAATGTTTCTCACAACTTGTGTATCTGTTAGATCAGTTCTTAGTGATGGATTTATACAGTTAGTAACTGTAATTTTACTTATATTTCTCATTATATCTATACCAGTGACATCTCTATCAGGAATAACATCCCTCGCTGGTGAGTTTGTAACAGTCACTATATCCGAATCACTAACATTCTCTGCGTTTCTCGCCATTTGAATTTCAGTGACAAAGTTTCTCACGATGTCAGCAAGTGGGATGTGCGATCTCACTTGTGACACCGGCGGGTGGGCGGTGTGACGTCACATTTCGAGCGTGATGCCTGGACCGCCGAGCCGCGTTTCTGTCACTCTGAAGCCGAGTTCCAGGAGTTGACCGGAGAGGGAGTCCACGGTTGAACGAGGGGTTGACGGTGGGATTAGAACCATGGCGTAGCTGTGAAAGGTAAAAGGAATTTATTTATATGGAACACTTTTACTTACTTTCTTATTCGGTTCTAGCTATTTTTTTTGTCAAATGTTTATGTAATATAGGTTTCGCAGAACACTTATTACAGTTTAGTAATTATTCAAAGATAAAAAAATTAGATACTAATTTCTTTGAATTTTGATGAAAATTGAGATTTGTACCAAATGAGAGACAAAAATTTGTACCAGCTTCTCGATTCCAACCAGATCAACCTGACCCCGGCTCAAGTTATAATTGACGGAAAGGTGAGAAGTGCGAATTCCTCGATCGCTACCATTTTAAACAGACACCGGCTGACGACTCATTCTGTTATAAAATTCCTATAGAATCAACTATAGCAAAAAGTGTCGTTACAACTTTTGGTCTAAATTTTTGACACGCTTTTATTAGCTTCACTCGTAAGTAAGAAAATCTTGGAATCTTAATTTAACCCACTTCCCGGTCTTCGATTAGGATGAAATTTTGCACACGCTCTGAGTTCTGACGACAATACATGACTAGCGTGGTAAAAGCGTATTTTTTAGTTTTTTAAACTAATTATAAATTATTTCCGTCTAGCTCCCTTTCGCAACGCGCGATAAGGAAAGTCGTTCAAAAAAAAAACGATCATTGATCATAACTTACCCTCCGCCCCCCGCCCCGGTCAGCTTGCACGCGAGGTTCTTAGCCTTGGCGGCCGACCGGATGGTCTCCAGCGCGGGATGGGAGACCCCCAGCGCCGCTAGGAGGCAATGGTTCATGTCCCAAAGGTCCTGGAAACAATATTAAGTTATTATAAACAAAATTGCTATTTTATCCAATTTTGCCAAAAAGAGGAAACATTTTATGGCTTCCCGTTTACCGTACCGTACCGTACCGTAGGTACAGTCCGAATCAAACTTTATGGCGGCTCAGGTAGTAGCTGTGAGCTACGCAGTACGCGCCCCGCCTCCCCGCGCGCGCTCCGCTGTGCCTAATTTTGTGTACTGTGCATCGACACGCGCGATGTTCTGAGCCGCCAAGTTTGATTCGGACTGTATGTTTTATTCCAACATAAATTCTCAAAGCTTCACTATATTTGAAGAATCTCTCCAAGACCTCTCCAACCCGGCTGGCCAGCGCGGAAACCAGTCAGAGTATCTGACTGCTCTGGCTAATATATGACTCAGGTAGTACAGAGAGGGTCACGTTCCTGCAGTGGAGAAACCGAAGTTTGGAAAAGAAACCACATTCAATCTCTTTCAGCGGTTCGATGCCACAGACAGCCAGACATTCATAGGTTTGTTTTTAAAATTAGAATTGAAAATATCAAAATATTTACTGTGATTAATGTGATTTCTTTGAGTTTACGATATTTCGATCCACTTTCATGGGCCATGATTACAAAGGAACTGATTGTAAGATCCCAATAATCTAAAATGCTCACCACCAGATGGTAGCTCTGAGGCGTCGACCTAGATACGCCGCTGTAATTGGATAATATTTGACAAGCAGCAACCACTGACACATTGTGGCCCAATCACAGCTTACCGGGCCCGACGCCCCAGTGCTGACGCCGCTTATTTCAGAAAACCCTCATTTTAAGTCTCATTCTTATGGTTAGTATTTAGTAATAAAAAAATACTCACAGCCAAATGTTGGTAATCTGAATCCGTGTCAGCTTCACACTTTCCACTTCCGATTTTCTCCAAAACCTGCAAAAAAAACTTCTTTTAGTATTAACATTATTTTTTTTACTGACTCGAGATAATTTATTTTTCCAATCACAGTTTTGGTCTCGTTTTCAAGGCTTCCATTAGTTTCATCATTCCAACAAATCAGCTATTCAAAACCTCCAAAAACAAAAAAAAAAAAAAATTGAATTAAAGATCATTTTTAAATTGAATGAGAGATACCTGAGTAGAGCGAAAATAAAGAAAATGATAAAATAAATAAAATAAAACACTAA
Source organism: Rhodophaea formosa (assembly GCA_963082605.1). Classification (NCBI taxonomy): domain Eukaryota; kingdom Metazoa; phylum Arthropoda; class Insecta; order Lepidoptera; family Pyralidae; genus Rhodophaea; species Rhodophaea formosa. The sequence goes on along the minus strand of OY720224.1, from coordinate 16,023,747 downwards.
GAAAGGACTAGAACCAGAAAAATGAAAGCGTGAAGAAACTTTTCGCCACCTTCCCCACCAGTGCTCTGGTCTCTCGAGAAACCCTCGAGTCTACTAGCAGAATCCTAAATCGAAGGTATACCGACCTGTGTAGCCGTCAGTACCATGTTATCTATCGCAGCTAGGATGTTATCCACTGTGTCTCGTTCCGATATCTCACCTTCACCACCAATGTTCTGGTCTCTGAAGAAACTCGAGTCTACCAGCAGAATCCTAAATCGAAGGTATACTAACCTGTGTAGCCGTTAGTGCTATGTTATTCATCGCCGCTAGGATATTATCCACTGTGTCTCGTTCTACTGTCTCACCTTCACCATCAAAGCTCTGGTTTCTCGAGAAACGCTCGAGTCTACCAGCAGGATCCTAAATCGAAGGTATACTGACCTGTGTAGCCGTTAGTGCGATGTTATCCATCGCAGCTAGGATGTTATCCACTGTGTCCCTATTCTGTTGTCTCAAATTGGCCACCTTCACCACCAGCGCTCTGGTCTCTCGAGAAACCCTCGAGTCTACCAGCAGGATCCTCAGGCTGAGCCGGATGTCGACAAAACGCGGCTTCTCGCCCTTTTTGAACGACACCAGAGAGCCGAACGTACACGTCGCGTTGTCTATGCCTAGAAAAAATAAAATGTCAAACGTTATTTTTGGCGCGAAATTAATAACTAACCGTCTAACTATAAGTGTCTCAATTTAAACACAGGCTAAACAAGTACACACATTATGTACCTTTATTATTTTTTATATACTGATGTTTAGTTTATTTCAAAAAAATAGAAAACGATATGGTTGTGTTCGGGCTGAGTTCGCACATTTGCCAACCCGTGGATAACATGTAGTTGTTGGTTGCGTGTCAGCTCTTTTAGCGCTAATTCTGACAACTTGAAATTGAAATACTATCTGATGGCGGTCGAGGTATCGAGCTGCCATCGAGAAAGGATTAAACTATTATACGTCCTCCTGTTTTCACATTTATCTGTTCTACGCCAACGCAAACCGCATGTACTCTGTGCAACCCTAAGGTTGACCTAAGAGATCGCTAAAGCAGTAAGTCCACCTTTGTACCAAATTTGTTTTTTTTTTCTATTTTCGTTTTTTTAATATAATTATTTTGTTTTACTTTTGGATAATCTATTTTACACACACGTGACGTGATCTTATGTATCCACACAGCGATCAAAATCTCGTATTTCTGGACAACATAGCGTTTTAAAACCATTGCCTCCATTGTACTAGCTGGTCATCAAAATTCTCAACAGTTCTAAAGAAGTAGGTACCTATCGTGGAATTATGTGACCGAAGTGTGGTAATTTTCTTTTTCATAATTCTACTCGTTGACATCATTATACTAAAAATTTCTACTCAATTGAACACCTGGGTTTCCCGGTCTTCGATTTATTTAGTAAGTTCGTAAATTGTGTAATCGTGTAAATTATTATATTTTGGTGGTTTTAACAACTTTATATAGTTCCAGAGATGTAGTCGGATATAAATATTAATTTTGCCTTAGCCTTGGCGAGCTAGTTGGTCGGCATTCCGCCCACCAGGTTGAGTTGACCAATCCTTGAAGGTTGCAAATAAACATTTCAAAAAGTAAATTCATTTCTTGTTAAGAATATTTTTGTGGTTTTAACAACTTTATATATTTCCAGAGATTTCATTCAGATATGTATTCATTTTCGCTTGGCCTTGGCGCGCTAGGCGAATGACCCTCCGGCTATCATCTTGAGTTGACCAATCCTTTAGGTCACGGACCTTACGCGCAATTTGCGAATTTAAGGACATTTCTAAGTAGTATACTACTAGTAGTTACTTCTCATAAAGTTATATTGGTGGTTTTAACAACTTTATGTAGTTCCACAGATGTCATTTACATATGTATTAATTTTGCCTCAGCCTTGGCAAGCTAGTTGGACGGCATTCTGCCTACCATCTTAAGTTGACCAATCCTTTAAGGTTTTAACCAAACGTAGTGTGCGAATTGACAAACATTTTAAAATAATGAGTATTCACTTCTTGTAAAGTATATTTTGGGCGTTTTAACAACTTTATGTAGTTCCACAAATGTCATTGAGATATGTATTAATTTTCGCTCGGCCTTGGCGCGCTAGTTGAACGACATTCCGGCAACCATCTTGAGTTGGCCAATCCTTTAGGTCACGGACCTTAAGCGCAATTTTCGAAACTTTAAGAAGAATCCCTAATTCGTATCCCTACTATCCCTATCCCTACTTCCCTACTAATATTTTAAATGCGAAAGTGAGTTAGTTTGTTTGTTACGCTTTCACGCCGTATCTGCTGAACCGATCATCACGAAATTTTGCATACACATAGGTTAGGGTACCGAAAAGGACATAGGCTATAAATTACGCGGGTGAAGCCGCGGGTAACAAAATGACTTTCGTAATTAAAAACTCATAGTTACAAATATGTGTAAACTAGCTGTTACCCGCGGCTTCACCCGCGTAATATATAGCCTATGTCCTTCTCGGTACCCTAACCTTTGCGTATGCAAATTTCATGATGATCGGTTCAGTAGATACGGCGTGAAAGCGTAACAAACAAACAAATAAACAAACTCACTTTAGCACTTATAATATTAGTTAGGATTAGGATTGGATTAGGATAGTTAGGATCCTCGTGATACGTTACTATTTTTAAATAGAAGACTGTGTAAACACTAGAAACAAGCAGGCCGTGCGTCGTCAGTCCGCCATTGATCACAGATATGAGGTCAGGCTGTGTTTATTGGATAACACGCGAAACAATTGAGCTATTGGTGCCAGGGCCGAAGGTCACGGCGAGCGCAGTCAAGGTCTGCTGAGGTGTATGACACGTAGACTGCGTTTGAGATGCGTCGTACATATATTTGAGCTAATATGATATCATCATCATCAGGTCTTTGATAGTCTCCACTGCAGGAGCACGACCCTCTTTGTACTACCAGAGCCATATATTAGCCAGAGCAGTCAGAGGATTTGGCCAACACTCTTCACGCTGACCAAACTAATCTTGTAACATATTATTCCTTCTAATAACGTGTGGCTCCCGGCAGAGTAGAATAGGACCACTCCAAGTCTTCCCGTGGATGTCGCAGTAGACTATTTAGGAAACACAAGCTAAACAAAGCATATAAACATCAAAGAGACCTCCCCAACCCGTCTGGCCAGCGTGAAGTGTAGGCCAAATCCTCTTCTTCTTCTGTTTTATAAAATGACTTCCACCGAGATTTCAGTGATTCTGCCAATTTCCAGTAAATTGAGATACTAAGTATCGGTGTTGTACGGTAAAGTTGTAACAAGTAACATCAAAGATGGCGTATGTTCTTTGATGCCTCGTGGTCGGGAGGTTATGGTGACAAGTCTATACGAGTCCATATAACAGTCCACTTTAACTATTTCACAAATTGTTCCATGAGCACGAGCATTTATAACACCAAACTACACCAATTTCATATTATAAAGTCCACCAAAATCAATTTGCAAAATCGTCCAAGGTAGACCCCAACTGCACCCCTTGACTTCCCACCACAAACTCCGGCCAAATCCTCTAACTGCTCTGATATATATGGCTCTGGTAGTACAGAGAGGGTCATTCATGCTCCTGCAGTGGAGTCTAAAAATACCTGATGATGTTGTTGTATTATTTCTTGTTTTTCGTCTGTGTAAATGGCCATCACTGATCTCAGATTTTTCAAGCGGCCTAAATGCAACTTAACTTATTATTTCCAGTATTATTTACAAACTCGCACGAAAATAGTAATGTAATTTTGTTATTAGATGTTGTGTTGTCTGTCTCTTCGAATGTCAGCCAAGTGATCGCCCGGACATCTATTTTGGTGCGTAATTTTAGAATTAGAAAGTCATAGTGTCTCTCCAACATTAGAATATTTCTTAGATAACTGATAAAGATTTCACTAATTCATATAATAAATGTGAAAGTATACGTTCTTGCGGCTAGAAAATTGGCGTTGACATGTGTCATTCGCTCAATATAATGTTATTGATACGAAGAATACTTTAATTAAGTATTATTTATAACTGACTTACGTAAGATAAGGTTCTCAGTCTGCATCTATGTTAAAATTATTTTTAAATAATGTAACTATTACAATGCAAGAAACTTTTTATTTTTTAAGAGGTAGTATGATTGGTGTTCCCCCAAGTACGAAGTTGCTTTACCCGCGAATGCGCTAATAATAATACCTAGTGATGGATTGTCGCCTATTGACGCGATTTCTTAGATTTTCTCCCAATCTCTTGACCGGCTTTTACGGCCTGCGTGGGAAGAAAAGCAGCTCTATTTTTTATATTATGGGTCGGCAAACGAGCAAGCTGGTCGCCTGATTGATGTAAGTGATCACCGCTGCCCATGGACAATTGAATCACCAGGGGTGTGACAAGAACGTTGCTAGCCTTTTGAACCAACCAAAGACCAAACGTGGAGTGGTGAACCTTACATTCGAAGTTGGGTAATTCGGAATTCAATTCGGAGCTCTTTTATTTTCCCCTCACCAGAGGGTAGGGATGGCACTTCCGGCTCTCTCACTCACCGAACGAAGCGGTAATGTAATTCCTTTTTACCCAAACCTGCATGGAAGATATGACAAAGTTATTATAGCCAGAGTTCCGTCTGTTGGCAACCCTCGTTGGGTTTCTATAAAACTATCCACAGCACCTAGTCACTAAAATTATCTAGAAACTTAGAAAGTATGTCAGTCAAGGCAGTTTGCCACTGGTTCCTTCCTGACCAGTTACCTTTTTAAGCAGGGTATTCGCATGAAACTAACAGAGCTATCAGGGTCTATCTACACTGCCTTGTTTGAGGTTCTGTAACTTCTAAATACTTTAACGGATTTGTACGTATTGAGATATCGTTAGAATCTGTAGTCCCGAGTGGCATAGGCTATATATTTTTTGCGACGACGGCGGAGGATTTTGTTCTATAATATTTAGTGATCATCATCATCATAAGGTCTTTGTAAGTCTCCACTGCAGGAGCACGACTACACTCTCCATGATGGCCAGACGGGTTGGAGAGGTCTCTTTTATGTTTATAAGCTTTGTTTAGCTTGTGTTTCCTAAGTCGCCTCCTACGACATCCACGGGAAGACTTGGAGTGGTCCTATTCTACTCTGCCGGGACACGGCTAATATATTTTTAATAATGAATATCACAGACAGAGCCCAGGTCTGTAAAACCTTGACCTGGGTTCTGTCTACCCCGCAAGGAAAAAGACGTGATAGTATGTATGTAAGTATGATTATCAATTTGAAGAAGGCTAACCACTCCATACGCTGTTTCGCACACATACTTCGCAATGCAACTTGTTTTAGAAGACGCCAAAGTCGTCCGGTTTCCACGATTAGCATATATTTCCGGATTATCGGCCTTTAGGTGCGGAGGTTCACTAACTGACTACGTCCGCCATATTTATTTTTTGCTGACGTTACGTACGCCTATGATACTCCGAGGAAGAATACGAATCTAATGACACCTCACAATTCAAAATCGGTCAAGCCATTTAGGCTAAAATACAATTACATACAAACATATATATATATATATATATATCATCATCATCATCATCAGGTCCTTCCAGTCTCCCCTGCAGGAGCACGACCCTCTCAGTACTACTAGAGCTATATACTAGCCTGAGTAGTCAGAGGATTTATACCTATATATATATATGTATACATGCGTGCGAAAAACATTACCCTCCTTCTTGGTGGGTCAGTCGGATAAAAAGGATTCAGTTAGACTAGGCTTTCTATAATTATAATATAAAAACTTACGCGAGATAAATTAATTATGGAAACCGCTTCCCTCAACCTAAGGAAAGCGTAAGCGTCGTCTCGCTACCCCTGACACTCGCCTCGATGATGTTCTTTAACAGACCGAAACTAGTCGGCGGAAGTAGTGAAATAAAACGTGAGTAAAGCCGGGTTTCCATAATGACAGTCTATAAACTATCTGTCTCAGGGTTATGCCGATATATACTCCGAGATGATCTCCTTCTCTTGCGTGAACTCCTCTCTCTCTTATCATAGAGTTAGACTAGACATTATATAAACTGTCACTTACCCGACAAGTTGGAGAGGTCGTTGATGTTTATAAGCTTGTATTTCCTAAGTCGCCTTCTAAAACATCCACGGCAAGACTTGGAGTGGTCCTATTCTACTCTGCCGGGAACCACACGGCTTAGAGTTAGACTAGACATTATATAAACTGTCACTCACCAGATGGGTTGGAGAGGTCGTTGATGTTTATAAGCTTTGTTTAGCTTGTATTTCCTAAGTCGCCTTCTACGACATCCACGGCAAGACTTGGAGTGATCCTATTCTACTCTGCCGGGAACTACACGGCTTAGAGTTAGACTAGTCATTCTATAAACTGTCACTCACCAGACGGGTTTGAGAGGTCTCTTTGATGTTTATAAGCTTTGTTTAGCTTGTGTTTCCTAAGTCGCCTTTTACGACATCCACGGCAAGACTTGGAGTGGTCCTATTCTACATTGCCGGGAACCACACGGCCTTAATCGTACGATCTGTTCTTAGAGACTCGAATAGATGGTGCCACTTGTAACTAAACAACATTGTATCTACCCTATTATGAGAATATAAAAACATTATTCTCAAAATATATCTTATTATGTTAGTTGTGGTAGAGCCTCGCTACCGGCGAAAATCATTTTTGCTAGTAGCATGAATGGGCCGGCTCGTCCGGGGAAGTACCACACTCTCACAGAAAATCGACGTTTGAGTAGTAGCTTTACTGCTACTATGCTTCGTTCGGTGAGTGAGAGAGCCGGAGGCCCAGCTCCCTCTCCCCTCTGGGGAGGGAAAAATAAAAGGCCGGCAACGCTCCTGTGCCACCTCTGGTGTTGCAGTTGTCCATGGGCAGCGGTGATCACTTCCCATCAGGTGACCCACTTGCTCGTTTGCCGTCCAATGACATAAAAAAAAAAAAAAAAAAAAAAAAATATTAAAAATCAGAACAATATTTAAGAGACATTTTATAATGTCACCCTGTATTTAGTAAGTTAAGGCTAACGCAGATTACCGCCATCTAGTATCGAGTAGCAAGCAACTCTCCTGCGCCATACATTCGCCTACTTTTCGCCACCTTAATTTGGTCCAATATTTTTATAGTTATACTGTCTTTAGTATTATACTGTCTTTGACACGGCTTAGAGTTATACTAGACATAAACTGTCACTCACCAGACGGAGTCCCATGCATGATCCTTTCGCAGTTATACGCCCACTCCGAGATGATCTCCTTCTCTTTCAGCGTGAACTCCTCGCTCTGGTCATAGAACTCGTAGCTCGAACTCTTTAGCTTCAGCAGCCTTATTAACGCCGCAGCTAGGCATACGGCGAAGGAGGCCGAGGAACCGGTGCCCGCGCCTATGGTCAGCTCTGAACCCATGGAGATGTCCATCGATTTGACTTGGAGTTTCGTGCTCCCGAATATGCCGGAGAATACGTAGAGGAAACTCCTAGAAAGGAAATTGTTTTATTATTGTTTGAGTCGTATAGAACTTAATTAAAAACGTTTTAAGTTACGTTCTGTCACTGTTTAGATAAATTTCAAGACAAAAGTATATAGATTTAAGAATGTCATATTTAGCAGCTCTCACAGTGTTCTGAGAGCAATAGCCGACAGCGGGGATTGTCCGTTTGTTGGCCATTTAATTAATTCAACAATCTCGCTTGTAGAATATAAGTACTAACACACCTCACTATAAGTTTACTAACAAAAATGGACTAAAAAGTTGTCTGAAAATAAACATTTTTATTTTATTTTTATTTAGTTAAGGTCACAGCACAGAGCACGGTATGACGCTAGCGTAGCGCGCTAACGCAGCCACACTCCCAGTTCTGTGGTTAAGGTTATTGTGTTAGGGGTGTAAGTGTGCGCGGTCACAAATACTATTGGATATAGATACAGCCAATTCGGATTTTTTTTTCTACGTGTCGGTTTATTTCCTAAAAAATATATTTTTATACAAAGAAATAGACAGACATGCATACGGTCCACCTAATGGATAGCGGTAACCGTAGATAATGGTCGCCTACGCCTAGATCTCTTCAGGGCCGCGTTGCCGACCCAGAAGAAATCTTGTCACGCCATTTTTAGGGTTCCGTAGTAAACTAGGAACCTTTATAGTTTCGCCATGTCTGTCTGTCTGTCCGTCCGCGGTTTTACTCAGAGACTATAAGTACTAGAAAGCTGAAATTTCGTATTGTATATTAATCATGGCAAAAAAGGTCTTTGAAAAATATTGTGAGGTTGAGAACACCATTTTCAGGGTTCCGTAGTAAACTAGGAACCCTCATAGTTTCGCCATGTCTGTCTGTCTGTCTGTCCGTCCGCGGTTTTACTCAGAGACTATAAGTACTAGAAAGCTGTAATTTGGTATGGGTATACGTATATTAATTATGCCAAAAAAGGGGTAGAAAAAAATCTATAAAAAAAATTTTTTTAGGGTAGCTCCCATACAAGTAAAGTGCGGGAGTATTTTTTTTTCTCTACTTACCCATCGTGTGGGGTATTGTTAAATAGGTCTTTAAAAAATATTGTGAGGTTGGGAACACCACTTTTCGATTGAGGGGTCCGTTTCCGAAATATTTGGTTATAAAGTGCAAATTTTTGTTAGAGGTACGTGTCCCCCCCCCCCCCCCCCCCCCCCCTCTATCTGCTAAACGGTTATATATGGACACGTGAAGAAAATTACAACAGTAGTATAAAGTTGACAGGAAAACTATCAGAGCCGAGTATTAAGTACAAACTAAAAAGTTATAGCAATTTTTCATAAACCGCAAAAATAACTTTGTCATTCATACAAACACTATGAAAAACAAAGTTATCTTTGCTGGCAAAAAATTATACCGGTTTTGGCTAATCTAAGCTTGCTTCCACGGAACCCTTCATGGGCGAGCCTGACTCGCACTTGGCCAATTTTTCGATTTAGGGATCTGTATATACTGAAGTTGAAAGGAAAACTATCAGAGCTGAGTACTAAGTACAAACTAAAAAGTAAGAGGCAACCAACTTATAACATGTATTCGAAAAAGTAAAATTCCATACAATTTTCATTGTTAGATGTTTTTGGTCGTTAAACTGTGAGGTGCGAGTGTAAACAGTGTGAACTCAAAGTTGTCATTCGCAACTACGGAACCTTACACTGCGCGTGGCCCGACACGTACTAGTCTTTAGGGAAAACCATGGCAAGGTTCGTTCCACAACTTATATGTATTCTATGTATAAATATTCATAAAATTCTTCAGGTTATTTACTAAGGCTTATATTGTTTATATTCTTGAATTTCTTTCTATTTGTAAAGTATTAGGAATAAAATGATTGGCGTCGCTACTGAGCCTAGTGTGCTTAAGTATATTATATAAATTAAGGTTGTAAAATTTTCTGTTAAAATTAACTGTAATAATAATAAATTATAGCCTAAGTATGTGGAGTAAAGCCGTGTGGTTCCAGCAGAGAAGAATAGGACCAATCCAAGTCTTCCCCGTGGATGTTGTAAAAGGCAACTTAGGAACACAAGCTCAACAAAGCTTATAATATAAACATCAAAGAGACCTCTCCAACCCGACTGGCCAGCGTGGAGTGTAGGTCGAATCCTCTGACCGCTCTGACTAATATATTGCTCTGGTAGTACAGAGAGGGTCGTGCTCCTGCAGTAGAGACTAAAAAGACCTGATGATGGTGATGTGTAGTAGAGGAGATATAGAGTGGGTTCTGTATCGCAAGTACAGAACTGTATTATTCGTATGTATAGTATGTTACGCCATAGTCCACGCTGGACTGGGAGAAAAGAAAAAACGTAGAATGTACCAGCTGCTTCTCTTCCCGCGCAGGTCGTAAAAGCCGATCGAGGGAATGGGCGTCAGGAATCATGTCAATAGGCGATGCGGCTAGCAACCCATCACTATTTCGATTCCGTTCTCAGCCACGAGCCCACCAACATGCTAAGCGTGGCCTCAAGGTTTTACAGACCTGGGCTCTGTCTACCCCGCAAGGGAAAAAGACGTGATAGTATGTATGTATGTATGTATAGTATGGAAACCGAGCTTGCCAAACTTTCTTCGTGCGAGTAACGGTAACATTACAACAAATAGGACTTTTTTAGTCCATTCTGTTATATTGTATATCTGATAGGATAAATAATAAGTATATGGACTAACTAGGGCGTAACAGTTGATGCAGAAAAAGGATAGAATACTCTGTTATTTGTGTAAAATATGGAACAAAATAAATTATATATGGAAAATAACATGTAGTGCGCAATTAATACCATACCTGGCATGCAAATAATATAAGGTACCTATACAATAACAATAAAATCTTTATTGTTATCGTTAATTATATTTTCTATGTTATCTATTATTATCTTTCAATTGTACGTCAGTAATGTTTTCTGAAATAAGTCACTTATTGAATAAATAGTACATTGTGTAGCAAGGGCGGGATAGAAGACAAAAATATTTTTCATATTATATTGGTTGAAATTGTATAGTATGAATATTCTATATAGTTTACCTTGAAAATTAATATTTATGCGTCTGCAAGCTGGCTGATTATATTATCTGTATTAACATTATTGACCATGTATTCATTTATCATAGGGAATGTATTTCATGCAAATTAATGAAAATTACGATTACTTATAAATATTATGCCTAAAAATAAATAGCGGCAAACAGTGAACAGAAAATGCATCCGAGGATTACACAGATAACGAAAATGTTTTATTCAAAAAGTGGAAGTCAAAGATCGATGAATACAAACAGCCAGCCACGCACGGCCATTAACAATTCCAAATTTGAATTAAGGACAAAAATCTCGCAGAATAGTTCAAATGTTTTTTTCATCGGGTTCACTGGCAATTCCAAATTTGAATATTTGACTAGAAAACTTTTTGGATGTAGAAGATTTGACGCTTGTGCATGGTATAGTGCCCTATTAAATTTAAAAAAATACTTTATGCGCTCTCGGGCTTTATGGAATTTGTATGAAATCTTATAGCCCGCGGTCGTAATAGCGACCATCCAGCCCACTTTGCTTGCAATTAATGACACTGTTTAAGGGTAGGTGAGATGAAAAAAATCTTTCCATCCATGCCATCCAATGAAACTGACAGATTCTAAGATTAGATTATTATCATATTCAAAACGACCAGCATAGCGTAGAGCGTAGAGAAAGAGCTTCGTCACTAGCTACGATTTCTCGAGCGGACATAGCAATCGTCCATTTTTTCTTGCCATATTGTTCTTTTTCAGTATGACATATAAGGGCTAAAATCCTATAAATAATAAATAAATAAATAAAATATAGGGACATATCACACAAAGTGAGCCAGCCCCACAGTAAGTTGTGAACTTGTGTCGCAGGATACTGACTCAACGATACTATATTTTATAATATATACTTATATAGATAAACATCCAAGACCCAGGTCATACTGAAAAAGATCGTTTTCCAGCATGACCTGACCGGGGATCGAACCCGGGACCCCCGTGTCGCAGGCTGGCGTGTTGACCGCTGCGCCACGGGGCAGTGGCATCATCACTATGATGCCACTGCCCCGTGGCGCAGATACGGTGAAGCCGTGGGACACTTCCCACGGCTTCACCGTATCTGCGCCACGCTTGCACCATATTGGCGCCGCGCCTTCGACCTTTTTCATCTTACCTCAACGAGTTCTTCTGGTTGCCAGGCAGAGCATCGAAATTGGGCTTGATCTTGTGCAGGAACTCATCGACCTTCCTTAAGTGGGTGTCATGGTCCAGTTTGGCGGGGAGCCTCCACGAGAACTTGCCGCTGACGCTGGGGGAGAGCTGGGGGTTGAACAGGCTTTGGATGGTGGGCGTTAGGGGGATCACCTCCTGGAGACCCACGCATGGCAGGTGGATGTGGACTACCGGCTCTCCGAGTGTTGTTACTTCCTAAAATTTTTAAATTGATTAGTATTTTACTTTGGGAATCACAATTCTTATGTTTATCAATCTATTCTAGAGCAAGAAACTTAAAATATTAAAAAAAAATCAAATGATGCATTTACGACTTATTATTATTACCCATTCAAGTAGTAAATTGAAATGAAAACAATTTTAATTAAATTAAATTAATTATTAATTAAATTAAATGAATAAAATTTAAATTATCACTAAAAAAAGTGGATAACATATATTTTTTTTTAAATATATGAAAATGAAAACAGAAGGTTTTAAGTAGCCCAAAGTTATTGAAGAGAAGTTGAGTTACATTGTTAAACAGCTGTAAAACCAAAAACGTTAGATAGAAACGTGTTTAGCAAACAGAAGATTAAACCGAAAGAGCATTAACCCAATATTATATTCTCTATTTGTTTGTTTTTCGTATGTGTAAGTGGCCAACACTGGTGTCAGATTTTTCAAGCTGCCTAAGGGCATCTGACATAGCTTAACGACTGCCATCAACGATGACAGCCGGGACCAACGGCTTAACGTGTCTTCCGAAGCACGGAGGAGAGAGCTCGAGATATTTTTATGCCACTTGCGGTTACCTATCCAAGTAGGGACTGCACCAGGGGTTGCTTAACATACGTAAGCGCTCATAGAGCTCACACCCACTGGACCATCGGGCTCCTCTATATTCTCTATTATAAGATATATATTCTCTATTATAAAAGGTAGAGCTTTTATTGCGCCAGAGCGTTTAGTAAAAAAGCGGTAATAAAACCTATTTATTGAGCTCTCATTTGCCTACCGACCAAAATTACCTATACTATATCCAAGGGCGACGCCAAGGGAGGAACGAAGGTTCTGTTACACCCCCTCTCCCCACCCCTGGCAGTATAGTTCTTTTTGCTTATCCTTTATAACCATTGCATAATAAAAGTCGCTTTCAAAACCCTGTCAGTCTAGTGGGTAAAACCACCGCTATAAATAAATAAATATATACGGAAAAGTCACACAGATTGAGCTAGCACCAAAGTAAGTTCGAAACTTTTGTTATGGGATACTAACTCAACAATACTATATTTAAATACAAATACTTATATAGATAAACATCCAAGACCCAGGTCAATCTGAAAAAGATCATTTTTCATCTTGACCTGACCGGAGATCGAACCCGGGACCATCCGTGTCGCAGACCAGCGTGTTATTAAGGACTACCAATAGCAATTATTCCGCGACTTGGTCGCAAATTATAGCCTATGTTACCCGCAGATAAATAAGCTTTGTGGCATCCTAATTGAAGCTGACCGTTATACGTCTCCTCTGTGGACTAAATTTATCAGGAGAGTGATTACGGAGAGACGCACTCCTTTGTAATCATTGTGTTGTTTGTTTGTGTATAGTTGCTTTTTTTTTCATATAATTGTGTACGCATTACCTACTATTTCTAACAATAGGCTAAGTTTCATTTACTAACAAGACTATGGATCTCTGTAATTTGAAAATAAACAATTTTTTATTTTATTTATTTATTTTATTTGTATAGGTGAAAGAATTTTATAAATCGGTCCAGTAGTTTTGGAGCCAAAACAAATCCAATGCAAACAAATCTTTCCTTTTTGTAATATTAGTACATTAGTTGATAAACAGACATTTGTCATGTATAAAAAAAAGAAAGAAATATAATATAATCATTAATCATACAAAGCCCTTCAGGCGAGTAGGCGACCTATACTGTTGAAAAGAGTTTCTTTCGGCATTTCTTCTCTGCAGTGGTCGGTTCCGAAATGCTAGTAGTCTGTAGCTTTTGAACTATAATGAGTAAATGCATAATACTTTATAAGATAATTTTAAATGTGATTTGACGTGAAAATGTGCCTGTGCCTATTTTCTGAATAAACGTTTTGAATCTTTGCGTGCTACATCCTCGGAACCAATCGCTTTAAACAAGTAAACAATCATATTCACATTTCATTTGCGCACTCACGCACAATTCATAACATTTAAGAAATACTGACGTACCTATTTAAAAAATCGGTTATGCAATAACATGCAAATCCTTTGTTTGATTTACATATCCTATGTAGGTGCATGCTATTAATCTGCTTTTTATGTTTGCAAAATAGCTGATTACTAATTTGATTTTAGAGAGATTGCACACTGTATCCGATTCGAATGAATTATAGAATATTACTAAACACATAGATTAAAAAAAAAGCTTTGTCACTAAACGGCTGTTTAGTTGAAGTCACCCTTGGCATTGCTTAAAAAAATAAGAAGCCCGTTATTTACAGTTTACGTCCGCCATATTGTTTTTCTTTTTGGCTGGTCATATATAGTCCGGGGAGAAATAAGAATCTAATGTCACCTGACACTTCGAAATCAGCCATCGTGGAGAGTGTAGACCGAATCCTCTGACTGCTTTGGCTAATACTTATATATTGCTCTGGCAGTACAGAGAGGGTCGTGCTCCTGCGACTAAAAAAAGAGCTAATGATGATTATGATGACGATGTCTCATAATCATTTTGACCAAGTTGGCGACTTCGACTGTTCGATCATTTGTCCTCTAAAGTACAGCCAGTGAGAAAACTAGGGAAATTCATCATATAATAAATAATATTAATAAATAACTTTATACCGACAAATTACACAGATTGAGCTAGCCCTAAAGTGAATTCGGTACTTCTGCTATGGATAACTAACTGAACGATAGTATAAATTTTTACAAATATAGATAAACATCGAAGACCCAGGTCTATATGAAAAAGATCATTTTTTATATGACCCATCGTCTGGACAACACCATAGCTGCAGTGGTTAAGAAACCCCACCTCACTCGGTCATCTTGACATTTTCCAACACCAGCTCGAAGTGTACTTGCGACTTCAAAGCTGCCCAGGGAAGTTTACCACCCGGTGGTAGATTCTAACGAAACGCATCCTGTCGATGTATATATGTCGTGGCTATATCGTAGAGTCGATCACTTTATGAAGTGATTGTCAATTTTATGAAATGGTCGCATTTCATGAAATGTTAACCTGTCTATTGGCCACATCATGATGTAGATTGGGCAGATCAATGACAATATATCGTTTAACGATATTAGCAGCCAAACGCGTGGCTCTTTCATGAAATGGTCAAGATTATTTGATCATATCGTAATAAGTTTCTTTAATTACCGGTAGAGGCGCTACAAACGCTTTGTTTGTTTTGTTTATGTGGAAAAATGGCGGCCGCCGGCGAAAACCGCAGTGAAAATGTGAACATTATGTTGAATTTGTTATGTTTTTTTAATTTTGTGTCAGTCAGACGTAAAAAAATACAAAATGTTCTTAACATATTCTCAATTTTTGTTAATTATATTTTTCCTGGACATCCTATTTTACGATCTGGCCAAACGTGAATGACAATATCGTTAAACGTTGACGATTCAATGATCTGATCAAATTAAGTTGGCCACATCATAAAATGCCACCATTTCATGAAAATATCAATCGTTTCATGAAAAGATCAATTCTACGATATGGCCACGACATATACACAACGCACCGATCATTTGACACCCAACACGGGGCATCGCGGTATACTTTGAGAAATATTGAACTAGATAATTCACAAAAGAGTAATCATTGTTTGAATTTAGTTGGAATGAATTATTTCTAATGGCTACCACCGACAACAAATCGCGTTGTAGGTGGCTAATTTCTGGGCCGCGACAATTTAATGTTTTTGCTATTGAAACACTAAGAAGCTGGAACTAATATGGTGACGTCACTGATCTACATTTTGTCGCAGTTCTACATCGCTTGAGCCCTAAGCGATATGCCCTAAGCATTGGGGCAACTCCTCTATTTTGTATTATTCGTGCCTAATACATACTTGTGGAAATATTGAAAAAGATAATTCACAAAAATGTATAACTGTATGTATCAGACAAATCAAACAAAGGATTTGAATGAAATGCTTAACCTTGGTGCACGTTTTGCTCAATTTTGTTTCGACACAGCGCATGTTGCAGAAATGTCATAAGACTGGATTAAGCACCTACATTTAAACGTGAGTGATTCATATGCACACAAAAATGCACTTCTTATTTCTTTCATAATTAAAGTACATGCCAAAAGATTGGTTAAATTTTTAAAAAGAGCCCATCATCATCATCATCAGGTCTTTTATAGTCTCCACTGCAGGAGCACGACCCTCTCTGTACTACCTGAGCCATATATTAGTATAAGCCTGAGAAGTCAGAGAACTTGGCCTACACTCTCCACGCTGGCCAGACGGGTTGGAGAGGTCTCTTTGATGTTTATAAGCTTTGTATAGCTTGGGTTTCCTAAGTCGCCTTCTACGACATCCACGGGAAGACTTGGAGTGGTCCTATTCTACTCTGCCGGGAACCACAAGAGCCCAACAAAAAAAATATTTGTCAGTGTTCTCTCAGGAACGATACCGCATCCATTCAAACCTCCATTCAGAAGTTATAGTGATTAAAGAAACAAACAAACCTAACCAATTTAAATAAAATTAATTTAAACTTTACAGCGTTCGTGGTCTCAGGTAGACTAAGTTGACATTTTCAACTTAGTCTACCTGCGACCACGTACACTGTAAAGTATTCTAAACGTTAGGTGTATAAATCCAATCCCAATCCCAACTAATATTATAAATGCGAAAGTGAGTTTGTTTGTTTGTTTGTTACTCTTTCACGTTCTACCTTCTGTACCAATCATCATGAAATTTGGCATACACATAGGTAAGGGTACTGAGAAGGACATAGGCATGTATCACGCGGGTGAAGCCGCGGGTAACAGCTAGTAATGTAATAAAGGCAACAAAACCGTATTAAATTAATTTTATTTAAATGTATAACCAAAAATAAGTTGGTCGGATGATATAAGGATATTTGAGAACAACTGGAAGAATACCAAAGAACCGTGAAGAATGGAAGGAAAGAGGGGGAGGCTTTTGCCCAGCAGTGGGACATAGAAAGGTAGGAAAAAAAGAAATATATAACAATCGCGAAAACATTACCTAACCAATTGCTAAATACTATTGATATCTGGTATGTCGATGCTCATTCTGTCTAGTATTCCGGTATGCAAAGGGGTTAATTGAAGCATCGTCAGTAAATTCTGAATTTTTAATAGCACGCAAACATAACTTGTAAGCATTTACGTGTTATTAAAAACAGACCAGGTTACAAAGTTAAGATAAGTAACAACAAAATTAAAGAAACTACGAAAACATCCTACCACACACCTACCTAACACATATAAAACTAACCGAAAAAAAATTTCATTTGATGATAAAATAGTTACAAAAACCCTAGACAACCCTAGTAACCCATTGTTGAACGCCCGAATCGCGACTAATTTACTTGTTTACAAAAAGTCAACGACGCACGAAACGCGCCCAGTTCCTTCTATACTTAGACAGCGCAGTTGTTACAGTACTGAAAGTAAGGGAATTATTAGACTTTTTTCTCTGAAAACTCCAATAATCCTTCTCCATCAAACAAGATACGGGTTTAAACGCACACAATTGATTTGATAACGTTGTCGCGAGTTCAATTGTTTTTACCCATCTCAAAAATGCCCTACGCGCCTAATTAAAAGCAGTTTTCACTTCAAAACTATTTTTCTAGCCTCTAAACCAGGCTTAGATGCATGAGGCATGCTAGATGAGGAGGTCCTCTAAGCAACCTTCTTTCCCTTAATAGAAGTGTCATATGATGTAAACCAAATAAGATGGGTGGCATGACACCTACTTGTAAATGTGTGAAGTACGTCATATGAACTTCAATTCCGTCTCAATGTGCATCAGTGTTTATTTTATGCCGGCGTCATAAACTAAACAAAGACCGACGGCAAAAAAATTAAGTCTAGAGTAGCGATCACAGAGCAGCAGGCCGATTTGCTAACTCGGTGTACAACGATTTGATTGTCACTTTAGCATCCATTGCGGTTTTCATATCTTAGATAAAAATAGTCATTCATACCGAAGCTGTAATGAATATTAAAGTTATCATGACAATGATGTACACCGTAGCTGTCAAAAGTTAGCAAATAGCCCTGCAGGCGGCTAAATATGTTTACATGGCACAGATCTGTAGATTTTTTCCTCAAATGTGTGGTGGTCCAATGCGATCAAAATTTCGCCATGTGTAAAATAAATGATTGGATCTGAAATAGTAGATTGTTGCACTGAGCAGAAAGTAAGTTATTGCTGCACGAGTGTTTATTTGGAGCCCGAGCGTCAGCGAGGGCTCTAAAAAGCACGAGTGCAATATTACTTACTTAATGCGAGGTGCATAATCT
Organism: Rhodophaea formosa; assembly: GCA_963082605.1. Lineage (NCBI taxonomy): Eukaryota > Metazoa > Arthropoda > Insecta > Lepidoptera > Pyralidae > Rhodophaea > Rhodophaea formosa. The sequence continues at coordinate 16,005,434 of OY720224.1, read as the reverse complement.
GCTTTTCTTTCAACTACTGCAATAAAAGTAGGTGAAAAATAAATCTGAAGACAAATCACAAAAGTTAGAAAATTGTTGTTACTTACATTGCCGCCTTTGTTTCTTTATGGCCAGTATTTTTTTTTTAGGTAAGGCAATACACACGTCCCTTTGTTAACTCCATACGGCCGTTAGGTTGGCCAACCTTCTTTATGACATGTGCAACTACGGTACCGCGATTTAAAAAAAAACTAAACAGTGCAGTAAAGGATTTCCATACATTTTTGCTGCACTAGAGCAGCAAAAATGTATGGAAATCCTTTACTGCACTGTTTAGTTTTTTTTTTACTTCTAGTGCAGCAAAGTTCCGCTTTGTGCTGGATATGTAGTGCAGTTATGATAGAATTGCAGCGTAGTTGGAAGAAAAAGATATTCCCATACGTTTTATCAAGTTCATTAAGTAAGTATTTGGTATGCGAAGCCGGTATACAAACACTGCTGCACAAGGAAAGGGAATCGAAGTTCATATCGCATGACGTGCTTCACACGTTTACAAGTAGGTGTCATGTCATTCATCTTATATCATATTGCATATCGAGCAGTGGCAAAGTAGACCGAGTTAGCAAATCGGTCTCCTGGTCAATTAGTATATTTTGGGTTTCGACCATTGGTCCTATAGGATTTTTTTTCAAATCGTTTTCATTATCAAAATTTCGCCATGTATAGGTTTCTTTGAAAACATTTTACTTTCTTCATTTTACGACTGAAAATTATTGACGTCTCTTACATAAGTAATGACATGCTTTGGAGCTTCGAACAACACGGCCTTCCGTACCGGAAGGGAGTAGCCATACGCTGCGTTCCCCTCTGTCAAGGTACAAGCCAAATTAGGCATATGCATGTCTATGTGTTAGTTGTGTGTGACTCATCTGTACACAAATTATTGTTTCTTTATTATGTCATTTTAATGGCAATGTCATAATTACTATCAAGTGACAGTTTAAGTTTTGTATGTAGGTGTGCGGAACTAAACTTGTGTGCACATTTCCCCCCGCAAAAAACGCCAGAAAAATTGTAATAGTAAATTGTCGCTTTGCCCACTCCCTCCGTCCGGTACGGAGGCCGTGTTGCTCAAAGGCTTTGAGAGAGACAGTAAACTTAGTTTTTTACTAAGTTTACTGTCTCTCTCAAAGCGGAGTGTAGAAGAAGCAACAACAATCTTCACAGCGCATTTAATACCTATATAAGGACAGGACAACACAACTTGCTGTGCGTGGGGCTAACTTTTGGGTGATTTGTCCCTTTGTTCCCTACTCTGGCTAATATAGCTTGGTAGTACAGAGAGGTTCGTGCTCTTGCAGTGGAGATATAAAAGGACTTAATGATACAATACAATACAATATATCTTTATTGCGCCATAGTAACAAAAATACACAAAGAACATAATTAACAAAATATATGACACAAAGGCGGACTTATTGCTAAGCAATCTCTTCCAGCCACCCTTTGGGTAGAGGAGAAGATAAATAAAAGGGGGTGGGCGCAGTTTACTGATGATTCTAACAAAATAGATAATAATGATGATGATGATGTCCCATTAATCAATATCCCTTGATAAAGAAATCTACGAAGAATCTAATTATAACGCTTAGTAACCAACGCAGATAAACGTAGATAAGTAGATTTCCTCATAGTGGCGTGGACGGAATCCCAACAAAGAATTATACTTTGAAATCAGCGTGTGACAGCAGCACCGCAACCATTGCCGCAAGCTCTTCTAGACTTTTAAGAGGGTATACTAGCAGTGGGTTTTCCATACAAATGTATTTCTCTATTTTCTCGCTGAAAACTGCTTCTAGAGGCACAATTCTTTTTACATCCCTAGTAGCATTTTCCGTTGGCTTCCATATGCCAACAGTTGGGAACGTATTGGCAGATGGTTAGTTACTCCGCCAACCTCCACTTAAAATAGGCCCACTGACATAAACATGCACTACTTACCCAACGGGTAGCCAACAACGGGCCTACTACTACTATTGCTATTGTTGGGTGATTTTTGTAGGGATTTAATTTATTTAACAGCATCGGGCCAACTAATAAAATCTTTCATTGGGCCTGTTAGTGCTACTCCTACCGTTGGGTTATTTTTGTAGGGATTTAAGTTATGGTAATAACATCGGGCCTACTAATAAAATCCTTCATCGGGCCAGTTAGTGCTACTCCTACCGTTGGGTGATTTTTGTAGGGAAATACCTTCGAAAGATAGTAAAGGTATGTCCCTATGCTTTATTTTTTTCTAAAAACCTGTTTGTAAGAAAAAACAATTGTACAAAAACAGTTTTTTTGGAAAAATAAAAAATAGGGGCATTCTTATTTAGGTACTAGATTTTATGAAAAAAGAATTGTGGCTCTAGAATCAGTTTTCAGCGAGAAAATAGAGAAATACATTTGTATGGAAACCATATTGAAAAAATACTGCTAGGATACGCTCTTAACGAGATGGGTTGCTTTGTTGCTTCTCTTCTATGCTGGTTTGGGAGAAAAGGAAAAACAAAATATACCAGCTGCTTTTCTTCCCCCGCAGTCCGTAAAAGCCGGTCAAGGGATTGGAAGGAATCACGTTAACAGCGATGCGGCTAGCAACCTATCACTATTTTGATTCGTGACTTTACGGGTTTTATGACCTTGGGTAATCCCTCAAGGGATAAAGACGTGATAATATGTATGTAGGCTTTAATGTATCTTTTTCACAAAAGCAAGACCACAATTTTCTACAAATTGGTTATATTAGGACAAAAATAAAAAAAATTCTTTTTAATTCTTATCTAAGTACACTTGAGTATTTTATACAAAGCTAACTTAATTTTCGAAAGCCATCCAGCCGTTTGGAAGATACCTAGGCAACAAAGAAATATAAAAAACAAGTTAATAATTTAAAAAACAAAAAACCCGCCTGCATGGATTACTACAATTATTTTATATTTCACCTACCTAAGAACACTCGAGCTATTAAGACAAATCTAACGATACCTCAAATGTGAAAATCCATTCAACGGTTCTAGAGATACAAGGTAATAAAGAATATTACATACATACAAGATACGCGCTAAACACATAACCCTCCTGGCAGTCGGGTAAAAATACAAGATACGCGCGAAATACTAACACATACCCTTCTTGGCAGTCGGGTAAAAAGTATTGTACTAAGTTTCTTACTTATACTCTACTAGCTATTACCCGCGGCTTCGCCCGCGTAATATATAGCCTATGTCCTTCTCGGTACCCTAACCTATGTGTATACAAAATTTCATGATGATCGGTTCAGTACTTACGGCGTGAAAGCGTAACAAACAAACAAACAAACAAACTCACTTTCGCATTTATAATATTAGTTAGGATTATTAAGATATCAACAAAATAATACCAGCCCCCTCTCCACATACGCTGCTTACGGAAACTATATTTGAATGACGTCTAGTGTATACAACCAGATTATAACCACAGAACACAGAGCGACAACAGAATGACGAAATAACATGTTTTAGGCGTGTAAGACTGCATAGGTACAAGTACATATTAGGTACCTACCTACCTTAAATGTAAATTAATCGCAACTAATACAAATAAGAAAGTAGGATGAATATTTATTTGATTATTTTAACTTTAATATCACTAGGCCAATCACGATAAAATTTTGCATATACATGGTGTCAGGAGTACTGATAAAGGCATCGAGTTCCATTAAGGGGGCACACTAGGCACAATAGCGACGCCAATCATTTTATTCCTAATACTTTACAAATAGAAAGAAATTCAAGAATGTAGATCATATAAACACTAGAAAATAACCTGAAGTATTTTTGGAATCATGTTTAATATTGCCAGAATCAGTGAGATTTATGAGAATCACCGTGATTACCGCCAAATACGGCCGTTTTTGGCGGTAATTACGTTTTCTCCTAATGACTGATTCTCATAATATTAAAACATGATTCCAAAAATACTTCAAGCTATTTACTAAGGCTTATATGATTTATATTCTCTAATTTCTTTCTATTTGTAAAGTATAAGGAATAAAATGAATGGCGTCGCTACTGTGCCTAGTGTGCCCCCTTAAGGACTGTTCTCGAGGATCCTTCATTAGCGCGAACGAAGTCGCTAGCAATAACTTGTGGTCACCCATCCCAATGGGGTCGTACCCAGTATAACTCTATCATCATCATCAGGTCTTTTCTAGTCTCCACTGTATGAGCATGACCCTCTCTATACTACCAGGGCCATATATTAGCTAGAGCAGTCAGAGGATTTTGCCTACACTATCCACGCTGGCCAGACGGGATGGAGAGGTCTCTTTGATCTTTACAGCTTAGTTTAGCTTGTGTTTCCTAAGTGGCCTTCTACGACATCCACGGGAAGACTTGGAGTGGTCCTATTCTACCCTACCGCGAACCACACGGGTAACTGTATCTAATATATCAATGATTTTCCTCCTCGGTTAAACAACTACAATATTTGTTTTTATTGCCATGTTATTAATTCATTAAAGCTTTAAAAACTAATAGATAAAAATTAAAAGGTCAGAGGCCCTATCGATAAACAATAAAAGGAATCAATTAAAAACAATTTGGACATCACTCTTGACATTGCCAGGCTGGGCACTTGATAAGCGAACTAAGTTTATGTAAACACGGCAATGTCCGTGAAATAACATAATTTTATGCGTAGTTAATTGTTTTTCTAGGATGGTCGAGATAATGTATCACACAAAACGAAAGTGCCCTAGAAGAAAAGCTTATTGACCTTTATCTAAAGCTTTCTTTCTTAATCTTAAGAAATATTTTATGAGAATTGGATTTTTGCCCCTACTAGAAGTAAAACCTAAATAGTATTCAAAAAGGAATAAATAATAACGCTCTGCATACGCGTTGTTCTGGGATACGGAAAAGGTCATATACCTTGTATCCCGAAAAAATAACTATTTCCCAGGGAACGACGTTAATGCGAGCGGGCGAAAGTTTAAGCAAATAAATAAACATCATCAAATTAATAATTTTCGAAATAAATCAACGCTAGTTCTTGAATAAAAATCTACATTTCAATCTATATTTTTTCATCATTTTAATGCTATATATCTTTTAAATAAATGCCAAACAAAACTCGTTCGTTCGTTCGTCCTTTGAGAATAACATGGATAACATGTTCAGATAATATATATTGTATTGTAAAAGCTTTATTTGAATGAATTATATTTATTATACCTTTTTGGCCCATCGAATTGGAGAGAAAAAAGTTGAACAACATGCAGTATTTAAAAATAAAATTCATTCCGGCGAAGTCTGCAACTTACATCAAAACGTTAGGAACGCGATTTTTTACAAAAGGAAGTATAGTAATCGCACAATGGGCATTGTACCAAATCCATCAAAGTACGCTTCACGCATTCTCGCACTATTTATCAATGTATGTACAGTACATGCACGATTGGTTAAATGGAGGTGATAAAAACTTGCCTTATTCCAAGAAGAAATAATTACTTCTTAACAAAAATCAGGAAGCACCAGATCGTTGCATAAAAAACCGTTTTTCACAATGTAATAAATACTTTTCGTAAGACCGCATCAGAATCAGTTCAGCCAAACGCGAGATAACCGCGGACAAACATTCATATACAAATATACATGTGAAACTGAGAAGCTCCTTTTTTGATGTCGATTAAAACAAATAAAAGCGAGTAGAACTTGCACACCGAGAGTTTCATACGATTTTAATTTAACAACAAAGTGAATAAATTTTTGAAATTTTTATTTTTGTTTTACGACTAAATGACCTTGTTGCTTGACAAAATAATCTTTATTGTTCAAATACAATGTAAGAAATGAAATGAAATTTATTTGCATTGAATGAGTGAAATATAGTTATTATATACATTAATTTATAGTCCTATACATTCAGCCATTGACGGCGTGCAAATATAGTATCTAAGTATATTTTTAAAGTTAACAATATTCAAACAAGGCACAATAGGTGGACTTAATGCTAAAACCATTATCTAACAGTCAACCTTTGGGTTATGCAGTGAATTTTAGGTGGTTGTAAAACAAAAAAAAAGATGGAACAATTTAAGACATAAAAACAACTTTCATTTCATGATTCCAGTTCAGGCATAAAACAAACGGAAACGGCATACGGCATGGGACACTATGATACTATTAAAAATGACCAGCATCGCGAGAAAGAACTTCGTCGCTTGTTACCGCAAGATGCCACGAGCGGATGCGTGCGACACATTTTGTACGCGGTCGTTTCATATGCGGATAAGGCTCGCCGCGCCGCCGCCTGCCGTTTCCGTATCATTTTATTTACGCCTCAAACTTTAGTGTAGATTTTGATTCCATTGAGAATTAGAAAAAATCATAGATATCAGAAGAAAAAATACTCAATTTATTATTTTTAATTTCATACCTCCACATATTCCTGAGAAAACCTGGACGAGAGGTCTGTGTACGACTTAGGTCTCCGGTTCAAACACTGCCCGCGTGGAATATTTTTACGATATCTTATTCTTCATGTTATAAGATTAACATAAAGCATTGTAGTTAACGGGGCACACTAAGCACAGTAGCGACGCCAATCATTTTATTCCTAATACTTTACAAATAGAAAGAAATTCAAGAATGTAAATCATATAAGCACTAGTAAATAACCTGAAGTATTTTTGTTCTCACGTTTAATATTATCAGAATCAGTGAGAATCATAAGAATCAGATTACTACACGTTTTCTCTTAATGACTGATTCTCATAATATTAAAACATGATTCCAAAAAATACTTCAAGTTATTTACTAAGGCTTATATGATTTACATTCTTGAATTTCTTTCTATTTGTAAAGTATTAGGAATAAAATGATAGCGTCGCTATTACTGTGCCTAGTGTGTCCCCTTAAGAAACAAACCTTCTAAGTTTAGTTAACCTGACAAGGGTTCGCATGAAAGAGGTTTCATGCATACAACATCGGCTTAAAAAAAGCGCAAGCAACTCACACTTGGCCCGTTCTTTTTTAATTTTTTAGCCCCTTGCACATTAACGGGAATAAGACAAACTGTTTCTTTATTTATTACAAATGTTTTCGATGATTGAAAAAAAAAATAAACTGGGACCCCTCCGAAATAGCGAATAAAAACTCTTTTCTTGAATGTACGGAAATAAATGTGCATCTAGAGCGCGTTGATGTCTTTTGGGCTAAAAACTGATTTTAACCGGGTTTCAAAGAACAGGATAATCTTTTCACTCCTCAAATTAGCTGCTATAATAAAAGAGCAATTAATTTTGAACCGCCTCTATTTTTTTGGATTCCTCCAATTTATTAAGGAATTTAAAAAGATTTCTTATGTTTTTTGCCATTACTACATATTGAAATAAAATTACTTTAATACGGTTTTTATCGCGTTAATACACCTTACGTTTCGAGCTCTTTAAAGTGTTCGTGGTATCAGGAAGACTAAGTTGACATTTGTCAGACATATGTCAACTTAGTACTATCACGTCTTTTTCCCTTGCGGGGTAGACAGAGCCCAGGTCTGTAAAACCTTGAGGCCACGTTTAGCATGTTGGTGGGCTTGTAGGTGAGATCGGAATCAAAATGGGTTGCTAGCCGCATCGCCTATAGGCATGATTTCTGATGCTCATTCCCTCGATCGGCTTTTACGTTTTAGCTGGTACATTCTACGTTTTTTTCTTTTCTCTCCAACCAGCATGGAAGGATTGTACCATAATGTAATAAACGCGATAAGACCGTAATAAAAGTAATTTTAATTAAATATTAGTTTAATAAAGTTTGCAGCGCTTTCCAATCAGCGCGCAATCGTGGTATGTAGCTATTCATGGTAATTAACATCTTAGATGAACCATAGAGAACATTCTAAAGTAAGTCCTAGTATTTTAACAAGTTTAAAAAAAATTGTAGTGTATTATTTTTCACCCTACTTCATGAAGGGGCGGTTTTCAAAACGACGGTAAGATTTTTAACTTAAAATTACGTAATTTTTAATGCGATTTTAAAATTCATTTATTATTCGAATGGGAATATTCTATACTCCCAATAATTAGTCTTATTATTGGTCCCAGCAAGTCTGGTTTCTCTGAACCGACTCATAAAAATAATAAAGGATGTTGTACCTAGTTACAGTTTTAATTTTGAAATTAGGGGCCCAGTTCTAAAATCTGTCACCCATTATTTAAAAGTATCAACTTCAATAGGAAATAAGATATGTTTTTAAAAAAAGGGTGATATACCCTTGATGTGGAGTGCTTAAAAACCATTTCTATATTTTTTTTTTGTAGGTATCACGTCCAATACTTTAACTAACCATTTCTTTTTTTACACAAAAACTTAATCTACTGGTTACTTACTTACTTAATCATTACTACAACTTACCTTTTCTAAACCATAGAAGAAAACCCAAAAAGGAAATGTTCCTAGAGAATCCATTCCCAAATAAAGAAGCGAAGTTTCCACCACAACCAAGACGGCAATTTTTAAAACAGCACTTTACCAAACTAACGATATTTAAATTAAAAAGTCGATAGCTTAGTAGCTAACCATTTCAAAAATAGAATTTAGAAAAATACCAATCGATAGCTTAGTAGCTTACCATTTCAAAAATAGAATTTAGAAAAATATCAATCGATACCTTATTAGTAGCTTACCATTCCAAAAATAGAATTTAGGAAAATACCAATCGATAACTTTGTAGCTTACTATTTCAAAAATAGAATTTAGAAAAATACCAATTGATAGCTTAGTAGCATACCATTTCAAAATTAGAATTCAGTAAAATACCTATCGATAGCTCAGTAGCATACCATTTCAAAAATAGAATTTATAAAAATACCAATTGATAGCTTAATAGCATACCATTTGAAAATTAGAATTCAGAAAAATACCTATCGATAGCTCAGTAGCATACTATTTCAAAAATAGAATTTAGAAAAATACCAGAACCAGGTTCAGTGTGTCAGGATCAAATAAAAAAAAGAAAAACACATACCTTAATAACGATCGAGCTCCTTAGCCCAAGACTGACAGCTATAGCGGTCTTCCCATAGACAACCGAGTGTTCTCCATGCAAAATCACCTTCCCTGGCGCCGAGACGCTCACCGTATACGTATCAACTCCGAACATTGTCACAGGATTATAATAAAAAACTATAATAAACTCTATTTCATTGTATTAGAGACTAATTTTGCTTCCACTGTTCTGGAGTTAGGGTTTTCTGGGTGAACGCATGTATCGTCTTGAGCTCCTCCTGAAGTACTGAGTTGACTAGTCTGTGAACAAATATATATAAAGTTATTGTCATACAAATGCGTATGTCGATCGGTGATAATGGCTTTTTGGGGATCCGTAAGTGGATATTTTATAACACATGCTGGTTTGGGACAAAAGGAAAAACGTAGAATATACCAGCTGCTTTTCTTCCCGCGCAGACCGTAAAAGCCCGTCAAGGGATAGGGCGATCATCTAAGGAATCACGTAATAGGCGATGCGGCTAGCAACCCATCACTATTTTGAGCTTACCACCTTAACGCCCACTAACACGCTAAACGTGGCCATTGAGTTTTATGACTTTGGGCTCTGTCTACCCCGCAAGGGATAAAGACGTGATAATATGTATATATATATATATGTACAATTTCATTATATGATTAAATGTCTATTATTGATTTTTTTTTTTTTTATCTAACCTATGATGTCCCACTGCTGGGCAAAGGTCTCCCCCATTTTCTTCCACTCCTCTCTTTTCTGCGCTATCTCCGACCATTTCTTTTCAAATTTGTGTATATCATCACACCAACGCTTCCTAGGCCTACCACGCTTCCTGTAACCATCCTCAGGAGTCCACTCCGTAGCTAAAGCGGCCCAGCGATTTGGATTCATTCGGCATACATGGCCCGCCCAATCCCATTTCAATTTTGCGGCTTTATGTCCAACATCAACAATGCCAGTTTTAGAGCGGAGTTCGATGTTTGGCACTCTATCCATTATATCTATTATTGATATTAGTAAAAAATAATATGTGATTAAAACTAACGAGAGATACTAACATTATTAAGAGCGAATCCTAGCAGTATTTTTTCAGTATGGTTTCCATACAAATCTATTTCTCTATTTTCTCGCTGAAAATTGATTTTAGAGGCCCAATTCTTTTTTCATAAAATCCAGTACTAAAATAGGTATTTTATTTTTATTTTTTTTCTAAAATACTGTTTAAAAGAATTTTTTTTTACATAAACAGTTTTATTGGAATAAATAAAAAATAGGGGCATACCTATTTTAGTAATAGATTTTATGAAAAAAGAATTGTGCGTCTAGAAGCAGCTTTCAGCGAGAAAATAGAGAAATACATTTGTATGGAAAACGCACTGCTAGGATACCCTCTAAATATGTTAAATCAGTGCGAACTGAAACGCCTTCGTGCGCGCGTCTCGTTTCACATTCGCCCTGAAGAACACCTTCGGGTGAGGGCGAAACATGTGCCTGTAGCTGACCTCATACCCGAGTAACCCGTATTTTACATCATCATCATCAGGTCTTTATTAGTCTCCACTGCAGGAGCACGACCCTCTCTGTACTGCCAGAGCAGTAAGAGGATTTGGCCTACACTCTCCACGCTGGCCAGACGGATTGGAGAGGTCTCTTTAATGTTTATAAGCTTTGTTTAGCTTTATTTTCCTAAGTCGCCTTTTACGACATCCACGGGAAGATTTGGAGTGGTCCTATTCTTCTCTGCCGGGAACCACACGGCATTTTACATAGTAATAAAATTAATATGAGTTTTTACGTAGTGCGTCAGATACGAGTAAAAAGTCTCATATACTAATCTTGAAAATCGTGTGACATTTTTGATGTTGTTTTCACTTATATGTAGAAGTATAAGTCGAAAAGATTTACGCTTTTACCCAAGGAAGGTACCATCAGGTAGGTGGCCGGTATAAAAACACATCAAATTCAAATTACACATCGTGATTTTAAACCTATGAGCTATATTGAAATCACGGTTTCAGGAAGTATTTGCCCAAACTTGGTCAAAGCTGACTGCCATATGTCCAAAATGTATGTATATTATAGAGTGAAGTAACTACATTCAGGAGTTTGGATGCCTATCATTCATTGATTAAAACTTCATATCTTCTGAAAGCTTCGTAAGTTCCATATGACGAAAATTATAAACCTCTTAATATTTATAATATATGGCTCTGGTAGTACAGAGGGGGTCGTGCTCCTGCAGTGGAGACTAGAAAGACCTGATGATGATGATGATGATAATATTGATATACAAGTTTTGAAAGGCTTATTATATTTTTTAAGCGGACGTGCTAAACTACTTCACGGAAACTGATTTAACTGAATAAATCGCTAATCTTAACTAAACCGAAATAGTAAATATGTATATAATTTATATAAAAATATATTCAAAAAACAGAAATATATAATAATACAGACACTAATTAACTGAAAAAAAAATATTTACACACATGTACGATATAATGCAAATAGGTAATATTTTAAAATAATGATATTTATAATACAAACAATACATATTTACTGATATTTAAATATGTCTGACGTAAGCAGTAAAAATCTTTAGCAACTAGCTTCGCCCGCGGCTCCGCTCGCGTTGGTGTCGATCCCTCGGGAACAGTACTTTTCTACGGGAGAAAACGTATCCTATGTCCTTCTCCATACTCCAGACAACGTGTATACAATTTTATGATTATCGGTTCAGTAGATAGCGTAAGAAACAAACAAATAAAACAAACTCACTTTCGCATTTATAATATCAGTTAGGGTTAGGAAAGATATGTTTTTTTTTATTGTAACTATCGTGAGATATAGGCATTATTAAAATACGTAACAACGGGTTAGTCACGTAAATAGTCAGCTACTGGCCGACATGTCTTGTCTTCGTCTCAATCCGCACTGCGGATCGCATCGTACGCGCGCCTTGATTCACATTCGCCGTCGAAACATGTCGCCTGGTAGCTGACTATTACGTAACTCGTTGTTACGTATTTTAATAATACATACTATCACGTCTTTTTCCCTTGCGGGGTAGACAGAGCCCAGGTCTGTAAAACCTTGAGGCCACGTTTAGCATGTTGGTGGACTAGTAGGTGAGATCGGAATCAAAATAGTGATGGGTTGCTAGCTGCATCGCCTATAGACATGATTCCTGATGCCCATTCTCTCGATCGGCTTTTACGATCTGCGCGGGAAGAGAAGCAGCTGGTACATTCTACGTGTTTTCTTTTCTCCCAGACCAGCATGGAAGTTTTAATAATAAAAATATGGGATGTGAATTCAACAATTATTATCCCGATAGTCCTATCTATACTTTCTTACAGCGAAGAGCCTCGACCAACACCGAGAGCCTCTTATAGTGAGATGAATTGATTGAATGCTTAATTTTACACAAAAAATATCAAACATTGACGCAATTCCCTTTGACCGTTTGTATGGAGCCATGCGCATTCAGGGCCCTCTTAAGATTAAAATAAATAATGAGAATAATAATATCATTTTCATTATTTTAATGCATTCCGAGAAAAAAAACAGTGAGTTTATCTTGTTAGTGGTGGCGTAAGTGAATTAACCTTGCACTTTTGGATTGAGCAATGCCACTCGGCATGTGCAGTGGCTCAGCCAGCAGTAGCCGCAGCTTCCATTCTAGAACGGGAGCCACCCTTGAAACTTGCTCTTTTAAGAGTTATTTTACTTTAACAGACCTGTTTTTACCCGACTGATTTGTCCAAAACGAGGATAATGTTTTTCGCACGTATGTATGTATCAATTTATAAATAAATAAATATATACGGACAAATCACACACATTGAGCTAGCCCCAAAGTAAGTTCGAGACTTGTGTTATGAGATACTAACTCAACGATACTATATTTTATTATAGATACTTGTATAAATAAACATCCAAGTCCCAGGTCAAATTGAAAAGGATCATTTTTCATCTTAGCCTGACCGGGGGGACCATTCGTGTCGCAGACAGGCGTGTTGACCGCTGCGCCACGGAGCTCGTCAAATGTATGTATGTCAGTTCCATCACCAACTCCTGAAGCCGTTTAGCCAATTTTCTAATCAAATATTGTGTAAATTATGAGACACCTTATAATATACACAGCAAAAATTCGCCCCAACTCAATTTGTAAACCTCGCTCGCTTCAATCGCTCGGCAAATTACACGAAAATTAATTATATTATTTTTTTCTTAGTAGCCCCATAACTACGGAACCAAAAAGTTACTCAAAATAGTATCTAATATTTGCATCACACGATTCAAAACGCTGTTTTTGTGATTTTAGATATGAATCCTTTTGTCATTTGAAGAAAAGACTTAAATTCTTTACGCTTTTTATAGGCGCCGACGCAACTTTGACCTTGTTTAGAATTTCTATGGGGGCCTTGACGTTAATGATTTGTTGATAAACTCAATTATCATATTGTGTTGCAATATGTTTGTATTTCAATTTCAATTATTATATGAACGTAATATTTGGTCTTTATTAAGAGATTAAAAACCAATTTGTCATTAAACTGTAAATGACAATATTTTTTTTTTGTTCATCCTAGCTGGCATTATTGATGATGTCAATATTACAATTTGTACGCTCCGGATGAGGTCAAAACATGTCGGCGAGTAGCTGACTATTTATCTGAGTAACCCGTTGTTACGTATTTTAATAGCGGCTATATCTCACGTTACTTTTAATTAAAACCGGCCAAGTGCGTGTCGGGCCACGCGCAGTGTAGGGTTCCGTAGTTGCGAATGACAACTTTGAGTTTACACTATTCACACTCGCACCTTACAGTTTAACGACCAAAAACATCTAACAATGAAAATAGTATGAAATTTTACAGTTTATAAGTTGGTTGCCTATAACTTTTTAGTTTGTACTTACTACTCAGCTCTGATAGTTTTCCTTTCAACTTCAGTATATATGCTACTGCTGTAATTTTTTTCACGTATCTATATATAACCGTTTAGCAGATAGAGGGGGGGGGACACTTACCTCTAACAAAAATTCGCACTTTAAAATCAAATATTTCGGAAACGGAGCCCTTAATCAAAAAATGGTGTTCTCAACCTCACAATATTTTTGAAAGACCTATTTAACGATACCCCACACAATAGATCTTGAAAAAAATTTTTTTTCAAGATTTTATTCTACCACTTTTTTCCCATGATTAATATACATACCCATACCAAATTACAGCTTTCTAGTACTTATAGTCTCTGCGTAAAACCGCGGACGGACAGACAGACAGATAGACAGACAGACATGGCGAAACTATAAGGGTTCCTTGTTTACTACGGAACCCTAAAAAATGCTAAATCTCACCGGAGATGTTTCGAAACCCGACGGCCAGGGCCCGGCTCGGCCCGGATAGACTGTGTGTTAAAACCGAAACCCACACCGGATAATTTTTGAAAACCGTAGGTTTTTTACCGGCGACTTCAACATCCATTACGGCTTTCGTATGATTGTTTTTTTTTTATCTAAGACTAGTTTTACCCGCGGCTTCGCTCCCGTATAAATTTGGCGTGTTATTTATCGCAAATCCCACGGAAACAGTACTTTTCCCGGGCTGAAGCTGAAAGGCTGAAGCGATGAAAAAAATGCCAAACTTTTAAGAAATTAGTACTGTAGATAAAGCGTGAAGAGGTAACAAAAAAAAACTCACATTCGCTTTTTATAATATTAATGAGCTATCCCCATATCTATATAAACCGTAATGGAATTTGAAGTGACTATCAAAACTTTCAAAATATCGTTCGTTCAAATAATCGTTCAAATAGGCCCTTCAGGACCAGAAAGAAAGTTGAATTCTTAAAATGTTGAGTTAGCAAAAAGCAGAATTTTCAGAATCGTACCTGTGACGGGCAAGCAGCGGCTTCCCCTGGAACTTATCGGACACGACGACCACTGAGAACTTGGCGCCGCACCCGTCGCTCTCGTCTGTCACTTCCTGGGAACAAACGAAACAGTATCGTCAATAAGGTAGATCAGTTTTATTCAGTCATAATAAGGTCTTTGTTAGTCTCCACTGCAGGAGCACGATCCTCTCTCTACAAGCAGAGCCATATATTAGCCAGAGCACTCACTCTCGTCTGTCACTTCCTGGGGACAAACTGAACAGCTTCGTCAATTTGTACGTCAGTTTTCTAATCATCATCAGTTTTTGTTAATCTCCACTGCAGGAGCACGCACGACCCTCTCTGTACTACCAGAACCATATATTTTAATGGGTGTATTTATGCATTCACAATGCTACTAACACTCGCTCTCGTCTGTCACTTCCTGGGGACAAACGAAATAGCTTCGTCAGTAGAGTAGATCAGTTTTATTCAGCCATCATCATCATCAGGTTTTTGTTAATGACCACTGCAGGAGTGCAACCCTCTCTGTACTATGAGAGCAGTTTAGTCAGAGCAGTCAGAGAGACGACGACGACGACGAGACACGCTGCTTGGAGAAGTCCCTTTGATGTTTATAAGCATTGTTTAGCTTGTGTTTCCTAAGTCGCCTTCTACGACATCCACGGGAAGACTTGGAGTTTTCCCATTCTACTCTGCAGGGAACCACACGGCGTCTCGAACGAAGTTTTATTATCGCCCGTTAAATACTCCGACCCAATTTCCTTACAGGAAAACGGTGTCTGAGATATGGCGTCAATAAATCAATTTTGATGACATCAATCAGTGTCCCGCAGTCTCAATAAACGCGCCGCATTCGCGGACACGGAATGTTCCAGACCTTAGACACACTTATTGGGGTTGTTTCGTGTTTATCTCAAGTGTTCTCTTCCCAATCTATTATTTTTCCTTATACTCATCCCCTTTCTATTCTTAATTCTTTCCAGAGCAATTTTTATCGTTATTTTTAATTAAAACTAACGTGTTATAAAGACATTATTAAAATACGTAACAACGGGTTACTCACTTAACTAGTTAGCTGACTACTGGCCGACATGTTCCAACATTAGTGCGGATTGGAACGACATCGTGTGCGCGTCTCGATTCTCAATCGCCCTGAGGAAGACCTCCGGATGAGGTCAAACATGTCGGCCCGTAGCTGACTATTTACGTGATTAACACGTTGTTACGTATTTTAATAATATTTATAGTTTTTATTCCTTATTCATACTATTTATTTTCTTATTCATCCCTTGTAAATTTTTTAACTTACGTTCGAAATATGAGTATAATATGACTTTTTGAAATCGGTCCAGCAGTTCCTGAGATTAACGAAACTCTTCAGCTTTATAATATTAGTATAGATTTTACATAGTAACAAATTCGTTTTATAGCAGTCATTAGAATTAAATATTAGGTCCTTACCTATGAAATTGGCGTTTTCTATAGAGAATTTCGAGCAAAGTGAATTTTTCATACTAACGTTTTTATTATTATTTCGGGTTTTCTAAATTCAACTAAAGTATAATTTTGCATGTAGTTACGAACAATATTAAACCCAATTTAGACATTATAACATTTACAAAAAGTTAGAAAAATAATAGTACAATGACTACATTTTTGATTAAAACTGATAAACCTGAAACGAGCTCTTTCCATGAGCATTTTTCAATAATTAAATTCACAAAAACAAAAATTTTTATGCATGCAGAATGTTAATAATATCGTCCGCTTTCGAGTTTAAATAAAAAAAATGTGTCTACCTTTTTTCCCCGCTTGCCATTTTGTTCCTAATGACAATAGGAACAAAATGGCAAGCGGGGAAAAAAGCCAATTTCATAGGTAAGGACCCAATATTACGTACTATTATTAATTCTGTGCCAATATAATACCTATATGTTGATACTACTTTAAGTACCTGATTTATACCTCTTTGAGACTACTTTAAGTATTATATGTTGTTTATTATCTTTGCACACTCGATCGTTAACATAAACATGTTCCAAAAATAATAAATCTCTGTATATTGAAATTGTAACATGAAAACAGAAAAAAGAAAGAAAAAAGAAAGAAAAAAGAAAAGAAAGAAAAAGACAATATTGAATAAATATTCGTAATCATATAAAGCCCTTCAGGCGAGTAGGCGACCAAAACTGTTGATAAGAGTTTCTTTCGGCGTTTCTTCTCTGCAGTGGTCGGTTCCGAAACGCTAGTAGTCTGTAGCTTTTGAACAATTAATAAATACATATATCTAATTAGATAATTTTAAATATGATATGACGTGAAAAAATGCCTGCAAAGGCCTATTTTCTGAATAAACGTTTTGATTTTGATATTTCTTTGACGTTAATCAAGAGCACCTATGTCAATGTTTGCTGTATCATGAATAATAATTAATTTATTACTCGTTAAAAATGGGTATGAGTAAGAATATACACGTGAGCGGAAACGTGAATACTTCGTCTTCTTTCAAGCAAGGCCGTCTGGAGGGTCGGCAGATCGCCTAAGGGTCCGCAGAAATATTTAGGGGGCAGCTTTTGACTTTATACTCTCTAGACACCGTCATGCCTTTATTTCAATGATTAAAAAACAGGCCAACTTTTCAATGCTTGTGTGCGTGACAGCTTTGTGTTATCACACGCGTCCTGTCAATTTCTGCCTTCAAAATCCGAGTGCGCGACCGACTATGGATTGGACACTAGTTTTTTCTACGCTTTTAGGCTGATACGAGTCTATCTAGGCTTTATATAATCTAAGCGAGCAGCATTCAGAATGCTCTTGACTCCACTGGCTACTATGTGGCTCTCATCATCATCATTTCGTGTAGGTGACAAGTCAGTCCACCATGCACACCCTGGTGTCAGAGTTCTTCGGAACCGCCTCTCGGCCTCTGACGTGGATCCTTTAATGACTACCAGATGGCAGCCGGGACCACCGGCTTAACGTGCCTGCCGAAGCACGGAATCATCTTTCTTATCAGACAATCAGGTGATTCATGCCTGCAATGTCTTAGCCAAACTAGAAACAACTTAACAAAGTATGCTTCCCGTGGGAATCGAACCCACGACCCCCGGGTCAACAAGGCAAACGCCTTAACCACTGGACCACGGAGGCAGTCAATGTATGTGGCTCTGGTAGTACAGAGAGGGCCGTGCTCCTGCAGTGGAGACTAGAAGGACCTGATGATGACGATACAGACCCTTCTTTATGATATCTTAAAGCCAAACATTGAGAGGTGCATAAAGGTGGGGCGTCTTCGATGGGCCAGTCACGTAGAGCGAATGGAAGACGAAAGAGTGCCCAAGCGCCTCCTCCATGGTAAACCTGAAGGATAAGGACCACCAGGAAGACTTCGATGGTTGGATGGAGTACAACAAGACTTAAAAGTACTAGGCGTCAGAGGATGGTAGGAAAAAGGCAAAAATAGAAACGGCTGGAGAGATTGACTGGACCAGGCCAAGGCTCACATACGGCTGTAGTGCCTAAGATGATGATGGTACAGACTCCTTATTCAGTAAACAAAGTAGATCTCTTCATTTTTGTACCTTTTTTTTAATTGACCCTGGAATTTACCCAAAAGGGGTGAAATTCCCTAGACCCTAACGGAGTAGATACCATCCTGCTCTTCCCACTTTTGTTACAACTGTGTAACAGGAAATTTGACCCTGATGGGAAAATATGAAGAATGAACAACGTCTTGAATTCACTACACAAGACTTATGATGCAGATTCATCATCAGCCTATACTCTTTCACTGTTGGACATAGGCCTCCCCAATTGCACGCCATCGAGATCTATCTTCGGCTGCTCGCATCCAGCTTCTACCAGCCATCTTGCGCAAATCATCACTCCACCGTGCCTGAGGACGTCCTACACTACGTTTGCCGAAAAAAGGCAGATTGAAATACAAAAACCAGTATTTAGAGCGCTTCAGGCAAGGCTTCCACGCTGGACTGGAAGAAAAGAAAAAACGTAGAATGTACAAGCTGCTTCTCTTCCCGCGCAGATCGTAAAAGCCGATCGAGGGAATGGGCGTCAGGAATCATGTCAATAGGCGATGCGGCTAGCAACCCATCACTATTTTGATTCCGTGCTCACCTACAAGCCCACCAACATGCTAAACGTGGCCTTAAGGTTTTACAGACCTGGGCTCTGTGTACCCCGCAAGGGAAAAAGGCGTGATAGTATGTATGTATGTTTGCAGGCAAGCATGGTCTCTTTTGCCAATTGAAAACTATAAGGCAGTCGATCGTCTGATACTAACTAGTAATAGCATTTTAAAAAACGCGTCTACTAACTCAGATTGAGCTAGCCCACATAGTAAGTTGTGAACTTGTTTCTTAGGATACAATATTTTATAATAGATACTTAGATAGATTAACATCCAAGACCCAAGCTAATATAAAAAGCTTGTTTTCCGCCTAGTTTCCACCATGACCTGACCGGGGATCGAACACGCGACCACTCGTGCGTGCCGTCATCCACAACATCTGGCCTAGAAGCCGACCACTTTCACTGTCTTTTTCACATGTGTAAAGTATAGTTATATTTATAGCAATTTTCGGTAATTTAGTAAAATGTAGGCTGTGTCGATTAGCCTCAAAAATGTTCTACATTTGTTGACCTTTAAGGTCAGTAAACTTGTTTCACAATGTTTTCTAATGTTTTCGCGATTGTCACACATTTAAATAAAATGAACTCTGACCGTGTCAAATTTTATCAAAATCAGTAGTCGAAGCGTGAAGAGGTAAGATACAGAGTTACTTTCAAAATTATAATATAGTATGGATATGCATAGTATGGATGGCAGAGTTATCATCCTTGTTGGCCACTAACATAGAAAAAACCATTTGGGATATCAAGACCTTTATCATCACGTAATTCGAACACACCTGAGTAAAGGTCGCAAAATCCTAGAGCCTCCAAAAACAACCTTTTGAAAGGTTACCCATCTCCACTATGACCGCGCCCACGTTCCTTGCCTTGAGAACCGGATTGAATACGAAAAAGGTCATTGGCCCATTCTATACGATTAAGGTATAACATTGTAATTCATTGATTTTATCGTCATTGATTACTATACAACAGAGTAGCAATTAATGGCATGATAGTCGCCGTAGTTCAGCGGTTATCACGCCAGCCTCGCACTCACACGGCTCGCGGTCCAATTAAGTTTGCAGTTCTCTGGAGCTGCCCAAGATGAGTTCGTCAAATCATAATAAAATAAATTAAGGTATATATTTCAGCTGCAATGTTGTCGAAATATCAGACGAAACTCAAAAATCATCGCGGTAAGTCCCGTAGTGAACATAACAGTGATTGTGACCGCGAAAGCTTAAAATCATACTATATATACAGCTTATACAGTTGAAAAGATTTTCTGTGGCGTGTCTTCTTTGCAGAGGTCGGTCCCGAAACGCTAGTAGTCTGTAGCTTTTGAACAATAATTAACGAAATACATTAGACTTAAGAGGGCCATGAACGCCCATATCTCCATACAAACGGACAAAGGGAATTGTGGCAATATTTGATAATTTTGCGCGATATGCACCGCCTGAGTATATTAAGAAGGCAGATGTTTCAGTTAGCAAAACTTTTTTTTTTTCAAAGGAAAATAAAAGAAAACATATACAAAGTAAAAGATGAAGACCGAAAAAGAGATGGGTAGACGATCTTAATCAATTTGAGAAAGATTGGAAGATAATATCAAAGGAAAGGGATGTGTGGAAACAACGAGGGGAGGCCTTTGCCCAGCAGTGGGACACAAACGGCTAAAAAAAATACAAAGTATCATTCGGAAAGATGTGAGGAGTCTATTGATACAAAATCAGTTCAGGTATTTGGAAGTTACAGTGTAAAAAGAGGACCTCAACAAACATACTTGAAGTATCAAATAAATTATTTTACTTTCCTCCTTTCAACAAACAAAAACACAATTTTAATCACAGAAAGACATGAAATCCTGAAAACATAACAGGTTTTTGATCGTGTAATAAAAATAAATATTTAAAATTTCCGATGAAATGTTTTTTTTTTAAATTCAAATTTGGATATCTTGTATCGCTTTTTGAACGTCATATATTTTTTTTAAATT
The DNA here is from genome assembly GCA_963082605.1 of Rhodophaea formosa. NCBI lineage: Eukaryota > Metazoa > Arthropoda > Insecta > Lepidoptera > Pyralidae > Rhodophaea > Rhodophaea formosa. The sequence goes on along the minus strand of OY720224.1, from coordinate 15,984,373 downwards.
TGCAAAATCGAAAAACTGCTAGCGTTTCGGAAAGACCACTGCTGAGAAGAATACGCCGAAAGAAACTCAGTCCAGTTTTGGTCCCTAAATAAAAGTATTATCCTTTTGCAAAAATGGATACCATGACCATGACGAAGCTTTTCTACGAAAATGTTAAACTTACGGGCAAGAAGCTTTACGGACTTGATCAGGTCGCAGGAAAGCGCCCGTGTGCAGGTAGCTTGCAAAGCTCCAACCCGATTCCAACCGGTCTGTTTGAAAAACCTTCAGAGGATTTCATCCTTGATATATCGCAGCCCGCGGCTAAGATGCTATAATTAACGACCTCCGTCGGCGCAGCGGTCAACACGCCAGTCTGCGACAGCGCCTTAAGATTCTGTGATGATGAGCACGGTTTCTACCCGGCACAGAGCCGGTCTGACACAAGCCCTTACTCAGAGGCACATACAACTAAACACAAGTCAGTTGCCGCCTCGATAATCCTAACTAATATTATAAATGCGGAAGTGAGTTTGTTTCATTATTTGTTACACTTTTTGCTTAGTTCAGACACCAGTCTCTCACAATCTTATCATAAGTATACAATTTGTACCAAAATTTGTATTTGTGGGTATAGATATAGATTGGAGAGAAAAATAAAGCATTTTTGAATTGAATTTGAACTTTCACGCCCTATCTACTGAACCATCATCATCATCATCAGGTTTTTTTTAGCCTCCGTTGCAGGAGCACGACCCTCTCTTGACTACCAGAGACATATATTAGCCAGAGTAGTCAGAGGATTTAGTCTACACTCTTCACGCTAGCCAGCCGGGTTGGAGAGGACTCTTTGATATAAGCTTTGTTTAGCTTGTGTTTCCTAAGTCGCCTTCTACGACATCCACGGGATTACTTGGATAGGTATTATTCTAATCTGCCGGGAACCACACAGCAGGATGGAACTGGGAAACCACCATCTACTGAACCGGTCATCATGAAATTTCACATACGCACTAAATACATTTTATCTAATTAGATAATTTTAAATATGATATGATGTTAAAAAGTGGCTGCAAAGCCTATTTTCTGAATAAACGTTTCGATTTTGAAGAAGATAATTATAAACACTTTAAGGTAACATTGGCCAATGTTACTGCACCTCAATATTGACTAGCGCGCGTCCACGGCTCGACACGTAACAGAGAAAGCTACCTATATTTCGGCGAAGTGACCCGCCCAGCGTTACCTAACGAACCTTTGGGTAAGGCGGTGATTGATTTACGGCATGTCTGTTGAATATAAAGGAGCCGCCGTTGTGCTTGCTAATCTGTTGTACGAGTATGTAACACTAGCTGTTACCCGCGGCTTCGCCCGCGTGATGTGATAGCCTATGTCCTTCTCAGTACCCTAACCTATGTGTATGCAAAATTTCATGATGATCCGTTTAGTAGATACGGCGTGAAAGCGTAATAAACAAACTCACTTTCACATTTATAATATTAGTTTGGATTTGGATATTTCTTCCAAAGATAAACATTTCAATACCAGGCCAATCTGAAAAATACCATTTTCCATCATGTCCTGACCGGTGATAGAATGGGATGGGATTCACGCTAGCAGTCTGTAGCTTTTGAACAATTAATAAATACATATTATCTAATAAGATAATTTTAAATATGATATGACGTGAAAAAGTGCCTATGCAAAGGCCTATTTTCTGAATAAACGTTTTGATTTTGGCAAAAGCTAGTGACATCAAGCCTTCTTACTCTCCACTGCAGGAGCATGACCCTCTCTGTACTACCAGAGCTATATATTAGCCAGAGCAGTCTTAGGATTTGGCCTACATTCTCCACGCTGGCCTGACGGGTTGGAGGATGTTTATAATATAAGCTTTGTTAAGCTTGAGTACCCGGCAGAGTAGAAAAGGACCACTCCAAGTCATCCCGTGGATGTCGTAAAAAGCGACTAAGGAAAAACAAGCTAAACAAAGCTTATAAACATCAAAGAGACCTCTCCAACCCGTCTGGCCAGCGTGGAGAGTGTAGGCCAAATCCTCTGACTACTCAAGCTAATGTATGGCTCTGGTAGTACAGAGAGGGTCGTGCTCCTGCAGTGGAGACTAGAAAGACCTGATGATAAGCTTGAGTTTCCTAAGGCGCCTTTTACTACATCGACGGGAAGACTTGGAATAGCAAAAGCTAGCATAGTAACATACTACTTTCTGCCCATGAATATACAAGCAGCGTACTTGACCGACATGCCTTAACGCAGCAATTACCCTGTATTAACCTAACGCAATGTTTCTGTACACAATCATTAAATATTGCTTTAATAATATAATAGCAGTATATTTCTTTATGCAAGAAACCAATAAAATCATCAGTTTTTTTTTTCAAGATTCAATCGTTTATTTAATATAGGTTTCTTTGAACACTTATTAATTGTCATATTTGAGTTTACAATTTTTACAACAAAAAAATTTTGTTGACGTCAATTATTATTTATTACTAGCAGCCCTACCCGGCTGCGCCCGGGCATGTATTACCTTAAAACCTTCCACGTGAATCACTCTATCTATTGATGAAAACCGTATGAAAATCCGTGGAGTAGTTTTTGAGTTTATCGCGAACAGACAGACAGACAGACGCGGCGGAGGACTTTGTTTTATAATATGTAGTGATAGTGATAAGTTTAGGCTGTGTCGATAGCGATAATAAAAATTGCGTGAATCTTACACTAAAGCCTCTCGTAGACGCGTCTGTAACTTACTATGCTACTAGTTTGTATCGTATTAAGTTTGTTTGGGCTAACGTCAAAAGTGGCCACTTTTGGCGTTAGCCGCAGTGTTTTTCTTTAAAAAATGCACTAGTAAATGACTTTTAGTAAAACTAAAATCCTACAAGTAATTTACTAGTGATGTATGTTACATAGATTTTTAAATTCTAATTTAATATTTCTATATTATATAGCTGGCCCAGCTACTGGGTGGCGCTAGTGCTGCATACTACAGGCGCTGTAGTATGCAATGACGTTTTCTTTTTATGATATGGGACAGCAAACAAGCAAGCGGGTCATCATCATCGTCAGGTCTTTTACTATCAGAGCCATATATTAAACAGAGGAGTCAAGGGATTTGGCTCTCTACGCTGGCCAGACGGGTTGGAGAGGTTATAAGCGGGTCAACTGTCGTTATTGTCAAAAACGGCCACTAGCTTCACGTTCACATTTTAAACTGTAAACAATCCCAAGTATCCCATCCCAACTATATATATCCTAATCCTAATCCTAACTAGCCCTATCCTAATCCTATCCTAACTAATATTATAAATGCGAAAGTGAGTTTATTTGTTTGTTTGTTACGCTTTCACGCCGTATCTTCTGAACCGATCATCATGAAATTTTGCATACACATAGGTTAGGGTTTCGAGAAGGACATAGGCTATATATTTCGCGGGCGAAGCCGCGGCTAACAGCTAGTAGTTCATAAAATAGTTTTTAAGGGTTATCTAGGGCCTCACAGAACAAATTTTAATTGATATCTCCGATTTCCTCGAACGATTAATTTCAAATGAGGGCTTTCAAAGGAGGGATGGACAGTGGAGGGAGACTTGAAAAGACCTGATGATGATGATAATGAAATTAAAATTACATCTATGCGTGCAGTGTCCACCAATGACGCAAGTTGTCATTGTGTAAAAAATGAACATGCCAATTTTTATAAGTAATCATTTTTACTTTGCTTATACCTAAAGTTAGCAAATAGCAATCATATAAACCGTCAATCAACAACGAGTACTTTGAAACATTTAAGGGCGCACACTAGGCACACTAGCGACGCCAATAATTTTATTCCTAATACTTTACAAATAGAAAGAAATTCAAGAATGTTCTAAAATGTTTCAGGTTTAATCCTAGTTCGATGGTGGGCTGCGGAATGATGGCACCTTTCACAGATTGAGGCCGGGATTGCTGTGAACTGTTGCTTTGCCATTGTATTATGTTAATTGTAAAACAAGACAATAAATATTTTTATTATTATTTTTTTATTATTATGTAAATCATATAAGCCTTAGCAAATAACCTGAAGTATTTTTGGAGTCATGCTTTAATATTATGAGAATCAGTCATTAAGAGAAATAGTGATTACCGCCAAAAACGGCCGTTTTTGGCGGTAATCTGATTCTCTTAATTCTCACTGATTCTGACAATATTAAACATGAACATGATTCCAAAAATACTTCAGGTTATTACTAAGGCTTATATGATTTACATTCTTGAATTTCTTTCTATTTGTAAAGTATTAGGAATAAAATTATTGGCGTCGCTAGTGTGCCTAGTGTGGGGCCTTAAGTATTTATTTATTAAAATTGCTGTATTGTTCTAAACGTCTTGCAATTTCTTAACAAATAGTGATAAATACATAATAACACTTCGAGCAACACGGAAGGGAGTAGCCATACGCTGCATTCCCCTCTGTCAAGGTACAAGCCAAAATTAGGCATATGCATGTCTATGTGTAAGTTGTGTGTGACTCATCTGTACACAAATTATTTTTTCTTTTTTATGTCATTTTTTGTGACAATGTCATAATTACTATCAAGTGACAGTTTAAGTTTTGTATGTAGGTGTGCGGAACTAAACTTGTGTGCACATATCCCCCCGCAAAAAACGCCAGAAAAATTGTCATAGTAAATTGTCGCTTTGCCCACTCCCTCCGTCCGGTACGGAGGCCGTGTTGCTCGAAGTAATAACAACACAAACACGCAAATAATCTAACCTCTTTTGCAGACAGTGAATTCTAAATGTTGTTGTTGTTTTTTCGTGTTTGTAAGTGGCCAACACTAGTGTCAGATTTAACCTCTAACCTCTTTTGCAGACAGTGAATTCTAAATGTTGTTGTTGTTTTTTCGTGTTTGTAAGTGGCCAACACTAGTGTCAGATTTAACCTCTAACCTCTTTTGCAGACAGTGAATTCTAAATAAGATTGTTATTAAATGTATATGGTGAAATATTGATAGTTTTAGATCCTTTAAGAAGTTATTCAGCCCGTCGATTTGAACAGCTTTTTCTATGGGACCACAATGCTGGGAACCCAATTTTTATTACATTGCCATACAAAAATTACATCCCCGTCGTATAACACACCGTGGAATAGTTGCTCGGACAATTTTGTATGGGAATATCAAATAAAATTGAGATCACAGCCAAAGTGAAAAGCTGTTCAAATAAATAAATATTTCACCGTGTATTTTTGTGTTCTAGCTATTTTCCGCAATTTCGTCTGAGTAGTTCTGGTTTTATTACACAGGCTATTTGGACTGCATCCAACGGCCGACCCCAGCTACCGGACCCCGGGTTCCGTAGCGTCTCAGGTGAGGATCATGTTTAACTGCAAAAGGTTGTTCAGCGTCTAAGACATTTAATTAATTCAACATTAGAACAGCTTACAGACATCTAGTCTAGTCGAGCTCCGTGGCGCAGCGGTCAACACGCTAGCCTGCGACACGGGGGTCCCGGGTTCGATCCCCGGTCAGGTCAAGATGGAAAAAGATCTTTTTCATATTGACCTGGGTCTTGGATGTTTATCTATATAAGTATGTCGGGTCCTACTCACCCAGCTTGTTAGAGTAGGCCCAACATGAATATGAATGAAGGTATTAATGCTCAGCGGAGAGAGAGAACACAACACAACTCAGATAATGGATTTTAATAAGTTTCACACAGGCGTTACACAGTTAGTAGTAGTGAATACAATTAGTAAAATAATATTTATTATAGGCGAGTGCCTGTAAGCTAGGGTCGAGAGATCACGACCAAGGAAGAGAATGGAATGCAATGAGTGATGAGGAAGGACTGTGAAGAAGATTTGAAAATGGAATTTGGAATTTAAAATGAATTATGTTTCGAAATAAAGCGGCCAGGATGATGATGATTGGGAAATGAGGTGAAAAGCAAGATGCAGCATGAAGGTTATCATGCGCATCGTTACAATACCGGGGGGGCCGGGGTAAAAAAAAAAAGTTTTTTTTTTTAAGAAATAGAAGATAAAATAAATAAAATAAGTGTGTAAATAAAAATAATGATAAATGTGTGAAAAAAATTTTGTGGTGAGTGTGGAATGTACAGTGTGTATTTACAATAAGTGTGTTTCCGACTTTCATTCATCACTCATTCATTCACTTACCATTCAACCTCTGTGACAGTCTTAAGTTTTCAAACTTGAAACATCATTCAAGTAGAGAAATTATATTTTATTGTAAAATTTCTCATGAAACCACTTATTTGCTTAGTGAAGGCTTATTTTATTAGTCACAACCCGCTAAATAATTGATTGGCAGCTAGGCTTATTTACCGTGTTGCCGACCGCACGATGATATTATTTACAAGTTTTTATAAATAAAGCATTCGCGTTTACGCGATAGAGTTAAGAAAATTAATATTTAATGTTAAAACGTAAGGTATTAAGCATTAAGTGCTTATAAGAAAGGTACGATAAAGGCTTATTTAATGTGTTATCAACCGCACATAGAGTATTAGGTAATTGTCATTAGAGGCTTATTTAACGAGTTGACTACCGCTCAGGAAATAAGGGGTAAAAGAATAGAAGAGAAGAAGGAAAGAAAGTAGATAAGTAATATTTACAAGAGAGAATAAAATTAAAGGTTTGACATCCGTCAATGATAATGGAACCTAAAAAGAATGACGTGAATATAGGTAGGTAATAAAGAAGGTAGGTATTTATCAAATAAAAAAATAAATAATAGGGAGGCAAGGGAGAATAAAGCTGTTCCAGATATCCACAAAGGTACGTAAATATATTTAATATAGGTAGGTTAGTTTGAATGTATGTTAGTGATATCCCAAAGTCGGCTGCAGAAGCCTAAGGGATATCGGTGCTAAAGACGTGGCCTATACCTTAGGATATTCTCCTAAAGCAAGCGGTATTGTATAGGATTCCAAAACAAAGGATAACCTGTTCAGGTTTAAACCCAGAGTCTTAGAGTCCTGTGCTACTGCACAAGGGCAGCATGATTGTGTAGCTGTATGAAACTGTGTGTAGATTATAGGGTTGGTGTACTGTTTGAGTACCTATTTGAAGTGTAATGGAGGAAACGTGAAAGTGTTAAAATAATAATAATATAAATAATTGTTACAGGGATATCTGGAGAGCTTACCTTGATGGTAATGATGATAATGAAGTAATGGAGCAACAATTACTATATAGAAAATACAGGGATATTAAAAAAATATCACAATTCATTAAATCACTTTCACGAATAAATAAATTTCTTGATGTTGTTGTTTCCTTTGTATGTCGACCGACGGAGAAGTGAGCAGCGACTGACGGAGAAGTAGGTAGCAGCAACCGATGCAGAAGTAAGCAGCTGCCTCTGTCCACAGCTAACCACCGACGCAGTAGATAGTCCACCGACGCTGAAGATAGTCCACCGACGCTGAAGATAGTCCACCGACGCTGAAGATATGCACCGACGCCGACGATAGCGTACCGACGCTGACGATAGCGTACCGACGCTGGTCACTATCCACCGTCGCGACGCAGGCTTAAGTTAGAGTGGAGGAGTGAGTCTGTCTGTATCCAGTGTCTCTTGACGTAATCACTCTACAGTACTCACGTATAGTTAGGTAGGTATTCCAGGTGTAGAAAATAGGCAATTTAACACGTACGGGCGCCAATGTCGGGTCCTACTCACCCAGCTTGTTAGAGTAGGCCCAACATGAATATGAATGAAGGTATTAATGCTCAGCGGAGAGAGAGAACACAACACAACTCAGATAATGGATTTTAATAAGTTTCACACAGGCGTTACACAGTTAGTAGTAGTGAATACAATTAGTAAAATAATATTTATTATAGGCGAGTGCCTGTAAGCTAGGGTCGAGAGATCACGACCAAGGAAGAGAATGGAATGCAATGAGTGATGAGGAAGGACTGTGAAGAAGATTTGAAAATGGAATTTGGAATTTAAAATGAATTATGTTTCGAAATAAAGCGGCCAGGATGATGATGATTGGGAAATGAGGTGAAAAGCAAGATGCAGCATGAAGGTTATCATGCGCATCGTTACAAGTATATATTATAAAATATAGTATCGTTGAGTTAGTATCCTGCGACACAAGTTCACAACTTACTGTGGGGCTAGCTCAATTTGTGTGATATGTCCCTATATATTTATTTATTTATCTATTGAACAACAAACTAGTTTAAAAAGATTTATTGTTTTTAATCATTCAAAAAAATCGACAAAGTGCGAAACGCGTCCAGGCCATAAACTATACTTAGAGCTAGTATTTCGCAGGCATAAACTTAAAACGGCCTTTGATCATTAGTGGGCGGAAGAAAGTCTGAGATAAGATGATGATGACAGAAAACTCAAGCTCAATCGAAAATCATAAATAAACTTTGTTAAAAAATCGTGATTGAAGTAATCCTACAATATTTCCCAGTCAATCAATAAGAAGTATTTTCGTTCTATTTAATTCACAATAATCTCGTAAATTTCTTTTTAATAATGTGGATCAGAATATTTATACAACAAACAAGCAATAAAAATAATTGTTATTGTCCATTAAGATATTGAATAATAAACATTCGCTTTGTTATACGTTTCAATGTTATTAAACAATTCATATTACAATGTCACATGGTTATCTATTACGTGACAAAATAAGAAAAATAAAGCGCCAACGAAAACTTTATAGCAATGACAAAAAATAACATGTTTCGTCACTCATTGTAAACCGTGAATGTGCGAACAATAATTCTGATAAGGAATGTAATCGCAAAAGAAAACTGCCTATTAACAAGGCACTTTGATATAACATACCTTAAACGTGTCGTTTAGAAAAGAAAAAAAAACACTTCACACTAAGGAAGGAAGCACAAACAATTTTTAGACAAAGACATCACTTCGTAAACAGCCTAAGATTACACTTATCACATTCAAATCAAAGTACGCAAAGACACCAAAGTTCTTACAGCCAACCGGTGTTCGAAATTTAAATCGATTAATTTTATAAAGGCCGCGATGGACGAGCAACGACCACGAACGGCGCGCTAGACGCCGCGAGCCCGCCACGCCAACTGACTTCCAGCGTTCTCAATGACTAGGTTCATAAATTCTAGTTCCACATGTGTTGGAAACACGTTTGTTAGTGTTTACATTCTGAGAAGTTTTAGGCTGGGTTATTCATCAGAGACGTGATTTGATTGTACAATAATATGGATGAATTCGTATCTGTAATTTTTCAGTGTCGCTTGATCGTTTGATAGTCATAAAACATAGTCATATCGATTTGGGTCCCACTGATCAATCAATTTTAGATTGCAATCGTAGATACTATGCAATTTATCATCCTTGATGGTTTGATGTATGGTTTTGAAGTTATTTATAATATTACCAATAATAACAGTCTCAACTGAAATACCTGCTTATGAAATTTCACAACGCGGATTTTGTTTCGTTACTATTGTTAAATAAAAATGACCATACTTATTTATGCTTCTGAATACAATTCAGTTCAATGACACTGTATTTTCACCATTAAACAAACTTATACGTTTTCTTATACGTAGGTATTCAATGCCAAGGGCCAAGTATCGACAGGCGATTTTTTAAAATCTATGATCGCAATGGTGATTTGGAATTGAAATACTTTCTAACAGATATGAATCCTGAAAACATATCTACCTAATAATATTTCTCAATAAACAGAAAATGAAAGTAAAATAATCGCGAAGTCGGTGATAGGAAGTGCACTAGTCCGCGAAATCATGAGTGGCATGCAACACAGTTGCTTCGTTACAAAAACGTCAAAGAACTCTACCACAAATCAATCTGCTGTTGATAAGATAAAGAGGATACGCAAAGATTTGCGGAGGGCTTGTAGCAGTTGGCCGTAAAGACTCTTTATCATCGGTTTCAGTCAAATATCTAAATTATCTCTTTCGATAACAACCACCAACTTAATTCTTTTAACCGACGCCTAGGGTACTATTTTTGAACGTGTGACCATTTGTCCTCGAATGATTTTCAGCGATCGGCTCGTTTGCGAACGGCGAAATTTAAAAAATTGTACCCCTAGTCTTATTTTATGACATTTATCAAATAAAAATTTTATGGAATTCGACACCTATCAATTTGTGGCGACATTACGACTTTTATCTGGATGATTATTTACCATGGTCAGTGGATGAAATTGAGCTATTTTTTTCAAATACATGTAAAAATACTAACCTTGGTTTGGTGAAAAAAAAAAGGAAACTAAGACCTTTGTTGTGTCAGTTTCGTCATTCACTTATTAAACCTGATTTTTGTTTATGAATCGGATTTGTACCTTTTTTAAACAAACCCAAATGTCAAAAACAATTCAAGGTACCCGCTGACGTAATAGTGCAATCACCGGGTTTTGTGAGCGTATGCACGTTAAATTTGACCGGTAGTAAACAACAGTATCAAACAGTTACAGAAAGGCATTGCAGTAAACAAAGGGAATTGGTAAGACAATAAACCTTGTACGCGATGGATTTCGTTTGGATAATATGCTTCAGCCGCTAAATATAAATTGAGGAATTATTTTAAATATTAACAAAAATGGAATTTTCTTATAAAATTTGAAAACGTAGTTTTTAAATAAAGGTGGCCATGCTAATGACGATTGAGTAATGAGGTGAAAAGCTACAAGCAGCATTAAGACAATATGCAGAATCGTAACAACTGTTTACATAATATAAGGTCCATTTAAATCAAGTGCAAATATTTTAAAGGCAGGTAGGTACCTGCCTAGAGACTAAAAATGCTTTGATAGAAAATTTGAGAAAACTGACTAGTTTGTCTTGTTATACAAGTTTTATCAAATCCTTCTATTTGTGACTTAATCATAGCAAAAAATATGGTTTTATAGCCGCTGCTTCTCTTGCTATCTTTATTACAATAAATGAGTTAGTAACATGGCATGTAAAGGATTTCCTAAAAAAAAAAAAACATCATCGTCATCATCATTTCAGCCGCAAGAAGTCCACTGCTGGACATGGGCTTCCCCCAAGGATTTAAACATTGAAAACTTAAAAACATATTTTGTGTGAAAAGGTGAAAAATTTTGTCATGTCAATTTTCGTAATTTTTTTCAAAGGCATTGTTTACCTCTAACGTCCTGTCTTTAAATTATTGGCGCTTGATTTAAATACACCTTATATATTGTGGTAACAATCAGCAATAGCAGATATGTGTCACTGTGCAAGATGCAGCCAATGCGGCTGATAACGTCATTAATGCAATGGGAAAGTGCACTTTCTTGCGATTAGCACAAACTGGTCGAGTACATTGCGCGCAATAAGCAAACAAAGAAACGCTTCTATCTCTCGATGGCTGTTTGTTTCTCGAGGCAAACGAGCGAGATTAAGAAAGAAAGATTCCTTAGTCTTTCATTCTTAGAATATAAGAACACGAGCAAAATTCTTTGGTATCTATTTTATCCTCTATCTTCCTAATGGATCATCACAGTTACTGTCAAATTTCAATATTTTTAAATGAAAGCTTGACGAATACACTGTTTTGGTTGTCGGTAATGTTTTGGTTGTCGATAACGAAATCTTAATAAGTCTCCACTGCAAGAAGCTAGGGCTCTGATATTACAGAGAGGCTCGTGCTCATATTAGTCAGCAGTCAGAGGATATGGCCAACACTCTCCACGCTGGCCAGACTGGTATGCATCTAATCCTGATCATTAAATTAACACTTTCCAGGACCTAACCTGTAGATCGAATGTTATTTCTATTGCGTCCGGTTGAGTGTCTATGAATGAGTTAACTGGCGTTAAGGCCGCGGTGGGGAAAGCTCAATATAGGGTCTCGACAGCTTTCATTTAATACGAAAACTTGTAATATGGCAAACGTATTATTGTAGCTAGGGGTATGTACCTAATAGGCAGTGGGCCTGGTTCTCAATAGCTGACATTTAATGGGATAACTTGATGTGTGGCATACGTAATGTAAGTTGAGGGGGCTAAATAAAAACTAGATGAAGGAGAAATTATATATTAAAAAACAACAGTAAAGAGACCTCGGTGGAGAGATCCCAACCTAGAGCCTCAACAACTCAGTTGTTCAGAAAACTTGTGGTGCGGCAAAACGTATTGAATCACCAAGTCTCAATCACTGGTTCTGTAGACATGTCGCATACAAATGTGAAAGGTTATATAGGAAATCAGAAATAAAACATGATCACGTCATTAAATAAGCTAGTATTGATCTTAACGACACTGCTATAAAAATAATACCCAAACATTGTTGCTAGTGGAATGAAGTTGGATTAGATTCACTCCTTTTTCGGGATACCATAGACCATAACCGTTTCAACTAACATTTGCATGACTTTTTAATTCCGTCTGATACTGTATCTTGTACAATAAGTAAATTGTAAATTTTTGCATTGCTGTTACCTAACTTTAGCTTTGATTGCAGCTAAAGCTAGGCAAACTCCCAGCGATCTAAAAATTATCTACCAGCCTATTTTAATAATAGAACGCTCGGTACGGATGCCCTAATGCCGGATTTGGAGTAACTACATAAAGCTATAACATAACAATAATGATAAGTGATGACGTGGGCTGAGCGTTGGGCGCCAAGTAGCTGCCTTGGGGAAACCATTACCCTGCGTTCACCAAATGATATTTAAAATATGAATAAAAATTTTGACTATTGACTATTGGCCTGATTTTGTTATCTTTTTATTATATTTCATTTCACCTATATGTGTGTATATCTGAGTAAATGTTTCTGCATTTGCGTGATCTTATAGTTCTGATTATGCCGTGTGGTTCCTTGCAGAGTAGAATAGTACAACTCAATGTCCTCCCGTGGATGTCGGAGAAGGCGACTTAGGAATAAGCTAAACCAAGCTTATAAACATCAAAGAGACATCTCTTACCCGTCTGGCTAGCGTGGAGACTTGGAGAGTGTAGGCCAAATCTTCTGAATGTTCTGGCTTTATATATGGTTCTGGAGGTATAGAAAGTGTCGTGCTCCTGCAGTGGATAAAAGTTCTGATGCTGACGATGATAGTTATGATTGAAACAGTAACTTGTATTTTATCAATGCTAATACTACTACGAGCCTTTCTAAATACTACGCACGGATACGGATACCCCAATGCCGGATTTGAAGTAAGGTTAGATGGTATAACATCGAATTAGTTGGAAAATCGTCGCTCATTACAATAATGATAAGTAATGACGTAGGTTGGGCGCCAGTAAGCTGCGTTGGGGAAACAATTACCCTAATTTCTTTTTTATCAGACTAGCAATTTTCCTGCGACTTCGTCCGCGTAAATTATAGCCTATATCACCCGTAGATAAATCTAATTTCTGTAGGTGAAAGAGTTTTTCAATCAGACCAGTAGTTTCGGAGCCTATTCAACGCAAACAAACAATCAATCAAATCTTTCTTCTTTATAATTTAAGTATAGAGTTATATATTTCCATATGTGTATCTGTTTATAGGAGTACATGTTATGATCGAAAACCGCTAATTGGACATCAAGTCTTGTGACAACTTATACAATTGCAAACCCTTATCGATCCATTATATTCAATCCTTTTTACCCGACTGATCCACCTAAAAGGAGTAGTAGTTTTCATATATCTTTCTATAAACTATGTGACGCCAGGTAAAAAAAAAACTATATGGCGGACGTTAACTGTCGGAAAGGCGAATATTTCTTTTTAAATAATCAATCATCTTGTTTATTATTATTTATTTTTTATCATATTACAAAAACTTACATACAACAGAACATAAACACATTTCAGAAAAAACCACGGAGGTTTGTGATGAAATGCGGTAAAAGTAATCTTAACATAAAATGATTAACATAAAAAGTTTTCTTATCTTTATCTACCCAACTTAATACATAAATTTATAGAAAATCTATGTTAAACACTGCCGATTTCATAAACCCAATTCTTTTTAACCACACTATAACTAAGAACCTTCTTTTTAACCACACCATAACTAAGAACCTTCAAATGTTTGTCGTTTTTTTCGTTTCATCCACAGACGACATTGTCCTATTTTGGTTGACCATAACGATAATTTAATTGTCACTCCGCTGAAAACGCCACATGACACACGAGTGAACTCGCCGTCAAAACTGTTTCGAAACACCACAAGGCCTCCACGAATCACCGTGAAATTATGAAACTTGGCATTAGCGTTTATGTTTATTAGATGATCAATATAGACATAACTTTTATGAAATAATATATGTCTTGCTCACAGATTTGTCTTGCATACAGGGAATAAAATAATAATTATTATTTATTCAAACTTTTAACTTTTGTCCATCTCTGTTAAAAGGATGACTTATTAACCTATTGTTAACACTTCAGTAGAGAGATGCGGGACAATACAGGTTAAGGTATTTGTTGCAATACAACGCATCACATGTACCCGTACACGTACAGCCGACATGCATTAGATGAAGCTTTGCATGCACTCCATGCTCCACGTAAATCGCATCATTTCAAAAGTCTACACACGCGCTAAATGGTGGTAACCTTCAACTTGCTATCTAAATGCCTCGGTCAATACAGTAGTATCTTTTTAAAATTTTAACATAATGACTGCATCGACTGAGCTTTAGAATAGCTTAGCACGTCAGTATAGTTACCTATGGTTCGATTGACATTGAATTAGATACATATTTTCTAATATTGCTAACTTCTCAGTAGCTTAGTCGTAAGGCCTCTTTCTGCCACGGGAGAGACCTATGTTCTATACCCGATTTATCAATTGGTTTGGCTAATATGCGGGCACTTCAAAATGGAACAGGACAGTATCGGAAAGCGGGCCCCGAACCATCACAATTGGGGAAGTAAACTAGTCATCTTCTTTTTAGTCTTTACTGCAGGAGTACGACCCTCTCTGTGTTACCAGAGCCATATATTAGGTAGAGCAGTCAGAGGATTTGGCCTACACTCTCCACGTTGGCCAGGCGTGTTGGAGAGGTCTCTTTGTTTTTATAAGCTTTGTTTAGCTTGTTTCCTACACGTCCACGGCAAGACTTGGAGTGGTCCTATTCTACTCTGCCGGGAACCACACGGCGGATACAGGATATACCTCGTATGTAAATGAAGGTTTTTATTTTAAATCAAAACAATTTATTTTCATATTAAATATTTATTTATTATTATATTTTATTCTCAAATATTTTTGACACGTGCCAGCTAGTATGGTCCTTCAACTCGATGTTAGCATAACTCGGTTAAAATCAATAAAATAACTTGCTTTGGAAATACCTTTCCGGCGTTTAGCGATAAAGCGAAGTCGTTAGCTGTAAAAATTTGGGTCGTGTAAATAATATTTGGTTCGTGACTAATTTTTATAATTTTTTTACATATGTATTACTTATTTTGTTATGCTTTTTATACGTTTTCATGTACTTATTTTGTTATACTATTTATACAAAGTTACGTATGTATACAAAGTACTTTTAAAACAAAATGACTAACGTCTGTTCGTAGTATTTTTCAGAGAAAAATATTACTATATTTTTTACAATTGTTAGTGTACAATTAAAATATAGGTTTAATGATATGGAGGTGGCATAATATCCTTTCAGCGAAGTTGAGTACAAAACCCTTTTTGTGTGATCGGGGCTGACCACGACGGCCCACCCTAAATCAATGCGATTTCTTTTAATGTAGGTCGCGCGCAATTTCACTTTTGCGCATCTGCTACGTAATTGACCTACCTGCATAATGATGAAGGTAGGTCAAAGTACACGTTTTTCGAAAATTACACAAATCCGATACTCTTTATTATTTTCATTTACTTATGTTAAACAATCTTACCGAAACAAATTTTAAACCGATCGTTAGGTATGAAAATTATGGTAAATAAGCATTAAGTGGTAAGTATTTGAAGGATGTATAATATATATATTATTTTATTTAGTTTTAGTTTAATTATAAGTGAATGTGTTTAAAATTGTAAATAATGGATATTCTAATTATTTTATATTAACAAACAAATGTGTACTACGTTACACTCTTTTTAGTTTAGTTTCTACGTTACTAAAAAGAAACAGAGCCAAAACGTGCACATCGGTCTATCTGTATAGGCTTATCTCAGAAACGAATAAAACATACTACTCGTATTACATGAA
Source organism: Rhodophaea formosa (assembly GCA_963082605.1). Classification (NCBI taxonomy): domain Eukaryota; kingdom Metazoa; phylum Arthropoda; class Insecta; order Lepidoptera; family Pyralidae; genus Rhodophaea; species Rhodophaea formosa. Next base: position 15,968,207 of record OY720224.1, on the reverse strand, counting down.
GCTTTAACTAATCAATAATTAAAACTTTACATAGGTACCTACATGCTGTCAGATATATCTTTAATAGAGACTAGCAATTGTCGAGCGACTTCGTCCGCGTTAATTTTATATCACCCGCAGATAAATTAGCTTTCTAAGGTAAAAAAAAAAATTAAAATCGGTCCAGTAGTTTCGGAGCTTATTCTATGCAAACAAACATTCAAGTTGAGCAAGAACTTCCCCTTTACTTAAGAAATCCTAAAAATTAATTAAATCTACTACTACTGAATTAAAATAGCGTTAAATCAAACATTGATATGTAAATCTGGCAATATCGTAAGCTGAGCATAACCAGGTGTCACATCTAATGTTAATTTTATTTCTGCATACAAATTTATTGAATTCCAAATGATGTCAGCAATTATTTTAAATTAATATGGAGTTATTCGTTGTAACGGAGATCCTGCTATGGGTTTTTAAAAAAAAGGTCGAATGAGGCATGAGGTTGGAAGAAGACGCACACGCACGCACCACACGAAGAGTGGTTCCCGGCAGAGTAGAATAGGATCACTCCAAGTCTACCCGTGGATGTCGTAGAAGTCGACTAAGGAAACACAAGCTAAACAAAGCTATAAACATCAAAAAGACCTCTCCAACCCGTCTGGCCAGCGTGGAGAGTGTAGGCCAAATCCTCTGTCTGCCCTGGCTAATATATGGCTCTGGTAGTACAGAGAGGGTCGTGCTCCTGCAGTGGAGACATACAAAGACCTGTTGATGATGATGATGTTGGAAGAAGAGCTAATAGGAAGAAGAGCTAATAGGTTTTTGGTTATGCTTAGAATTATAAAGTTATCTTGTTTATAAGGAATAATTTCAGTGCATTTGATCTTGGGAAGCTAAGATAAGTACACGCAAACTCAAGTAATGCGTATTCACTCTAGTTTCGTACGTGTCGAGAAACAGCAATGTGGGGAGGGAATTCCATTCCGTAGCGGTCCGCGTAATGAAGGAGGTGAATCTAGAGGTGCGATGAGCCGGAATATCGACCACATATAGATGGAATCTCTGCCCACGCCGCGTCGTCCTATGATGGAATGGTGCAGGGAGAATTAAATCATGCAGTTCTTATGTACAATCCCCGAAATTTAGCCTGTAAAATCACACGGAATTGCTGCTAATCTGCGGAGTTCATGGCTCTGGACCCGTTTGGCCGTAAGCGAATCATCATCATGGTAGCAAACAATTTCGCTGCTTCCATTTCAGCTGGTTTCACAGCTACACGAGCGAGCCGTACGGATCGGCTGTATGGGAATCCGGAGTGGAGAGAGCGGATACGTATGTTATTATAATACATCGTTTTATAAGCGGGTAGAGCCCGTACAACTGCTGAACCGTACGGACCCCCGGCCCAGCTGTGAAACCTGCATTATGATATTTCCTGACGATTGATGAGAATTCATTGATTTTGGTGACATTGACTTCCCAGTTCCCAGGAGTTCTGAAAGTGATAGAGATATGTATTTGAAAGACATTTTTTCAGCTTGCGCAAAAAGACTCATGGATGAAGCTACCGAAATCTTTAAATTTCGAAGCAAATGGAGTTCCATAGTCTTTGCCTAACCCCACAAGAGGCTTGATTATATACATGAACATATACTTTTATCACGCTCTCTGTCTCATGTTGGGGAAAGACTTTATTATACAAAGTTAAATTCAAAATCTTTAGACTCTAATCTTAAGACTCTAAAGCCGTCAAAATCCACTGACAACATGCTGACAGCTATATCAACTGTTAATCAACGTTCCTTCGTTACAACTTACAACTGTACTGGCAATCTCATAAAACAGAGCATGACGGACAATTAGCCATTAACGGGAAATAAAATTTAATTTACCAAAGTCTACTTTAAATTATTTAAAAGTAACAGGACTGGATACATTTTTAAAACAAGCTCGATAATTCTTGTCATCTACCAACCTTTTTCGATTGCCTCCGTGGTCTGGGTATTTGCCTAATAATACGGAGGTTGTGTTGTGAAGTTCAATTCCCACTGGGAAGCATACGTTTTGAAAAAAGTTTCCAGTCTAGTTAGGTTATTGCAGGCTTGAATTCCCTAACTATTCGAAACGGAAGGTGATTCTGGCCTACCCCTTGGATTGTGGAGGCACGGCAGCCGCTGTCTAAAAACCAGTAACCCCAACCAATCACCTGAGCCGCTGAGGATGCAACCGGGAATAGGTACTTTCAGATGATGATTATTTACCAACTTTTCTTGTTTTTTAGTTCTAGTCTTGCAAAATGAATTAGAACCGCTTCCTCTTGCCTTTTCGTATTTTATATTTAGTCCCGATGATCGGCGTTTCCTTATTAGCTAGTGATGGGAAATAAAGTTGCGCATCTTGTCACAAAAGAAAACCTTAAACAAGTGATTGAGGATGCATACTGCATTTGAGGAGTTTATATCTTCGACCATCGCGTCATCACGACACAAGTGAAGAGACAGCCCGTTTCGCCATACGGCGATAAGTAACCTGCAGTTAGACCAGTTATATTTGTGTCATTACTCATTATAAATGACTGACGACGCAGGAGTTTGACTAGTTGCGTAACTACCTAACTGTTAAAGAACTCTCCATTCAAAATGCTAGATTGTGACGTCACACGCTTAACACACTATGCCAAGTAAACTGCATTTAGACCAGTTATTTTTGTGTCAGTGTATGACAGAAGGAGTGTGACGAGTTGTTTAACTTTTTTTTGTGAATAATTAGGTAACTAGTGGTGGACGTGACTGATAACTTGATACACCGGCTTGATAAAGAACGGTTTGCAACATCGCGATCGCGAATTTTCAAGAAGATATCTTCGCCTACACATGTGCACCTTGCTTGATGGCTTGCTTAGATGCGGCCATCTCTGATTTATAAACAAACATGGGACGAATTGCAGAATGAAAAACTAAAATGACTGTGATTTTCTGGGCCCTGGCCTAAATGGGCCGTAGTCATATAGAACGAGTTGTGGAACATAATGACTCAATTTCCTCGGAACTTAGAATAAAAATTTGATTATCAAAGCAAAATAAATAAGCAAAATTTTTGTGGCGGTGGGTCACTAACTCATCACTGACGGACAGTATGCGAGATGCTATAAAAGTTTCATTGTTATTACGTCCAGAGACGTGCAGTATTCATCAATGTGATGATGACGGCTAAACAGATTGATAATTATGTCCATCCATCCATCCATCAGGTCTTTGCTAGTCTCCACTGCAGGAGCACGACCCTCTCTGTACTACCACAGCAATATATTAGCCAGAGTAGCCAGAGGATTTGGCCTACATTCTCCACGCTGGCCAGACGGGTTGGAGAGGTCTTTTTGATGTTTGTAAGCTTTGTTTAGCTTGTTTTTCCTAAGTCGCCTTTTACGACATCCACGGGAAGACTTGGAGTGGTCCTATTCTACTCTACCGGGAACCACACGGATGATAATTATGTGTAAATTATCTTTCCCTACCGTGAGTGACAGCCTTTAAAAATTTTGGCGTCGTGTTTTTTTCGACTTGCTAAATTCGATTAAAAGCGTTATAGATTCAATCCATACTAATATTATAAATGCGAAAGTAACTGTCTGTCTGACTGTCTCTCTTCCACGCCACAACTACCTAATAACTAAACCGATTTAAATGAAATGTGGCACACCGATAGTTTAAAGCCTAAAAAGGACATAGGCTGCTTTTTAATACGAAAAAGACTGTGTGATAAGATCGAAACCCAAGAAGAAGAAGTCGCGTGAAACAGCTAGTTGGTCATAATTTAACCAATCTGGTATTGACCGAACTTGTAATAACATTTTCCGTGCTCATAAAATAACAAAAATCTAATGAATAGCCAAGCGCGACATGCCTATGATTAGTTCTAATATACGTTTACGCACTGTACAGTGTAATCACTGGTTTTTACACTCACTTCCTTTTTCGCAAAGCCTACAAGTTCACGCCATTTGTAATTAATTCGGCATTCCTAATTACACACTCTGACACAAAAACTATTGACTGTTTGTTTTTATAACAGACTTGAGGATTGTGGCGAAAGTAAATGAAGAAATTTATACCTAATAGCCATAAAGAAAGTGCATACATACAATCACGTCTTTTTCCCTTGCGGGGTAGACAGAGCTGAGGTCTACAAAACCTAAAGACCACGTTTAGCATGTTGGTGGGCTTGTAGATGGAGAACGGAATCAAAATAGTGGTGGGTTGCAGCCGCATCGCCTATTGACATGATTCCTTACGCCCATTCCCTCGATCGACTTTCACGACCTGCGCGGGAAGAGAAGCAATTTTGCGCTCTTAAAATACAAAAACTTAATAAACAACCAAGCGCGACATGCCTATGATTAGTTCTAATATGCGTTTACGCACTGTACACTGTAATCACTGGTTTTTACACTCACTTCCTTTTTCGCAAAGTCTACAAGTTCACGCCATTTGTAATTAATTTGGTATTCCTAATTAATTACACACGCTGACTCAAAACCTATTTGACTGTTTGTTTTTATAACAGACTTGAGGATTGTGGCGAAAGTAAATGAAGAAATTTATACCTAATAGCCATAAAGAAAGTGCATACATACAATCACGTCTTTTTCCCTTGCGGGGTAGACAGAGCTGAGGTCTATAAAACCTAAAGACCACGTTTAGCATGTTGGTGGGCTTGTAGATGGAGAACGGAATCAAAATAGTGGTGGGTTGCAGCCGCATCGCCTATTGACATGATTCCTTACGTCCATTCCCTCGATCGACTTTCACGACCTGTGCGGGAAGAGAAGCAATTTTGCGCTCTTAAAATACAAAAATCTAATAAACAACCAAGCGCGACATGCCTATGATTAGTTCTAATATGCGTTTACGCACTGTACAGTGTAGTCACTGGTTTTTACGCTCACTTCCTTTTTCGTAAAGCCTACAAGTTCACGCCATTTGTAATTTATTGGCATTTTTAATTACACACGCTGACACAAAAACTATTGACTGTTTGTTTTTATAATAGACTTGAGGATTGTGGCGAAAGTAGATGACGAAATTTACCTATTAGCATATAGATATTATAATCCATACTTCCATACTATTATTATAAAATGCGAAAGTAACTATGTCTGTCTGTCTCGCTTTCAGGCCAAAACTACTGTGCTTCTGCTCAGTTGTTTTGGCCTGAAATTTAGTACACATATAGTCTAGACCCAGCGAAAGGACATAGGCTACTTTTTAATTCAATAAAGGCTACCCAAACTGACTATTTCCACGGAGACGAAGTCATTCGATTCTTTATTCCATAAACTTTTTTTTTATTTCATGGACATAGCTATTATAAAAATGAATCGTCCCTGTCCTGAATTTCATTTGTAGGGTAGGTTGAAATGATTTCTGATTATAACTACGATATACCTACCTACCCGAAGGATACTTAATGAAAATCATATGAGCAAAGTTGCGGAAGGTTACCAGTTATTTATAAATCAACAAATTAATACTTATTATAATTTATTTAAATATTCATTTCAAATATACATAAATGTATTATTCAAACATTCATTTATTAAGATGGAGAAAGACATGAACAATTATAGTAATAATTTGTATGTATAAATTATTATTTATATTTCAAAACGTTCTTGACCAATTTCTTATGAAGTAGGTACACCTACATATACTCGTATGTAACAGTGGCTAGCCGGACCGGGCAAATAAAAAGACAAAGATATATACAGAGATTCTGAACAACCTAGAAATATTTTAATTATGATGAGACGAGCTCCGTGGCGCAGCGGTCAACACGACACGCCTACGACACGGATGGTCCCGGATTCAACCCCCGGTCAGGTCAAGATGAAAAATGATCTTTTTCAGATTAAGCTGGGTCTTGGATGTTTATCTATATATTTATTTGTAATAAAATATAGTATCGTTGAGTTAGTATCCCATAACACAAGTCTCGAACTTACTTTGGGGCTAGCTCAATCTGTGATTTGTCCGTATATATTTATTTATTTATAATTATGAAATTAGAATCCTAATCCTATCCTAATCCTAACTAATATTATAAATGCAAAAGTGTGTTTGTTTATTAGTTTCGTTTGTTTGTTACGCTTCACGCCGAATCTACTAAACCGATCATCATGAAATTTTGCATACACATAGGTTAGAGTACCGAGAAGAACATAGGCTATATACCACGCGGGCAAAGCCGCGGGTAACAGCTAGTCCTTAATAGAATACATACGCAAGAAAAAAGGTAAAAATTTAATATATATTTGGACTTCCCATAGAAATTTAACCAGCTGATTGTATAGGGTCAAATATTTTTTATTTTGATCTTTTTTTTATTGCGGGTATTCTATAAGGGATTCTGATTTCGATTTAGACATTATTGCCCGATTGTTCAAAGTCACCCTAAATCTTTAACCTTGCCATATACTCGAACGTAGGTACCTGACCTCTGATTATATTGAACAACTTTCCTCAAGACAAATGGAAATCTCGAATATTTTATTAAAATCCGTTTCCCACACAAAACTGCTAGCTGCAAATAACCGACCGATTTAGTGATAGAAGTCCAACTTTTTTGATAAATCATTACAAATTGATAGAGTATCATACAGTGTATAAATCCAATTTGAAGTTATCAATTCTGTCGGCATTGGGTTTTAAATAGATATGGAGAAAGAATATCAGAATAATATATTCAATATGTCTATTAATTCATATTTCAACATGCACTTGACCAGTTTTCTTTATCGGGTAACACTGACCTACCAAGGCCAGCATGATAAGGCTGCTAGGAATTTCGAAACGCCAATATCTTGACATTTGGCATAAAATACCGAAATCACAGATAGATACTAGTTAATACGTAACAGATGACGGATTTAGGACCTCCGAAGGTAGCATAATGAGACTACGAGTGTGACTTTTGAATCATCTATATCTTATATTTCGAAAAAAAAAATAACGAAGTATTAGAAGGATGAACTGCGGATTAGATTACGGGTTGTGGTTCCCGACAGAGTAGAATAGAACCACTAAAATTCTTCCCGTGGATGTCGGAAGAAGTCGACTTAGGAAACACTACACAAAGCTTATATAAATCAAAGAGACCTCTCCAACCGGCCAGACGGGTTGGAGAGGTCTCTTTGATTTTTACGACTTACGTTACGAGCGTGGAGTAAAGTCATATATTAGATATGGCTCTGGTAGTACAGAGTGGGTAGTGCTTTTGCAGTCGAGATTGAAAAAAGACCTGATGATCATGATGATATGGCCTGAAGAATATTATAGGGTCTACATATGCGTATGTTCTTCGAATAACATTTTTTTTTAATTTCTTTCTTCGTACAAAAATATACATAGTTTATCAAGAATCGCAAGATGCTTTTCCAAAAAAAAAACTTGATCATTAACGCAAAGATTTTTTTGGAAATAAATAATATAATAATATATAAATATTGACGAATCAATATTCAAATATTTTCTTAGTTCAGAAGCGTTATTTCTAAAACTCTTCTTATTTTATTACAAAGGATAGAAATTGCGTAACGCTTTCCAAGGTTGTTACGCACGCTAATGAGATAAGAATGCGCAAATTTATTTTTCGCCAGTATTTGTGAAAATCTTGCTTTGTAGAGGCACTGTCCACCTAAGTATTGTAACTTGAAGAACACCTTAGTCAAAATCTAGAAAATACAGGACCTACATAGAGCAAGCATTTGACATTAATGAGATTGGCTAAGCCGTGTAGAGTAGAATAGAATAGGACCGCTCCAAGTCTTCCCGCGGATGTCGTAAAAGGCGACTTAGGAAACAAGCTTTAAATATAAAAGACACCTCTCCAACCCGTCTGGCCAGCGTGGAGAGTGTAGGCCAAATCCTCTGACTGCCTTCGCTAATATACGGCTCTGGTAGTCAGAGAGGGTCGTGTGTGCTCCTGCAGTGGAGACTGAAAAAGACCTGATGATAATGATGATGAGATTGGCTAAATTAATCAGAGAAACGAGACTGCCGCTGTCAAGCAGCGCCCACCTACCGAATTGATTTACGCGAAAGTAGTTTACACGATAAGGATGGAACTGGAAACATGCGAATGAGAAGGGTTTCTACTTAAATATGGTAATAAGAATAAAACAAAATATTCATTAACGATAACGTACCTACTGTTTCAGCTTGAAGCAATGTAAAATCATTATCATAGTTTGCTTTCCTTCTATTTTTAAAATTCCAAGTGGCCAGGGACAAACGCCAACTGAAGAAAAAGCATTACAAAATTTCCTTTTTAAAATTTCAAAAATAGAATGTCAACACATTTCCGCGTGACCTTACGTCAAAAAAATGGTTTTCGCGCCAGTGCCGACGGCGTTTTGCAATCAGCCACGGTTGCAGCCATTGTCTACATTTTGCAGCGGGATGAGCGTGACCTCGGACGTTATAATGAAGAAGCATATTATTTTCATCAGCAGTGCATGCGTCCCGTACTGCTGCTTCCTGTTGCAATAAACTGCTTGGATTGGATAATAATTCTATAGAAAAGTAGGTGGTGGACGTAGTAATCCTCTTATTAGACTTTGTGACTTGTAGTAACACTCTCCTATGTAACCTCTCTGCAGATTGTTACACAAAGTTTAAATGTGATAAGTAAGTAAAGTACTTAATGCTGTTATATTTTCAATATATTTTGTTTTTCTCTTAGTGTTTTTTTTTACAAAATGTGTTTGCATGTATTATACTTTATGAAGTGTAGTGTACAATCTTCAGAATCATAGTAGAAGTGTAAGTTAACTAGAATAGCTTCTGTAATCTGTGTTTGTAACTGATGATATAAAACTGAAAAAAAGTTTATCTTGATAAAACTTTGCCCCTCATATCTGTGTTGTAGCCACCTACACGTCGAATGACTAGTGACTTGAATGTTATAAAAATATGGTTAGGTACTTTTGTTTTCGCAATAGCGACCTTGGCGTAAGTTGTACAATTTTATTACAATTTCTTCTGAGTTAATGAAATCCTTCAAATAATAAACGTCATCAGGTCTTTTATAGTATCCACTGCAAGAGCTCGACCCTCTCTGTACTACCAGAGCCATATATTAGCCAGAGCAGTCAGAGGATTTGGCCTACACTCCAACCTGGCCAGACGGGCTGGAGCGGTCTCTTTGATGTTGATAAGCTCTGCTTAGCATGTTTCCTAAGTCACCTTTTACGACATCCACGGAAAGACTTGGAATACTCCTATTTTACTCTGCCAGGAACCACACCGCCAAATAATGAGAATTTCTTCTAATAATGAAAGGAAAAGGGCTGCTGAAAGAATATTAATGAAATACTACAATGTTATAGCATATACTTCAGAATAGCAAATAAGCTTGAGGTATATTATACACTTAGTTGCAGGAAAAGGCCAGTTAGTAATAAAATAAATAAAACGTGGTCACGATGTAAATCAAAGCGCTTTTTATAACCGCAACCTTTCCGTCAACATTGTACCTACCCTACCTACTACAAATTAACCACAAAATAAATTTAAAATAAATGCACGAAATTAGCCATCGTGACACATGTGTTCTTATTAAGTTGTAGCTTTTTTCTTTTTATGTCATAGGACGGCAAACCAGCAAGCGGGTCACCTGATGTTAAGTGATCACCGCTGCCCATGGACAACTGCAACACCAGGGGTGTCACAGGAGCGTTGCCGGCCTTTTATTTTTCCCTCCCCAGAGGGGAGAGATGGGCCTCCGGCTCTCTCACTCACCGAACAAAACATAGCAGCTGTAAAGCTACTACTCAAACGTCGATTTTCTGTGAGAGTGTGGTACTTCCCCGGACAAGCCATTCATGCTACTAGCAAAAGCAATTTTCACCGGTAGCGAGGCTCTACCACAACTAATAAGTAGCTCATGCATGAGTCACGATTCATTAAATTTCGTAACCATAGACGGTTTGCATATAAAGCCAGAGGTATTGTTTTGAGAAATGGTGACAATGGATGGGGTGACGTCAATGTGAGAAGATTTGTTATTATACTATTGCAACTTGATTGTGAAGATGTGTCTGGAACGGATCTGTATGCTTTACGTTACATTGTTTTTTTATTGAAAGATTTGTTTGAGAAACAGCGTTTTATCATGTCTCATTCAACTTGGCGCCTGAAGTAGATCATCAATCTGTAAGTCATACGCATTGTCACACTCAGGGATTAAGAAATTACGCCACGCCATATACACGATGACACGACCATCGTTAGCCTGGATCTTCCGTTAATTGGAGATATTCTGGTTTCCACACTTAGCCACACGGCTAGACAAGAACGATAAATGCACACGCATTTAACGTTCTTCTGTCTTCCTCAAATTTCGTGCCTTAAATCTTGAAGAATACCCTAGAATATACCCAATAGTCTGGCCTGCAATTCTTATTAGGAATAGCTAGGGAAGTTGTTACTCAGACGTATATTCTTAGCCAGGCAACTTCTAAGAAATAAAAGAAAGGAATTTACAGATCTGTTCCAGACACATCTTCACAATCAAGTTGCTTAAAACCTCTTCGTTTGTTATTTTTTCATCTACGTCACAAGCCACTAATTAGAAACACTAATCGCTAATCCGATGACATCATAGTGTAAATTAGGTGATAAGGTACCATCAAGAACGAAAGTAACATAAAATATAAGGCGAGTTATAATGTATCGATAATTTATTGCCGCGTGGTTCCCGGCAGAGTAGAATAGGACCAGACCCAGTCTTCCCGTAGATGTTGTAGAAGGCAACTTAGGAAACGCTAGCTAAACAAAGCTTATAAACATCAAAGAGACCTCTCCAACCCGTCTGGCCAACGTGGAGAGCGTTGGCCAAATCCTTTGACTGCTCGTCTAATAAATGGCTTTGCTAGTACAGAGAGGGAGTACGTGTTCATGCAGTGGAGACTAAAAAAGACCTGATTAAGAAGATGATAATTTATTAGGTACTGTCCGAATCAAACTTTATGGCGGATCGGATATTAGCTGGACAGTACGGGCATGAAGGTGCGCGCGCGCCCTGCCTCCCCCGCGCGCGAGCTTCTGAACCTAATATTGTATACTGCGCATCGACTCGCGCGATGTTCCGAGCCGCCTCTGATTCGGACTGTAAATTATAAATACCATTATTTGCAAGTCACCGAGTCCTTGGTAAAGTGAAAAGTGTAATAATTTCGCAATTTACGTTTTGTTAAGAAAGATGATTTAGTGAATTACATTTCCAAAGTATTTTAGATGCACTTAGAGCGTGAAAAACGGTAAGCGTGGGCTAGACAATTTTATAGATATTGGTTTTAAAAATACAAATCTTCTTGATGCAATAGGGATGGTAACTGCCATGAGTGGCGCTGTTTACGATTAATTTTAACTGTTTTGTTAAAAAAAACTGTCAACTGTATGGATTTTTAATTAATTATTTGTAAACTATTGAAATGTTTATATCAGCTATTTTCAAACAAATTGACGTATTTATGGTAAATACTATAACAAAAAGTATATTTATAGGTTAAGTTTGCAAAATAATTAAATATAAGAGAACACACAATGTATTTTATTTTTACGACTAGTCAAATGATTTTTCACTATCTTTATTTCAATAAAATACAAATACTTGCATCATTATCAACAGGTCTTTGTCTTCGTTAGTCTTCACTGCAGGAGCACGACACTCTCAGTACTCTCAAAGCCATATATTAGCCAGAGCAGTCAGAGGATTTGGCCTAATACTTGCATTAAAGTCTATAAATAAAGATATTCATATTTTTGTTTAGAAAGACCGTACGCAGCGACATCTGCAATTAGCTTTAAGTTCACACCCCTATTCGAAAAGTGGTGTTTTTCACTAGCATATTATTTCAATAAATTCTAATACCTAAAATTTTCCACTAACCACTATACTTTTTCGTGTGTATAAGTGGCCTCTGCCTCTGACATAGCATGACTGCCATCAATGATGGATGAAAATAGCCAAATATTTTATTCATCGTAAGAGATATCTCAACATCATTTTGGGAACGTTAACTTGAAAGTTAACGTTCACAAAATGATATGAATGATTACAAGTTAATAATTGTTGACGTCAATAATTTGATACGCTAAGTTTAATACTACTTCCAAAGCGGAGTGCAGAAGAAGACAGCTGCGTCCAACGGCTTACCCGGTCTACCGAATATATTTTATGCCACTTTAGGACACCAATCCTAGTGGAGACCACACCCAGGGTTGCTTAACATGCGTAAGTGCGAATAATACTCTCGTCTACTGGGCCATCGGGCTCCAGGGAATAAGAATTTCTATAACAAAAGTAACGAGGTTCTGTTATATATTTGACTATCTATACTATACTAATATGATAAAGAGAGAAGATTTGTTTGTTTTGCATTTATAGGCTCCGAAACTACTGGGGCGATTTTCAAAATTCTATCACCTATAGAAAGCTAATTTATCCGCGGGCGACATAGGCTATAATTTACGCGGACGAAGTCACGGAAAAATTGCTAGTGTGACCGAAATTAACAAACCATGATATTTTTCAAAATATGCCTAAAAATAAGCAAACAATTGCGTAAGATACGAGCTTAGGCTACGACTTAACAAAGGTCAAATCGAAACCGTATGAATCAGACAAAAAGCATTCGTTCTTACAGCTGTTTTTAATTTAAATACAATAGACATGAGTATGTACCAGACATGACGCAATGGAAACTCCGCATGAAATTCGGGATAAGTAGATGGCCTGATACAGATTCCAAGAAAATTATGTAACAGTTACAAGAAACAGAGATTAATGAATTTTCTGCTTTATGAAGACAGATTTGATTGTTTATTTGCATTGAATCAGGCTCCGAAAGTACTGGGTCGATTTTCAAAATTCTATCACCTATAGAAAGCTAATTTATCTGCGGGCGACATAGGCTATAATTTACGAGATAATTGGTAGATGACCGGTTAAGAAAGAGCTGATATTTTTCAAAAAATACCTAAAAATAAGCAACCAATTGCGTAAGCTACAAGCTTAGGCTACGACTTGACAGAGGTCAAATCGAAAACGTATGAATCACACAAAAAGCATTCCTTCTTACAGCTGTTTTAAATTTGAATACAATAGACATGAGTAAGTACCAGACATGACGCAATGGAAACTCCGCATGAAATTCGGGATAAGTAGATGGCCTGATACAGATTCCAAGAAAATTATGTAACAGTTACAAGAAACAGAGATTAATGAATTTTCTGCTTTATGAAGACAGATTTGATTGTTTATTTGCATTGAATCAGGCTCCGAAAGTACTGGGTCGATTTTCAAAATTCTATCACCTATAGAAAGCTAATTTATCTGCGGGCGACATAGGCTATAATTTACGAGATAATTGGTAGATGACCGGTTAAGAAAGAGCTGATATTTTTCAAAAAATACCTAAAAATAAGCAACCAATTGCGTAAGCTACAAGCTTAGGCTACGACTTGACAGAGGTCAAATCGAAAACGTATGAATCACACAAAAAGCATTCCTTCTTACAGCTGTTTTAAATTTGAATACAATAGACATGAGTAAGTACCAGACATGACGCAATGGAAACTCCGCATGAAATTCGGGATAAGTAGATGGCCTGATACAGATTCCAAGTAAAATGACGTAAGCTTTCAGAAGCTGCACCGCGGCACGTAGTCCACGACGGTGACGATATTTGTACAAGATTTAACTGTAATTACCTACATATCAAAATCAAAACATTTATTCAGAAAATAGGCCTCTGCAGGTACCTTTTTACGTCATATCATATTTAAAATTATCTTATTTGATAATATGTATTTAATAATTGTTCAAAAGCTACAGACTACTAGCGTTTTATAGCGTCATATATTGTACTAGCTGTTACCCGCGGCTTCTCCCGCGAGATATAGCCTATGTCTTTCTCAGTACCCTAACCTATGTGTATGCAAAATTTCATGATGATGGATTCAGTAGACAGGGCGTGAAAGCGTTACAAACAAACAAATAAACAAACTCACTTTCGCATTTATAATATTAGTTAGGATATATAGGCTATTAGCTCGCCGTGTGGTTCCCGGCAGAATAGAATAGGATCACTCCAAGTCATCCCGTGGATATCGTAAAAGGCGACTAAGGAAACACAAGCTAAACAAAGCTTATAAACATCAAAGAGACCTCTCCAACCCGTCTGGCCAGCGTGGAGAGTGTAGGCCAAATCCTCTGACTACTCAAGCTAATATATGGCTCTGGTAGGGCAGAGAGGGTCGTGCTTCTGCAGTGGAGACTGGAAGGACCTGATTGATGATGACTGATGATATATAGGCACGCTAAGGTCATTTTCATTGCAATGGACCGACTTCCGCGGGGCAGTTGTTACGGCAGCCTGCGACTAGTGGTCTCAGATTCGATCGCTGGGCAGGTCATGATGGAGAAATGATCTTTTTCAGATTGACCTGGGTCTTAGATGTTCTATATAAATATCTATAAAATAAGGTATCAATAGTTTATAAGTGTTTTAATGCATTCACAAAGCTATTTTTATTATAAATAAAGAAATAAGACAAGGGAAATCTTCATAAAATTCGGGATAGCAAGATGGTCTTATACGAATTCCAACTAAAATGACGTAAGCTCTCAGAAACTGAAATGTCGGCACGTAGTCTCACGATGACGATATTCGTACAAGATTTTGGGTGTGACATGAATCAACTAGGTACACTACAGTGAACAGACCTTCGTGGACCAGTGGTTACGCCAGCCTGCGATACTGGTTCTTTAGTTGTTTTGCACCACAAGCGATTCTAGTGGTCTCGGGTTCGATACCCAGGGAGGTCATGATGAAGAAATGATCTTTATTAGATTGACCTGGGTCTTAGATGTTTTATAAAAGTATCGATAAAATAAAGTATCGTTGAGTTAGTATGCCAAGTCTCGACCTTACTTTAAGACTAGCTCAATCTGTGTGGTTTGTTCGTATTTATTAATTTAATGAACTCTAGATAAGGATAAACACACAAGTGAAGGTCATTGTAATAAAGATATGGTATGTCAGATCAGATGCAAATGGTTTTAACCAAAATGAAAAAAAAACCCTATACAACCCATAAAATTCAAAAGGACAATAAGGAAGAATCGTAACCTTCGAATAATATCAAATAAAACATAAAGGTCCCTATGTAATACAAAAGACAAAGTTCCATCAGATAAAAAGTCTGCTATATATAAATTGACATATGATGGATGACTGTCAAAAAGTGTAAATAAGGAAGAAAATAAAATAGTCTTTTGAATAACCACGCTGCAACCTTGGTTGACGTGTGGTTCCCAGCAGAGTAGAACAGAACCACTCCAAGTCTTACCGTGGATGACATAGAGGGCGACTTAGGAAACACAAGCTTTACAAATCTCCTCGAGAAGAGACCTCTTCAACCCGTCTGGCCAGAGCGAGGAGTGTAGGCCAAATCCTCTGACTGCTCTGGCTAATATATGGCTCTGGTAGTACAGAGAGAGTCGTGCTCCTGGAGAGGAGACTAAAAAAGACCTGATGATCATGATCAAAGACAATATTCTTAATACCAAAGACAATAAAATACTATCGCACCGACGACGGTACTGCAGAGTTATTTCCCATTCCCAAGCCATTTTAATTTAATTTTAATAAGATAATTTCGTTAATAACGCTTTCATTTAATCATAATATGGTAGATATACAAGGTGTGAAGAATCACTACATACTCGTATTATAAAACCAAGTCCTCCGCCTCTTCTGTCTGTTCGCGATAAACTCGAAACTATTGCACAGATGTTCCTGTGGTTTTCACCAAAATAGACAAAGTTGTTTGTTTGTTTTTCGTGTGTGTAAGCGGCCAACACTGGTGTCAGATTTTTCAAGCTGCCTTAAGGCATCTGACTTAGCTTAACGACTGCCATCAATGATGACAGCCGGGACCAACGGCTTAACGTGCCTTCCGAAGCACGGAGGAGCTCGAGATATTTTTATGCCACTTGCGGTCACCCATCCAAGAGGGGACTGCACCCGGGGTTGCTTAACATGCGAAAGCGCTAATAATGCTCACGCCCACTAGGCCATCGGGCATAGACAAAGTGATTCATGAGGAAGGTTTACAGGTACAATACATGCCCAGACGCAGCCGGGGAAGGCTGCTAGTTGTGTAATGTAATGATATGTCTTGATAACCGATTATGGTATGGTAATAACGTAGGTAGCGACTAAAATGTATCACAGCGAATGATAACGACAACAGAGTTCATAAAGTCACAAAAAGGCATGTCATGTATTGATAATAATTATTTTTAACAAAAAAGTAGAACCGACTTCAACCCTATACGTACATGGGTGTGGTAGTTCAATCAAAATAGAGGAACACCGTCGTAATCAACTTGTCTTGATTCGCGAAAAAATTAAACAGAAATAAAATTAAACCAAACGGCATACTTGTACAATTTTTTTTGGTTCTTGTTAATTTTTTCAAAAAGTGCTCAATACATTGCTACGAAAATTTTATGGGACCACCTCTGGAGTATTGCCTATAAAACAAAAAAAAATTACTAAAGTCGATCCATAATTGACTAAGTAATCGCGTAACATACATACAAAAAAAACATACAGACGAATTGAGAACCTCCTCCTTTTTTGAAGTCGGTTAAAAATGCATGATGATATGATGACACAATAATAAGATACCTTACTTTCAAGATCAGGAGACCGTATCCCACTAACATTATAATATTTTTTCTCTTTACATAATTCTTTGAAAAACTGGCGGAAGAAAGAGAGGAATGGAAGAAGCTCCACCGACAAGAACCCAGCTCTTAAATTTGGTGATGATGATGATTACATAATTCTTTATAATTCTTTTCTGAATATATTGTATGTTCTTCAAACATAGATTTTTGATAACAATATCAAAGTTAATTTTTTTTTAATCTATGTGAGGCTTTTGCCCAGCAGTGGGACATAATAAGCTAATTAAAAAAAAAATGTTTAAACAAAATACATACTCTTCTTTGGCAGTATTGGATTATTAAAAAAAATTGTTGTTAGAATCTTTTAATTTTATTTGTTCCAACAACATCAATCAAATACGGCATTGTGATGGATTTATGTATGGACTTGTCAATCATAATAAATATTGCAAAAAAAAATGGTAATCTAAATCAAAAATAAATGGTGTAAATATATTTATTCTAATGCAATTGGACAAAAAATATATTTACATATACAGTATTCACGTATTTATCTCTTACGGGGTAGACAGAGCCATGGTCATCGCAAGATCAAATGCCACGTTTCGCAAAAAGGTGGGTTTAAACCATGATTATCTTACCTATAATATGGTTTAAACACAAAAATTTGAAATCGAAAAGTACAGGTGGCTAGCCATGATTCTTGATATATACGCCCATTCGCTTGATCAGCTTGTACGATCAGCGTGAAAAGCAGCTAATAGATTCTAGGTTTTCATTTTGCAAGCTCTTATATGTGTAACTTTCCCTAATTTAATTTAATCTATGAGGGTCAAATGAAACTCAAATTTTAAGCACCTATTCGTAACCGATAATGTTGACATTTTGTGTACTTCAGTAAGTCGGATTACAATGCAATATTAGGATACCAAAGAGCAGCAGGCCGATTTGCTAACTCGGTGTACAACGATTTGATTGTCACTTTAGCATCCATTACGGTTTTCATATGTGAAATAAAAATAGTCATTCATACCGAAACCGTAATGAATATTGAAGTTACCATAAAAATGATATACACCGTAGCTGTCATAAGTTAGCAAATAGGCCTGCTGGTCTGACGATGGAGACGGAAGGTGGCCATAGGAACTTCTAAACTAAAGATTATAAACTTATCGCGTTTCTACTTATGAAATTTGCCTTGGCAAGAACTTTACATCATGAATCGCTCTGAATAAAAGTAGCCGCAAAAAAAAAAGATATAAAAAAATATTGTGCAATAAACTTCATGCATTCAGTGAATGCACGCGCACTGCATGTGATCGTACGACCCTGAAGCGGGAGGAATAGACTAATCTGGTAAGGTGATCCACTACATACATACTCTATGCCCACTGCTTGCTTATTAAAACGATAAGAGGGCCCTAGAGGCGAATATCTTCATATAAATGGCAATAGGGAATGGTGGCAATATTTGATAATATATACTTATATTATAAAAATGAAAAGATTTCAATGTTTGGGATCCACCGCCGCGCGTCCCGCAGTCCTTTAAAATGGGTTCCTGACGAGTCCTAAACTATAGTCGGCAATCCCGACAAATAGCACGTGAGTGCCCTGTTGATATACATATATAATGTCTTTATCTCACGTTAGTTTTAATGAAATAATTTCAATGTTCGTTTGCATTGAATAGGTACCGAAACTTCTGGACCGATTTTTAAAATTCTTTCACCTAAAGAAAGCTTAATTGTCTGCGGGTGACACTATAATTTTAGCGCATGAAGTCGCGGGTAAATTTTCTTGTCATAATAAATTATACTTAAGTCAAACGATCCCGTAATGGATGTTGAATTGCGCACTGGTAGTTGTCAAAACAAAACTTGGCAAATAGGCCTGCTGGTAGATAAAATTAGGGGAGGGGTGGGGGTAGATACGAGAAAACTCAAGTCATCATCATCAGGTCTTATTTAGAGTCTCCACTGCACGAGCACGAACCTCTCTGTAGTACCAGAGCCATATATTACCCAGAGCAGTCAGAGTTTGCCCTACACTCTCCACGCTGGCCAGACGGGTTGGAGAGGTCTCTTAGATGTTTATAAACTTTGTTTAGCTAGTGTTTCCTAAGTCGCTTTCTACGACATCCACGGGAAGACTTGGCCATATGGCTATATTATTAAAGGCCCTGCATCAGTCAGTTGACGCTAGCTACAACTACATGCACTTGACACACTGCTGCCAGAAGCATTGATGCAAATAATTATGCAACGCAGTGAAAATCGGACGCGCCGTGCGTGCCTCGCAAAGTAATGTGGCGTGCGTGGACTGTGGACTACACTGTAGCAACGATTGATGAAATATACTACTCTGATGGCTCCTACTCTACTAGTTCTCTTCTTTTTTAAGCCGGCTCCGTGGTTACAACTGCCAGATAGTTGTAGCCACGAAGCCGGCTGGAAAAAAAGCTTCTCGTTTTATGTGAAAATCAGACAAACCGTGGTGCCTCGCGCAGTAATGTGGCGTGCGTGGACTACACTGTAGCAATGATTGATGAAACATAAGAACTGGTAGCTCCTACTCTAGCACATCCTACTCTACCAGTTCTCTTTTTTTTTCAGCCGGCTTCGTGGCTACAACTATCTGGCAGTATTCGCCATGAAGCCTCTCATTTTATGTGAAAATCGATCGCGCAGTGCGTGCCTCGAGTGGTAATGTGGCGTGCGTGGCGTGGACTGCACTGTAGCAAATTGATGAAATATAAGAACTGGAAGCTCCTACTCTTCCAGTTCTCTTCTTTTTTCTAGCCGGCTTTGTGGATACAACTATCTGGGGAAAATGAGTGTCTTCGTGGGCGTTGTAACCGTGGTGCCTCACGCAGTATTACGTTACGTGCGTGGACTACCACTGTAGCAATGATTGATGAAAAACACTACCAGTGGAAGCTCTTGCACTACCAGTTCTCTTCTTTCTCTAGCTTACGACCTCAAGACATTTGTAGCCTTGAACTCCTGATTTCATGTGAACGGCTGTAGGTTACACTCTGGCAAAGACTAATATAATACAGTATAATACCTACAATCATATATAGCCTCTTCAGTCCTGTGTCCCTATTTGTTTCCACTGTCGCCTGCCAACGGTGGATAGCAAAGAAAAGGCGCTTACGCATGGTAAGCAACCAGGGGCGCGGTCCCTGCTGGGATGGATGACTACAAGTGCTACAAAAATATCTCGAGCTCCTCCTTCCTTTCGAAGGCTAAATGAAGAATGGTGTCGGCTGCTATGATTGATGGTAGTCGTTAATGTACGTCAGATGCCTTTAGGCAGCGTGAAAAATCTGACACCACCAGTGTTGGCCAACACATCGTTTAGGGCTGCCACCTTCTATATGGAATACCAAAAACCAATTCTTATAACTTACAAGGCACTATCTCGTTATACATTTTTGCGTTGGAAACTTGGATGTTAAAAATCGATTTCCAAACCATTATTTATAATAATGCAAGTCAAGGCCTTATCAACGATAATGAATTTCAACATGGACCCATAGCGACGGCTACGCGCCGGTGCTGGGGTGAATGACCTTTAGTTTTTAAGATGAACAAGGTCGTCTAGGTTTCATGGATCATGAGCTGACTATATTTTGCAATTAATTGGTAAAAAGCAGACAGGAACCTGGTTTAGGAGAAAAACTTAAAAAAAATTAACATTACAGATTCTTTCAGTTAACTCTTCTGAAATAACTGCTGTTCATTCAGTCAACTCATCTGTGTGGTTCAAGGCAGAGAAGAAAAGTAGAACCATTTGAAAACTTCCCACTTCCATGTTGTAGATTGCGCTTTAGGGAATACAAATAGCTTATGAACATCAAAGAGACCTCTCCAACCTGTCTGGCTAGCGAGGAGAGAGTAGGCCAAATCCTCTGGCTAATATATTGCTTGGTAGTACAGAGAGGGTCGTGTTCCCGCAGTGGAGACTAAGAAAAGACCTGATGACGATGATGATTACTTAAAAAATTGAGAATAAGAGTGGTGTTTCTATAGTATGTTAAACCCTATACATTCCCGAATCTGACAATGAGGACACTTACTTAAAAACTTTCACAAACTTTAATTTAGAATATGCTACCATCGATTATAATGTCACAATTATCATTTAAAATGTGCAGCACAAAATATTTCCAAATAAATACTCAATAAAGAATTGCATTGTAATGAATAATGTGATGTTCTTCCATAGTTTATTGTGAGTATTTAAAATATGTATGAATCATGGATTAAGTACTAAGTATTATTAGAATTGCGCAGGTATATAAATAAACAAAATCTAAAAAAACACAGGGAAAAGGTATCAATAATTACAAGGGATTCTAAAATTACTTTATTCGGAATGTTTTATTTGTACATCTTTTAACTACATCTACTTCACTTTAACTTTGGTAATGGCGGGTAAATTCATCGGTATCAAAAGCTGTTGATGATTGAAATAAAATAAAAACAGTAAGAAATGAGAACAGGAGTAAACGGAAATCATTAGCGGGAATAAGTCTGGATATAATGGAGGAGGAGGCACTACTAACGAAGCAATCGTAAGAGCTACCATACCCAACACAGAAAATAAAAAGTTTATGCTCAGGAGAGTCATGAGAACTGAATTATGATCCTTCGATATAGGCTGCACGGACCCAAAAACACGGTATGCATTGAAAAATGAGAATAATCCTGCGTTTGGTTGCGATAACTTTATGGATATGCTGTAAAAACAAATGTAGATTACATTTGTGGCCACGAATGGGATTATCAAGCCATCTTTAATGAGTAATGGCAGCATACTAAACGTGGAAACTAAGAGGAACCAGAAACACATGAACGGATCTTCTGGAAAATGCATAGCAACCGGTATAGCCACTAGAAGTATAGTTTTCTCATGCACATGGAAGGAAAACATGAAAAATGATAGCGACACATTGATCAGGGCTAAAATAAACTTCTTTTTGTTGATTCTAAAGAATAGATCAAGGCAAGATGGAGTGCACGCCGCAACTGTGGCAACTAGACACATTTGGGCCATGTCCTCATTAGTGTACACAGTCTTGAGTTTCACAAAAACGTTAATAAAACACCAGAAATTTGAAACTTTATCCTCAAATATACCTCTTTTGAGTGGAAACACTCTATGAATTACTTGAAGGATGTTATGCCATGATCCGGAGAAGGGATACCATATAAATATGAAAAGAGACACAACCGCGACAGCTAACTTATTGACATTTAAAATTAGATACTTAAACTTGCCTTTTGGAGGCATCCCGATAAAACATTTTCTAAGTAAGTACACAAAAAATGGCAAAGCGTGATACAATTCCATTTGTTTATAATTTATAGCTAAAACAAAGAATATAGTCGCTAGTATATCATTCTCTATGGCCACTATGAAGAAAGCTGCCCATAGAAACAGCCCTAATGAGATACAGTTGTATTGAAAATGCCCATGGTCTATCAAAATCAAACCAGGGTACAAAAGGAACAAAATAGTTGATATGTCCATTCTTTTAAACACATTTTTACAGTCTTTCGGCTTCACACGTTCGGCATCAACACAGATACACAGCACAGCAGGCACAAAAAAGTAAATATCACTGAGGAATACAGTCCATCTCATGAAGGTTTTGTGGGAGTCACTTTCATAACCTCTTGATGCAAATAATCTGACAGATTCTGGATCCAGGCAGTCTGCCACCGTACCCATGAGTAGACTGTGGTATGCTGTGAGTGGAGGATAGTCCAAACCCCAATACTGCAAATCATTTTGGGTGGTATTGTGGTACCAATTGGCGATCGGTGTCTGAACTGTTATCTCTTGCCAATGTCGCTGCGCTTCGAAGTCACCGTACATAGGCGGTTTCCTGTACCCCGAGTAAGGATACGCCGCAACGCACCACCGCACCAGCAATGCGAAAAATAACCCTGGCAACAGAGCATCTTTCGTGACACTGAATTTATCCGGATCAGCTCTCCGCGTCATTACGTCAGACGCGCACTTTCAAACGCAATAACACACAATTTCATTCATAAAAAATATTTTACGTGGCGCGGCAAGAGGATTAGTCAATATGCTATTTTGACAGTACTTACGACGTGAACGGCGTCCAGTTCCTTGGTCAGCTTTTCCTTCAAATATCCCTCCGTATACACCATATTCGTCAATTAAAATCCATACAAAACAAATAATTACTGGACTGTCCACCACGATAATTCACCTCTCACCACTATTTCGCGGAAACTAGTTTGATTCCTCGATGTGTTTAGGATTTTTTTTCGAAAGCGAGAAAATGAGAAAGTGGCTCACTCTCGAAAGTGAACTTGAAATTACGGTCGCCGAACTGACGAATTTCATACCGGATGGGATCTAATTGATATTATCCGCCTAAATATAATTGACCACGTTTTCTGTACAAAATTGGGACAGCTACAGCACAACTTTATTTGGTCATATAAAATGACCTTGACCGAAAAACGGAAGACAGAATCTCACTTTTTACTATCTCCCATTTCTCTTATTATAAAATTGCAATATTCTGATCATTCGATTTAAATAAATTTAAAGTTAGAATATTTAAATATCATTAGGAACTCGTACCGTTTCCATAAGAAGAATGAAATAAATTTTAATATGCTTGTAATTGAAAACAAACCAATGATTACAGATTAAAATACAATGTTGCTATATAAAAAAATCTCCCAAAATAATGGTTGCAAGAACATTAATTACGTTTTCCCTATAGATCAAAATGAGATGCAATGTGATGGATGTGCACAGAACACAGAATTCTGTGTTCTGTGTGGATGTGAGTGTGTGTTTATTTTATACCTATAGCATTCCTACGAGTTTTATGTTGGGCGTTAAAAAAAGGGAGTAGGTACCTGTAAAATATATAGATGTAATTTGAGCTATGTACAATAGACCAGTCACGAAGGTAAAATCCGTGGCTGGAGTGACTGAGGGTTTCGGTGTATCAGTTGGTTTGCACCAGGGTTCCACTTTAAGGGGGCACCCTAGGCACAGTAGCGACGCCAATCATTTTATTCCTAATACTTTACAAATAGAAAGAAATTCAAGAATGTAAATCATATAAGCACTAGTAAATAACCTGAAGTATTTTTGGAATCATGTTTAATATTATTAGAATCAGTGAGAAATATGAGAATAAAATTACCGCCAAAAACGGCCGTTTTTGGCGGTAATCGCGTTTTCTCTTAATGACTGATTCTCATAATATTAAAACATGATTCCAAAAATACTTCAAGTTATTTACTAGTGTATATGATTTACATTCTTGAATTTCTTTCTATTTGTAAAGTATTAGGAATAAAATGATTGGCGTCGGTAGTGTGCCTAGTATGCGCCCGCTCCTATCTCTTTCTGTTAGTTATGGTTGCCCTGACATCGGCGCTCCAAGGAGAGGCACCCTGGTGCGTGCTTTTTGCTCATGACATTGTACTTGTTCAGGAAGATGGTAAAATGTTACATTCAAAATGTTCTATGATTTCGGCGGTGTTTCTAGGGAAGTGACCCTGACTATCGATAACGATACAATACCAGCTTGCTCGGAGTTTAAATATCTCGGCTCGTTACTCCAGAATGACGGAGATATTGATACTCGTAGGGAGATAAAACGTCGTATATACGCAGGCTGGCAGAAGTGGAGGGAAGTGACTAGCACAACATGTGACCCGAAAAAGCCGCTGAAATCAGTGATAAGACCTGTGATGTTGTACGGCACGGAGTGTTGAGCTGGGCAACGAAAGTGCAGGATGCGAAAAGATTCCACTCTGCCGAAATGCGAATGCTACGGTGGATGTGTGTTGTGACACGAAGGGACAAAGTGAGAAAAGTGTATATAAGAGGGAGTATCAAAGTCACACCGGTAACAGATAAAGTTAAAAGCAACATATTGGCTTGGTTTAGTCACGTAATGAGAAGAGAGGAGCAACATCTGACTAAAAAAACGCTAAATATGAAGATAGATGGGTATAAAAGAAGAGGCAAACCCGAGCAGAGATGGATGGATTGCGTGAACAAGGATATGAAGGGGGTGGGATTCTTTTCAGCTGCAATATGTTCTTTGACTCTTTCTGCTATTGTCCGCTTAGTCTGGCCGATATAAGAACTACCGCAGTTGCAATCTATCTCGTAGACACCTGGCATCTGATTCGGAATGGCATCCTTCGGTGAACGTATGCGCATACTTACTCCAGTCTTGGTGCGACCACGATGGGTGTATGTAACCCTTTGCGACAGTGCAAAAAATGTATTTTCTATCAAACTGTATTAGAATGAAAACGAATGGGTAGTTTTAACGCATACTACTGGCAATTTTGCAAAATGTTACTGTCAACTTGTCAACTACTACTCAAAAACAAGTGTCAAAAGGAGCGTGCCGGGAAATTTTGAATCGTTTGTTTTGCTAAAATTCAATTTAATTTAATAACAATGAAAATGGAAGGAGAAACTGTAACGTTGAAAAGAAATTTAACTGAATGGAGGTTTAGCCAATATCCAAAATATATTTTACTGCCTATAGACGAAAATCACGATCAAATTAGATCGAACATTAAAAACGTGATTTTTTCCGAGGTAATGACTAGTGATGGGAGTATAACATTTCTAATCGAGAATTCATTATTAATGTAACGTACCACAGTGATGACTCACAAGTACGAAACGTAGTCCTTACCTCATAAGAAAGCTCAAGGTCGCTCAAAGAGCTATGGAGACAGCTAGGTGTTAATATGCGAGATCGTATCAGAAACGAGGAGATCAAATATAATAGTAATACTAACTCGGATGACAGGTGTCGATGCCTATCAATCTAGAATTTACAATTACAATGCGGGTTTTGCTTGCTCGAACTTTTACTTGAAATAAACAAACCGCATTGTAACAGCAAATCCTAGAGTGATAGGCACCTGTCATCCGAGTTAGTAAATAGGCTGGCAGGTGGTCGAACGACCAGCCGGCCTATTTACTAACTCGGATGACAGGTGTCGATGCCTAGCAATCTAGGATTTGCTGTTACAATGCGGTTTTTGTATTTCAAATAAAAAGTTCGAGCAAGCAAAACTCGCATTGTTATTGTAAATTCTAGATTGATAGGCATCGACACCTGTCATCCGAGTTAGTAAATAGGGGGGCTGATAAAGGTCACAGTAAGGCGCTGGATGCAAGCCGCTTCCAATCGGTCGTATTGGAAATCTTTGGGGGAGGCCTATGTCCAGCTGTGGACTTCTTGCGGCTGAGATGATGATGATGAGATACCATAACAAGCAGGTAAAAATAATCCTGCGTTTGGTTGCGATAACTTTATGGATATGCTGTAAAAACAAATGTAGATTACATTTGTGGCCATGAACGGGATAATCAAGCCATCTTTAATGAGTAATGGCAGCATACTAAACGTGGAAACTAAGAGGAACCAGAAACACATGAACGGATCTTCTGGAAAATGCATAGCAACCGGTATAGCCACTAGAAGTATAGTTTTCTCATGCACGTGGAAAGAAAACATGAAAAATGATAGCGACACATTGATCAGGGCTAAAATAAACTTCTTTTTGTTGATTCTAAAGAACAGATCAAGGCAAGATGGAGTGCACGCCGCAACTGTGGCAACTAGACACATTTGGGCCATGTCCTCATTAGTGTACACAGTCTTGAGTTTCACAAAAACGTTAATAAAACACCAGAAATTTGAAACCTTATCCTCAAATATACCTCTTTTGAGTGGAAACACTCTATGAATTACTTGAAGGATGTTATGCCATGATCCGGAGAAGGGATACCATATAAATATGAAAAGAGACACAACCGCGACAGCTAACTTATTGACATTTAAAATTAGATACTTAAACTTGCCTTTTGGAGGCATCCCGATAAAACATTTTCTAAGTAAGTACACAAAAAATGGCAAGGCGTGGTACAATTCCATTTGTTTATAATTTATAGCTAAAACAAAGAATATGGTCGCTAGTATATCATTCTCTATGGCCACTATGAAGAAAGCTGCCCATAGAAACAGCCCTAATGAGATACAGTTGTATTGAAAATGCCCATGGTCTATCAAAATCAAACCAGGGTACAAAAGGAACAAAATAGTTGATATGTCCATTCTTTTAAACACATTTTTGCAGTCTTTGGGCTTCACACGTTCGGCATCAACACAGATACACAGCACAGCAGGCACAAAAAAGTAAATATCACTGAGGAATACAGTCCATCTCATGAAGGTTTTGTGGGAGTCACTTTCATAACCTCTTGATGCAAATAATCTGACAGATTCTGGATCCAGGCAGTCTGCCACCGTACCCATGAGTAGACTGTGGTATGCTGTGAGTGGAGGATAGTCCAAACCCCAATACTGCAAATCATTTTGGGTGGTATTGTGGTACCAATTGGCGATCGGCGTCTGAACTGTTATCTCTTGCCAATGTCGCTGCGCTTCGAAGTCACCGTACATAGGCGGTTTCCTGTACCCCGAGTAAGGATACGCCGCAACGCACCACCGCACCAGCAATGCGAAAAATAACCCTGGCAACAGAGCATCTTTCGTGACACTGAATTTATCCGGATCAGCTCTCCGCGTCATTACGTCAGACGCGCACTTTCAAACGCAATAACACACAATTTCATTCATAAAAAATATTTTACGTGGCGCGGCAAGAGGATTAGTCAATATGCTATTTTGACAGTACTTACGACGTGAACGGCGTCCAGTTCCTTGGTCAGCTTTTCCTTCAAATATCCCTCCGTATACACCATATTCGTCAATTAAAATCCATACAAAACAAATAATTACTGGACTGTCCACCACGATAATTCACCTCTCACCACTATTTCACGGAAACTAGTTTGATTCCTCTCCTCGATGTGTTTAGGATTTTTTTTCGAAAGCGAGAAAATGAGAAAGTGGCTCACTCTCGAAAGTGAACTTGAAATTACGGTCGCCGAACTGACGAATTTCATACCGGATGGGATCTAATTGATATTATCCGCCTAAATATAATTGACCACGTTTTCTGTACAAAATTGGGACAGCTACAGTACAACTTTATTTGGTCATGTAAAATGACCTTGACCGAAAAACGGAAGACAGAATCTCACTTTTTACTATCTCCCATTTCTCTTTTTATAAAATTGCAATATTCTGATCATTCGATTTAAATAAATTTAAAGTTAGAATATTTAAATATCATTAGGAACTCGTAGCGTTTACATAAGAAGAATGAAATAAATTTTAATATGCAATTGTAATTGAAAACAAACCAATGATTACAGATTAAAATACAATGTTGCTATATAAAAAAATCTCCCAAAATAATGGTTGCAAGAACATTAATTACGTTTCCCTATAGATCAAAATGAGATGCAATGTGATGGATGTGCACAGAACACAGAATTCTGTGTTCTGTGTGGATGTGAGTGTGTGTTTATTTTATACCTATAGCATTCCTACGAGTTTTATGTTGGGCGTTAAAAAAAGGGAGTACCTGTAAAATATATAGATGTAATTTGAGCTATGTACAATAGACCAGTCACGAAGGTAAAATCCGTGGCTGGAGTGACTGAGGGTTTCGGTGTATCAGTTGGTTTGCACCAGGGTTCCACTTTAAGGGGGCACCCTAGGCACAGTAGCGACGCCAATCATTTTATTCCTAATACTTTACAAATAGAAAGAAATTCAAGAATGTAAATCATATAAGCACTAGTAAATAACCTGAAGTATTTTTGGAATCATGTTTAATATTATTAGAATCAGTGAGAAATATGAGAATAAAATTACCGCCAAAAACGGCCGTTTTTGGCGGTAATCGCGTTTTCTCTTAATGACTGATTCTCATAATATTAAAACATGATTCCAAAAATACTTCAAGTTATTTACTAGTGTATATGATTTACATTCTTGAATTTCTTTCTATTTGTAAAGTATTAGGAATAAAATGATTGGCGTCGCTAGTGTGCCTAGTATGCGCCCGCTCCTATCTCTTTCTGTTAGTTATGGTTGCCCTGACATCGGCGCTCCAAGGAGAGGCACCCTGGTGCGTGCTTTTTGCTCATGACATTGTACTTGTTCAGGAAGATGGTAAAATGTTACATTCAAAATGTTCTATGATTTCGGCGGTGTTTCTAGGGAAGTGACCCTGACTATCGATAACGATACAATACCAGCTTGCTCGGAGTTTAAATATCTCGGCTCGTTACTC
This sequence comes from Rhodophaea formosa, assembly GCA_963082605.1. Classification (NCBI taxonomy): domain Eukaryota; kingdom Metazoa; phylum Arthropoda; class Insecta; order Lepidoptera; family Pyralidae; genus Rhodophaea; species Rhodophaea formosa. The sequence goes on along the minus strand of OY720224.1, from coordinate 15,939,210 downwards.
CAGCCAGAATGACGGAGATATTGATAGGGAGATAAAACGTCGTATATACGCAGGCTGGCAGAAGTGGAGGGAAGTGACTAGCACAACATGTGACCCGCAAAAGCCGCTGAAATCAGTGATAAGACCTGTGATGTTGTACGGCACGGAGTGTTGAGCTGGGCAACGAAAGTGCAGGATGCGAAAAGATTCCACTCTGCCGAAATGCGAATGCTACGGTGGATGTGTGGTGTGACACGAAGGGACAAAGTGAGAAAAGTGTATATAAGAGGGAGAAAGTCACACCGGTAACAGATAAAGTTAAAAGCAACATATTGGCTTGGTTTAGTCACGTAATGAGAAGAGAAGAGCAACATCTGACTAAAAAAACGCTAAATATGAAGATAGATGGGTATAAAAGAAGAGGCAAACCCGAGCAGAGATGGATGGATTGCGTGAACAAAGATATAAAGGGGGTGGGATTCTTTTCAGCTGCAATATGTTCTTTGACTCTTTCTGCTATTGTCCGCTTAGTCTGGCCGATATAAGAACTACCGCAGTTGCAATCTATCTCGTAGACACCTGGCATCTGATTCGGAATGGCATCCTTCGGTGAACGTATGCGCATACTTACTCCAGTCTTGGTGCGACCACGATGGGTGTATGTAACCGTTTGCGACAGTGCAAAAATGTATTTTCTATCAAACTGTATTAGAATGAAAACGAATGGGTAGTTTTAACGCATACTACTGGCAATTTTGCAAAATGTTACTGTCAACTTGTCAACTACTACTCAAAAACAAGTGTCAAAAGGAGCGTGCCGGGAAATTTTGAATCGTTTGTTTTGCTAAAATTCAATTTAATTTAATAACAATGAAAATGGAAGGAGAAACTGTAACGTTGAAAAGAAATTTAACTGAATGGAGGTTTAGCCAATATCCAAAATATATTTTACTGCCTATAGACGAAAATCACGATCAAATTAGATCGAACATTAAAAACGTGATTTTTTCCGAGGTAATGACTAGTGATGGGAGTATAACATTTCTAATCGAGAATTCATTATTAATGTAACGTACCACAGTGATGACTTACAAGTACGAAACGTAGTCCTTACCTCATAAGAAAGCTCAAGGTCGCTCAAAGAGCTATGGAGACAGCTAGGTGTTAATATGCGAGATCGTATCAGAAACGAGGAGATCAAATAATCAATAGAATAACAAAGGTAGCTCGGCGGATTAGCTCTTTGAAGTGGCAGTTGGCGGGGCACATAGCGCGAAGAACCGATGGCCGATGGGGAAGAAAGGTTCTTGAATGGCAACCACGTACCGGCAAGGGCAGTGTTGGACACCCACCGACCAGCCCGTATTTACTAACTCGGATGACAGGTGTCGATGCCTATCAATCTAGAATTTACAATTACAATGCGGGTTTTGCTTGCTCGAACTTTTTACTTGAAATAAAAAAACCGCATTGTAACAGCAAATCCTAGAGTGATAGGCACCTGTCATCCGAGTTAGTAAATAGGCCGGCAGGTGGTCGAACGACCTGTAGGTCACAGTAAGGCGCTGGATGCAAGCCGCTTCCAATCGGTCGTATTGGAAATCTTTGGGGGAGGCCTATGTCCAGCTGTGGACTTCTTGCGGCTGAGATTATGATGATGAGATACCATAACATGCTGGTCAAAAGATCATGTACCACTAAAAACGTAAAACTCATCACCTGGAGATTCTAACTGGCTGAAAACTTTACAATGTCGGAAACCAAAGAGGATTTAGGGACCTACTAAAGCGCGTCGGATATGGGCATATGCATACCTTGCCCACACTTGAATTACCTCCATAGATTGCAAATGTATTAATATTTTGAGATATTTTATTGTTGTCATATTAATTATTATTCTAGGAATGTATCTAAATGATTAATAATAATTAAAACTACTTAAAATTAATTAAAATATTTACAAATTATATAGTCCCTGCAAACCATCACCTCGCGGTAACGTGCCCAAAAGGCTGGCAGCATTGCCTCGTTGGATGGCAATGCTTATCCTTTGTGCCAAGTAATTGCCAGCCCTTTGGTCACGTGATACCTCGATAAGCCTCTTTGACAAAAAGTCAAAGAGACGATGGGCTGATGGACCCCACGGACCCATGGTTTCAACCCCAAAAGGCTCAAATATGTAGCTATTCCCAATACTAACATATTTGCGCCTCTTGAGGCTTTCTGCCGCGGCTGCATTAAATTACCTCTAATAATTAATAATTATTATTATTAATTATTATATATTAATCATTTAATTAATAATTATTATTATTCTTAAATTACCTCTTTCAAAATTAAAAAATACTGAGATCGAGAAGACCATGTCGTTTTTATTAGACATAACTAGTTTTCTTGTGGACAGTTTATTTTTTACTCTTTTGCCGAATAAATATTTTTTTTCTTATACAAGTACTGATGTATTAAACAGGTGACACCCCGCCCGCTAGACCGCAACGTGCGTCTCGTGTGCGCATCAGAAGACGCGCTAACAAACATCCTTGACATGGATCCGGAGATTGCTAGCCGCGAGGAGTTCGCAGAGTTCATCGGTGGCAGGAAGCTGCCGTACGGCGCTTTGCCCGTCGCACATCGGTTCTCATTTTAATATTTTTTTAGACTTTGAATCCATTATTAAAGGGCGTTGCCTATGCCTGTGTTGCTTATGCTTGCGTTGCCTATGCCTGCGTTGTCTATGCCTGCAGTGCCTATGCCTGGCTTTCCTGTTCAAGAAGAAAGTTATGTTTTAGAGTGTGTATCTATTTTAGGCACGTCGTTGGCTCTGTTTCTTGGCATTTTTATCTTGGTACTACTCTTTCAGCCTTTGCCAAATTGCCCATGGTTGACCAGTAGAACTCGGCAATTGGGCAATTAATAGAATGGTCTCGTGTGCGCATTAGAAGACGCGCTAACAAACATCCTCGACATGGATCCGGAGATTGCTAGCCGCGAGGAGTTCGCAGAGTTCATCGGTGGCAGGAAGCTGCCGTACGGCGCTTTGCCCGTCGCACATCGGTTCTTATTTTAATATTTTTTTAGACTTTGAATCCATTATTAAAGGGCGTTGCCTATGCCTGTGTTGCTTATGCTTGCGTTGCCTATGCCTGCGTTGTCTATGCCTGCAGTGCCTATGCCTGGCTTTCCTGTTCAAGAAGAAAGTTATGTTTTAGAGTGTGTATCTATTTTAGGCACGTCGTTGGCTCTGTTTCTTGGCATTTTTATCTTGGTACTACTCTTTCAGCCTTTGCCAAATTGCCCATGGTTGGCAAGTAGAACTCGGCAATTGGGCAATTAATAGAATGGTTTCGTGTGCGCATCAGAAGACGCGCTAATAAACATTCTCGACATGGATCCCGAGATTGCTAGCCGCGCGAAATAATATTTTTTTTAGACTTTGTACCTGTATTAAAGGGACAAGTCACTGCCTCCGTGGTCCAGTGGTTAAGGCGTTTGCCTTGTTGATCCGGGGATCGTGGGTTCGATTCCCACGGGAAGCATACTTTGTTAAGTTGTTTCCAGTTTGGTTAGGACATTGCAGGCATGAATCACCTGATTGTCTGATAGGAAAGATGATTCCGTGCTTCGAAAGGCACGTTAAGCCGGTGGTCCCGGCTGCCATCTGGTAGTCGTTAAAGGAACCACGTCAGAGGCCGAGAGGCGGTTCCGAAGAACTCTGACACCAGGGTCTGCATGGTCGACTGACCGTGTCACCTACACGAAATGATGATGATTGCCTATGCAAGGAGCTAGGCATGTCTTAGAGTGTGTTCTAATTTTTTGCTTTGCAGCCTAAACAGCTAACTAGCTAGATGATTTTAACATTTACCATGCTCACACATAAGGGGCCAAAAAGCCGTCTGTGAGGAAAAGCTTTCACGCTACTAGGTGAACTAGGTAGTTAATTAATAATGTAATAAACGCGATAAAAACCGTATTAAATAATTTTATTTAAATAGGTAGTTCAAACGTTACATGGCGGCTCGGAACACCGCGCGAGTCGATGCGCAGTACATACACAACTTTATGTACAGCGCGTACCACAGAACACGCGCGTAGTGCACAGCTCGCAGTTAATATCCGGGCCGCAATAATGTTTGATTTGGACTGTATCGTTAAATTATTTTAGGATTTGGAAGTGATTCACTCCCCCAAAACCTAGTGAGCATCTTGGTAAATGAATGTTAATAATGGTATCGTTACCTTATATGTATACACTCATCATCATCATTTCGTGTAGGTGACACGGTCAGTCGACCATGCACACCCTGGTGTCAGAGTTCTTCGGAACCGCCTCTCGGCCTCTGACGTGGTTCCTTTAACGACTATCTAATGGCAGCCGGGACCAACGACTTAACGTGCCTTCCGAAGCACGGAATCATCTTTCTTATCAGACACTCAGGTGATTCAAGCCTGCATTGTCCTAACCAAACTGGAAACAACTTAACAAAGTGTGCTTCCCGTGGGAATCGAACCCACGACCCCTGGGTCAGTAAAGTAAACGCCTTAACCACTGGACCACAGAGGCAGTTATGCTAACTTAATATACATTTACCTAATTGAACTTAACTAACTATTCCACATTGAGTGATGTATATGCCTTAATATAAATATAAATTAAAAACTTGTAGTCCATGCTTACTTTGCTCATAATGTTTGTTAATTTTTGCAGTTATGGAGGCCATCAATATGGTTCATGGGTCGGCCAACTTGGAGATGGGAGAGCACATATCCTAGGAGAATATGTGAATAGGTTAGTAAAAGATAACGTTCTTGGTAGTCTAAACTTAGCTAAAATGTATACCGTATACATGGTGTAACAAATTTTGAAATAATATTTAAGGGGCATGCATGATCAGTCCTTCATGTTGAAAAACCCCCAGAGGTCCCCAGAGGCCAATAGTAGAAACACAAAAAAAATAATAATTCGACCTCCCATACAAAATAAACAATAAGCAGATCGAATTTCTATGGAACGTCAAATTTATTTTCGTATTTTTATTACAATTGAATCCTGGGGAAAGTTGTTGAATATCGTGGCCAAATCATGTCCTTCAAATATTATTTCGACGTTTTGTATCGATGCTTCGTATGAAGCAAGACATAGTGAGACAATCTGCACACTAGTGATTATTCCATAGTGTGTGAGAGTCGGCAAACCATTATTAGTCACATCGTGCATTTCTTACCGCACAATGACATCAGCAAGATCCCAGGAGTGCGATTCTTGAAAGAACAGACCGAATGATTTTTGTATACATCCAAATACCACTCATCTGGTAAAGTCACCCGTTTAAAAATAGGTAGTTAAAGAGAGTGGAGTAATATCAAACAGAGGAAAGAATTATGATAAAGTAGTAAATCTTCTTCTCCTAAATACGGATAATGGTTTTCGGAATCGATTTTTCCCCAGGTGGTAGCACTGAGGAGGAGGTATTTTGGACAGTAGCTGCCAAAAATACCTCTCGACAGAGTGCCGCCATCTGGGGGAAAAAATGATTCTGAACATCCTTATTGCTTGGCCTAGGCAAGGCGTAAGGTGGCAGGTCCAGTTGAAAGGATCCGGGCAGACGCCATACTCACGCGTCCACGACGGCAGGGCAGTGCTGCGCTCCACCATCAGGGAGATGATTGCGAGTGAGGCGTGCCACTTCCTGGGGATCCCTTCCACCAGAGCTGCGGGATTAGTTGGTAATAACTTGATGTTGGATAGATACCTCAGTGACGCATTCCATGATTTCGCCACACCAATTTGATAATTTTGAGTCACCTTTTCCTTCTTATGTCTTAGATTATTCCATTTATATGTCTCCCTTTCCCGTTCTTGGATGTCATAATTTAAATGTACCAAATAACACATCATCATCATCGCAGCCACAAGAAGTCCACTGCTGGTCATAGCCCTCCCTAAGGATTTCCAATGACCCGTTGGAAGCGGCCTGCATCCAGAGATCTCTCCAACCCGTCTAACAAGCGTAGAGAGTGTAGGCCAAATCATCTGACTGGTCTGGCTAAAATATGGCTATGGTAGTACTTAGAGGGTCGTTCTCCTGTAGTAGAGACTAATTAGTCTTCTTCTGTGATTCATTCTAAGATAACTATCTTGAGTAACTCTAATGTTTCATAGTAAGTGATGAAGGTGTAACCCGTGATATCTACTACAACGGGAACCCTCGCCGGGAACGTGCCTCCGTCATCCTGCGTCTATCACCAAGCTGGTTCCGTTTTGGCTCGCTGGAGATCTTGTCTCGTACTGGTGAAATCCAAGTGCTGAAGCAGCTATCTGATTTTATCATCAAGGTAAAACTCAATTTAAGTCAGTAATTAGCTATATGAGAAAAGAGAAGACCAGTCGAAGAACTAAAGCCATAAACATAACTAATGGTTTAGCTCATTGGACATTGGTTGATCTATCATCCTGCGTCTATTGCTGAGCTGATTCCGTTTCGGTTTGCTCGAGATCTTATCGCGAACTGGTGGAATTCAAGTGCTGAAGCATTTGTCTGATTTCATCTTCAAGGAAAAATACAATTTAAGCCAGTAATCTAACTATATAAGCAGTTCAACTCATTGAAAGGTTGATGCTGCAGAATGGTGACCACATACCATAGCGCACATTTTTCATCTTACGTCTGTCAACAAGCTGGTTACACTTCGGGTCGCTGAAGATTCTGCCACGTACCGTGTAATTCAATTGCTGAAGCAGCTGACTGCGTAAATAAAACATTAGCACCATATATATATATATTGAAACCAGATGAAATTAAAATCTCTTGAGGAAGGTAGGCAGGTAGATACTATGTATGGTCATTCAGTGAACTAACATGATGAATATAATATGTAAATATCTCTACAGATATATTTTAAGTACTTCAAGTTCGAGTCGTCTGGAAGCGCATGTCTCCATACAAACGGAAAAAGGGAATTGTGGCAATATTTGATAAGTTTAGGGCAAAATTAAGCATCCAATCTATTAATCTCATTATAATCTACGTACGTTCCTATACAGTTTGGTTAAATTATCAAATGTTTGAGAGTTATACGCCTCTCAAGATTTCCATACAAATTTAAAAAGGCTTGTAATTCTCAAACCATTGGTATTTTAATCAAGCTGTACAAGAACGTACGTAGATTATATTGAGATTAATTGATTAAATGCTTAATTTTACTCCAAAATTATGAAATATTGCCACAATTCCCTTTTTCCGTTTGTATGAAGACATGCGCTTCCAGGCGACTCTTATTTTTAATGAACTTTAGGAAATATACAGCGTTTTGTTTTTAGGAATATTTTCCGGACATCCATTTGACCGATGAGAATCGGTTTATTCGGCTGTTTTCCGAAATTGCCCATCGGACCCTGGACCTTGTTGCTAAATGGCAAGGTAGGTCGTGCACCTGATTCGAAATCAAGGTGGTTTAATATTTTAAATACTTATGATCCATGCCATGACCCATGAGTAGTAATTTCATACGCTTAAACATTTAATAATACTTTCAAATTATGATGGAGGAAAACACCATGAGATCTGCGCATTACTAAATTGTTAACTAGCGTGATGGAGATGCCACTTAATATTTCTTGGCAAAAATAATCATTGTTTGCGTTTTATTAACGATGGCAAGAACTCTCGAGGTCATTATCAAATTCATAAGGATTAATTTTGCTTTTTAACGTCAACGTAACATTTACTTAAAAATTATTCAGATTCATAATTTCAGGTCTCGGTTTCACCCACGGCCTCCTCAACACGGACAACATGAGCATCCTAGGTCTCACGCTGGACTACGGGCCGTTCGGCTTCGTTGACTCTTACGACGGTGGCTTCGTCGCCAACTGCTCTGATGGGGAAGGCCGATATGCTCTCGCTAAGCAACCTGATGTAAGACGGTATCATGTATTTCTCTCTCCTCTCAACATGAAAAGACTAGCATGTAGGATCATCATCAACGACAGGTCTTTGTTAGTCTCCACTACAGGAGCACGACCCTCTCGTACTACCAGAGCCATATTATTAGCCAGGGCAGTCAGAGGATTTGGCCTATACTCTCAACGCTGGCCAGACGGGTTGGAGTGGTCTCTTTGATGTTTATAGCTTTGTTTAGCTTATGTTTCCTTAGTCGACTTCTCCAACATCCACGGAGAGACTTGGTGTGGTCCTATTCTACTCTGCCGGGAACCACACGGCAAAGCATGTACTTAAGATGACTATTAGTTTTAATGACTACTTTGAAGAACGTACTAACGCAAATTTACTACATTTTAGGAGTTTATCTACTATTCTCTTAACTGAGATTGAGATTTGTTTATAGGTGGTGGTATGGAATGTAAGTCAGCTTGCGAATGCTCTCAAGCCCCTGCTGACCTCGTCCCAACAAGTTCACATGTCACACATCCTCAAGACTCTGGATACCTATTGTAAAAATAAAATCTTGTAAGTAGATTATTATTACTAATTTAGTAGTTATTCTAGTCAGGGGTGTCATCCTCAACTACCTGTGCGGTGGTTGGCGTCGGCCTCCCGAGCTGCTACTTTTTCATCCCCAATTTTCCGAACAAGTAGCATCCCAAATTCGTTTATCCCGTTCCAATCCAACAAACTCCCTTCCCTCGCTGAAAAACGCCGGTTTTGTTGGACAGTAGCATCGGAAACACTTGACAAATTGGAACCGATGTAAGCCTAATAAACTGCGCTCACCAATCACCAACCCGTCTGCTAAGCGTGGTGAATATGGCAAACCCATAATATAAATTAATAGGGGAGGGAAGATCATAATCCAATAGACGCCAACTGTGTGGTTAGAAAATCATTTTTTAGAGCTTTTTCTTGGTCAGAGCAACACAAAGCTACTAGTTAGTCTGAAAACCGTATAGGCGTGTCCTATGTCTACCTAGCTCCAGACTTCTTGCATTTAAATGATGATGGAAATGTAATGCCTGATTTGCCTCTCGTGACTATCTTTAAAAATTGTAGGGAAACGTTCCTGATGAAAGTGGGACTGAAAGAAGAGCGTTGGGGTGACGAACTGCTGATCGAGAAGCTTCTGGACATGATGCAGCAGACCGGCGCCGATTTCACATCGTCGTTCCGGCAACTTGCTGAAGTAACTACTATTTATTACATCTGTATTGAAACCAATATGAAATATTGGTTGTAATAAATACCTACTGCCTCCTCATTAAGGTGAACGTAGACATGGCCGAAGCGCACGCGTCACAGTCGCCGCATTCGATTTTTTTTGCATGAAGTTGTATGCAACCGTGCACCGTGCGTTCGCGACCAACTCTCATCAACATCAGGTCTTTGTTAGTCTCCACTGCAGGAACACGACGCTCTCAGTACTTCTAGAACCATATATTAGCCGCCCTCTAGGTTGGAGAGGGCTCTTTGATGTATATTAGCTTTGTTTAGCTTGTGTTTCCTAAGCACAGACAACACAGGTGTGTTATCTGTGTTCCTAAGTCACCTTCTACGACATCCATGGGAAGACGGTCCGTGGATTCCCAAGTCTTTTCGTGGTTTGCATATTCCTGTGGCGGTATTTCCGAATCCATACGACGTTGGAACCTTAAAAAAACCCAACCGGCGACGGTCTTGTCACACCTCTGGCGTTGGAGTGGTCCTATTCTACTCTGCTGGGAACCACACCGCATAACTACTTACTCCATAAAACCTTATTGTTGATTTCCAGTTGGAGCCGTGTGAAATGGTCAGCGAGTGTAAGCTGGAAGAGAAGTGGGCTCTCAAGCGGCTGGCCTCTCATGCGTCTTGGGGATGCTGGTTGGACCAGTACCGGGAGCGCCTCGACAAAGAAGCAGGTATATGTCATGCCATACAAAAACCACGCCTCTTTGCCATAGGGGTAAGCGGAGACTAACTATCATGTTTTCACGCGGTGAAGATATTTATCGTTTAGGTCCCTTCAATGGTGATTCAGCTCACTAACTGGGAACTCATAAAATAAATTACAATGCAAGTTCACGGTGCCGCTAAAGATTATTGTATGCAATGCAGATGTCAATTTTTTTTGAGTACCCATCGTTAATCCCGTTGTTCAACTCGACGTGCTGAGTCACCCTTAATGAGTCCAGATCGATCAGTATTTTACCGCATGTAATCTCAATATCAGTCCAGTCTCATATTTTCAGTGGATGCAAGTTCCTGCGGCATGTTTGAAGACGAGCGCCGGCGCCGCATGCTGAGCGTGAACCCTGCCTACGTGCCACGCAACTGGCTGCTGCAGGAAGCCATCGCTGATGCTGAGAAGGACGACTTCCAAAAAGTATGATTATGTATTTGTTACTACGGAATTGTGGATTCGTCTTATTACAGCCGTATTCCCGAATCGATAAGACATTGGAAGCTTCAAAAACGAGTCGGTCTTCTTTAAAGACCAACAACGCTTTTGTCACATCCCTGGCGTTGCAGTTATCCATTGGCGGCGGTGATCACATTTACAGTGGATGCAAGTTCCTACGGCATGTTTGAAGACGTGCGCCGGCTCCGCATGCTGAGCGTGAACCCCGCCTACGTGCCGTGCAACTGGCTGCTACAGGAAGCCATTGCTGATGCTGAGAAGGACGACTTCCAAAAAGTACGATTATTTCGTGGATTCATCTTCCTGTAGCGGTATTCTGGAATCGATATGAAATTGGAACTATCAGAAAACAAGGTGGTCTTCTTAGAAGACCGGCAACGCTCTTGTCACATGCCTAGCGTTTTATTTGTCCATGGGCGGCTGTGATCACTTTTTCTAGTAGATGCTAGTTCCTGTATGTTTGAAGACGAGCGCTGGCGCCGCATGCTGAGCGTGAACCTCACCTACGTGCCGCGCAACTGGCTGCTATCGACTTCCAAAAAGTATGATTGTCTTTGTTTCAACTGAACTGTGAATTCATCTTCCTGCGGCAATCCTGAATCGATATGACATTGGAACCTTAAAAAAACGAGTCGGTCTTCTTAAAAGACCGGCAACGCTTTTGTCTTATCCCTAGCGTAGCAGTTGTCCGTGGGAGGAGGTGATCACATTTTTAGTGGATGCAAGTTCCTGTATGTTTGAAGACGAGCGCCGGCGCCGCATGCTCAGCGTAAACCCCGCCTACGTGCCGCGCAACTGGCTGCTGCAGGAAGCCATCGCTGATGCTGAGAAGGAGGTCTTCCTAAGTATGATTATGTTTTTGTTTCGACCGAATTCTGGAATAAACTTTCAAAAGACGAGTCTTGATGAAAGACCGGCAAGGCTCTTGTCACACCCCTGGTGTCCTTGGGTGGCGGTGATTATTTACCATCAGGTGACCTAGCTTGCTTGCCGTCCTATATCATAAAAAAACAGCCTCTATTATTTCTGCCATAACATTGTGACCCCGACAAGATGGTTATTATGTTAGAAAAATTACTTAGTTGATCTTGGTGTATTCCAACTTGGCAAAGATCAACCGTGCAAATTTTATCAAAATCGGTTCAGTTGGATAACACTTTTAAAATACAGTTAAGTGTGTAGCACTAGGACAAAACTTTTTAATGCAAAAAATAAACCACCTAATAGCAAAAAATCAATCATCCTTACATTCTGTGACCTTGGGTAGGGGACCAACTTCGATGTACTTACTCCCTTTCTAATAAAAAAGGATAATCAAAATCGGACTACTCTGTAAAAAGATATCACTACATCACTATCACTACATATTATAAAACAAAGTCCTCCGCCGCGTCTGTCTGTCTGTCTGTCTGTCTGTCTGTTCGCGATAAACTCAAAAACTACTTTTCACGGATTTTCATACGGTTTTCACCAATAGATAGAGTGATTCACGAGGAAGGTTTTAAGGTATAATACATGCCCGGGCGCAGCCGGGTAGGGCCGCTAGTATATACATAAAAAAATACGCATCGACTTCACAACCTCTTTGCTTTTTTAATCGGTTGAAAAAGGGAAGTCAGATTAACTTTTTTAATAGGACATATTACTGAAAGCTGTGCCGCCAGAGTGCACCACTAGCACATACAGTAAAAAAGGTTTGACACTGACAAGTATGTACTTGAAAATGTCAAAGTAGTTATTAATTTGTAAAATTATACATTATTCCTTTATTATTTTGATTTTAAAATACTCCTTTGAGTATTTAAATATGAAAACGTATTTGTGCTGCGTATTTGTTTGTAAAATAAAGGCAATTTATTGCGACTTTGACATGCTTGTCAATGTCAAACATTTGTTTACTGTCTCTGCTAATGCTGCCCTCTGGCGGGAGAACATTGCAGTATTATCTCCCATTACTTCATGTTTACAGGTGAGGTTCTTACTAGAAGTGTTGAGGAATCCGTATGAAATCCAACCTGAAGCTGAGAAACGAGGGTTCTCCGCGCAACCGCCGCAGTGGGCCTACGAACTTAAGATCAGCTGTTCCACTTAGGCAGCGATTATTAATTTGTATTTTTTATTTTGTTTTTCAATAAATATCTTGTTTCTTAAACTTTGTGTCATTTTGTGTTTAGATTTTGTAAGCATTCTGAATTAGCCAATGATATAAACATAGATTAAAAAAAAATCTAACGATACTCAAAATTACGGCAGTAATGTCACTTGAAAGTCATAACAAATAGAGACAAATGGAAAACAGCGATAGGACGTTTAATAAGCAAGTCTGGAATTCTAGATATAATGTATATTATTAGATGGTAAGGACGGTTTAGACCCTTTAACTTTTAGGCCAGCCAAATAATGAATTGCTAATCCTCAATTTTTTTCTGTTTGTGATTATTCTACGTCAAAATCTTAGGTCAAAATTGCGTTATACTCCGAGGTCAAAATACAAACGACAGCGGTAAAATTTGTGTGTCACCAAAAGTTACCACAAGAATAGCATATTTTTTTTATGTCTGATCTCCCTTCGTTCTAATTTAATTCATGTAGATCAGCAATCGATCGATTGTTATTTCGTAGTAGTAACACTACACAATATTTTTTACTTCCTTATATGGCGGTGAAATAACTTTTTTATTTTAATTTGATAGGTATTTGATTAAAGTGGTAAAAAAAAGTGGTACTTAATTATTTTTGATTTGATTAAAATAAAAAATAATTACCACTTTTTTTGTTATTGCAGATAATGTTACGTAGCTAGGTACGTACTCGTGGATTTAAAAAGTGACTGTTGGATTACAATCCAGATTAATTTTTTTAATGACTTGCGGGTAGATCGTATATTGAAGGAAGGAAGCATTATACTTACTAAAAATATCATCATACTTAGTTTGTGAAAGAATTTCCTTTGTACGTTTTGATTTCACACTAGAAAATATTAAAATTAATAAAAATGAGTGAAGATATCGAGACAGTCGATTTGACGAGCTCCTTCTATCAAATAGATAACAATAATTGTGTTATGAGTGATACAATAATCGAAATCAACGACTCCTACACGCACGTCTACAGTTCTAGGAAAGATACCAAGAGGAGAGATAGTTACACATCTAATTGTTCCATGAAAAGACCTCACGTTAGAAGGGCCTCCACTCCTCAGAAAGTAAGTACCTAATATATTGCTATAGGTGGGTTCCGTACCCAAAGGGTAAAAACAGGATCTCTTTCACAAGGCTTCACAGTCCGTCCGTCCGCCTGTCTGTCACCAGTCTGTGTGTGTATCTCATGAACTGTGTTAGCTAGCTAGCATTTGAAATCTTTACAGTAAATATTTAATGACAAGAAACGTTATTATTTTGCCGTTTTTTGCTTGACAGTCTTATGAACAATGGTATGGAAACCTTTGGTTGAAATTTAGAATCGTGCGCCCGTGTGCTTCTAAGAAATTAACTGTAATTAAATGTATAAGTACAACTACTCGGTGTGATCTTGTCTTTACTTAATTTTCTTTAAAGGGGATTCTGGTGAACAGGGGAGTTCACGGCGATCCCCTGGGGGATCAATCTGGGGGATCCTGGTGGACGAACTGTGCTTTTCTGCCCTCAGTCGTTCCGGGTGGTCATAAACATAATAACCTGAACCTAACTTCTTTTCTGCCCTAAGTCGTTCCGGGTGACCATAAAAAAAATCGGGGCGCACGATTCTAAATCCAAGCTAAACCTTTTCATCGCCATAATCAATTTCTTTTTTTATATGTACGAGTATATGTATACACGTAGACAGTGGCAGTGCTAACGGTTCGATTTCGCCACGGCCAAGAGAAGGAGGGTTCTCGCTAAACCCTCTTCTTCTTTAAGAGCGTATCCTAGCAGTATTTTTTCAGTATGGTTTCCATGCAAATGTATTTCTCTATTTCCTTGCTGAAAGCTGCTCCTAGAGGCACAATTCTTTTTTCATAAAATCTAGTACTAAAATAGATATGCCCCGATTTTTCAATATAAAAAAAAAATCTTTCAAAAAAATTTTTTTTTAAAACGGAATTTTAGAAAAACAAAACATAGGGACATACCTTTTTTAGTAAAAGATTGTGCCTCTAGAAGCAGTTTTCAGCGAGAAAATTGAGAAATACATTTGTATGGATAACATACCGCTAGGATACGCTCTTAATCTCTCATGCATGAGCAACTAAGAGTATGGAATATTGTGATATACTAACAATTTTGCCGCGACTACATCCGCGTAATTAGGAGTTGAATTTCTAGAAACCCTTTCTAAGTTCTCATTTACATCATGAAAGGAACCCTGTACTCCTGAGTAGGCCAGGTTTGCCTTTTATACATACCTACTTATATATCGATTTAGTAAGTATCTATTTAATTTCCAGGAAAATCAAGAAAGCAGTTCGAAAAAACGCGACGGTCCGACGTTTGTGTGTCCCATCTGCTGGGAAGACATGCGTTATACCCCTCTAGCTTCCACCAAGTGCGGCCACGTCTTCTGCATGGACTGCCTAAAGACATCCCTGAAGGATATCAGAACGTGTCCTAAGTGCCGGCAAACATTAACTGGGAAAAATGCGTATCATCCTATATATTTGTTTTAGCATAATTTATTTAAATTTTTGTATTCACCATGGATCACTTTCCTCCTGTATGTTTGTTTAAGGATAATTTATGTTACCTTGCGGGGTACACAGAGCCCAAGTCTATAAAACCTAAAGGCCACGTTTAGCATGTCGGTGGACTTGTAGGTGGAGAACGGAATCACAATAGTGATGGGTCGCTAGCCGCATCACCTATCGACATGATTCCTAATGCCCATTCCCTCGATCTGCTTTTACGATCTGCCCGAGAAGAGAAGCAGCTTGTGCATTCTACGTTTTTTCTTTTCTTCTAGACCAGTATGTAAGTTTTATAATTGTATATTTATGTAAGGATAATTTATGTGTTTTTTATTTATCATGGATCACTTAAACCGAAACCTTGTTTTATGATAATTTATGTAAATTTTATATTATCACTGATCGATCACTTACGCCCAAATTCATCTTGTAGATATATGTTTTATGAAAATTTATGTCAGTTTCAAATTTTTTATGGATTACTTACGCCCGATTCTTGTTTTAGGATAATTTATGTTAGAACTTACATAAATTATCCTAAAACAAGAATCGAATATTTACCACGAATCACTTACGCCTGATTTTGTTCACCTGTTTTGGATAATTTATTTGTTATCATTTACTCATATGGTTTATTTACGCCGCATATCATATATGTAAATATTCTGATACATAGATGTAAATATTCTGATATCTATGAGGGCCGCAGTGCAGATTCCGTTGGCAACATAGATTAGGTAGGCACCTTTTCAAGACCAATACTTAAGTCAAAAAGGCGTATTTAGATGCTGCTTATAGATTTTTTACTGCTCGAGAGATCGAACCTCTCGAAAGCGCAAAGTA
Source organism: Rhodophaea formosa (assembly GCA_963082605.1). Lineage (NCBI taxonomy): Eukaryota > Metazoa > Arthropoda > Insecta > Lepidoptera > Pyralidae > Rhodophaea > Rhodophaea formosa. Next base: position 15,923,369 of record OY720224.1, on the reverse strand, counting down.
ATTTCTTTTTGCCTTTATCATTATTCTGGCTTTTGGAGGCCAGCACCATTGATAATGACGCCAGTACTTATATATTTATGAAAATGTATAAGCGCTTATATATTTATGAATAAGGGCCCAAAATTAAGTGCAAATATTTTCAGTACTGACAACTTAAAGTCAGAAAAATAATGTAAGTAGGTAGTAGCAATTTAATAAAAAAAAAGTACCTATCTTGAAATACAGATGCAAAGCAACATCTTGTACGCAAAAATATTTTTTTGGCGTACAGAATTTTACAATTACCTACATGAGTACTAAGTAATTCACTTACGCCAACCATCGAAACATTTGTAAAATAATAATAATAATCAAACTTGATTTGAAATATAAAAAAAAATACATGTTGATTTCTTTAAATTTGCTACATTTATTTGACATACGGCCCATGTTATTTGTGCCAGCCCCTAATTCTATTTGCGCTTAATTTAAATGGACTTTTGGTCGCGCTTTTGGTGCGCCTGTTTTTAGTTCTATTCTAACTTATGTAGTATTGACAGAGCTCCAATTCGAGCTTGACAATTATGTATCTTAAATATCTATCATATAAGTTTATCGTTACATACTTTTTTTATGTCATAGGACGGCAAACGAGCAAGTGGGTCACCTGATGGGAAGTGATCACCGCTGCCCATGGACAACTGCAACACCAGAGGTGTCACAGGAGCGTTGCCAGCCTTTTATTTTTCCCTCCCCGAGGGGAGAGGGAGCTGGGCCTCCGGCTCTCTCACTCACCGAACGAAGCATAGTAGCGGTAAAGCTACTACTCAAACGTCGATTTTCTGTGAGAGTGTGGTACTTCCCCGGACGAGCCGGCCCATTCATGCTACTAGCAAAAGAGATTTTCGCCGGTAGCGAGGCTCTACTACAACTGCAAATTTACATATATTTTGATAAACATTATATTTTGATATTTACTTGTACATTTACTTGTTATCTTGCATTAGGTTAAAAATAATTGTATGTAACGAATATAAAACGTTGGTCATTCATATAATTTTGTATGTATTTATTTTAATAACTTATGTAAATAAATAAAATATTCAATATAAGTAAACATGATTTCTAATTTCTCGCACTAGCTGGGGCCTACTCTCCGGGTGGCAGGTTAATGGTGGAAAATTAAATAAAAATCAAATATAAGTAAAATAAGTATTCGATATTTATTGTTTTAACTAAGTACACTTTGTTTAAGGTACAAAATATCACAATATTCTTAAAAAGCTAACTTTATGTTATGACACTATGATTGTACAATCAATACTAAATTTGCTACAATATTATTTAATACAACTATTTAATAAATACACATGTCTGGATACCGGTGTAGCTTTAAATAAGGCACTAGTAACTTACTTGTAGTAATACCAAAATACTACAAGTTATTTATTAGTGATGTACATGATAAATTTTTAAACTCAATTCGTCTTATTATAAAACGAGGACTAACTTTAGTACCTGGTTTAAACTATTATCCACCCAAAACGAATTGACAATGACAGTTGTGGAAACGTCAAAGAGATATCTGTTGACTTAGTTTGGTTGGATAATGGTTTAAACCAGGTACTAAAGTTAGTCCTCGTTTTATAATAAGACGGAATATGATTTAGGATTTAAAAAAAATAATTGCTGGGTGGCGATACTGTCGCATATCACACGGCCTTTTTGGAGTAAACGGCTGACTGCTCAAAAACGCATTTATTTGTATGGGTAAAAGCTATTCTTGTGAAGTCAACCTTCTCTCCCTAACTCATTAATAAATCTTTTCGTAGAGAAAAGTATAATTGAATACTTCCTTTATAGGTCGGTTAAAAATCAATTCAGATAAATAAGACCTCAATCAAACTACAGATCCAAAAGATAACTACTACGTAGTGGCATAGCGCGAGTTGGCCGTTACCCGGGGCAGACAAGGTTTTTGCCGCTCTTTCTTATGAAAATAACGACGGAGGTGGCGATACCTTTCCGCACCACACGCTACGCCACTGCTAAGAAGCTGTAACACGTACGGAAGTAATCTCAAAATGATTCATAATTTAAAAAACTTGTAGATTTCGATATTTGAAAACTGATTAAGTTGACTAAACATAATTTTCACGATTCCAACACCAGTAGCCAGACACAGTTAACAATAAGTACAAGTTTTACTCAAATAAATACAATTTACAAATTTTATAGTTTATAAAATCAACAATAAAAGCTGCCATAGGCTTTGTGCACAGACTAACAAGTTTTAGAAAATATTTTTGTAACAAACCATCCATAAAGCCAAATGCTGGACCTTTAATCGAATACGGAATTACTGATATGTCGAAAACTTTCAAACTCCTCAAACTAGAAAATATATAATTTCAAGGAGGGTACAATTTGATTATCAGTATTCATGATTATGTATGAAATATTTATAATAAAGTCTTATTTATTACGAAAAAAATGTATAATAAAGTCTTTTACATAATGAAACTCAACAAATTGCAGCTCTTATAAAGTATAAAAAAGATATATAAAACGAGGCCGGCTTTCATGGTAGTGATTTCGTAAAAGCATTTAATGGTATTCATATGAAAATTGGTCTCGTCTAAAGTTTGAGAGCTTTGAAATTAATTTGACGCTTTTACTGGGCCAGCCATTCTGGTAGCCCTAATAGCATAAGGATCTTTCATATAAACAAAAAAGCCTGGTTTGCCCTAGGGCCAAACTTACAGGGACTTCTTCCCATACGACATTAGCGGTAGAGGCGCGTCAAGTAAAGATATCGTAAGAGGCTGTGACATGGTGACTGTGTCTAAGGCCAATAAGATTGCACGATTCCTTGCAAAAGTCGTTACACGAAAGGGCGGCAAACAATGTTCCCGCACTGGGCGGTGGAAGCTCACGCTACGCCACTTATAACTTGAAAAGATGCGGCTACTTGTTCCCGCTATATTAAAAGTTACAATAATATAAATAACTTACTTTATTAAGGAATAACATATGTTGTCCATCGCTTCCACTATATTAAAATTTCAAGTCACAATAATGATATCCCTGGCCGTTTTCGGCTACGGTGACTGGCAAAGTCCTAAATAAATATAAAATCAGGAACTAGGTTGATGTTCTCATATGGCTTATGTACCCTATCTTCGCTTCGAATGTACGTGTGCAATTTGGACACGTCAAGGAACCACCAACGTAGTTTTTTTTTTAATAATATAAATAACTTAATTTATTAAGGAATAACATGTGTTCTCAACAAATCTCGGTAAACCACATAATTTGATATATTTTGTAAAGTCTGGCCAAAGGATGCGGACAAGATGGCTTTGAAAATGTTCTAAGGAAAAGACAAATATACAAACACAAAAATACTAGACAAATGTCAACTTAGTCTACCTGCGACCACGAACACTGTAAAGTGCTCGAAACGTTCGGTGTATAAATAATGTAATAAACGCGATAAAAACCGTATTAAAATAATCTTATTTAAATGTGTAACAATCGCGAAAACATAAGGAAACACAAATATACATTTTACTTGAAACAAAGGGGATTGGGTCTTACGGCGGAAGATGAGCTGAGTTGATGATGATGAAAGTATACAGTATATAGGGACAAATCACACAGATTGAGCTAGCCCCAAAGTAAGTTCGAGACTTGTGTTATGGGATACTAACTCAACGATACTTTATTTTATTACAATACATACTTATAAAGAGAAACATCCAAGACAATCCAAGTCAATCTGAAAAAGATCATTTTCCATCTTGACCTGACCTGGGATCGAACGCGGGACAATCCGTGTAGCAGGCTGGTGTTGACCGCTGCGCCATGGAGCTCGTCTAAATTTGAATTTATTAAAATTGAGTAAGTATCCTCTGATTTCTCTGGTTAATATATGGCTCTGGTAGTACAGGGAGGGTCGTGCCCCTGCAGTGGAGACTATAAAGACCTGATGATGATGAAGTATCCCACGACTACTACTGTACTAACTCAACGGTATTTAATTTGATATTAATGATTAATCCCTATCCCAACTAATATTATAAATGCGAAAGTGAGTTTGTTCGTTTATTTGTTTGTTACGCGCTTTCACGGCGTGTCTACTGAACCGATCATCATGAAATTTTGCATACACATAGATTAGGGTACCGAGAAGGACATAGGCTATATATTACGCGGGCGAAGCCGCGGGTAACAGCTAGTAAAAGATATTTATAAATACACATCCAAGATTCCAATCTGAGAAAGATCGTTTTCTATCATGACCTGACCAGGATCGAACCCGTTTGGCGTGTTAACCGCTGCGCCTCGGAGGTTGCCTTTGTTACACGTAACTGCGTGCTATTTTGTTCCACTTAATTTATTTTTATCAAATTTGACACCATCGCACCCGCAAAGTAAACTTCGGTTCGGCCCGAACTCTTGTCTATCTTTAAAAAAATATTTTCTACCTTTAGCATTATGTAAATGCTCGTCAAAAGAAATTTATATAATCAAATGCTAAACTTTGTTCCATCAATCTAATAAGTACAAAAATAAATCCTTTAACAACAATATAAAATTTGAGTACCAGTAGTGGCCCAGTTACACAGTCGTGATCCTCACTGGGACGAGTAGCTACAGTGGTATAAAAACACCTCTAAATAAGTATCTCCAGCTCTTCTGAGGAAGGAAGGCGCGGAAGGCACATGGAGTCGTTGATCTCGGCTATCATCATTAGTGAGGAGCCCGATGGTCCAGTGGGTGTGAGCTCTATGAGCGCTTACGTATGTTAAGCAACCTCTGGTGCAGTCCCTACTTGGATGGGTGACCGCAAGTGGCATAAAAATATCTCGAGCTCCTCCGTGCTTCAGAAGGCACGTTAAGCCGTTGGTCCCGGCTGTCATCGTTGATGGCAGTCGTTAAGCTATGTCAGATGCCTTAAGGCAGCTTGAAAAATCTGACACCAGTGTTGGCCACTTACACATACGAAAAACAAAAACAAATCATTAGTGTGGGATTGTATTTTGAATGCATCTCTACGCGTGTATTGCTTGAACGCGGCGATAGAATGAAGGGATGAATGGAAAAGGAACGAGTGAAGATTTGAATGAGGGGGACCCGGTCTCTCTCGCTACGGCACGCACACACGACGGACGACGACTAAGAATTTTGTAAGATTTTTCGAAGTAATACACAGTTTATTCTCCGACTTGCCACCTTTTATTTACCTCGAATCCCACAATAAATTTAATGCCTTTACGCAGCTTGTAAAATCTGACACCAGTGTTGGTCACTTAAAACAACTAGTTCACGTTAGTAGACTCATTTAAGTCCATTGACACCAAAAATATTTGTGAGTCTAACACTTTGGTATTTTCAATTAAATCTTTGATCGACAGATTAAGGTACGGATACACATGCTACTTAGTAGCATGCTTCCAGGTTAGTTTGAGCACGTGTTACTAAGTCATGCATCATCATTTCGTGTAGGTGACACAGTCAGTCGACCATGCACACCCTGGTGTCAGAGTTCTTTGGAACCGCCTCTCGGCCTCTGACGTGATTCCTTTAACGACTACCAGATAGCAACCGGGATCAACGGCTTAACGTGCCTTCCGAAGTACGAAATCATCTTTCTTATCAGACAATCAGGTGATTCATGCCTGCAATGTCCTAACCAAACTGGAAACAACTTAATAAAGTATGCTTCCCGTGGGAATCGAACCCACGACCCCCGGGTCAACAAGGCAAACGCCTTAACCAATGGACCACGGAGGCAAAGCGTATAAGTATGCGACTTAGAAGAATGCTCAAAAATCGATCGGGGGTCGATTTTTGGGAGTGGAACGGGGAAGATCATTCGCGTGAGGAGGCCAAGAATGCTCGTTAGTAGAATGCTTATAGTTAAGCATGCTTACAACTAGCATGTGTATCCGTAGCTTTATGCTTAAAATAATTTTTATCTACGTTGTCATCACCAATTGGCCATTAAAGAATAGTTGTTCTATTTCATTTTGGGCCACCAATTTTGTTGCTTCATATTTTCGAGTCAGTTAATTTGATTCAAAAATTAGTCTCTCCGTCTTATATTTTTTTCTATTTAGCAGGAACTTTCATAATATATTTTTCATTGACTACAGTATAGTCTTCAAAGTTAATTTTTGGAACCCTGTGTATTTAAACGCGAAGACGCACCATAAATGGGAGAAGCGTGGGAAACATACCATTGTCCGCGACTATAAATAAATAATGCGGTTTTAAGAAGAAATTACTTTCTGGACTACTTTATACCAATAAAACGACTGTTTCACGGCAGGCAATGGTTGTGGTAACGCGTTGCCTTATAATAGGTGTCCTTATCAAGGTCCAAACGACTGCGGTATCGCGTAATTGGCTACTTGACTAAAAAAAATTTCGTGTCGCTATGTAAAGGCCTGCCAAAAATAAACACAATAGTGACCGAAATACATTCGTAAACAAAAAACTCTTTCAGATATAGAAGTTTTAAAGACACATATTTTTAGACGTTAATTTTTAGACGTGAAAACGCGCTGCTGAAATGCCTACATATTTATGGGCGGCGTGAGAACTTTGTTTGGTAGCTATACGAAATATTACGGTTGTGGTAATGGTTTCATAATAAAAGTTGCTATAAATTTTGCGGACTACAATACAGTATAAGTGTAATTTAAGATTTTCATACTTTTAAAATTGGTCCTATTCACCCAACTTTAAAGAAGCTTTAAGAACACTTAACGAATCGCTATCAAATTAAAAGTGTTTTTTATAGTGTTTTTAGATAGAAATGAGTATCATTGGAAACAAATTTTATAGAATCTTAACATTAGGCAAATACCGAATTCAGGGGTGTATGCCAATGTCCCGAAAACAGTCCGGACCGAAAACCACAATTCCAAACATAACTTCCATTTTCAACTACTTCTCAATAAAAGTTCTGTTTCTAGGCAGCCGGTTACGCGATACCGCTGTTACTTGTATCTTTAAATACACCACTGTCTCGAGTACTGTTCGAAGAGATTGTCTTTTGTATACAAAACATATTTTTTGACTACTTCTCAAAAAAATAACTAATTCTCGGTAGCTACTGGTTTTCAACGTGTCTGCGATGCCGCTGTCGATTTGTTTTCAGCAGCTTGTAGCCCCTGTCTGGAGAACAGTTCACACTAATGGCCAGACTGTCGTTTGTCACAATAACTTCTATAATATATCATAAATTTCATATATATTTTAAATACTACTCAATAAAATGACTATTTCTCGTCAGCTAGTGGTTCCCAACATCCGTCTCAGTGTCGCTTAAATACCAACACCTTGTTGGTGCTTATAGCACCACTGCCTCAAGAAACGTCTAAACTGATGACATAACAGTAAAAGTTTTCATAATTTTAACCAAAACTACATCTTTCTTTTCGCTTCTCAGCATTCAGCGGTTCTCAAGGCGATGCTGATGGCGGCATGTATCGAAAATCTGAACCGATGACCACACAGCAAAAACATCACAATTCCAACATAACATACATATTTTAACTACATCTCAATAAAATTACTTCTTCTCAGTAGTCAGTGGTTCTCAAGGCGTCCGTCACGCGATGCTGACGGCGGCACATCGCTGTCGTTTTGACTCCAGACCCTTGTAATACACGACTGGCTCGAGAACCGTTCGAACAGATTGTCGTTTGTCGTAAAAACTTTCATAATATCACACAAAACATATTTTTTCAACTATTTATCAATAAAATTACTGTTTCTCAGTAGTCAGTGGTTCCCAAGGCGTCCGTCACGCGATGCTAATGGCCGCAGACCTCGTTCGTTTCGATTCCAGCACTTTGTAGTACACCACTGCGTCGTGGACCGTCGGGAAGGTGTCCAGTTGGAGACGGTCCGCTTCAAGGGAGTTGTATTTGTCGATCATTTCTAAGACTGGACCTGGAATTGCAAAAAATACAAGATTTTTATTGTATTTGTTTGGATTTACAAACAGTTATATTAATTGCATTTTAGGTCATCATCAGGTCTTTTTTAGTCTCCCCTGCAGGAGCACGACCCTCTCTGTACTGCTAGAGCCATATATTAGCCAGAGCAGTCAGAGGATTTGGCCTACACTCTTCACGCTGGCCAAGAGGTCTCTTTGATGTTTATAAGCTTTGTTTAGCTTGTTACTTAGTCGCTTTCTACGTCATCCACGGGAAGACTTGGAGTGGTCCTATTCCACTCTGCTGGGAACCACACGGTTTGTTTGTTGTATATCACTACATATTATAAAACAAAGTCCTCCGCCGCGTCTGTCTGTCTGTCTGTCTGTCTGTCTGTCTGTCTGTTCGCGATAAACTCAAAAACTACTCCATGGATTTTCATACGGTTTTCACCAATAGATAGAGTGATTCACGAGGAAGGTTTTAAGGTATAATACATGCCCGGGCGCAGCCGGGTAGGGCTGCTAGTATGTATATAATAACCACTCACCGTTGGCCCCAGCGAACAGTACGGTGATGCTGCTCGCCACCAGTTCCTTCTGCACAGCCACCAAGCTCTTGATGCCCGGCGCATCCACGTAAGACAGAGCCGTGGCGTCGATGATCACACAGTTTATCTGAAAATTAAACAAAAAACTATCTTATAGTGTCTTATGAGACGGCTCGCGACGTTTGCAGTCTAGTAATTTAATTTTCCCGGGCAATGATTGGTAACACATCTGAACATTAAGGCCCCACAATAGGCATACTAGCGACGCCAATGATTTTATTCCTAATTCCTAATACTTTATAAATAGAAAGAAATTCAAGAATGTAAATCACATAAGCATTAGTAAATAACCTGAAGTATTTTTGGAATCACGTTTTAATAGTAAGAGAAGAGAATTACTGATTACCGCCAAAAACCGTCGTTTTACGCGGTAATCAATAGTAATAAGCATAGCCCTTCAGGCATGTAGGGACCAAAACTGGACTGAGTTTCTTTCGGCGTATTCTTCTCAGCAGTGGTCTTTCCGAAACGCTAGTAGTTTCTCGATGTTGCTAATTTTAAAAAAAATATGACGTTCAAAAAGCGATACATGCTATCCAAATTTGAATAAAATTGGCTACTTGACTAAAAAAAACTTTGTGTCGCTATGTAAAGACCTGCCAAAAATAAACACAATAGTGACCGAAATACATTTCTAAACAAAAAAACTCTTTCAGATATAGAAGTTTTAAAGACACATATTTTTAGACGTTAATTTTTAGACGTGAAAACGCACTGCTGAAATGCCTACATATTTGTGACGTCACAACTTTGTATTTTGTATGGGCGGCGAGAGAACTTTGTTTGGTAGCTATACGAAATATTGCGTTTGTGGTTATGATTTCATAATAAAAGTTGCTATTAATTTAGCGGACTACAATACAGTATAATTGTAATTTAAGATTTTCATACTTTAAAAATGGTCCTATTCACCCAACTTTAAAGAAGCTTTAAGAACACTAAGCGATTTGATATCAAATTAAAAGTGTTCTTTATAGTGTTTTTAGATAGAAATTAGTATCATTGGAAACAAATTTTATATAAGTAATCTTAACATTAGGCAAATACCGAATTTCATTTCATTTCATTTCATTTCAACGTAAACTAAAAATAACACCCCTTTCGCTTAGACTTATACGAAAACACTTACAGGATTCCTACTCGGCTCCCACTCGTACGAGTCGCTTTTAGCCAGGTTGTTGTCTTCATCAGGAGCCTCCGCAGTCCGCTGGTAGCCAATCTTCCTGAACAGCGTCTCTCGGAACAGGTTTTTGCTGGCGAAGTTCAGCCCGCCGCAGTAGTGGAAGATCTTTATGCCTGGAAGCTCTTCCGCCTAGGAACATCCAAAATATCATCATCATTTCTATGCTGGTTTGGGAGAAAAGAAAATACATAATACCAGCTGATTTTCTTCCCGCGCAGACCGTAAAAGCCGGTCAAGGGTTTGGGTGAAAATCTGGAATCTTATGCGGCTAGCAACCCATCACTATTTTGATCCGCTTTCCACCTCAACGCGCTCTACAATGCTAAATGTGGCTTTTGGGTCTTAAGACCCTGGGGTCTGTCTACCCCGCAGGGACAAAGACGTGATAATAGTTATGTGGTTATGCATCATCATTATCAAGGTCCTTGTTAGTCTCCACTGCAGGAGCACGACCCTCTCTAGACCAAACACATCTATGTATATAAATAAACTGAGAAAGACGTGCCCAACTTCAAGAAACCGACATTTAAAAGCAATCGTGTCACGTGACGTGGACGGCATCTTCACGGTACAGAGAGTAGCTGTGAAGCTAAGCGTAACGGTGTTAATTCGCTCCCTTTTAACGCTTCAGAATTCGGCATATAGGTACGGCTCGTTTGCCTTAGTTTATATAGAAGTCTTTGCTCTGGACTACCATACGAGTATACCTATTAGCCTGCAAGTGCGTTACTCCACGCTAGCCAGGCGGGCTGGAAAGGTCTCTCTGATGTTTATAAGCTTTGTTTAGCTTGTGTTTCCAATGTTACCTTCTACGATATCCACGGGAAGACTTGGAATGGTCTTATTCTACTCTGCCGGAAACCACACTTCAAAAATGGAAAAATATATAATGTTTTCTTATGTTTTCGCGATTATTACACATTTAAATAAAATTATTTTAATACGGTTTTTATCGCGTTTATTACATTATTTATACACCTAACGTTTCGAGCACTTTACAGTGTTCGTGGTCGCAGGTAGACTAAGTTGACATTTGTCTAGTATTTTATAAGAACTTTTTTTCTTATCATCATCATCGTCAGCTTTTCGTGGTCCACTGCTGGACATAAGCCTCCCTTTGTCTGCGCCATTCCGTTCTGTCCCTTGCTATCGCGAGCCAGTTTTTTCCAGTAGTAGTCTTAATGTCGTCGACCTACCTAGCCGCTGGATGTCCCACAGTTCGTTTGCCATTTCTAGGATACCACTCAGTGATTATAATTTGATATATTCATTTTCTTTCTTTATTTAGATTTTAAGGGGTGTTAGGGTTAATGCTCTTATCTTTCAAATAATCAAACCAGCCCATCAAATTAAAAACGTTTCCTATGTGACCTACCTTAAAATCTTGAAAAAATCTGCATTAATGAAATTCTACATTTTTTTATTTTATTTCCTACCATTTTTCTTTTGAACACAAAAGTATTTTATCTCCATGGAAGAACCTTTTTTCCACTACTCATAGAGTGAAAAAAGAAAAAAGTGAAGCATCTAAAAAGAAAATAAAATGTCATTGTCACCCAAAATCAAGTCAAAAATGAAAATTTTCAGTAAACCATCACAATTCCAATAAAATTTAAAATCATGATCGAAAAAATGGTTAACTCATATTACCCGTACCTATTTCTATTCCTATTTGTATATTTCGACAATGATTGGACCAGTGACATATAAATAGACCGATATAAATTCCCTCATTCTGATCCCGGTTGCACCCGCAGTTCTGTTGCTTCGGAGGCCACTCAATTCTCATTACTAAGAACACGAAAGAAAGTACCTACTAAAAAAATTGTGATTATATTCTCTTTAGTACAAATAATTTTTGGGAAGAAAAAGTCATCCGCATTCTTCGTATACATATAAAAAAGAAAGCAGTGCAAGGGATTTTTGTGTAGCTAGAGCGTCAAGATGTTCCTTGCTCTATGAGTAAGAAGCAACCCTATTTTACGGCGTAGACACAACTTGAAACATGAAGTTGCTGAATACAAATCGGTACGTCTACACGAACGACTACGAGATCCATTTATTCGGGTTCATCAAGTGGATAATTTGCGTCATCCTAAACATACTCTTCATGACTTCGATTCAGTATTGTTTGCTGTCCATCTTTGAGGATCGGGAGATGGACTGGACCAGTCGGGGCATGGTGGCGGCTGATGGTGATCATCCGGACGATATACAGGGCTGGAGTTAAGTAACTGTAGCCTTTGTTTTGTTAGGCATTGTCGCTTCGACACCACAAATAATTTTTTGAAGCCAAATGGTCCTTCACCCGTCAAATTAGTAACAAACTTGTAACAAATAATTTCATTCTTTGTGTTGTAAATTGTAGTCGTTTTTAAAATAAAATAAACATAAAAAATATATTTCTTTAATTTTTGCAATATATTTGTTGTTGTCCATTTTTGAGGATCGGGAGATGGACTGGAGCAGTCGGGGTATGGTGGCGGCTGATGGTGACCAATACAGGGCTGGAGTTAAGTAACTGTAGCCTTAGTTTTGTTAGGCATTGTCGCTTCAATCCCACAAATAATTTCAGAAGTTTGAAGCCAAATGGTCCTTTACACATCAAATAATTACATACCTGTGACAAATAATTACATAAGTACTATGTGTTGTAAAGTAAAGTCGTTTTTAACCGACTTCAAAAAAAGAAGGAGGTTTACAATTCGTCGTCATGTTTTTTACGGTATGCCGTTCGGTTTACACTAATTTCCATTTTATTCTTATGCTTATTCAAATAAATTGATAGGGTTGAAGTCGGTTTTTGTTTTTTGTTAAAAATATTTTAAATTATTGAACGGTATATTTTCCTTTCATATCTTAAGTAAATATATCAGTGGACTTACCGCCCGATATCTTTTGATGTCCAAGTAGATGTCAGTATTGAGCACCCTGCCCAGTAAGCACGTATAGGGCTTCTGAGAGCGGACGAATAGGGCTCCCACACTGGCAACGAGGCCTGCAGCCAACCTGGAGACAAAGAAATATTCATTGTCACACCGTGTAATTACATCATTTAATTTCGTTTCATTTTTATGACAGCCAATTATATAGTTATTTCACACCATGTTCATAGACTTGGGCGTTTATAACATCAAATAACGCCGATTTCACATTATAAAGTTCACTAGAATCAATTTGCAAAACAATCTAAAATAATCCTTGGGGGAGGCCTATGTCCAGCAGTGGACTTCTTGCGGCTGAAATGATGATGATGATGATCTAAAATAAACATCGTAGTGTAGTCCGCAGTATATTCCCGCTAAAAATTCCAATCTTTAAACGATCACTTCATCATCATCATCATCATCAGGTCCCTCCACTTAGGCACAGGTTAGTTTCCACTGCAGGAACACGACCCTCCCTGTACTACCAGAGCCATATATTAGCCAGAGCAGTCAGAGGATTTGGCTTACACTCTCCACGTTGGCCAGACGGGTTGGAGTCAATTGGTCAATATAAATATCTCTTTCGCTTGTAAGAAGCCTGTGGTCGCGCGACTAAGAGTGTAGGCCATGAGCAGCGGGAATGTGACTGTCGCTGACGACTTTTCAATACATTTCCATACCATTTGTTGATGTTATGGGTTGTCGAAATGCAAAAATCTGCTGTTTTCTATAGGTATATAGGTAACACGTGATAAGGTAACATCAGATATACGTAGAACATCAGAATTTTGTTTATTAACCTTTTACTGTAATTTTGATACCAAATCACAGCACATTGGGGCATTTTTACGTTTTTTTGAGCACGATCTGACAGGCTGAGTATGCGACTTCCTCCTACTAGCCGGGCGCGGGCTGACACGCGGTATTTTTATTAATTTCGTCTCTACAGTGCTACAAGGATGTTTTGGCACGTGGCAATAATCGGAACTAAACGGAAATAATCGTCTTGCTAAGGATACGCTAGTCAGGTGTTTCGCCATACGAATTCTGTAGGGTGATGACTCAGTTGTTCGGTATCGTCTGTTTAAAGTCTTTAATTCTATTGATTTGTATTGTCGTTATCTATGCTTGTATGAAATCATAATTGTAAAATTATAAGTACTTTAAAAGTTATGTGTCTCAGAACATTCCGTTTTAACACGTAATTTTAACGCAACTTTGGGCACAATTAAATGCCGGAAGGAGTATAAAATCTCTATAACAAAATTCATAAAAGCATAGTATGGTTATTAAAAAAAAATAACTTTACCTTTAATTAAATCCTTTAGCTTTTTTATCTCAAGAACACTTCTCCCAAACGCATACTCGCGAATTTTTCGACGACAAAGATTTAGATTTTCAACAATATTTGTGTTTGCACACACTAGACTGTAGTTCCGATGTGCTTATACATCAGTGTAAATAGTTCCGCACTGTTCAAAACCAAGTCTATCCCTTTCTCAGCGAAATAGCACGCAAATCAGCCACGTGCGCTGACGAGTTCGAGTTCCGGACTAGCGCATCCTTAAGTGTCACTTTTGGATGATAGCTCGAATTGATGTTTGTTGCGGATATTCCGTGATTTTAATTCTATTTATAAAACTCAGAATATTTTGTTAGCTACACTCGTAATTACAGCGCCCTCATTTCAATGTTATCCAAGTGCCAAATGATCCTTGTCGCACTGTAGTAGGGCGCGACACTCCTCAGACCATGGCACACTTATTATCTTGCCCTGCGTATCCCACCACCTGCACACGCGAGGACCTTTGCAATGCTACTGATAACGCTGTGTCAGTGGCAAAGTTCTGGTCAACACAAATATAATTCGCCCGAGTCGACACGCTAAGAAGAAGAAGGGCGCGAGTTCCATTCCATGCTCTGTAGTATAGGGAATCAGCCAGCTTTCTGACAATCTTAAAACGACCACTTACCCGATGTCAATATTGACGAATGCGGTCACTATGAAGGTGACGAGCCACACCAACGCGTCTAGCTTACTTAGCTTCCAGAATCTGAAAAGGATTGAAATATGCATTAACAACCTATACGAAAACGCCATATTCTAACCTATACGTACTTTTATTAATTCTGTGCCTATACCTAAAGTACCTACTTAATGTAGGTCGCCAATAGCAATAAGAACATCTACCCATCAACATCACTGTCACAATATGACTCGCACAGATTTGTTACTATAGGTCATATAAATGTGTATGCTTACCACTTTAATACAACCATAATACCGCTAAATTGTGTATAATGAAAAATATTTAGCTATTAATTTCTAGCTGTTTAGGTCCCACTGCTGCTGTGTTGTATATCGATATATTTAGGGTAACTACATTTAAATGTTTTTTTGTGTACCTCCATGTATTGGATATTGGTCTCCTCAATAAACGATTCATTCCGCGATCGTCTTTGTTTCATTGCATATACTACAAAAACATTCATCCATATCATATTGTAAGTGACTTATTCGTAGTCTTTAAAGTTGTGAAATCAAATATGACAAATTAATAAGTATTCAAAGGACCTATATTAATAAAGTATGATTGTCTAATGAATGACACAAATCGAGTAAACAGATTTCTATTTAATTATGACGTGTTGGGAAAATATTCACTATTTAGACTATAAGAAAACCATTGTGGTTTTCTTATAGTTTTCCTCGGCATATAATTTCCCTATTTTTTCATGTATTACCACTCTTAACTTTTTACAGAGAGAGAGAGAGTCCGATTTTGATAATTCTTTTTTTTTTCTTGAAAAGAGAATGATCCGAAATAATCCCATATAAATTTGGAAAAAGAATTCAACCCTTTATATATTTTTTGTCAAAAGTTTTATCTTTAACATACTGCCAATCCCATTTAATAAAAATAATAATAAATATAATATACGGACAAGTCATACAGATTGAGCTAGAGCCCCAAAGTATGTTAGAGACTTGGGTTATGGGATACTTACTCAACGATACTATATTTTATAATAAATACAACATGGAGGTATACAATAATATTTACTTACTTGGAAAGTTCCGTGACCTGCATGAACATGCCCTTGAGGGACACCACGATGATGCTGGCGAGCACACAGCGCGGCAGCTGCTCGAAGAACGGTCCGATCCACAGCAGCACGCACAGCACTAGGAGGGCGCTGACGATGGAAGTGATGCCGGTTTTGGCGCCTGCCTGTACGAAAAATTATAAGTTTACGTACGCGTACATTCGTATACGAAGAAATTAAGACGCTCACCCTAAGATATTAATGATCTAAGGAGTAAAAATTAATCTAATTTAATACTACAATTGTTGTTTTATACTGCAAAGAGATGTTTTGCCTTATAGTGCTTACTATACTGTTATTTTTCTACTTTATTACTATTTACTTCATAGAAGCTAGAATGACTACGATTAAATAAATGATAATGAATGAGACGAACGGATTCAAATGCCTTTGGTGCCTGGTGAAAATTTGAGGAAATTAAAATAAAATCACCCGTAGCATGGCGCTCGAGACCCCGTTTATATCTCGCGATAAATTAACATCTGGCTCTATAATATTACGGAAAACAACATGGCGATAGTCGATAAACGCTGTCGCGCATGCCATGCTACGTGCGCTAGTAACTCTTCATAGTATTGCTAGACATTTATGAGCATACCAAAATTAGCATTGATCTATCTCCGCATAAAATACCATCTAAAATTTTGTTGCAAATAAACTAAGTACCCGCACAACTGCCTCCTTTTTAGGGTTCCGTAGTAAACAAGGAACCCTTATAGTTTCGCCATGTTTTAAACATCTATCTAAGGAAACTTTTGATTGAGATGACCATAACGATACCAAAACAACCGATTTAAAGATAACGAGGTATTAATTATTATACATACAGATACGCGCGAAACACAAAACCCTTCTTGGCTGGGTAAAAAGGGAAATTACCTGATATTGGATATAAGATCTTGAAAGGCTGGCGCAGAGCGGAGCACAAACGAAGAATGAACCAAATACGTTGCTAGCACCCTGCAATAAAAAACCTTTATTAAGAGTCAAGCTCTCGTGGTTATTAATTCCCATCTGAACATAAACTCAGAAGAACTGCGCGGTTATCAACAGCCCTCTTTAGCTACTAACACCGTTTAGAAAATTAATTTTATGATATTTCATGTACTTAGCCTAATAGTCTAGACAAATCAAAGTCCTAGATACCATTATAAAGCCTGTAGTGTTATAAGAACTTTTATTATGTCAATAAATGGCTTTTTTTATTTTACCTATTTTTGAAAATACGTTGACTCACCAAAGCCAATAATTCCTGGTTCGCATCAATCTCGTACTTCTCCTTAGCAGCAAAGATAAGTGCCATCGACATAGAGATGGTGTAAGTGACCATGGTGATGGTGAAAGCGTCTACGGCTATGGCGGGGAACAACTCCATGGGAGGCACATGGGGCACTGGCAGACTGAAAAAAAAGTTTTTTTTTTACAAAGACCAATTGCAAGTATGGCGGGTAACATGGCTAGGGTTGTTAGGTCTGTAAAGTGAATCGCCAGGCATAGTAGTCAGTTTGACCGGATATTTGGGTAAAAAGCTGGAAGCACTAAACTTTTAGTTTTAGTACAACACAACATATTTTTTTAAAGAGACCAGTTTTTTTTTTCATTTCTTTGATTTAATAGAAAATAGAATTTAGCTAATAATGCTACCGCTTTGAAGTGTTGTTTTTCGTGAGGGTAAGTGTCCAATACTGGTGTCAGATTTTGCCATGTCCTGGGCAACTTTACATCACTGAGCTGCATATCGCAAAACTGGTGCGAGTATGGTCACTTTCCCCAAATTATAGAGCATTTTGTACGATCTTCATGCAGCTTCTAAGAAAGGCATTGTTAATTATTGGGCTGTCGCCGTGAAAAGAAGAAGAAAGACCTCATCATCATCATCATTTATAATTTCAGCCGCAAGAAGTCCACTACTGGACATAGGCCTATTAAGCATTTTCAATAAAATTTGTTACAAGCAGCCTAGATCCAGCACCTTCCTGACGCCCTGCGAAGAAAGAGCTCTTCCAATGTTGAAATGCCATGTTGAAGTGACTTACCCAGTCGGAATGTGCCCCACAAGGCTGATGCCGTACAGTTCCTTCAGGCCAGCATACCGGGAGACCAAGGTGCCTACCACGATGGCCAGCAGTTCAATTGGCACAGGAACTCGACTCCGCTTACTCACCCACGGCTGGAAGAGATGGTTTGGTTGTCATAATACCTTTTTTTTTAAACATAGTCTTTCATAAACGTTACATTACAATAGTCAGTAAATATAAATATTTTTCATAAATAATTTAACAATTTATTTTTGTATAACTGACACTGTCGTTTTTCAGTTATGAACATAGCTTCCAAGGATTTTTATCGAGGCTTAATTTTAATGATCAGAAAAGACTAACATCAAATATCTATATTGGAAGACAGGAGAGCCTTTTCACCAGCAATAACACTTTAATAGGAAGACAAAATATCTTCAAATTTTTAGTTAGGGATAGAAAATGGCCTCTTTTTTCATCAAATGAGCCCAAACACAATAATTTTTAGGTTTTTCTAGTTATATTTATGAAACTTCCTTTCGCTATCATAAGAACAGCTAGTGACTCCATAATATTTTATTATCATCTGCCTAAATACTTTTGCAAAATTTTAACTCAATTAAACGTTAGGAAGTAGTTCGAATTAAGATTTCACACACACAGACAGACATATTACCAGGGTAAGTTATACATATTAAACCTTGTAAATAAAAACTACAAGATAGTTAGTGATGCATATCTTACCTTGAGAAACTCATTGTTGAGAGCTATCATCAGGCACGCAATGAAAGATATCACGAACGCAGCCAGGTTCGTGCTTGGAATGTACTGAATTATATCTATTAAAGTCTGAAACAGGTTGAAAGTAAAGTATGAAATAATTATACAATGTATAAAAAATAATGTTATATTGCACATAAAAAAGTGATACATATATCATCTAACGTACTTCCTAATGGCCCCAGAAAATCAGTGCTGTAGCTCCCCGCTATCAGCATAAAACTGGGCTGGCCTTATAAAAATCGTAAGATGTCGCGCAATGGCTTGTCCAAGATTTCAATTTAATTTATCCAACAACTAAAAAGATCCCAAAGTGTTTAGTAATAAATAAACATTAAGAGGGAACACTAGGCACAGTAGCGACGCCAATCATTTTATTCCTAATACTTTACAAATAGAAAGAAATCAAGAATATAAACAATACAAGCCTTAGTAAATAACCTGAAGTATTTTTGGAATCATGTTTTGATATTATAAGAATCAGTCATTGAGAGAAAAAGTGATAACCGTATATAATAAAACGGCCGTTTTTGGCGGTAATCAGATTCTCATAATTCTCACTGATTCCGATAGTAATAAACATGATTCAAAAAATACTTCAGGTTATTTACTAAGGCTTGTATTGTTTATATTCTTGAATTCCTTTCTATTTGTAAAGTATTAGGAATTAAATGATTGGCGTCGCTACTGTGCCTAGTGTTCCCCCTTAAAAAGAAATATTGCTTCATTCCTGTTCTGTATCAGTAGATATAGGTAGGTACCTTCAAGAGTAAAAATATTTATTTTTAAATAATGAATAATAAGTCCAACCTTTATTATTTTATAATTTCCAGATGTCTTAGGAAGCTTGAGCCCAAACAGGTCTTTCAGCTGCGAGGCCAGTACATGGAAAGACGCCGCCGTGGTGAACCCTGATACCAGGGGTTCTGACAGGAGCGAGGATACAGCACCGAGCCGGAGCGTCCACATTAACATCTGGTGACATTTAAAACACACTGATGTTATTCGGAAAAGCTGAAATAGAAGAGCTGAAAAAGAAAATGAAGAGCTGAAGGAGCATTATAAGTCCCTAAGTTGATATGAACAACTTTTTATGCGGGACCAACCTCCAAAGACATAATAAAAAGTTTGATGTTCTACACGTACCTTAGGTACTACCTTAGGAATTAATTGGTCATATTGCAGAAAACTGAAAATCGAATCAATTAGAAAATCAATAACAAATCTAAATAGTCATAAAATCTTTTATATAGCATTAATATGGCTGAAATTGCAACTTACATGTCGCCTTATAAGAGTAACGTTATTGATTTCCCTAGCGGCATGTAGGGTACGATAATATTTTTAGTGTACGGACCGACCTAAATCGGAGATTCTACTGAAATTGAAGATAAACAGACTTCGGTTTGCGTTTGGGTACAGTTTCGATTTGCCAAAACCCACAATAAATGTTTATTTTGCGAAATATAGCTGACGAAAGCACCACGTCAACCCCCCTATGCATGTCATTAAAACTATGCTAAGCCGGAACCCCCCGTAATATTAAACGAACGTAATATATGAATGTCCCCAAACCAAACTTCTGGTCGATCTCTAATTTTTAATTATTTCAGGGTCTGGGTATTTGTATACCTTACCTGGAATATACCCACAGATATTGTAACCAAACTGAGTATTTGTAACGGTGTGTACTCGGGCTGACTTGTTGTTGTGACATTTGATAACGCTGAAAGGAAAATACTCATATTAAATTAAATTACTTAATTAAAGTTAATTAACATTTGTCAGCGCCTTGTTCATATTATTTGGGTAAATGCTGTTATAAGTACTTTTAAACAACTCTATTATAGAATCAATCCCAAAGGTTAAATAGCATATAATCTGGAGCGTAGTGAAAAAAGTGCTTCTTTTTTAAGGCGCTCTTATAGTAACACTAGCGCCGCCCAGCAATTAATTTTTTTTTAATCCAAAATTATATCGGGTTTAAGAAATCTAGCATGTACAATTATGTACATAACTAGTAAATTACTTGAAGTATTTTGGTATAAGGTACTCCAAGTTATTTACTAGCGCATTATTTAAAGAAAAAAACGGATTAATTTATCAAACGAATATAAGTGAAAATGAATACTAAAATACTACAAGTAATTTTCTTGTTATGCACACGTCAGATTTTTAAAATTCGATATAATTTAGGAATACTGGCCAGACGGGTTGGCGAGGTCTCTTTGATGTTTATACGCTTTGTCTAGCTTGTGTTTCCTAAGTCGCCTTCTATGATATCGACGGAAAGACATGGAGTGGTCCTATCCTATGCATATCAGACAACAATTATAATAGTCTTCCGTGGAAACACAATTAAATATTTTTTCTTGTTCATGTCAACATATTTAGCTCAAAATGTAAGTACAGTTCTCACAACTAGGTGTAATCATTTTGTATGTATACGACATATTGGATTACCATTAAATAAACATATAGGTACTTTAAGTAATAAAAAACCGGCCAAGTGCGTGTCCGGCCACGCACAGTGTAGGGTTCCGTAGTTGCGAATGACAACTTTGAGTTCACACTATTCACACTCGCAGTCGCCTTACAGTTTAACGACCCAAAACATCTAACAATGAAAATAGTATGAAATTTTACAGTTTATAAGTTGGTTGCCTATAACTTTTTAGTTTGTACTTAGAACTCAGCTCTGATAGTTTTCCTTTAAACTTCAGTATATATACTACTGTTGTAATTTTTTTTACGTATCTATATATAACCGTTTAGCAGATAGAGGGGGGGGACACTTACCTCTAACAAAAATTCGCACTTTAAATCCAAATATTTCGGAAACGGATCCCTAAATCGAAAAATGATGTTCTCAACCTCACAATATTTTTGAAAGACCTATTTAACGATACCACACACGATGGGTAAATAGAGAAAAAAAAATTACTCTCCCACTTTACTAGTATGGGAGCTACCCTAAAAAAAATTTTTTTTCAACTTTTTATTCTATCACTTTTTTGCCATGATTAATATACATACCCATACCAAATTACAGCTTTCTAGTACTTATAGTCTCTGCGTAAAACCGCGGACGGACAGACAGACAGACAGACAGACAGACAGACAGACAGACAGACAGACATGGCGAAACTATAAGGGTTCCTTGTTTACTACGGAACCCTAAAAAGTAAAGATGGGTGAAGTATTCACATAAAATATTCTTCGAAAATCTAATCTATTTTTTACGTCCATAAAACAATTTTAAATTCATTTCTACATACCTGTAATAACTGTTGTATTTGTTAATTCTACGTTCATCGTGGCATGTTGCATTACTACCTAAAAGCAAAAGAAATACGAATACTACTTAAAATAATTCAACAGATATATCATTATATATTCTTCTTCCATGCTACTTTAGGAGAAAATAAAAACATAATATATACCTACTTGCTGCATTTTTTCTCGCGCAGACCGTAAAAGATTTTGATTGGCTATGCGGCTAGCAACCCATTGGATTCTTCAAAAAGGGCGTGAAAAGATTTCTTCGGGATGGGCGACCGATCGATTGGCACCCCTGGTGTTGCAGGCGTTCATAAGCTACGGTAACCGCTTTCCATAAGGTGGGCCGTATGCCTGTTTTTTTTTTTTAATCACACAGATTGAGCCCCAAAGTTAGTTCGAAACTTGTGTTATGGGATACTAACTCAACGATACTATATTTAATTACAAATACATATATAGATAAACATCCAAGACCCAAGTCAATCTGAAAAAGATCATTTTCCATCTTGACCTGACCGGGGATCGAACCCGGGACCATCCGTGTCGCAGACCGGCGTGTTGACCGCTGCGCCACGGAGCTCTGTTTGCCTACTTCGTTGTATGTATCCCATCCCAATCCCGACTAATATTATAAATGTGAAAGTGAGTTGGTTTGTTTATTTGTTTGTTATGCTTTCACCATCATCATGAAATTTTGCATACACATAGGTTAGGGTACTGAGAAGGACATAGGCTATATATCACGCGGGCGAAACCGCGGGTAACAGCTAGTATGAAATAAAAATCACTGACCTTTCCAGCCATAAGACAAGCTACGGCGAAAGTGCCCATGGACACGTGAGGTGATGTCCCGAAGATGACGTATATGAGCACCGGGAAGAAGGCCATGTACAGCCCCACGATTGGCGGGACTTCTGCCAGTAACGCATATGCCATCCCTGAAAAAGAACAACAATATTGAATATATATTAGGTCCATTTGAAGTAAGTGAAAATATTTTAAGGACTGCTAAAAAGATATTTTTCAAAAAATTAAGTACTTACTTAATTTTTTTTCAAGAATCGACACGCTGGTTTCTGTGATATCATCACATTTTCATTTAACAGACATTCTGCCAAAACCTGTGATTCTACAGCTGCTACTGACTACATTTTGCAGACATGACTCTGTCTGCAGAAGTAAGTGCACTGCACAGTAAGTAAGTGCTGCGTAAATCGATTTGCACCCATCCAACCACTAAGTCAAACAAATGTCTTAGGCCTCTACCATTGAGGTAGCCAGCGCACGATGAGCACAAAATTAACCAGAGATTCTGCCAAAGCCACCGCCTAGTCTATGGTAGTAGGGTAGGATGCTTAGACTATAAAAACCGGCCAAGTGCGTGTCGGGCCACGCGCAGTATAGGGTTCCGTAGTTGCGAATGACAACTTTGAGTTCACACTGTTTACACTCGCACCTCACAGTTTAACGACCAAAAACATCTAACAATAAAGATTGTATAAAATTTTACATTTTCCAGTACATTTTATAAGTTGGTTGCCTATAACTTTTTAGTTTGCACTTAGTACCCAGCTCTGATAGTTTTCCTTTCAATTTCAGTATATATACTACTGCTGTAATTTTTTTCACGTATCCATATATAACCGTTTAGCAGATAGAGGGGGGGGACACGTACCTCTAACAAAAATTTTCACTTTAAAACCAAATATTTCGGAAACGGATCCCTAAATCGAAAAATGGTGTTCTCAACCTCACAATATTTTTCAAAAACCTTTTTAACGATACCCCACACGATGGGTAAGTAGAGAAAAAAAAATACTCCCCCACTTTACTTGTATGGGAGGTACCCAAAAAAAATTTGTTTTCAAGATTTTTTTCTACGACTTTTTTGCCATGATTAATATACATACTCATACAAAATTACAGCTTTCTAGTACTTATAGTCTCTGAGTAAAACCGCGGACGGACAGACAGACAGACAGACAGACAGACATGGCGAAACTATAAGGGTTCCTAGTTTACTACGGAACCCTAAAAATGGGACAAGGTGCAAGGCAGCTTCATTTGATTTGCATCTATCCCCCCTCCCTCACTACTAGGGGTGGCTTTGGAAATCTCGCTCAGGGCACCGATACTGCTATTTTCTATGATATAGGTCGGCAACGAGTATGCGGCTCACGTGATGGTAAGTGATCAACGCTGCCCATGAACAACTGCAACCGCATGAGTGTTACAAGTGCGTGTGTTTGGGACAAAAATAATAAAAAATAAGTAAAAACCTCTTCCGGGACATACCTTGGGGTATATGCATAACAGCTGTAGTCGCTCCCGCCACTAAGTCACTGAGCAGGAACCTTTTGGGGCTGTAGTGGGGCAGCCAGCGCGCGATGGGCACGGAGTTGACCAGGCATTCTCCGAAGCCGCAGCTCCTGAACACCTTTTTACACACGTGGCCCACTGGAATGAGGTTACAGACGTAGATTAAAAGATTTTATTCAGAAAATAGGCCGTATCAGGCACTTCATCACGTCATTTATTAAGTTAAATAAAGGGCATGTTGACTAAAAAATTTTTCGTGTTGCTATGTCACCTGTATATATATACCTGCCAAAAATAAACACAATAGTGACAGAAATACATTTCTAAACAAAAATCTCTTTCAGATATAAATGTTTTAAAGTCACATGTTTTTAGACGTTAATTTTTAGACGTGAAAATGCGCCGCTAAATTGCCTACATATTTGTGACGTCACAAGCTTGTATTTTGTATGGGTGGCGTGAGAACTTTGTTTGGTAGCTATACGAAATATTTCGTTTATGGTAATGGTTCCATAATAAAAGTTGCTATAAATTTAGCGGACTACAATACAGTATAACTGTAATTAAAGATTTTCATACTTTAAAAAATGGTCCTATTCACCCAACTTTAAAGAAGCTTTAGGATCACTTAACGAATCGATATCAAATTTAAAGTGTTCTTTATAGTGTTTTTAGATAGAAATTAGTACCTTAAGAAACAAATTTTATATAATCTTAACATTAGGCAACTACCGTATTCTTATTTACTTATATATATGGTTCCCGGCAGAGTAGAATAGGACCACTCCAAGTCATCCTGTGGATGTTGTAAAAGGCGACTAAGGAAACACAAGCTAAAAAAAGCTTATAAACATCAAAGAGACCTCTCCAACCCGTTTGGCCAGCGTGGAGAGTGTAGGCCAAATCCTCTGACTACTCAAGCTAATATATGGCTCTGGTAGTACAGGGAGGGTGGTGCTCCTGCAGTGGAGACTAGAAAGACCTGATGATGATGACTTATATGTATGTGATATTGATTATTGATGATTAATTAGTGTTCAAAAGCTACAGACTACTAGCGTTTCGGAACCGACCACTGCAGTGAAGAAGCGCCGAAGGAAACTCTTTTTTACAGTATATCTTTTCTACAGAACTAGATCTTTCTTCTTTACGAGATATATCTCATACAAATTGACCGCTTGAATTCTGTCGGAAGTTTCATTTATGTGCCGGTATCAAAGATATTACTACTACTGTGCGATTATGGTAGTATATGGTTTGGTAGTTCAGAGAGGGTCAAGCTCCTGCAGTGGAGACTTGTTTGTTTGTTTTTCGTATGTGTAAGTGGCCAACACTGGTGTCAGATTTTTCAAGCTGCCTTAAGGCATCCGACATAGCTTAACGACTGCCATCAACGATGACAGCCGGGACCAACGGCTTAACGTGCCTTCCGAAGCACGAAGGAGCCCGAGATATACGAGTATTTATGCCACTTGCGGTCACCCATCCAAGTAGGGACTGCACCAGGGGTTGCTTAACATACGTAAGCGCTCATAGAGCTCACACCCACTGGACCATCGGGCTCCTCAGTGGAGACTAAAAAAGGCCCGATGATTATGATCAAAGAAATTCTGATTGCGCGTTTCAGAATCGTTCAGCGCCACCTTGTGAGAAGTTTTGTAGTTATTTGTTGTGTCACCTAAGCCTAAGTTTTTATGTCAGTTTTTGTGATGAGTTAAGAGGCCGTTACAGGTTTTTTTCAAAATCAAAATTATTTATTTGCCTTAAACAGGGTACATAAAGATGATGGTAGGTACATGTGTTGAGAACAAGCATATTTAGCCACATTTAATAGCATGCAAATTTTTGTGTTAGTAATTAAACGCTCATTATGCAGATCTATGTCACAATCAAATTAAGAATCGTAAATGGTAAAATGTCAAAATATCAAATAATACAAATGAATCAAATAACAAATATGTAAGTATATAAATATAGTAATGTCACAAGATTAAATATGAATAGCTTTTGTTGTTGTTTATTGTTTTGTTTGGTTGACATAAATTCGTTAATTTTATAAAAATTCGTTATTTTTTTTGTTGTTTATAGTACTTACACAGAAAGAAACAGATAAAACACAGAAAAAAAATATATCCCTTCATGGGATATATTTTGTATATTTTATATGTCGTGTCGTACAGAGAGGTCAAAGAGATAGCGGAGGATAGGGAAAAATGGAAAATACACCACCGACAAGAACAAAGTTTTTAAATATATGATGATAGTATATATATTTTTTTTCTGTGTAATATAAATAAGTCCGCCGCTGTATATTATAAATATATACAGCGGCGGACTTATCCCATGAAGGGATAAGTCCGCCGCTATGCAGTTTGTTGCCGCTTCTTCTGCACTCCGCTTTGGAAGCGGCCTAAACTTAGCCATAAGTAATTATTGACGTCAACAAAATTTTTTGTTGTAAAAATTGTAAACAGAAATATGACAATTAATAAGTGTTCAAAGAAACCTATATTAAATAAACGATTGAATCTTGAATCTTGGATCTCTTCCAGTCAACCGGCGAGTAATTGGTCTATTAAAATATCAAGAATGAAAACTCACATGGTTTGTCTGGTGCTTGGTAATCGGCGTCCTTGTTGAGAGCATCCTGCTGGTACACCCTCCTGACCACGTTGAACTGCTGGCTGGACCGACTCGTGACCCTGTGGACAAAGAATGATGCGCATTATCAATATGTGATAGGCATGAATCACCTGATTGTCTGATAAGAAAGATGATTCCGTGCTTCGGAAGGCACGTTAAGCCGTTGGTCCTGGCTGACATCTGGTAGTCGTTAAAGGAACCACGTCAGAGGCCGAGAGGCGGTTCCAAAGAACTCTGACACCAAGGTGTGCATGGTTGACTGACCGTGTCACCTGCACGAAATGATGATGATGAATACGTTATAATTGTAAAATGATGCCGCCTTGTGGAACTCCCCGGAACCACAGTTCCGGGGAGTGTAGAAGAGTGTCGAGTCCTACTCACCCAGCTAGTTAGTTAGAAGAGGCCCAACATGAATATGAAGGAAGGTATTAAATGCTCAGCGGAGAGAGAGAAAGTTCAAGTACACAACACAACACAGATAACAGATTTTAATAAGTTTCACACATGCGTTACACAGTTAGTAGTAGTGAATACAATTATAGTAAAATAATAGTGTAGGCGAGTGCCTGTAAGGATTAGGGTCAAGAGATCACGACCAAACTTAGGAAAGGAATTGAATGGAATCAAATGAGTGATGAGGAAGGACTGTGAAGAAGATTTGAAAATGGAACTTGGAATTTAAAATGTATTTCGAAATAAAAGTGGACAGGATGATGATGATTGAAATGAGGTGAAAAGCAAGATGCAGCATGAAGGTTATCATGCGCATCGTTACAAGAGGACCACTCCAAGTCCCCCGTCTCGTAGATTTTGAAACGAGCGAACGGTAGGAGTATGTTGGACTGGGAGAACGGGATAAAGGTATTTGGGATGCTACTTGCTTGGATGGATTAGGGAGAAAGTAGCAGTTCGGGAGGCCAGGCACGCGTATCCGATGCCATAACTGCAACCACCGGACAGGCAGTTGAGGATGACACGGCTGACCAAATTCGTTTATACAACGTGTTTTATATAAAAGAATTATATAAATTATTAAATTTAATTTCCACTGATTATTTACGAAGAATTTTTGTAATCTTGTGTTTGTTGCAAATTAAAAAGTCTATGGTAACTTCGCGCGCCCTTGGGCCACGTTGCCGCTTCGCATGCCGCCGCCCGCCGCCGGATAAAGTTAAGTAATGATCAAACGCTAATTTGACCCCTGTTTTTGATTTCTGGAATCGATTCTACTCTCGTTTCTGAATAAACCAATTTCAGGTTTTGCGCTTTTTCATTAACACGTTGTATTATTTACATGTAACATACTAGTAAAAAAGTAAAGGAAAACACTATGAGGAAACTCAAAATAGTGGCTAGAATGACGGACAACAATACGTCTTTTTATCATTTCTTGTTAGTTGTATTTAGCGTAGGTTTGATAACTATGCAAATAGCTTATCAAAAAGTCGTCAAAAACAATAATAAAATAAAAGAAACAGGTCATTTAAAATTTTGCTCCATTAAAGTAGGGCTTCTCGTTTTCACTATTAAAAATTGTAAACTGTAGTTTATTACATAAGTACTTTTGAAAGGGCTTATCGCTTATTTAGTGCTTTAATGGAACAAAATTTTAAATGACCTCTTTGTTTTTTTGCATACCAGGCAGACCTATTAACACCGATTTTTTTTTTAATCTTTATTGATACGACGAGGTAGAAATACATCATCATCATCATCAGGTCTTTCTAGTCTCCACTGCAGGAGCACGACCCTCTCTGTACTACCAGAGCCATATACTAGCCTGAGTAATCAGAGGATTTGGCCTACACTCTCCACGCTGGCCAGACGGGTTGGAGAGGTCTCTTTGATGTTAATAAGCTTTGTTTAGCTTGTGTTTCCTTAGTCGCCTTTTACGACATCCACGGAATGACTTGGAGTGGTCCTATTCTACTCTGCCGGGAACCACACGGCGTGTAGAAATACAGTTATCTGTCTAATACGTACATAAGGTTAAACCTTACATGCATCATCATCATCAGACCTTATTAAGTCTCCACTACAAGAGCATGGTCCTCTCTGCACTACCAGAGCCATAACATAGCCAGAGCAGTCAGAGGATTTGGCCTACACTCTTTACGCCGGCTAAAAGGGTTGGAGAGGTCACTTTGTTGTTTATAGCTTTGTTTAGCATGTGTTTCCCCCCGTAGCATGGCTCTCGCGACGCCGTTTATATAGCGCGATAAACTATCTACTTCTCGCTCTTCGGTATTGCGAAAAACAAAATAGCGATAGTCGATAAACGTTGTTGCGCGTGCCATGCTACGGGGGCTGAGTCGCCTTCTACGACATCCACGGGAAGACTAGGCGTGTTCTTTACATGCAATACTCGTAAATTTGAATTTAAAGAGTTTTTTTGGTATAAAACATCCTTTTTTTTTCCAAAAAAACTGCATAGCGCTATAAATAAGGAAAATTTTCTTATTCCAGTTATTTTTCTTCCAATTTCTTCTTAAAAATTTGTTTTTATATATAGATCAATAGGTACGTTTAGTTGATGAGTGATGACTTATCAATCAAAGACGAAAATTACCAACATAATACTGCTAGGCTGGTTATAATATACCTACTAACAATTTTACCGCGACTTCGTTCGCGTATATTATAGCCTATATCACCCGCAAATAATTCAGCTATATATATGTGAAAGAACTTTAAAAATCTTTCTATTATTTTCAGAGCCTATTCGATGCAAACAAACAATCAAATCATGCCTCTTTATAATATTAGTTTAGATAAATAGTACTATAAGTAGTTTAGATAAATAGTAGTCGTAGTATAAGGCGGATCGTTGACTTGCTATGACAAACTATCAGCTGACAAGGCAAAAACAACCACATCATATCACGAGCTTTGCGGCGCAGCGGTCAACACGCCTGCCTGCGACACGGATGGTCCCGGGTTCGATCCCCGGTCAGGTCAAGATGGAAAATGATCTTTTTCAGATTGACCTGGGTCTTGGATGTATATCTATATAAGTATCTATTATAAAAATATAGTATCGTTGAGTTAGTATCCCATAACACAAGTCTCGAACTTACTTTGGGGCTAGCTCAATCTGTGTGATTTGTCCGTATATATTTATTTATTATTATATTAAACCCTTTACGATATGTAAATATCCGCAAGTTTGCGCGCAAAAAATATTTACTATGCAATAAAACTAACTCAAACTTCATTAACAAATCTGTAGCAAACCAAAATAATATTCAATAAAAAAAAAACATTTCAAAACACTTGCCAATCGTCGTCGCTATCGCAACTTTGCAATAGCGGCTCACTCTCACTGCCACTGGCCTTGCACTTCTCTCTGTCCATGAACAACAATGTCTTTCGCATTCGCATTTTCGCCGGCCACATTAACTTAACACATTAAAAAAAAAAAGAAATTGTTTATGTCATAGACATATTAGAGCGCACTGGCACGAATTACACTGTCGAAAAAAAAACACAAACCACTCATTTTGTTACGTTCCTTTTATAAAATTCTAAATAAAAACGAGTTCATCATATTGTTATCGCACTGGCTGGAACACATTTTTATCGTAAGATGATTTTGTTAGGCATATACCTATGTATAACTTTTATTAATTGTAACACTTAAAGATTTAATTTATTTTCTTATTTAAGTTCCTCTCCTAATAAGGAAACTTATTTAAATCATAATTATCTTTCCATTTTATTTGTTTATTGTTGGATTTTCACACCAAAATCTTATAAAAAACGTAGTACAACTAATTTTTTTTTATTTTTAAAAACCGCGGTTGTTTGGGCTGGTCTAACACGTACAGCCATTCACAAACGACTACACTAACGATCAGAAATATTTATATAGAGCGAGATAAAGCGCGTTTAATGACTTGTAATGAACAAATAAGAATTTAGTTAAATCAGTTCAATCGGCTACCGTTTGACGTCTTAATTATTTATTGTTTTCCTCTTATATTGTTAGAACCATTTTTGTTTTCATGTAACTTTACAAAGTCTTTAATTTTTAAGGTTTTTCTAGATTGTGTTCACAGCCAGATTGCTGCAACATTGCGTTTGAAAGTAAAAACAGGAACCGAAAATTTGATTTACATTTTAGAATGATTCAGAATTTTCGAATTAAAGGCATAGCGGAATCTTAAACAAGTCAAAGACCAAAACATACGTTTTTATTAGAACAGGTTTGAGACCTTCAAACCCCAGCCTTGATTGTGTCTCGTGATTTCATTTATTATTACTGAATTAATTAGAGCTAATCGTATTTATAGATGAATATTAGGTATAGGATATGCAAAATTCCTAAATGTTTTGGCTGTCCATGCATGACTTAGTACATAAAAAGTCATACATAAACAAAGTATATGATGACACTGAACTCTCTAGCATTATTTCATTACAATATAACATAACATCAGAATCCCTTATATAATAAATATGACATCGGCAAAAGATGGGTAAACAAAAAATTTACTTCCCATACAATTTTATAAGTGTTTTTATAAGCATGCTATTCTAAAATACTCTTATAAAATTAAAAATGAGATATGATAAATAACGTTTTTTTCTCAAAACATTTAAACCAGTTTCATTAGTCAATTCTAAAGGAGACCGAAAACTATTCGATCTCACAAGTTTAAAAAAAATCATTTTTAAAATCTTGTGTGTCTTCATTCAGTCACAAAACATTCGTAAGGAGATATTGATTGCCGTGGATATTCAGAATCCCCTTGTATTATAGAGACGGAATTAGACGAGACAAATCATCAGCCCGCGTCTCCTCAAATCATACAAGAAAAACCCACTACAAATTGTTTTCTCACAATACGAGAGATTAAAAGTTGTGACACGAATAATAATACAAATTGTATGTCAAGCTATATTTCTCTGACTCATCACAGTATCTCGTAAAGTTCAACAAAAGAATGCAAAGTGCAGGTTTAATAAGGGTCAAGTAGTTTTAATTACTATTTAGGAACTTAAATAAGTCATGGGTTTCAAAATAAGAGTGTCATGTTGGAATGTCAAAATCAAATCAAAACGTTTATTCAGAAAATAGGCCTATGCAGGCACTTTTTCACGTCATATCATATTTAAAATTATCTTATTAGATGATAGATACAATGTATGTATGTAAACAAGAAGATACGAATCATTATTGAGAATTAAAATTCAGGTTCCACCTATTATCTAGAATTCTCGTAGGCAATACTTTCGTTTGCGGATACCCCGTATTTTTTAATAATTTAAGTTTTTATTAGACCGCTATAACATTTTTTTGCAATAGTAGAATCGTACAGTATGATTTTTGTCAAATAATTTATTACATTATTTTCACGAAGTATAAATAATTTTCGGTGTACCTTACTCACAAACAACGAAGATATATTTTTTATTACCCTATATACCAAATAATAAAAAAGACTATTTTATTTTTGCCGCTAATACTTTACAGTGAAATAATTTTCCCGAATCACATGTTTGTTTTATTATAATTAATTTTATAAACATTTTATTTATAACAATATTTTTACGGAGTATGAATTACTTTTGTTTTGATTCACTCACACACAACGAATTCTTTTTACACAAACATTTATTTTACACTATTTTAATTACAGAAAAAAAATTTTTTTGCCTCTAACACGTTACCGTTAAATCATAATTTCACTAATCACATGTTTATTTTATATTATTATTATTATTTTAATTTTATAAACACATCACAACAAATACACGAAGTAACTAAATCCTTATTGGCACAACAAACTGTGAATTCGGAACTGACTACAGAGTTAAGAGCGTATACTAGCAGTATTTTTTCAATATGGTTTCCATACAAATGTATTTCTCTATTTTCTCGCTGAAAACTGATTCTAGAGCCACAATTCTTTTTTCATAAAATCTAGTGCTAAAATAGGAATGCCCCTATTTTTTATTTTTTTCCAAAAAAACTGTTTCTTTACAATTTTTTTTTCTTTTAAACAGGTTTTTAGAAAAAAATAAAACACAGGGACATACATATTTTAGTAATAGATTGTATGTAAAAAGAATTTTGCCTCTAGAAGCAGTTTTCAGCGAGAAAATAGAGAAATACATTTGTATGGAAAACGCACTGCTAGTATACCCTCTTAACTGATAAGGGAAGATTGGGTTCGAACTGAAACTGGCCGATAACGCAACGTCTCGGCCGGCCGCGCAACCATTGGCTGCAAACTGCAACTAAATGTTTACTTCAGTTAGTGTTTGACCAAAACAATGTTTTCGGCCGAAACCAATACCGAAACGTCGGTGAGGGCCGTGTGGTTCCCGGCGGAGTAGAATAGGAGTCCTCCAAGTCTTGCCGTGGATGTCGTAGAATGCGACTTAGGAAACACAAGCTAAACAAAGCCTATAAACATCAAAGAGACTCTGGCCAGCGTGAAGGTTGTAGGGCAAATCCTCTGACTGCTCTCTGGCTATTATAGTAGTATAGAGAAGGTCGTGCTCCTGCAGTGGAGACTAAAAAAGACCTGATGATGATGGTGTGGACAGTGGACATGTCCCAATCTCTCATTCCAACCATTGGCTGTAGGACTATATGTTTACTTTAGTTAGTGTTTGACCAAAACAATGTTTCCGGCCGAAACCAAAACCGGAACATTGATTTGGGCATTTCCCAATCTCTTATCCCAACCATTGGCTGCAAGCTGAAACTCAATGTTTTCTTTAGTTGGTGTTTGAACAAGGTTTCTGACTGAAACCAAAACCGAACCATGGTTAGGGCATGTGGTCTCAACCTCTCATTCCAACTAATTCCAAGGACTATAAATACTCTCTACGAGAACATTGGCTGCAACTGCTGCAGGCTGCAACTGTATGTTTACTTTAGTAAGTGTTGGACCAAAAGAATATTTCCGTCCGAAACCAATACCGAACCATACAATTATTTTATGTAGTAAGTATGGTTTAGATGAAAACAAAAGTTCCCCTGGGCATCCTGATCCGAATTAAGAAGAAATTTTTAATAATAAAAAAAACTTGCGTCTACTGTTTATGAACCGGCCTCAAATCACACATTTGCTTAAATTTCGCTGACCGACTTATTGATATTGTTTAAATTAATTTATTTTTCAATGTTTTAGGTAAAAATACTCCTGTTTTAATTATTTTCATCTTAAGTACCACCCTCTATCAAATGTGAAAATGTTTAATTTTTTATTTATTTTAAAGAAGTCTTCAATTGCTTTAAATCGTGGGAATAGTCTATTTAAAAGGATGCCAATGAATTCAAAAACACGTATTTAATGTACACTCTGTACCTTTACAAGTCTAAGTAAATAGTTTTGTTTTCGGCCGAAACCGAGACCTAAACCGTTTTCGGTTTCAGCTCGAAGTCTTGTTTCGGTCAGGTGCAACCACAGATTCTGTTATCTATGGGTGCAACACTACTGAGTTACTACTGGTGTCGTAAAAACGTAAAAATGCAATACTTTGGTATTGCTGGAAGCGGCTAACATTGCATGCGATAATTATAAATATTTCGCATTCATTTTACATAAGGCAAATATGTTCGCAACACGTATGTTTTGCGATAATAAAACTATAAGCTAACAAGGCACATAACCAATAAGCAAACAAGTCGCATTAAAAAAAACCGACTACCCTTTTTTGACGGTTTACGTCCGCCATAATGTTTTTTTTTTGCTTACGTTATAAGCCTATGTATGATTTTAAGACACTAATAATACGAATCTAATGAAACCTTACACATTGAAATCTGTCACTGTCAAGCCGTTTAGGCTACAGGACGCAACAATGCAACAGACATGCTTACATACATAGGTACATACGCGCGAAAAACATAATTCACTATCACTACATGTTAATAAACTGAATCCTGCGCCGCGTCTGTCTGTCTGTCTATCTGTTTGTGATAAACTGAAAAACACTGCATGGATTTTCATGTGGCATTCCTTTGTCATAATGTATATGTCGCCATTTCTTTTTTTTAATTAACAAGTTAGGTAGATAGAGTTTGTGGTGGGAAGTCAAGGGGTGCAGTTGAGGTTTGCCTCAGACGATTTTGCAAATTGATTTTAGTGGACTTTATAATATGAAATTGGTGTAGTTTGGTGTTATAAATGCTCGTGCTCATGAACAATTTTATACTGTTAAAGACTGTTAAGAGTCGCCTGGAAGCGCATGTCTCCATACAAACGGCAAAAGGGAATTGTGGCAATATTTGATAATTTTGGAGTATAATTAATCATTTAATCAATTAATCTCATTATAATCTACGTACGTTCCTATACAGCTTGGTTAAAATACCAATGAGAATTACAAGCCTTTTCAAATTTGTATGGAAATCTTGAGAGGCGTATAATTCTCAAACATTTGATAATGTAACAAAACTGTATAGGAACGTCCGTAGATTATAATGAGATTAATTTATTGGATGCTTAAATCAAATTATCAAATATTGCCACAATTCCCTTTTTCCGTTTGTATGGAGACATGCGCTTCCAGGCGACCTCGTATAGATTTGTCACCAGAAGCTCCCACGAGGCATCAAACAACATACGCCATCTTTGATGCTACTTGTTAAGACTTTACCCTACAACAGACAACACCGATACTTAGTACTTATCTCAATTTAATGAACATTGGCAGAATGACTGAAATCTCGGTGCAAGCCATATTATAAAACAGAAGAAGAAGGTAGGTAGATTTAATTTTGGCAATAAATGATTTTTTTATGTGGTTTTTACCAATACGAGTATATAAAACGATTTATTAACAAGGTTTATAGATATAATTCATGCCCGGGCGCAGCCGGGGAGGGGTGCTAATCATATTATAAAACTAGTTTACTACGGAACCCTAAAAATTAAGGCGAGTGTTTAATTCCCTCTGCGGACTGTATATGTTTATTTTCTTATACTTTCTACTAAATTAAAACGTATTTATAGAACTTATTCACATTTATTTTACATCTTTTTCTACTGACAATTGACACATGACACAATAGTTTCTTTCTTCTTCATATCAAACCTCATAAGGTTTAATACACTTAAACATACTGCCCACCAAAGGGCACTATTTGCCCTTTCCTATAGTAAGTCAATTAACTACAACCTCACATCAATACAATTGTAGCTATTGGTAAAACATAAATATCTTGGTATAACATATCCATCATTGAAAATAATAAAATATACTAAAACACATATTTTAAAAATAACAAAATATACTTAAATTATTAACTTGAAACTCGTGAACTATAAAAATTAGATTCGGCATAGTGCTCTGTAAATAGTTTGCATTGCAGACTACAAGATTTTGTTGAAGTTCGAGAGTAAAAATAAAACCAGATACTATCCAACCTAGGTGTGTATTTTGTGCCACAAGAAAATGTTTAGAATCAGTTTTGATAATACCTTGCTTAATTATTCGAGAATACACTTCAGCTCCTAACAAAATGTCAACCTTATTAGCTATGTTAAAGCCTGGATCTGCCAATTGAATTTTATAGAACTCAGGCAAATTGGAAACAATAAAACTATTCCCAGGTAAACTCGACGTAATATTTGGTAAGACATAAGCCTTTATATTCACAGCAAATGAATTATAAGAAGATCCCAAATTAAGAATTACAAAATATTTACAAATTATACAATTTCGACTACCAATACCAAATATTTCGCTCTTACATATAAACTTTTTTAAACCCAAAGCTTGTACAGCAGCTTCAGTAATAAAATTACTGTCCGATCCTTGATCAAGTAATGATCGCAACATTACTTCATTTCCATTGCATGATTTAACGTTAACCATAGCGGTCGGTACTAATGCCTCCCCTATATTTTTTTTATTCACAAAACGAAACGTAGCTGAACCTATTTTATTTGATGGATTAGAATTTCGAGACTGTCGATCTACCTTTACATCTGTAAGATTAGGACCCAACCATGAAAAATGAAGTAAAGTATGATGTTTCCTGTCACATAATTCACAGGAACGTTCCTTACGACAATACTTATATATATGATTCTTGCCCAAACAATTGTAGCAAATCCTATTTTTCAAAACAAAGTCATAACGTTGACTATAATCTAAAGCATTGAATTTCTTGCATGAACTAAGTTTATGTTTTTCTGAACAAAAGTTACATATAAATGATTTAATGACCTCCAAACTTGACATTCGAATTGAACATTGTTCCTGCATAAGCTCAACGTTTTCAAGAGCTCGAAACCTACTTTGCAAAAAGTCCGAAAATTGAGCGAATGTTGGCAGCTCACTTGACGTATCAGCCGATATTCTTAACTCCCATTGCTTTCTAGTTTCGTGGTCGAGTTTGCAACCAACCAGATGAATCATTAAAATATCCCAAGAACTAATGTCAACACCTAAATTCTTCAACTCACATAAACAATCGGTAGTTGTGTCTAAAAAGTATTTTAATGCACTTGCTGACTCAACTGAAGCACTATGCTGACTACACAACCGTTTCAAAATATAACTCACTAAATATTTTTTATTATTATACCTCTTTTCCAACTGGTTCCAACATCGTATATAATTCTCAGACGTTGTTGGAATATGGCGTACTAAATGTTCTGCTTCTCCAATCAAATGCGTTTTTAAATAATATAAACGTTGGACATCATCGAGAGACTCGTTGGAATGAATGAGAGAGACAAACATGTCCCGAAATGACATCCATTCTGTGTATTTTCCCGAAAATGAAGGTAATGTTATTTTTGGCAATTTGACTGCAGATGGTGATGTTAAAGGTTTACCGTCTTCTAAAGTTTCATTTTTCAAATCATATTGGCTAAATGATTTTAATTTTTTATTTAACGCAGTTTTAAAATCTGTGTATAATTCCTCCATTTTTTCATAGAGATCCTCCTTGGCGTAAAAAGTTTTTTGTAAATCTTCACGTTTATATTCTTTTACCATTTGTTTATGTGTAGACCTAAATGTGCACCACAATTCTTCCAAAGTAACAAGTCTAGTCTCAATATAAGTATCACATATCCTATCTTTGGTAGAGTTTCTGAAATTTGAATATGACTTGATCAATCTTTCATATAAATCCGCTTGACAATTTAGCCAGCCTTCCATCATGAAATATTTTGAAGCAAAAATACTTTCAACAAGTTGTCACCTAAGAAAATCCTAAATTCCTACATATAGGTAAAAAAACAAATATTAAAAGTTAAAAAATTAAAGCACTAAATAAAAATATTATTCTGAATCCACCACGACGCACAAAATCTTTCGAGATGTCATTTTATTGCAACCAGCCTAATGCACATAACAAAACATATTTCTTCATTTCTTCAAAAGTACAAACCACGGAACTCCATGAAAACAAAACAAATTGTACTCACAAGAATCCTTCAGCACTTATCTGTTGTTATTTGCTCACAGTTAATAAGTAGAATTCGATGTTCGACTTTTAGTACACCACTTTTTTGTAGACATCGACAATCAAATGGACATACAAGTGCACGTATGTGCATGCATCACCTTCCTCGGAGCCTTTGGTATCCACTATTGCATTCGTATCTGACCTTATGATGTCGTACGAAATACCTTCCTCATCTTCAATACTTTACCGGATCAAATACATCCGGCCGTAAAGGACCATGTTTAATTCCCTCTGCGGACTGTATATGTTTATTTTCTTATACTTTCTACTAAATTAAAACGTATTTATAGAACTTATTCACATTTATTTTACATACGCTTAAAAAATATAACCCGGGCGGTAAATCTGTAAACCAGATAAGATAATTGCAGTTACCCACTGTTACCTATTTGCTTAGAACGACGTCAACTATTAAACAGTCGATTGCCACTTCAAACAACTTTATCTTCGCGGTATTGACTGAAAATATTGAGTGTGAAAGAGACAGACAATAGTTTGGTATCATCTGAAAATTATGAGTGTGAAAGAGACAGGCAATAGTTTGTGTTCAAGGTTGAAATTTAATCACAGAAGTGGAATTGCTGTGTTTAAATCGGTGGTCAACAAGAGTGTCAGAGTTTTCAAGCTGCCTAAAAGCTTCTGATATAGCAAAACGACTGCCACGTATGAAGACAACTGGGACCATTCTGAAGCACGGAGTAACTCAAGATATTATACCTATTAAACTATTATACCACACTTAGTTTATGCAAAACTGGCTGGCTGGCCAGCGCCTACCCACGACTGTTAGTATGCCCTTCTTACAGTACCTCTGTAAGAAGGGCATGAAGGGACTAACTAACAGGTGGATGCTGGCCAGCAATAGTTTGATTGTGACGATACAAACAGTGCCATCTATGTGCAATTAATAGAAAAAATCAAACAAATTAGAGTTTGGGACCAGAATACGACTTTTGCTAAGGATTTACAGAATCCGAATACATGCTATTCTCTCACTCGACAATCTCTGTGGTTATTTTACTTGACGACCCCTGTGGCTCAGTGGTAGAGCGGATGCCTTTGAATCGCAGGGTTTGGATTTCGGTCAGGACAAGATGGAAAACGATCTTTTTCAGATAGGGAAGGAATGTTTATGTATACATATATATGTATCTGTTATAAAAAGAAATCATTGAGACTGCATCCTACGACACAAGTTCACTTCAGTCAATCTGTGTGATTTGATTTGTCCCTAATAATAGTTAATTTATTTACATTTTACTCGATTCTGTACCACGTAGTATGCACGCCTGCCTTTATCACATCCCTTATCACCAGTCATGTGATGTTTGTATTCAAATCAATTATAGTTTACTGACTGTAACATTAACCCCTAGCCTGTGACGTCATCCAGCCCCTTTCGGAATCTTCTTGTGTCGATTGGCTCAACTATATAATGTCTTTCCAGTAGGTCGCCACTTTGAGACCCCTCTCCGACAACTTCTAAAGGTCGGTTTTTGTGCAGCTACAGTGACATAAAGGGCAAGAGAGGAGATGTGCCATGGTCACTAGAAGGACCCGGCAGTGCCATAAATAGAATTTTCTGCGTGTTGTGCGAGCTTCTACATATAACTGCGCCCATGTTTTTTTAAAGATATTAAATTCATTCATTTATTTTGGTTTCCGATATGATGTTAGTAACAATTTGACTTAAACCTATATTAGTATAATTATATAAATCATCATCATAAATAATAAAATCACATTCACCTTTCATATCCGACCGCCTATGGACACTAACATACAGTGCCTCATTGTAGAACAGTCGGGGCGAGAGGCTAACATCCTTAGGATGCTGTTGATAAAATAACTAGTTACCTAGCTATGCTATGTAAAGGCCTACTTTATTTCATTCAGGATGATAAAATAAAGCACAAGGAACTTGGTGTTGGTGGACCTTCTATCTAATATTTTAGTACGTATATGTTGGAAACGAGAACTAGGGGCGCAGGTGGGTAGTCCTGCCTGGTGTGGCCATTCTTGCGCCCCCCAGAATCTACGCCCGGTGCCTGGGCACCGGTGGCACCGCCCTATTTACGGCACTGGGTCTCGGACAGAGAAGCTCTTGATATTTTTATCCCCCTTGCAGGCCTTTTTGCTCGCTTTTGACAACTACGGTGTAAACTTTTTGAAAGTCACTTCAAAATTCATTACAGCTTAGGTAATTATAATATCCATACTTATATCAGCTGAGGAGTTTGATTGGAGATCTAAGGCACTATACTAGACCGATTTCAAAAATTATTTCACCGTTGCATAGAGAACTTATATCCGTAGAGAATTGTGAATTTATGAAAACATCTAAAATAATTTTTGCTGCCTACATATAAATAAATTGACGCTCATTGCAGATGTGGGTGCAAAAACTGCCAGACTTAAATGGAACTGGGCGGGACATGCATGTCTGGCGAATGCAGCCAGATAGGCGGGCAAAATTAACATCCGTTTGGCAAGTCAATGGCCGCCGTAGTAGGGGTAGACCTATAACAAGATGGCGAGACTATCTGGACAAGTTCTTGCCTGGCTGGCAAATGATACCAGCGGACAGAGACGTGTGGAAAAGTAAGGGCGAGGCCTTTGCCCAGCAGTGGGACATAGGACAATAGGCTAAGAAAAAAAAAATTCTCTATCAATAACAGTGCCATACTAAGCATTTTAGATATTTATAAAAGAATATTTTTTAATAGAGTTGAATACCTCTGTGGCAGTGTTATAGCAGGATTCATTGCAGTATTTGAGTTCATTCCGTTATTTTCACCATTGCACCCCGTGATTGCACCCTACAAGTATTGTGTACATAGGCTTTACATAGGTAGATTGATTGCACCTAATATTTTCAATTAACAAAGCATTGGCATGAGTTTTTGCTCTTTACTTTTGAGCAGGCGCAGTTCACGATTGCACAGCATTTTATTTGCTATTAAGGTTTATCAGGCGCAAATTGGAAAATACAGTTTTAAAGCTGTCTACTGTGAAAATTTGGTCTCTATGTTTGTATGTTCATTTGTCGCCTCATATCTTTGAAACTACCCAAAGTAATTTGGCAATGACATCATTACGCGCGTCTTGATTTTACCTTGGCGCAAATTAATGGTAAGCTTTTTTGTTGCGAAAAAGCGACGAGACGAGAGTCGCCTGGACGCGCATGTCTCCATACAAACGGAAAAAGGGAATTGTGGCAATATTTGATAATTTTGGAGTAAAATTAAGCATCCAATCAATTAATCTTCTTATAATCTACGTACGTTCCTATACAGTTTGGTTAAATTATCAATAGTTTGAGAATTATACGCCTCTCAAGATTTCCATACAAATTTGAAAAGGCTTGTAATTCCCAAACCATTGATATTTTAACCAAGCTGTATAGGAATGTACGTAGATTATAATGAGATTAATTGATTAAATGCTTAATTTTACTCCAAATCAAATATTGCCACAATTCCCTTTTTCCGTTTGTATGGAGACATGCGCGTCCAGGCGATAATCTGTGACGCGGCGTGACAACGCGCGTGATAACACCGAGCTATG
Organism: Rhodophaea formosa; assembly: GCA_963082605.1. Classification (NCBI taxonomy): domain Eukaryota; kingdom Metazoa; phylum Arthropoda; class Insecta; order Lepidoptera; family Pyralidae; genus Rhodophaea; species Rhodophaea formosa. The sequence goes on along the minus strand of OY720224.1, from coordinate 15,881,552 downwards.
GCGGGTCAAGCTTGCACTAAGAGCGTGCACAAAATTTCGTCACACTATTGACTTAAACGACTGTATGTTTTTTTTTCTGAACGCCATATCCGTACAAAGATGTCCGGTCAGTCCAGCAATTTGTATGAAGATTTTTTTATACAAATACTGGTATAATCTTTGACGCTGACGTGACAACTCTCGTGCGTGAACGATAACACCATATGTATTTAGTGATAACACCGAGCTGTTGCGGGTCATGCGTGCACTAGCGTGCATAAAATTTCGTCATACGATTTCATGTCTTTTGACTTCTACTTTGTATACTCTTATTAAATTAAGAAATAAGATATAGGAAAATAATTCCACGCGACAGAACTTGAACCAGCAGTCCTTATTGTACAATAATTACAACGAATAAATTTTTATTTCATCATCATCTGCCTTACCCTATCCCATTATGATGGGGTCGGCGCAATATGTCTTTTCTTCCCATATACTTCTATTCTGTGTCATTTCAACATCTACTCCCACCCCCTTCATATCTTTGTTCACGCAATCCATCATCTCTGCTCGGGTCTGCCTCTTCCTATACCCATCTCTTCATATTCAGCGCTTTTTTAGTCAGATGTTGCTCCGCTCTTCTCATTACGTGACCAAACCAAGCCAATCTGTTGCTTGAACTTTATCTGTTACCGGTGCGACTTTAGCCCTCTGATATACAAATCTAAATTTTTATTTATTTATACATATAAAATAGGAGAAGTACCTAGGCCAATTTGAATAATAATATAATTTTCATTTACAGGAAACTTATAAAAACGTATACGTCCATGATAAAAACGATTTTTTTTTCTGGAAACGTATTAATAAATAAATAAATATATACGGACAAATCACACAGATTGAGCAAGCCCCAAAGTAAGTTCTTAAATACGACTTGTGATGGGATACTAACTCAACGATACTATATTTTATAACAAATACATATATAGATAAACATCCAAGACTCCGGTCAATCTGAAAAAGATCTATTTTCATCTTAACCTGACCGGGGATCGAACCCGGGACCATCCGTGTCACAGGCCGGCGTGTTGGCCGCTGCGCCACGGAGCTCGTCAAATATTATTACTTAAATATAATAATGTAAGGTAGGTAACAAAAAATCGACCTAGTGCGTGTCGGAGGTAACCCTGGGCGCAAGCGCAACCGGAATAAAACGCTCGATGATAATGTAGACCAGTGTACCTATTGACACTCCGGTGAAAGTAGGGTTACCAGACGTAAAGATCAAAAGTCCGGAGAAAAGGCCTGATTTCCAATGAAGCATCCTGAGATTTTGTTGCAGTTTGAGAATTTTCTCTTAAAGGTACTCATCATCATCATCAACAGGTACTTGTTTGTCTCCACTGCAGGAGCACGACCCTCTCCGTACTACCAGAGCCATATACTAGCCATATCCTCTGTCAAAGGTACTAAGCAATTTTTAAAAAAAGTAATTTTGTTATGGCTATCCTTTTATATATATAGTACACTGCGGACTGCGGATTGCGGACCGCGGGGGTAATTTTTGATTTTAATCCTGCGAATTATAAGAAAGTAACATTACTTAAATTATTTTCTTATTTAAAATTTAAGAGTGTCAGTTTACAGGCTGTAGTTATTTGAAATATCCCCATTCCCAATCCCAACTTCCCAACTAATATTATAAATGCGAAAGTGAGTTTGTTGTTTATTTGTTTGTATGTTACGTTTTACTTTTAATTAAATAAATCTTTAAAATTAACCATATTTTATTAAAAATTCTGAAATCCTAAAATTCGCAAACCTCGGCCGCCTGCGAAGCCTGAGAAGGGTCCAAAAATCCTGAAATCTCAGGCCAAATCCTGAGATATGGTGACCCTAGGTGAGAGGCAGGCAAACAAACAAACACATTTTCTACCACACGTGATCGAGAAACGTGCAAAGTAATCTGTTTATATTATAACTTATGTTATGATTTGGTTGTTATAATAAAACGTTCGACGAAATCGCACGTAAAATCTAACTTATATTATACTAGCTTTGGCCGCGACGTCGTCGTCCGCGTGGAAAAAACTCTAGTGGTCTATGTCCTTCATCAGGCTCTAGACTATCTTTTGAAGCCCTATTGTAGGGAAAATTATGTTTCAATACATACATACATACATATTTATCAGGGTAGACAGAGACCAAAGTGCATAGGCCACGTTTAGCGTGTCAGTGGGCGTTAGGTGGAAAGCGTAATCAAAGTAGTGCTGGGTTGCTACCCGCATCGCCTATAACGTGATTTATTAGATTTTCGCCCAATTCCTTGACCGGTTTTTACGGTCTGCGCGGGAAGAAAAGCAGCTGGTATAACTATTATATATTTTTATGTTTTTCCTTTTCCCCCCAAACCAGCATGTTTCAATATTCTGTTATAATCCGTACTAATATTATAAATGCGAAAAAATTACTTTGTCAGTCTCGCTTTCACGTCAAAAGTACTGAACCGATTTACATGGAATTTGGTACACAGATAGATTAGAGCCTAAGAAAGGACGTTGGCTACTTTTATCCATACGGGCGAAGTCGCGGGCATAGCTAGTACACTATAAACAGAAAAATAAGTGAATACAAGATTATGTCATCATCAGGTCTTTGTCAGTCTCCACTGCAGGAGCACGACCCTCTCTGTACTACCAGAGCCATATTATTAGCTTGAGCAGTCAGAGGATTTGGCCTACACTCTCCACGCTGGCCAGGCGGGTTGAAGAGGTCTCTTTGATGATTATAAGCTTTGTTTACATCCACGGGAAGGCTTGGAGTGGTCCTATGCTACTCTGCCGGGAACCACACGGCTAAAAGATCATGTATTCTGTGCTAAAAGCCTTGAAATATTATAAAGACGTATTTAGAGTTATTTGACTTTCAATTTTAAATAATTTCTGCGATTCAGATTGGTCGTGGTTGAAGAATTTGAAGCGAAATCATTACGGCTTGTAATTGTGTAAATTGCACACACGATTATTAGACGTGTAGCTGTTGTAGTTAGCACCTATATGTTGAATGTACATAGTGTGACGTAGCAGCTTGCTATGTTATAATCATGAGCGGAAGCTTGGGTATTTACTAACTTTCAAGGCTATAAGGAAAATGATGTACAGAAGATTTAGCAGCAGGCCGAGTCGGCTGAAGCCAAGCCCAGGTACCAAACGTCAAAAAAAGGCTTGTTAGGGAAGGGCAGTAACAGTTGAATATTTTTGTAGTTGGGTATAACTATGCCCAGCAGGCCTATTTGCTAACTTTTGACAGCTACGGTGTACATCATTTTCATGGTAACTTCAACATTCATTACGGCTTCGGTATGAATGACTATTTATAATTAAGATATGAAAACCGTAATGGATGCTAAAGTGACTATGAAATCGTTGTACACCGAGTTAGCAAATCGGCCTGTAGAAACGTCAAAGTAAAAGGCTATGTCCAGCAATCGAGGCTTGCGGCAGATATGATAATGGTTTAAGATATAAAACAGTAATAATTACTAAAATAACCACCAAAACGTTGTACTTATACACCTTAGTTCCAACGCTGAAATATATTTTTGTAGATATTTGGAAAATCCTATTTTATAAATTCATTCAGTCATTTATAAAATCCTTGGGGAGGTCTACATCCAGCAGCGGACTACTTGCGGCTGATATCAATCTTAATACTAAATATATAGTTAGTTAATAAAGCATACTTACAATCCATTTGGGTTGAGTTTCTCCTTCTCCGAGTCTGTAGGCTTTGCATTGCTGCCATTCCTCATTTTGATTAGCACTCACTACTCACATAAATTGTCTTAGTTATATAATCACAGTTTTATTTGGTTGTTCCTCTTTGGCACTATGTTATATTTTATTACGTTTATTTAAAATTAAATCCTCCTTAAGTATGGCTAAAAGTTCTTGTTTGGTAATTAACTTCCTTTGGTTATAAATTCTATAAAATGTTCATTGTTAATTAAATAAGTCTAAAATAATTAAGTACTTATGAATAACGCAACGCCAAAATATATAATGCAGGAAGCGAAACCAGCTACAATAAATATATTATGTTTAAATATTAATTTAAATATGAATATGATTTAAACAAAAAAATATATTGAAAAAATGTAAAGTTACTGTGTTTTACAACATATTTTTTTTTAATGATAGGGTAATAAATCGAAAGTAAGACACTACATATATCTCAGTTAATAAAACAATGATTTTAAGGCAAGACTTGTTTGTTTGTCTATACAAGGTATTGTGCGAAAGGAAATAAAGAAGGTACAGTAGTTAGTATAACTGAATCAGTACAAACGGAAAATAAACAGACACTTAAATCTTCATTTAAAGGACTACCCCCCACGGATCTATGGAGCCCCGTCCCCTCATCAAAAAATTCCCAAAATTGTATGATTGATTACCAAAACTACACAGAGTAACTCGAAAACACAAATCAAGTTTAGATTTTGTGGGGTTTTTGATTATAAATAAAAAGTTCAATCTTGAGTTTGTATTGATTGGTAACTGAACAGAATATAATTAAAATACAAATATAAAATCAATTTAGAACCCACAAAGAATATTTACAGAAGTTTTATATCCTAAATAAAAAAATATAAGTAAGTTTAATTTAAAGCTTTCATGCTCAGACATGATATTATAAGGGTGGCAATGGGCAATCCCCTTTTGATTGTTGTTAAATTTTGTAAATTATCTTTACGCAAAACAAAAAATAACCTACTGTGAAAGTCACAGCTTAAAGATCTGTAAATATAATAAATAAAGTAAAAACTACATTTATAATTTGTCTCATATTTAACTTTTCCCTCAAAAAAGAGTACAATTTTCAGGCTTGACCAATCATACCCTAAATCGTTAATTTATATTAAAACAACTTACAAATTTCTTAATTTTATTAAATTATTTTCTTAATTTATTTTCTTTTGGATTTACTATTGTGTGTATGCATAATATAATGACTTTCATATTAAAAATTCACTTTTCCTTTAAAAACAGGATCGCTAATTTTAATTAAGCCTTACAGATTTTAATAATATTACTTTTAATACGGTTTTATCGTATAACATTATTAGTGTTTTTATTATACCGTATTAAAGGTAATATTATTTACCTTAATGTGTAACAATCGCGAAAACGTTAAAAAACGTTACAGATTTCTTGATTTTCATCTAAGACTATGCAGAAAATTCACCGAGTTTTTAAATATTATTGATTTTAAAGAGCGGAAAATATATTTTCACTCACAGTTTAAATTGTCCGTCCAAGTAGCTCTACGAAAGTGTGACAGTACTTATACTACTCAGCTTAGTCACGGTAATGTTAGATAAAATTACTATGGCTTAGTGCTTACTCATATTTTATTGTTTGGATGAGATTAAGACGACAAAGAAAGAATATTATCTCTAGACAGATATGTATTTACTTATATGGTTTAAATATACAGGATGGGAATATATAGTTTTTTGAACATAAATAATGTCCTATTATCTTAGGTCAATATAACTTTATCGAAGTACGCTCACCTATCTGAATTATTTGTGACGTCCGTCTAAATTTTTTTCTATATTAAAATAATTGATAACTATTTTTGCGCCAAATATATAAAGCACTGTCTGCCCCGGGGCGATACAGATGTGATTAGTATGTTATATTTATAATCTATGTATGTCAAATTATATAATTATGGGTTATCATTTTTTTAATACATCTTATTGTTTTAATTTTTTTTTTTTCAATTTATTTATTGCATTTCATAATGTACAGTTCAGTTCTTACTACTAAAAGTCACTGTTTTATAATAATAGGAAAGTACACTATGAACCCTGTTTCAATAGGAAAGTACACTATGAACCCTGTCATCGCGAAACAAAAAGTGGAATGGCCAGCTAGTTTTATGACATGTTAACTACATAAATTTATACAAATAAAATAAATAATTAACCTTTAGTGTCATTATTTTTTTTTTATTTAGGATTGTTATTAAATATTTAACTTTTAAGGGGATTTAATAGTTAGATCAAAAAATAGAAAACCAGACTGCCTTTTTGACAATTTATGTCTGCCATATTTGATTTGTTGCTGTCGTCATAAAGCTTTTGGAAATCTAATGACATCTTACACTTCGAAATCATCATCATCATCATCATCAGGTTTTTGTAAGTCTCCACTGCAGGAGCACGACCCTCTCCGTACTACCAGAGCCAATATATTATTAGTCTGAGCAGTCAGAGGATATGGCCTACACTCTCCACGGTGGCCAAAGAGGTTGGAGAGGTCTCTTTGATGTTTTAAGCGTGTAGCTTGTATATCCTAAGTCGCCTTCTACGACATCCACGGGAAGACTTCGATTGGTCCTATTCAACTCTACCGGGAACCACACGACTGTCTTCACTTCGAAATCAGTCAAGCCGATAATGCTACAGTAAGCAAGAATGGAACAGACATACTTATATACCATACATGCGAAAAACATTACCCTCCATCTGGGTGGGTCAGTCAGGTAAAATAGCACTACAAGAGGGCGAAGTGGTGATTAAAAAAAATTGCCAAGTGCGAGCCGGAATCGCGGACAAAAGGTTTCGTACCATTAACTATTCAACACTAGACTATTATGCAAAAAACGGCAAAAATATCATGTTTGTTGTATCGGAGCCCCCCTTAAATAACTATTTATTTGATTTTGATTTAATTATTTATTTTCAAAGTGAATATACAACTAAATATTCTGAGAGTTTTTCAAGAGTCTACCTGTTGCTGTTATTAATATTGAGTACTTAATATCAAAAACCGGCCAAGTGCGTCTCGGGGGCCACGCGCAGTTTAGGGTTCCGTAGTTGCGAATGACAACTTTGTGTTCACACTATTCACACTCGCACCTTACAGTTTAACGACCAAAAAGATCTAACAATGAAAATAGTATGAAATTTTACATTTTATAAGTTGGTTGCCTATAACTTTTTAAGTTTCCTAACCTATAACTTTGTAGTTACTTAGTACTCAACTCTGATAGTTTTCCTTTCAACTTCAGTATATATACTACTGCTGTAATTTTTTTCACGTATCTTTAAATAACCGTTTAGGGGGGGGGGGGGACACTTACCTCTAACAAAAATTCGCACTTTAAAACCAAATATTTTTCGATTTAGGGATCCGTTTCCGAAAAACGGATCCCTAGATCGAAAAATGGTATTCTCAACCTCACAATATTTTTGAAAGACCTATTTAAGGATACCCCACACGATGGGTAAATAGAGAAAAAAAATTACTCCCCCACTTTACTTGTATGGGAGCTACCCTAAAAAAATTTTTTTTGAAGTTTTTATTCTACCACTTTTTTGCCATGATTAATATACACACCCATACCAAATTACAGCTTTCTAGTACTTATAGTCTCTGCGTAAAACGCGGACGGACAGACAGACAGACAGACATGGCGAAACTATAAGGGTTCCTTGTTTACTACGGAACCCTAAAAACGGCAAAAATCAAGTTTGTTGCATATGGGAGTCTCCTAAAATATTTTTTTTTCTGTTTTTAGTATATTATATTTTGTTGTTATAATGGCAACGGAAATACATCATCTGTGAAAATTGTGCAAAAGTGAAAGCTATCACAGTTTATAAGATACAGCCTGGTGACAGACGGAAGGACAGACCGACAGACATCGTTGTCTCAGTATAGGGACCAGTTTTTAGCCTTTGGGTACGGAACCCTTACTAGTAAATATTAAACGGCCGATCTAAATATACTTAAGATTAGACTGGTACCTATAGACCTAAGTAAATTTATGACTAGATAGTAGAATAATGTCGCATTGTATGCAGAATGTAGCTATGTCGTTCTAGATTGCGAAGTCTTGTTTTATCGGGGTTCAACGACCTTTGTCAAACTAATACTCGAGTATAGTATAGCGTACAAGTGCACAGCTGTTATCTACCAGACTAAAAATATCGATAAATCTTAAATTATATTATTTATTCAACATAAGAAATAATATTTTTTTTTCAATTAAATTAGAACAATAATTTATCAAACTTATGTAACTCATACTAGTTATATCGATAAATGTTAATTAGTATATAAATTATTCAACACAAAATAAATAAGTTCCTACCTATGTTTATTTTTTGTTCTTTCATAAATATTTGATGTTTTTTTTTAATTTAAATTAGCACATGTAAGCAACGAATTCCAAATTCAAAAAGTGATAGTACTTGAAATCGAAAAAAAACTATTCTTTCATTTCAGAATAAAAATACTAGGAAATCTTTATAGGTACGCAAGGAAATTGTTAGAAAACAAATACTTACCTACCTACAGAGTTAAAAGTATAGTAAGTTTCACCGGAGTAGGTAAAATAACACAATTTTTTATTTACAGTTTTCAACACATTTTAAAAGCACTAAACGACGTCTGCCTAGTACTTCTAGTATGAAATAGAAAAAATACCTACATTCAATTAGCGGCCTAAATGCGAACTAGTGATGTGCTGACCTAAAAAATGTTGGCGCGTAATCGATAATTCTTTAGCTAGTCATTAATTACAATATCTCGTACATCTTTATTCAAGAGACGTTGTCTGTATTATCAATTGTCGACATGAGATACCGATATCGATAATGTATAGCGATAAACAATTTCTAAGATAAGAAGTTCACGTGCGCCGGTTGAATCAATATAGTAGCGCATTATTTATGATAAGTTCTTTTTATTTTTATTATAATGTTACCTATTTTTAAAACATTGTGCATACTTAAAGACTGAAAAAGACATCGACTGTCCAAGTTATTTCATTTCATTTATTTATTGCATTTTGACACTGTACAGGTCCTAACTACAGTCATTCAACAAAAAATGTATATTAGTTATAACGGGGTTACTTTCATGTATTTAAACTACTAGCAGCCCTCCCCGGCTGCGCCCGGGCATGTATTATACCTATAAACCTTCCTCGTTAATCACCCTTTCTATTAGTGAAAATCGCATTAAAATCCGTGCAGAAGTTTTGAGTTTATCGCGAACAGACTAGACGCGGCGAAGGACTTTGGTTTATAATATGTTGTAGTGATTTTATTTATTTTATTCGGAAAACAAACAGTCAATATATCTTATTATAAAGCTATTTCGATACATAATATATATACTTAGGTATATATTTAAAAGCACTATTACTTAGAATATTATACATATTAATCACGTCTTTATCGCTTACACGTTAGACAGAGCCCTAGGGCATAAAACCCAAAGGCCACTTTTAGCGAGTTGGTATGGCTACATTACTTGGAACTTATAAACTGGTAGATATAATATATTATGCCTTTTTCTTTAAGATATCCCTGAATTTCATTAACGTAGACGAAGGAATAAATATATAATATATACTCTAAAAACAAACAATTCAATCGGCATAATTCAAAGGCTTTCCCATAAATACTTGAAGGTCAATCGGAAACCTATTGTCTTACTTAGCGAATAGGAAAGGTTGGCCTCAGGTAAGGCCTTAGTATCAAGGTGGAAACTTGGAAAGTGCTTGACTTAAGTTATGAATAGCTTCTAGGTAGCACCTATAAGATATTTTCCTGTAATTTATCAACTATTGCATTGTAATTAAAAACAGTTAGCAGTATTTATATTAACATTGAGTGTAAGTTATTACTTTGAACAATAGATATGATAACTACAGTATTACTTGGTATTACTATACAATGTTACTAGCGTCCCAACTTGGCTTTGCACTCTAAAAAAAATATTTGTGCCTTACGTTGTCAGGGGCCAAAAAGATAAAAGATAGCTTTAATCCAGATAATGTGAGTGTAGCCGTCGGCCAAAGCTAGGTAAAGTAGTACCACTTTTATAAGTTACATCGGCATTGTTCGATGGCGCAGAATAGCGCAACCAACCGCCGACTCGGCCCGAATAAGAACATCAGTGAAATAACGAACTTATTGCTACAACATAAGACTTTAAATCCAAAAGCAGTAGGACTATTGCTATCTCGCTCGCAATACTTGTACGCCTGCCGAGAATGGCTGAGACGCAGCATGGCGAGTACTCGTCAGCCAATAGCAAACGGATATTTTCGCGCCATGCAAAAATTTGATTTCTGCGCAGCTACTTGTAGTTGAATTTAAAACATTTAGCGGATCGATTTTAATGCGCTTTTTAATTTAATGCCAAGCATTTTTTATTCCCAAACATGATAAACTTTACTGTTATGTTACAGTGTTGCTGACTGTCATACGACAGTCAACAATGTATGCTGAGTGGAATTCGCTTTCGGTGGTTTAAATATACTTGTTTATTTTTTTACTAAATTGGTGAACTGTATTTACTTAGTGTCAACTATTGTTGTACCATTTGTAAAAGACTGAATAAAGATTTTTCTATACTATTAAACTTAAAGTTTAATATGTAATACAAACACGTGTGAAGCCGCTAAATTATTCTTAATATTATTGTAGAACGCTTTTGGATGATAGATAGATAACTGATGTAGTTAACATTGTATGTTTATTCTCATTTGTATGAATTGTAATAAACATACATGTAAAATGTATGTTTAGCAGTCGTTAGATAAAATGGCTTAACTTAAGATTCAAAGAGATAAGCCAAGATGAAAATGTGTCGTGAGTCGGTTATTTGTATAAATTACTATAGCTATTTTACTTTTTGCTGGAAGAAGCCAGTCATCTTGCGTAATGATAGCGATTAATTTAAACCGCAGTCCCTTCATAGGATTCTATATACTTTAGGAAACTAAGCCTTCACTGTCCAAAGTGTCAAATTGTCTGTCTGTCAATGGGCTACATCTACATCTACGCTCTATCTCATTAACCTTTATTGTACTATGGGTTCACTGAAATAAAACGCAAGCACCGAATTTGCGGGTCAAGGCTGGGCTCATTTTTGATGACATGGGGATGATGTCTGTTAGTTAGTTACATTTAATCACTATTAGGTGTTATTTTTGCCGTTTGCCGTGTGGTTCCCGGCAGAGTAGAATAGGACCACTCCAAGTCATCCCGTGGATGTCGTAAAAGGCGACTAAAGAAACACAAGCTAAACAAAGCTTATTAACATCAAAGAGACCTCTCCAACCCGTCTGGCCAGCGTGGAGAGTGTAGGCCAAATCCTCTGACTACTCAGGCTAGTATATGGCTCTGGTAGTACAGAGAGGGTCGTGCTCCTGCAGTGGAGACTAGAAAGACCTGATGATGATGATGAGGTGTTATTATTGGTAAAGTGAGTTTTATTATTTTATTTTTGAAACACCGACGTTTTAAGGGAATGGGATATCCAATAATAATGCAAGCGGAGCCACAGGCAAAAGTTAGAGCATTAGAAGATTGGAAAAGACTTATATAAAAACCGCAACCACAAGAAATTATGTTTTCTTATAGCGTTTTTGCTTTGTGAGTGCGAGTCGCACTTAGCCACTTTTTATACCAAGTCAGCAGAATAAAACGAATTCATAGAACGCGTATCCGTGGCATGACATTAATGCATTTTTAATGACACTAGCAAGTGAAGACCGCCATACCTAATTTTGTAAATGAGTTTCATATATATAATTACTTTAAATTAAAAACGTTTGTTTTGGGAACAATGCCATAATTAGCAACTTGTTTAATTGTATTGTTTCATATTTTTTAGGGTTCCGTACAAAAGTTGAAAAACGGAACCCTTATAGGATCACTCGAGCGTCTGTCTGTCCGTCCGTCCGTCTGTCACAGCCGATTTTCTCCGAATCTACTGAACCAAATTAGATGAAATTTGGTAAGATAGTGTAATCCTATGACCCAAACACGGATGTGCAAAGTAAATAAAGATTTTTTTGAAATAAGGGTCATTTTGAGGGGACCAGCTACAAAATTAAAAAAAAAAGTTTTGCAAACCTTACTGTGTCATATATCAAATGAAAGGGCTCATTATGAGGATCTCTAAAATATTTTTTTTTGTTCGGGTAAAATCAATACTTTTGATTTTATTCACGAAAGAAGGCAAAAATTGACCATTCCCCCCCCTGATCTCCGAAACTACTGAGCCGAAAATTTTGAAAAAATTACAAAACATAGTTCATTCCTTGAAGATTACAGGAAAAATAATAAGAATTCTATCACTTGAAAATTAAGTGGTAAACTCACAATAATAAGTTCATCTAGGGAAATAGTTCACTAAAACACCACTAGATGGCGCTAGTCAATTGAATAAAACATTTTTTGCACATTGTGTGTGTGTTCACGAAGCATATTGTACGGAACCCTCATTGCGCGAGTTTGACTCACACTTGGCCAGTTTTTATGTAGTTATGTCAAAAATATAATTATTCATTCTTATTAGTTCCCATTTGATAACATCTTACGCGGTTTCGTTTAAAATGTCTCAAGGCACATATATTAATACCCACCGCTTGTGTGATATGATAATCTATAATATAGTAATATTATAAAGAAGAAAGATTTGATTGTTTGTTTGCATTGAATAGGTTCCGAAACCATCTGGTCTGATTCCCAAATTCTTTCACTTATAAAAGCTAATTTATCATAGACTTTAATTTACGCAGACGAAATTACGGGAAAATTGCTCGTAAGTAATGAATATAAGTGTAACCTCGCATCAGAATTCACAAAAACCTTCAAATATCGTAACAAAAATTTGCATGAAGATTTAAGAATGAAAGACATCGGCCTCTTTTATTCAAGGAAAAGAATGTCATATCGCTGAAAATAGAGCGTCCTTGTTTTACGCATTCGATTTCTGTATTAAGGTCAGCTTTAACCTACTTCTTATACAACGTGTTAATGAAAAAGCGAAAAACCTTAGACACCCCAACCTATTTTTATTATAAAAGAATTATACAAATCATTAACTTTAATTTTTGCGAATTATTTACAAAAATATATTAGCTATTTCGTTTTCTTAACCTGTGTTTGTTGCAAATTATAAAGTCTGCGGTAATTATGCTTACTGCCACATGATAAAGTTAAGAGTCTCACGTAAAGGCGCAATCCCATACAAACGTAGTTTCGTTTTAGTTTTACAACAGTTAAGCCAATCTCAACCAAATTTCGTACATACGACCGGATAAGGCATATTGATGTTTATAATCAGATTTCAATTTTAAAAACAATACCTATACAAAATTACAGCGAGTTGAAGTTTTGTATCGAAAACTTGTACTCGCTGTAATTATGTATAGGTATTGTTTTTAAAATTGAAATCTGATTATAAACATCAATATGTCTTATCTGGTCGTATGTACGAAATTTGGTTAAGATTGGCTTAACTGTTGTAAAACTAAAACGAAACTACGTTTGTATGGGATTGCGGCTTTACGTGGGACTCTTTAATAATGATCAAATACGGCGTAATCAAAAATATTTGCTTTTGTTAAAATTTTACCCTAATTTTTATTTGTGGAATCGATTCTACTTTCGATTCTGAACAAACCGATTTCAGGTTTTGCGCTTTTCCTTAACACGTTGTATATCTGCGCTGCGTACATTTGTATTGTTTGTGTGCTGTTTTATTAGCAATACTGTCAAGTTACCGAGTGAGGTTTGTTATTGGAGAGCAAAAGATCAATAAAGTGCATGGCCGGCTATAAGGAAAAATTATGCACGATGCAGTTATATGAAATGAAGAAGTAGGTTCGTATAGACCTTCAAAGTATTTTGCTTTCTATACATGGCGAAATTTTGATCAAATTGCCCGGGCGGCTGAACACTTTTGTATGAAAATGTCGAAATAAAATTTGAGTTTCCAGCATTGGTCCCATAGGAAAAATGGTTCATATCGACGGGCTGAATCACCCCTTTAAGGGTCCAGAACGATCAAAATTTCGCCATGTATAAATGTACAATAAAGTTCTACCCTAATTGCGAAACTGAGTAAAGTAAGTCACTAGAAAAGAAAAGTGAAATTGAATTAGTTTAAAAATAAAGTATGGAAGATATCACGAAAGAAAACCGAAATATAGTAAGTCACTGTCAAAATAGATCTAAGTATAAAAAATGCTATTTGAGAGAAATAGAGGACAGTGAAAAAAATAGTTTTAAAGTATTCCAATTCATTGTAAAGTTTGAAGTGTTGTAAAGAGTAACAACTACCAATCCTTTTACAGTCCATACTATTTTAGAGATACTTCATTTGATCCGTGGCTTTACTAATTCAGTGAGTAGTACAGCCGGAGATAATCGTCCGTGTAATTATAAGTAATTAAATGGAGTGTATGAGAGCAAACTCATCAAGACCTTGAACTTCGCTATGGTGCCTTCTTTCTTGGTTATTCTTTTATTTTCTGTCCAAATAATGTTCAACTACTTCGTTTCAGAATTCGGATGATGAAGCTTGGTCCTTGACTAATTTATTAGTGGCGTTACATTATATCATCATCTATTAGGTAAAGAACTGATGATTTTATTTTATGATATAGTGTAACGCCACAGAAAGGGTCGTGCACCTGGAGTGGAGACTAATAAAGATCTATCAGAGCTATTATATTAGCCAGAGCAGTCAGAGGAAATAATTTTAATTGAGTTAAATTATATACAAAAAGGCTAAGATTTTAGATATCATCATCTCAGCACATTGCCTACCCACTGTTGACCCAGCTCTTCGTTTTAGATATGTATTATACCTTAAAACCTTCCTCGTGAATCACTCTATCTATTGGTGAAAACCGTATGAAAATCCGTGGAGTAGTTTTTGAGTTTACCGCGAACAGACAGACAGATAGACAGACAGACAGACAGACGCGGCGGAGGACTTTGTTTTATAATATGTAGTGATAGTGATTTAAGACATCAAACAAAATATTATCCTAATTTGACTTCAACTTCTAAGAATCACACGGCTAAGTAGGGAAAAAGTTACATTAGCTGTGTGGAATTCAAGTTTTTAATCGTAAAAACCCAACACGTTTGTTTATTTAGTACAAGGAAAATGTTAATGTCGAGACGAGAGCCACTTCAAGGAGGACGATAATTATTTAACATCACTTTATGAAGAGCACACATTCAAGTACGTATTGCCCCTAGGTATATATACGAATATACGATAGCGCAGAATTTATTATACTAATTTAAGTCTGAGGGGGCAGAAGCTCGGTGAGGGAGGGACAGGGTTCAAAAGCCCAGCCGAAAGGGCTACATCGTTGTTATAATTACCGCCACACTGAAAAATATTGTCAGGGTCGGCAAAGCGCGACTAGCCCCCTGGTGTTGCAGGCGTCGTTATGCCTGTTTGCCTATTCAATAAATAAAAAAAAAGTTGGAGGAAAGACCTTCATTCAGCAATATTTGCCCTATTGCAGATCAGAGATGGGTTTGAAGAGCTCAATGTTTGGACTGGTAGAATGACACGCAGAACTGTCACAGCACACCGGGAAGTCAGTCATAATCATAATTAAACAAACAAAATTTCTTAACCGATAGTCAGTTACCGGGGAAAGAAACTAATGAAATGCTTGTAAAAAGCTGAATTTGTTAACTTTCAAATTATATAGAATAATAGCTGTGCCCGTAATAACCAAATTTCATTTAAAATAGGTTCAGGAGTTTTGACATAAAATCGAGAAAGACAGATAGAGTTACTTTGGCATCACTACATATTATAAAATAAAGTCCCCCGCCGCGTCTGTCTGTCTGTCTGTCTGTTCGCGATAAACTCCAAAATTACCGAACCGATTTTCATGCGGTTTTCTCCAATGGATAGCATGGTTCTCGAGGAAGGTTTTAGTATATAGTTTGTTAAGTTTTTGTATACATTTTTGTATATACCAACGATATTTGTTGGAAGTATCGTAAAAAAATGAGTCGTTTGGGAGCTTTTAGCGAACGCTGTCTAAACCCTTTGAGATATAACAAAACAATGTATGGTGGAATTGTGTATCTTATTTAGGTCTACAGAAAAGTCCGCTATGGCATATGTCTATATATTAAGGATAACATAATATGTTCATTTTTATACTTAAAAAAAATGGGCAATTATCAAAGATCACGCGCAGGCCAAACCCTTAGAGCCAGAAATTTGAAATTTTCCTCACGAATTCCTCTTATGACGTAAGCATCCACTAAGGAAGGATTTGTCAAAAGTCATCCCCTAAGGGGGTGAAATAGAGGATTAAAGTTTATATGAAGCTTTTTATTCCTTGGACATATTTGTATGAAATTTCGTGTGAATTGAGAACTGCAAAATTAATGAGTAACTTTTTTAATAGTTTCCCGAAATTAAACCTCTAAGGGGGTAAATCGGGGTACATGTTTAGTTTACCGCTTTGTAGCGTCATATTTTATAATCCCCGCATTCCAAACCTGAAGTCACCGCGGACGAAGTCGCGGGTAACTGCTAGTTTATAATATAAGTATGGAAGTATGTATTGTGTTCAAGTAGGTACTTACTTATTGCCCGTAATGTTGATATGATAGCGCAGAATTTATCACGCATTTAATGAGTACATGATTGAGTATGTAAGTAAATATCAGTATTGTCCCGGCATTAATTAGATTTATTTATTTAATTTTTAAATTAACCGTTAATCTTACATAGAAGGTGTCCTGTGACTGGTACTCTGAGGTTCTATGGGATTTACCGTTATTTTAGCCGATATGCTATTCTGAGGTATCAGCTATAATTTTGCAAAGTATCAACAAACCTATTCAGTAGGTAATAGTTAATTTTAGTATGAAAGAGTAAAGCGTCTCATATACACATATGTAGGTATTTACATCCTCACACCTATTCAAACTTTCACATTCAGAACATTGGTTAAGAGTGTATACTAGCAGTATTTTTTCAATATAGTTTCCATACAAATGTATTTCTCTATTTTCTCGCTGAAAACTGATTCTAGAGCCAAAATTCTTTTTTCATAAAATCTAGTACTAAAATAGGAATGCCCCTATTTTTAATTTTTTTTCCAAAAAAACTGTTTTTGTACATTTTTTTTTCTTTTAAACAGGTTTTTAGAAAAAAAAATAGTGATAGATTGTATGTAAAAAGAATTGTGCCTCTAGAAGCAGTTTTTAGCGAGAAAATAGAGAAATACATTTGTATGAAAAACGCACTGCTAGTGAATAAAATATTTTTGCTGGGTTAATTTACTTAGTATTTTCTGAATACTTAATAGCACGTTTTTTCGTATGTAGGAAAAAGTATGAGAGAAAGACTACTTACAAAAAAAGTACATATACCCACTATAATAGTGCTGTAAGTAAATGATCGATAAGTCTTGCCCATACGATGATTTTTAGATGCTCCCCAAATTTCATTGTTATTGTGAGAATAAAAAGGATACCCATAAGTAAATATGTACTTTCTTTTAAATAGTTACATCCAATAGTGTATTTGTTTCTGCAGTTCTTTGTCTTTCATAGTGTGTTTTATATAGATGAGTCAAACAATATGAATCATATTGAATGGCCACAAAATTCACACAAAATACTCATCTCGTGTCTCGTGTGACCACACAGTCTTTTCATAATAAAGTAGACATAGTATACTTTATTTTCTAGGTATTACTTTGGCTACTATACGAACAATACCTCCGATTGCGATTATTACAATAAGAAATATATTATGAAGTAGGCAACGGAAATTACTTGATTGTTTTTCATTTTTGTATATAATTTTTAAATACATGAATTTTACGGAGTCCAGTAGTCATTTGCAATAAATTAGTACTTCTTCTTCTTTTAAATTATGGCTTCCACCGAGATTTCAGTGATTCTGCCAATGTCCAGTATAATGAGATACTAAGTATCGGTGTTGTACGGTATGTGGCATCAAAGATGGCGTAAGTTCTTTGGTAGCCTCCTGGGAGCTTCTGATGACAAATCTATACGAGTTAGATATGAGCGCCGCGCCGACGCGCCGTCGCCGCCGCCAATTCCCCTCCCGCCGCCGCCGCCGAGAAAAGGCGCCGGCGCGCCGAGCGAGAGGAAAAATTCAACTTATTCAACAAATCAGTGTGAACGAACTCGTTGTTTCGATAGGACGCGTTATACGTGTGCGTCAAAATTTGGGTTTGGCAGAAGTTTGGGTTTGAAGTTTTAACTGCCGATCTCTGGACCGACCGATACAGACGACGGAATTATATAACTTGTACATTTCACTTTATTACTGAAGAAATAGAACTTACATTGGTTACCAAACAAGTAACTGAATAACATACAGATGAAACAATAAAATATGAAATTCAAGAAATTCTATAACATTATCTCATTGAACAATCAAAGGTTGGGTTGGTGATTGGTGACAGACGCAGGGAGCAACATGAAAATCACTGCCACTTTGCTAAAAGTGGAAAACCATCTTTGCCTTGGGCATGCACTGCATAACTTGGTATCGGTTGACGGCATTCAAGCACCAGAGAAGGTAAATACCCTTATCAACCAGTGCAAAAAATTGTAAAACATGTAAGCACCACAACTTGAACCTGCTACTAGTAGAGAACATCATGATTTGCTTTTAATGATGAATGAAATTGGAGAACAGCTTGAAAGGTAAGACGAAACGATTGCATTCGGTGAATTTAGTGATGAAAGAGATCCTCTGGAGCAGCATACGACGATTTCTGTACCGCCAACTATTAAAACGAGCACACAAACTAGATACTAAAACTGGCATAGCATACTTATGATGCTGTCAAGTTTAAATCATAAAGCGAATCGCCAGCCTATTAATGCAATGCTAAGAGACATAGGACGCTATAGTTACCAACTCAAAGACTTCGACCACAAGCTCATTGCCGATTTAATAACATTTTTAGAGAAGTTCAAGCCAATTGTAGGAATTTTATGTTCCGAAATCCAACCTACCATAAATTTAGCATTGGTTTTCAAATCGGAGCTCAAAAGATTGCTTGAAGAATGTGACGACAATGAGCACGTGATTTTAACAAAACTGAAGAATAACATGCTCTTCAAGCTAGAATACCGCTTTCCCTCGAATGACACAGTTGTTGCAGCATCGTTGTTGGACTGCCGCTTTCATTCGATAAAAGAAATTGACCAATATATGGAAACTCAGGATACAACTAAAGTATCATTCTTAACAAATATTGTTCAAAAAATATTGCCCATTTAGTCCTTGTGCAGAAGCCTGGTTCTGTCGTTGAAGTTGATGCTGATGCAGCATCAACTTCAACGACAGAACCAGGTCCGAGCTCTGCATCTGCAGTCTCTTCTACATTTTTAGCAGATTTGGCAAGAAGACATACTAGTCAACAAGATAAAGACAGTGTAATCGAAAACGAGTGCTGGATGGAAGTATTTCAGTTGTGCTAGTGCAGTGGATTTAGAGCCATATAATGGGAATGTTTTGCTTTATTTGAAAGACAGAAAAACTTCGTTTCCTTACTTATCAACACTTGCTCGTGCGATATTGATTATCCCAGCTACGAGTACCCCTAGCGAAAGGGTATTCTCTGTTGCAGGACAAGTAGTTACAGAAAAGCGGTCACGATTAAACCCAATAAGGATTAATATCATTATTTTCACACAATTACCATCACTGTAAAAACAGAGATACTTAAACTGTTTTTTTTTTTGCAATTTCTAGTAAAAGCAAAACTATAAAACAAGGAATTAAAACTACTTTGATTTTATTTTGGTAAATATTAACTGTGATTTAGTAATTTTATAGTATACTTTTTTACCTTATCTGATTACCTAAGTTACAAATGTGATTTGATTTTTCATGATCTCATCGAGCCAAGAATTATTTAAAGGTTTTAACAATACTTTAGAAAACTTTTTTTTATTTTTAATGTTTTAAATAGAAAAGATAACATGTCAATATATATTTATTTGATACGTTTTTATCAAAGATTTATAATTTGTTATTACATTTTAGTTTTAGGTAAAGTTCATTTAAAGGTTATTGATATTCAGATTTTATGATGACGGTAATTTTGTTTGTTTTATTTGGTTTTGTAATGATCGTTTTTTAAAGTCTAATAAAAGCAAATGTTTCTGATCGTCAAACTATATCTTTTTTTTAAACCGGAACACAACAATGCAAGCGCTGCTGTTTGGCAGCCTATTATGCTTGCCCATGGAGGTGATCTGTGTACAAAAAGGTCTACCTCAGGTAAAATTTCCAATCGTTTCCTTTCAATAAATAAAAAAACATATGAAGTTCGCATTTGAAGAACGCCGCCGACGAGCCGCCGGTGCCGACCAAAACAAGTCGGCGCGCCGCCGCCGGCCCTTTACCTATCGGCGCTCATATCTAAATACGAGTCCATTTAACAGTCTACTTTAACTATTTCACAAATTGTTCTCGAGCACGAGAGCATTTATAACACCAAACTACACCAATTTCATATTATAAAGTCCACTTAAATCAATTTGCAAAATCGTCTAAGCCAAACGACAACTGTACCCCTTGGCTTCCCACCAAAAAACCAATAAATTAGTTGAAAGGAAACGGAGTATCATTGAAGTAACATTATTCTTTGCATTAACTGTAGTTCCAAAATAGTTTGAAGGGTTATATCTAGGACTTAGCAGAATAATATTATATATGGTGTCTTCGTTTTGCTGTCAAATGATTTATTTCAAACGGAGGCAGCACAGGACCCCAAAAAATTTATGCTTTCCCGTAAATAATATGACTATAAAATAAGTTCATAATATCTGGTAAAAGCATCTCAATTTGAACGGAACGTCATGAATGCGGAAATTAAAGGAATCTTGTAGCGTAACTGTTTAAGTAAACAAAAAGTTGTTCAGCGAGAAGCTTAGATGTTTGGTGACAAAAGTACAGCAACCCAATTTAGCCTTTCGAAATTCCACGTAAAAAATTTAAAACTTCTTGTTATAAGGTGATTCAAGTAAAAAAGTGTTAGAATCAACATACTAGGTATATTACCTTATGTTTTTTTCAATGTTACGTATATTACATAGGTAGATTGATTTTTATTTTATATCTAGGTTTTCTCGATTTGTTGTTAATCTCTCTCAATTATTTAATTCTAATTACATAGATGCCTATGACTGAACAGTAAAATTTTTTATATGAATCTGTATTAGGACATCTAAGATATATACCTACCTATTTAATTATCCCAGAAAATGCTAAAAGTAATTAAATAATGTTTTTACAATAATGCAAGCAATATAAAGGTACGTAGGAAGGTACCTAATAAAATAACTCATGTTTTAAAAATAATATCGTCAGCTTTACATTGATCAGGAATAAATAAATGCACATTAGGCACCTTCATAGCTACGTGATTTTTTACTATGTTATTTTTCTTTCTTTTCTTGAATTTTAAACTAACGCATTGAAAACATTCACTTAATAAAGTCAGACGTGATACAAAGGTATTTTTCTTTTAACCTATAAAGTATGTGTGAGTAAATATCGTCAGTTTTACGTACATCTGGGCATTATCCCAACTATCCCATCCCAACTAATATTATAAATGCGAAAGTGAGTTTGTTTGTTTGTTTGTTACGCTTTCACGCCGTATCTACTGAACCGATCATCATGGAATTTTGCATACACATAGGATAGGGTACTGAGAAGGACATAGGCTATAAATCACGCGGGCGAAGCCGTGGGTAACAGCTAGTTTATTCATATTAGGGATCTAGGTAAGTACATAACTACGTGATCTTTACTATTACTTAGACAATATGATTTAAATTACCTTACTAATTAGTTATGATTTTTGCGTTTCAAACTATCGCTACGAAAACACCTAATAAAGTTTCAGTTCCTTTGTTTTTTTTACTGTTTTCTATTTTTAGGGATAAGGTACACAAAGATAAAGATAAAGTGTGGAATACCGAACTGCGTTCTAAAACGCTCATTGCCGATGTGGGGTGGGTGCAAAAACTGCCGGACTTAAATGGAACTGGGCGGGACATGTCTGGCGAATGCAG
Organism: Rhodophaea formosa; assembly: GCA_963082605.1. Taxonomy (NCBI): domain Eukaryota; kingdom Metazoa; phylum Arthropoda; class Insecta; order Lepidoptera; family Pyralidae; genus Rhodophaea; species Rhodophaea formosa. The sequence continues at coordinate 15,859,621 of OY720224.1, read as the reverse complement.
CCAGACAGGTGGGCAAAATTAAAGTTTTAAGGGCTAAGAAAAAAAACCGGCCAAGTGCGTGTCGGGCCACGCGCAGTGTAGGGTTCCGTAGTTGCGTGCGAATGATGACTTTGAGTTCACACTGTTTACACTCGCACCTCACAGTTTAACGACCAAAAACATCTACAATGAAGATTGTATGAAATTTTACATTTTCCAGTACATTTTATAAGTTGGTTGCCTATAACTTTTTAGTTTGCACTTAGTACCCAGCTCTGATAGTTTTCCTTTCAACTTCAGTATATATACTACTCCTGTAATTTTTTTCACGTATCCATATATAACCGTTTAGCATATAGGGGGGGGGGGGGCACTTTATGCACAAATATTTCGGAAACGGATCCTTAAATCGAAAAATGGTGTTCTCAACCTCACAATATTTTTCAAAGATCTTTTTACCGATACCCCACACGATGGATAAATAGAGAAAAAAAAATTACTCCCCCACTTTTACTTGTATGGGAGCTACCCAAAAAAAAAACTTTTTTTCAAGATTTTTTTCTACGGCTTTTTTGCCATGATAAATATACACACTCATACCAAATTACAGCTTTCTAATACTTATAGTCTCTGAGTAAAACCGCGGACGGACAGACAGACAGACAGACAGACATGGCGAAACTATAAGGGTTCCTAGTTTACTACGGAACCCTAAAAAAAGTACACAAAGGTATTTAAACAAATAAATCTGGCTGTCTTAGAGATGAAATTAAAATATATATAATAATGATCAGAATATCACGCACATATGTATGAACATAAGGCACCTAGTTAGGTACATAGCACGTGATTTTTCACTATTTAGAGATTTTACCTTACTAATTAGTTTTTTTTTACCTATCTACTACTATCACTATGAAAACACAAAGTTTTAGTTACTTAGTTTTTGTTAACTGTTTTGTATTTTAAGGGGTAAGGTACCAACACATCAAAACAAACAAATCTTGCCATCTTAGTAAAGCCCGCTCCACACTCTCAGCAAAACTACACGAGAATAGGCGAATACGAGAGTGTGGAGGCGAATACGAGAGTATTCGGCAAGTCTCGGCTACATTTGTGTAGTCTCCATGGTGGCGGTATTTCGTCTTTTTTAACATACATACATACTATTACGTCTTTATCCCTTGCGGGGTAGACAGAGCCCAAGGTCATAAAAGCTACAGGCCACGTTTAGCAACGTAGTGGGCGTAAAGGTGGAGCGGAATCAAAATAGTGATGGGATGCTAGCCGCATCGCCTATCAATGTGATTCCTTAATTTTCGCCCAATCCCTTGACCGGCTTTTACGGTCTGCGCGGGAGGAAAAGCAGCTGGTATATTCTATGTGTTTTCTTTTCTCCCAAACCAGCATGGAAACCAGTCTTTTTTAACGCCTTTTAATAACTATTTTTCTCGTTGTAAGAAGTATACCTAATACGCAACAAGACATAATGCTATAAAGTCGCAACAGTTTCAACTTCCATCTTCAACGTCCTCAAACAGACAACTGCGCTAAGCGAGTTCTCGATCTCGTCTTGTTTCGGCGAATACCGGGAACGAAACCTCTCGAAAAAGACAATATAATACTAACGTAATAGACTGCCCACCTCATACAAAAATATTGAACCAAATTATGGCTGCGAAAAGCAGGCGAATGTATGGCGCAGGAGAGTTGCTTGCTACTCGATACTAGATGGCGGTAATCTGCGTGTTAGCCTTTAACTTACTAAATATACGGTGGCATGTTAAAATATTATGCCTAAAATATTGTTTTGATTTTTAATAAGATATATTTTGTGAATCATGTTTTTTTATTCTCATATTACGGTAGATACAATGTTGTGTAGTTTCAAGTGGCGCCATCTATGCGAGTCTCTAAGAACAAATCGTACGATTAAGGCGTTGAGACCACATGCTCTCGACGAGAGTGTGGAGCGGGCGGAAGTTAAAATATAAATAATGAACAGAATAGCACGCAAATATATGCACATTAGGCACCTAGGAAGGTACCTGACCTAGCTACGTGATTTTTCACTATTTAGATGTGATTGAAATTACCTTACTAATTAGTTATTATCCTCGCGTTTTAAACTATCGCTTAAAAACGTAAATACGTAAATACATATATAATAACATAACTTAATAAAGGTTCAGTCGTTCAGTTAATAACGTACTTAATTTTTTTGTATCTGTTTTGTTTATTTTTAGGGATAAGGTACACATACAAACAAACTAATCTTGCCCTTTTAGTAATGAAGTTGATGATCAAAATACGAGTAGGTATATGTAATAGATTGCCTAGTTGCCTTCTAGATATAAATACGCACTTGAAAAGACGCATATTTAAAATTAAAAATATATATGTATATACCCACTATACTATACTATAAAATTTGACATGCAAATTTATAAACAAGACAATAAGACTTCATAGTATTCCTATTCACATACGATACGATACATTGTTCATAATATCGATATTGTTTACGTGACTTTACCCGTCATTGCCCATCACTATTCAAGGACAATTTTTCAGAATAGCAAGAGCTTGCCAATATTACACTGCTTCACATTCACATAATACACATTTTATTCGAAATACTCACTAAGATCATAAAAACTGTACGCACAATCTATAAAAACATGGAAACAGCGGCAATTATTCACGATAAAAATCGTATTTCACAATTACACTACAACCGCACTTTACTGTTCGTTATTTTATTATTTTTGCACATTATTTTTACATGAAGTTCGCGGTCGCAAGTCCTCGACATTGCGTCTCCGACAAACTAAAATAACCTAGCGTAGCGAGAGACTGTTTCGACTTGACAGCATGAATGAACAGCTGATCAGAGATACCTGCCAAAACGTGCCAAAGTCAAAATAAACCTTATTCGCTGCACAGTAAGACCTTTTTCAAATAACTTTGATGCGTGTATGACGAGTCTGTCATGCAGACTTCATGAAATGTATGAATTTATGGCATGAATTGATGCATTGTTGTTGAACATGCATTACAAAAAAACGAAATAGTTAAACCTTTTTTAGAGTTCCTTGTACAAGAGTTGAAAAAACCATTTTGCAGTTGCCCTGTTAAACACCTATGATAGGATTGTATTTATCTTAGTCATACTGTCTCGTTCCATGCTTTTTTATGCAAATATATAATTATATACAACATGGATTGATTGTATTCCCAAGATTTTTTATTATGCAATAATTTAAGTAGAGTTTTTATATAAAAAAATCAAAATATTTGTTTTTAATTGGAGGAATTCAAAATCGGTTCCGTAGTTTGGTTGAAGTCATTTTTGTTTGTATGAAAGATTATCATATTCAGGTAGGAATAGGATAGAATCTAGATAGAATAGAATAACACATTTTAATCTTTAACTACACAATATACTGAGATTCGATTTACCCCACCAATGCTATTCTCTATTGCGGTAGCAAGGACGAAGTTGAAGATCACGAAGCAATGCAAATTGTATCCCAAAAGCGCTTAGTACCTACTCTACGTCATGATGACTTGGTCATGCAGTCAACAACAGAGAGCGGTAGAGGCAGCACACAGGCAACACAACCCAAATTAATCTTAGTGGAGGCCCCGAGGTAAATGGATATTTTTTCACATTTATGTTATGATTATATTATATTGCAAATGCTTAAAAAAACTTTACTAAAAAGTAAAACTACCTACACATAAAGCAACCTAACCAAAAATAAAAATTAAATACTTAAAAATATATATGTTATTATTCCTGGATTATTAATGAATAGCCAGAATAGCGCCAGTTCCACTCAGCCATGCATAACAAAGTAAGTTGTATGCAGTATATGAGTGACTGTGTATTTCACTATATTCAGATCAGTTTCTAAAGAATCTTTAATTTAAAAGGCATTAATTGAATAACTAGTTGTTACCCGCGGCTCCACCCACGTGTAATATAGCCTATGTCCTTCTCAGTACTCTAACCTACGTGTATGTAAAGTCTCACTTTCGCATTTATAATATTAGTTAGGATTAGGATAGTAGCTGCTACTATAGCAGCTACTATCCTAATCCTAACTAATATTATAAATTCGAAAGTGAAACTACGGAACCTTAATGTTTTTAAAGAATTTATAATGGCAACCTCTTACGATACGTTCAATGTCATTCAGTGACAAACTGTCACTGTCATTCAGGCTGCAGTCATCACTAAAAATTTCGTATTTTGTGACGCTTTTCAGCTACTTTATAAAAAAATAAACTAAAAATCGTTAATATTACATATAAAAACTATTCAGTGTATTAATATTGATATTCCTCAAAAGTCTGAGTCATAAAATTCGCTTTATACTTCGAAAACAACGATGATTTTGCGATTACATGATAAGCTTGTTACCTAACCGTTTGTAAACATTTCATTACGTAATGTTTGCCATATCTTAGTGAAAAGAAATTAAATTTAAATTGGTAAAAAGTGTACGTAAACATGAGATGGCGGGCATGTTTTAATTACATTCATATATAGGCGTTTCGTCTGTGATATAACCTATAATGAGTGATAAAGGTGAAGATTACTTTCGTGATACGTGGGTGCGTTATTTGGGTAAGTATCAGTAGTTAATATCTCACTCTTAGCGGAACCCGGACTCGGGATGCAACCGGGGACCGACCCTGATGGGAGAGAGAATTCAACCACTTTATCTGACATTTTAGTCCAAAATTATTAATAACAAATTCAGAATCAGGCCGACGAGGTCCACAATAATCTTTACTGGACCAAAATGTCAAATAAGGTGGTTATGGTTAGAAGGGCAGAATTAGTGTGCATTGAAAAAGTGGTATCTCTTCATAGAATGTACTACAGCAGGCCGATTTGCTAATGCGGTGTACAACGATTTGATTGTCACTTTAGTCACTTAGCGGTTTTCATATCTCAAATAAAAATAGTCATTCATACCAAAGCCGCAATGAATATTGAAATTACCATGAAAATGATGTACACCGTAGCTGTCAAAAGTTAGCAAATAGGCCTGCTTGTCTCTTTTCCCGAGTTGGTAGTAAAAGCCTATAGAGGGAATGGGCGAAAATCTGAGGTACCAAGGTAGTGGGTGATGTGGCTAGCAATCCATCACTATTTTGATTCTATTTTCTACATACATGCTCACCAATATGCTAACAAAGCTATTTCCTGTCTACACTGCAGAGATGTATGTACAAAATAAGTACATTGTATGTTTGTCAAAGCAAGAGGCTTTGACAAACATACAATTATATTGAGATTTGTCTGGTATTTCGGCAGCATTCTATCTTCTCAGAGTGACTGTTGAGCTGTCGGATGTTTGACAAGTCAGGGGAAAACATATTGGTCTACATTCTTTCCTAGTTATTATAAAAATAATAAGTGATGATAATGATTATGCCAGGTGTCCGACGCACACTTCAACTCAAGTCTGTCCTGATTTCAATTCTATAACGCACTTAATTCTCTTTTTGAATGCAATAGTTCCTGCTCCAGACAAGACTTGTTCAATTTTGACTGTGAAAACCACTATTCTGATACTATATCAAAAAATACTCATTTAGAAGTTACAAGATTTGCCGAGCTTTGTTATGATATATGTACCTTGTCTCTTATATTATATGTTCATTGTGTCTCTCATTCAATCACACTCATTTCCATTTCATTGAAAGGTAAACACTGACATATTGTCGGAAAGACTTTGTTCATCCTATTGTCAGCATGGTAATTTGAGTTATTATTGTACTTTAATGAGGTATGGTGGGAAATTCCTTAGGCTCATTTCAGAGTCATGCATTCGATAAGCGCCAGGTTTTATTAACATATTGTAAAGGTATATTCATTTCATTAATTTACTTTTGCTAGTAGCATAAATAGGTCAGCTTGTCTGGAGAAGTAACACAAATACAGAAAATCGAAGTTTAGTTGTTACTATACTGGTTCTTTGCTTTGTTCAATGAGTGAGAGAGCCAGAACCACACCCACCATTCTGGTCCTCTGAGCTTTGGTCTACTCAGCCTGCTATTATAACAGAAGACAGAGTTAAGGGCCGCAACCAAAATAGAGATGGGTTGCTTACCTGGACACTATACATAAAGATGATAAATCTGGAAGTCATGTGGTTCCCGGCAGAGTAGAATAGAACCAAGGTGTTGATGTCGTAGAAAGCAACATAGGAAACTTGTGTTTCCTTGGCTTGGATTTAGAATCGTGCGCCCCGATTTTTTTTATGGTCACCCGGAGCGACTGAGGGCAGAAAAGAAGTTAGGTTCAGGTAATTTTTTTTATGACCACCCGGAACGACTTAGGGCAGAAAAGAAGTTAGGTTCAGGTTATTTTTTTTATGACCACCCGGAACGACTGAGGGCAGAAAAGCACACGGGCGCAGGATTCTAAATTTCAACCAACACAAGCTAAACAAAGGTTATAAACATCAAAAAGACCTCTGCAACCTGTCTAGCCAGCCAGTGTGGAGAGTGTAGGCCAAATCCTCTGACTGCTGGTTAATATACATAGCTCTGGTAGGGTAGTACAGAGAGAGTCATGCTCCTGCAGTGAAGGCTAAAAAGACCTGATGACGATAAGTCTAGAAGTAAGAGGGTACGACTCACCCTTCATCCCTGGTGATGTAGCAGTCGCTGAACAGGTCCATGTTGCAGGGTACGCGAACGAGGTGGGCGAGTCGTTCCGTCCCGTGGTGCCAGTGAGGGTCGTCCGCGCCAGCTACAAGATCGCCTTCACCTACGTCCTCGCAGACACGGTCCACAAATCCTGGAAGTCGTTAAGAGTAAGTGACCTAGTGGTGGGTATCGTTCTCTGATTTTTACGATCTTGTTAGGTTGGGTGGGTATACCAATCTCTTTCATACCATCCACTGGATATTTGGAAACCAACGACTTTACTCACAGAGCAAGGAATGAAGGGTTTTTTAGTTCGGCATCGATTTTATCCCCAGGTGGCGGCACTGTGTCGAGAGGTATTTTTGACAGCTGCCGTCAAAATCCACCTAACCTAAAAATGATGATTAAGGGCGCACCCTAAACAAATTTCTATTTGTAAAGTAAAAATAGAAAGAAATTCTAGAATGTAAGTCATATAAGCATTAATAAATAACCTGAAGTATTTTTGGAATCGTGTTTTATTTAATATTATTAGAATCAGTCATGATCACCGCCAAAAACGTTTTTGGCGGTAATCAGTAGTTCTCTAGTGACTGATTCTCATAAGACCTTGCTCTGTGAGGAGTCTACACTCGATATAAATTTTAGGGACGTCAAAATATAGATCTGTCACTATGTTTAGAGCTACAGTAGGTGGAATTAATGCTTGTGGGGATGGCAACTGTCAAGAGTGGCGTTGGTTACGATTGTTCCGAAACATACTATCAAATAGGTATATGGAATTTACACTCAAAAAATATTTTTCTCCATAATCTGACCAAATCTAGTGAAATAAACTATTGAAATGATTATATTAGCTAGTTTCTAACTTCAAGATGCCAGGAAAACCGAGTCAGGTGGGGTTTATCCAGCAACAGCAATTGCAACTGTGGCGCTGCCCAGTCAATGGACCACCTTTTGGTGTGCCCTGAATGTCCAGCTTCCTGCACTCAAATAGACCTTAATGAGGCAAATGACCGGGCAGTCGCAGTTGCAAGTTGTAGGTCAAGGCAAATATAAAACTAGCCATCTACGACTCGAAAGAAGAAGAAGTTTCTAACTAACTAATTGATATATTAATTGTATAAAAACTAAAACAAAAAGTATTTTTATAGGTTACGTTTGCAAAGTACTTAAAAAGCTTTTGTTGAGGGAACAAATATATGAGATTTATAATTTTTTTATACTAAAAGGTCATATAACTAAATTACTTGCATAAAAGGCTTAAAATGAAGTTAATATTTTTGTTAGGAAAGATCGTATGCTGCGACATCTACAATAGAAATAGCTATATGTTATCAAACTCGACGTGTGGTTCCCGGTAGAGTAGAATAGGACCACTCCAAGTCATCCCGTGGATGACGTAAAAGGCGACTAAGGAAACACAAGCTAAACAAAGCTTATTAACATCAAATAGACCTCTCCAACCCGTCTGGCCAGCGTGGAGAGTGTAGGCCAAATCCTCTGACTACTCAGGCTAGTATATGGCTCTGGTAGTACAGAGAGGGTCGTGCTCCTGCAGTGGAGACTAGAAAGACCTGATGATGATGATGATGATGATGGATGTTATCAAAACTTGTACATTAAATTGTGAGTTCTGCTGAGCTGAAACATTGCAAACGCTTGCAATGTCGTCATTGCGCTCTGGTGCGAATCAAGATGCTAGAAGATGGTCTTCGAAGCCTCCCTGACGGAAGAAGATTAAAGTAAGTGATCTGGTGGGTATAGCATGCGCCAAAATTATTGCGCCTCAGGATAGCAATCTCTCAAAAAAATAACTGAATTTACCGAAACTGTAGTTAAATCCTAAAATTTACTTAATATTAAATCTTATGTAACTTATGTTAAAGAAGCATAATTATGTGCAAAGATTTAAGGTTGACCGTGAGGCAGAAATACTAAAGGTTGTTGTCCCGCTCGCACATATGCCATTGTATAAAAACTATGCTTAGTATAATAACCGACCATAGTTAGCCCCCTATATTAGAGTGAGATAGAATTATAAAGGTTGTCTTCTCTTTTTATGCCAAAAGTTACTATGAGTACTCAGTACTTCTATATAATAACATAAATAAAGTCCTTGGACAGCAGGAGGACAGGTGGGTACACTAAACTCTATAATTTGTAATCGACTTTAGATAGGTCTCGGGCACAGAATCAAAAAGTACTAACGTACGGAACGGAAATTCGCAGTGTTCCCCGCAACATAGCATCCCCGCACCTCTCCTCCGTTCTCAAGTGTGTTTGATAGCTTTAAAAAACCGGCCAAGTGCGTGTCGGGCCACGCGCAGTGTAGGGTTCCGTGGTTGCGAATGACAACATTAAGTTCACACTGTTCACACTCGCACCTCTCAGTTTAGCGACCAAAAACATCTAACAATGAAAATTGTATGCAATTTTATATTTTCGAGCAGATTTTTCTAAGTTAGTTGCCTATAACTTTTTAGTTTGTACTAAGTACTCAGCTCTGATAGTTTTCCTTTCAACTTCAGTATATATACTACTGCTGTAATTTTTTTCACGTATCCATATATAACCGTTTAGCAGATAGAGGGGGGCGGGACACTTCCCTCTAACAAAAATTTGCACTTTAAAACCAAATATTTCGGAAATGGATCCCTAAATCAAAAAATGATGTTCTCAACCTCACAATATTTTTTAAAAACCTATTTAACAATACCCAACTCGATGGGTTTGTAGAAAAAAAATATTACTCCCTCTTTACTTGTATGGGAGATACCTTAAAAAAATTTTTTTTCTAGATTTTTTTGTACCCCTTTTTTGCCATGATTAATATACATACCCATACCAAATTACAGCTTTCTAGTATTTATAGTATCTGAGTAAAACCGCGGACGGACAGACAGACAGACAGACATGGCCAAACTATAAGGGTTCCTAGTTTACTACGGAACCCTAAAAACGGGTTTAGCTGCTACTATTGCTAGTCGCACGTTACGCGTCTCTTAAACGTATGTAAGTACTTGACTTTTTATGTCCGGTTCCACGGAAGACCAGCGGTGGTGCTATCACTGCCTTATGCTGAGTGGCACCTTTTTTGGTACTTCAATAATGTAGTATTTAATTTTGTGCTTGAAACATTGTAATACTTGAAGTATCAAATAAATAATTTTTCTTATTCTTTCTTTATTTAATTTATTCTGCGGTGGCGGTCCTAATTGTTAACTCACACATGGACGTGTGCACGGATGTAAAGTTATACATAAAATAGTACTTCGCTTGTATGAAGTGCCATACCTGTGCCTTTCGGAACCACCGAGGGTTGCCACTAAGGGTGGTATGGCGCTGCAGTGCACGTTTCCACTATGCACAATAGATGGTGTAAGGTGTAAATCTTATTGCGATCTTAGGATCATGACGCCACCCCTAGCACTCGCCCCCATGATGGTCTTCTTCGTTGTTCATAAACTACGTCTGTAGTTTTTGAACAATACTTAATAATACTTTTCCGGAACCGACCACTGCATAGATGAAACGCTGAAAGAAACTATTTTCAACTGTATTGGTCGCCTACTCACTTGAAGGGCTTTGTAAGATCATATTTTTTTCTTTATTTTCTCTGTTTCCATATTAAAATTTAAATTTTTGGAACAATTTTCCAAAATCGCCTTAGTAAAACCTTGTCCCAAAGGGTACTATTATTTATTTTATGCCAATTGTGAAATTATTGCACAAGAAACTTATTGTTGCTGTCAATTTCCAGTGTGAGGGCCAGCCCAGGCGGATGTACATAGAAGGGGGAGACGCCTTCATCTGGCAGACCCTGGCCTCCATCATCCTACCAGGAATCACCATCAACAGGTACTAATCAAAGTTATTTCTCTTTCTCTTACGACCAAATACTCAATGGCATATTCTTTTATTTATTTATTTAACATAATGCACAATAAAAAAAAACTTTTGATCAAAAAGAGATTTAAAAAAAACGTGTGGCACTCGGGCACTGCCGCGCTAAAGCAAATAAAACAGATTGAGCTAGCCCCAAAGTAAGTTGGAGACTGTGTATGGAATACTAACTCAACGATACTATGTATATTTTATAATAGATACTTATATATAGATAAAACATCAAAGACCCAGGTCAATCTGAGAAAGATCATTTTCCATCTTGACCTGACCGGGGATCGAATCCGGGACCATCCGTGTCGCAGGCAGGCGTGATGACCGTTGCACCACGGAGCTCGTCAAGATGGCGTAACACTGATCCAATACTGACGTCATTTTCGATATCTAAACCCTAAAAATCTATGCAACGACACCTATGTTGATTTCTTATGAAAAGTCGCGTCCGCCATCTTGGGTCCCATAATTGACGCCATTTTCGAGATCTACTTTTTAGGTAATGCTACTTGTTTTATATGGCTTGTTTAAGAGACTCATCGAATATTTATTTTCCAGAATATGCGCCTACTCCCACAAGCCGCTCGCAAGGATATTCCCAAAGTTCCAACCAAAAACTCGTGCCATGATGACGGTGGGCATCGGTCTATTGTCTATACCCCTTATCATTCGCCCCATAGACGCAGGAACCACCCTCTTTATGAACCTCACCTACCGACAATGGTTCAAGTGTCCTTAAGGGTGTTATGTATGAAACTAGAGTTATTTTTTTTTTCTAGAAGTAGAGTACACACGCCACCAATGTTACGAGTACCGCTTTGGCGTAAAACGGAGTATTCATACGTTTACGCCTGCAGCACACAGTCGCGAATGCGGAACGGAAGCGTTCCGGAACGAAATACTGGCGGAACCGCGAAGATTCCGTTTCAGTTTCGTCCCGTTTCCGGTGTGAGTCGCACCAAACAAAATCTTACTAGACAACGTTTCGCGGTTTCGCGAATGTTCCGTTCCGGAACGCTCCCGTTCCGCTTTCGTGGCTGTGTGCTACAGGCGTAAATCAATGTGTGGAAATCAATATATCGAATATAAACGGCAATGTATTGAAACGCCGGTGATGTGTCCCGGTTCGTGTCTTCACTATATTATAGTGAGGACGCAAACTGATCTCACTATATGCATTATGTCATGTAGTGAGGACGTAAGCCGAGCTTGGAAGCTAATGAAAATATAAATCCTCCGAATACTCGAAACATTCTTAACTAATGACGTTCATAAATCTCGTTGTCTTTTCTTGCTAGGCAGTGACAGAACGAGATTTAAGAACATTTTTAGTTAAGGGCCCACACTAGGCACACTAGCGACGCCAATAATTTTATTTATAATACGTTACAAATAGAAAGAAATTCAAGAATGTAAATCATATAAGCTTGAGTAAATAATCTGAAGAATCAGAATCGGTGAGAATTATGAGAATCAGATTACTGCCAAAAACGCCCGTTTTTGGCGGTAATCACTAGTTCTCTTAATGACTGATTCTGATAATATTAAAACATGATTCCAAAAATACTTCAGATTATTTACAAAGGCTTATATGATTTACATTCTTGAATTTCTTTCTATTTGTAAAGTATTAGGAATAAAATTACTGGCGTCGCTACTGTGCCTAGCTTAAGAAGCTTCTAAGATGCCTTTGAATATTTGGGGGTTTGAGGCACAAATTTGTGTTTCCGTGATACTCGTAAATTAAGACGAAATTATATTTACTATGTGATGTGCTATTTATTTAATAAAATTAGTCACTTGGTGCACTATTTGTGTAGTGAAATTATTTATGAAAAACGTATTGTCAAATTATGCTGAATTATGTGAAATGTTCATTCCAAAAAGTATTATAGTTAGTAGTAAAACGAGATTGATATTTGTGAGAGGACGATTCACCATACGCACCAAAGTTCCGTATAAATTAGGGGGTTCGAGACACCTCTGTTTAAAAATAGCACTCAAAAATTGTGTACGCTTAGCCTTGCAAAGGGTAGGTATTTTTAAAGGGCTAGGTTTTAGATATATTTTTTTTGTATCTAATTATTTATTTTCGAATTAATTTTACGCTGCCTGCTATTTCATATTTATTGCATATTTATTTTAGCTATCACTTTTTTATATTGAGAATGTGGCTTTCGCATAACGTATTTTTTTAAATATAGAAGTCTACAATTAACCTAATTAGGTCAAGTCAAATCTAAAAAAAAAAGAATTGGTAATGAACCCAGACTTTTGAGAAAAAAGTAAATACCTATAGCCCTCTGCTATATGTTCTTTCCGCAAACAAAAAAAAATTGTAATGTACGTAACATAATATACTATAAATAATATGTGAAAAACGTAACTAAAATTATGTATGTAACTAAAATATTTTTAATATCTATGTTCCTGGAATGCTATATTTGTAAGTGTTGGAGGAATTGAAGGACATTGGTTTTGCTAAGTGTCCTTACACTAAATACGAACGCTAAGCACCAATTTTAACGAAATATTTATATTTTTGCACGCAATTGAATATTGATGTTTTGTAAAGCTGTCAAATAAGACTTCCTTAACACAAATCGGCACTTTTGTTTAGTTTATAATGTTTTAATCAGAAAAATCTTTGTCACTGATATTAGGACGGAGTAGCATAGATTGGTTTAAAAAAAATAAAGATCTAGATTTAAATATTTAAAGCGCCTGTTATAAATGTAGATGCAATGTAGCTTGTAGTAGCTTTGCTGTGTAAGTTAGACAGTAATATTTTAGTGCCATATTAATATTTAGAATACTTAACGCAATCGTCACCTTATTTTTTTTATCTAGCCAGCAAATGTAACCAGTTTTGGACTTGCTAAGTTCTGGTATTAAGCTTGAATAAATTTTAAAAGTGTGATTTTTTATATTTGCGAAATTGACTGCAAACTTGTCAGTGTTTAATACATGCCTACATACAAAATAAAGATTGAGAATTAGAATACTGATGGGTTATTATGTTTACCAAAATTTATGAAATTGTTAACTTTCTGCTAAAGATCGATGTGTTAACGCTTTTAACGTTTCACACATTTGTTACCGCTTAGTCAACTGAAGTATGTGAATAATCACAATTTTAATGACACCAAATTTAGATTAATCGTAGAAGCTTTACTAGTAAAAACCAGTGTCGTCGTCAAATCACATCTATGTAGCGGACCCCGGGGCTCTGGAGCCTTACCGCTGAGGATGCAACCGGGAATACGCTCGGGTGATAATGGAAGAAAGAAAGAAAATACTTTTTCAATACATTTGCTAATAATACGGTTCTTTTGACATCGAAATCTGTATCGTAATGATGTATTTACGGCACTAGTGCTTTTTACTTTACACCAATCACACACAACCGCTCAATAGCCCAATGCCAAAATTTATACTTTTTCATAGAATCCGAGCAAAGAGTTTCAAGTTCAGCATGAAAACTTTTTCTGATTCGTGAGATGTGATTTTTTAACCGACTTCGAGAAGGAGAAGGATATCAATGTACTTTTTTGGAGAAAATAAACCTGAGTAAATGTACCTGATTATTACAGATATATTTTTACAGACTGCTTTAGTTCCTGACTTTTATTAATTTCTTATTTGCTGAATTGCAATTTTGTTTTTGTTAATGATAATCGCAAATGTATTGAAAAACGTCGTATGATACTCGTACGGTAAGCTGTCTATTAGTCGTCGGTTTATTATAAGCACTCGGCTTCGCTTCGTGCCTATAAACACCTCGACTATAATATCCAGCTTACCGTACTTTTATCATAATGTACTATTATTGCACCATGATGATGATGAAAGTAGAATCTTTATTAGACACTTTAGGGCTGTGAAATATTATTCCGTATTATGAACAACTATTATTTTGTTAATTTGAATCTCTTTATTATTTTATAGTATTATTTATTTTTAAATGACTAGGTATTTAAATCTCTTTTTTGTTATAGTTTTATTTACCGTTTTTGTTATCAATCATGTAAAAATCAATACTCTTGTTGACGTTAAAATAAAATTGAAATAATTTAATACTTTGTTTTATTATACTCCAACAAAGACACAAATAAACCTGACCATAGATAGGAAATGTGTAGGGTGTAGTAGAGATGAGTAGAAGTTATGTGCGGCTGGCGATGGATGTAAGTTGATGTGAAGTAGAGTTGAATGGAAGCTGGAGTTTAAGTTGAGTTGAGTGAGATGAGAGTGCGTGGAGAAGATCACCAAACAATCACAGTTAGTTTCACTGTAGTATATTAGTTAAGTTCGTAAATAAGTACAAGTTATAGGTTTGGCACTTCCGTTCTCTATGTGTCTATCGCGTCGTAACAGCGAATGCACTCTGGCTTTAAAATAATTAATTATAAGTAAATTGTGACGCACGCCGTGTGAAGCGCGGCATCAGCAAATTCATGTACAGTGAGACTGTACAAAATGTCTCATCTGGAGGGAAGCGCGTGTTGAGTTGTGGTAGAGCCACGCTAACGATAAAATTTTCTTTTGCTAGTAGCATGAATGGGCCGGCTCGTCCGGGGAAGTACCACACTCTCACAGAAAATCAACGTTTGAGTAGGATCCTCTGGCGAGGGAAAAATAAAGGCGGGTAACGCTCTTGTAACACCCCTGGTGTTGCAATTGTCCATGGGCAGCGGTGATCACTTACCATCAGTGTACATCATGTACGGTGTACATCATTTTCATGGTAACTTCAATATTTATTACGGCTTCGGTATGAATGACTATTTTTATTTAAGATATGAAAACAGTAATTGATGCTAAAGTGACAATCAAATCGTTGTACACCGAGTTAGCAAATCGGCCCGCAGGTGACCCGTTTACTCGTTTGTTATGTCATAAAAAAGCGCTCTGGAAAGCCAAGTTTAAAAAGTCACCCTTGGATGGCAGTAGGTCCCACTGTTAGTCATTTAGATTAGAAGTACTTTGTCGGGTCCTACTCACCCAGCTAGTTAGAGTAGGCCCAACATGAATATGAATGAAGGTATTAATGCTCAGCGGAGAGAGAGAACACAACACAACTCAGATAACGGATTTTAATAAGTTTCACACAGGCGTTACACAGTAGTAGTGAATACAATTAGTAAAATAATATTTATTGTAGGCGAGTGCCTGTAAGCTAGGGTCGAGAGATCACGACCAAGGAATTGAATGGAATGACATGAGTGATGAGGAAGGACTGTGAAGAAGATTTGAAAATGGAATTTGGAATATAATTTGGAATTTAAAATGAATTTCGAAATAAAAGTGACAGGATGATGATGATTGGGAAATGAGGTGAAAAGCAAGATGCAGCATGAAGGTTCCATGCGCATCGTTACAATACCGGGGGGGCCGGGGTAAAAAAAAAAGTTTTTTTTTTTAAGAAATAGAAGATAAAATAAATAAAATAAGTGTGTAAAATGTTTATGTTTTAAAAGGTTCCATGCGCATCGTTACAACTTTAGACCACCTTCCGGCTCCATCAGATCAGAATCGAATGTATCAGGTTTATGATACCAACTAACATTATGAATGCGAAAGTGAGCTTGTATATTTGTTTATTTGTTACCTCGTGACGCTTTTTCTAGTAACCCATATCTTCTTGAAATTTAAAATTGGCATTGGCATTGAAATTGGCATACACATAGGTTAGGGTACTGAGAAGGACATACCTTTTATTGCTGAAAAAATATTGTTTCCGTGTGATGTACGATGAACGTCTCGGCAAATTTATACGTCAAAATTATACGCGAGCGAAGCCGCGAGTAAAAGCTAGTACTAAAATATTGCTGTCATTCGACTACGTTGGATGTTTATCTATATAAGTATCACTACATTAGATACATAGAATCTTAACGATTACAAAGAACATTTATTTTAAGGGGAAGCATGAAGTTTTCTGGCCAGCGTGGAGAGTATAGGCCAAATCCTCTGACTGCTCTGGCAGTACAGAGAGGGTCATGCTCCTGCAGTGGAGACTAATAAGGACCTGATGAAGATGATGATGATGAAGTTTTTGGGGTCAGTGCCTCCATTCGATATAAATTATTTGAAAGTCCTATATTTTAAGGCCTCGCAGAACAAAATATTGAATTAACTTTTTTTTTTTCAAATGTTTTATTTTTTTAATGGGAGCAGCACTAGATCCCGATAAAGATAAATTAATGTATCTTTGTAATATATCTCATATCCGTGTTGTTCCCGGCAGAGTAGAATAGGATCACTCCAAGTCATCCCGTGGATGTCGTAAAAGGCGACTAAGGAAACACAAGCTAAACAAAGCTTATTAACATCAAAGAGACCTCTCTAACCCGTCTGGCCAGCGTGGAGAGTGTAGGCCAAATCATCTGACTGCTCAGGCTAGTATATGGCTCTGGTAGTACAGAGAGGGTTCAGGAGCACTCCTGCAGTGGAGACTAGAAAGACCTGATGATGATGATGATGATGAATATAGCTCACCAGCCTCATACAGCGGAATTCTTACTCTGACGAGAGTAAAAATGAAAATAAATGACTCTGAGATGGAACGCTGGTCTGGGAGAAAAAAAAAACGTAAAATGTGCCACATGCTTCTCTTTCCACGCAGGTCGTAAAAGCCGATCGAGGGAATGGGCGTGAGGAATCATGTCAATAAGCGATGCGGCTAGCAACCCATCATTATTTTGATTCCATTACCTATAAGCCCAACAACATGCTAAGCGTGGCCTTTGTCTTATAGACCTGGGGTCTGTCTAATCCGCAAGGGAAAAAGACGAGATGGTATGTACGTATGTTAAAGATGTTATGATATGTTAAATATTATATGTTTATGTTGAAAATTTCGAATAGACATAATATAACAAAACGCAGATCGTGTGTCGCGAATGCTATTTTATTGAAATACAAACAAACATATTCAGCTTTGTCTAGCTACTGTATACTCTTACGGTAGTATTTTATTGTCTTTGTCTCTACATATAAATATATACCGCCATCTATCTCAGTTAGTAATTTATCGAAAAGAATATTCTGTTCTCATAAACTATAAAGATTTTTTTGGGAAACTTCTAATAATTTTCGCACTTTAGAAGAAGACGAAGAAATTCTCAAAAAAACATATATAGACCTCTTGTCTCCGTTCTTAAAAATTTGAGAATGGTAAGTACCTTTGACTTACCATTTTTTTTTAAATGTTTATATGTTTGACTTTTTGTAAAGACATCTCAGCCGCAACTGGACTGGATAAATAGATAAGTGGTTTGCCATACTCACCACGCTTGAAAGACGGGTTGGTGAGCGCAGTTTGTTTGGCTCATCTTGGTTTCAACGCTGCTGCCCATCGAAACCATTTATTGTTTTTGTAAACATATTATAAAGCAAAAACGTGTGTGACGGATGCTGTATTATTGTATTAAAGACATATTCAGCTTTGTCTAGTCAATGTGCTGTACACTATACGTTTTAATTGATACAAGGCCTTGCGTTGCCACGCTTGCCTGCACGCATCATACATTCTCGAATAATAGATAGGATTCGCCCTCTCTATTATCTATTACCCGCCGACGCAGCCGATATTCCGATCGCGTTTAGACTGAATGGCTTAGCTCTCATTAATCAGTCAATTTTTTTTAGGTCGCAGCTGCCCATGGACAATTGCAACACCAAGTGTGTTACAAGAGCGTTGCCGGCCTTTATTTTTCCTTCCCCAGAGGGAAGGGTAGATGGGCCTCCGGCTCTCTCACTTATCAAACGACGCATAGAAGCGGCAAAGCTACTACTTGAACGTCGATTTTCTGTGAGAGTGTGGCTAGTAGCATTTATTGTTGGCATTTGCTTGGGCCACATACCTCTGGTTAGTTGGCAAATTCATACAATTGGCGCGCAGTTTTCGGGTTGGGCCTATAACTAATGGCCTACGTAGATTTGAATACGATGGCCCAACTTGTAATAGGGCCAACGTACCTACGATCGTTGGCATTTCGTCGGGCCAGTTGCAATAAGTTGGTTGGACACTGAAGGGCCATTGGCTGCTGAAAAAATATGGGGCCTCCTTCTCGACCCTTACCACCTCCAGGATGTGACTGGTGTACCTCAAGTTCCAATCACCCTGTGAAGTGCAGTGCACCCCCGACTAGCGTATTACCACGCCGACGAAGTGCACGCTGTCACTTGTATTTAATTAAAGTTCCGGCTCGAAGTATATAGCCAAAAGTAAAAAAATGTTAATAGCGCGTTCTAACATACACCTTACGCCATCTATTGACTAAATAAATAATTATATATTATAAATAAAAAAAAACACTCCTTTTAAACCAGCTTTGCCGGGTAGTTCCTGGCAAAGAAGAGTAGGACCACTACAAGTTTTTCCGTGGATATAGTAAAAGGCAACTTAGGAAACACAAGCTAAAAAAAAACTTATAAATATAAATATCAAAGAGACCTCTCCAACCCGTCTGTCTGGCCAGCGTGGAGAGTAAAGGCCAAATCCTCTGACTGCTCTGGATAAAATGGTAGTACAAAGAAGGTTGTGCTCCAGCAGTGGAGATTAAAAAAGACCTGATGATGATGATAATGATGAAACCAGCTTTTGTTGGACAAACTCGAGATAATATCTAATGTAGGTAGGCAAAAGGTAATACAAAGTACATTACTCACTCGCAGTTTTTTTATTCAGTGTACTATACAAACCTATGCAACATTACGTTAGTATTTTATTAATTGTCTTTCGAAGGTCTTTCCCTACAAAAATCACCCAACGGTAGGAATTGCACTAACAGGCCCGATGAAGGATTTTATTAGTTGGCCCGATGTTATAAGCATAACTTAAATCCCAACAAAAATAACCCAACTATGGAGTAGCACTAACAGGCCCAATGAAAGATTTTATTAGTTGGCCCGATGTTGTTAAATAACTTAAATCCCTACTAAAATCACCCAACAGTAGCAATAGTAGTAGTAGGCCCGTTGTTGGCTACCCGTTGGGTAAGTAGTGCATGTTTATGACAGTGGGCCTATTTTAAGTGGAGGTTGGCGGAGTAACTAACCATCTGCCAATAAGTTCCCAACTGTTGGCATATGGAAGCCAACGGAAAATGCTACTAGGGGTACTTCCCCAGACGAGCCGGGCCATTCATGCTACTAGCGAAAGTGGATTTTGCCGGCAGCGTCGCTATAAATAAATATATATATAGGGACATATCTACCACAGCAAAAAAATTCATGCACTTTAAGTAATTTTATTTTCTTAAACCCTCCCTGATACTAAAGCCTGGTTACGCCCGCGGCTGCACATGCTACTTTGTCATTCCCAGTCCAAGTAAGTAACATTCCAAATGCCTTTATCCCGTTCCCCATGTCCAACGAAGCCTTCATTCGCTTAAAAAACGGTTTTGATGGTCAGCAGCGTCGGAACCAATATAAGCTTAACAAACTGTCGGAACCAAGACAAGTTTGACATTTGGAAGCTTGAAGTAATTATAAACAATAAATAATATTTAATTTCATTTTCAAGTTGATATTGCGTGGTTGTTCAGGATCAACCTGTATATCTGTGATTTCATATTATTTTGTTTAGTGTGATTTTTTCCCGACTGGTTTTGTTTGGTCACTTTTTTATTCCGCTTAACACCTTATCGCTCACTGACACTCTAAACGTGGCTTTTAGTTGTTATGGCCTTAGGCTCTGTCTACCCCGCAAGGGATAAAAACGTAATGTATTTAAATAAAAATGGGTTTGTGGCGTGTGTTTATTAGCTGACCACACGAACTTTTAAATATACCTACCCGTAGTACTATGTTAAGCCCGCTCCACACTCTCGGCAAAACTACACGAGAATAGGCGAATACGAGAGTATTCGGCAATTCTTGGCTATATTCGTGTAGTCTCCATGGTGGCGGTATTTCGTCTTTTTTAACGCCTTTTAATAACTATTTTTCTCGTTGTAAGAAGTATAATACGCTACAAGACATAATGCTATAAGGCCGCAGCAGCTTTAACGTCCATATTCAACGTCCTCAAACAGACAACTGCGCTAAGCGAGAGTGTAGAGAGCAATTCTCGATCTCGTTTTGTTTCGGCGAATACCGGGAACGAAACCTCTCGACGAGAGTGTGGAGCGGGCTTTAGTGCCACAGTTAATGTTTTTAACGGTGGTACTAAAGTAAACAAACGCGTATGTATTTGTCATTTACCTACATATACATATTTGTACCTACTGTCCACAAGTAATGAATTAACAAAGTAAGCTTTAGCAAAGATTTAAATAAACAGTAAATACCGTCGTAAATTTTACAGCGGTGACCACTATTACTTACTTAAGTATAGACTTAATGTATTCGTCGAATTTTCTCGGAAATCAATCGAATACTTTAATAGGTATTTTTGGCATTCATTCAACAATCATCGTCAGAATCATCATCAGCCTATATACTCGTCCACTGCTGGACATAGGCCTCCTCAAATGCTACTCTGATATTCTCTTAATAAAATAAGAAATAAGATATGCTTAAAAAATAAAACCGTGTCAATTTGAGGCGGGAGTTTTTGCAGTTTTTAACTATAAAATACTAGGCAAATGTCAACTTAGTCTACCTGCGACCACGAACACTGTTAAGTGTTCGGAACGTTTAGTGTATAAATAATGTAGTAAACGCGATAAAACCGTATAAAAACAACAAGGGATTTTCTTATTAAAATAAAATTTCAAGAAAAATCAACGAAGGACGCAAAGTTACATAAACGCATCCGCAACAGGCTTCGTCAAAAACAAAGTACATAAATGCATCCGCCAAATGCTTTGTAAATTATTAAATTAATTTTATTTAAATGTGTACATAACAATCACGAATACATTGGAAAACATGATCTAATAAGTGATGGCGTGAAACTTTAATAACAGCAACCTAAAAAACAGATTAGTCAGTTAACTTGTAATTACGAGCGAGCTCCGTGGCGCAGCGGTCACCACGCCGGCCTGTGACACGGATGGTCCCGGGTTCGATCCCCGGTCAGGTCAAGATGGAAAATGATCTTTTTCAGATTGACCTGGGTCTTGGATGTTTATCTATATATGTATTTGTTATAAAATATAGTATCGTTGCGTTAGTATCCCATAATACAAGTCTTTCTTAAGAACTTACTTTGGGGCTAGCTCAATCTGTGTGATTTGTCCGTATATATAAAAAAAAAAAAAAAATAATGTAATGAAAAGTCTCGTCGTGTGGTTCCCGACAGAGTAGAATAGGACCACTCCAACTCATCCCGTGGATGTCGTAAAAGGTGACTTAGGAAACACAACCTAAACAAAGCTTACAAACATCAAAAAGACCTCTCCACCCCGTCTGACCAGCGTGGAGAGTGTAGGCCAAATCCTCTGAATACTCTGGCTAATATATTGCTGTCATAGTACAGAGAGGGTCGTGCTCCTGCAGTGGAGACTAAAAAAAAGACCTGATGGATGGATGGTAATGAAAATTAACGATCACCAAATGATATTGAAATATCTTACGATGAATAGAATATTACGGCTATTGACTAGAGCCGAAAGTCACCTCTGTTTGAATTTCATAAATTATAATGGTCCTAGCAAGTCTAACCTGAAAACCAGAAGGAACGTGGAAACTTCCCTTCATTATTATCACGTTTTTATCTCTTACAGGATAGGCAGAGCCAGCTACGGATTCACATGCTAGTTTTGAGTATGCTTATAAGAATGCTACTAATTAATAAATAATAATAATAAGTAAATATATACGGACAAATCACACAAATTGAGCTAGCCCCAAAGTAAGTACTTTAGTAAGACTTGTGTTATGGGATACTAACTTAACGATACTATATTTTATAACAAATACATATATACCTAGATAAACATCCAAGACCCAGGTCAATCTGTAAAAGATCATTTTCATCTTGACCTGACCGGGGATCGAACCCGGGACCTCCGTGTCGCAGGCTTGCGTGTTAACCACTGCGCCACGGAGCTGGACAATACTATGCTTTAACTTAGATTATATAAAGCCTAGATAGACCCTAGCCTAAAAGCGTAACCCATATTATATTGTCTTTGCCCATAGTCAGTCGCGCACACACACAGCTACCAATTTGACGGATTTTGAGGGCATAAATTGACAGGACGCGTGTGCCAACAACACAAAGCTGTCACGCACAATAGCGAGCGAGCAACGACTGGGTGCGAAAGCGACTGGTTTGGATACGCGACTTGGTAACAGAAGGTAGGTTAGGTTATGGTTACACATAGACCAGCATATGAGCGAGCGAGCGAAGCGAGCGAGCGACGACTGGGTACGAAAGCGACTGGTAACAGAAGGTAGGTTAGGTTATGGTTACACATAGACCACCATATGAGCGAGCGAGCGAAGCGAGCGAGCGACGACTGGGTGCGAAAGCAACTGGTAACAGAAGGTAGGTTAGGTTATGGTTACACATAGCTAGACCACCATATGAGCGAGCGAGCGAAGCGAGCGAGCGACGACTCAGTGCGAAAGCGACTGGTTTGGATACGCGACTTGGTAGCAGAAGGTAGGTTAGGTTATGGTTACACATAGACCACTACATGAGCGAGCGAGCGAAGCGAGCGAGCGACGACTGGGTGCGAAAGCGACCTAGTCACAGAACGTAGATTAGGATCTTCTGTCACTTAATTTATATAACCAATGATTATTATGCTTAGTAAAAAGTATATATTACGTTTATTATATGTAACAACAAAACGATATGTTAAATTTTATAACGACAAAACGGTATACGAAAGGTTTGTTATGTTAAATAATTGTTATAACAAAAGATTTTATTTCTTTCAAAATTATATTTTTCGATTTTTATCTTGATTGATAATTATACTTACCAAAATTATATATTTCGTTGGTATAAATCTTAAAACATATATATTTTGTGTTTATATGTTATATTACTTACCCAATGAGCATGCTTGTGTCCCGCACGCGACCAGCAGGCCGATTTGCTAACTCGGTGTACAACGATTTGATTGTCACTTTAGCATCCATTACGGTTTTCATATCTTAAATAAAAATAATCATTCATACCGAAGCCGTAATGAATATTGAAGTTACCATGAAAATGATGTACTTACACCGTAGCTGTCAATAGTTAACAAATAGGCCTGCTGCATATACGTGCCTAAACCTAGCCTAAACTAAAATAAGCATGCTTGTTTACGGTACGCAGCTAACGCAGCGGTACCATCATCATTTCGTGTAGGTGACACGGTCAGTCGACCATGCACACCCTGGTGTCAGAGTTCTTCGGAACCGCCTCTCGGCCTCTGACGTGGTTCCTTTAACGACTACCAGATGGCAGCCGGGACCAACGTCTAAACGTGCCTTCCGAAGCACAGAATCATCTTTCTTATCAGACAATCAGGTAATTCATGCCTGCAATGTCCAAACCAAACTAGAAATAACCCGTGGGAATCGAACCCACGACCCCCGGGTCAACAAGGCAAACGCCTTTACCAGTGGACCACGGAGGCAGTATACTCGATGAATACCATACCCCGCCTCAGGTAGCATGCTAAAAAATCGACCCGCGATCGATTTGTGAGCAAGCAACTAAGTAGCATTCTTATTATTATCCATGGCTGTTCACTCGTGCTACTAAGTAGCACATGCTCAAATCTGGCACGGAAGCATGCTATTAAGTAGCATGTGTATCCGTATATAAGATTCAAATACCACGTTGACCCTGTTAGTTCATGTTCATGATTCAAAATGATTGTGGCATTACTATAACGAGAAGAAAATTGACGGACTTTACTGTAGATGCAATTTATATAAATGTCGTATTATGATCATTCCGTCTAAGTAAGTTAGCATATAAACTAAAAACAAAGAACTAAACTAAGATTATAAACTATAACTAGACTTAAAAAAAACCATTAAGTTAATTAAGTTAAATAAAAAATAGAAGCCAAATCGCTGCAGTCAGCGGGCAGGGTGCTCAAAAGGTTGGCGGTATTTCCTCGCTGGATTACCAAACTTAGTCTTTGCATATTTGTTTTATATTATTTTTACCCGACTGACCCAGATGGAGGTATGTTTTATGCGCGAATGTATGTATGTATACAATACTTGCCGAAATTTTGATTACTATTATTTCGGGACTTACCGCGATTATTTTTGAGATTTGTGATTATTTTTAAGATTTGTGTGTTATTTCGACAACATTGCAGCTACCATCTTCACAGAGTAACTCAAGAGCTGCGGTGGATGTTGGAACGGTCAAGGGTAACCGTATGTATTTAATTATCATAACTATAAAACAGCTGATTCATATCATAACTAGTTTTCTAGAGTACATTAACCTCATATCGTGAGACAGGTTAAACAAGATGAAGGTGATGGATCGATGAAGGTAAATAAACTGATGAGCCACCACGCTTCCATTAAGAGTGAAAAGTTGGCCATCACGCCTAGCAGACGTGACAGCATATGTGAGCATCACGCCATTTGTTATATATATAATTTTTTGGCATAAAGCAGTCATTTTAAAACAAAATCACATACTTATGTAGTAGAAATAAAATCAACCTATTTATGTAGTAGGCAAAAAAGAGCCGAAACTGTTAAAATGTGTCCATATGATGACAACCCAGCCACTGTGAAGGCATCCATTATTTTATGTCTGCCCAAAGAAGGGCGGTATTGTTTTCAGTTCTCATGAATGGATTTATAAGATAATAGTAATTTTTACTAATATCATAAAGAGGGAAGATTTGATTACGATGTCACAGGAAAATGACTAGTTTAAAAAATGAGTACACGTAAATCAATCAACAATAATTTATCATAAAATCAGCATTGACGATCATCAAATGTAATAAGCAAGTCGAGCGCCGTGGCGCAGCGGTCAACACGTTAGCCTGCGACATGGGGGTCCCGGGTTCGATCCCCGGTCAGGTCAAGATGGAAAAAGATCTTTTTCATATTGACCTGGGTCTTGGATGTTTATCTATATTAGTATATATTATAAAATATAGTATCGTTGAGTTAGTATCCTGCGACACAAGTTCACAACTTACTGTCGGGCTAGCTCAATTTGTGTGATATGTCCCTATATATTTATTTATTTAATCAATATTGCAAATATACAGTCATCAATCACAATTAATCAAAAATTTTCGAGTTCGCCCTTTTGAAAATTTTCTAAAAACTGAATTGACTAAAAAGTCTATATAATTATTGAACATGATCACAAACTTTCAGGTTAATGCGATTGGAAGAGGAGAACAGCCGAACAGACATACCAAAGACATTTTGCCCAAGCTGTAACAGAAATGCTTCGCTAGCTCTTCGCGCTCGCTCGGTCAAGTGATATTAAATAAAAAAAGAACAAGTGATATTTAACTGATCATCATCATCATCACCATGTCTTTTATAGTCTCCATTGCAGGATCACGACCCTCTCTGTACTATCAGAGCAGTCAGAGGATTTGGCCTACACTCTCCACGCTGGCCAGACGGGTTGGAGAGGTCTGTTTGATCTTTGTTTGCTTGTGTTTCCTAAGTCGCCTTCTACGACATCCAAGGGAAAACTTGGAGTGGATTCTACTCTGCCGGCAACCACACGGCTTGATATAAATAAATAAATATAAATATATAAATATATACGGACAAATCACACAGATTGAGCTAGCCCCAAAGTAAGTTCGAGACTTGTGTTATGGGATATTAACTCAACGATACTATATTTTATAATAGATACTTATATAGATAAACATCCAAGACCCAGGTCAATCTGAAAAAGATCATTTTCCATCTTGACCTGACAGGGGATCGAACCCGGGACCATCCGTGTCGCAGGCAGGCGTGTTGACCGCTGCGCCACGGAGCTCGTTTTGACAGATCATCTGCATTTTTCATTATAGCATCTGCATTTTATAGCAGCTAATTGTTCTTGGAATACGGAGTCAATTCTAAAGCCATAAAATACTTTTGTATTATTAGTTAATGCCATAAATAGGTATTTGAACTCGAGACCTCGGGTTATATTTTACGACCTCTGTGGCTCAGTGCCGAAAGTGTCTTTGAATCGCAAAGTCCGGAGTTCAATCTACGTCCATGTCATGATCGAAAATGATCTTTTTCAAATTGTAAATAAATAGGTAATGTCACATCAAAGTTCAGTCGGGCTGCCGATGTTCCCAGTAGTAGTCCCATAGGATAAGTTTTTTATTTTGACTGGCTTCCCTTCAAGTGTATGTCGATGTTAAATACACACGATGTAACTATATTTACTCAAAAAATAATCTAACATAGAATATTTGCATAATTTAATAAATAATTTATCATTAAAAAATGTAAATTATCTGTAAGTAGTAGGCGAATTGTGTCTTTGACCATTTTTAGGGTTCCGTAGTAAACTAGGAACCCTTATAGTTTCGCCATGTCTGTCTGTCTGTACTGTCTGTCTGTCTGTCTGTCTGTCTGTCCGTCCGCGGTTTTACTCAGAGACTATAAGTACTAGAAAGCTGTAATTTGGTATGGGTGTGTATATTAATCATGGCAAAAAAGTGGTAAAAAAAATTTTTTTTTTAGGGTAGCTCCCATACAAGTAAAGAGGGGGAGTAATTTTTTTTCTCTATTAACCCATCGTGTGGGGTATCGTTAAAAAGGTCTTTGAAAAATATTGTGAGATTGAGAATATCATTTTTTGATTTAGGGATCCGTTTCCGAAATATTTGGTTTTAAAGTGAAAATTTTTGTTACATGTAAGTGTCCCCCCTCTATCTGCTAAACGGTTATATATGGATACGTGAAAAAAATTACAGCAGTAGTATATATACTGAAGTTGAAAGGAAAACTATCAGAGCTGATTACCAAGTGCAAACAAAAAAGTTATAGGCATCCAACTTATAAAATGTACTGGAAAATTTCATACAATTTTCATTGTTTGTGGTCGTGAAACTGTAAGGTGCGAGTGTGAACAGTGTGAACTCAAAGTTGTCATTCGCAACTACGGAACCCTACACTGCGCGTGGCCGGACACGCACTTGGCCGGTTTTTTTCTTGCCTGTAGTCCTTTTACGTTGTGAGTGAACGCGGCTAAAGCAGGTGCCAGCGTTTCCAAATAAAGACATCAACAAAGAGGTTAAGGAAATAATGGTCCTCGAGCGGTACTGTACGGATGTGCGTAAACATGCATTAGCCTTGCGGCGAAGCAACAAATCTAATACTCTCTATGAGCCTTGAAGTCTTTGGCACAAGGCTGCTGCTAAAGGTTAGGCACAGCGTGCCATCTCTTAATAAAGACGGCACGCTGTGTTAACCTTATGTTTAGATGTGGTACGGTAATGGGTGAGTAACACTTTGAATTAATTTTATCAGATGAAAATTCGTTATAGTTTACTAGAAAAAAGCGTTTTCCCAAACGGATTTTAGGAAAAGAGCGCCTTTTAACTGTGTTGTCGCTTGCGCGCTACCGTGAGCGACATCACTACTCTGCGAGCAGCAAGGATGCGCGCGAAGAGACGTTTTTTTTTAATCTATGGATTTGCGTAAACAATGCAACAGCCTTGCGCCAAAGCAACAAATCTAATACTCTCTATGAGCGCTGAAGTCTTTGGCACAAGGCTGCCGCTAAAGTTAAATAAAGCGGCACGCTGTGCCAATGCTATGCCTAACCTTATGATGAGATGAGTAATGGTAGTGTGTATGAAATTTTATAATTTTATTTTTATATTTTTAGTTATAATTTTACTTATTATTTTTATTTTTATATTTATAGTTTAATTTTACTAGTTTCCGCCTGAGTTATCGCGACTAAAATTTATTTCCATCCTCATGGTTATACAGAAAACCAGAATACTAAAACGTATTTGACTATTTGTATTTAGGAGGTATAGTAACTAATTTTATGGAAATTAGAGCAGATTTACAATAACCATGAAATATTTATTCAATGAAATGTTTTTAAGAGCAATTTTTATCGAAATCGATGCAGATTTAAAGATTTTCCATACAACCTTTTAACCACTTATTCACCCCTTTAGGGTAACTTTTTTCAAAACTCTGTCTTAGTGTGCGTTTGTTTTTTGAATTTGAACAACTATCCAAATTTCGCGTTTCTATCATTCTTAGTTGTAGGGACTTATAGTTATAGTAGAGAATTATATCTAGGATATTTTTTTTCACAAGATTAATCACTCGTTCACCTGAGTGCTGTCCTGGTTGCGTCCACAGCTTATTATTCTTTTCAAGTCAAAATGGTTAAATATTGTTTATCCATTTTTAGGGTTCCGTAGTAAACAAGGAACCCTTATAGTTTCGCCATGTCTGTCTGTCTGTCCGTCCGCGGTTTTACGCAGAGACTATAAGTACTAGAAAGCTGTAATTTGGTATGCGTATGTATATTAATCATGGCAATAAAGTGGTTGAATGTAATCTTGAAAAAAAAATTTTTTTAGGGTAGCTCCCATACAAGTAAAGTGGGGGAGTAATTTTTTTTTCTCTATTAGCCCATCGTGTGGGTATCGTTAAATAGGTCTTTCAAAAATGTTGTGAGGTTGAAAACACCATTTTTCGATTTAGGGATCCGTTTCCGAAATATTTGTTTTTAAAGTGCGAATTTTTGTTAGACGTAAGTGTCCCCCCCCCTCTATCTGCTAAACGGTTATATATAGAAACGTGAAAAAAATTACAGCAGTAGTATATATACTGAAGTTGAAAGGAAAACTATCAGAGCTGAGTACTAAGTACAATCTAAAAAGTTATAGGCAACCAACTTATAAACTGTAAAATTTCATACTATTTTCATTGTTAGATGTTTTTGATCGTTAAACTGTAAGGTGCGAGTGTGAATAGTGTGAACTCAAAGTTGTCAGTCGCAACTACGGAACCCTACACTGCGCGTGGCCCGACACGCACTTGGCCGGTTTTATTTTATTGTTAAGTAAGAGGATAAACCAATCTCCGTTACTGACTAGACTGTCTTCGAAGATTGTTGCCCAGGATGCGCCGAACTATGGCGTATAGGGTGGTATGGGGATCACTACGTCACACGGGAAGGCTCCTTTCTTGCACCCTAAGCCAAGTCTTCAGCTGATATGCGTGAGAGCCCTAGATTCACTATTATAACAACATGCTGTTATGTGATTTGCAATAGTTTTTTCAGCCAGCAGCCTGGCTGGCCACCATGAGTATCTCCAGAACCGCAGACCGGGAAAACTAAGTACAAGTATTTGCCCACGCCGTTAATCGAAGTCGATGCCCCTGGTAAAGCAGGCTTGCGTATTAACTAAATGCGTCACGTAGGCCGTTTTCATGATACATGAATTTTAGGCAGATCCAGTTTTGCCCCAATTGGAAATAAATAATTTGAAAGAAAAAGAAAATATCATTTAAAATTTTGTTTTCGAGGCCCTAGATAACCCTTCAAACTTTATTAACTAACGTTTACAGTTTAAAGTGTGAACCTAAATCTTTTCTTAATGTTTCCGCCAAAAGTGGCCGTTCTCGACAATAACGCTAAGATACATTTCTCATTCTCATTCTCAAATGATTTATTTACATGAATGCAGTACTACGACCAGTAAAATTTATGTATACTCAATAATAACTATCTAATGAATAATTAACACATCGTTATCAATGAATCTGTCTCAATAATAATAACTATCTTACAAATAAATAAAACATTCTTATCATGGATCTTTCAAAACACATTAATAACAATTAATATAATTCAATAATAATAAATAATTTCCTTATTATTGATTTATTAATACTGAAGGAATTATTGATAAATGTTAATGGAGGACATGAATCGTAAGAGCAGTAGTATTTCCTCCAAGGTTTCGTGATGATCATATCATATTTAAGAACTTTGTTCTTGTCTGTGGAGTATTTTCCATCTTTTCCTATCCTCCGCTATTTATTTATTTATTTAACTTCATACACATACAAATGTAATGGCGGACTTAAAGCCTATGGCTTTATCTGCCAGTCAACCAACTGGGTGATGTTGAAAATGATTGGCGTAATGCAAAGTTTCGAAAATTAAAGAGTAGACTAATGATACGGATAACTTAATTGATAAACTACAAACAAATGTAAGTACACGCTAGTATATAATATGTCCTTGACCTCTCTGTATGACACGACTGATTCGTGCTGATGATGGTTATAAAAGCTGTGATGTAGTTTTAAGGCCTCACATATTTTTTTCAGGGAACAGTGTTGTTACCATTTGCAATAAATCATTTAAAAGAACAGGAAGAGGTAATTTAAAATTATGTACTGCCCTAGTGCCCTGCCAGACGAGCTCCGTGGCGCAGCGGTCAACACGCCTGCCTGCGACACGGATGGTCTCGGGTTCGATCCCCGGTCAGGTCAAGATGGAAAATGATTATTTCAGATTGACCTGGGTCTTGGATGTTTATCTATTTAAGTATCTATTATAAAATATAGTATCGTTGAGTTAGTATCCCATAACACAAGTCTCGAACTTACTTTGGGGCTAGCTCAATCTGTGTGATTTGTCCGTATATTATATTCATTTATTAGTTATTCCTTTAAACTATTTTATGAACGATTGTTTACAGTTTAGAGTGTAATGCCGTTTTTCTTAGCGGTTTTGACAAAAACTGCCTCTTTGGGCAAACAACTGGAGGTAATTAAACTCAAAGTACATATAATCACTATCGCTTTCACTACATATTATAAAACAAATTCCTCTGCCACGTGCCTATCTGTTCGCGATAAACTCAAAAACTACTGCACGGATGTTCATGTGGTTATACCAATAGATAGTGTGATTCATGAGGAAGGATTACAGGTACAATACACGGTAGGTTCGGACGCAGCCGGGTAGGACTGCTTGTATATTATAAGTCAAATTACTGATAAAGGGTAGAAAATATGCTAGAATGTGCGATCATGATTAAAATCAGCGCTACCTAAGACGCCTGTCTGAAGCAGCACAAGCTGAGTATTCCTGTGCCTGCGTACATATTCTTAATGAATGGTAATATTACTAGTACCTTGTAATGTATGTCAATAAATGGATTTTTTATTTTTATTTTATTAAAATTATGATGAATTAAATAAATGAGTAGGTAAATAAAAATAAAAAAAAAACATTCACGGGTAAAAAAGACAATACAAACTCGGGCTACAAAGCACTTGGCTTCGCCTCGTGCTCGCTAGTAGCCACTCATTTGTTACTGTTTTCTTTACCGCCCTTGTTACACAATGCGATATTGCAGCTAACAATTAGTTCAAATTATTGGTATAGACGAGAAAATTTCATACTATCATATTTTTGTATTCCAAATTGGTCAAACATTTCGTATTCAATTACATATGTTTATTACATACACAAATACAATGCCATACATTTGTAAATATGTATGTAGTAGTTTTAGTTACCCCTTTATTTTTTACATACTAAACTTGTATTCAATTACATAACTATCCTTTTTTGTGATATAAGCCGTGTGGTTTCCGGCAGCGTAGAATAGGACCACTCCAAGTCTTCCCGTGGATGTCGTAGAAGGCGACTTAGGAATCGCAAGCTAAACAATGCTTATAAACATCAAAGAGACCTCTCCAACCCGTCTGGCCAGCGTGTAGAGTGTAGGCCAAATCCTGTGTCTGCTCTGGCTAATATATGACTCTGGTAGTACAGAGAGGGTCGTGCTCCTGCAGTGGAGACTAAAAAAGACCTGATGATGATGATAGTATCAATGTACGGTATATATTACCGATATTATACCGAGGGATCTTCCATACTGGTCTGGAAGAAAAGAAAAAAACGTAGAATGTACCAGCTACATCTCTTCCCACGCAGATCGTAGACACCGGCCGAGGGAATGGGCACAAATCTAAGGAATCATGTCGGTACGGCTAGCAACCCATCACTATTTTGACTCCGTTCTCCACCTACAAGCCCACCATCATGCTAAACGTGGCCTATCAGTCTTATGGCCTTAGACTCTGTCTACCCCGTAAGGGCTAAAGACGTGATATTATGTATGTATGTTATAACGAGGGATTTTTAACAACTAAGAAAAAGGACAAATTAGCTGATTTACTGTGGCTGAGGATTAGAAGAGATTGGCTATTTGAAGAATTGTAAGTTTATAAAACATACACACGTGTAAAGTGTTGGCAAAAACGCTGCATTCCCAAGCTATTCTGCGTGCTTAGGAATGCTCTTTTGCGTAGAAAAGCAACCAGTCTTACCGTCTCGTGTGGTGGCTTCGAGCAACACGGTACGGAGGCCGTGTTGCTCGAAGTGTGGTGGAGATCACCCGGCCTATTTTCTATCTTTTGACAATGGTGTGTGTGGGGGTTCACTATCCGAACGCATAACTTTTTTTGGTATAAAAGTTGTTTCGCATAAAAATATTTCCCATAAAGGTATGTTACGCATAAATTTTCCATACAAATTTTATGCGTAACATACCTTTATGCGAAATATTTTTATGCGAAACAACTTTTATACCAAAAAAGTTATGCGTTCGGATAGTGAACCGTGTGTGGGGTGGGGATCTCTCCCTCACAGCTCTCCCTATTCTTTTTTTGTTTTCTATCTACAGTAAGGCGAATACGGACGGCGCCACAGGTTGCAACACCATAGTAATCGATGATGTCTGTAAATACAAAGTGGAAGGGACACACCTATAATAAATCAAACCACGGCCTATACTAGATCACCAGAGTATAATGAAATTAAAATTACAGTCAACAAAAAAAAATCTACGATCCCATACAAATCGGCCGGTTGCACTCTTTTGTATGGAAATACCGAAATTTATTTTTGTTTTTTGCTAATATTTTAATTTCATTTATTTTTATTTTATTTTATTTATTTAGGAAAACACAACAGATAAACAATAAAATCTTATAGTACGTGGAAAAGGCTTGTTATCCTAAAGCGTGTTAACACAGCATTATATACAATTGCAACAGACATAACAATCAAGAATTAAATATAATTTGGACAAGAAATTTTGTTTAAGCTTTAATTTCAATAATGTACTAAAATAATTTAATTTAAGAGGTCAGTGATTAGCTCCTTTGAAGATATCTTGAATAAACACTAAATTTAGAATTAAAAACATCAACGCATGCACCACCAGCGGATGAACCCACCAACTTGTTATACTGGCTTATACTATAATGATTTAGCATAGACCGTGGTTCAATTAATTAAGAGTTTAAACCTTCTAGATTACGTTTTATAAGTTTAACTTGTTAGTTGGGAACATTCATAGTGTACCGTTTAGTCTATTTTGGTCCGAAACTAGTTTTCTCAGCAAGGGCCGGTTTGCCACTAAAAATAACATAACAGGAGCAATGGCCTAGTGAGCGAAAGCATTATGAGTGATTACGCATGTTAAGTAAACCGGGTGCAGTCCCCATTTTGGTAACCACAAGTGGCTTCGAAAATCTTGTGCCTTTACGCCATAGATATCAGAACTGTGCTTTACGCAGTTTGATCCATGTTTCACCGGTGTTGACCACTTACACGAATAAACCACTAAGCATTATGCCTAATCCGTATAAATGTCCATCAATATATTCATCATCATCATCATCAGGTCTTTCTAGTCTCCACTGTAGGAGCACGACCCTCTCTGTATTACCAGACCCATATACTAGCCTGAGTAGTCAGAGGATTTGGCCTACACTCTCCACGCTGGCCAGACGGGTTGGAGAGGTCTCATTGATGTTAATAAGCTTTGTTTAGCTTGTATTTCCTCAGTCGCCTTTTACGATATCCACGGGATGACTTGGAGTGGTCCTATTCTACTCTGCCGGGAACCACACGGCTCAATATATTATTTATTACTATTTATGTCATTTTTCGTAACAGTAAAGGTAAGGTAACTGCCTCCGTGGTCCAGTGGTTAAGGCTTTTGCCTTGTTGACTCGGGGGTCGTGGTTTCGATTCCCGCGGGAAGCATACTTTGTTAAGTTGTTTCCAGTTTGGTTAGGACATTGCAGGCATGAATCACCTGATTGTCTGATAAGAAAGATGATTCCGTGCTTCGGAAGGCGCGTAAAGCCGGTGGTCCCGGGACTCCCGGGTGCCATCTGGTAGTCGTTAAAGGAATCACGTCAGAGGCCGAGAGGCGGTTCCGAAAAACTCTGACACCAGGATGTGCATGGTCGACTGACCGTGTCACCTACACGGAATAATGATGAGTAAAGGTATAAAAGTGCAAGAGACATAAAGTGAGAACTGGCATGAAAGAGATTCTAGTTACTGGCTTCGGTAAAGTTGGAGGCAGGTGTATAAAATATTTGTTAGGTATTATGACATGAACGAATGTTCGACATCTTAGAGTTGATTTATTTGACGAGAATCTATAGTAATTTTAACTTTATTTAATAACTTTCATAAAAAATGCCTATGATTGTAAAAAGGTGGAAAATTGTTATGTGCATGAAGACCCTAGCAAATATACATTTAGTTAATTTCATTTAAAAAAAAAAAGAGTGTAGGTACTTACCTCACAGCAGAAAACACCGCACTGATAGCACTAATAAAAACTGTTCGAAATATAAACAAACATTTTTTTTTAATTTTGCGTCAACAACTTATGTTGCTCGAGGCAATGTCAAGACTGCGGCTGCGCACGCTCGTGCTTGGATTCTGCGGTGTGGCGTGGTCTTAGTGATAAGCGGAGCGATTTAGTTTCTCGGTCATCGCATTTTTTCCCGCAATTACTGCAGGTGTAGCGTGGTCTTAGTGATAAGCGGAGCGATTTTTGTCTAGCGTTTACCTGGCACATATTTTCCGCGTTACTGCAATTTATAGTCCGTTGTGTCAACTATAAATAAAAATATAAAATGATTTTTATTTCAGATATTTAAAATCCGTACAATTTTAATAATAATAATAGGAAGAAAGAATCATAATTTGGAAGAGTAATTTGAAATAATTAATTTAACATTAATAATTTAATTTACTCTATTCACTAGGCCCTTCCATAGTGCTATCACCCGCTGCTTCGCCCGCGTGATATATAGCCTATGTCCTTCTCAGTACCCTAAACTATGTGTATGCAAAATTTCATGATGATCGGTTCAGTAGACAGGGCTTGAAAGCGTAAGAAA
Source organism: Rhodophaea formosa (assembly GCA_963082605.1). Classification (NCBI taxonomy): domain Eukaryota; kingdom Metazoa; phylum Arthropoda; class Insecta; order Lepidoptera; family Pyralidae; genus Rhodophaea; species Rhodophaea formosa. Next base: position 15,823,945 of record OY720224.1, on the reverse strand, counting down.
CAAACAAAACCAACAAAAAACTCACTTTTGCATTTATACTATAATATAAATATTTACGGACAAATCACACAGATTGAGCTAGCCCCAAAGTTAGTTCGAGACTTGTGTTATGGGATACTAACTCAACGATACTATATTTTATAATAGATACTTATATAGATAAACATCCAAGACCAAGGTCAATCTGAAAAAGATCATTTTCCTTCTTGACCTGACCGGGAATCGAACCCGGGACCATCCGTGTCGCAGGCAGGCGTGTTGACCGCTGCGCCACGGAGCTCGTCAATAAGTTGTAAATAATATTAGTAAGGAAGTGAGAATTGGGATAGTTAGTATTAGGATTAGGATAAGGTTAGGACAGTGACTTATAAAATCTAACGTTTATTAATAGCAGCTATCTAAACCTATATTGCATTTAAGTATTGTGAATTAGCCTAGGTAGTTAACATTAGGAATTTTAATAGAACTTTGACCATGGCCGTTCCTTTCCTACGTTGTTTTCTGCGCGTTATGTTTCGCAATTTACCGCATTATCTCAGAATTGATACAGTACTCAGTAAACATAGAAGCATAACTACCAAACACATAGAAGCCACATACCATACTAAATACTTAAGGGGGCACACTAGGCAGAGTAGCGACGCCAATCATTTTATTTTTAATGGTTATAAAGTTAATAACTTGAAGTATTTTAGGAATCATGTTTCAATATTATGAGAAGCAGTCATTAAGAGAAAACGTGATTACCGCCAAAAACGGCCGTTTTTGGCGGTAATCTGATTCTCATAATTTTCACTGATTCTGATAATATTAAACATGATTCCTAAAATACTTCAGGTTATTTACTAGTGCTTATATGATTTACATTCTTGAATTTCTTTTTTATTTGTAAAGTATTAGGAATAAAATGATTGGCGTCGCTACTGTACCTAGTGTGCCCGTTAAGCAAAATGACAACTTTTGACCGTGCAAAAAATAAATAAAGGGTGACTTAATTACATTTAGTACGCAGGGTAGTATAAACCAAGTCGCGTGAACATAATGATATTAAATTACCTACATTACGTCACATCTATCCTTACTGATATTATAATGACTTCGATCACATATATTGATCGAAATATAATGAAAAAGATTATATTGTGTTTGTTTGCATTGAAGAGGCTCCGAAACTGCAAAATTTCAAAATTATTTTAACTATAAAAAGCTTATTTAGCTGCTGTTACTTTTTAGGCTACTTTTTACTTACTTACTTCTTTAGCCTCTGGCATAGGCTATAATTTACGCGGAAAAAGTCACGAGACAATTGCTAGTCTTTAATAAACGTCTGCCGCTAGTACAGAATTCATCTAAATACCGATTTACATAGATGAATGCCGTACTGTGGCAGACTTTTATTAAAGACTAGCAATAGAAGCCTTACGGCTTCTATATATTTTTCAAGTAGTACCTATATACTAAACGGAAGTTCACAGCGCCAACCGCAATATGGTGTCCTTTTATGTACATACTTCCAATAATGTCTCATTGCAAAACTGATGGGCCATGTAGGGAAAAGTATGCTTAATCCACACATTCACGTGTATATGAATGACATTTTTTGTTTGTAGAAGTAATAGGCATTAGTTAAGCCTAGTTCACACACGGCTAGTATTTTAGTCAAGTAAAGAATATTTAACTGACAAGCCGTGACTGAACGCCAACATTTTGTTCGGGTCAGTGAACGAAAAGAACATAAATGCCGCTTTTTATTTATACGAGTTGTTAGGGAAACCACCTTTATCCTTCAAACTATCAAACTAGCCCGTCAAAATAAGAAACTTTTCCAATGGGACAAATCCTGGGAATTAAAATAAATCGACTTTATCATACCAATTGCCGGGCTGCCCGAACTATTTTGTACGAAAATGTAGTTTTTTCGAAACTCCAGCCATTGATTCCATATGAAAAGTTTTAGGATGTTCGCTATCTGCGGAGTTATTTATCTGCCGAAGCTTTACAAGTTACCTAAACCAGTTCCTACTCACAATTACAGCTATAAGCAAACAACGAATTACTGACTAAATCACATTCAGTATGCAAAATATGTTATTAAAAAACAAGTGCAAACAATATTTTAGCAGATGCAAGATTAGGTAAGTTTAGTTACCAAAGTGGCCTAAGACAGTACTCGCTACTCGACTAAAACACTAGGCGAGTGTGAACTAGGCTTAAGGTTTAGTAAACCAGTTGATCTTGAGTTCTATAGAAAATATCGCCTATCGCTTCTGTCGTGCACCCAACGTGAAATAGTTCCGTTATGTAAACGGGTAGCATGGGAAATAGTTTATTGAAACAGGCTTCTGCCAGATAAATCTTATCAGTTAAGGTGACTGAGGCTGCGTACTGATTGACAGTGAAACTGACTACTACTGACAAACTGATTACAATAGTATTATAAAAGAAGAGTACAGTAATAAGAAAAGAAATATATAGGGTTGAATATCGCACAAATTGAGCTAGCCCTTACAGTAAGTTGTGAATTTGTGTTGTTATCTTATCAGTTACGGGCTGACTCAGGCTGCGTACTGATTGACAGTGAAACTAATTGCTACTGCCAAACAAAAGAACAGCTTAGATTACGGGCTTAATGAATTTATGGTACCTCAAGTGAATTAATGAGAAAAATTACAAAAAGAGGTCGTTGCAGATTTTGGTCAGAGATATTGGCCTACACGCTCCACGCTGGCCAAACGGATTGGAGAGGTCTCATTGATGTTTATAAGCTTTGTTTTGCTTGTACTTCCTAAATCGCCTTCTACGACATCCAGGGGAAGACTTGGAGTGGTCCTATTCTAATCTGTCGGGAACCACACGGCGTAATGCGGTATTTTAGTTTGATTTAATTATTTAGTTTTAAAGTTAACATACAACGTGGCATGTAAATATTTAAAGCTTCTACCTGATTTGCCACTAAAAATAACATAACAGGAGCAATGGCCTAGTGAGCGAAAGCATTATGAGTGATTACGCATGTTAAGTAAACCGGGTGCAGTCCCCATTTTGGTAACCACAAGTGGCTTCGAAAATCTTGTGCCTTTACGCCATAGATATCAGAACTGTGCTTTACGCAGTTTGATCCATGTTTCACCGGTGTTGACCACTTACACGAATAAACCACTAAGCATTATGCCTAATCCGTATAAATGTCCATCAATATATTCATCATCATCATCATCAGGTCTTTCTAGTCTCCACTGTAGGAGCACGACCCTCTCTGTATTACCAGACCCATATACTAGCCTGAGTAGTCAGAGGATTTGGCCTACACTCTCCACGCTGGCCAGACGGGTTGGAGAGGTCTCATTGATGTTAATAAGCTTTGTTTAGCTTGTATTTCCTCAGTCGCCTTTTACGATATCCACGGGATGACTTGGAGTGGTCCTATTCTACTCTGCCGGGAACCACACGGCTCAATATATTATTTATTACTATTTATGTCATTTTTCGTAACAGTAAAGGTAAGGTAACTGCCTCCGTGGTCCAGTGGTTAAGGCTTTTGCCTTGTTGACTCGGGGGTCGTGGTTTCGATTCCCGCGGGAAGCATACTTTGTTAAGTTGTTTCCAGTTTGGTTAGGACATTGCAGGCATGAATCACCTGATTGTCTGATAAGAAAGATGATTCCGTGCTTCGGAAGGCGCGTAAAGCCGGTGGTCCCGGGACTCCCGGGTGCCATCTGGTAGTCGTTAAAGGAATCACGTCAGAGGCCGAGAGGCGGTTCCGAAAAACTCTGACACCAGGATGTGCATGGTCGACTGACCGTGTCACCTACACGGAATAATGATGAGTAAAGGTATAAAAGTGCAAGAGACATAAAGTGAGAACTGGCATGAAAGAGATTCTAGTTACTGGCTTCGGTAAAGTTGGAGGCAGGTGTATAAAATATTTGTTAGGTATTATGACATGAACGAATGTTCGACATCTTAGAGTTGATTTATTTGACGAGAATCTATAGTAATTTTAACTTTATTTAATAACTTTCATAAAAAATGCCTATGATTGTAAAAAGGTGGAAAATTGTTATGTGCATGAAGACCCTAGCAAATATACATTTAGTTAATTTCATTTAAAAAAAAAAAGAGTGTAGGTACTTACCTCACAGCAGAAAACACCGCACTGATAGCACTAATAAAAACTGTTCGAAATATAAACAAACATTTTTTTTTAATTTTGCGTCAACAACTTATGTTGCTCGAGGCAATGTCAAGACTGCGGCTGCGCACGCTCGTGCTTGGATTCTGCGGTGTGGCGTGGTCTTAGTGATAAGCGGAGCGATTTAGTTTCTCGGTCATCGCATTTTTTCCCGCAATTACTGCAGGTGTAGCGTGGTCTTAGTGATAAGCGGAGCGATTTTTGTCTAGCGTTTACCTGGCACATATTTTCCGCGTTACTGCAATTTATAGTCCGTTGTGTCAACTATAAATAAAAATATAAAATGATTTTTATTTCAGATATTTAAAATCCGTACAATTTTAATAATAATAATAGGAAGAAAGAATCATAATTTGGAAGAGTAATTTGAAATAATTAATTTAACATTAATAATTTAATTTACTCTATTCACTAGGCCCTTCCATAGTGCTATCACCCGCTGCTTCGCCCGCGTGATATATAGCCTATGTCCTTCTCAGTACCCTAAACTATGTGTATGCAAAATTTCATGATGATCGGTTCAGTAGACAGGGCTTGAAAGCGTAAGAAACAAACAAAACCAACAAAAAACTCACTTTTGCATTTATACTATAATATAAATATTTACGGACAAATCACACAGATTGAGCTAGCCCCAAAGTTAGTTCGAGACTTGTGTTATGGGATACTAACTCAACGATACTATATTTTATAATAGATACTTATATAGATAAACATCCAAGACCAAGGTCAATCTGAAAAAGATCATTTTCCTTCTTGACCTGACCGGGAATCGAACCCGGGACCATCCGTGTCGCAGGCAGGCGTGTTGACCGCTGCGCCACGGAGCTCGTCAATAAGTTGTAAATAATATTAGTAAGGAAGTGAGAATTGGGATAGTTAGTATTAGGATTAGGATAAGGTTAGGACAGTGACTTATAAAATCTAACGTTTATTAATAGCAGCTATCTAAACCTATATTGCATTTAAGTATTGTGAATTAGCCTAGGTAGTTAACATTAGGAATTTTAATAGAACTTTGACCATGGCCGTTCCTTTCCTACGTTGTTTTCTGCGCGTTATGTTTCGCAATTTACCGCATTATCTCAGAATTGATACAGTACTCAGTAAACATAGAAGCATAACTACCAAACACATAGAAGCCACATACCATACTAAATACTTAAGGGGGCACACTAGGCAGAGTAGCGACGCCAATCATTTTATTTTTAATGGTTATAAAGTTAATAACTTGAAGTATTTTAGGAATCATGTTTCAATATTATGAGAAGCAGTCATTAAGAGAAAACGTGATTACCGCCAAAAACGGCCGTTTTTGGCGGTAATCTGATTCTCATAATTTTCACTGATTCTGATAATATTAAACATGATTCCTAAAATACTTCAGGTTATTTACTAGTGCTTATATGATTTACATTCTTGAATTTCTTTTTTATTTGTAAAGTATTAGGAATAAAATGATTGGCGTCGCTACTGTACCTAGTGTGCCCGTTAAGCAAAATGACAACTTTTGACCGTGCAAAAAATAAATAAAGGGTGACTTAATTACATTTAGTACGCAGGGTAGTATAAACCAAGTCGCGTGAACATAATGATATTAAATTACCTACATTACGTCACATCTATCCTTACTGATATTATAATGACTTCGATCACATATATTGATCGAAATATAATGAAAAAGATTATATTGTGTTTGTTTGCATTGAAGAGGCTCCGAAACTGCAAAATTTCAAAATTATTTTAACTATAAAAAGCTTATTTAGCTGCTGTTACTTTTTAGGCTACTTTTTACTTACTTACTTCTTTAGCCTCTGGCATAGGCTATAATTTACGCGGAAAAAGTCACGAGACAATTGCTAGTCTTTAATAAACGTCTGCCGCTAGTACAGAATTCATCTAAATACCGATTTACATAGATGAATGCCGTACTGTGGCAGACTTTTATTAAAGACTAGCAATAGAAGCCTTACGGCTTCTATATATTTTTCAAGTAGTACCTATATACTAAACGGAAGTTCACAGCGCCAACCGCAATATGGTGTCCTTTTATGTACATACTTCCAATAATGTCTCATTGCAAAACTGATGGGCCATGTAGGGAAAAGTATGCTTAATCCACACATTCACGTGTATATGAATGACATTTTTTGTTTGTAGAAGTAATAGGCATTAGTTAAGCCTAGTTCACACACGGCTAGTATTTTAGTCAAGTAAAGAATATTTAACTGACAAGCCGTGACTGAACGCCAACATTTTGTTCGGGTCAGTGAACGAAAAGAACATAAATGCCGCTTTTTATTTATACGAGTTGTTAGGGAAACCACCTTTATCCTTCAAACTATCAAACTAGCCCGTCAAAATAAGAAACTTTTCCAATGGGACAAATCCTGGGAATTAAAATAAATCGACTTTATCATACCAATTGCCGGGCTGCCCGAACTATTTTGTACGAAAATGTAGTTTTTTCGAAACTCCAGCCATTGATTCCATATGAAAAGTTTTAGGATGTTCGCTATCTGCGGAGTTATTTATCTGCCGAAGCTTTACAAGTTACCTAAACCAGTTCCTACTCACAATTACAGCTATAAGCAAACAACGAATTACTGACTAAATCACATTCAGTATGCAAAATATGTTATTAAAAAACAAGTGCAAACAATATTTTAGCAGATGCAAGATTAGGTAAGTTTAGTTACCAAAGTGGCCTAAGACAGTACTCGCTACTCGACTAAAACACTAGGCGAGTGTGAACTAGGCTTAAGGTTTAGTAAACCAGTTGATCTTGAGTTCTATAGAAAATATCGCCTATCGCTTCTGTCGTGCACCCAACGTGAAATAGTTCCGTTATGTAAACGGGTAGCATGGGAAATAGTTTATTGAAACAGGCTTCTGCCAGATAAAGCTTATCAGTTAAGGTGACTGAGGCTGCGTACTGATTGACAGTGAAACTGACTACTACTGACAAACTGATTACAATAGTATTATAAAAGAAGAGTACAGTAATAAGAAAAGAAATATATAGGGTTGAATATCGCACAAATTGAGCTAGCCCTTACAGTAAGTTGTGAATTTGTGTTGTTATCAAGCTTATCAGTTATGGGCTGACTCAGGCTGCGTACTGATTGACAGTGAAACTAATTGCTACTGCCAAACTGATTACAAAAGAACGGCTAAGATTAAGGGCTTAATGAATTTATGGTACCTAAAGTGAATTAAGGGGAAAAATTGAAAAAAAAAATGTAGTTTCAGATTTTGGTCACAGATATTGGCGTACACGCTCCACACTGGCCAAACGGATTGGAGAGGTCTCATTGATGTTTATAAGCTTTGTTTTGCTTGTGCTTTCTAAATCGCCTTCTACGACATCCAGGGGAAGACTTGGAGTGGTCCTATTCTAATCTGCCGGGAACCACACGGCGTAATGCGGTATTTTAGTTTGATTTAATAATTAAGTTTTAAAGTTAACATACAATAAGGCGCTGTAATTCACGCACTGCCGTAAAACGTCTATTTTTTCGTCGCGCAGTTAGCCTTATTTTTCATGGAATACTAGCATGAAAAAAATATGAAGTACAGTTCAAAGATCAAAATTAATGATTACATCAAAATATTTTCAAGAAAATATTTAAAACTTAGGAAAATAAAATGGCAAAAAGCTATATCCAGAAAAGGTTTCGTCGCGAATTACTTGATATTTTCAGCGATAACTACCATTTTTTTTACATCTATAAAAAGTAAAACTTACTAAGCAAAATGGATACCTAAAAATATTACAATATTTGGTTATAAATAAGGAATTATTAAATTAAAACCGACAAAAAGCGGCCGAAATGACAGATACGGGTTCGAACTGAGATCGCCTACCGGCATCACCAATTTTAACTGTATTTCATTACCAGTACGTACTATTATCGCGCGATTACCATTACGTACTATTATAATTAGGTGTTACAGCGCAAGCTACTACCTGATTCAATAACAATTAATAATTTAGCCAGGTTATTGCAACTATTAATTGTTAAAATGTAATTGTAGGATGAATCTGATCAAGGAGAATTATATACCTACTATCTGTTACCCGCGGCTTTACCCGCGTAATATATAGCCTATGTCCTTCTCGGTGCCCTAACCTATGTGTATGCAAAATTGTATTATGATCGGTTCAGTATATACGGCGTAAAAGCGTAACAAACAAACAAACTCACTTTCGCATTTATAATATTAGTTAGGAAGTTAGGATTGAATATAGACTCGCACAAACCCCTATAAAAAAAGAAATAAGAAAGAATTATTTACATCTCTCCATTCAGTAGTCGCCTGCCTGTTTCATAATGACACTGAAATGATTACAATGACAATAAACACGCACGTTATTATATTAATTATGTTATGAGACGGTAGTCGACTTCGGCAAATATTTGCTCGCATGAGACCTTATCATTCAGCTGTATTGTTTTATTCTGAATTTCCCCAGGCATCAATCAACATGAGTCGTTAATGAAAATCATGTTTTCGACAATGGAGACTTGCACACTTATGTTTGGTCTCAAAAACAAAATTTAAAAAAAAATGGCGAAATAAATCCTTCATCATCATCATTTCAGCCGCAGCAAGTCCACTGCTGGACATAAGCCTCTCCTAAGGATTTACAAAATGACCGGTTGGAAGCGGCCTGCATCCAGCGTTTTCCTGCGACCTTGGTCAGGTCGTCTGACCACCTGGTCGGTGGGTGTCCGACGCTGCGCTTGCCGGTACGTGGTCGCCATTCGAGAACCTTTCTGCCCCATAGGACATCGGTTCTTCGCGCTATGTGCCCCGCCCACTGCCACTTCAAAGAGCTAATCGGCTGAGCTATGTCGGTGACCTTTGTTATTCTACGGATCTCCTCGTTTCTGATTCGATCTCGCAGAGAAACACCGAATATAGCCCTCTCCATAGCTCTTTGAGCGACCTTGAGCTTTCTTATGAGGCCCATAGTAAGGGACCACGTTCCGGACCCGTAAGTCATCACTGGTAACACACATTGATCATAGACATTCGTCTTTAGGCACTGAGGTATTTTGGACGAGCAGACACTGCGGAGCTTCCCGAACGCTGCCCAGCCGAGTCGGATTCGTCGAAAGACCACATCCTTGAAGCTGGCGAAATAAACTGAAAAGCGAAAATCAATCACACCTGTGTTCCTACCCTTTGGGGTTTTTACACAGATTTATATGGGACCATTCCCGGGGTCCGTTATAAAAAAAAAAAAGAATTTTCAAAATCTGTCTACTGTGTAAAAAGCTTTGCGTGGTCACTAGTCATACATCTAGTCTGGACTGGTCAAGTCTGGATTGAGTTTCTTTCGGCGTATTCTTCTCATCAGTGTTCATTACGAAACGCTAGTAGTTTTTCGATTTTGCATATTAAAAATTAAAAATCATAAGCAAGAAAAATATGACGTTCAAAAAGAGATACAATTCTTCTTCTTCTTCTGTTTTATATTATGGCTTCCACCGAAATTTCAGTGATTCTGCCAATGTCCAGTATAATGAGATACCAAGTATCGGTGTTGTATGGTAAAGTTTTTCCAAGTAGCATCAAAGATGGCGTATGTTCTTTGATGCCTCGTGGGAGTTTTTGGCGGCAAATCTATGCGAGTCCATTTATCAGTCCACTTTAACTATTTCACAAATGGTTCATGAGCACGAGCATTTATAACACCAAACTACATCAATTTCATATTATAAAGTCCACTAAAATCAATTTGCAAAATTGTGTACGGCAAACTTCAACTGTACCCCTTGACTTCCCACCACAAAACCCGAGATAAAATTATCCAATTTTGAATAAAAATTATTGGCGGAGTTTGTGGTGGGAAGTCAAGGGGTGCAGTTGGGGTCTACCTTGGACGATTTTGCAAATTGATTTTGGTGGACTTTATAATATGAAATTGGTGTAGTTTGGTGTTATAAATGCTCGTGCTCATGGAACAATTTGTGAAATAGTTAAAGTGGACTGTTATATGGACTCGTATAGACTTGTCACCATAAGCTCCCGACCACGAGGCATCAAAGAATATACGCCATCTTTGATGCTACTTGTTACAACTTACCGTACAACACCGAATCACTGAAATATCGGTGGAAGCCATTTTATAAAACAGAAGAAGAAGAAGAAAAATTATTGACTTCGACATAAAACATAGTAACGTATATCTCTATGCATAACAATAAAATATACGCGTCCACTAGAAAAATCTCCTTTGTTTGGCATCAATCAAAATACCTAATGAATTCATGAAAATAATGTTTTTCACATTGGAGACTTGCTAACTTATGTCCTGTTTACTTCGAACACATTTGTTTTATAAATAAATAAATATATACGGACAAATCACACAGATTCCAGGTCAAGATGGAAAAAGATCTTTTTCAGATTGACCTGGGTCTTGGATGTTTATCTATATAAGTATATATTATAAAATATAGTATCGTTGAGTTAGTATTCCGCGACACAAGTTCACAACTTACTGTGGGGCTAGCTCAATTTGTGTGATATGTCCATATATATTTATATTTATTTATTTATTGAGCTAGCCCCAAGTAAGTTCTTAAGAAAGACTTGTGTTATGGGATACTAACTCAACGATACTATATTTTATAACAAATACATATATAGATAAACATCCAAGACCTAGGTCAATCTGAAAAAGATCGTTTTCCATCTTGACCTGACCGGGGATCGAACCCGGGACCATCCGTGTCGCAGGCAGGCGTGATGACCGCTGCGCCACGGAGCTCGTACTGTCATCATGTCATCGAAGCCTGTTTATGTCTTTTGTTTGTGAAATTAACATTTATCTATAACCTATAGGCACTCACCTCCGCACCTTAAGAGTCCCACGTAAAGCCGAAATCCCATACAAACGTAGTTTGGTTTTAGTTTTACAACAGTTAAGCCAATCTCAACCAAATTTCGTACATACGACCGGATAAGGCATATTGATGTTTATAATCAGATTTCAATTATAAAAACAATACCTATACAAAATTACAGCGAGTAGAAGTTTCGTATCGAAAACTGATTATAAACATCAATATGCCTTATCCGGTCGTATGTACGAAATTTGGTTGAGATTGGCTTAACTGTTGTAAAACTAAAACCAAACTACGTTTGTATGGGATTTCGGCTTTACGTGGGACTCTTAATGTCGCTCGAACGGTCGGATGAAAGTTAGCCTATGTTCTTCTCCGTATCCCAGACAATGACAATGTTTATGCAACATAATTATGTTCCGTTCACTCCGAGTAGTTTAGGTGTGAAAACGTAACAAACAAACTCACATTAATATTTATAGTATAAGTCAGGATTTTAGTACCAATTATGGCCTGTTATACAGGTGTTTACTTATTCGTACAGTAAATGAGGCACGTAGTTGTACCTACGTTCATTGAGATAACCGTCTACCATTTTAGGATTCCGTAGCCAAATGAAAAAAAAAACGGAACCTATATAGATTTGTCGAGTTTGTCTTTCTGTCTATCTATATGTCTTCTTCATCTTCATGAGGTCTTTGTTAGTCTCCACTGCTCCTGCAGTGGAGAGTGGAGCTCATGCTCCTGCATGACCCTCTCTGTACTACTAGAGTACAGTCAGAACAGTCAGAGGATTTGGCCTACACTGTCAGCCATATGTCACAGCTGTAATATGTTAAAACTATCAAGACTACATAGTTAAACCTTTAGTTAATGGATGTATTCTGTGAACCGATTGCAAAATATTAAGGGGGCTTTCCCTACATGAAACTAAGACTATTTTTATCTAACCTATCCCTTTATCTGTGTTAGGTGTCAACAGTCTTTAAAAATCGTGGCGCAGCGGTCAACACGCCTGCCTGCGACACGGATGGTCCCGGGTTTGATCCCCGGTCAGGTCGAGATGGAAAATAATCTTTTTTCAAATTGACTTGGGCTTTGGATGTTTATCTATATAAGTATCTATTATAAAATATAGTATCGTTAAGTTAGTATCCCATAACACAAGTCTCGAACCTAACTTGGGGCATGTGGTCTCAACGCCTTAATCGTACGATTTGTTCTCAGAGACTCGCATAGATGGCGCCACTCGAAACTACAGAACATTGTATCAACCGTATTATGAGAATATAAAAACATGATTCACAAAATATATCTTATTAAAAATCAAAACAACATTTTAGGCCTAATATTTTAAAATGGCACCGTATATTTAGTAAGTTAAAGGCTAACGCAGATTACCGCCATCGAGTAGCAAGCAACTCTCCTGCGCCATACATTCGCCTGCTTTTCGCAACCTTAATTTAGTCCAATATTTTTGTATGAGGTGGGCAGTTTATTACGTTAGTATTATATTGTCTTTGCTTGGGGCAAGTCTGAGAACAAATCGTACGATTAAGGCGTTGAGACCACATGCTTGGGCCTAGCTCAAACTGTGTGATTTGTCATTATTTATTAAGATATACTTAGCATGTTTTCATAAACCACAAATAAAACGTCATTTATCCCAGCACTCTGAAACACAAAGTTATCTTTGCAGCAAAAATAATAGTGTTATTTTGGCTAATCTGAGCTTGCTACTGCGGAACCCTTCATGGGCGAGTCCAACTCGCAATGGGTTACTTTTTTAATCTATGGAGATAACACATGTTTTCAGTTTTCACGCCAGTCAGTAAAGGACGCAATCGTATCATTATTTATTACATATTTTACGGGGAAAATAACGAACGAATAACATGTAAGCCGTGCGAGTAAATCACTTAATTAGCCATATGGTTCCCGGCAGAGTAGAATAGGAACAATGCAAGTCTTTCCGTGTTCATGTTTGTGGTCATTCCGTGATGACGTAGAAGGTGATAAAGCACAACTGTTTAACTTGTGCTTTCTAAGTCGCCTTTTCACGAATTCTTTTTCATCACATATTTTCAACTAGCTGATGATGATGATGATGATTCGTTCGCGTGGACTTTATGACTCCGGCATATTAATATACCGAAATACAAACTAATGCCGAAACATAAAAAAATACTTGTAGCAGTGTTATATGCTATATAAATAAATAAATAAATAAATATATACGGACAAATCACACAGATTGAGCTAGCCCCAAAGTAAGTTCGAGACTTGTGTTATGGGATACTAACTCAACGATACTATATTTTATAATAGATACATATATAGATAAACATCCAAGACCCAGGTCAATCTGAAAAAGATCATTTTCCATCTTGACCTGACCGGGGATCGAACCCGGGACCTCCGTGTCGCAGGCAGGCGTGTTGACCGCTGCGCCACAGAGCTCGACCACCACTATCAATTTATTTATCATAAAAGATAAATAAATTAAAAGTTATTAACAACGTATTTTGCAAAAAAAACTTTATGTAGGTACTATGTTGGAACTATCCTTTGGGTTAGTTTATTTTGACGCCTGATTTCAGCGAGGATGGTTTACATCAGGTATTTTTTTCCAGTCTTTTCTTAAGCATCTTAAAAAAACAGCGTCCGTTCTTCGTTCAAAGAAATGGATAGAGGAACCTCTATCCATTTCAGTCAAAAAAACGAAATGTACAGACAAAATATTTTAATAAATGTATAGATTTTAATAATATACCGAGCATTGTAATGCTATTTAAAAACATTAATGCAAGAATTTGCAATCGCCGGCAATCGAACCCCGTGTCACAAGCTGGCGTATTAACCACTGTGCCAGGAAGCCCGTCTTCCGCAGTCACGCCTATTACGCCTAATCAGCAAATGAGTTTTGAAAACAAATCCACACATACAGAAACTATTTCTCGTAACAATAACAGTTTACAGTCGTGAGAAAATTGCCGATATTGTTATTCTCTAAGGAATGTGCAACAAATGAGTAAACTTTCTTCCTCGATTGCACCTGTTTTTAAAATGAACGTCATACTTCCAGTTACGATCGTTTGCTTGTCCTCTCGAACGTGGCAGCATTGATCTAATCTATGCGAGTGACAGTCGGTGGTCAATTTTAGCCCTATTTTAGCGTATTTATATTCATCATCATCATCAGGTCTTTATTAGTCTCCACTGCAGGAGCCCGACCCTCTCTGTACTGCCAGAGCAGTCAGAGGATTTGGCCTACACTCTCCACGCTGGCCAGACGGGTTGGAGAGGTCTCTTTGATGTTTATAAGCTTTGTTTAGCTTGAGTTTCCTAAGTCGCCTTTTACGAAATCCACGGGAACATTTGGAGTGGTCCTATTCTTCTCTGCCGGGAACCACACGGCGGGAGGGGAACGGGACACTGTTTTTTTTTATTTTGGCACTTTATCGCACCACACACCACCCATTTTAATTTTCTTTTTGGTCCAAAGGTTTGGCTGGGAGAGAATGCCATATGGCATTAAGTCCACCTTTTGTAAGCATTTTTTAAATTCTTCTTCTTCTTCCTGGTCGTATCCTCATGTCTGAGGGTCGTGACCACCTCAAGTAGCTCTTCTTACTACATCACTCCAAATGGCGCGGTCTTGTGCTAAATGTATGGCGCCCTGGGTGTTGGTTGTGTCTGATTGCGTCAGTCCATCGAACTGGCGGTTTTCCTTGACTCCTGCGCCCAGGGACATGGCCCAGCAAAATGGTCTTTTCGAGACTATCCGGTTCACGTCGCGCTATATGACCGAAGAAGTGTAGAAGCCTTTGGAGGCAAATTGTAGAGAGACGGGTCTTTATGCCAAGTTCTTGCAATATAGACACATTTTTTTAATTGTGCAATATTAAACTTTATTGCACAATTAAAAAAAAGCATAAATAAATAAATTTCTAACAGTGAGCTATATAAAAAGTAAAACTAAAAGTTTTAAAAGCCCCCAACACTTTCCATGTTCAGAAACAACGAAGATTTTATAAACAAACAAACGTAGTACCACGGGCACACAGATCACTGTGGATCACTTCATTTATAAAACATCTACATTTATAAAACAGAGTCCTCCGCCACGTCTGTCTGTCTGTTCGTGATAAACTCAAAAACGACTGCATTGACTTTTATGGGTTTTTCACCAATAGAGAGAATGATTCATGAGGGAGGTGTATACATAGAGCAGGTGAAAATACATGCCCAGGAGCAGCCGGGTAGGGCTGCTAGTATACAAGGTGGAGTGGAAATAACCCGTCATAAATCGAACCACGGTCTATACTAGATTATTATAGTACTAGCAGCCCTACCCGGCTGCGCCCGGGCATGTATTATACCTTAAAACCTTCCTCGTGAATCACTCTATCTATTGGTGAAAACCGTATGAAAATCCGTGGAGTAGTTTTTGAGTTTATCGCGAACAGACAGACAGACAGACAGACGCGGCGGAGGACTTTGTTTTATAATATGTAGTGATAATGAAATTAAGATAACAGCCAAAGTACAAAAATAAATTTCGTTATTACCATACAAAAGTGTGCAGCCGCCCGGGCGATTTGTATGGGAACGCAATTTTTTTTTTGTTTTTTTTTTTTACTATTATTTTAATTTCGGTATAAGTTCTTAGTGATCTAGTAAAGCCCGGGTTCGATTTATGACGGGTTATTTCCACTTTGTATGATAGTAAGCATATACAACTTGTGAGGTTTATTTAATGCCAATATTGTCATGCCAAAATCTCAAAGACCAAATTTAAAACTTGTAAACTTTGTGAAATGACAAATTCCAATCATCATTATCATAGTCTTTTTAACCGACTTCAAAAAAGGAGGAGGTTCTCAATTCGTGTGTTTTTTTTTTGTACGTATGTTACGCGATTACTCAGTCAACTATAGATCGACTTAAGTGATTCTTTATTTTCGATAGGTAATTCTCCAGAGGTGGTCCCATAAATTTTTTGTCGCAACGTATTGAGCACTTTTTAAAAAAATAAACAAAAACCCTAAAAATTGTAAGAGTATGCCGTTCGGTTTAAGCTTTATTTGTATTTTATTCTTCTGCGAATCAAGACAATGATGATGAGAACGTTATTCCTCTGTTTTGACTGAACTTCAAAGGTGGTCCTATAATATTTTTATCAAAATGTATCCAGTGCTTTTAGAAAAAAAATCACCAAAAACAAAAAAAAAATTGTACAAGTATGCCGTTTGGTTTAATTTTATTTTTGTTGTATTTTTCGCGAATCAAGACAAGTTGATCACGACGTTGTTCCTCTATTGTGATTGAACTACCACAGCCACTAAAACCTAATTTTAAGTTCCAGTTTGTACATTGACGTATAGGGTTGTTTTACTTCAGGAGTACGCGCGTACGAGTCCTGAATACAGAGAGGGTCGTCCCTTTCTGTAGGTACTACAGGAGCCATATATTGCCAGAGCAGTCAGAGAATTTGGCCTACCCTCTCCACGCTACTCAGACAGTTCGGAGAGGCTTCTTTGATATTTATAAGCTCTTTTTAGCTTGTGTTTCCTAAGTGGCCTTCTACGACATCCAACAGGAAGACTTGGAGTGGTCGTATTCTACTCTGCTGGGAATCACGCAGCATCAAATTCTAATCACTAAATACAAATTAAAGAAAGGAGTTTGTGGTGGGACGTCAAGGAGTGCAGTTGGGTTTTGTCTTTTGACGATTCTGCAAATTGATTTTAATCCTATTCTAATCCTATCCTAACTTCCTAACTAATATTATAAATGCGAAAGTGAGTTTGTTTGTTTATTTGTTTGTTTGTTTGTTACGCTTTCACGCCCAATCTACTGAACCGATCATCATGAAATTTTGCATACACATAGTTTGGGGTACGTAGAAGGACATCCTATAACTAATATTATAATCCTAACTAATATTATAAATGCGAAAGTGAGTTTGTTTGTTTGTTTGTTACGCTTTCACGCCCAATCTACTGAACCGATCATCATGAAATTTTGCATACACATAGTTTGGGGTACGTAGAAGGACATAGGCTATATATCACGCAGGCGAAGGCGCGGGTAACAGCTAGTGGTCTATAAAATATGAAATTGGTGTAGTTTGGTCTTGTAAATGCTCGCGCTCAAAACAATTTGTGAAATAGTTAAAGAAGACTGTTAAAGATTTGTCACCAGAAGCTTCCACGAGGCTAGAAAAGAACATAGTTACACCAGTCAAAACTGTTTTACTGCAGATGATTAGCATTTGATGGCTACCAATACGAGGAAGTTGGGTTTCTATTAAGGAAAGCACTAGGCACAGTAGCGACGCCAATCATTTTATTCCTAATACTTTACAAATAGAAAGGAATTCAAGAATATAAACAATACAAGCCTTAGTAAATAACCTGAAGTATTTTTTGAATCATGTTTATTACTATCGGAATCAGTGAGAATTATGAGAATCTGATAATTTGAGAGAAAAAGTGATTACCGCCAAAAACGGCCGTTTTTGGCGGTAATCACTTTTTCTCTCAATGACTGATTCTCATAATATCAAAACATGATTCCAAAAATACTTCAGGTTATTTACTAAGACTTGTATTGTTTATATTCTTGAATTCCTTTCTATTTGTAAAGTATTAGGAATAAAATGATTGGCGTCGCTACTGTGCCTAGTGTTCCCCCTTAATTTGATCACTAATCTTTAAAGCCACTTGTAAAAAAAAAACAATGCCGTTCAATATAAACTGCACAGTAGCAGCACTGAAATCTCGGTGGAAGCCATAATATAAAAGAAGAAAGACAGAAAATACAAATAAAGGGAAAACACCATTCATTGCCACAATTCAAGGTTTTGTGCGTATCAGATATACAAACACATTAATTATTATAACTAAATAAACACACATTGAAATATGAGTGAAATATTTATTTATTTATTATACGGAATGTGCGTCAATGCAAATTGCAACTATAAAATGTTCAATGTAAATAGACATTTTATTTTCTATGACATTAAACATTGATATGTTTACGTTTTGTAGTCTAGTTAAGAGGATCGACTACCTGTAAATTTTTATACAAAAAGCGATAACTCTTCCACCCCCCTAAACCTTTACGAAATGAGGAAATTTTGGTGCCATTCGATTTAGCCTTACAGCATTTTTAGCACACCTTAATCTAGGGCTAACTGTTTTTCTTTTATGGACAGATTTTTTTTTTTTATAAATATATAAATAAATATATACGGACAAATCACACAGATTGAGCTAGCCCCAAAGTAAGTTCTTATGAAAGACTTGTGTTATGGGATACTAACTCAACGATACTATATTTTATAACAAATACATAAATAGATAAACATCCAAGACCCAGGTCAATCTGAAAAAGATCGTTTTCCATCTTGACCTGACCGGGGATCGAACCCGGGACCATCCGTGTCGCAGGCGTGATGACCGCTGCGCCACGGAGCTCGTCATTCTTGATTCAGCAGATTCGCTACTCGACAGATTCGTCGATTAGGCAGATTCTTCAATTCGACATATTAGCTGTACGACAGAAAATGGATACTTATGCACAGATATTTTAGATAATTTCATAATCACTTTATTAGTCTTCCTATAAATATAATACCTGTTCTTTAATAACGACTTTTGTGCCGCAATTGGCAACGCTTTTGCATCTGAATCGCCGTGTGGTTCCCGGCAGAGTAGAATAGTACCACTCCAAGTCAACCCGTGGATGTCGTAAAAGGCGACTAAGGAAACACAAGCTTATTGACATTCAAGATAGGTGGGAAACTGGGAACATTACTTTGCACAAACGCACACACAAACAAACATCTCTCACCCTAAACGCATATACCTGCTCCGTTCCGTCGTGGGTAAAAACAAAGTCCTCAAGTCAGTCTGTCTGTTCGCGATAAACTCTGAAATTACTGCACATATTTTCATGCGTTTTCACCAATAGATAGAGTGATGCACGAGGAAGAAATACATGCCCGGGCGCAGCCGGGTAGGGCTGCTAGTTCATACATAGACAAATGTAAAAAAAACAAGGATATTTTATTCAAAACTATTTATTGGAATAGACTTCTTAATTATTTTCTAGAAATTAAATTTAGAAAGGAGCTAAAGGTATATGAAACGAAAAGTTATTTGGAGAAAGAGGGAACTTTTGTTCAAAAAAGCTAAAAAGCTAACGTGAAGCACTTAAATCATTAAATTATTTTATATTGTATACCCAATTAAAGTTTTAGGGGCACTCTTCTAGTTTTTTACTATGCGTTTTTTGTCGAAGTAGCCGTTTTTGGTATACTTCACGTTCTCAAGGGTTACCTAATTAGAGCATACAATGACAAAATTTTAAAAGACATCTCCATTTTCTTCACATAATATATGATACTACTTACTACCTTCCTATATAAAAATAAAATAAAGCGCAATACAGGGTAATTTTAAAAAACTTTTGTGGAAATATTTTCCCGCTGTCACGTTTCGCGAGAACTTTTATATAAAAACAAAACATAGATTCCGTTAAAAAAAAAAGAAAGTAAAAGAACATTTTTTTAAAATTATCATACATGTATCACTAATACAACTTGCAAAAGTTATGTTAAATCACAACAGGAAAGTAAGAAAAAAATGGTTGTCATCCAATTAGGCTTAAAGATGGACTATTTCTACTTAATAATGCTGTGAAAGTAAGTATATATATATTTACCAAATTAAACAAATTTCTTGAATTGTTACTGTAACATCATTGGGCATCAATTTAGTCTCCTCAACCAGACTCTTGTCTTTTCAGCTACCTAAATACAAGGAGTAAACAAGATTGCTGGTTTAATTCTCTTTGCCTATGTAATACTCAAGCTTCCACTCCGCGTTAAGCTGTTGGCAAAATTGCAGTTTTTTAGTTAGTTCTGAAGACCACCGTTTCAACATGACGGCTTGAAAGGAATTCGCCAGCTCGAACATTTCGTTGGCATTATCTGCAGTTAACTGCTCGCCCAGTTCTTCCTCGCACAAAGTTTTTAGTCCATCCAGCTGATAGTAGTCCGCGGCAGCCAGTATGTCTTTGGCTAATTCCTTCATTCGCGGAATTTTGTCGCTATACATATAAGATAAGACTTCTTCCAAAACAGCCGCCTCAAATGGCGCCTCAACAACATTAGATTGACTTTCAGTGGTGCCATTGTCGAAGTGAGCCTTCAAAACAGCACTTTGCGAGGCTAATACTGCCTTGTGAACATTGTACTCCTGTCCATCTTTAGATTTAATAATAAAAACAGCATTCGCCGATGGTTTCATGTTTAAAAATTTATTAATATCACTACATAGACTTTTATCCGCAGGTTTAATGTTTGCATTTTTCATAACTTTTAAGATTATCGTCAACTTTAATATTCCGTGGAGCAAAAAATCTGTTGCAGCGTCAGTCAGGTCCCTTTTTAACAATGTTGCCAAATACGTCCATTTACCTGCTTCTAGCGAATTCAAAAATATTGTGTTTATTACTTTTTTGTCTTGACCACGTGTCTTATCATTATAAATGTTCACAGCCACATCCCCCTTTACGTAATTGTAGGTAGACGGAGAAAAATAACTCAATTCGACAATGTCTTTCTCGTGACCTTGAAATTGCAATTTTAGGTGTGGACGCGGTACAGCCGGAGGTTTAATATTCACGGGTGCAGCACGGATTGTCCTTACTTTATTGCATCGTGATGCTGTATAATGATAATCATCTCCATAATCTTCATCATAATCTTCATCATAATCATCGTTTATTTGGTCACCGGAGCCGGATACAGCCGGAGGCGGTGTCATATTCACAGGTGTAGCCCGAATTTCTCTTACATTACTGTGTAGTAGCATCAAAATATCATCGATATAAAATTCAGCGGTATGTGTTTCGCAAGGAGCTGCAGCTAATATTTTGTATGACACGTGTGACATTGTTTCTGCATCCAATACTTTAACAGCTTTGATTCTTCACTTCTGAAAATAATAAGAACATCATTTTAAAGAACAACGGCAGTGGCGTGGCATACTGAGTGACCTAGCCGGCGTCTTAAAGTATATGTAATTAATAATAATAAACTTAATAATTTCATTAGCATATTTTTTTGCTAAATGAATTTAACTAGTTGATAGTATTCATTTGGCTATCTAAAATATCTGGCGCATGGATACATTTTATAACAAAAAATTAACACGTAGAAATAAACTGAAAAGTATAAAATAACTCATTTTTACCAAATTATTATAGGACTAACTTCAGGGTAGGTATACCTTTTGCAATAAATAAATAAATAATAAATAAATAAATAAATATATAGGTACATATCACACAAATTGAGCTAGCCCCACTGTAAGTTGTGAACTTGTGTCGCAGGATACTAACTCAACGATACTATATTTTATAACATATACTTATATAGATAAACATCCAAGACCCAGGTCAATATGAAAAAGATCTTTTTCCATCTTGACCTGACCGGGGATCGAACCCGGGACCCCCGTGTCGCAGGCTAGCGTGTTGACCGCTGCGCCACAGAGCTAAAAAGAGAGTCATCAAAATCAGATCCATAAATTACGTCACACTTAGGTTTAGCATGTTTTTAATCATGACTTGACTTTGTTATTAATTACTATAACTTGAATGAAAATTTGCACACTTGACGGTAAAACATGTTGAACTATAAATGTATATTATTTAATAAATTTATCTTATCTAATTTCAAAACATTTAGACTCCTTCCTCAACCTTGTCACAGTTGGTCACATTTTTGTGACGTTACATATTTTAATCAGTATCACAATACCTTACAAACAATAATATTAGGAGGAGGCAAAAGTAAGTTTAAGCCGTATGGTTCCCGGCAGAGTAGAATAGGACCACTCCGATTCTTCCTGTGGATGTCGTAGAAGGCGACTTAGGAAACACAAGCTACACAAAGCTTATAAACATCAAAGCCTGGCAAGCGTCAAAGACAATATAATATATTGTCTTTGGTATAGGGTATACAGAGGATGGTCTACAAATAATTACCTCCTACACAGCCATAAACTTATAGCATGCAAATACATACATTATAATTATTAAAATTTAGCTATATCATATTACAATTATATTAAATCAAACAATGGATTACAATTAATTAATGGTTACAATAAATTTATTCACATTTCATACGAAACAAGCATCTTTTTTAGTTTAAAAATCAAAATTCAAATTAAAAAAAAAACCGGCCAAGTGCGTGTCGAGCCACGCGCAGTGTAGGGTTCCGTAGATGCGAATGACAGCTTTGAGTTCACACTGTTCACACTCGCACCTCATAGTTTACCGACCAAAAACATCAAACAATCAAAATTGTATGAAATTTTACATTTTCGAGTACATTTTATAAGTTGGTTGCCTATAAATTTTGAGTTTGTACTTAATACTCAACTCTGATAGTTTTCCTTTCAACTTCAGTATATATACTACTGCTGTAATTTTTTTCACGTATCCATTGATAACCGTTTTGCAGATAGAGGGGGACCACACTTACGTGTAACAAAAATTTGCCAAATATTTCGGAAAAGGATCCCTAAATCCAAAAATGGTGTTCTCAACCTCACAATATTTTTCAAAGACCTATTTAACGATACCCCACACGATGGGTAAGTAGAGAAAAAAAAATTACTCCCCCACTTTACTTGTATGGGAGCTATCCTAAAAAAAATTTTTTTTCTAGATTTTTTGTACCACTTTTTTGCCATGATTAATATACATACCTATACCAAATTGCAGCTTTCTAGTACTTATAGTCTCTGAGTAAAACCGCGGACGGACAGACAGACATACATGGCGAAGCTATAAGGGTTCCTTGTTTACTACGGATCCCTAAAAATTCAGAAAATACGCCTTGCAGGCACTTTTTCACGTCAAATCACAATTTATCTTATTAAGTATTAGTAGTAGGTATTATGCATATACTAATTGTTGTTCAAAGCTACAGACTACTAGCATTTTTCTGTTTTTTTTTTGTTACGTTTCATCAGAAGTATACATACTAAAGTAATTATGGTGCCGTGTGGTTCCCGGCAGAGTAGAATAGGACCACTCCAAGTCTTCCCGTGGATTTCGTAAAAGGCGACTAAGGAAACAAGCTTATTAACATCAAAGAGACCTCTCCAACCCGTCTGGCCAGCGTGGAGAGTGTAGGCCAAATCCTCTGACTTCTCAGGCTAGTATATGGCTTTGGTGGTGCGGAGAGGGTCGTGCTCCTGCAGTGGAGCCTGGAAAGACCTGATGATGATGAGGATGCATCTGAATCAAAAAATCGTATTAAAATCAGTTCAGTAAGCTAAAAGAAAATACTCTGGGCTCTTCGGACAGCCCATAAAGGCCCTATACTACCTTTTGAGGTACAGAAACTGAAAAACAATCTTAAAATAACAAAATATTCAGGCAGGCCGTGTGGTTCCCGGCAGAGTAGAAGACCACTCCAAGTCTTCCCGTGGACGTCGTAGAAGGCGACTTAGGAAACACCAGCTACACAAAGCTTATAAATATCAAAAAGACCTCTCCAACCCGTCTGGCCAGCGTGGAGAGTGTAGGCCAAATCTTCTGACTGCTTTGGGTAATATATGGCTCTGGTAGTACAGAGAGGGTCGTGCTCCTACAGTGGAGACTAACAAAGACCTGATGATGAAGTTAAAAGAAAATACTCTGGGCTCTTCGGACAGCCCATAAAGGCTCTATACTACATTTTGAGGTACAGAAACTGAAAAACAATCATAAAATAACAAAATATTCAGGCAGGCTGTATGGTTTCCGGCGGAGTAGAATAGGACCACTCCAAGTCTTCCCATGGATCGGGAGTCGCTTTCTACGACAGGAAGCGATTTAGGAAAAACAAGCTAAACAAAGTTTACAATAAACATCGAAGAGGCCTCTCCAATCCGTCTGGCTGGAGCGTGGAAAGTGTAGTTCAAAGTCTGTCTGTACCGGCTAATATATGGCTCTGGTAGAACAGAGAGGGTCGTGCTCCTGATGTCCGTAGACCCAGCGGAACCCTTTGCCTGATCCAATGAAGACCTATCATTCGAATCATTATCGATTCATCCATCCATCCATCAGGTCTTTTTTAGTCTCCACTGCAGGAGCACGACCCTCTCTGTACTACCACAGTAATATATTAGCCATAGTAGTCAGAGGATTTGGCCTACACTCTCCACGCTGGCCAGACGGGTTAGAGAGGTCTTTTTGATGTTTGTAAGCTTTGTTTTGCTTGTGTTTCCTAAGTCGCCTTTTACGACATCCACGGGAAGACTTGGAATGGTCCTATTCTATTAATACTCATCAATTCCTGCAGTGGAAACTAAAAAAATCTGATGATGATGATGATTCAGGCAGGATAGTGGACCCGGGCTCCAGAGCATTTCAGCTGAGGAAAGTGAAGCAGGCAGGATTTATACTAATACTGGCTGCGCGGCTTCGCCTGCGTGTTATATAGCCTATGTCCTTCAAGCACCCTATCTATGTGTATGCAAAATTTCATGATGATTGGTTCAGTAGATGGGGCGTGAAAGCGTAATAAACGAACAAACTCACTTTCGCATTTATAATATTAGTTAGGAATTAGTATTAGGATTATAAAAACCGGCCAAGTGCGTGTCAGGCCACGCGCAGTATAGGGTTCCGTAGTTGCGAATGACAACTTTGAGTACACACTGTTTACACTCGCACCTCACAGTTTAACGACCAAAAACATCTAACAATAAAGATTGTATGAAATTTTACATTTTCCAGTACATTTTATAAGTTGGTTGCCTATAACTTTTTAGTTTGTACTTAGTACTTAGCTCTGATAGTTTTTCTTTCAACTTCAGTATATATACTACTGCTGTAATTTTTTTCACGTATCTATATATAACCGTTTAGGAGATAGAGGGGGGGGACACGTACCTCTAACAAAAATTTGCACTTTAAAACCAAATATTTCTGGAAACGGATCCCTAAATCGAAAAATGGTGTCCTCAACCTCACAATATTTTTCAAAGGCCTTTTTAACGATATCAAGATGGGTAAGTAGAGAAAAAAAAATGACTCCCCCACTTTACTTGTATGGGAGCTACCCAAAAAAAATTTTTTTTTCAAGATTTTTTTCTACGACTTTTTTGCCATGATTAATATACATACTCATACCAAATTACAGCTTTCTAGTACTTATGGTCTCTGAGTAAAACCGCGGACGGACAGACAGACAGACAGACAGACAGACATGGCGAAACTATAAGGGTTCCTAGTTTACTACGGAACCCTAAAAAGGAAAGATTTGATTGTTTGTATGTTTGTATTGGATAGGCTCGCGAAACTACTGACTAATTTTCAAAATTCTTTCACTTTTACAAAAGTATCGGGTCGAAGACCAGTGGGCCGACCAAGATATCGCTGGAGCGATACTGTGCAAGCTGATCTGCGTGAGATGGAACCGATCAGGAGTGCTATTTTTGAACGTGTGACTCACTAAACGAGTGATTGACGCGAGTGTTTCCAAAAGGCCGCATTTTTGAATCGTTAGTTGGCGAGTGATTGCAACGAGCGGTTGAGACCGCTCGTTTCCGCAGGCGACGAACGCTTTTATGTCAAAGTCACTTCCTGTCATTTGAAGTTCCTATGTCATGATTTTACGTTAGGTTTGACGCTACACTTCTTAAACATTTTAAAAATCCATAATAACCTTAAAAAAGTTTATAAAAAATTCTGCGTGAAATAAGAAGAAATGAAATATTTTTCGTTGAAGGTTGGCAGCACTACAGTTCAAGCGATGGTTTCAAAAATATGGCAAAATGGCATTTCCTGACTTGGAAGAAGAGTGTGACTTGTAGTCCTGCACGTCTTCCGTTTTAGTGAGTCACGCGTTCAAAAATAGCACTCCACCTGGCAAGATATCGCAAAGAACCGAAAGTTGCGGCGTTCTCTCGTCTCGGAGGCCAAGATCCACTTCGGGTCGCTGAGCCAGCGGAGTAAGAGAAGTAAGTAAGTTCACTTTTACAAAGCTAATTTATCTGCGGGTGACATAGGCAAGGACGGATTCAATATTTTTTTTCTGGGAGGGGCACAAGGGGCGGTCGGAATCCAAAATTCGCAATTCCAGCCAGAAATAGAAATAGTTTCACTCATGTTCTTTCTGACATCTTATTCTTTCTGTCTCATTCAGATATTTTAACTACACTTTTAATTTACTTGCTTTTAAATATGTACCGTGATGGAGTTCTGCAGTACACAAAAATACCGTCTACACGTGCCCTCTTGGACATAGGCTATAATTTACGCGGACGAAGTCGTGGGAATATGGAATGTATTATAATAATAAAAGACAGGTTGATATCGTGTCGGATGTTTTATTCTGTACTAAATTAATTGACTAAACTTCACTACAAACAAACAAAAGCTCACGAGTTTCTCTTGAATTTACCGTGTAAATTAATTTTTAGATTATTCTTTGCAAATATGTATTTTTATTTTTACATTTTATTTAATTTTTACTTCATTTATAGAACAAAACCATATTTATTATTGGTTTTCGCCATTTAAAAGAAATATAATTTCTATTCCAAAGTTCATATACTTAATGAAAATTATTTTTATTATCATTTTATGAAAATAAAGTTGACTTAACGACTTAAAGTTTTTTCTGCCACAAATGAAATGAATCATTATATAATATTTAAACAATTTCATTTAACTTGAGTACGATTGAAAATAAATAAATGTTTCCTCATTGACAGAATATACTTACAATAAGTTTACAATAAGCAAATATTAATTTGAATTGCACGTGAACAAATTATTCAATTAATTGAAAAGTATGTTCAAATAATTGAATTATTCAACACAAACTTGAAATTGAATTAATAGAAATAAGTGAAGCCTATTACATTTTTAAAAACACATTTTTTATATAATTTGGATCACTTCACACGATAATTTATATGATTCGCGTACGTGAGTTCCGTCACCAATAATCTAAATCAGAGTTCTGTAACAAAATTGATTTTATTACAATAACATTTGATGAGAATTACCTATCTCTTTATTTTTCATTTCGCAATAAGTATAAAAAAGCGAGACAAACTCAACCTCCAAAG
Source organism: Rhodophaea formosa (assembly GCA_963082605.1). Taxonomy (NCBI): domain Eukaryota; kingdom Metazoa; phylum Arthropoda; class Insecta; order Lepidoptera; family Pyralidae; genus Rhodophaea; species Rhodophaea formosa. Next base: position 15,796,736 of record OY720224.1, on the reverse strand, counting down.
TTTTCTGTGCCGATATAATTTAGGATCTATCTTATTATAAATCTTTAGCACTTTAGTTTGAACGATTATGCGCCCAAAATAAGTTTACTCTTTTCTCGACTGTCATAGTACCTATATCTGTTTTAGGCGGCCAATGGGTAAAACCAAGTGTTATTTTTAGAAGGCAGACAATTCATGTTTTAATATTGTTTTAAAGAACAGTGTCATCACTCCTATGTATATATTTGAAATATCGACACATAAAACATCGTGGTTAAGTGAAAAAAATCATAGTTTAATTAATTAACCATAATGACCATCATATTTTTATGATAATTAAACAATATACTGAACACAGACTAAAATATATTAATTTATTTATTAAGATATGACTACGGTGGAATATTATTCTCACTTGCGCTTATACATAACCTAAAATAATTTAATACATTATACAACATATTACAATTATTCTGATATTGTTTTTGAATTGTACATTCATTTTAAAATTTTACTAACAATTCGACTCAAGCGTAGAATGAAACTAAATGTTTATTGGTTAACCAACTGGTTAAGCTTTTTAGCTATTAGTTTATTATGAAAGCTTTTCAAATATTTTGTTGAAATAATAAAGTACGAGTAAGTTCAATCAAAACTATTTTTAAGCAGCTAACTTGAAGGTAACTTACTCATAACGACCTCTGTAGGTCAGTGGTATAGCAAGTGCCTTTGATTCGCAGAGTGCGAATTTGCAGGATCCCGGGTCGATTCCCAGCCAGGTCAACATAATGGAATACCATATTAATGAGTAGTTATACGTACGTAACGTAGGTATATCTACCTATATCCAAAAATTTGTCTGGTATTCATTTCAAATAAGATTTCTGCAAGTAGATCACAGGAAGTGACGAAAACGATATCATTCACGAAAGGACTTATTTCCATAAACGTAATATTTATTATTACATGTTGAAACGACTCGATCTAAGAGTCTTGATTTAAGAGGGAGAGCCTTGTTTAGCGGAGTAAATTAACACCTATCTTAAAGTAAATATCATTAGTCTGCCTGATACCAAATATTAGCTCAAAAAACGAGTATCTTTCAGAGATAAGAGGAATATTAGGCAACATTTTTATTAGTAGTTTAGTTTTATTATAAGTCACTGAAACTTGCTGTATTGCTGCAATAATATTGTAATAATAATAAAAGGACAGGCTAGCAATGATATGTTTAATAGCACTTTTTAAAATATTCTTGCAAGTTTAGGAATTTCAGAACAGATTGGGTTAACTTATATTTATAACGAGTTTTTACGTCAAATGCAGATAAAATGAAAATCATCATGATACGTTAATTATTTTGGGCGTTATCGCCATACCACAGACAAGATTTTATGGATCACACAGACACAAAGATGTCGAGGAATGTTTATTTTTCTATTCAGTTATTTTTGTATATTATGAGAAATAAAAGTTATTAAGTATGGAAGATACCTAAGAAAAAATATTTGGTCGTACAGGATTATTTAGTTGGACAGGTCGTATATAGATTTAGCGTTTTAACTGGGTTAGACAGTTTACACAGGAATGTGACAATTATCAAAATTTTATACAACATTTCTGTTCTGTTTTGATTCCTATACGCTGAAGTTAAATTTTTTAGACTCAGTTTCTTATTATTAATAACTTCTTGTTTTTTAATGTGTTTAAATGAATTATTGTTTCGATTGAACATACTTGTAAAAAAACAAAGTTTGTTTTTAATTTACGCAACACGTAGTTTGGGCAACTCGATACGCTGTATTTAACAGCAAACTGAATTAATTCTTTTATATAAAAGCAAAAAAATGATGCGTATCAAAAAGTTATTTGCATACAAAATTACTAGTGCTATATAACAGTACAAACATGAATATTTTAATGAGTCCAGTAAATATTTTGACGCGATTAGCCTATTGATTGATGATTATAAAATATTTATAACGCTTCAAATTAGGCTGATATGATTTTTTAATTACACTTAAAATTAAAATTGATCAAAGTTCTCATTAAAAATAAAGGCACAGATAATACATGTCATAAGCGCGATTTCTTAGCATCGACACAAAACGCTATCAGTGATAGAAATAGATGTTTAAATAAAAAAAGAATCTTACGTATATACCAACGTGGCTTTGTTTATTAAATTTTCCGATTAATAAAGGCTTTAATAAGCTACTTTTCCCTTTTGGTAGATAGCAACCTTTGTATAATTGTTCATATATTATATTTGTGACAATTCTTTTATTTTTATTCACCATAAAGCCCTCAAAATTAATGTAAACAAATATAATAGACTTTTTTCAAGGATTTTGAAATAAGTGTCGATAAACTTTACCTAACGTTTTGTGCCGATGCAGTTTTCTTTACATAATAACCATACTTAAATTAATAAAGAATCTTAAATGTCTATTGAAATCTATTTTACAATGCAATTCTACTTCTTACACCCGACACTTTCAACCGAGTGAAGGCCCAAAAAATTCGTCACGGAGTAGCCTTTTCATCTTTATTCAGGTACTTTTCACATTGCTAGATTTTATGCTTGGTCAGAATGACGTAGGATATTTAAAATCGAAAATCTACTCGTGTAGAAAATTAACACACTTATTCAGTTACAGTATAAGTACTAGATCTATAGGTACTATGTTTTAAACATATATTTGTATAGATTTTGGAATCCGGATCATTAAGATCTTTAGAAAAAAAGTGAAAAATGGGAAGAAAGGCCTGTTACAGTAATTTACCCAGCTGGTCGGTGGATTAGCAGGTCCAAATTTGTTCCACATCTTAGGAATCCTAGGTATCCTAGGAAATCCAGACCTACAGGGCAATTCCCGTTGAATTTAGAAACATGAAATTTGCCAAGACTGCCAAATTTTAATGACGTCTTTTTGTACACTAAATTAATTAAAAACATGTCTACCCAAAAGTTGAAGCATTAGGTAGAAAGTATTTTTTAGTTTTTGATTAATTTGATTGATAGGCAATATAACTTTTCTTCTAACTATATATTTTTAACGGTTGTGCCAACTGAGGTTAAAGTATGTCTTTACAAAAATTAGAATGCTGTTTTTAAAATATATTAAGGACTTAAATTCAAATAGGTAAGTAGGTATATTTTGAATTATCTACGTTCGGCTATCTATAATAAACTATTAAAACTACAGAAAATAAATAAATTGAAGAAGCATAATTTATTTTATTTAAATATCTTAAAGTAGATATTAATTTTAGAATTAAGTTATTTAAAATACCGTTTTATATATCGCATCATTATTAAAAATGGCAATTGGTTATCTATATCTATTGGTAATATTATATTTTGTTTTTATGGTACTATTGACCTGATCTCATGACTAAACCTAAAGTCAAATAAAGATGAGAATGTTGCTACTAAACCACAGGTTTTTTTTACAAATATGAATAAGTATTATAATCAAAATTGTGTCATATTATATCCTTTCAATTATGTTAGATCTTTTACTGTGTTCAACTACCTTAATTGTCCTAAAAGGCTACTCCATGCTGACGTGTGCTAGCCTATAAGTGGAAACTGTTCATATATCTTTATATCAGTTACTTAATACACTACGATTTAGACAAATCTCAACAATGTCGCAGTTTATACACAAATCGCTTAAATCGAGCAACAAATGTGAACTTTTATAAAACTAAATTATCTCTGAGCCTTATCCATTGATCACAAACAGGCGTCAATTTGATTTATTAAAAATGACTCCATTGTCTGTTAGTTTTCATAATAGTCGTATTTTGTTGTTTTAAGAGTTATGTTTCTTTCTTGGAAATCACAAAAATGCAAGTATATACATACATATCAAGACTCACAAATATTTTTTTTATTTAATAAGATAGGTCTAATAAAATTGTAGTCAAACTCTATAGTGAGAGATCTAAAATACCTATTATTAATTAGGAGCTCGAGGCCTGCCTACTGAGCCTACCTAAAATCATTTAAATTGTCTATTTTCTAATCAATGGATAACGCACACGGTTTGACTAGTCAAAATCACATGATGTATCTAAAAACTAAAACATCTTGGTGTCATATTATATTAATATTGTACACTCCCGGAGTTACGTATTTTAAGTAGTGTATTCATCTGCATGGCTATTCAATTAAATTGAAACAAAGTTGATCCAATTGGTTTAATTAAATACAATTGCTTTAATTCAATTCAATTAGTTATAACTCATGTAACTAGATTTTAAATATGAAGAATTTCACTCAATTGAATTAAGACAAAGTCAATTCAATTGCTTTCATTAAATTCAATTGGATCATATTATAATGCACCTAGCAATATAACAGATACTATCGTATCAAATGCGATGAGTAAAAATATATATTTTATGTTATATACAGTTACACTGTGTTTGTAATTGTTTAAACTTTTTTATTTATTTCCTCGCTCGACTACTAATATTTTAGATCCATCGTGGTCGAGCGAGGAAATAATAATGAAGCTTTTTTTATTTGATTTTGCTGTATATATTTTAAAATAATGTTGTTTTTTTAACTTTATCTTTAAGCACATATAATATATCAATCACCTTCCATTGAAATGATAGCGAGAACAAATAAATAATTTGTATTTGCTAAGCCCCGTTAATATGAATTGTTTGCGAAAATTAAATAAATAATATAAATGAAAGTGACTTATAAATTGTTGCAAAATTAACTGAACTTTTTTATTGTGAAGTTTCAAATCCTTAACTTTGACCAACTATCACATTATTTCTAAGAAAGGAATATAATAAATAATATGACTTCACTTTCATCAACAGATTAGGTATTTATTTATTTAACTTTATTACACAATCGTAAAAGGCAAATAGTTTTACCATTCAGTACACACTTAACTATGCGAGTTTCTACGGGAAGCATTTTATTTACACTTCGACATTTGTTTCGTGTGTAAATTTATCCAGTATCATTTATTTACCCTGACAATATAATAAAGTATTATAAAACTATTTTTTTCAACGTAAATTTTTGTATTATAATTACAGAAAAGCAAAGTAGTTTATAGCTCTTAAGCATAATATATAAAAAAATATTCAGATATAAGCATTCATAAGCTATGAACGATAAATGACGAGACGATAAAGAATTCTCGAATCACTACAAACACAGTGTGTATCTGTATATTTCTCATTTCATGAGTCTATGTCATATAAAAATGTAACGATTGTATTTAAAAAAAAACCACTATGACTTCTAGGTAATATTCTCTCGACCGGAGACATACAAAAGCTTACAAAATCAACGAAATAAACTACTATTTATATATTTCAGAAGCGACTTTTTTATATTACATTTTGATTTTCAAAAGCACTTTTTGGCGGGATCGCTTGGTGGATTGTTTCGTTTGGTTGTTCGACGTGTTTGATTGACTTACATTTATTAGATGATAATATCTCTGTATCGTAATAAACGTTTTAATGTGAAAAACATGAATTTTTAGGAATCCATTGCTGCCACCATTAGAAATTAATCGGTAGAGAGAAAACGGCGATATCATTTGTATTGTTTTGCTAAGCCCTATTTAACCCTTTAATCTATTTTATGAACTAGTGTTTACAGTTTTAAGTCAGAATGTGACGTTTTCCTTATTAGAAACGGCCACTTTTGGCGAAATAGTTTAAGCTTTACGCACTGTACTGTAAATAGTAGTTTATCAATTACGCTGAATACATTGAGCTGAAGTTGTGAAGCTCTTTATCATCATCATCAAATTTAAGACTGGACTCTTGTCGATGGAGCTTCTTCCATTCTTCTCTTTCTTCCGCCAGTTGTTTCTGATGTGTCTTCTCTTTTGTGAAGCTCTTCGCAGAACTAAATTTTAAATCATGTCTCTATTTTCTCTCTAATGATTTATTTCAAATGGTGGCAGCCCTGGAGCCCCTAAAATTCATGTAGCTCCTTAACTTTATTCTGCAATCTTAAATTTGCCTTCCGAGAATAAAGAGACATAACGGCTTATTAATATCAGAGAGCGGGAGTGAGAGTAGTTACTTTTATCAGTAGTCTGTTTACATACTGTCAGTCTCGAGTCGACCTTCAGACCAGCTGAAGGAATGTTTGATCTAAAACGAAATCCAAACCAAAACTCTACAAACCACCAAGCTCCGCCATTTTTTACATCCAAGGAGTCCATACCTTTTTGACAGTTAAAGGTTCAGCAGAATTGTCTTAAGTGCAATGAATTAGGTAAAGATTGTTATTTCGTTAGACCTCGGGAATATGCAAGTGCGAAAGGATACAGAGGTCACGTGTTCCTTGACACGACACCTCTGAATTTTTCATCAATTTATAGTTATTTTAATTTTTTCCTTCATAATTACTATCTCAGCTGCAAAAAATTCACTGCTGCATTCCCAATACAATCGGTAGATTTTTTCCTTAGGCACCAAATATTGTAACGTTTTTCTTTATCTGGCAAAAAGAGAAAGACTCCTTGGAGCAGATATAACCACCTAATGCTCTTGGTCCGAGGACTCGACGCTCTCCGTCTGCGCGAACTTGAGGAACACCTGCTCTAGCGTCGTCTGGCTGAAGCTGTACTCCACTATGTTCAGCTTGTCTTTTGCTGGAAGAAAAATACAGGTAAGCTAAAGATAACAAAGAGTAGTTCGATTTTAATAAATCTTTTTTTTTATAGAAAAGGGTATACTCCTAAGTTGGCCCCATATAAATTAAAAAATAAAATCCACCCCTAATGGTGGAAAAACAGCTTATTAATTTTTGCGTTAGAATGTTTTTTTTATCGATTATATAAGGACGCTCACTATCTTCGATCTGCTGCAACAAGCGCGCTTGACACGAAGGACTGGGGTACAAACAACACCAGTATTATCTTCCAGTGATTCCGTTAATCTACTTAGGAGCACCTGCATCTTTTGGCATAATATAAGAAAGCCTTTTTGATCCATATAATCTTAAGGGCTCTTTAGATGTTCACTGTGGCGAGCTCTACCTACATTCGTCACAAGAACTACACGAAGACTCAACTGCGAATGTGGCGACACAACAAATAACTACCAATCTTCTCACAAGATGGCGCTAATTAATCCTGAAACGCGCAAACTGAGTTTCATCATATCTCGACATAAATAAGAGTTCAAATAGAACTCAGTCGGAGCCGTACGGTTCCCTGGGCGCACACCTTGCCCAGAGGGAAGATCTTCCCTTTGTGGCGGTCGAGCATTCCACCCCGCTCCCACTACACTCACCATCCTCGATCTGCTGGAAGCAGCGCGCCAGGCTGGAGACGGAGGACTGCGGCACGGAGAAGACGAGGCGCTCCGCGAAGTTCTCCTCCAGCACGGCGGCCGGGAACAGCTGCGACACCAGCGCGATGGCCGCCTCCGCGCTCAGCCCGCCGCCCGCCGACTCCGTCCTGCACCACAAACAACCCTTCTAGTGATCGCCTCCACGAGCGAGAGATCCGCGAAGAGTCTAGACTTCTATATTATACTATTATATATCCTATTCTAAGGAAAATACGATTGACTTTCACTCGCACTCTGCTGCTCGTCGCATCGCGCCGTGTGTAAAAACACATGCTAAGGGAATGTATGGAAATAGGTGACACGAGGACAAAAAGCAGGGTGCGAGTGAAAGTCAACCGTATCTTCTTTAGAATAGGATTCACTACTGAAATGGCGCAAGGCACCATATCATAAGGTCTCTTTTTAGTCTCCACTGCAGAAGCACGACCTTCTCTACTACCAGAGCCATATATTGGCCAGAGCAGTCAGAGGATTTGGCCTACACTCTCCACAAACATCCAATTTAGAAAACTATCTATAGGTATTTATAATAATTTCTAATATTATCGCGACTGTTATACAATTAATAAAATTACTTTTTTATTGTTTACTAACTGTTACCCGCGGCTTCGCCCGCGTAATTTATAGCCTATGTCCTTCTCGGTACCCTAACCTATGTGTATGCAAAATTTCATGATGATCGGTTCAGTAGATACGGCGTGAAAGCGTAACAAATAAACAAACAAACTCACTTTCGCATTTATAATAAATCCGGAGGTGCAGTCGGGGGTAGATATAAACCTTCGAACCCCTGCAATTTAAAATCTGTTCGTAGATGGGTCAGGCTTTTTTGCACCCGACTGCACATTATTAGTTGGGATTTCATTTTTAATCCACTAACGTTTCGATCATTTTGCAGTATTCACGTGTGTTCGGGCAAGGGTGTCCTCCACGGTCAAGAATGTCATCCTCAACCGCCTGGACAGGCGGTTGAGGATGACACAGTATTTGAGGGTATGGCATCGGGGACGCGCGCCCGGCCTCCCGAGCTGCTTCATATCCCCAATCCATCATCATTCATGGTCGATGGTCCAGTGGGTGTGAGCTCTATGAGCGCTTACGTATGTTAAGCAACCCCTGGTGCAGTCCCTACTTGGATGGGTGACCGCAAGTGGCATAAAAATATCTCGAGCTCCTCCGTGCTTCGGAAGGCACGTTAAGCCGTTGGTCTCGGCTGTCATCGTTGATGGCAGTCGTTAAGCTATGCCAGATGCCTTAAGGCAGCTTGAAAAATCTGACATCAGGGTTGGCCACTTACACATACGAAAAACAAAACAATCATCATTAATCGAGCAAGAAGCATCCCAAAAACCTTTATCCCATCCCCAGCACTATATTCCTTCCTTTCCCACGCTAAAAACGGTTTCTATGGGCAGCGACGTCAGAACCGATATACAGCAACGTTGGAACCGAGATACCTCTCGGTACTCAGCTATTCTCTTGATCTCTCTATATGACACAAAATGATTTTCATCTTCAACACTGGTGACTGTAACTGTGTCTCGGCTTCGTTGCACCTGAAGCTACGATAGAAATTATCGATAACTCCATTATGCAACTGATTTATTACCCGTGTCAACGATCGACGACACCTCCCTCACAGTCTAGTGGTTATTAGTAGTTCTTAGTACTATTATTAATTTTGTAGTAGAGGTCAAGTGTGCCTGCTTACCTGTGATGGTGTTGCCTCGGAGGTGGGGTGCCAGCGACAAGCGGCGTATGAATGCTGACATCCACCGCTTCCGCTTCCGCCTCACCTTCCCCTTCCGCCCCCACTGAGCCCACATTCGAACCTGACAGAAAAAAATGCGATAAAGTATACTGTGAACCGTTATTCAAATATATTACTTAACTAGCTGTTACCCGCGGCTTCGCCCGCCTTATTATATACCTAGACTATGTCCTTCTCGGTACCCTAACCTATGTGTATGCAAAATTTCATGATGATCGGTTCAGTACATACGGCGTCAAAGCGTAACAAACAAACAAACAAACTCACTTTCGCATTTATAATATTAGTTGGGATTAGCAAAATTTGATTTTTTTATGATATAGAACGACACGTTTGTCGTCTTATGTCATAAGTAATCTTGCTCGCTAGCAAGCCGGTCACCTGATGGTAAGTAATCTATTAGTGTGACAAGAGCGTTGCCGGCCTTTTAATTTACCCTCCTAGATGGAAGACAGAATTAGTGGAAGCCCTCCTCTCGCCCTCTAGGTGCCAAGAGTGCAGGGGAGGAGGGTAGACTTTTCATTTATTGATTTAGATTAGATTCAATTAATTGAAAAATCCTCTCTCTTGCGGCAAAAAAACATACGTAGGTTTAAATGATTGAAAAAATTAGGAATATTGAAAATGTATATTTTGTATTTTTCCCCTGTGCTACTACTTAAGGGTAGACTTTTCATTTATTCATTTATGAGCTTACTTAACAGATTACAATCATGTGTATACATAATATACGAAGATTAAAAATTGGTTTTGACCTGGAAAGTGATCCTAACAAAAGTATGCCCAAAAGCTAAACAATGTAAAATAATAACTAAATTTATATCGCTAGAGTAACTTATTAATTTCTCTTTATTAAACACAAAAAAAGGAAATAAAACATTAAGCACTATTACAGTTAACGAAGGTTGAGATTAGACCTAACTTGTCGCCGGAACTTATAAAGTGTATAGTGATAAATATCAATGTCCATAACGGACGAAAGTCAAAAATTCACGTTATTAACGAAACCGAAAGTGATACTATAAGTATGTCTTTCACTATAGGTTTCGAATAAGGTTACGCATATAATTACTATTTTATTTTCTGGTAAAAACAGTTGATCTGTATTAACTAGTTTATACTATCTCGATCTGTTATAGTTTAGGTAAGTTTTTTTAAAGTTAAAATCGACTAGTCTTGCGTAGTTGCACTTGGCGTTGAACAATATACCTAAACTCAATAAATACCTTCGTCAGCTTCTCCTAACGACGGCGAGTTTTCTGTAGACCGAAGTGGCGATGGAGACATCGATTCGGGCTCCATCATCTAAAAAATATACAGTTTTCATAAAATTTAAAATATAACATCTATGCAGTCCAGTGGTTAAGGCGTTCGCCTTATTGACCCGGAGGTCGTGGGTTCGATTCCCACGGGAAGCATACTTTGTTAAGTTGTTTCCAGTTTGGTTAGGACATTGCAGGCATGAATCACCTGATTGTCTGATAAGAAAGATGATTCCGTGCTTCGGAAGGCACGTTAAGCCGGTGGTCCCGGCTGCCATCTGGTAGTCGTTAAAGGAACCACGTCAGAGGCCGAGAGGCGGTTCCGCAGAACTCTGACACTAGGGTGTGCATGGTCGACTGACCGTGTCACCTACACGAAATGATGATGATGATGAGTGTAAACTTTCGCGCTTTAATTAAACACATAGCTTCATAAAAAACGTCAGTGGAAATAAATAAATAAAGGGTTCGTGCTAATATTAATAATCTATTGAGGTGCGGGAGGTCGGGGATAAAAGTTTTTATACAACTTCTGTGCAGTAATTCAATGTTCAATATAATATAATTAAATTTCCTAAAATTCAATTAGATTAGATCCATTTAAATGTGTGAAAATCGTGAAAACATAAGAAAACATTAGATCCAATTAATTGAAAAATCGTCTCTTGCGGCAAAACATAGGTACGTAGGTTTAACTGAAAGAAAAAAAAGAAATAATTGAAAATATGTACTTTGTATTTTTCCCCTGTGCTACTAATTAAGGGAGTAATGGGTAATCACAGAATGTAAGTTCACAATTCTATAGAACCAAAAGCAATACTTATAATCCTTTGGGAAAATCTAAAATCAAATCTAGGTGAAGTAATTGTTACATTAATTCTAATAATGTCACAATTAATACATACTTTAAGAAATTTACTTTTAAAACGGTTTTATTGCGTTAATTAATTACATTATTTATAGACCTAATCTACGTCAAAGACAATATAATTTGACTTTGTCTACGTTTAGAACATTTTACTTTTCATGTTCGCAGGTAGACAGTTGACTTTGTCAATAATTTAATGATAAACGCGATAAAACCTTTATTATAAGTACTTTCATTCAAATGTCAAGTTGTTAAACTGAACGGGAAAGGAATGAATATGCTTACTTTTTGATTGCTCTGCCCTATTTTCATTTCTAACGTGTAGCCAGCGCCGTACAAATTCTTCAAGTGTTGCGTCGAACCAATACATCTGTAATAGCGAACATTTTATATCAATACAGGTTAACTAAGAACGTCAGAGAACATAAATATTTTAGGGGCACTTTGCATCTGTAAATTAAATTGTTAAGTATCAAACGTAATGAATTTTGGCAAAGAAAATTCAACTGAGCGACTGACTGCAATATGACAATTACTGAAAGCTGTGCCGCCAGAGTGCACCATTAGCACATACAGTAAAAAAGGTTTGACACTTACAAGTATGTACTTGTCAATGTCAAAGTCGCAATTTATTTGTAATATTATACATTAATCCTTTATTAATTTCATTTTAAAATACAGTATGAGTATTAAAATATAAAACTGCAATTGTGCTGCGTATTCGGATGTAAAATAAAGGCATTTTTTGCGAGTTTGACATACTTGTCAATGTCAAACATTTGTTTACTGTCTCTGCTAATGCTGCCCTCTGGCGGGAAAACATTGCAGTATTATCTCCTATTACGAGAAATTGAACCTAACATACCCTCTGAGGCCAAGTTGTTTTGTTATATATTGGGGTTTCACCATAAGTTGAGGACGCTCGCTCGCAAGGAAACCTAACGAATCTAACCTACCCTTTTTTCCCAAATTATTTTGTTATATTGGGGGTCTTGCCCAACGTCACCCTCTCTGCATGTCTAGTCACTCTCTTAGTAATTTAGTCGCACGCCTTACATTTTATTCGTCTGTTTTATTATTACGCGAGAATTATTATCATCACTTTTTGTTTGTAAGCAAAATGACTAAGGATCTGCCTTAGTCATTGCGCCATGGAATTTTACGCAAGCAAATCGAACGTTAAGTTTTAAATAATATTTTTTTATTATAGTATTGAAGTCTGTATAAGACATAAAGGCCTAATGACTATATTCTTTCTTATATATCTTACTAGTTAAAGAAAATCAGAAATCAAAAACCCTAATAGTTACTTAATTAATTCTAGTTTTCTTACCTAAGACCACCTTTAACCATAATCCCCACTCTCGAACATAAAGCATCAGCCTCTTCCATGGAATGTGTTGTCAGAATAGCACCTTTTTTACCCTGGGTACAAAAATAAATATTCGCGTTATTAATAAATAAAAAACCGGCCAAGTATGAGTCAAACTCGCGCAATGAGGGTTCCGTACAATATGCTTCGTGTACACACACACAATGTGCAAAAATGTTTTATTCAATTGACTAGCGCTATCTAGTAAGTGTGCCACTTTATTTTCAAGTGATAGAATTCTTATTATTTTTCCTGTAATCTTCAAGGAATGAACTACATTTTGTAATTTTTTCAAAATTTTCGGCCCTGTAGTTTCGGAAATCAGGAATGGTCAATTTTTGCCTTCTTTCGTGAATAAAATCAAAAGTATTGATTTTAGGGTCAATTCACACCGAGACGCGACGCGACGATACTCAAAGAGGCCAATGATTTCGCGCTGCGCCGCGCGTCGTTGCGAGACGCATCGCAACGTCGCGAGGCGCATCTTAAAATCGTAGCAGGACGACGCCTCGCTGCGCTGCACCGCGAGACGCAGCACCGCTCTTGCACGCCGCGCGTCCGGCGATGCACCGCTGCGTCACGATACGTCGCGCTACGCCGCGAGGCACCTCGAGGCGCAGTGCTGCGTGGTGCAACGTAATCTGAATTCTCACAATGTAATGTGTATCTTTTCGTGTAGTGAATAAAGTATATTCTGAGTCGCTCTATGAAAAATGTGCGCGCAGCGTCGCGCCGCGTCGCGTCTCGGTGTGAACTGACCCTTACCCGAACAAAAATAAATATTATGTAGATCTTTATAATGAGCCCTTTCATTTGATATATGACACAGTAAGGTTTGCAAAACTTTTTTTTTAAATTTTGTGATTGGGCCCCTGAAAATGACCCTTATTTCAAAAAAATCTTTATTTACTTTGCACACCCGTATTTGGGTCATAGGATTACACCATCTTACCAAATTTCACCTAATTTGGTTCAGTAGATTTGGAGAAATTCGGCTGTGACAGACGGACGGACGGACAGACAGACGCACGAGTGATACTATAAGGGTTCCGTTTTTCAATTTTTGTACGGAACCCTAAAAACAACTGGTTGCTCTCCGGGAGTGCCGGCAGCAGTGAAAACAATGTTGTGCATTTTTCGATCAAATCACATGTCTGAGCGAGTTTAACATTTTTTCCCCAATCACTAAAAGTGCACAGCACCGCTATAGAAGTTTACACTGAAAAAAATATTGTTCATTTATTTTATTTTATTTATTTTCATTTATTGGTAAACAAACAGCGTAACAGTTTCATGAATATACATACTATATGTGTACACAAATATGGCCAAATGATGTTTACACAGTTAATATTAAAAAAAAACAATATTTGTTGTGTTGATTGCTATGGATAAATATGTAAGTATACAAAGGCAAACATAGGTATGTTATACATAATTATAGAAATTTAAAGAATTTTGAAGAAATTTAAAGAAATTTAAAGAATGGGGATAACAATCTTGTTGCTCCGATGCATTTTCCCAATTTCACCCCTTAGTTGGGGCTTAGTTAAGTGAAACAAATCTAAGTTAGAATAGCATTTGTTGTAATTACTACACATTCGACACAGTACAGAGTTCCGGGAGTAGTTGGTGTTGGCGTGAGGCACGTGTAGTAATGGCGTGTGACGTGTGCGGGACGATGGTACTCTGAAGGCTATTGCAGCCAGGAGGTCCGGGCAGTCTATTTGGCCTGTGATTAAAGATTGCAGAAAAATCAGATCATATTGTACTCGCCTCAATTCTAAGCTAACCATATTGTAGTGTAAGCATGCCTCATCGTATGAATCAAATTTTCTGCAGTCCCTTAACGAGAGAAATTTAATAAACCTTTCCTGTATGACCTCTATTTTTTTCTTATGAGTAGAATATTGGGGTGTCCAAATGTTACAGGCATATTCAAGAATTGTTCTTACGAAGGTAAAAAACAATACCTTAATACATAGAATACTTTTGAACTCCTGACTTATACGTTTGACAAACCCAAGCTGTTTGTAAGCCTTGCTTACTGTTGCTTCAATGTGTTCTGTCATGAGCATTTTCGAATCCAACAATACTCCTAAGTCTCTTACAGAAGAGGTGTGCTTAATTGTGGAACCGCAAATATTGTAAAAAAATTTAATCGGGTTTAATTTGCGCGTAAATGTGATCTGCATGCACTTTTTAACATTTACAGAGATTCTATTGTTCAGATAATAAGTTTCTAAGGCATCTAAATCTTGTTGAATTTTTTTACAGTCCTCTATGTCTTTGATGCTTAAAAATATTTTTTTATCATCTGCAAACATTAGAAAATGTGCGTGACTAAAACTATGGTTTATATCATACAAATACGCGTTGTAAAGCAAAGGTCCCAAGATTGAACCCTGGGGGACTCCAGAGGGTATAGTAATAAAGTCACTTCGCGCTCCACCCATCACAACAGCCTGTCTCCGATTAGTTATGTAAGATGTAAGCCATCTAAGTAAATCGCCACGTATTCCTAAAGCATTTAGTTTAGCCAACAGGATGATATGGTCCACACGATCAAAAGCTTTTTCAAAATCGGTGTAGATCACATCTACCTGCTGACGTTGATCCATGCTTCGCAAAACATAGTTGGTAAACATAGCAAGATTAGTGACTGTTGAACGTCTACTCATGAAACCATGTTGTTCGTTTGGAATTGATTTATAAATGATTGGACCAATATGCTTCTTTATAAGTCTCTCAAATATCTTTTCAATTGTATTAAGAATCGAAATAGCCCGATAGTTTTCAATGTTTAATTTTGATCCGTTTTTATGTATAGGAACTACTAGTGCCTCTTTCCATTTGGTGGGAAAGCTACCTTTTCGTAAGGATGTATTAAAAAGGGTAGCTAAAGGTTTTGCTAGGTATTTTGAACATTTCTTATAAAATATTGGGGGGATATTGTCGCTCCCTGGACCTTTATTAACGTCTAATTTAAGAAGAACTTCAGTAATTTCCTCTTCTGAGAACTCTATTCCACTCATTACCTCACAAGAATCAACCCCTGGAAGTTCAATGTTATAAGTGTCAGCAGGTTTTTCAAAAACACTTTCAAAAAATTTGTTAAAACCTTCACAAGCTTCTGATTCACTATGGTATTCGAGATCTTTATATTTTAGAATGTTAGGATATCCAGAATTATTTTTCCGGAGAGTTTTTATATAATTCCATAGCTGTTTCGGGTCTCTACAAATTGATTCCTGTACGCGTTTCAAGTGATTTTCATAACATTGTTTTTGGATTCTTTTTTGACGAGCACGCAAAATAGAAAATTCATCGTAATCTCGCGGATTACCGTTTTTCTTCCATCGTCGGTGTGCCTTCTCTTTGTCTTTAATTATGTGTATAAGTCCAGAAGAATACCATGATGGATAGCAAGCGTTATATTGTTTAGTTTTCATAGGTACAAATTCTTTAATGACATTATTTAAAATTGAGTAGAATATGTTAACTAATTCGTCAATTGAATATTTCCTATCAGTAAATGTTCCAAGGTAAATATCCCAGTCTATTATTGATAAATGTTTATTGATTAGATTGTAATCGGCCTGATAAAAATTATATTTTTTTATGGGTTTAGGACTAAATGAAGGCGTAAATAAATCTGGTAAATTGAATAAAAGAGGGGGATGAGCGGGATCCTCCTTGACTAAAGCGACATGACTTCGCGATAATTCAATAACTGAATCACTAAATACAAGGTCTAAGACATTATTATAAGTGTTTACAATGCTATTATATTGTTTTAAATCTGCCATGTCACAAACATCAATCAGTTCACTCGAAGCTTCTTGGATATCGACACTACAGACTTTGTGAAATGATGGGACTGAAGGGGAAGACGTTGACCATTTAATGTTGGGTAAGTTGAAATCACCTATTAAAATGAAATGGTCATTCATGTTATTAGCAAACAGATTTGTAAAATGGTTACTGAGTTCCTTCAATCGTAAAGATTTTTTATTATCTGGAGGTATGTATAATAAGCCGATGTGCAAATCTCGATTATCAAAAGTGCCAAGCTTATGACCTGGTACTGAAACCCATATGCACTCAACACTTGGGCAATCCCATTCCGGCCTCTCCCTAACTTGAAGATATTTCTTTGAGAAGAGTATTACCCCACCACCAATCTTTTTTGTAGATTTTTTATCGTCACGGTCATAACGAAACAAGTCATACCGGTCATCACAGAGTTCTCCTTTGTAGAAACCATCAGTAAGCCAAGACTCTGTAATCAATATAATATCAAAGTCATGCGCCAAAACACTTTGACGTAGTTCTTTAGTTTTAGTACGCAAGCCGCGAGTGTTTTGATAAAATATTTCTAATTTTTTACCCATAATCATATAAAAAATTGAATGTACATAAATGTATTTTAGCATGTCTAAAATAAATTACTTGCGGTTTTCGGCTTAAAAAAAAGTGTGCAATAGTGTACATAACAAAATTCTGTTCTTGGTAAACGATACAGGCGTATGGAATAAAAATACTGTGTCGAATGTATAAGTATAACAGAGAGTATTTATGAGTTTTGAAAAATACGTGTATCCCCAATAAAAAGAAGAGCATGCAGGAAAAAATATCAGCACTAGTTATTGAGAATAACAATATGAATTTTAGGTGATTTTGCAAAGGTCTTTTTCCGAGTTTATTGTAAATGATGGGGATTCTTCGTTCTTCCGTAAAAAAATATTGCAATCTCGGATCCATACGAATTTGTATCCCTTGGTTTTAGCCAAATCCTTAGTCTTCTTTAGAAGATGTTTGTTGTCAGGCGTCAAATGCTCGTTTACAAAAAATTTTTTTGGTGGACCGCTCATTCCTATATTTGAAGTGCTGATGCCCTTGCTTCTTCGCAGCCCAGACAAAATGCGATCTTTTAAGGATCTGTCTTTAAGTTTGACTACAATTGTCTTAGGCCTGCCTGCTACCTTCTGCATAGGTTGGATACGATGCGCGTATTCTATATCTCCTGGTTGAAGATTCACATTTGCGTGCTTAGCTATCTCCTTAACCAAATCTACAGTCGATTCGTTATGCACTTGTGGCAATCCAACTATTTCAATATTCGTCATCCTAGCTCTTTGCTGTTGCTTTCCCAGTTGGAGTCGAAGTTCACTTATTTGGTTGTTAGCTTCGGTCACATCATCTTGAAGTTTACTCATATTTATAGACATTTCCTCATGTATTTCTTGCATCTGGGATTGGGTGTCGGATTAATCACGAGATATCACAAAGGTGTAGTAAGATATTACCTACGTGTATTTATTTTTTCGCCAATCGCGCGATTTTTACGCCTTTAGCACACAGAAACCGAACGATACGCATTCGTTTTGTTTTCGCGCAGTATACGTGTGGAAACGGTAGTCCGAATACGGACAAAAATTCGATACATTTAACACAGCCTCCGTGGTCTCTTGTTGGCCGTGTTGTTGGTTGTGGGTTTGATTCCCACGGGAAGCATACTTTGTTAAGTTGTTTCCACTTTGGTTAGGACATTGCAGGCATGAATCACCTGATTGTCTGATACTTCGGAAGGCACGTTAAGCCGTTGGTTACGGCTGCCATCTGGTAGTACTATATGTGATGTATTCATGCAAATAAATGACTGATTGATTGATTGGTGGTTAAAGGAACCACGTCAGAGGCCGAGAGGCGGTTCCGAAGAACTCGGACACCAGGGTGTGCATACAACAGTTAAGCCAATCTCAACCAAATTTCGTACATACGACCGGATAAGGCATATTGATGTTTATAATCAGATTTCAATTATAAAAACAATACCTATACAAAATTACAGCGAGTAGAAGTTTCGTATCGAAAACTGATTATAAACATCAATATGCCTTATCCGGTCGTATGTACGAAATTTGGTTGAGATCGGCTTAACTGTTGTAAAACTAAAACCAAACTACTTTTGTATGGGATTTCGGCTTGACGTGGGACTCTTAATGTCGCTCGATCGGTCGGATGAAAGTTAGCCTATGTTCTTCTCCGTATCCCAGACAATGATAATGTTTATGCAACATAATTATGTTCCGTTCACTCCGAGTAGTTTAGGTGTGAAAACGTAACAAACAAACTCACATTAATATTTATAATAGGTATAAGTCAGGATTTTAGTACCCATTCCATTATGGCCTGTTATACAGGTGTTTACTTATTCGTACAGTAAATGAGGCACGTAGTTGTACCTACGTTCATTGAGATAACCGTCTACCATTTTAGGAGTCCGTAGCCAAATGAAAAAAAAAACGGAACCTATATAGATTTGTCAAGTTTGTCTTTCTGTCTATCTATATGTCTTCTTCATCTTCATGAGGTCTTTGTTAGTCTCCACTGCTCCTGCAGTGGAGAGTGGAGCTCATGCTCCTGCATGACCCTCTCTGTACTACTAGAGTACAGTCAGAACAGTCAGAGGATTTGGCCTACACTGTCATCCATATGTCACAGCTGTAATATGTTAAAACTATCAAGACTATTTATTTATTTATTTATTTATGTATTCTGTGAACCGATTGCAAAATATTAAGGGGGCTTCCCCTACATGAAACTAAGACTATTTTTATCTAACCTATCTCTTTATCTGTGCTAGGTGTCAACAGTCTTTAAAAACCGTGGCGCAGCGGTCAACACGCCTGCCTGCGACACGGATGGTCCCGGGTTCGATCCCCGGTCAGGTCAAGATGGAAAATGATCTTTTTTCAAATTGACTTGGGCTTTGGATGTTTATCTATATAAGTATCTATTATAAAATATAGTATCGTTAAGTTAGTATCCCATAACACAAGTCTCGAACCTACCTTGGGGCATGTCATAGATATCAGAATATTTAGGGCATGTGGTCTCAACGCCTTAATCGTACGATTTGTTCTCAGAGACTCGCATAGATGGCGCCACTCGAAACTACACAACATTGTATCAACCGTATTATGAGAATATAAAAACATGATTCACAAAATATATCTTATTAAAAATCAAAACAATATTTTAGGCATAATATTTTAAAATGACACCGTATATTTAGTAAGTTAAAGGCTAACGCAGATTACCGCCATCTAGTATCGGGTAGCAAGCAACTCTCCTGCGCCATACATTCGCTTGCTTTTCGCAACCTTAATTTGGTCCAATATTTTTGTATGAGGTGGGCAGTCTATTAAGTTAGTATAATATTGTCTTTGCTTGGGGCAAGTCTGAGAACAAATCGTACGATTAAGGCGTTGAGACCACATGCTTAGGCCTAGCTCAAACTGTGTGATTTGTCATTATTTATTTGGATATAACATGTTTTCATAAACCACAAATAAAACTGCATTTATCCCAGCACTCTGAAATACAAAGTTATTTTTGCAGCAAAAATAATAGTGTTATTTTGGCTAATCTGAGCTTGCTACTGCGGAACCCTTCATGGGCGAGTCCAACTCGCAATGGGCTACTTTTTAGGGTTCCGTAGTAAACTAGGAACCCTTATAGTTTCGCCATGTCTGTCTGTCTGTCTGTCTGTCCGTCCGCGGTTTTACTCAGAGACCATAAGTACTAGAAAGCTGTAATTTGGTATGAGTATGTATATTAATCATGGCAAAAAAGTCGTAGAAAAAAATCTTGAAAAAAAAATTTTTTTTGGGTAGCTCCCATACAAGTAAATTGGGGGAGTCATTATTTTTCTCTACTTACCCATCTTGTGGGGTATCGTTAAAAAGGTCTTTCAAAAATATTGTGAGGTTGAGAACACCATTTTTCGATTTAGGGATCCGTTTCCGAAATATTTGGTTTTAAAATGCAAATTTTTGTTAGAGGTACGTGTCCCCCCCCTCTATCTCCTAAACGGTTATATATAGATACGTGAAAAAAATTACAGCAGTAGTATATATACTGAAGTTGAAAGGAAAACTATCAGAGCTAAGTACTAAGTACAAACTAAAAAGTTATAGGCAACCAACTTATAAAATGTACTGGAAAATGTAAAATTTCATACAATCTTTATTGTTAGATGTTTTTGGCACTTTTTGGTCGTTAAACTGTGAGGTGCGAGTGTAAACAGTGTGTACTCAAAGTTGTCATTCGCAACTACGGAACCCTATACTGCGCGTGACCCGACACGCACTTGGCCGGTTTTAAACTATGGAGATAATACATGTTTTCAGTTTTCACGCCAGTCAGTAAAGGACGCAATCGTATCATTATTTATTACATATTTTACGGGGAAAATAACGAACGAATAACATGTAAGCCGTGCGAGCAAATTACGAGTACTTATTAGGTGATTGATTAGCCATATGGTTCCCGGCAGAGTAGAATAGGAACAATGCAAGTCTTTCCGTGTTCATGTTTGTGGTCATTCCGTGATGTCGTAGAAGGCGACTGATAAAGCACAACTGTTTAACTTGTGCTTTCTAAGTCGCCTTTTCACGAATTCTTTTTCATCACATATTTTCAACTAGCTGATGCCCGCGACTTCGTTCGCGTGGACTTTATGACTCCGGCGGTATCCTCAATACGAACTAATGCCGAAACATAAAAAATACTTGTAGCAGTGTTATATGCTATATCATAAAAGATAAATAAATTAAAAGTTAATAACAACGTATTTTGCAAAAAAAAACTTTATGTAGGTACTATGTTGCAACTATCCTTTGGGTTAGTTTATTTTGGCGCCTGATTTCAGCGAGGATGGTTTACATCAGGTATTTTTTTCCAGTCTTTTCTTAAGCATCTTAAAAACACAGCGTCCGTTCTTCGTTCAAAGAAATGGATAGAGGAACCTCTATCCATTTCAGTCAAAAAAACGAAATGTACAGACAAAATATTTTTACTGTTTTAATAAATGTATAGATTTTAATAATATACCGAGCATTGTAATGCTATTTAAAAACATTAATGCAAGAATTTGCAATCGCCGGCAATCGAACCCCGTGTCACAAGCTGGCGTGTTAACCACTGTGCCAGGAAGCCCGTCTTCCGCAGTCACTCCTATTACGCCTAATCAGCAAATGAGTTTTGAAAACAAATCCACACATACAGAAACTATTTCTCGTAACAATAACAGTTTACCGTCGTGAGAAAATTGCCGATATTGTTATTCTCTAAGGAATGTGCAACAAATGAGTAAACTTTCTTCCTCGATTGCACCTGTTTTTAAAATGAACGTCATATTACCTACCAGTTACGATCGTTTGCTTGTCCTCTCGAACGTGGCAGCATTGATCTAATCTATGCGAGTGACAGTCGGTGGTCAATTTTAGCCCTATTTTAGCGTATTTATATTCATCATCATCATCAGGTCTTTATTAGTCTCCACTGCAGGAGCCCGACCCTCTCTGTACTGCCAGAGCAGTCAGAGGATTTGGCCTACACTCTCCACGCTGGCCAGACGGGTTGGAGAGGTCTCTTTGATGTTTATAAGCTTTGTTTAGCTTGAGTTTCCTAAGTCGCCTTTTACGAAATCCACGGGAACATTTGGAGTGGTCCTATTCTTCTCTGCCGGGAACCACACGGCGGGAGGGGAACGGGACACTGTTTTTTTTTATTTTGGCACTTTATCGCACCACACACCACCCATTTTAATTTTCTTTTTGGTCCAAAGGTTTGGCTGGGAGAGAATGCCATATGGCATTAAGTCCACCTTTTGTAAGCATTTTTTAAATTCTTCTTCTTCTTCCTGGTCGTATCCTCATGTCTGAGGGTCGTGACCACCTCAAGTAGCTCTTCTTACTACATCACTCCAAATGGCGCGGTCTTGTGCTAAATGTATGGCGCCCTGGGTGTTGGTTGTGTCTGATTGCGTCAGTCCATCGAACTGGCGGTTTTCCTTGACTCCTGCGCCCAGGGACATGGCCCAGCAAAATGGTCTTTTCGAGACTATCCGGTTCACGTCGCGCTATATGACCGAAGAAGTGTAGAAGCCTTTGGAGGCAAATTGTAGAGAGACGGGTCTTTATGCCAAGTTCTTGCAATATAGACACATTTTTTTAATTGTGCAATATTAAACTTTATTGCACAATTAAAAAAAAGCATAAATAAATAAATTTCTAACAGTGAGCTATATAAAAAGTAAAACTAAAAGTTTTAAAAGCCCCCAACACTTTCCATGTTCAGAAACAACGAAGATTTTATAAACAAACAAACGTAGTACCACGGGCACACAGATCACTGTGGATCACTTCATTTATAAAACATCCACATTTATAAAACAGAGTCCTCCGCCACGTCTGTCTGTCTGTTCGTGATAAACTCAAAAACGACTGCATTGACTTTTATGGGTTTTTCACCAATAGAGAGAATGATTCATGAGGGAGGTGTATACATAGAGCAGGTGAAAATACATGCCCAGGAGCAGCCGGGTAGGGCTGCTAGTATACAAGGTGGAGTGGAAATAACCCGTCATAAATCGAACCACGGTCTATACTAGATTATTATAGTACTAGCAGCCCTACCCGGCTGCGCCCGGGCATGTATTATACCTTAAAACCTTCCTCGTGAATCACTCTATCTATTGGTGAAAACCGTATGAAAATCCGTGGAGTAGTTTTTGAGTTTATCGCGAACAGACAGACAGACAGACAGACGCGGCGGAGGACTTTGTTTTATAATATGTAGTGATAATGAAAATAAGATAACAGCCAAAGTACAAAAATAAATTTCGTTATTACCATACAAAAGTGTGCAGCCGCCCGGGCGATTTGTATGGGAACGCAATTTTTTTTTTGTTTTTTTTTTTTTACTATTATTTTAATTTCGGTATAAGTTCTTAGTGATCTAGTAAAGCCCGGGTTCGATTTATGACGGGTTATTTCCACTTTGTATGATAGTAAGCATATACAACTTGTGAGGTTTATTTAATGCCAATATTGTCATGCCAAAATCTCAAAGACCAAATTTAAAACTTGTAAACTTTGTGAAATGACAAATTCCAATCATCATTATCATAGTCTTTTTAACCGACTTCAAAAAAGGAGGAGGTTCTCAATTCGTGTGTTTTTTTTTTGTACGTATGTTACGCGATTACTCAGTCAACTATAGATCGACTTAAGTGATTCTTTATTTTCGATAGGTAATTCTCCAGAGGTGGTCCCATAAATTTTTTGTCGCAACGTATTGAGCACTTTTTGAAAAAATAAACAAAAACCCTAAAAATTGTAAGAGTATGCCGTTCGGTTTAAGCTTTATTTGTATTTTATTCTTCTGCGAATCAAGACAATGATGATGAGAACGTTATTCCTCTGTTTTGACTGAACTTCAAAGGTGGTCCTATAATATTTTTATCAAAATGTATCCAGTGCTTTTAGAAAAAAAATCACCAAAAACAAAAAAAAAATTGTACAAGTATGCCGTTTGGTTTAATTTTATTTTTGTTGTATTTTTCGCGAATCAAGACAAGTTGATCACGACGTTGTTCCTCTATTGTGATTGAACTACCACACCCACTAAAACCTAATTTTAAGTTCCAGTTTGTACATTGACGTATAGGGTTGTTTTACTTCAGGAGTACGCGCGTACGAGTCCTGAAGTACAGAGAGGGTCGTCCCTTTCTGTAGGTACTACAGGAGCCATATATCGCCAGAGCAGTCAGAGAATTTGGGCTACCCTCTCCACGCTACTCAGACAGTTTGGAGAGGCTTCTTTGATATTTATAAGCTCTGTTTAGCTTGTGTTTCCTAAGTGGCCTTCTACGACATCCAACAGGAAGACTTGGAGTGGTTGTATTCTACTCTGCTGGGAATCACACAGCATCAAATTCTAATCACTAAATACAAATTAAAGAAAGGAGTTTGTGGTGGGATGTCAAGGAGTGCAGTTGGGTTTTGTCTTTTGACGATTCTGCAAATTGATTTTAATCCTATTCTAATCCTATCCTAACTTCCTAACTAATATTATAAATGCGAAAGTGAGTTTGTTTGTTTATTTGTTTGTTTGTTTGTTACGCTTTCACGCCCAATCTACTGAACCGATCATCATGAAATTTTGCATACACATAGTTTGGGGTACGTAGAAGGACATCCTATAACTAATATTATAATCCTAACTAATATTATAAATGCGAAAGTGAGTTTGTTTGTTTGTTTGTTACGCTTTCACGCCCAATCTACTGAACCGATCATCATGAAATTTTGCATACACATAGTTTGGGGTACGTAGAAGGACATAGGCTATATATCACGCAGGCGAAGGCGCGGGTAACAGCTAGTGGTCTATAAAATATGAAATTGGTGTAGTTTGGTCTTGTAAATGCTCGCGCTCAAAACAATTTGTGAAATAGTTAAAGAAGACTGTTAAAGATTTGTCACCAGAAGCTTCCACGAGGCTAGAAAAGAACATAGTTACACCAGTCAAAACTGTTTTACTGCAGATGATTAGCATTTGATGGCTACCAATACGAGGAAGTTGGGTTTCTATTAAGGAAAGCACTAGGCACAGTAGCGACGCCAATCATTTTATTCCTAATACTTTACAAATAGAAAGGAATTCAAGAATATAAACAATACAAGCCTTAGTAAATAACCTGAAGTATTTTTTGAATCATGTTTATTACTATCGGAATCAGTGAGAATTATGAGAATCTGATAATTTGAGAGAAAAAGTGATTACCGCCAAAAACGGCCGTTTTTGGCGGTAATCACTTTTTCTCTCAATGACTGATTCTCATAATATCAAAACATGATTCCAAAAATACTTCAGGTTATTTACTAAGACTTGTATTGTTTATATTCTTGAATTTCTTTCTATTTGTAAAGTATTAGGAATAAAATGATTGGCGTCGCTACTGTGCCTAGTGTTCCCCCTTAATTTGATCACTAATCTTTGAAGCCACTTGTAAAAAAAAAACAATGCCGTTCAATATAAACTGCACAGTAGCAGCACTGAAATCTCGGTGGAAGCCATAATATAAAAGAAGAAAGACAGACAATACAAATAAAGGGAAAACACCATTCATTGCCACAATTCAAGGTTTTGTGCGTATCAGATATACAAACACATTAATTATTATAACTAAATAAACACACATTGAAATATGATCGATATATTTATTTATTTATTATACGGAATGTGCGTCAATGCAAAATTGCAACTATAAAATGTTTAATGTAAATAGACATTTTATTTTCTATGACATTAAACATTGATATGTTTACGTTTTGTAGTCTAGTTAAGAGGATCGACTACCTGTAAATTTTTATACAAAAAGCGATAACTCTTCCACCCCCCTAAACCTTTACGAAATGAGGAAATTTTGGTGCCATTCGATTTAGCCTTACAGCATTTTTAGCACACCTTAATCTAGGGCTAACTGTTTTTCTTTTATGGACAGATTCTTGATTCAGCAGATTCGCTACTCGACAGATTCGTCGATTAGGCAGATTCTTCAATTCGACATATTAGCTGTACGACAGAAAATGGATACTTATGCACAGATATTTTGGATAATTTCATAATCACTTTATTAGTCTTCCTATAAATATAATACCTGTTCTTTAATAACGACTTTTGTGCCGCAATTGGCAACGCTTTTGCATCTGAATCGCCGTGTGGTTCCCGGCAGAGTAGAATAGTACCACTCCAAGTCAACCCGAGGATGTCGTAAAAGGCGACTAAGGAAACACAAGCTTATTGACATTCAAGATAGGTGGGAAACTGGGAACATTACTTTGCACAAACGCACACACAAACAAACATCTCTCACCCTAAACGCATATACCTGCTCCGTTCCGTCGTGGGTAAAAACAAAGTCCTCAAGTCAAAGTCTGTCTGTTCGCGATAAACTCTGAAATTACTGCACATATTTTCATGCGGTTTTCACCAATAGATAAAGTGATGCACGAGGAAGGTATACATGCCCGGGCGCAGCCGGGTAGGGCTACTAGTTCATACATAGACAAGTGTAAAAAAAACAAGGATATTTTATTCAAAACTATTTATTGGAATAGACTTCTTAATTATTTTCTAGAAATTAAATTTAGAAAGGAGCTAAAGGTATATGAAACGAAAAGTTATTTGGAGAAAGAGGGAACTTTTGTTCAAAAAAGCTAAAAAGCTAACGTGAAGCACTTAAATCATTAAATTATTTTATATTGTATACCCAATTAAAGTTTTAGGGGCACTCTTCTAGTTTTTTACTATGCGTTTTTTGTCGAAGTAGCCGTTTTTGGTATACTTCACGTTCTCAAGGGTTACCTAATTAGAGCATACAATGACAAAATTTTAAAAGACATCTCCATTTTCTTCACATAATATATGATACTACTTACTACCTTCCTATATAAAAATAAAATAAAGCGCAATACAGGGTAATTTTAAAAAACTTTTGTGGAAATATTTTCCCGCTGTCACGTTTCGCGAGAACTTTTATATAAAAACAAAACATAGATTCCGTTAAAAAAAAAAGAAAGTAAAAGAACATTTTTTTAAAATTATCATACATGTATCACTAATACAACTTGCAAAAGTTATGTTAAATCACAACAGGAAAGTAAGAAAAAAATGGTTGTCATCCAATTAGGCTTAAAGATGGACTATTTCTACTTAATAATGCTGTGAAAGTAAGTATATATATATTTACCAAATTAAACAAATTTCTTGAATTGTTACTGTAACATCATTGGGCATCAATTTAGTCTCCTCAACCAGACTCTTGTCTTTTCAGCTACCTAAATACAAGGAGTAAACAAGATTGCTGGTTTAATTCTCTTTGCCTATGTAATACTCAAGCTTCCACTCCGCGTTAAGCTGTTGGCAAAATTGCAGTTTTTTAGTTAGTTCTGAAGACCACCGTTTCAACATGACGGCTTGAAAGGAATTCGCCAGCTCGAACATTTCGTTGGCATTATCTGCAGTTAACTGCTCGCCCAGTTCTTCCTCGCACAAAGTTTTTAGTCCATCCAGCTGATAGTAGTCCGCGGCAGCCAGTATGTCTTTGGCTAATTCCTTCATTCGCGGAATTTTGTCGCTATACATATAAGATAAGACTTCTTCCAAAACAGCCGCCTCAAATGGCGCCTCAACAACATTAGATTGACTTTCAGTGGTGCCATTGTCGAAGTGAGCCTTCAAAACAGCACTTTGCGAGGCTAATACTGCCTTGTGAACATTGTACTCCTGTCCATCTTTAGATTTAATAATAAAAACAGCATTCGCCGATGGTTTCATGTTTAAAAATTTATTAATATCACTACATAGAATTTTATCCGCAGGTTTAATGTTTGCATTTTTCATAACTTTTAAGATTATCGTCAACTTTAATATTCCGTGGAGCAAAAAATCTGTTGCAGCGTCAGTCAGGTCCCTTTTTAACAATGTTGCCAAATACGTCCATTTACCTGCTTCTAGCGAATTCAAAAATATTGTGTTTATTACTTTTTTGTCTTGACCACGTGTCTTATCATTATAAATGTTCACAGCCACATCCCCCTTTACGTAATTGTAGGTAGACGGAGAAAAATAACTCAATTCGACAATGTCTTTCTCGTGACCTTGAAATTGCAATTTTAGGTGTGGACGCGGTACAGCCGGAGGTGTAATATTCACGGGTGCAGCACGGATTGTCCTTACTTCATTGCATCGTGATGCTGTATAATAATAATCATCTTCATAATCATCGTTTATTTGGTCACCAGAGCCGGATACAGCCGGAGGCGGTGTCATATTCACAGGTGTAGCCCGAATTTCTCTTACATTACTGTGTAGTAGCATCAAAATATCATCAATATAAAATTCAGCGGTATGTGTTTCGCAAGGAGCTGCACCTAATATTTTGTATGACACGTGTGACATTGTTTCTGCATCCAATACTTTAACAGCGTTGATTCTTCACTTCTGAAAATAATAAGAACATCATTTTAAAGAACAATGGCAGTGGCGTGGCATACTGAGTGACCTAGCCGGCGTCTTAAAGTATATGTAATTAATAATAATAAACTTAATAATTTCATTAGCATATTTTTTTGCTAAATGAATTTAACTAGTTGATAGTATTCATTTGGCTATCTAACATATCTGGCGCATGGATACATTTTATAACAAAAAATTAACACGTAGAAATAAACTGAAAAGTATAAAATAACTCATTTTTACCAAATTATTATAGGACTAACTTCAGGGTAGGTATACCTTTTGCAATAAAAAGAGAATCATCAAAATCGGATCGATAAATTACGTCACACTTATGTTTAGTATGTTTTTAATCATGACTTGACTTTGTTATTAATTACTATAACTTGAATGAAAATTTGCACACTTGACGGTAAAACATGTTGAACTATAAATGTATTTTATTTAATAAATTTATCTTATCTAATTTCAAAACATTTAGACCCCTTCCTCAGCCTTGTCACAGTTGGTCACATTTTTGTGACATTAAGTACATATTTTAATCAGTATCACAATACCTTACAAACAATAATATTAGGAGGAGGCAAAAGTAAGTTTAAGCCGTATGGTTCCCGGCAGAGTAGAATAGGACCACTCCGATTCTTCCTGTGGATGTCGTAGAAGGCAACTTAGGAAACACAAGCTAAGCAAAGCTTATAAACATCAAAGCCTGGCAAGCGTCAAAGACAATATAATATATTGTCTTTGGTATAGGGTATACAGAGGATGGTCTACAAATAAATACCTCCATAAACCTAACCTCCATAAATACACAGCCATAAACTTACAGCATGCAAATACATACATTATAATTATTAAAATTTAGCTATATCATATTACAATTATATTAAATCAAACAATGAATTACAATTAATTAATGGTTACAAAAAATTTATTCACATTGCATACGAAACAAGCATCTTTTTTAGTTTAAAAATCAAAATTCAAATTAAAAAAAAAACCGGCCAAGTGCGTGTCGAGCCACGCGCAGTGTAGGGTTCCGTAGATGCGAATGACAGCTTTGAGTTCACACTGTTCACACTCGCACCTCATAGTTTACCGACCAAAAACATCAAACAATCAAAATTGTATGAAATTTTACATTTTCGAGTACATTTTATAAGTTGGTTGCCTATAAATTTTGAGTTTGTACTTAATACTCAACTCTGATAGTTTTCCTTTCAACTTCAGTATATATACTACTGCTGTAATTTTTTTCACGTATCCATTTTATAACCGTTTTGCAGATAGAGGGGGTCCACACTTACGTGTAACAAAAATTTGCACTTTAAAACCAAATATTTCAGAAAAGGATCCCTAAATCCAAAAATGGTGTTCTCAACCTCACAATATTTTTGAAAGACCTATTTAACGATATCCCACTTGATGGGTAAGTAGAGAAAAAAAAATGACTCCCCCACTTTACTTGTATGGGAGCTATCCTAAAAAAAATTTTTTTTCTAGATTTTTTGTACCACTTTTTTGCCATGATTAATATACATACCTATACCAAATTGCAGCTTTCTAGTACTTATAGTCTCTGAGTAAAACCGCGGACGGACAGACAGACAGACATGGCGAAGCTATAAGGGTTCCTTGTTTACTACGGAACCCTAAAAATTCAGAAAATACGCCTTGCAGGCACTTTTTCACGTCAAATCACAATTTATCTTATTAAGTATTAGTAGTAGGTATTATGCATATACTAATTGTTATTCAAAGCTACAGACTACTAGCATTTTTCTGTTTTTTTCTTGTTACGTTTCATCAGAAGTATACATACTAAAGTAATTATGGTGCCGTGTGGTTCCCGGCAGAGTAGAATAGGACCACTCCAAGTCTTCCCGTGGATTTCGTAAAAGGCGACTAAGGAAACACAAGCTTATTAAAATCAAAGAGACCTCTCCAACCCGTCTGGCCAGCGTGGAGAGTGTAGGCCAAATCCTCTGACTTCTCAGGCTAGTATATGGCTTTGGTGGTGCGGAGAGGGTCGTGCTCCTGCAGTGGAGCCTGGAAAGACCTGATGATGATGATGATGCATCTGAATCAAAAAAATCGTATGAAAATCAGTTCAGTAAGCTAAAAGAAAATACTCTGGGCTCTTCGGACAGCCCATAAAGGCCCTATACTACCTTTTGAGGTACAGAAACTGAAAAACAATCTTAAAATAATATAAAATAATCAGGCAGGCTGTGTGGTTCCCGGCAGAGTAGAAGACCACTCCAAGTCTTCCCGTGGACGTCGTAGAAGGTGACTTAGGAAACACCAGCTACACAAAGCTTATAAATATCAAAGAGACCTCTCCAACCCGTCTGGCCAGCGTGGAGAGTGTAGGCTAAATCCTCTGACTGCTTTGGGTAATATATGGCTCTGGTAGTACAGAGAGGGTCGTGCTCCTACAGTGGAGACTAACAAAGACCTGATGATGAAGTTAAAAGAAAATACTCTGGGCTCTTCGGACAGCCCATAAAGGCTCTATACTACCTTTTGAGGTACAGAAACTGAAAAACAATCTTAAAATAACATAAAATATTCAGGCAGGCTGTGTGGTTTCCGGCGGAGTAGAATAGGACCACTCCAAGTCTTCCCATGGATCGGGAGTCGCTTTCTACGACAGGAAGCGATTTAGGAAAAACAAGCTAAACAAAGTTTACAATAAACATCGAAGAGGCCTCTCCAATCCGTCTGGCTGGAGCGTGGAAAGTGTAGTTCAAAGTCTGTCTGTACCGGCTAATATATGGCTCTGGTAGAACAGAGAGGGTCGTGCTCCTGATGTCCGTAGACCCAGCGGAACCCTTTGCCTGATCCAATGAAGACCTATCATTCGAATCATTATCGATTCATCCATCCATCCATCAGGTCTTTTTTAGTCTCCACTGCAGGAGCACGACCCTCTCTGTACTACCACAGTAATATATTAGCCATAGTAGTCAGAGGATTTGGCCTACACTCTCCACGCTGGCCAGACGGGTTAGAGAGGTCTTTTTGATGTTTGTAAGCTTTGTTTTGCTTGTGTTTCCTAAGTCGCCTTTTACGACATCCACGGGAAGACTTGGAATGGTCCTATTCTATTAATACTCATCAATTCCTGCAGTGGAAACTAAAAAAATCTGATGATGATGATGATTCAGGCAGGATAGTGGACCCGGGCTCCAGAGCATTTCAGCTGAGGAAAGTGAAGCAGGCAGGATTTATACTAATACTGGCTGCGCGGCTTCGCCTGCGTGTTATATAGCCTATGTCCTTCAAGCACCCTATCTATGTGTATGCAAAATTTCATGATGATTGGTTCAGTAGATGGGGCGTGAAAGCGTAATAAACGAACAAACTCACTTTCGCATTTATAATATTAGTTAGGAATTAGTATTAGGATTATAAAAACCGGCCAAGTGCGTGTCAGGCCACGCGCAGTATAGGGTTCCGTAGTTGCGAATGACAACTTTGAGTACACACTGTTTACACTCGCACCTCACAGTTTAACGACCAAAAACATCTAACAATAAAGATTGTATGAAATTTTACATTTTCCAGTACATTTTATAAGTTGGTTGCCTATAACTTTTTAGTTTGTACTTAGTACTTAGCTCTGATAGTTTTTCTTTCAACTTCAGTATATATACTACTGCTGTAATTTTTTTCACGTATCTATATATAACCGTTTAGGAGATAGAGGGGGGGGACACGTACCTCTAACAAAAATTTGCACTTTAAAACCAAATATTTCTGGAAACGGATCCCTAAATCGAAAAATGGTGTCCTCAACCTCACAATATTTTTCAAAGGCCTTTTTAACGATATCAAGATGGGTAAGTAGAGAAAAAAAAATGACTCCCCCACTTTACTTGTATGGGAGCTACCCAAAAAAAATTTTTTTTTCAAGATTTTTTTCTACGACTTTTTTGCCATGATTAATATACATACTCATACCAAATTACAGCTTTCTAGTACTTATGGTCTCTGAGTAAAACCGCGGACGGACAGACAGACAGACAGACAGACAGACATGGCGAAACTATAAGGGTTCCTAGTTTACTACGGAACCCTAAAAAGGAAAGATTTGATTGTTTGTATGTTTGTATTGGATAGGCTCGCGAAACTACTGACTAATTTTCAAAATTCTTTCACTTTTACAAAAGTATCGGGTCGAAGACCAGTGGGCCGACCAAGATATCGCTGGAGCGATACTGTGCAAGCTGATCTGCGTGAGATGGAACCGATCAGGAGTGCTATTTTTGAACGTGTGACTCACTAAACGAGTGATTGACGCGAGTGTTTCCAAAAGGCCGCATTTTTGAATCGTTAGTTGGCGAGTGATTGCAACGAGCGGTTGAGACCGCTCGTTTCCGCAGGCGACGAACGCTTTTATGTCAAAGTCACTTCCTGTCATTTGAAGTTCCTATGTCATGATTTTACGTTAGGTTTGACGCTACACTTCTTAAACATTTTAAAAATCCATAATAACCTTAAAAAAGTTTATAAAAAATTCTGCGTGAAATAAGAAGAAATGAAATATTTTTCGTTGAAGGTTGGCAGCACTACAGTTCAAGCGATGGTTTCAAAAATATGGCAAAATGGCATTTCCTGACTTGGAAGAAGAGTGTGACTTGTAGTCCTGCACGTCTTCCGTTTTAGTGAGTCACGCGTTCAAAAATAGCACTTCAGCTGGCAAGATATCGCAAAGAACCGAAAGTTGCGGCGTTCTCTCGTCTCGGAGGCCAAGATCCACTTCGGGTCGCTGAGCCAGCGGAGTAAGAGAAGTAAGTAAGTTCACTTTTACAAAGCTAATTTATCTGCGGGTGACATAGGCAAGGACGGATTCAATATTTTTTTTCTGGGAGGGGCACAAGGGGCGGTCGGAATCCAAAATTCGCAATTCCAGCCAGAAATAGAAATAGTTTCACTCATGTTCTTTCTGACATCTTATTCTTTCTGTCTCATTCAGATATTTTAACTACACTTTTAATTTACTTGCTTTTAAATATGTACCGTGATGGAGTTCTGCAGTACACAAAAATACCGTCTACACGTGCCCTCTTGGACATAGGCTATAATTTACGCGGACGAAGTCGTGGGAATATGGAATGTATTATAATAATAAAAGACAGGTTGATATCGTGTCGGATGTTTTATTCTGTACTAAATTAATTGACTAAACTTCACTACAAACAAACAAAAGCTCACGAGTTTCTCTTGAATTTACCGTGTAAATTAATTTTTAGATTATTCTTTGCAAATATGTATTTTTATTTTTACATTTTATTTAATTTTTACTTCATTTATAGAACAAAACCATATTTATTATTGGTTTTCGCCATTTAAAAGAAATATCATTTCTATTCCAAAGCTCATATACTTAATGAAAATTATTTTTATTATCATTTTATGAAAATAAAGTTGACTTAACGACTTAAAGTTTTTTCTGCCACAAATGAAATGAATCATTATATAATATTTAAACAATTTTATTTAACTTGAGTACGATTGAAAATAAATAAATGTTTCCTCATTGACAGAATATACTTACAATAAGTTTACAATAAGCAAATATTAATTTGCATTGCACGTGAACAAATTATTCAATTAATTGAAAAGTATGTTCAAATAATTGAATTATTCAACACAAACTTGAAATTGAATTGATAGAAATAAGTGAAACCTATTACATTTTTAAAAACACATTTTTTATATACTTTGGATCACTTTACACGATAATTTATATGATTCGCGTACGTGAGTTCCGTCACCAATAATCTAAATCAGAGTTCTGTAACAAAATCGATTTTATTACAATAACATTTAAATTAAATTAAATTAATTAAATATTAAATATCTTATATAAATCTTTAGCACTTTACTTTAAACGATTATGCGCCCAAAATAAATTTACACTTTTCTCGACTGTCATAGTACCTATATCTGTTTTAGGCGGCCAATGGGTAAAACCAAGTGTTATTTTTAGAAGGCAGACAATTTATGTTTTAATATTTTTTTAAAGAACAGTGACATCACTCCTATGTATATATTTGAAATATCAACACATAAAACATCGTGGTTAAGTGAAAAAAATCATAGTTTAATTAATTAACCATAATGACCATTATATTTTTATGATAATTAAACAATATACTGAACACAGACTAAAATATATTTATTTATTTATTAAGATATGACTACGGTGGAATATTATTCTCACTTGCGCTTATACATAACCTAAAATAATTTAATACATTATACAACATATTACAATTATTCTGATATTGTTTTTGAATTGTACATTCATTTTAAAATTTTACTAACAATTCGACTCAAGCGTAGAATGAAACTAAATGTTTATTGGTTAACCAACTGGAGCTTTTTAGCTATTGGTTTATTATGAAAGCTTTTCAAATATTTTGTTGAAATAATAAAGTACGAGTAAGTTCAATCAAAACAATTTTTAAGCAGCTAACTTAAAGGTAACTTACTTACAACGACCTTTGTAGGTCAGTGGAATAGCAAGTGCCTTTGATTCGCAGGGTTCCGGGTCGATTCCCGGCCAGGTCATACATTATGGAATACCATATTTCTCAGGTTGGCCTGTGTTTTTAAAACAGTGTATCATTGAGTTAGTATCCTACGACAAAAGATCATAGCTTACTGTGGGGTTAACACTATCTGTATGATTAGTCCCTATCGAGTAAATGTAAGTAGTTATACGTAGGTATACCTACCTATGTCCTTAAATTTGTTTGGTATTAATTTCACATAAGATTTCTGCAAGTAGATCACAGGAAGTGACGAAAACGATATCATTCACGAAAGGACTTATTTCCATAAACGTGATATTAATTATTATATGTTGAAACGACTCGATCTAAGAGTCTTGATTTAAGAGGGAGAGCCTTGTTTAGCGGAGTAAATTAACACCTATCTTAAAGTAAATATCATTAGTCTGCCTGATACCAAATATTAGCTCAAAAAAACGAGTATCTTTCAGAGATAAGAGGAATATTAGGCAACATTTTTATTAGTAGCAAAATAAGTCACTGAAACTTGCTGTATTGCTGCAATAATATTGTAATAATAATAAAAGGACAGGCTAGCAAAAATATGCTTAATAGCACTTTCTAAAATATTCTTGCAAGTTTAGGAATTTCAGAACAGATTGGGTTAACTTATATTTATAACGAGTTTTTACGTCAAATGCAGATAAAATGAAAATCATCATGATACGTTAATTATTTTGGGCGTTATCGCCATACCACAGACAAGATTTTATGGATCACACAGACACAAAGATGTCGAGGAATGTTTATTTTTCTATTCAGTTATTTTTGTATATTATGAGAAATAAAAGTTATTAAGTATGGAAGATACCTAAGAAAAAATATTTGGTCGTACAGGATTATTTAGTTGGACAGGTCGTATATAGATTTAGCGTTTTAACTGGGTTAGACAGTTTACACAGGAATGTGACAATTATCAAGGATCAAAATTTTATACAACATTTCTGTTCTGTTTTGATTCCTATACGCTGAAGTTAAATTTTTTAGACTCAGTTTCTTATTATTAATAACTTCTTGTTTTTTAATGTGTTTAAATGAATTATTGTTTCGATTGAACATACTTGTAAAAAAACAAAGTTTGTTTTTAATTTACGCAACACGTAGTTTGGGCAACTCGATACGCTGTATTTAACAGCAAACTGAATTAATTCTTTTATATAAAAGCAAAAAAATGATGCGTATCAAAAAGTTATTTGCATACAAAATTACTAGTGCTATATAACAGTACAAACATGAATATTTTAATGAGTCCAGTAAATATTTTGACGCGATTAGCCTATTGATTGATGATTATAAAATATTTATAACGCTTCAAATTAGGCTGATATGATTTTTTAATTACACTTAAAATTAAAATTGATCAAAGTTCTCATTAAAAATAAAGGCACAGATAATACATGTCATAAGCGCGATTTCTTAGCATCGACACAAAACGCTATCAGTGATAGAAATAGATGTTTAAATAAAAAAAGAATCTTACGTATATACCAACGTGGCTTTGTTTATTAAATTTTCCGATTAATAAAGGCTTTAATAAGCTACTTTTCCCTTTTGGTAGATAGCAACCTTTGTATAATTGTTCATATATTATATTTGTGACAATTCTTTTATTTTTATTCACCATAAAGCCCTAAAAATTAATGTAAACAAATATAATAGACTTTTTTCAAGGATTTTGAAATAAGTGTCGATAAACTTTACCTAACGTTTTGTGCCGATGCAGTTTTCTTTACATAATAACCATACTTAAATTAATAAAGAATCTTAAATGTCTATTGAAATCTATTTTACAATGCAATTCTACTTCTTACACCCGACACTTTCAACCGAGTGAAGGCCCAAAAAATTCGTCACGGAGTAGCCTTTCATCTTTATTCAGGTACTTTTCACATTGCTAGATTTTATGCTTGGTCAGAATGACGTAGGATATTTAAAATCGAGAATCTACTCGTGTAGAAAATTAACACACTTATTCAGTTACAGTATAAGTACTAGATCTATAAGTACTTTGTTTAAAACATATATTTGTATAGATTTTGGAATCCGGATCATTAAGATCCTTAGAAAAAAGTGAAAAATGGGAAGAAAGGTCTGTTACAGAAATTTATCTAGCTGGTCGGTGGATTAGCAGGTTCAAATTTGTTCCGCATCTTAGGAATCCTAGGTATCCTAAGAAATTCAGACCTACAGGGCAATTCCCGTTGAATTTAGAAACATGAAATTTGCCAAGACTGCTAAATTTTACGTCTGTACATACGTAATATTACGTACTGTACGTACGTAAATATGACGTCTTTTTGTACACTAAATTAATTAAAAACATGTCTACCCAAAAGGTGAAGCATAAGGTAGAAAGTATTTTTTAGTTTTTGATTAATTTGATTGATAGGCAATATAACTTTTCTTCTAACTATATATTTTTAACGGTTGTGCCAACTGAGGTTAAAGTATGTCTTTACAAAAATTAGAATGCTGTTTTTAAAATATATTAACGACTTAAATTCAAATAGGTAAGTAGGTATATTTTGAATTATCTACGTTCGGCTATCTATAATAAACTATTAAAACTACAGAAAATAAATAAATTGAAGAAGCATAAGTTATTTTATTTAAATATCTTAAGGTAGATATTAATTTTTGAATTAAGTAATTTAAAATACCGTTTTATACATCGCATCATTATGAAAAATGGCAATTGGTTATCTATATCTATTGGTAATATTATATTTTGTTTTTATGGTACTATTGACCTGATCTCATGACTAAACCTAAAGTCAAATAAAGATGAGAATGTTGCTACTAAACCACAGATTTTTTTACAAAAATGAATAAGTATTATAATCAAAATTGTGTCATATTATATCCTTTCAATTATGTTAGATCTTTTACTGTGTTCAACTACCTTAATTGTCCTAAAAGGCTACTCCATGCTGACGTGTGCTAGCCTATAAGTGGAAACTGTTCATATATCTTTATATCAGTTACTTAATACACTACGATTTAGACAAATCTCAACAATGTCGCAGTTTATACACAAATCGCTTAAATCGAGCAACAAATGTGAACTTTTATAAAACTAAATTATCTCTGAGCCTTATCCATTGATCACAAATAGGCGTCAATTTGATTTATTAAAAATGACTCCATTGTCTGTTATTTTTCATAATAGTCGTATTTTGTTGTTTTAAGAGTTATGTTTCTTTCTTGGAAGTCACAACAATGCAAGTATATACATACATATCAAGACTAACAAATACATTTTTATTTAATAAGATAGGTCTAATAAAATTGTAGTCAAACTCTTTAGTGAGAGATCTAAAATACCTATTATTAATTAGGAGCTCGAGGCCTGCCTACTGAGCCTACCTAAAATCATTTAAACTGTCTATTTTCTAATCAATGGATAACGCACACGGTTTGACTAGTCAAAATCACATGATGTATCTAAGAACTAAAACATCTTGGTGTCATATTATATTAAATATTGTACACTCCCGGAGTTACGTATTTTAAGTAGTGTATTCATCTGCATGGCTATTCAATTAAATTGAAACAAAGTTGATCCAATTGGTTTAATTAAATACAATTGCTTTAATTCAATTCAATTAGTTATAACTCATGTAACTAGATTTTAAATATGAAGAATTTCACTCAATTGAATTAAGACAAAGTCAATTCAATTGCTTTCATTAAATTCAATTGGATCATATTATAATGCACCTAGCAATATAACAGATACTATCGTATCAAATGCGATGAATTAAATATATATTTTATGTTATATACAGTTACACTGTGTTTGTAATTATTTAAACTTTTTTATTTATTTCCTCGCTCGACTACTACTATTTTAGATCCATCGTGGTCGAGCGAGGAAATAATAATGAAGCTTTTTTTATTTGATTTTGCTGTATATATTTTAAAATAATGTTGTTTTTTTAACTTTATCTTAAAGGACATATAATATTACAATCACCTTCCATTAAAATGATAGCGAGAACAAATAAATAATTTTTATTTGCTAAGCCCCGATAATATAAATTGTTTGCGAAAATTAAAAGTGACTTATCAAGTTGTTGCAAAATTAACTGAACTTTTTATTGTGAAGTTTCAGATCATTGACTTTGACCAACTATCACATTATTTCTAAGAAAGGAATATAATAAATAATATGACTTCACTTTCATCAACAGATCAGGTATTTATTTATTTAACTTTATTACACAATCGTTAAAGGCAAATAGTTTTACCATTCAGTATACACTTAACTATGCGAGTTTCTACGGGAAGCATTTTATTTAAACTTCGACATTTGTTTCGTGTGTAAATTTATCCAGTATCATTTATTTACCCTGACAATAAAATAAAGTATTATAAAACTATTTTTTTCAACGTAAATTTTTGTATTATAATTACAGAAAAGCAAAGTGGTTTATAGCTGTTAAGCATAATATATAAAAAAATCAGATATAAGCATTCATAAGCTATGCACGATAAATGACGAGACGATAAAGAATTCTCGAATCACTACAAACACAGTGTGTATCTGTACATTTCTCATTTCATGAGTCTATGTCATATAAAAATGTAACGATTGTATTTAAAAAAAAACCACTATGACTTCTAGGTAATATTCTCTCGACCGGAGACATACAAAAGCTTACAAAATCAACGAAATAACTACTATTTATATATTTCAGAAGCGACTTTTTTATATTACATTTTGATTTTCAAAAGCACTTTTTGGCGGGATCGCTTGGTGGATTGTTTCGTTTGGTTGTTCGACGTGTTTGATTGACTTACATTTATTAGATGATAATATCTCTGTATCGTAATAAACGTTTTAATGTGAAAAACATGAATTTTTTGGAATCCATTGCTGCCACCATTAGAAATTAATCGTTAGAGAGAAAACGGAGATATCCTTTGTTTTGTTTTGCTAAACCCTATTTAACCCTTCAATCTATTTTTTGAACTAGTGTTTACAGTTTTAAGTCAGAATGTGACGTTTTCCTTATTAGAAACGGCCACTTTTGGCGAAAAAGTTTAGGCTTTACGCACTGTACTGTAAATAGTAGTTCATCAATTACGCTGAATACATTGAGCTTAAGTTGTGAAGCTCTTTATCATCATCATCAAATTTAAGACTGAGCTCTTGTCGATGGAGCTTCCTCCATTCTTCTCTTTCTTCCGCCAATTGTTTCTGATGTGTCTTCTCTTTTGTGAAGCTCTTCGCAGAACTAAATTTTCATGTCTCCATTTTCTCTCTAATGATTTATTTCAAATGGTGGCAGCCCTGGAGCCCCTAAAATTCATTTAGCTCCTTAACTTTATTCTGCAATCTTAAATTTGCCTACCGAGAATAGAGAGACGTTATGTCTCTTTTTAATATCAGAGAGCGGGAGTGAGAGTAGCTACTTTTATCAGTAGTCTGTTTACATACTGTCAGTCTCGAGTCGACCTTCAGACCAGCCGAAGGAATATTTGATCTTCTTCTTTTCGAGTCGCAATATTTGATCTAAAACGAAATCCAAACCAAAACTCTACAAACCACCAAGCTCCGCCATTTTTTACATCCAAGGAGTCCATACCTTTTTGACAGTTAAAGGTACAGCAGAATTTGTCTTTAGTGCAATGAATTAGGTAAAGATTGTTATTTCGTTAGACCTCGGGAATATGCAAGTGCGAAAGGATACAGAGGTCACGTGTTCCTTGACACAACACCTCTGAATTTTTCATCAATTTATAGTTATTTTAATTTTTTCCTTCATAATTATTATCTCAGCTGCAAAAAATTCACTGCTGCATTCCCAATACAATCGGTAGATTTTTTCCTTAGGCACCAAATATTGTAACGTTTTTCTTTATCTGGCAAAAAGAGAAAGACTCCTTGGAGCAGATATAACCACCTAATGCTCTTGGTCCGAGGACTCGACGCTCTCCGTCTGCGCGAACTTGAGGAACACCTGCTCTAGCGTCGTCTGGCTGAAGCTGTACTCCACTATGTTCAGCTTGTCTTTTGCTGGAAGAAAAATTCAGGTAAGCTAAAGATAACAAAGAGTAGTTCGATTTTCCGAAGTTGGCCCCATATAAATTAAGAAATAAAATCCACCCCTATGGTGGAAAAACAGCTTATTAATTTTTGCGTTAGAATGTTTTTTTTTATCGATTATATAAGGACGCTCACTATCTTCGATCTGCTGCAACCAGCGCGCTTGACACGAAGGACTGGGGTACAAACAACACCAGTATTATCTTCCAGTAATTCCGTTAATCTACTTAGGAGCACCTGCATCTTTTGGCATAACATAAGAAAGCCTTTTTGATCCATATAATCTTAAGGGCCCTTTAGATGTTCACTGTGGCGAGCTCTACCTACATTCGTCACAAGAACTACACGAAGACTCAATTGCGAATGTGGCGACACAACAAATAACTACCAATCTTCTCACAAGATGGCGCTGATTAATCCTGAAACGCGCAAACTAAGTTTCATCATATCTCGACATAAATAAGAGTTCAAATAGAACTCAGTCGGAGCTGTACGTATCCCTGGGCGCACACCTTGCCCAGAGGGAAGATCTTCCCTTTGTGGCGGTCGAGCATTCCACCCCGCTCCCACTACACTCACCATCCTCGATCTGCTGGAAGCAGCGCGCCAGGCTGGAGACGGAGGACTGCGGCACGGAGAAGACGAGGCGCTCCGCAAAGTTCTCCTCCAGCACGGCGGCCGGGAACAGCTGCGACACCAGCGCGATGGCCGCCTCCGCGCTCAGCCCGCCGCCCGCCGACTCCGTCCTGCACCACAACCAACCCTTTTAGTGATCGCCTCCACGAGCGAGAGATCCGCGAAGAGTCTAGGCTTCTATATTATACTATTATATATCCTATTCTAAGGAAAATACGATTGACTTTCACTCGCACTCTGCTGCTCGTCGCATCGCGCCTTGGCCTTTGGCCTTTGGCCTACACTCTCCACAAACATCCAATTTAGAAAACTATCTATCTATAATGATTTTTAATATTATCGCGACTGTTACACAATTAATAAAATTACTTTTTTATCGTGTTTATTTCATTTTTAATCCACTTATTCGTTTTGATCATTTTGTAGTATTAACGCGTACGGACAGGGGAGTCATCGACGGTTAGGTCAGGAGTGTCATCCTTAACTGACTGCCCGATGGCTATCTTCATATCCCCAATCTCATTCATCTAGCAAGAAGCATCCCACATACCTTTATTCCATCCCGGTGGTGAGTATGGCAAATCGATCCCCCCACCCTACGAATAAGTAATAATTATTCGTAGCCCCCCCCCCCCCCCCCACCCGATGTAAATCCTTCGGGCATGCCTATGTCCAAAAGAGGACTTTTTAGGGCCGAGATGACAGTGTTCATGTCCGCAGGTAAACGGAGTCCATTAAAAGTGTATCTATCTATAATTTAAGAACTGTGTTCTCAAGAAGTCTACCGTCAACGGTAGACTACTTTCCATATCTCTCGGTCCTCAGCCATTCTCAACACCGGTAACTGCGGCTGCGTTTCGTTTTTGTTGCATCTTATGCTACAATAGAAGTCGATAGAAATATCGGTTACACCATTATAATACTGATACCAATGAGTACCACTGTCAACGAAATACGACACCTCTTTCACAATCAGGTATAGTACCTACTATTATTAATTTTGTAGGTTAAGTGTGCTTACCTGTGATGGTGTTGCCTGGGAGGCGGGGTGCCAGCGACAAGCGGCGTATGAATACTGACATCCACCGCTTCCGCTTCCGCTTCACCCTCGCCTTCCGCGCCCACTGAGCCCACATTCGAACCTGACAGAAAAAAATGCGATAAAGTATACTGTGAACCGTTATTCATAAATATTACTTAAATAGCGAAATTGGATTTTTTTATGACATAGGACAACACGTTTGTCATCCTATGTCATAACATAAGTAACCTTACTCGTTAGCAAGTGGGTCACCTCACCTGATGGTAAGTTATCTATCATTGTGACAAGAGCGTTGCCGGCCTTTTATTTTACCCTCCTAGAGGGAAGACAGAATTAATGGAAGCCCTCCTCTCGCACTCCAGTTGCCAAGAGTGCCGGGGAGGAGGGTAGACTTTTCACGTTATTTACGAAAGCGAAAGTGATACTATAAGTATATATTTCACTATAGACTACTCTTGCGTAGTTGCATTAACGGCGTTGAACAATATACCTAAACTCCATAAATACCTTCGTCAGCTTCTCCTAACGACGGCGAGTTCTCTGTAGACCGAAGTGGCGATGGAGACATTGATTCAGGCTCCATCATCTAAAAAATATACAGTTTTCATAAAATTTAAAATATAACATCTATGCAGTCCAGTGGTTAAGGCGTTCGCCTTATTGACCCGGAGGTCGTGGGTTCGATTCCCACGGGAAGCATACTTTGTTAAGTTGTTTCCAGTTTGGTTAGGACATTGCAGGCATGAATCACCTGATTGTCTGATAAGAAAGATGATTCCGTGCTTCGGAAGGCACGTTAAGCCGGTGGTCCCGGCTGCCATCTGGTAGTCGTTAAAGGAACCACGTCAGAGGCCGAGAGGCGGTTCCGCAGAACTCTGACACTAGGGTGTGCATGGTCGA
Organism: Rhodophaea formosa; assembly: GCA_963082605.1. Lineage (NCBI taxonomy): Eukaryota > Metazoa > Arthropoda > Insecta > Lepidoptera > Pyralidae > Rhodophaea > Rhodophaea formosa. The sequence goes on along the minus strand of OY720224.1, from coordinate 15,753,038 downwards.
CTGACCGTGTCACCTACACGAAATGATGATGATGATGAGTGTAAACTTTCGCGCTTTAATTAAACACATAGCTTCATAAAAAACGTCAGTGGAAATAAATAAATAAAGGGTTCGTGCTAATATTAATAATCTATTGAGGTGCGGGAGGTCGGGGATAAAAGTTTTTATACAACTTCTGTGCAGTAATTCAATGTTCAATATAATATAATTAAATTTCCTAAAATTCAATTAGATTAGATCCATTTAAATGTGTGAAAATCGTGAAAACATAAGAAAACATTAGATCCAATTAATTGAAAAATCGTCTCTTGCGGCAAAACATAGGTACGTAGGTTTAACTGAAAGAAAAAAAAGAAATAATTGAAAATATGTACTTTGTATTTTTCCCCTGTGCTACTAATTAAGGGAGTAATGGGTAATCACAGAATGTAAGTTCACAATTCTATAGAACCAAAAGCAATACTTATAATCCTTTGGGAAAATCTAAAATCAAATCTAGGTGAAGTAAATGTTACATTAATTCTAATAATGTCACAATTAATACATACTTTAAGAAATTTACTTTTAAAACGGTTTTATTGCGTTAATTAATTACATTATTTATAGACCTAATCTACGTCAAAGACAATATAATTTGACTTTGTCTACGTTTAGAACATTTTACTTTTCATGTTTGCAGGTAGACAGTTGACTTTGTCAATAATTTAATGATAAACGCGATAAAACCTTTATTAAAAGTACTTTCATTCAAATGTCAAGTTGTTAAAATAAACGGGAATATAATTGATATGCTTACTTTTTGATTGCTCTGCCCTATTTTCATTTCTAACGTGTAGCCAGCGCCGTACAAATTCTTCAAGTGTTGCGTCGAACCAATACATCTGTAATAGCGAACATTTTATATCAATACAGGTTAACTAAGAACGTCAGAGAACATAAATATTTTAGGGGCACTAGAATCTGTAAATTAAATTGTTAAGTATCAAACGTAATGAATTTTGGCAAAGAAAATTCAACTAAGCGACTGACTGCAATATGACATATTACTGAAAGCTGTGCCGCCAGAGTGCACCATTAGCACATACAGTAAAAAAGGTTTGACACTTACAAGTATGTACTTGTCAATGTCAAAGTCGCAATTTATTTGTAATATTATACATTAATCCTTTATTAATTTCATTTTAAAATACAGTATGAGGATTAAAATATAAAAATGCAATTGTGCTGCGTATTCAGATGTAAAATAAAGGCATTTTTTTGCGAGTTTGACATACTTGTCAATGTCAAACATTTGTTTACTGTCTCTGCTAATGCTGGCCTCTGGCGGGAAAACATTGCAGTATTATCTCCTAATACGAGAAATTGAACCTAACATACCCTCTGAGGCCAAGTTGTTTTGTTATATTGGGGTTTCACCATAAGTTGAGGACGCTCGCTCGCAAGGAAACCTAACGAATCTAACCTACCCTTTTTTCCCAAATTATTTTGTTATATTGGGGGTCTTGCCCAACGTCACCCACTCTGCATGTCTAGTCACTCTCTTAGTAATTTAGTCGCACGCCTTTCATTTTATTTGTCTGTTTTATTATTACCCGAGAATTATTATCTTCACTTTTTGTTCGTAGGCAAAATGACTAAGGATCTGCCTTAGTCACTACGCCATGGCATTTTACGCAAGCAAATCGAACGTTAAGTTTTAAACAATATTTTTTTTTATTATAGTATTGAAGTCTGTATAAGACATAAAGGCCTAATGACTATATTCTTTCTTTTATATCTTACTAGTTAAAGAAAATCAGAAATCAAAAACCCTAAAGAATAGTTACTTAATTAATTCTAGTTTTCTTACCTAAGACCACCTTTAACCATAATCCCCACTCTCGAACATAAAGCATCAGCCTCTTCCATGGAATGTGTTGTCAGAATAGCACCTTTTTTACCCTGGGTACAAAAATAGATATTCACTTTATTAATAATAATAAAAAATTATATTATTTAAAAATATTCTAAGGTTTTCAAGCATTACGTACATTATTAGCAGCCTATCTTCTCATCATCATCATCATCATCAGGTCTTTCTAGTCTCCCTGCAGGAGCACGACCCTCTCTGTACTACCAGAGCCATATATTAGCTTGAGTAGTCAGAGGATTTGGCCTACACTCTCCACGCTGGCCAGACGGGTTGGAGAGGTCTCTTTGATGTTTAGAAGCTTTGTTTAGCTTGTTTTTCCTTAGTCGCTTTTTACGACATCCACGGGATGACTTGGAGTGGTCCTATTCTACTCTGCCGGGAACCACACGGTAAACCATGCCGGGAGCCTATCTTCTAGGCGAAGAAAAACCTAATGCCTCCTCTACACATCGCCAAAGTTCGGCTATCACCACGACAATTGCCCGGACCGAACCCGGTGGCCCAGTGGCTGTGAGCATTATTAGCGCTCACGTATGTTAAGAAACCCTGGGGGCAGTCCCCACTTGGATGGGTAACCGCAAGTGACATAAAAAATATCTCGAGCTCTTCCGTGCTTCGGAATGCACGTTGAGCCATTGATCCCGGCTGTCATCATTGATGGCTGTCGTTAAGCTATGTCAGATGCCTTTAGGCAGCTTGAAAAATCTGACACTAGTGTTGACCACACACACGAAAAACAAACAAACAAAAACCGCGACAATTCTCTGTACATTGTTGTTTAACTCACAAAAGCTCTTGAGAGTTTTCCAAGGCAGCATAATGTACGGAGAATCTTAGATGATAACCGATCATGGGCGATTGTGTACGGACATAAGAATTATACCGCAAAGATACACTTCTCTCTCACTGGCACCTTGTACAGCGTGTACATAGACACTCGTCATTTCCTTAAAATTTAATAAAATTTCACCAATGCCAGGCTCTCGAATTTTTTTAAACTTTCCCGTACGAGTACTTATTCACCGGGCGGCTGAGCACTTTTATGAAAATGTCGAATAAGGTACTGGATACAAATAAGGCCTTCTTAATTTCAAACCACTTTATATCATTATTGCTTGAAAAAAGCAATATTTTGAGATCAGTTTGTAATGCTTCCTGAAACATGCTTATAAATAAAATACATGAGTTCATGCGTCATAATTTTTACAAAAATCACGTACAAGTTAATAAGGCCCGGGTACTTTATTAAAGCCCTATCCATTTTCGTGTTTTCGAAAAAGTGTCAAACCATTAGAAATTATTTACTAATCTAAAAGCTTTCATCGTTGTTTACTTAAGTTACATATTATTTATGTATGAACAACATTTTCAGCAAAATCGGGTTCTGTTAATGGAATAGGCTTTATTGCGCGTTGCACATAGGCCTTATTAACCGCATTTTTTTTCCTTTTTCACATAAATATATAATTCATATATATGAGTAGGTAGAGAAGTGGTGTCAGCTTTTCATTATCATTTTGTATGTTCTTTTTATTAACCAAGACGTTTACACTGTTGCAAGTCCATTATTTTTCAGGCAGGCTTTATTACATTTCAGGCCTTATTTGTATCTAGTACCTTATTTTTTTAGTTCCCTGCACTGATCCCACAGGAAAAGTTCGTCTCTCCAGCCATAACTCACCTGGAAACTAGCCAGGATCGTGTCCCACAGGAACCGCTTGCTCCGCGGGTCCATGCCGGTGGACGGCTCATCCAGTAGGACCACGCGGGGATTCCCCACCATCGCCAGCGCGAACGACAGCTTCCGCCGCGTGCCGCCCGAGCACTCGTCCGCGTGTTTGCCCGCGTGCTCCATTATTTGTAGACCGTTTAGGTACGCGTCTACTATCCTGGAGAGATTAAAGGTTGGGGATTAGTTTTAAGATCTATCAATTATCGCTAGCGGAGGTCATGTCGCCTAGCCTAACTAACTCGTTGCTGGTATGTCCTATATATATATAATTTGATATTTTAGAAACATTTTCAACCATTGGTTATTGTTTGGTACTCCAACCGGACAGCGCTGTTTGTATTCACTGTCTTTTCAATGAAAATATCGAATCTGTGTCAGTAATTGTGAAGACTGAGGATAATTTAGGTAGCCTTTCACAGCTGTAAGGAAACGCGTTGTAGGAATTCAGTCCCTTTTTTTTTAAATAAATAAATATATAGAGACATATCACACAAATTGAGCTAGCCCCACAGTAAGTTGTGAACTTGTGTCGCAGGATACTAACTCAACGATACTATATTTTATAATATATACTTATATAGATAAACATCCAAGACCCTGGTCAATATGAAAAAGATCTTTTTCCATCTTGACCTGACCGGGGATCGAACCCGGGACCCCCGTGTCGCAAGCTAGCGTGTTGACCACTGCGCCACGGAGCTCGACGGGTCGGAGTCTATGCTTCATTTAAGTTGATTTGGAGCTGGAAAAGGACGTTAGGGGTGGGCGAGAAAAGATTTCTTCAGGGTTGGCAAAGCGAAAGTGGCACATCTGGTGTGTAGACGTCCAAGTGATGTTGTACGAGCAGCAGCGTCATTTGAATGAAGCGTGTGTTGCAATACGAATGAGTATGCTTGTAGTAATCAGGACATAAAGGGAGTAAATCAGGATTGTACGATTTATATCAATCATAGCGTAATTTAGGAGAATTCAAGACGAGGTGCTGCACACATCCAGCAAAAAGCTGGTTATTTAAAACCGGTAATATAATTCATTCTATACCGTGCTGTGTGGTTCTTAGTACAGTAAAAAAGGACCACTCTAAGTCTTCCCTTCGATGTCGTAAAAGCGACTTGGGGAACTCAAGCTAAACAAAGCTTTTAAACATCAAAGAGACCCTCAAACCCGTCCGGCCAGCGTGGAGAGTTTAGGACAAATCCTCAGACTGCTCTGGCTAATATATGGGTCTGTTAGTCAAAGAGGGTCGTGCTACTGCAGTGGAAACTTTAAAATTCCTTATGATGATGATGATAAATGGTACCATCTTACATCAGGTTGCTTAGCAAGGCCGCACATATCTCGTCAGATTCTGATTATTTGAAAACCGGTACAGATCCCGAACCAACCTTGGCGTATCACTCTTGCTGACACCGCGGATGGCGGCGTAGCACTCGATGTGCTCGCGGATGGTCACGTTCTTCCAGAGCGCGTCGTGCTGCGGGCAGTAGCCCAGCATCTGGAAGGCGGACGTCTGCGCCTCGTCCACGTTCTGCCCGCCCAGCATCACCTGCAAAGTTATTGGTTGGCTAAGAGCTGGTTAAGATTCATGATCATCAGGTCTTTTGTATCAGCTTTGCCGTAAAGTTTCTTGCCAATCGATTTTTCATAGGATCCATTTTGGAGAACGTGTGAAGGCGCTCTTTGAGCTACGAGTAGTAGAAGCCTTACCATTCCTCCGTCGGACTACGAGACGCAGTCAGATGTTTCACCCTTCTGTCGTTGAAATACCAAAGAGTTGTACTGATAATGATATTCATAGCGGTAGATGCCGAAGGCCCCGTGCACCCTCAGTGACAGCCTGGCGAGCTCCACCTTGCGCTCGCGATCTATGCTGCAGGTTACCTACCACCCCGTTCGTGGGCCTTTCCTTAGCTGTAATGATCTTCATAGTGGTAGTCTTCTTAGCACCATTGTGGCTGAGCAGGCCGAAGACCTCCCCCCCCGTGCACCACCAGTGAGCCCTGCTTTGCACGCGTGATCTATGCTACAGGTTACTTACCACGCCGTTCGCGGTCCTTTCCTCAGCTGTATTGATCTTTATAGTGGTAGTCTTTCCAGCACCATTGTGGCTGAGGAGGCCGAAGACTTCCCCTCCATGCACGGCCAGTGACAGCCTGGCGAGCACCACCTTGCGCGCGCGATTTATGCCACAGGTTACTTACCACCCCGTTCGTGGGCCTCTCCTCAGCTGTAATGATCTTCATAGTGGTAGTTTTCCCAGCACCATTGTGGCCGAGGAGGCCGAAGACCTCCCCCCCGTGCACCGCCAGAGACAGCCTGGCGAGCCCCGCCTTGCGCGCGCGCGGCGCGGGCGTGCTGCCGCAACACGCGCAGGCCGCGTCGCCCGTGCCTCGCACCTTGTACTCTTTACGGAGATTCTGAAAGTTTATTAACCTTATTAATGACTGGCCTGTTGAGTATATGGTTTTGGACTATCCTGTAATTCTAAACTTTTAAAAAATTCCGATATTTTCTATCAAATAATAAAACAGCACGTATGGTTCTGTTTATTGTATTGGTGAACAGGTATGTTATTTTTAGTGTAAGTATGCTTTTATTATTCGCTACACTGCACTAACCCCTACTTATTTTAAGTTTCTGTATAGCCAAAGGTGGGCTGGAAGAATTCGCTTCTAGTGTTAAGCCCGCCTTTGTACCTGCTTGTTATAGTTTTTTTCTTCCATTTTATGTTATTACAAAAAAACTTCATTCATTCATTCACGTGCATTAACAAACGCTGGCGTTTGTGCGCTTTTTTGGACAAAAGGTGAGATAACCTAAGTAGCTAACAGTGGCTTAAGAATGGAATTGTGACCTAAATCATACTGACCATAGCTACAAAACTAACTAGCAATAAATAAATAAAAATACTCACATGAACGACAAGCACGGGCGCATTCTGCGAAGGTTGGCTGAGGAAGCCGGCGATGCGCCGCCGCTCTCTCCTCACATCCTCGTCCTCCCCCGCCTCACCTCCTGCCTCCGCCTCTAGGTCACACTTCGTTTCTGATGTGTTTCTTGGACGCTGAGGCAGAGAAGATGAAAACTATGTTTAGAGCTATTCGAATATCTATATTAGAAAATGCACAAAGTAACATGACCGCTGATTGTTTAATCCCAACCCTAGTAATATGGAATATATACAATATTACTATATAGACTATATAAATATCACACAGATATATAATCTGTGTGATTTGTCCGTATATATTTATTTATTATTTATTTATGGTTGTTTTTTTTCTCACTGATGGTGAAGTAATTTTTTTAATCAGATTTGTCTAAACATCTCACGAATTGATTTCACTAAAGCCTTTGATATAAATATACTAATAATGAACAATTTATTTCACCATCACCATCATCATCACTCAACAAATACAATACAATTATAATGCAATTACAATACAATTACAATGCAACCACAATACAATCACAATACAATCACAATACAATCACAATACAATCATAATACAATCACAATACAATCACAATACAATTACAATACATACAATTTATTTATAACAACTAAGTATAAACAAGATATCTTGCATCGATGAATTGAATTAAACAATAATTTATCAACATAAGAAATAAATGTCAAGTATTCGGCGTTACCAGGCAAATTTCTATATCGTTATACCAAAAATGCTGGAGTTCCACAAGGATTATACTTGGGTCTCTCACAATTAATAATTTATTGTAATAACAATTTTCAGTATTAAAATTTAAAATGTATTCTTACCTTACATATTCTGCCACCAGACTTCAACCTATCTGCACCTAATAGGGCGGCACCACACAGCGGCACATGCAGCAACATGGCTACTATCAGAACCCACACCTCCGCAGTGAAATAGCTGGAGAGGGCTGGCGTGGTGCATAGGCCACGGAGGTTGCAAGTTACGTATACCCTGGGGAAACAGTCTCCAGTCAACAGAGGCAAACTTGCGTAAAATAATTTTTTTCACGAATATTCCTATATTTGCTCTTTTTATAGCATTAAAACAATGTGTGCAAGTCTAACATGGTATGGCACAGTATGGGCTCTGGTTCAAAAATAAATAAAAGAAACCAGCTATCATTAAACTTTAAGGCTTTTATGACTTTAAAATATGAACTTTACATGTCGAATTGATCATTTTGCAACGAATGAAGATCGTCTGACATCTGGGTGTTGCATAATACCTGGACTCATGCTGAGTGGACGTCGGATTAGCGTTATGTTTAGGCTTGTCATAATCATCATCTTTTTTAGACTCCACTGCAGGAGCATGACCCTATCTGTACTCCCAGAGCTATGGCTCTGGTAGTACTAGCCAAGGCAGTCAGATTTGGCCTATACTCTCCACGTTGGCCAGACGGGTTGTGTTGCTTAAGTTTCCTTCTACGACATTTAGGCTTATGTATGAACCAAATTGTAACATGACATGAGTATGACACTAGTAAACAATTTTCCTTTCTTTCCCTAAACCAAGTTGCAGTTATGATTTACAAGGAGATAAAAATGTATAACGCAAGACGATTTAAATACTTGATATAAACTTACCTATCAACATAGTAAATTATGGCGTACGGTATGTACATGACGTCCAGGAAACTGAACACTAAGTGGAGATAGAACGCTATATCGCTACCTGCAACAAAGGAAATAATTTGAAAAATATACTAATCACATATTTCATACACTCCATAATTTGATATGACCATAATTTGATGTAACTTTTGCCATTGATTAATAAATAGTTGAGTCGATTATGTAGGCAGTAGTTGAGTCGTACACATGAAACTGTTTCCCGATACGTTCAATTTTGGAATGTTCAAGGCAAGAGTGAATAGGTACTATTTCAATTTGCGTGTACCACCCCAGACCTCATAGTTGCTTCCCATCAGGCAAGATAGAGGTCAAACACACTAAAATTAGCTACTTGACTAAAATTTTTTTCGTGTCGCTATGTAAAGGCCTGCCAAAAATAAACACAATAGGTAGTGACCGAAATACATTCCTAAACAAAAAACTCTTTCAAATAAGAAGTTTTAAAGACACATATTTTTAGACGTTAATTTTTAGACGTGAAAACGCACTGCTGAAATGCCTACATATTTGTGACGTCACAACTTTTTATTTTATATGGGCGGCGTGAGAACTTTGTTTGGTAGCTATACGAAATATTACGTTTGTGGTAATGGTTTCATAATAAAACTTGTTATAAATTTAGCGGACTACAATACAGTATAATTGTAATTTAAGATTTTCATACTTTTAAAAATTGTCCTAAATTCACCCAACTTTAAAGAAGCTTTAAGAACACTTAACGAATCGTTATCAAATTAAAAGTGTTTTTTATATTGTTTTTAGATAGAAATTAGTATCATTGGAAACAAATTTTATATAATCTTAACATTAGGCAAATACCGAATTGTAATAAAAAAATCAAGCATCATCATCATCGGGTCTTTTTTAGTCTCCACTGCAGGAGCACGACCCTCACTTACTTCTTTAACCGTAAATTAAATTAGGATTAATAATAGAATTAAATTATTAGTAGAGGTTGGTCGATGAGTTGTCTATCACTTACCCCATTTAAAAGTATCCAACACTACAACCAGGATGAATGGGATGACGCCAACCCACGTCGTAATATTAGGCATGATGCTCTGCGCGGAGTCCATCTTGTCGAAGATGTAGGACAAACACGTGTTGAACAAGATGGCGGACGGGCTGTAGAGCAGCAGCAGGCCGGTAAGCATGATGATGGCTGAGCCGTTAGTGAGGCTTGGAATATCGTTCGCCATAACCTAAGAAGAGGAAGAGGAACGAGGTTGAGCTGAGGTTTGAAATTTAATTTATGGTTGCCATGCATATTATTATTTTTGGCAAACTGAAACCAAGAATTTAGTCGAAAACTCAAAATGACACTGCGTTTACAAAGTATAAGAAGAAAGAGAACAAAAAACAACAGCGGAATGGATATTCATTGATTTCAATTTTAGTTTAATATTTTAGAATAAATGCCACAGGTACATTTGTTTCAAGAAATGGCTGCAAATGTTGAGTAAAATGCCAGCTCTACAAGTATTGTTTTCATTTCTCATTTTTTAGATATTTATTGTTTACATTTATACGAGAATTAAATCAGAGTTAGATAGATCATTGATTATATACAACGAACTCTCAAGACTCCGTTTTCATTAATTAAAAACCAGCCAAGTTTATGCTTGTGTGCATGACAGCTTTATGTTAGCACATTCGTCATGACAACTTGTGCCATCAAATCAGTATGTAGCTTTCCTTCGCTTTTAGGATGATTAAGTCATTCTAGACTTACTTTATTCTTAGACATAGATTTAATAACATTGTACATACCAACACGAGGACCCCAGCGCTAGTGATGATCATGATGAAGATCAGAATGGTGAAGTACGTGAGGAAGTACATGCTCATCGAAAGGCCGTTGACCCTGAGCTGGTTCTTCGCTTTAATCTGCAAAAACATAAATTAGAGTGAAGACGTTGCTTAGATCAAGTATTCTTCGTATTATGACGTATTCGTGAACCTTGTTCGTATTCGTGTTCGAACCATTGTTCGTGGAGAAAACTGTAGAAGAAATTATTTATTTATTTATGTCAGGAGGAACGTCAGCGGCATTAATAAGTAAAAGGGTCGTGCTAAGTTCTGTTAGATAAAAAGCGTGCCGTTTGTTTCCCGGCAAAGTAAATAAATATATAAATATAAATATATACGGACAAATCACACAGATTGAGCTAGCCCCAAAGTAAGTTCTAATGAAAGACTTGTGTTATGGGATACTAACTCAACGATACTATATTTTATAACAAATACATATATAGATAAACATCCAAGACCCAGGTCAATCTGAAAAAGATCGTTTTCCATCTTGACCTGACCGGGGATCGAACCCGGGACCATCCGTGTCGCAGGCAGGCGTGATGACCGCTGCGCCACGGAGCTCGTCGAGCAAGTAGAATAGAACCACTCCATGTCTTTCCGTGGATGTCGTAGAAGTCGACTTAGGAAACTAAACAAAGCTTTTAAACATCAAAGAGACCTCTTTAACCCGTCTTGGCTAGCGTGGACAGTGTAGGCCGAATTCTGTGACTGCTCTGGCTAATATAATGGCACTGGTAGTACAGAAAAGGTCGTGTTCCTGCAGTCGAGACTAAAAAAGACCAGCAGGGCTAACATGCGCGCCACGACAAAATTTTGTCGCGGCATTTTCTCGATTTGTGACGACATATCTCTATATGTCGACAGTCGGTAACATGGCAGCACACTTAAATCATGTCCTTTTGTCAAATGAAGACTTGACCACGACTTGACGACATTATGTCGACGGTCTCTAACATGCACTTCAAATTTTATCGATTTTTTACATTTGGATTCGATAAGATTGTCGTCGAATTTTTCTTCGACGACAAACGACGAGAAAATATAACACTCGAATTTGTGCCTGCAAAAATGTTCAAACTGCTCAAATGAAAGACTGAGGTATTCGTATTTTTTTTGGATACCTATAATCTATATGTTTCAGGCAAAACCCTATTTCAGGATGAACTAGTTTGGCCTAGGCCGAACTGAATTTGCATATTATTCAAACCTTTTTAAAGGCTTAAAGGGTGCATTGATACACACATTGATTACCAAAGTTACATCATTTCTGGAATTGTGTTTTCCAGGGTGAAGATTTCGAAAATAACGTCAGTTTTGAAATCCAAGATGGCGGACGCGAATTCTCATGAAAAATTGTCATGGTTGTCATCTTGTTGGTTTTCCGGGGCGTAGATTTCGAAAATGACGTCGGTTTTGAAATCTAAAACGAACTTCACTTCGAAAACCCCATAAAACGATACACATGTCGATTTTTAATGAAAAAGTCACGTCCTTCGTTTTGGATTCCAAAACTGACGTCATTTTCAAAATCTACATCCCTAAAAACCCACAAACCGATACCCATGTCGATATTTTATAAAAAGTCGTGTCCGCCATCTTGGATTTTAAAATTGACGTCATTTTCGAAATCTACACCCCAAAATACCTATATATATAGCCCTGCAGGTCATGGTAATAATGATGATGACATCCTGTTAATATTAATAAAGAAGGGTACCTGTTCGAGCCCGTAGTAGGCGCTCCAGGCGGCTGGGCGACTAAGGGGCGAGGAAGACGCACGGGAGGAAGCGGCGTGCGGATTGGTCGAATATAACGATATACCGGCGGCGAGTAGAATAGTTGGGCGACTGTGGCGTGTCTTAGCCACTTACTTTTGGACACCGACAAAGACGCCACTTTTTTGTATCTATCTAGTTCTCTTAGTTACCAATATAATAATTTTAATCTACAGTCCATTGTTCTTATTTTAACCATCTAAGGATCCTTAACAGTACCTCTCGATCGTAAACGATATCCACCGCCAATGTGACCGGCACCAGCGCGAATATCATCCCCATAAAGATGGCGCACACAACGTTGCCAAGGTTAAACTCCTCTTGCTGCTCTGTCTGCTGGAACGGGTGCGTGAGCACCTCGATCGGCTTCCAGTTCTCTATGAGGCCGGTTGATTGCATTATTATTCTGTAAGCAGAAAATAATAAATAAAATATATAAAGAGGGCTCTTTGCATCCAATTTTTACCCCATGCTTTGGCCGTATTGTCAGTCCAACTCGCTGGTGGACGGCCAACCAGTTCCTTTTTGGTTCGAGTAGCTAAGAGGTAAAGGCGGAGCAAACAAAATTTTCAAGGTTATTTCTTGTTAATTTTTGCGGCCTTCAAGAGTGTGGTCTCTAGTTTGTACGTAGCACATATACGAGTACCTATCTCCTTGCATGAAACGAATACTTTTAAATGTCTGTTTCTTGGAGTCGGGCACGTCTTCCTCAGTTTATATAAAAGTCTGAGATAAAAGTCTTTGGCTAGAATATGATGATGATAAGTTGATAACTAAAATATAAATACATGCAGAAACCATACCTGTAAATGCTATTATCCAACAAATTGATGATAATAGAGCAAACTGTGCGTATAGGTGCTATTGTAGTAGGCCCTGATCTTCGCGAACGACACGGGAATGTCCCTCAAACTGAACGCGCCAGAGTTCTTCATATCCAGAAGACTAAAGAAGTTCCCATTAAAGTCCACTATCGGATACGCTCCTAGGGTCTCTAGTGAAGGTCTTTGACTAGAATATGATAACTAAAATGTAAATGCACACAGGAATCATACCTGTAAATACTATTATCCAACAAATTGATGATGATAGGCAGACTGTGCGTATAGGTGCTATTGTAGTAGGCCCTGATCTTCGCGAACGACACGGGACTGTCTCTCAAACTGAACGCGCCGAAGTTCTCCATATCCAGAAGACTCGAGAAGTTCCCATTGAAGTCTACTATGGGATACGCTCCTAGGGTCTCCAGTGAAGTTTTGAGATCAGCGATCTGTCTCTCGTTGTACTGCTCGCTGAATAAAGCTATAGGGGTCTTGTTGACGTATGCGTTTGGGTCCAGCTTGAGTGGTTGCATCCGAAAAAAGACGATCTGCCGCGATTTCATGTAGAGGCCGAGGGCGCAGGATACTGAAAAGGAAATTTAGTAGTCAAAACATACTTTTTACTAGTTTGATACAGATTCTAGTGTTAATTTATGTTTTATATCTTTTTACAGCAAGAAATCGTATAATCTAGGTACGATCATTAGACATGATAACTCAAGAACGTAAATAAATTCAGGTAATTTTCAACAAGTCTATTTCAATTATGGTTTGGCCCAAGTTCAAACACCGATATAAAAGAATCTTATCTTTCCTAGACTTTAACATCTTTCTTTGCTGTTTTAAAATACTCAATGCGACGTAACAGATTAATCATAAAGTGCGTTCTAATGTAAATAAATATTTAACCGCACGCCAATCTATCCTAGGATTAGTTCTGGTTAATCCTTTGGGTAAGGAGGCCAGATGGCAGTCGCTCTGTCTAAACACCAGTACCTGACCTTGTAGTGAACCCCTGGGGTCTACAACACTACCTATTCTGGGTGCTGTGTAGATGGAACGCTTCAGGGTCAGCTCTGTAGTGTTACCGCTGAGGATGCAATCAGGAATCAGCTCGGATAATGATGATGCTTCTAAGAGGAAGTATAAATTGGTCCAATAGTTTCGGAGCCTATTCGATGCAAACAAACAAATCTTTCCTCTTTATAATGTTTAGTATACAGATGATACTTACTGATAGGCATGAAGATCATGACATACAGCTTGTAAGGGTCTCGAATCATCCTGACTGTTCGGATGTAAACCAGCGCGCAGAATGTACGCCAACAGGAAGGGTTGGTCTTCACCACTTCGCTGAGGGCGTCTACTGACACTGGAGCTTCAGGAGTCACCTGTAACAAGAGTAATAGATAATGAAGGTTTCGAGAAGAATAGTTTGAATTCTTTTTTCGAATCTCAAGACGATATTTTTTATGACATAGGACGGTAACGACCAAGCGGGTCGCCTGGTAAGTGATCACCGCTGCCCATAGACAATTGCAACACCAGAGGTGTGACAAGAGTGTTGCCGGCCTTTTATTATTCCCTCCCCAAAGGGGAGGGGATCTACCTCCGGTTCTCTCCTCTCACGACAAAGCATAAAGTCGGTAAAGCTACTTACTACTCAAACGTCGATTTTCTGTGAGAGTGTGGTACTTCCCCGAACGAGCCGGCCCATTCATGCTACTAGCAAAAGTAAAATTGGCCGGTAACGTGGCTCTACTACAAATCAAATGTAAAATGAACATAGTAAAGACCTCCTCGTACGATTTTAAAAATTGTATAATATACAGCGGGTAAAATTGTCCCTTGACATACCCTTAAGAGCGTATCCTAGTAGTATTTTTTCAGTATGGTTTCCATACAAATGTATTTCTCTAGTTTCTTGCTGAAAACTGCTTCTAGAGGCACAATTCTTTTTTCATAAAATCTAGTACTAAAATAGGTATGGCCCTATGTTTTATTTTTGAATGGAATACTATTATTCTAAAAAACATTGGACTATTGAGCAAAAGAGGCAAAAAATCATGTTTGTTTGTTTGTTTGTAATATCTTTATTGTACGAATAATAGAGAACACAGAACATATAATATAGTATACACGTAAAAGCAAACATACAATGGCGGACTTATCCCATGAAGGGATCTCTTCCAGTCAACCGGCCAAATGATTGAGAGGATGTCTACTAATTGAAGGGTAGAAATACGTACAAAATAACAAAGAATATATATAGGTAATAAAAACTTACATAGTAAAATAAATACATACATATTATAATATATGTATATACACATATATATACACTTATATAAATATACTATAAGGATATTCATATTAAATAGCTTAAAAACAACTCAGAGCTTAAATATTAGAAGAAGAGACCAAAGATGATTTTAAAAGGCGAGATTTAAAGGTCACCAAAGTAGGGGCCATTTTTACCTCAAGAGGAAGGGAATTCCAAAGCTGTGCTGCCATAACGGAAAACGATTTAGAGTAGGTGGCTGTAGAGTGTGGTGGTACAGATAAAGTAGGATTGTTTGCTGCACGCAACCGACTGTCCACGGTTTTAAAGGAAAATTTACTGTGAAGGTATTCAGGGGAAGAAGGATTAAAAAGAACATTGAAAAGAAGAGTTAGTATGTGGATATGACGACGAATTCTGACAGGCAGCCAGTTCAGTTTCATGCGAAATTCAGAAATGTGATCATGTTTTTTAAGATTATAAACAAACCTAATGCACATATTTTGCAGGCGCTCCAATTTATCCAGAAGTTCTTCAGTGGGATCAAGATAAGCAGCATCCGCATAATCCAGTAAGGGAATTAATAATGAGTGAGCCAATAAAGCTTTAGTTTTGACAGGCAAAAAATATTGCAATCTTTTTAAAGAATGCAAGGTCCCAAAAATTTTACGACTCAGTTCATTGATTTGAGCAGACCATGAAAACTTCTCATCAATTATCAACCCCAAGTCCTTGACAGTTACAGAGAAAGGAATAATTTTACCATCAAGTATAACGTTGGAAGTAGAGGAAGAGTGGAATTTTGAAATAAAATGTGGACTGCCAATAACTATCGCCTGCGATTTTTCTGGATTTATCATGATCCCAAAATTACGTGACCAAGTGACAATAGAAGCGAGGTCAGAGTTAATGAGATCAATGGCGTGATGAAAATTTTCAAACGGGGCAGCTGAATATATCTGCAGGTCGTCTGCATACAGATGATACGACGTTAAGAGAGAAGAAGTGATACTATCGATAAAAATAGAGAAAATAATAGGGGATAGGACTCCACCCTGAGGAACACCAGAAACTAGATCGCACCAGTCAGATTTTTGCTGATCGACTTTGACCAGCTGACGCCTTTCCATCAGATAAGAGCGAAACCAAGAGAGAGAGGAAGAAGAAAAGTTTAGAGAATTTAAAGTGCTAAGTAATATGTCGAAATCAACACTATTAAATGCATTAGAAAAGTCTAAAAGAACCAAGAGAGTGAGCTGTTTATTTTCAATGTTGAGACGAATATCGTCAGTGATCTTCACCAGCGCTGTTGTGGTACTATGTCCGGCGCGAAAACCGGACTGATATTGGTTTAACAGATTGTTAGCTGAAAGATCACAATCTGTTAAACTTGTCGCTGAACAAAGTGTTCGATAACTTTCGATAACACAGGAAGAATAGAGATTGGACGGAAATGGGAAGGTAAGGAAGGATTAGATTTTTTAGGAAGTGGAATGACATGCGCATATTTCCGCGATGAAGGAAAGACACCAGTTAAAAATGAACAATTAATAATATTTACTAAAAATGGAGCAATAAATTGAAGAACAGGATGCAACATTTCCAGACAAATACCATCGTTACCAATAGCGTTTGATTTAAGGCTACGGACAATTTCAATTACGTCGTCGACTGTTATTGGTTCAAATTGAAAAACAGGACAGTCAGGCACAGGTTTATTAGCAAGGATCGCAAGCGTTGATTGTCTTGTATTAGGAGGCAGAGACATTGGAGAGGAACAAAAATGTTGGTTGAGATTCTGTAAATTAGAAATGAGGTTCAAGTCATGGGACTGCTTGCCCAATCCTAGACCTTTCAAAAATTTCCACAGCTTGTTAGGAGCACAATCATCAACATTGGGGGATCCCATACAACGTTTGTTGTTTGGGATCCCCCTTTAATATTTATTTCATTCTGTTATACAACATCAAAAGAATCTAACTTACCTTGACATGTTCCACACCATGCGTGGTGGAGTGTAGTGCGTGCGAGGCTGGTGGGGTTGGTAGCGACGTCGCCTTCTGAGTCTCCTTATCATTCAGCTCCTGAGAAATAATCAGATGGTTTCCCATGAAAACCGCGACAAATCATCAACTGTCGATACACACGATAGAATGAGTTAGGTTAACACCGGTCAGTTTCCTTACTCGCAAATTTCACAAATTCATCAGTTTACTCATGAGAAGGCTTTTTAAATCGCCAAGTTGTAGTCAATCTCCTTTGTCAATCTCTAGATACTATTAAATAAACTTTATAGTATCGACATTACAACAATGCCAAATTTAATATTTTATATATTAGTAGAAGAACTGAGTACCCATAGTAACTTTTGGCATAGAGGGAGACGGAATACTACAGTTTGGTGTCCCGCTCGCACATATGTAATGTGGGCCTTTGGGTTTTATGATCTTGGGCTCTGTCAAGGGCGCAAGGGCTGTGCAAGGGATAAATTCGTGATAAAATGTATGTGTGTATGTATAGATGTTATATATAAGGCGCTGTTACCTGATAGCTCAGGGTCTTGCTTTGTAACGATAAACTTCTGGACAGCGCTCGCGCCCGCACCAGCTTTACTGATGAAACTCCTTCAACTGCTTCCGTTTCCTCAGCGTTCTCCCCCTCCAAGCTTAGGAACACCTCTTCTAGCGTCGTCATGGACACTCCATAGCTTGTTATCCCTGAATTGCATGAAATATTAGAAAATGACAAGAAATATTAGGAAATGTCTATTAATTTTAAGAATTTGGCCATTTTTATCATTTCAGCCACGGGAAGTCCACTATTGGATACAGGCCTCTCCGAAGGATTTTGTCTAGTTTGTTGGAAAGTTGGCAAGTTGGCTAGCGAGCAGTTTTTTATCTTTTTGTGCTTCTGACGCTGTGCCCATCGGAAGCATTTTTAATGGGGGAGGATAGGAATTTTCTGGATTTGGGAACGGAATGAAGGTATAGGGATACTACGCAATTGGATTAATGGGAAAAAATCAAGTAGAGGAGGATCCTCGGGAGGCCAGGCGCGCGTTCCCGGTGTCATACTTACAACTACTGGATAGGCAGTTGGAGATGACACTTCTGACCAAGTTGGCCACTTACACCTATGCAAAAGAACAATATTAAGATGATAACAAAAATTTCTTACCTAGTCTGTTCGTCTTCTCTTTAATTTCATGTTCTATAGCGTGGAACAAGGGCGGGAACAGATGCACAGCGTAATGCGGCAGGATATACGACAGCTCTCTTCCATGTCTCCTGGCCTTTTCTGCCCTGGGTACGTGGCCCCGGACCAGGCGGGTGATTTGGTGCTCCCTGCAGACACCGTCCAGCACCAGGGTCAAGTGGTACCCGATGCCGAACTTGTTTTTCAAAAATAATGACGTGCCTGCGCAGCGGACCTGAAAAAAAAACGGAAGTGAATATATCATACACCCTATCTACAAGAAAAGGAGTAATGTAGATGAAGGGGGAATATACTAAGTAATTAATTTACTTTTAACTTACTGTGGGACTAGCTTAAATTGTGTGATATGTCCCTACCTCAGGTCCCTACACATATTTTTTTTTTAATTATTCCTTTTAAGATTAGGAATTTAATAGAAAATAAAACATCTCTAGTAGTTTCTAGACAAATTTAAATTTACCTACTTAGTCGTTAAAAACGTCTTTAGGTAGTAAATCCAAAACAATATTTAGGTAATACACTTATTAACGATGTATATATTTACTTTTGTTCACCGAATTTAAGGTATTTCAGAAGAAAAGAACACGATTTTCTTTCAAGTTTAAGAATGTCAATTGTTTTAACTAGTTTTTTACTATTCTGTTTCTTAGTGGCCAGGATTTTCAATTTATGAAAGTAGTTTTTAATTTCTTGTTGTTATTTTCTACTTTTTATGCCCACCTTCTTTGCTTATCTACTCACCCTTCCTTTACTAATAACAGCCTTCCTATCCCCCAGAATATCCGCTTCATCCATGAAGTGAGTCGTGAGGAGGAGCACCTTCCCCCTCTTGGCCCGCTGCAGGATCCTCCAGGTCTGTCTTCGGGATACGGGATCTACTCCTGCCGTTGGCTCGTCCAGGATAATTATCTATTGTAAAAAAGAAACGTTGATACAATACGGGACGGGCAGAGCTTCTAGTAAGTCATAATCGTCATCGTATTAGCTGCAATATGTACTTTGCTATGCTTCAGACATAGCCAAAATAACCAGTATTTTGCCCTCTTGGTTCAACGTCGTCCTACGATTTTAGGTCATCGGACTTTCTGATCTTATATTCTTACTAGCAGTTACCCGCGGCTTTGCCCGTGTGATATAATATTGCCTATCTCCTTTACAGTACCCTAACCTTTGTGTACGCAAATTTCATGATGATTGGTGTATTAAATAGGCGGAAAAGTGTAACAAACAAACAAACTCGCTTTCGCATTTATAATATCCGAAAAGATATGATTAGGATTTTCTAACCCAATCTGCGTGTCATTGTGTTGTGTCATATACGTACAGTACAATACAACCCTAGTTATATGTTCTGAGGTACAACCACTTTAATAAGTTACATCGGCATTGTTCGGTGGCGCAGAATAGCGCAACCTACCGCCGACTCAAGCCGAATGAAAACATCAATCAAATAACGAACTTATTGCTACGAAATCCAAAAACAACAGGACTCGTGCTATCTCGCTCGCAATACTCGTACGACTGCCGTGAGTGGTCGAGACGCCGCATGGCGCGTACACATCAGCCAATAGCGGACGGGTATTTTCGCGCCATGCAAAAATTTTACTTCTGCGCAGGTACATCGGTGTAACTTATAAAAGTGGTAGTACTGTAGATAGATATGAATGTGATGTTCTTTATATAAAGTATTTTATACAGCTATGATTAGTAAAATTTTGGGCAATATCCTAATGGTACAAAGATCTTAATTCATTGATTTTGGAATCAAACGATCATCATCATTTCGTGTAGGTGACACGGTCATTCAACATGCACACCCTGGTGTCAGAATTCTTCGGAACCACCTCTCGGCCTCTGACGTGGTTCCTTTAATGACTACCAGATGGCAGCCGGGACCAACGGCTTAACGTGCCTTCCGAGGCACGGAATCATCTTTCTTATCAGACAATCACCTTTAATCAAACGATAAAAAACAACAATGGATTCTACTTATTTTACCTACCAGAGTCGAAAAATTGAGGGTAACAAAAAGTTATACATTTTTGCCTTCCTACATACCTTAGGGTCTCCTATAAACGCAATGGCTATACTAAGCTTCCTCTTCTGCCCCCCGGAGAGATGCTTGGCGAACACTCCAGCCTGATCCAGCAGGCCTACGTCTGATAGTGACTTATGTATCTCATCTGATATTCGCTTGCGAGGAATACCCTAGAAGAAATAGATAAATAAGTATTTGTAAAGGTAAAGAGGAATTGACCCAAGTATTTTAAATATTGTTATTTATAATCTTTTAATAGCAAATATTTAATATTTGCAGGCCATTAATATAGCCGTGTGGTTCCCGTCAGAGTAGAATAGGATCACTTCAAGTCTTCCCGTGGATGTCGTAGAAGGCGACTTAGGAAACACAAGCTAAACAAAGCTCATAAACATCAAAGAGACCTTTCCAACCCGTCTGGCCAGCGTGGAATGTGTAGGCCAAATCCTCTGACTGCTTTGGCTAATATATGGCTCTGGTAGTACAGAGAGGGTCATCCTCCTGCATTGGAGACTAACTTAGACCGGATAATGATGCACTGATTTCACTATGCTGCTCACATATCTGTATTGCAGATCTGTGGAGCACCACATATCAGCTTTTTAACGTTTCATCAGAATGAGCAGTTTCTCATGAAACGTTAAAAAGATATGTGTAGAATCCAGAGTCGGAGATCCTCACCTTCACGCAAGCGAAGAACTGAAGATGCTCCTTGACAGAAAGCAGGTCGAAGAGCACGTCCTGCTGAGGACACACGCCAATCATTTGCCGAATCTCAGCCATGTCGTTGGGATCCCTAAAAATACAAGGAATTTAGCTGTAGAAAATTTACACACAAATGTTTACATTCGTATTGTCACGTCTTACTCACTTGCGGGGTAAACAGAGCCCAGGCCAATAAGACCTAAAGGCTACGTTTAGCTTGCTGGTGGACGTGTAGGTGGAAAACGGAATCAATACTTATAGGGATGGGTTGCTAGCCGCATTGCCTTTATTTAATTAACATGATTCCTCAGAATTTCATCCGTTCCCTCGATCGGTTTTTACGCGTGGGAAGAGAAACGGCTTATACATTCTACGTTGTTTCTTTTCACTCAGCCTTGCATGGGAGTTTGACAAGACTTCAAGGGCTACTTGCTTATAAAAGTGCGATGGGGCTTGAAGGTTTTCTAACTCACCTAGCATCTAGCCCATAACACAGCTAAGAGCTAAGTCAACCCAGCCAGGAAATTAACACGGATCCCTAAAAAGCCTGGACTTACCTTGAGCTTTATTGTGAGACAGACCGTTTTATTAGACCCTCTTTGATATAAAAGGAAGAAAGAGAGAGAAGAAAGAGAGCTCAGAGCTCTTGATTTTTCTACAGAAACCTATTATAATCCCAACTTACCTTACATCCAGTCCATACACATACGCCGTCCCAGCGGTAGGTGACGTCAATCCAGTCAGAATGTTAAAGAGCGTAGACTTTCCAGCCCCGTTGTGACCCAGCACAGCCGTGATCTGCCCCTCGTAGATGCTGAGGTCTATGCCATCGATGGCCTTGATCTCGGGCTTGCGGCAGTGACGGAAGCTCTTCTGGAGGCCCACGATCCTAATGGCCTCTTTATCTTGTAGCTCCCTGTGGAAAAGTTGTGAGAATTGACAAAGAAGACTGATCGCACCACTCAAACCTAAGTGCATCCTATGGAATATTGGAAGTCGATTGATTGTCGATTGTTACTCGTACATCTTAAATTATCCAAAAAATATAGGAAATTAATTAGAACATCTGCACACCAATATTCTGAAAGCAATACATTGATCCCATGTGCGTGCTTAGAATCAACACTGTCTGCAAGGTTTTATCTGGGACTTCAGCATGCGACTCTTCAAAATAGCGGTGAAAATAATTTCTCAGATAGTTCCTATATAGATTGTGACTGGATAGTAAATGGAACAAAAAGATTGATAAGGAACTAAGGAAAAGTTCATCATCATCATCATCAGGTCTTTGTTAGCCTCCATTGTAGGAGCGCGACCCTTTCTGTACTAGCGGAGCCATATATTAGCCAGAGCAGTCACAGGATTTGGCCTAGACTCTCCACGCTGGCCAGACGAGTTGGAGAGGTCTCTTTGATGTTTCTAAGCTTTGTTTAGCTTGCGTTTCCTAAGTCGCCTTCTACGACATCCATGAGAAGACTTGGATTATTCCTATTCTACTCTGCCGGAAACCACACGGCTTAAAAGTCACATGGAAGAATATAATAAACTGAAGAGGTCATAGGAATGTTCCTTACCTAGGTACAGGCTCGACATCCTTGTTGTGTCCCGTCTCGCCGTTGGAGTGGAAGTGTATGGCAGACACGCGCCCGCGCCGGCTCCCGAGCCAGAACGACGGGAGCAGACAGAACCAGGGCTTCTGTTTTATGCCATATTCACCTGAAAATTTGAACACCTTATTATTTGTTGTATATAGAATTTTTTTTAGCCTGTTTGTGTCCCTCTCCCACTGCTTGGCAAATGCCTCCGTGTATATAGAATTATCGAGGGAAAAAGTGAGGCGACGAGAGGGTAAACCAGACCAAGAGATAATAAGGCAGGGGTGGTGTCGTAAAAGGATATCAAGAGAATGGCTGAGAACTGAGAGACATGGAGAGTACTCTACCGACAAGAACACAGTTCTAAATTATATATAAATAGATTACTTGTTGAAGTCTCATGAAGGCAAAATTTGGAAATATGGTACTAGTTCTGCCAAAAAAATAGTGCCAATAGGTGGCACTATTTTTTTGGCAGATCATTCCCCCTCCTCCTACCTGTATTAGAGAATGTAGTTCTGCTGGTGCCGAGTTTAACCATGTTGGGATTCTTAAGACAAGACATACTTTCATGAGGATCAGATTGTTTTTCTCTGATCTGTTCGTATTTTTTGGTTTTGGTACTCATCAATAGCCTATCAACTTTTATGGCTTTACAGTATACTCACTAGGTATGACAGCATCAAGCCAATACGCGACCAGCGCGTACAGAACAGTGTCCACCGCCATCATGATGAGGCTGCCTCCGAAAGGGACGCCAGGTCCACTCCAGAGGTTTTCCCAGGTCACGCCCACGCCTGCCATGTCCAGGACAAGTGCCTGAATAAAGACCAAAGTAATTGATGGGTTGCATTCTTCATCATCATCATTAAGTCTTTTTTTGTCTCCACTGCAGGAGCACGACCCTCTTGATACTACCAGAGTCACATATTAGTCAGAGGAGTTAGAGGATTTAGCATAAATTCTCCACGCTGGCCAGACGCGTAGCAATGCAAATGTCTCTTTGATGTTTATAAGCTTTGTTTAGCTTGTGTTTTCTAAGTCGCCTTCTAGGATATCCACGGGTATAATTAGAGTGGTCCTATTGTACTCTGCCGGGAACCACATAGCTTCTTCACTGCTCGTCAATTAAGACCACGGTCCTGACCAACTCAGTGGAGGAGGTTGAGTTGAAATTTATTTATTTAACTCTTTATTGCACCATCAAAAGAAATACATAATAAAAAACATGAAGACAGAAACAAAATTAAAATTATCTTACCTTGTCCATAGCGAGCGCGTAACAACTCGAGCTGATGAGGGAGACGAACCAAAAGGCGAGAGAATCGGCGTTGGAGACGAACACCTGGATGAAGTACAGTCCGCTCATCAGGTTCACAGCAAAGCTACCCAGGATGCCGGCCGTCTGAGGAAAGTTAAAATCATGTTCATAAGTTATCGTCTTCTTAAGTGGAATTAATTTGTATAAATAGAAGAAAGTAGATGAATGTTTTTAAATCTATGATGTAAAGATGTTTTATTCCTATTCTTACTTCTACCCTCACCCATACAGTGCCAAACTAAATCATATGGGACCTCCGAATCACAAGTGTCTAGGGCTCCTTCATAGGCACTTATATTAATTTATTTATTTAAAACATCTAATGTAAAAATTGTCATTTCGTCAGCGGTTTCCAATACCAATTGACGGAAATCGAGACACTTACCCGAGCTCTATCGAAGAAGGGAGTCAACATAAAAGCGAAGGTGATGATGGTGAACCCGAACAGCAGCATCAGCAGAAAGATGAGGACGTACGACGAATGCTGGAATACCTGTAAAAAAAAGTGTTGATTTGTTATTCAGACCTCATTATTATTTGAAAACTCTTCCATCTTCTCGAAATGTGACTGTTATCCAATATGACATGAGAAGAAGAAAAGAAGTCTTTCGATAGGGAAGACTTTTCTTTCTGGTCTTGGACTGGAAAAAACGAAGAATTTACCAGCTGCTTCTCTTTACATGCAGATTGTCAAAGTGAAAGATGGAATGTTTGAATATCTGAAAAATCCACAGAACTATAATTGCTTTAGTTATTAATCTGAGGAAAAATCATTTCAATAACCCTATTGCCAATGTACTCTGCAAGTCCTGCAACCCTGACACTATTTTTATGCAACCGAAATTGGTTTAATCTCATGGTTTTCTAAACCCTGTTTACCTTTTTTTTTTTTCGTATATGTAAGTGGCTAACACTGGTGTCAGATTTTTCAAGCTGCCTCAAGGCATCTGACATAGCTTAACGACTGCCATCAACGATGACAGCCGGGACCAACAGCTTAACGTGCCTTCCGAAGCACGGAGGAGCTCGAGATATTTTTATGCCACTTGCGGTCACCCATCCAAGTGGGGACTGCACCAGGGGTTGCTTAGCATACGTAAGCGCTCATAGAGCTCATACCCACTGGACCATCGGGCTCCTCATCCGGGGAAATGAAGAAAAGGTAGGTACTCACTTTTAAAGTAAATAACAAAACTGTGCTGACTGATGAAAGGATTGTGACAAAAACTGCGTAGATCAGGAACCAGGAACCCCTGCAAGAAAATAAAAATGTAGTACGGGACAAACACAACTAATGAGCTGGAAAAAAGTGTAGGGTTTTTTTGAGGATTTTCATGTGGTATTCATGTGGTAAGTAATACCAAAGGCTCTCTGTGTCTTAGATCACACTATAAGCCGAAAATATTTTTTTCATCTTCAATAAGATATATTTCGTGAATACTGCTTTTATTTTACTCATAGTATGGTGGATTACATAGTTATAAATTAACATACGGCACCATGAGTATGATAGAGATGTCCAAATTCACAAAAGCATGTGCATTCTGTAACAGATGTGCTGAAAGAAATACACTGCTTCTATTCTTAATATATTTATTGCAGTTCAATTAGATAATTTTATTAATAGATTAAGATGTATGTCCTCGTGCAAGCCACAAAAGACAACTACTGCGTCAAGCAATCGTTTCTTCCAGTTTCTTCATAAAAAATCAGAGACAATATTTTCTTTTGGAACGCATCAAAAATGTTTCAAATATCCTAGACACACCTTACAGTAGTTAGTCAACACGCACCAGTAAACAGAGTCCTTCAGCCCCATAATCCGCATCCCCTCCCTGATCTTGTTCTCCTTCTCGCCGACCACGAACATCAGCAGATAGGTGATGAACTGCGACAGCGTCATCACCATATACATCGGCATGATGACTCTGAAGATCACCAGCCAGTCTCCGGTGTGCTGGCGTTTTGGGAACTGCAGGAGTTGGACGTCGGGAGGGGGGAAGGCGCGGCCAGTGTCCATCTACAACAAATAAACGCAAAATGATTATGTGGTTATAAGCTGTGCCATTAAAAGCGATGCTTACAAAAGATTTTGACTAAAGTTCTTGTGTTACCGGCCAGATAAATACGATTATTTTATAGAAAGTTGCTACTGATAAGAAAAATAATTTGCATCCTATTAATATTATTATTTGAGGTTCGCCAGAAATAAAACAATACACTTATTGAAGAGGACATAGACACATACAAGGATTATAGTCAAAGACAGCGGGAGCAAGGTGGTATGTTCGACCGCCATAAAGGGAAGATCTTCCCGTTGGGCAAGGTGTGCGCCCAGGGAACCGTACAGCTCCGACTGCGTTCTGTCGGAGGTGTTACTCATGTCTCCATTCGCAGAAACTTTTGTTTGCGCGTTTCAGAATTGAGCAGCGCCATCTTGTGAGAAGTCTTGTAGTTATTTTGCTGTCTCGTCATAATCACAGTTGGGTGTTTCGTGTTAGTTCTTGTGGCGAGTGTAGAGGTCGCCACAGGATCAATAGCAATAATAATCTATTAAAGTGTATTTAAAAGTTTTCGCTGACAAACAAAATCTTTCCGCGTACGCTGAGGTTGTGAACTAAGCTGCCAACTGTGGTTTCCCTGAGAGGCATATTCTTATTGTTTAGAGTAAACAACGCTCACAGATTAACCCTGATGCTACAAGCATTGCTACATTAACCACTTTCCACTGTAAAATTGGCCATATGTTTGTTTCTCTACATGGAAAAAGATTGACAAAATTAACGGTATCCTAGCCTTTTCTAACATTACCTTGATCTTTGTATAGTCAATCAGCATCTGCAGCGCTAGGAAGCCAGAATAGTAATACTGCAGCACAGGACACGCAATCTCCGGGTGCATCTCGGACAGCGGGATGAGCTGCCCTCCCCGGGACCAGTCGGAGGACCAGTCTTTCACTCTGGTGCGCTCCCGGCATTTGGCTGGAGAGGTCGTGAACGTCCTGGTGGAAGGGGTGCCGGCGTGCGAGGGGTTGGTACGGATAGTGTAGCTGAAATAAAAAGAAGTTGACCAAATTATGCCGTGTGGTTCCCAGCTGAGTAGAATAGGACCACTCCAAGTCTTCCCGTGGATGTCGTAGATGGCGACTATAGGACACACAAGCTAAAATAGCTTATTAATATCAAAGAGACCTCTCCAACGCATCTGGCCAGCGTGTATAGTATAGACCAAATCCTCTACTTGCTCTGGCTAATATATGGCTCTGGTAGTACAGCTCTCTGTACTGCCAGAGCCATAACCTGCTGGTCATGACCCTCTGGTCATGCTCTTACAGTGGACGCAAAACCAGACAAATACCTGTGAAAATAGCAAACAAGTATTTGCCCGCGCTGGCAAACATAGCTTATAAACATCAAAGAGACCTTTTCTACCCGTCTGGCCAGAGTGGAGACTGTAGGCCAAATCTTCTGGCTGCTCTGGCTAATATATGGCTCTGGTAGTATAAAGAAGGTCGTGCTCCTGCAGTGGAGACTAAAAATACCTAATGATATTGATGACTCACCGAAGAGGCTCCCCAAAGGCAGTCGGGTCGGTGTGGAAGATGACTGCAATGGGAAAGTTCTTGGTGTCATTGTGATATGCGTCGTTCAGCTCGATGGTGTCGTTGTAGCGGATCCAGTTGATGGCGTGGTGACGGGACTCTGCTAGTAACGCGTTGATTTCTTCCAAGAATGCCTGGGGAGATTAGACAATTATATAAAGGTAATTATGATACGAGAAGTTGCTAGTTTCGCTGATGTAAGCCTCTAAATATATTAATTAACCTTTATAAGTAAAACACTATTTGAATCAGATATACTTATTACATTTATAAGAGGTCACCTAATGCTTGCTTCTCCTCTCCCTTATCTTAAGACATCAACTCAATCTTGACCCTGGTCTGCCGGAAGATTTTTAAAGACAACTCCTTATAGAAACTTTTAGCATCATTAATGTGGGAGTAGGTGTAATAGAAACCCAGGTATTTCGATTAACTAAAAACTGTTTTTTCTGCATACTAAATTCAAATCTCACGCACGTTTCTTTCTTTCTCTTTCACTCCCTTACATACGACACCTCTTCCATCTCTGTCTGGCAAAATACGTTCCACTCATCTTAAAAACCTTTCATCCTACATAAATACATACCACAGTGCCATTGGCCTCCTGCCAATCCGCCGCAACGGCCACGGAATGGTTCTCCGGGAAGGCGTCGTGGTGGATGTGGTACAAGCGGCCCGGCTTCCGGACCTCTGGGAAGTTGGGGTTCGGGACCAGCATCTTGAGGAAGATCAGCACGCCAAGCGAGTAGAGGGGAACAAGCACCTCCTGCAAAGAAAAAATAATTTAGCTTTCACCCGCGACTCCGCTCGCGTTGTGTCGATTCCTCGGGATCTGTTCTTTTCTCCGGGATGAAAGGTAGCCTATGTCCTTTACCGTACTCCAGACAACGCGTATGCAAAAACAATTTTGTGATAGCTATATTTTTTTTTTTTTTTAAATAAAAAAAATATAAAAAAAATATATATGCGATAATTTCTAATTTCCTTTCTCTCCCATCCTGACTGCAACGCCTAGCACATCCAATCCTATCTACGTATCAAACTGGTTTTTTTCAGCTGGGATTGTGCTTCAACGTGGAGGGTGGTAGCTGTGCAAGGAGGAACCGCATCTTTTCATGGTCAAGCGCAGTTAAGAATTCTCCCTAGTGGACGCCTATCCTACGCTTTTGCAACTTAACCGCTGGCTGGGCGGATGCAAAACGGACATAAATCACTATCACTATCACTACATATTATAAAACAAAGTCCTCCGCCGCGTCTGTCTGTCTGTCTGTCTGTTCGCGATAAACTCAAAAACTACTCCACGGATTTTAATACGGTTTTCACCAATAGATAGAGTGATTCACGAGGAAGGTTTTAAGGTATAATACATGCCCGGGCGCAGCCGGATAGGGCTGCTAGTTATAAAATAAAGCTACGGCGGGTTAGGATTTAAAATATCGTTTTAGCCATAACAAGACTATTTGTCATAGAATAACATCACTGCGAGGGTTTTCCTGGTGTCCCACTTCCTCAGCAATAGATTTTGTACCACGGTGGCCCACAGTCGGGGCCAGAAACGCGCCAAAGGCCTGGTGCCTATGACATGAGAGTCAATCTAGTCAGAAACGTTAAAGGAATACATCATGTCAAATGAATAGGCCGTGTGGTTTCCGGAACAGTACAATAGGACCAATCCAAGTCTTCCCGTGGATACGGCTTCGGAAACACAAGTTAAACAAAACAAACAACAAAGAGACCACTTCAACCCGTCTTGGCAGCGTGGAGAGTGTAAGCCAAATCTGAAACTGCACTGGCTAATATGGCTCTGGTAGTTAGAGAAGGACGTGCTCCTGCAGTGGAGTCTAACAAAGCCCTGATGATAATGATCATACCCACAGCGAGGGTTTTCCTGGTGTCCCTCTTCTTCAGCAATAGATTCCGTACCACGGTGGCCCATAGTTGAGGCCAGAAACGCGCCGGAGGCCTGGTGCCTTTGACACGAGACCTATTTATAATCGCTTGAGCCGTAAAAAGCCTTTTTGTTATAGGATAATACTCACAGCGAGGGTTTTTCTGGTGTCCCTCTTCTTCAGCAAGAGGTTCCGTACCACGGTGGCCCACAGTTGGGGCCAGAAACGCGCCGGGGGCCGAGTGCCCATGGCGCTACGCAGGCGGCTACCTACAGCCACGTAGTCCGGCTCGCAATCTTTGTTCGCGCATTTCCTGTAAACAAAAGTAAACTTATTTTATTCCAAAGATTTAAATGATTAATTTAGTTAAAAGAAGACTCATCATCATTTCGTGTAGGTGACACGGTCAGTCGACCATGCACACCCTGGTGTCAGAGTTCTTCGGAACCGCCTCTCGACCTCTGACGTGGTTCCTTTAACGACTACCAGATGGCAGACGGGACCACCGGCTTATCGTGCCTTCCGAAGCACGGAATCATTTTTCTTATCAGACAATCAGGTGATTCATGCCTGCAATGTCCTAACCAAACTGGAAACAACTTAACAAAGTATGCTTCCCGTGGGAATCGAACCCACGACCTCCGGGTCAACAAGGCGAACGCCTTTACCACTGGACCACGGAGGCAGTTCAAGAGAAGACTAAAAAAGCCGAAGGTTTATTTGAGAATTTGATATAAAAATACAAAGATTTTAAATTTAAAAAATCCAATCGTATTTTTGCTCAGATATTTAAAAATGTGATCAGTAATATTATGAAGAGAAAATTTTTGATCAGTATTTATTTTGTTTGTTTGAATTGAATAAGCTATACGAAACTACCGATTTACAAACGTATTTCACCTATAGAAAGCTGATTTATCTGCGGGTGATATAGGCTATAATTTACGAGGTCGAAGTCGCGGGAAAATTACTAGTGTCAGTGTAGTTTAAAACACAGACCTTAAGAGTCCCACGTAAAGCCGCAATCCCATACAAACGTAGAACCCATAGAAACGAGTACAAATTTTCGATACGAAACTTCAACTCGCTGTAATTTTGTATAGGTATTGTTTTTAAAATTGAAATCTGATTATAAACATCAATATGCCTTATCCGGTCGTATGTACGAAATTTGGTTAAGATTGGCTTAACTGTTGTAAAACTAAAACGAAACTACGTTTGTATGGGATTGCGGCTTTACGTGGGACTCTTAAGCGCAGAAACGCC
This sequence comes from Rhodophaea formosa, assembly GCA_963082605.1. NCBI lineage: Eukaryota > Metazoa > Arthropoda > Insecta > Lepidoptera > Pyralidae > Rhodophaea > Rhodophaea formosa. The sequence goes on along the minus strand of OY720224.1, from coordinate 15,722,432 downwards.
TGTATGCCAGGGAAATAAAATAACTATAAGTTTTTCAAAGTGGGCTAATTCCTACATTTTCACTTCACATTAAAGGTACGCGCACATTATGACGGGACGCATCCACAAATATTAAATAATAGTAGCACAAAACAATTCTTCATGTCTGTGGTCGCATCGCAAAAATTTGCATCCGCTTCAATCCGCTGAAGTGCTTGTGTGTGTGTATTTTCATACAACGTAAATATTTAGAAACGTAAAATATTTACCACTCTACCCTTATCCCTATCGGTGTTTTTAGAACGCACATTATGAATACAAGATGGGACATCGCAAAAACCTCATAATTAGTGGCGTCCGCGGCTGTCAATCAAGGTTGAATAATTAACGAACGTGACCCGACTCGCAACGATGGGCGTGATAACGAGAGGGAAAATTTTACGGCATATTTATGTGCCTATACATATATACTGTGTCTTAAAGCAAACCTTACTGAGTCATATATCACATGAAAGGGCTTGTTATGATGATCTCTCATATATTTTTAATATTATTTTATCATAAAAATTTTTCATTTTATTCATATCACTCCATATAATGCAAAGTCCTCTGCTGCAGCTGTCTGTTCGTTCGCGATAAACTCAAAAACTACTTTGCGGATTCTCATGTTGTTTTCACCAACAGATAGTGATTCATTAGGAATGTTAATAGGTATAATTCATGCCCGGGCGCAGCTGGGAAGGTCTGTTAGTAATGAATATAAGATGGAACATCGCAAAAAACCTTATAATTAGTGGCGTCCGCGGCTGTCAATCAAGATTGAATAATTAACGAACGTGACCCGACTCGCAACGAGGGGCGTGATAACGAGAGGGGAAAATGTTACGGCATATTTATAACACATGTATTACTGTGTCATACATCAAACGAAAAGCCTCGTTATGAGGATCTTTAATATATTTTAAATATTATCTATACTAATATTATAAAGCTGAAAAGTTTGTTTGTATTTTTGGTTGAATTTTAATTGGGAACTACGGGACCGATTTCAAAAATTCTGTCACTGTTATATTGGTACGTTATTCTCGAGTGGTATAGCCTAGGTATGTATCACGGCCAAAACCGGGGTGGACTGCAGGTGATAATTATATTAATGTTACTTCACTATCGCTACATATTATAAAGCAAAGCCCTTATAATTAGTGGCGTCCGAGGCCCGCGGCTGTCAATCAAGGCTGAATAATTAATAAACGTGACCCGACTCGCAACGAGGGGCGTGATAACGAGAGGAGAAAATGTTACGGCATATTAATACATGTAGGTACTTATACTTTGTCATATATCAAATGAAAGGGCACATTATGAGGATCTTACGGCATATTTATGTGCATATATATGTACTAGCAGTCTTTCCCGGCTGCGCCCGGGTATATATTATACGTATAAACTTACCTCTTGAATCACTCTATCTATTAAAAAATCGCATCAAAATCCGTTGCGGAGATTTTAAAATCTCAGCATACATACTTACCGGTAAGTGATTTTGTTTCATACTATGTAGTGATAGTGAATAACATTGACACGTCTTTTACCTAGCAGAGTAAACAGAGTCCAGATAGTTTAGCATGTTGATGGGCAGGCTTATAGGTGGAAAACGGCATCAAAATAGTTAGTGATAAGTTGCTTGCTCCATTGCATATTAACATGACTCCTCATTATGTGCATATCTCTTCGCTATACTATAACTATATTACTTAATAGATCGAGAGCCCTGAAATTTTATCTTAAGGAATATCATAAAAAATATTTTTATGCCAGTATTTTAATAGCATTAATGTGATACCAAGATTTCAAACGTTTATTTCATATAGGTTTCTTTGAACACTTTCACAACAAAATATGATATACTAGCTGTTGCCCGCGGCTTCGCCCGCGTAAAGCCCATGTTCTTCTCAGTAACCTAACCTATGTGTGTGCAAAATTTCATGATGATCGGTTCAGTGGATACGGCGTGAAAGCGTAACAAACAAATAAATAAACAAACTCACTTTCGCATTTATAATATTAGTTAGGAAGTTAAGATTAGGATTTTAAAGCATAGCAGCGTACACATTTCATACGGATTTTTTATACAATTTTCTCAACCTGGTTTTATAGATGAAGCCTTATTCGTAGGGTGTAACAGTGGCTTACATTTACGAAATGGGGACATCGCAAAACGTGATTACACTTAAATAGTGTCCAGGCGCGGGTGTCAATCATGGCTGAATAATTCACGGGCGTGTCACGCACGACTCGCGACAGGAAGCGTGATAACGCTAAGGGAGGGGTGATACAGCAATGTCGTCATATGGATCTCTACAGCTAGGATTTAAATAAGGTCTGTGTATTCAAACAAAACAATATTTCCTAGTAAGGTCTATTGAAACCACCATAAAAAGACAATACGAAATGGGGACATCGCAAAGCGTGATAACACTTTAATAGTATCCAGCTGTGGGTGTCAATCATGGCTGAATAATTATGAGGCGTGCCACGCACGACTCGCGACAGGAACCGTGGTAACGCTAGGGGATGATGATACAGCAATATCGTCATGTGGACTATTGCAGCTAGGATTGAAATAAGGTCTGTGTATTCAAACAAAACAATATTTCCTAGTAAGGTCTATTGAAACCACCATAAAAAGACAAAACGAAATGGGACATCGCAAAACGTGATTAGATACACTTCTATAGTGTCTATGCGCGGGTGTCAATCATGGCTGAATAATTAACGGGCGTGTCACGCACGACTCGCGACAGGAAGCGTGATAACGTAAGGGAGGGTGATACAGCAATATCGTCATATGGATCTCTACAGCTAGGATTGAAATAAGGTCTGTGTATTCAAACAAAACAATATTTCCTAGTAAGGTCTATTGAAACCACCATAAAAAGACAATACGAAATGGGGACATCGCAAAACGTGATTACACTTAAATAGTGCCCAGCTGTGGGCGTCAATCATGGCTGAATAATCATCAATCAAATTGAGGAGCCCGATGGTCCAGTGGGTGTGAGCTCTATGAGCGCTTACGTATGTTAAGCAACCCCTGGTGCAGTCCCTACTTGGATGGGTGACCGCAAGTGGCATACAAATATCTCGAGCTCCTCCGTGCTTCGGAAAGCACGTTAAGCCGTTGGTCCCGGCTGTCATCGTTGATGGCAGTCGTTAAGCTATGTCAGATGCCTTAAGGCAGCTTGAAAAATCTGACACCAGTGTTGGCCACTTACACATACGAAAAACAAAAACAATGGCTGAATAATTAATGGGCGACGCGGGACGCGACGGGGAGCATGATAAAGCTAGGGGAGGATGGATGATACCTATAGCATTTCATTGTGTACATATCTATGGCTAGGACCAAATAATTCTTTCGGCGTTTTTTCTCTGCAGTTGTCAGTCGGTTCCGAAACGCTAGCAGTCAGCTTTAGTGGAACAAGTAATTAAATAACCACATAAAATTAAAAAAAAAAAAATTAATGTGATTTGATGTGAAAAAGTGCCTGCAAAGGCCTATTTTCCGATAAATGTTTGAGTTTCAGTCTATTTACTAATACAACACAATATCAAGAAAGACAAAACCAAAAAGTCTAATAAAAGGCAGTCGTTACGGACCGACTTGGCACGCAGATAGTTATTATGACGCAGGTACCTGCGTAGAAAGGATTTTTAAAAATTCATCCCCTAAGGAGTTGAAAAAGGGGTCCAAAGTTTATATAACTTTAGTTCGCTTTATAAGTAAGTCTAAATAAGGTATAATAGCCTTATGTGCAAAACATGTAAAAAAAAATAGCCACGTACGATTACTGGTGCCTCTAATTACGACTCAATAACCACATATTACCAACTAGTAATCAAAGCTAACTTTAAACTGGCAGCTTGCTTAACCGGAAATAGATAATGGTGACCGGAAGTGGCGGCGCCAGGGCTACGACTGGGTGCAGTGCGTTTAGGGTGAGTCGATACAGGTATTGATCAGGTATAAAGTTGTAGCATTTGAATATACGTCGAAAACAATAAAGTTTTGTAATGACTGGAAATCAACAAAAAAAAATTGCCTCGGATGTGGAAATAAATGAATAAATATATATGGACAAATCACACAGATTGAGCTAGCCCCAAAGTTAGTTCGAGACTTGTGTTATGGGATACTATCTCAACGAAACTATATTTAATAATAAATACTTATATAGATAAACATCCAAGACCCAGGTCAATCTGAAAAAGATCATTTTCCATCTTGACCTGACCGGGGATCGAACCCGGGACCATCCGTGTCGCAGGCAGGCATGTTGATCGCTGCGCCACGGAGCTCGTCTAGCATTCTATTTTCAACTAACTACAAAAAGTTGGTAATTGATTTTTTTTATGTTTGATACTGTTAAGACGAGCCACTCGGCCGAGGTTTTAAAAAATAAAAGATAGAATTAGAGTGGAACCGGTGACCACCTCGGACCGCCGTTAGGAGTAGACTGGTGAGTCCGTGAAGCGGGCTCACCTTCTGCAGTCAAAAATGCTGACTTCTGCAGAATTGGGAGAAATAGGGTTGTCATCTATTTAGGTAACATCCTAGGGATGTAACGATGTAAAGATGTAAGCTATGTCTCGGCTCGGTAGTTCGTCTCTGTGATGCTGCGTTGCACGTGCATTTTCTTAATTTTTTGCGTGAAAAATGTTAACCAGTCTGTCTGTTCGCAGCCATCATCACAGAGACAACTTGCCGAGCCGCCATTGGCAATTTTCTGGTCCGGATAATTGAGTGCCGAAAACGCGAAGGCTTACATCTGAATGATGATATTTTAAAAAAATAAATGCCCAGACAAGTCTTTAATTATATAAATAAACATATTATTTTTTATTTTATGGACTAACAAAATATAAAATTTCTTTTATGAAACTCTGTACGTATCAGAAAAATCATCGATAGCAAAAAATAAGGCAGATCTAGTACCTACCTATTGTATATTGTATTGACTCAAATAAAATAAATCTCTTTGAAATATATTATTAATCTTATTTATTTATATAGGTATATCAGAAATATTATCTTTATGAAAAAACGAAGCAGATTTAGTAGCTATTGTATATTGTATTCATCATCATCATCATCATCAGGTCTTTCAAGTCTCCACTGCAGGAGCACGACCCTCTTGATACTACCAGAGCCACATATTAGTTAGAGGAGTTAGAGGATTTAGCATAATTTCTCCACGCTGGCCAGACGGGTAGCAATGCAAAGATCTCTTTGATGTTTATAAGCTTTGTTTAGCTTGTGTTTCCTTAGTCGCCTTTACGACATCCACGGGATGACTTGGAGTGGTCCTATTCTACTCTGCCGGGAACCACACGGCACTATATTGTATTGTATTAACCCAAATAAAATAAATCTCCTTAATTTTTTTTTATTTAAAGTTATTTATATATAGGTACCTATCAGAAAAAAATTGTTAACCGACGTAACACTGAGCTGCACTAACGTAACACTGAGCTGCACTAACGTAACACTTGTGGTGCACAATGCATATTGTTTAGACTCATATATTATTGTTCTTCTTTTTCCATTTTTTGGGTGTGTGTTGTGTATAAACAATATTTCATTTCAAGGCAAATTTCCTATTGTGTAACCATTTCTATAGAATGACGCACGAACCAAATAAACTGCAATCCAATCATGCTATATTTCGATGCACTTTTGTGCATTGATCGTCGGAAAGCATGTTTTTCTGCATCATTCCTTTGTTACCAATTCATTACGTAGGTAGTTCCCCATACTGTATAGGGGCTATGGAAAAAGCCTGGAATATAAAGGTTTGTTTATTAAAAAACCTGGCTGCAAATAAAAAAAAATAGTCGTTGATAGTTTTTTTTTTTACTTGCTGTGTAAATACCGCAAACTACAAAGAAGATACTATTACTAGTATCAGACGATCGACTGCCTTATGTTTTCTCTAGGCAATAAGCATCATAGACAAAATGATGGAGTGAGGGTGAAAATCAAAAAAAGTCATACAATTCCTTTGAGTTTCTATTGGGGGCCATAAATTCAAACTCAAATGACGTGTGTTCTATGCCCTAAAATCCGTAAAGGCAGTTTTTCGGCAGTGGTAAATACAAGTAAAATAAATCTCTTTGAAATATGTTAAGTATTTATTTATAAATATCAGAAAAAGTCATCTATATAAAAAAGCAAGACAGATAAAGTTGTATTGTATAAACACAAATAATATAGATCCCTTTGACATATGTTATTTAATTTTTTTATTTATACGTATCAGAAAAAAAAACATCGATTACGAAAAACAAGGCAGATAATGCCTATTGTATAACCATTTCTATAGAATGACGCACAAACTGAATTAAATGCAATCCATTCATGCAATATTCCGATTTTTGTGCATTGATCGTCGGACAGGATGTTTTCTGCATCATTCATTAGTTACCAATTTATAACGTAGTTTCCCATACTCTATAGGCGAGGCAATGGAAAAACCCGGGCTAATGAAGTTTTATTTATTTATCTTTTTACTAGCTGTGCCCTGCGACCTCATCCTCGTATTTAATGTAGTCGCGCGCCTAAACTTTTATTCATCAGTTTTATTATCTTTAAATATATATATGCAATGGTCCTTCTTTTTGGAAAATTGTTTCTTTTATTGCTCCATTTTGCATGCATTATTGAGGAAAATAGGGCCTAATTACACAATCTCTCGCGTCTCCATCTGTACGGTCACTTGCAAAAGTCCATAGGTAAGGAACATAGCCTCAAGCCCCTAAAGGTGAAAATCAATTGCGCTGATTAGAAGGTCATAAATATTTAGCACCTTAAAATATTTAGAACCTTATGTATCTTACCGTCTGGCCAGCGTGGAGAGTGTAGGCCAAATCCTCTGACTGCCCTGGCTTATATAGGGCTCTGATTGTCAGAGAGGGTCGTGCTCCTGCAGTGGAGACTGAAAAAGACCTGATGACGATGACGATGTATCATACTTATACTTGTCGAGCTCCGTGGCGCAGCGGTCAACACGCTAGCCTGCGACACGGGGGTCCCGGGTTCGATCCCCGGTCAGGTCAAGATGGAAAAAGATCTTTTTCATATTGACCTGGGTCTTGGATGTTTATCTATATAAGTATATATTATAAAATATAGTATCGTTGAGTTAGTATCCTGCGACACAAGTTCACAACTTACTGTGGGGCTAGCTCAATTTGTGTGATATGTCCCTATATAATTATTTAATTCCTAATATTTAATTAATCTTAAAAATTTTAAATCTTCGTTTTTTCAGACAATCTAGTTACTAGCTAATGTGTCTTATTGTGACTCACCAGGATACGTGTTATTGTGTTAAAGTATTAAGAAACGTTGAAGTTACAAGTGAAGAAAATAGTGCATAAACAAAGTGAGACTGACAATAAATAAACGGTAACCTAAGTAAGTTGGTGATACCAAAGTCTAATTAACAATATTTTTCAAACTATGCAGTGACATTTAACCTTATATAGTGAACTATCTTGAAAATAATATTTCAGTGACAGTTAAAATTTAAATTACATAGAAACAAAGACTATCTCAGCAGCTTTATTGTAGAACAACGCCATCTATTGACGAGTAGCGGAACCAAGAAGAAACAAGTTTTTATTAGAACCTTTTTAGGGCGCCATCTACCTTGAAACTCTTTAATATTATTGAGCACTAGAAACATTTTTTTGCGAACGGAAGGCAAATGACCGAGTTTTGAACGTGCTAAATCAACGTCTTGTATGTTTCTCTGTGTACATCTAAACTAGTGTTATAATTATTCAATTTTCCAATACAAACATGAATAACTCAATGGAGTCCAATTCTCAGAGTAGCCGAAAGAGGGAGCTACTGGAATGCGCAAAATGCACAAATAAAATAACGAATAAACAATCTATGATATGCTCAGTTTGCAAAAAAATATTACATTTAGATTGCACAAGTATCTCTTTTGCAAGATTTCGGATAATGACTACTGAAAATAAAAACAGTTGGAAATGTAGCAGGTGTGTAAATAGACCACAGAAGAAAATAAATACACCCAAATCCATTCCTTCAACAGTTACAAACTCACCAATTCATTTTCATGAAAATATCACGATACGAACCTACAAAGCGAACCTTAAAACTTCAAACTCATTTGACTCGCTGTCTGATGAAGCAGAAGAACTTGAGTGCCACACCCTTGACTCAAATATTTTGAATAGAAGCTGTCCAGATATTCCATCAACAGACCTGAATAGGATAGAGGAGTTAGAAAAAGAAAACAAGCTATTAAGGGAGAAATTGCAGATAGCGGACAACGAAATTATTAATATCCTACAGGAAAACTCTTCCTTAAAATTGTCTTTGAAAGAGTATGAATTAAAAATAAAAAAGTTAACACATATATGTACTAAATCTAGTATTAAAAAAACTACAATGCCTAAGGAAAGACGGAAAAGTCTCAACCAAACAAAATTGGACTTCTCTCAGGATATTTTTTCCCAAACAAAACAAGAGAACACTCAACTAAACCAGCAATCGTACCAAACAGGAACTCTAGATGGCGCTAGTAGTATCCAATCTGAAGTAGCACAGCGTACTGGATGTAATATAAAACCGAAAATTCATATTTTTGGAGGCAAAGAAGTGAGCGGTTTAGCAGAAATAATCATAAAAAACAGACTTGGGAAATGGAACGATATTTATGTGGTCGAATCGTTTATTAAACCCAACGGGACAGCATCCCAAATTTTAAATAGTTGCCATACATTACCTTATGTATCTTGTAATGATATTATTGTTCTCTCTGTAGGTACAAGCGACAAAAACCCTTATAATATGTTTTCTGAATTATGTAATACATTGTCTAATTTAAAAAAAAATCAAATAATATTATTAAATGTGCCTTACAATGACTATTTAAATGTCGAAAAACTTAACTATGAACTAGAAATGATTGTAAGTAATTATATAAATTGTAAATTTCTGAACATTGATTACTGGGACTCAAAGGATGTTATTCAGCTGATCTCCATGAAAATAAACGCTGCTATCGACTATGTAGAATATGAAAAGAAGTTTATTAAAAATATAGTCAAATTACATAGAGATAATTTAATGCAGTGTAATAAATCACATGTAGTAAAATCTACTAGTTGCAACAAAAAAATTACTGACTATTTCTTTCCTATAAAAAGAGATTGTGTTATGAAAAAACCTGCTACTATTAAGACTATACGAGATTATTTTTCTGTAGTTAGAGATAGGAATATGCCATCGGAAAATGACAGGAAAAGCTCTTGCAATAAAACTTGTTCGGAGTTTTTTCGAGGCGACTAGTTTAGTTATATTTCACCAAAACATTGCAGGTATTTTGAGTAAAAGCGATATTTTAACAGTGACTCTTTCAGAACTATCAGAAACGTACAAAGACATTGATATAATATGTCTTTCAGAAACTTTCCTTTTATCCGGACATGAAACTAATTTAAATTTGCGTGATTTTGTCCTTGCTGATGCTTTTTCACGGAAAACAAAAAAACGAGGTGGAGTATGCATACTATGTCGGGGTAACATAGAGTTCAAGAATCTCAGTTTTCTAAAAGAATTTTCCATGGAAAAGTATTTCGAATGCTGTGGCATAGAAATACCGGGTTATAGTTGTATAATTATTTGCATATATCGAATACCGGACTCGAAAAACTCTAATCCTAAAGTGTTTCTAGACCGTTTTGACGACTTTTTACACGAATTGAGGAGAAAATACAATAAAAAGAAAATCGTTTTGACCGGAGATTTCAATATAAACACATTGGAGAATAGCAAAAATATTAAGATTCGGGACGATTTTTTGCATTTATTACAAAACTATAATTTCACTTCGCATATCTCGGAACCCACACGCCAAAGCTCCTGTATTGACCTAATAATTAGCAATGTACCAAACGCTAGTGGAAAAACGCATCAATTATGGCTATCTGATCATGAGACTGCACAGACTTTAGAAATTCCTGTAATAAGAAAACAACCTGCGGAAAAATATTATTTTATTAGAAAAAGAGACTTTCACCCAGATAATATAAGGAAATTCAAAAATTATCTACAGGCTCTGACATGGTCTGAAGTATATAATGAAAATGACGTAAATAATGCATTTAATAAATTTCATGACTTTCTTACTTTGCTCTATAACTTGTGTTTTCCAATTAAAAGAATCAAATTATCGACAAAGCCCAAAAAAATGAGGTGGATAACTAAAGGCATACGGTTAGCATGCAAGAAAAAACGTATGCTTAGATTTTTATATTATAAAAAAAGAAATCTAAGTAACAAAATAAGATACAAAAACTATTCTACGATTTTAAAAAAATGCATGCAATATTCTCAGAAACTAAGTAATACAAAATATATAAGCAATTCCACAAATATATGTAGAGCGTCTTGGAATCTAATAAAATCAAATAAAAGTGACATAAAAAGTAAATATATTAAACGAATTGTACTTGATGACATAGTTTTAACAAAACCAACTGACATAGCCGATGCTTTTAATACTTTTTATACGGATATTAAAACCGAAAACGATATATCCTACAAAAAGATAAATACTCATTGCATGGGGGATACTTTATTTCTCTTTCCTACAGACAGTGATGAGATTTGTGAAATAATTTCAAAATTAAAAAACACGAATTCAGTCGGTTATGATGATTTATCCACTCATATAATTAAAGCCGGTAAGCATAACCTATCACCTGTATTAAGTTATTTGATAAACTTATCATTCACACAGGGAATTTTTCCTGAGAAATTGAAAGTGTCCACTATTAAACCCCTTCATAAAGCTGGAAATACTGATAGCCCTGAAAATTTTCGGCCTGTTGCCTTACTCTCGGTGTTAGATAAAATTTTTGAAAAGGCTATGCATGCGCGTTTGACTAAATTTATTAATAAAAAACGTATATTAGATGTAAATCAAAACGGATTCCAAAAAGGTAAGTCTACAATCCTGGCAGCGTTCAATCTAATCAACCAAATTCTAATTCATGTCGATAAGCCTACCGAAGTGACGGTATTATTCATTGACATGAGTAATGCATTTAATCATGTATCTCATAACAAGTTGCTGTATAAATGTGAACAATATGGTATTAGAGGAAACGCTCACAACTGGCTAAAGTCGTACCTAAATAAAAGGACACAATATGTTGAGGTAATGAATCTTGATCACCATAATAATGAGACATCTCACAAATCCAAAAAAATGACTAGTAATGTGGGGGTGCCTCAAGGTAGTATTTTAGGCCCGCTACTATTTTTGCTGTATATTAATGACTTGCCAAAAGCTACAGAACACTTTTGTACGTTATTTGCTGACGACCTCTCGGTAGTGATTCCAAATATAGACAAAACAACAAATGAATATAACAATGACGTAAATAAAAGCTTAAACGACATTATAAATTGGATGACTAACAATAATTTAAAAATTAATATTAATAAAACTAAGTACATACAGTTTCATAATCAAAGAAACGATAAGAGAGCTAATATAATTATAAAACACGATGAGCAAGTACTAAATGAGTGTAATGAAATAAAGTTTTTAGGAATTACTTTAGATAAAAACTTTACTTGGAAAACTCACATGAAAAATATATGTTGTAAATTAAATAGCTTTTCCTATGCTTTGTGGCGTTTGGCTAATGTAACTGACGTAAAAACAGCATTAATGGCTTACCATGGGTACGTAGCTTCCATTCTACGATATGGAATTGTAATCTGGGGTAATTCTGTAGATTCTGAAAGAGCATTTATTGCCCAAAAAAGGTGCATAAGATCCATCTGTAATATATCACAAAGAACAAGTTGTAAACAGTACTTTAAAAATTTAAACTTACTTACCCTGCCAGCCATTTATATTTATGAAACCTGCCACTTCGTAAAATTGTATGGACATGTATTTAAAAGAAACCGGGAAGTAATTAATGACTATCGTGGTCGGTTCCCCAACAAATTGGTGCTGCCTGTAATATCTACTAGTTTATACGACCAGAGCTGCTATCCGATGGCTGTTCGTATCTTTAATAAATTACCAAGTGACATAAAGAATCTAATTTTACCGCAATTTAAGACTAGGCTAAGAAATTTCCTTATAGATAAATGTTATTATTCATTGCAGGATTATATGAATGATGAATTTTAGATAAAATTAAATATAATTCGTGTTTGACATAATTAAGCAACATTTTTGTCCAAATTTTATCTCGCATTTTTTTATTTTACGCACATTATTATTTGAACTTCTATTGTTATTATTATTATTGACTTTTATTAACTTACTAAATTTATTTAATGAATTGAAATAAATATTATTGTAAAGATATAAATTTTGCATGCCTATTAAGGCTTAATGTGTGAAACTCTTGTATTTATTGTACCACCTTATGTCCACATTGAGTGCAAATAAAATATGATTATGATTAAAATATGATTATGATTTAATTGCTATTTTTAGGGTTCCGTAGTAAACAAGGAACCTTTATAGTTTCGCCATGTCTGTCTGTCTGCCCGTCCGCGGTTTTACTCAGAGACTATAAGTACTAGAAAGCTGGAATTTGGTATGGGTATAACCATGCCAAAAAAGTGGTAGATAAAAATCTTGAAAAAAAAATTTTTTTAGGGTTGCTCCCATAGAAGTAAAGTGGGAGTATTTTTTTTTTCTATACTTACCCATCGTGTGGAGTATCGTTAAAAAGGTTGTAGTGATCTCAATCACTTATTTTGTATAACTTGTTTAATTTAGGTTTGTTTATTTGGAATTGTTATTTACAAAATTAATATTTACAAAAATTAAAAAGTTAATATTTACAAAAGATAAAAAGTTTATATTTTAAAATCCCAATTTTGTTTACATTGTTATTTAGTTTACAATTATACATTACTTTTATAACGACTGATAACATCTAGTCATTTACATAGTTTTATATAATTTATATCCTGTGTTTAGTCAACACATAATATTTACTTAAAGGTAATATCACTACAACTAGTTTTATAAATTATATAATAAACTACATCTATATAATATATTGTAAGATATACTAAAATGGGATTACTGAAAGTTGTTACATTAATTAAATAAATATTTTGTCGAGGACCAAGCAGACAAATGCATAATGTTGTAGTATCTATGATTTGCCGTTTAACTGCAACATGAGCCCGACCGGTTTGACCGCCGGCCGGCCTACACCGCTCCTGCGCCCGCGCAACCCCCGCATACTTTATCGCGCGCTGCCGGGCGAATACGAAACTAGTCTGATGATCGCTTTGACGCGGGACGCATGACTGCTTGCTCCTCAATCGCTTCGCGTAAACAGTTGTTTTCATTTACCTCCGCCATCATTCACCTCATCTCATTCGCCTGGCTGTGTAGCACCTTCAAAATAAGTAAGCCTTGCCATCATAGCTTCACTGGTGACCCGTCTCTAACACAATGCTACAGTCGGACAGCGAGAACGAGAACAAAGGAAGCGGAGAGCGGTTGACATTGAATCGCATAGGTGTGAGGGTCCCGCCTTTCTACCCATCGAAACCAAAACTGTGGTTTGCTTCGCTGGAGAGTCAGTTCGTGCTGGCTGGTGTAACGTCTGATGCCACAAAGTACCACTACGCAGTTTCCCACTTAGAACCCCAGTACGTGGAGATCGTTGAGGACATCGTCGAGGGGCCAGCTACGTCGAATAAGTACGAGGTACTTAAGTCGGAGCTCGTCAAAAGGCTGTCTGCGTCACGGGAGAAACAGGTACAGCAGCTACTTCATCATGAAGAATTAGGTGACCGAAAACCATCGCAATTTCTTCGGCGGTTACGAGCATTAGCCGGTTCCGAGGTACCAGATGATCTACTCAGAACCCTCTGGGCCAGCCGTCTACCCAACAGTGTGCAGCCCATCATTGCGTCACAGGCCAAAATGAAACTTGATGAAGTCGCCGAGCTCGCTGACCAGGTCCTGGATGCCGTATCACCCAACGTGCAGGCAGCAACAGCTTCGGCAAGTACTTGTAATGAATCGAGTGAAATTGCTGCGTTAACACGGCAAGTTGCGGCGTTAGCGGAGAAGGTCGAACGTATGTCGCGGTCAAAGTCGCGAACCGGACATTTTTCAAATCGCCGAGGTCGCTCATCGTCGTCGACAAGATCACACTCGAATTATACAAGACATCCAATCTGCTGGTTTCACTATAAGTTCGCTGATAAAGCAAATAGGTGTGTGAAACCCTGTGACTATTCGGGAAATGCGACAGGCAGTCGGTAATGGCGGCCGACGACTGCCCAAGTGCCGGTCGCTTATTTGTTACGGATAGACAATCTAAATTACAATTTCTAGTCGATACGGGTAGTGATTTGTGTGTTTTCCCCCGCAAGTATTTAAAGGAATGTCGTGCTAAAACAAATTTTGAATTGTGTGCCGCTAACGGTTCGGTTATACATACATACGGTTTTTACCACATAGTTTTAAACCTAGGGCTGCGCCGTGACTTCCCATGGCATTTTATTGTTGCCGACGTAACGAGGGCGATAATAGGCGTGGATTTTTTGTCGCATTACAATTTAATGGTAGATGTCGCAAATCAACGCCTCATAGATAATAAAACTATGTTAGTAACCGTGGCTTCGCTTGCGTTTGGTAATGAAGGCATTTCTTCGGTGAAGGTAGTTTCTGGTGATTCTGCGTATCACAACATACTCGCTCAGTACCCCGAAATTACTCGCCCACACGGAATACATCGCACATTACAACATAACACCGTACATCATATCCGCACCACACCTGGGCCACCGGTCTCTTGTACACCACGCAGGCTTGCGCCTGACAAACTTAAAATTGCTAAGTCAGAGTTCGAGTCGATGTTACAGAATGGTACCTGCCGACCTTCGGAATCAGCATGGGCTTCACCCCTTCACCTCGCACCCAAGAAGGACAACGGGTGGCGTCCCTGTGGGGATTACCGCATGCTGAATGCCCGGACAATACCCGACAGATACCCCATCAAGCACATCCATGACTTTTCTCATTGTTTATCAGGCTGTACCGTCTTCTCTACTATTGATTTGATTAAGGCGTACAACCAAATCCCTATCCATCCTGATGACATCGCGAAGACCTCAATTACAACGCCGTTCGGTCTTTATGAATTCCCATTCATGACGTTTGGGCTTCGTAATGCCGGACAGACGTTTCAGCGTTTCGTCGATGAAATGCTCCGGGGCCTAGATTTTACCTACGCCTATTTGGATGACTTTCTCGTGTTTTCCAAAGACCAGAAGACTCACGAACTGCACCTACGTCAGCTTTTCGATCGGCTGAAGCAGTATGGTATGGTCGTAAACACGGCCAAATGCGTATTCGGTGCTTCTCAGGTAACGTTCTTAGGCTACCTTATTTCAGGCCAAGGTACCACACCCTTATCTACCAAGGTGGAGGCTATCAAGAACTTTCCCACCCCTAAGACGGTGAAAGAACTCCGTTGGTTCTTGGGCATGGTAAATTTTTACCGTAGGTTCATATCAGGCGCAGCTGAACAGCAGGCACCACTGAACGCCCTACTCACAGGATCGGTAAAGGGTTCGCACCCGGTCCACATTACCGGTAAGTCACTCGAGGCCTTTGAAGCCTGCAAAGAAGGTCTGTGTCAGGCCGCCTTGCTGGCTCATCCCAACTGTGATGCGAGGTTAGCGCTCGTAACTGATGCGTCTGATAGGGCTATTGGCTCGGTGTTGCAGCAAAAGAGTAATAGCGGTGAGTCCTGGGAGCCCTTGGCATTTTTCTCTCGTGGGCTGAGTCCTTCTCAACAGAAGTACTCACCCTACGATCGAGAGCTGCTCGCTATTTACGAGAGCATAAAATATTTCAGGCACATGCTCGAAGCCCGGGACTTCACGATCTACACCGACCACAAGCCGCTGACCTTCGCTTTCCACAATCGGAAGGAAAACTGCTCGCCAAGACAGTTCCGGCACCTGGACCTGATCGCGCAGTTCACCACCGATATACGTCACATATCTGGTAAGGACAATGTAGTAGCTGATACTCTCTCGCGGGTTGAAGAGATCACCCAGCCAATTGACCCAGAACAGCTGGCTGCCGCTCAGCAAACTGATCTAGAGCTGAGACAACTCGCGGAAGGTCTGACATCGTTGCGCCTCAAGAAAGTCCTCATTCCAGGTACCAATGTGGAACTGTTTTGTGATATCGGTATGGGTGTGAGAAGGCCATTTATTCCCAGGATGCTACGTAAAAGAGTGTTCGATAGTCTACACTGTCTTAGTCACCCTGGGGCAAACGCAACGGTCAAGTTGGTCTCTGAACGATACGTATGGCCTGGAGTTAGGAGGGACTGTAGGAACTGGACGCGGGCATGCATTGCGTGTCAGAAGTCTAAGGTCACGCGTCACACAAGTGCTCCACTTGGCAACTTCAAGCTTCCTGCATCCCGGTTCAAATTTGTCCATATTGACTTGATAGGGCCATTGCCTTCGTCCCAGGGTTACAGATATTGTCTCACGGCCATCGACCGCTTTACGCGTTGGCCTGAGGCAATACCTTTAGATGAAATAACGGCCGAGGCAGTAGCTAAAGCACTTCTCAGCGGCTGGATTTCTCGGTTTGGTTGTCCTGCTGACATCGTGACAGATCGTGGCAGGCAGTTTGAATCAGCATTGTTCCGAAATCTTTCACGGATTGCTGGATTCACGCATCGCCGAACCACGGCATATCATCCAGCCTGCAACGGTCTCGTGGAAAGATTCCATCGGCAACTAAAGGCTGCCATAATCTGCCACGGAGATGGAAATTGGATTGAGTCTCTTCCATTAGTGTTGTTGGGTGTCCGCAGTGCGTTCAAGGAAGACCTGCAGACCACCTCAGCTGAATTGGTGTATGGCGAACCTTTGCGTCTTCCAGGTGAGTTTTTTAACTCAGAGCCTGACTGTCCCCTTGACTTGACGGAGTTCACGTCAAGACTTCGGAGTATAGTCCAGAGCCTGAGGCCTTCACCTGGCTCTCGTCACAGTGGTAAACGTCCAACGTTTGTTTTCAGGGAATTAACCACTTGCACTCACGTGTTCCTGCGTGATTGCACTGTTGGTGGTACCTTGAAACCTGCATACTCTGGACCGTACGAAGTCCTACAGCGTGACGACAAAGTTTTTACTATTCTGGTTAATGGCAAAAAAGTCACGGTATCAATAGACCGGGTCAAGCCAGCCTACATACTAAGTGACCCAGACACCACTCCATATACACATACACCACAAAATCAACAACACGTCAAACGAAACACAAATACACAAGTGACACAATCAGGAAATCAGAGCTCACCAGATCGCGAAGAAAATGTTTTTAGAACAAGATCGGGACGTAAAGTTAGATTTCCAGACTATTATCGCCCTTGACGGTCTCAAGGGGGGGCTGATGTAGTGATCTCAATCACTTATTTTGTATAACTTGTTTAATTTAGGTTTGTTTATTTGGAATTGTTATTTACAAAATTAATATTTACAAAAATTAAAAAGTTAATATTTACAAAAGATAAAAAGTTTATATTTTAAAATCCCAATTTTGTTTACATTGTTATTTAGTTTACAATTATACATTACTTTTATAACGACTGATAACATCTAGTCATTTACATAGTTTTATATAATTTATATCCTGTGTTTAGTCAACACATAATATTTACTTAAAGGTAATATCACTACAACTAGTTTTATAAATTATATAATAAACTACATCTATATAATATATTGTAAGATATACTAAAATGGGATTACTGAAAGTTGTTACATTAATTAAATAAATATTTTGTCGAGGACCAAGCAGACAAATGCATAATGTTGTAGTATCTATGATTTGCCGTTTAACTGCAACATGAGCCCGACCGGTTTGACCGCCGGCCGGCCTACACCGCTCCTGCGCCCGCGCAACCCCCGCATACTTTATCGCGCGCTGCCGGGCGAATACGAAACTAGTCTGATGATCGCTTTGACGCGGGACGCATGACTGCTTGCTCCTCAATCGCTTCGCGTAAACAGTTGTTTTCATTTACCTCCGCCATCATTCACCTCATCTCATTCGCCTGGCTGTGTAGCACCTTCAAAATAAGTAAGCCTTGCCATCATAGCTTCAAGGTCTTTAAAAAATATTGTGAGGTTGAGAACACCATTTTTCGATTTAGGGATCCGTTCCGATCCGTCCGCAAATTTTTGTTAGAGGTAAGTGTCCCCCTCCCCCCCCCCCCCCTCTATCTGCTAAACGGTTATATATGAATACGTGAAAAAAATTACAGCTGTCGTATATATACTGAAGTTAAAAGGAAAACTATCAGAGCTAAGTACTAAGTGCATACTAAAAAGTTATAGGCAATCAACTTATAAAATGTACTGAAAAATGTAAAATTTTATACAATTTTCATTGTTAGATGCTTTTGGTCGTTAAACTGTGATGTGCGAGTATGAACAGTGTGAACTCAAAGTTGTCAAGTCAAATTCGCAACCCTACACTGCGCGTGGCCCGACACGCACTTGGCCGGTTTTTTATATAATATCCATGGCTACCATCGATTTCTTAAGAAAATTCTATTAGTACTTTTCCAGGTGACCTATCTCTCTCACAGTGATAGCCTAGCTAACCCACTAGGGTTAGAAATAGTCGCTAGAATATTAGTCTACTCTACAACGAGACTAGTACTTAGTTCCAATTGGGACATCTTTATAAATATCTAACGGCGCCATTCTTAGATAATGCGATGCATTAAATGCGTTGTAGAGTGCATTATAATTATTCATGTCTTAGTATATAGTGTGAAGGGCAATCTGTGCCAAATGACAGCTGAATGTATTATATACTAGCAATACCATACCGCGACTTCGTCCGCGTAACTTAGAGCCTACTTTAATAAGCTTTTTATTGGTACTATACTTCCACGCTGGTCTGGATGAAAAGAAAAGATACCTAAAATGTTTTATCTTTTTATCAATCTATCTTTCTACCTAGAATGTGCCAGCTGCTTCTCTTGTCGTGCAGATCGTAAAAGCCGAGGGAATGGGCGTGAGGAATTATGTTAATAGGCAATGCGGCTTGCAACCCATCAGTATTTTGATTCCGTTCTCCACCCTCAACTACTTACTAACATGCTAAACGTGGCGTGGGTTAGGTTTTATAGACCTGGGCTCTGCCTACCCCGCAAGGCAAAAAGATGTGATAGTGTATGTATGTTCTAATGCTTAAAGAAGCATGATTTTTTCGGGGTCCAGTGCTGCCCCCATTTGAAATGAATCTTTGAAAGAAAATGGAAATATTATTTAAACAAAAACACACTTTTAGCACGCTAGTCATGTATTGTCATCAGAACTCAGAGCGTGTGCAAAATTTCATCCTAATCGAAGACCGGGAAGTGGGTCAAATTAAGATTCCAAGATTTTCTTACATACAAATAAGCTAATAAAAGCGTGTTAAATAATTGTTCTGCTTCTAAATAACTGATTACAATTTACTTAAAAAAACGGCAAACATTTCTTAGCGTTTTGTCAAAAACTGCTATTTTTGGCGAAAACACTAAGTAAATATGATAAATTAACTTTATATAGGTGACAGAATATTGAAAATAGGTCCACTATTAGTTTCGAAGACTATTCATTGCAAACAAACACACAATTAAATCTTTCCTCTTTATAATATTTGTATAGTATAATTTAATATAGAAGTGCGAAGGGCAATCTGTGCCAAGTGACAACAGAATATATTACAGCCATAAACTGTCGCCGCGCATTATAATTTTACTATATTTCTATAAGTAAGTATAATCAAAGGTCACTGAGCAATTTTACTGTTATTTCTTGCGCAATGTTGCGTCAATGCGTCATAAATCATAATATTCCCATTAACTAAACTAAAAGACTCCCAAACCAGGCTGGTCTGCTCGAATTCTTTGAACCTATTGTTTTATATATAAAGAAAAAGAAAACTGAACATATACAATACAAAGCCCTTCAGATGAGTAGGCGACCAATACTGTAAAAAAAAGTTTTTTTTTCAGCGTTTCTTCTCTGCAGTGGTCGGTTCCGAAACGCTAGTTGTCTGTAGCTTTTGAACACTAATTAATAATATTAACATATTTCTAAGTAAGCAAATCATATTTCTAAGTAAATTTGAATTATTTAAATTATGAAATGACGTGAAAAAGTGCCTGGAAAGGCCTATTTTTTAAATAAAATCTTTGAATCTTTGAAGCATGGAAGAGCACTAATTGATTGTTTTACTAAAACCTATTACTGCTTACCCATACGCGCCGATTGAACGTCACAGAATTCTCAAGTGAAGAATATGAAACTTATATCCAATCCAAGGCACATGAGGACGACATGAGAACATCCGCCAGTAGATCAGTTGAAAAACTGTTCAGGCTCGCTATGGACAAGGCGCGATTTAAAGAGCTGACAGCTAACCTTCAGTGATGAAGCGGCATCTAAAAAAGAAGGCAGATGAAGTCACGGAAAAGTACTATACTACTTTTACCCGAGTTAATCTGCCTTTCTATTTTTTAGGTGCCGCTTTATGACTGAAGGTTAGCCATCAGCTTTGTATTAAAACGGAGCACTAGCAAGTTATAACTTATTTCATTACCCGATTAGTTGCAAAAGTCAAGGCTTCATAAACCGCGGCCATGAACGAATGACGCCGGCTGCGAGTTCGAGGACGCAGTAATGCAGACACTGCGGAGTTTCTATTCTAGATTACCTACTTCATCTACAACCTCTTTTTTTGAAGTCTGTACAAAGTCAACAATCGTCGTAACACGGTAATCAAGATGTACAGTAAACAACAGCCAGCTAGCAATCGATTCTCTCGCGACACTCGCCCGCACTTTGCCGTATTATGTTTGCTACAATTTGACGCATAAACTATTGGACATAAAACATAGGCTATCTACGCGACAGTGTTTTGGGAAAGGCTATCAAAAAAGTGTTTGTCATATTAACTTTTTTTGATAACCTTTCAGCTCTACTTTTGTTGTAGTAGATTCAAGCCACGCTATAAACTACTGGACATAAAAACATAGGCTATCTACGCGGACAGAGTTTTGGGAGAGGCTAATCAAAAAAGAGTTAACACAACACCAGCTCTACTTTTGCTGTAGTAGAGCCACGCTACCGGCGCAATTCACTTTTGCTAGTAGCACAAATGGGCCGGCTCGTCCGGGGAGTACCAAACTCTTACAGAAAATTGACGTTTGAGTAGTAGCTTTACCGCTTCTATGCCTCGTTCGGTGAGTGAGAGAGCCGGAGGCCCATGCCCCCGGGGGAGGGAAAAATAAAAGGCCGGCAACGCTATTGTTACACCCCTGGTGCCGCAGTTGTCCATGGGCAGCGGTGATCACTTACCATCAGGTGACCCACTTGCCCAACCCCCGTCATATGACATGAAAGAAAGAAAAAAACCTTTTTGTTGAAGTGGGTAACAATCGTCGTAACACGGTAATCAAGATGTAAACAACAGCCAGCAGCAATCGATTTACCCCCGTCACTCGTCCTCACTTTGCCGTATTATATTTGCTACAATTTGACGCATAAACTATTGGACATAAAACTTAGGCTATCTACGCGACAGTGTTTTGGGAAAGGCTATCAAAAAAGTGTTTGTCATGTGTAACGCAACGAATGAATTGCGATACGGCGTGACGTCATAGCTCGCCCCACTGCCCGCCATATCGCCGTTGTATTCACCGCGGCGCGCTCCGCCGAGCGAACGCGTCACTTTTTGCCGAGCTGCCGACCGCACAACATAAGCCTAGCCACTATATTGTTATGCTGAGTGTTAATCTGAGTGTCCATAATGGATTAAAATACTCGTTGTTACGCGCAAGTTCTGTGTTTAATTACAAAAGCCACATCATCAGCGACCCTGTCTTGTCCCTTCTGTAACACATGTTAACTTTTTTTGATAACCTTTCAGCTCTACTTTTGTTGTAGTAGATTCGAGCAACGCTATAAACTACTGGACATAAAAACATAGGCTATCTACGCGGACAGAGTTTTGGGAGAGGCTAATCAAAAAAGAGTTAACATGACACCAGCTCTACTTTTGCTGTAGTAGAGCCACGCTACCGGCGCAATTCACTTTTGCTAGTAGCACAAATGGGCCGGCTCGTCCGGGGAGTACCAAACTCTTACAGAAAATTGACGTTTGAGTAGTAGCTTTACCGCTTCTATGCCTCGTTCGGTGAGTGAGAGAGCCGGAGGCCCATGCCCCCGGGGGAGGGAAAAATAAAAGGCCGGCATCGCTATTGTTACACCCCTGGTGTCGCAGTTGTCCATGGGCAGCGGTGATCACTTACCATCAGGTGACCCACTTGCCCACCTCCCGTCCTATGACATAAAAGAAAGAAAAAAACCTTTTTGTTGAAGTGGGTACAAAGTCAACAATCGTCGTAACACGGTAATCAAGATGTAAACAACAGCCAGCAGCAATCGATTTACCCGCGTCACTCGTCCGCACTTTGCCGTATTATATTTGCTATTATTTGGGACATAAAACATAGGCTATGTACGCGACAGAGTTTTGGGAAAGGCTACCAAAAATGTTTGTCATGTTAACTTTTTTTTTGATAACCTTTCAGCTCTACTTTTGTTGTGGTACTCCGTTTCGCAGGCAGGCGTTTTGACCACTGCACCACGCAGCTCGTCATGCATATCAAAAAAATATTGCATCGGCCTGTTTCCGCCCCTGTCGTGGTAATCAAGATGAAACACGACCCAGCTAGCTAGTAATCGATTCGCCTGCGTCACTTGCCCGCCTTTAAATTGACACCGCAGCTGCGTCAGTCGTTCGTACTTCGAAAGATGGGCCAGACCACAGAGCAATGAATGTACTGTCGATAGCGCGTTTTTTTTAAGGACTACTCTACGCTAGCTCCAAATGAGCTTTAGCTACTTCACCGGACTTTTTGAGGTGAGAGCAGAGTGCCCTCAACCTGTTAGGCAAACATCACCAAAAGGTCCCCAGGAGGGACGAACCTCGGCTTTGGGCAGTGCCTGGGTGCGCAAGGCTTGGAGAGACAGCAAACTCTCATATGCCTAATGGGCCGCGATTTGCATGCATGACCTAAAGGGCCGAACTGAGAAACAATGGCAAAGCCAGCAGCAACTCTCATGTTTTGCCGTATGGGCCGAAAGCTACGGTGTTCGAAAGACCTACCCTGGGTGCAAGTCACCCGGGACCACCGGGTCACCAGTAATCGGAGCTCGTCCTACTCTACGCACTCTGTTCCGGTGGCGAGTGCATCGCTCGTGCGCTACTGAGACGCCTTTTCAACACATTTCAAACGAAACAAGCGTGTCAGGACTTCAGGAGACGGTACCTTTTATTGAGGTTTTGGATTTCAAAGTAGTTGTACAAATGCAAAAATCTACCATTTTCTACTCACTTGTGCATCAGAATTTTTGTACCTATTAACCTCTTTAATTTTATTATGATAACATCCTTTTTAGGGTTCCGTAGTAAACTAGAACCCTTATAGTTTCGCCATGTCTGTCTGTCTGTTTTACCGTCTGCGGTTTTACTCAGAGACTATAAAGACTAGAAAGCTGTAATTTAGTATGGGTATGTATATTAATCATGTCAAAAAAGTGGCAGAAAAATATGCTAAAAATATTTTTTTTTTAGGGTAGGTCCATACAAGTAAGGAGGGAGTAATATATTTTTTTCTATACAAACCCATCTTGTTGGGTATTGTTAAATAGGTCTTTAAAAAATATTGTGAGGTTGAGAATACCATTTTTCGATTTAGGGATCCGTTTCCGAAATATTTGGTCTAAGTAAGTGCCCCCTCTATCTGCTAAACGGTTATATATGGAATCCATATAAAACCGTTTAGCAGATAGAGGGAACATCAGACTTTTATTTAGTAAAACCGACTCAGACCTTTTTTTTTAGATTTGAGGCCGGATAGTCGGCTGTTTTGGCTGACTAGTCACCGACTACAAAAGTGGCCGGATAGTCGACTTAACCGATTAGTCGCCGACTATTCGGCACATCTCTAATATGGATACGTGAAAAAAAATACAACAGTAGTATATACACTGAAGTTGAAAGAAAAACTATCAAAGCTGAGTACTAAGTACAAACTAAAAAGTTATAGGCAACCAACTTATACAATTTTCATTGTTAGATGTTTTTGGTCGTTAAACTGTGAGGTGCGAGTGTGCACAGAGTGAACTCAAAGTTGCCATTCGCAACTACGGAACTCTACACTGCGCGTGACCCGACAGGAAAATTGGCCGGATTTTTTGTTTTTAAAAACAGAAACGAATATGCCACTTTTGTCGAGTAGGGCGCGAGAGCAAGCGACATTCCACGTGCTTTGTGCTCTGTGAAAAATATTGAGCATAACCACCACGCATAAGCACCCCGCTAATCTGTACTAATATTATTAGGCTGAAGAGTTTGTTTGTTTAGTTGAATGCACTAGTCTCAAGAACTACCGGACGGATTTCAAAAATTCACTGTCGAATAGGCACGGTAATCTAGAGTGCCATAGGCTATATATATATATATGTATGTCTGTAACACGGGTAAAGCCGGATATAATTCAAGCTTTTAACCCACTTCAAAAAGTCTACGATAAAATCGTTTAGAAACCTTTGGCCTAGAGCACATACTGGACATATCAATGCGACTGGTAACAAGATCCAGGGGCGTATGCCAGAGACCGCAAACTGATCATCCATGTCATTGAAGCTAGCCACATAAATAAATAAATAAATATATACGGACAAATTACACAGATTGAGTTAGCCCCAAAGTAAGTACTCAAGTAAGACTTGTGTTATGGGATACTAACTCAACGATACTATATTTTATAACAAATACATATATAGATAAACATCCAAGACCCAGGTCAATCTGAAAAAGATCATCTTCCATCTTGACCTGACCGGGGATCGAACCCGGGACCATCCGTGTCGCAGGCATGCGTGTTGACCGCTGCGCCACGGAGCTCGTACATAGTAGTAGCCAGTTTGCAAGTTGCCAAACTGAATAATTTTGAATCCTCATCATCATCATCATCAGGTCTTTCTAGTCTCCACTGCAGGAGCACGACCCTCTCTGTACTACCAGAGCCATATATTAGCTTGAGTAGTCAGAGGATTTGGCCTACACTCTCCACGATGGCCAGACGGGTTGGAGAGGTCTCTTTATGTTTAGAAGCTTTGTTTAGCTTGTTTTTCCTTAGTC
The DNA here is from genome assembly GCA_963082605.1 of Rhodophaea formosa. NCBI lineage: Eukaryota > Metazoa > Arthropoda > Insecta > Lepidoptera > Pyralidae > Rhodophaea > Rhodophaea formosa. The sequence continues at coordinate 15,697,107 of OY720224.1, read as the reverse complement.
GCTTTTTACGACATCCACGAGATGACTTGGAGTGGTCCTATTCTACTCTGCCAGCCCACACGGCTGAGTGGTCAGCCGTGTGGTTTTGAATCCTCTTGCAATGTTATTATCAGATCTTTTTTTTTACTCTCCACTCACCACACTTTTTCTCTTGTAACTCTTCACTGACACAGGAGTAGGACCCTCTCTCTTCTACCTAAGCTATTAGCCTGAGCAGTCAGAGGATTTGGCCTACACTCTCCATGCTGGTCAGACGGGAGAGTTGGAGAGGTCTCTTTGATGTTTATAAGCTTTGTTAAGCTTGTGTTTCCTAAGTCGCCTTCTACAAAATCCACGGGAAGACTTGGAGTGGTCAGTGGTCCTATTCTACTCTGCCGGGGAACCATATGGCAATGTATACTTAAATTTCGAAATCATGATCTTTGATACAAGTACTGAACATAATCATTAAAAAAATTGAAATACCTAAAAGCGAGTGGCCAAGAGCGTGTCGGAATCGGCAGGGTTGCGTAGTTTTGTTTTGTTTTTTTGTTTTTCGTATGTGTAACTTGTGTAAGTGGCCAACACTGGGCCACAAAGGGTTCCGTAGTAGCAAGCATACAATGACGAGCTCCATGGCGTAGCGGTCAACACGCCGGCCTGTGACACGGATGGTCCCGGGTTCGATCCCCGGTCAGGTCAAGTTGAAAAATTATCTATTTCAGATTGACCTGGATCTTGGATGTTTATCTATATATGTATTTATTATAAAATATGGTATCGTTGAGTTAGTATCTCATAACACATGTCTTACTTAAGAACTTACTTTGGGGCTAGCTCAATCTGTGTGATTTGTAAAAACAAAACGAAAAATCAACATGCACATTACTTCTTAAATTTTTGCCAGCATAAATTACTTTGTTATTCATAGTGTTTATATGAATGACAAAGTTATAATTGTAATGAAAAAATCATAAAGCGGTTCACAGAATACATCTACCTACTAAAGTTTCAATTGGCAAAATGGTCACACATAAAAGTCATACAAAAAAGAAAAGAAAATTATAATTGATGCACACTACAATAAATGTCATGTCAGAAGCAATCTTAAATAATAAATAAATATATACGGACAAATCACACAGATTGAGCTAGCCCCAAAGTAAGTTCTTAAGCAAGACTTGTGTTATGGGATACTAACTCTACAATACTATATTTTATAACAAATACATATATAGATAAACATCCAAGACCCAGGTCAATCTGAAAAAGATCATTTTCTATCTTGACCTGACCGGGGATCGAACCCGGGACCATCCGTGTCGCAGGCAGGTGTGTTGACCGCTGCGCCACGGAGCTCGTCGTTAAAATTTATGGACTGTACGAGAACGAGAACTGAACTAAACAAAAAGTCATAACACGTGCCAAACATTAATTCCCACAGATAAAGAAACGCAATACACAAGTTATATGGAAAAACTTCCCGCCTCTGACGTCATTTTATGTTTATGTCCGGCGATACTGCGCTAATCAACCCGGACTATATCAACAAGGAAAGTTCCTCGTACATGTACAGTGGGCTACGTTTAACTATATATAAGTATATACTCTCAAGACATCGTCATGCATGCCTTTATTAAAATGATTAAAAAACTGGCCAATTTTTCAATAAATAAATAAATAAACAGTAAAATAAATAAAACAGTGCAGTAAAGGATTTCCATACATTTTTGCTGCACTAGAGCAGCAAAAATGTATGGAAATCGTTTACTGCACTGTTTAGTTTACTGCACTGTTTGAGCAGCAAAAATGTATGGAAATCGTTTACTGCACTGTTTAGTTTTTTTTTTTACTTCTAGTGCAGCAATGTTCCGCTTTGTGCTGGATATGTAGTGCAGTTATGATAGAATTGCAGCGTAGTTGGAAGAAAACTTACTTAGCGGCGCTGTGTATTTTTTGTGATGGGGATGTAGAAATGTGAAAGAGCCCACACACATCCCGAGGCTCGCCCTAGAGTGAAAAGTTGGCAATCCCCAAGCAGACCTGTTGGCCTATTTGCTAACTTTTGACAGCTACGGTGTACATCATTTTTATGGTAACTTCAATATTCATTACGGCTTCAGTATGAATGACTATTTTTATTTAAGATATGAAAACCGTAATGGATGCTAAAGTGACAATCAAATTGTTGTACACTGAGTTAGCAAATCGGCCTGCTGGTGGCGCAAAATTGCGACGGAGATGAAAACAACCGGGCTAGCTTGGCTGAAGCAAAGTGCGTTGCCAAAGACCGGTCGCAATGGAGAAAGACTATTAAAGCCTTCTGCCACACCTTGTGCCGTTAGAATCTTAAGTGAGTAAGTAGAAATGTAATAATCTGCTATTTTCTATTTAATTGTGATATAAAAAAGCCTTAAATTTTATGAGTTTGGTCTACCCCGACAGGATCAAAGACTTGATTATAGTGATATAGATTACACCACTCATTTTTTTATCTTTTCTACTGTAATTATAATACCAGCCCGTATTTACTAACTCGGATGACAGGTGTCGATGCCTATCAATCGAGAATTTACTGTTACAATGCGGGTTTTGCTTGCTCGAACTTTTTATTTGGAATACAAAAACCGCATTGTAACAGTAAATTCTTGATTGATAGGCATCGACACCTGTCATCAGAGTTAGTAAATAGGCTGGCAGATCATTTTCGGGCAATTTTCCATTTTTTTGTGGGCACGAACTGACAGCTCGTTCTAGCCGAGCGCGACTTGACACGCGGTATTATTATTACTTTCGTCTCTAGTTTAAAAGCTAGCGACATTTCGAGCTCTAGATATATGTTTACTGTGTCTGTGGCGTCTGTGGTAATCACTGGAACAGACAGGAGAAATAATGATGAACAACGCTTCTTTAAAAATTAAATCTCGGAAGAACTTCTATATTAATGAAAAAGAGTATCTAGAGCTGCATAGCTTTTTTCAGAAGAAAATACTTAACTCTGAGAGAGAAAATTAGCCGGCTATTCTGAAATGCAATGATTGTAAATATTCATGTTTCCTCCGCAGTAATTAAGTATTCAATTTATGCTAATTCGGTGTCACGTTGGGCGACAGTTTGCAAAAAATCCTTGAAAACATATTTATCCCTTTAAATTGCATATTTACATATACAGCGGCTTAAAAGCCGTGGTTAGTAAATCAAGACCCAGTCATACCCACCAGGTTTTATGCCTATTCTCAAAATAACTAAATATAAAAGTTACTATTGAAAAATGCGCATGAAAAATAGCATACAGACAACTTTCTAGTCCTTATAAGATAGAGCCGTGGTAACTAATTATCGTAATTATTTAGTTACCACGTCATCATCATCATCAGGTCTTTTTTAAGTCTTCATTGCAGGAGAATGAGGCTTTCTTTACTACCAAAGCCATATATTAGACAGAGCAGTCAGAGGATTTGACCGCCACTCTCCACGCTGGCTAAACGGGTTGGACATGTCCCTTTGATGTTAAAAGCTTTATTTAGCTTGTGTTTCCTAAGTTGCCTTCTACGACATCCTCGGGATCTTTGGAGTGGTCCTATTCTACTCTGCCGGGAACCACACGGCTATTTACCACGTTGGGCGCCACAATAAAATATTTAATAATCATTTCTAGGGATAAAACGTTAAGTCTTATAATTTAATTGTATCACAAGTAAAAAGTAGTAAAGGCAAGCAGCCCTTAAAACTGCTAAATAAAGTAAGCACAATATATTCAAGTACCATGTTGGGTGCCAATATGGCTTAGCCATGGCTTAACCTACTTTCACGGCGAAACTTTCCATTAAGACATTTCCTGCCAATTTCAGGTAAAATATTTAGCACTTAAAAAAGCTAGCTATTACTTGAGCAATTATTTGCATTCATAAAAAAAAATATTTATTTTTTTATTTGCTTCTTTCACGATTGCTTTATGTGAAGTATTCTGATTAAATAATAAGCAGCCTTAGGAAATCTAGAAAGAAAATAATGTCATCACTCGATACCATATTAGGCGCCTAAATGTCAAAGGTTCTTAAATAAATCTTAAACAATTAAGTGCTTAACATTTTATAATATGGGTTATAATTAAGTGGCGAGAGCACTGGTGATCTGTAATACAGGCCCAGCCTCTACAGACACTAGTCTCCAACAAACTGTAATCTTTATATTATGTTATTGGTCTAGCACAGTAAGTTTTTTGGAGAAAATAAATACATTTTTACTTCACTTTACTTACTTTACAATACATTGACAATAAAAGAAAATAGGTACTTAAGTATCCTTAATTTCAGGCGTTACAAGACTTATTTGTATTATAAACTCAAAACAATCAAAAATAAACAATCACATTTAGCATTGTACTTACGAGATGCAATGAAATTATCACAAATTAAATAAAAAATATTTCGTAATAATTAAAACTATTAGTAACTCCTCTGTTTCATCGAAATACATATATAAAGAGGGGTTACTTGTAGAACTTTCTTAGTTGATGTTTTACCTAGTTTTACCACGCTGGCCAGTTGAGGTGGAGAGGCGTCTTTGTTGTTTATAAGCCTTGCTTAGCTTGTGTTTCCTAGTCGCCTTTTACAACAGCCACGGGAAGACTTGGAGTGGTCCTCTGCTATTCTGCCAAGAACCACACTGCACTTAAAAATTCAATACGTCTACAATCTTAGACGTTTACGTTCTATATTTATTGAAAATTCGTATAGTTATACGAATTTTATTCCAGCACCATGTTGGGCGCCAATGTAGCTTAACCTACTTTCACGTTAACGAATAGTAACTTGATGCCGGCAAAACTTTCCATTTAGGCATTTCCTGCCAGTTTAGGTAAAGTATAGGTAAGCATTATATGAGCTAGTAATATTTTAGTGGTGGTTGTGAGTAGGTCGCCCGCCATATTTTTATTTAATAGAAGAGAAAATTCGATGTATAGTATAAATAAAATCAGACGACCGTCTGCCTTATGTTTTCTCTAGGTAATAGAAACCATAGACAAATATAAGAGTGATGATAAAGATGATTAAATATAGTAGAATTAAGTTTGAATTTTTATTAGGGGCCACGCATTCAGACTCAATTAACGCGTGGTCATAAAGGCAGTTTTTCTACAGTGATTCTTAGCGGGCATTTGTGCGGACAACACGGTGTTTATTTTGACATATCTTGCAAATGAAATATTTTGTGGGATAACTAAAATAGACTGTCATGGTGCGGCTGTAACCTGTAGTAAGATTTATAACGGGTTGTCCGCCTTGCTTTGATCTAACCTATGTCTATGATCAAACCAGTAGATTCGTGAAGACTTGTCGGCACCCCTGGCGACAATTTTCCTCCACTGTTGATTATACGAAATGAATTTCACCATTATTTTGTCAATAAACAAGAATAACTCGTAAAAGCGCGGGAAACTTTGACTTTACCACTTGATACTGGCTAAATACGCAATGCGTGATAGCCATTAAAAAAGTAAAAAAATACTTTCGAATTGATACTGGCTAAATGCGTCAGGCGTAAAAGCCATACAAAAAAAATAGTTTTTATTTGAAGATGGAGCACGCAAAATGATAGTTTTTATTTGAAAATAGAACACGCGCCATGGTATACGTTCTAGAAGTCAGGAGTGTATTTGTAGGTCACTGGGATAGACTCCGTGGCGTCGGCTCGGCTTATATTGGCAGTGGCCCAGTGTCTAGCTGCTCGTAAAACTGATTTAGGACTGAAGCCTTTTGGGGAAGGAGTTAGTATAGGACTTAGTATCTCTAGAATACTGTCATACATACTGTCACGTCCTTTTCCTTTGCGGGGTACACAGAGCCCTAGTGTGTAACCTAAAGGCCACGTTTATCATGTTGGTGGGCTTGTGGGTGAAGAACGGAAAATGAGGAAAATAATGATGGGTTGCTAGCCGTATTGCCTATTAACATGATTCCTAACGCCCATTCCATCGATCGGCTTTAACGATCTGTTCAGCTGGTTCATCTTACTTTTTTTTCCCAGACTAACGTGAAAGTCTAGAATAAACTTTTAAAAACTTCGCGTATGTGATGAGCTTTTATTATGAACGAGCTATTTAAATCCTTCCATTCTGGTCTAGGAGATGAAAAAACATAGAATCCTATACCAGCTGCTTTTCTTCCCTTACAGACCGTTAAAGCTGGTCAAGGGATGGGTGTAAATCTAAGGAATCACATCAATAGGCGATGTGGCTAGCGACCCATCACTATTTTAATGCCGCTTTTCGCCTTTACTCCCACTACGATGCTAAAAGTTGCCTTTGGATCTTATAACCTTGGGCCTGTCTACCCCACAAGGGATAAAGACGTAATAGTATGTATGTATGGATAATTTTAGACATTATTTTTTCTACAAACAGACACATTGTAAAACTTGTATCGTTATAGTTCTAGAACGTGGACTTTAGCCTCGCAGACATAACGTTTTGATGTTATTTTTATAGTTTACGACATATCTGGCACCCGCTCAAACTAGACTTAATTTTAAAGGCTCAGTGACGTACATACATACACTACACGTAGCGTCACACGCTGACGTCTGTAGCACTTAGCCGCGAATGCGAATCGTTAACAAAAAAAATAATAACAATTATAAATAAAAAGATAAAATTACATTCAAAATCATGAGATCCAAAATTTTTATAAAACATAACACTATTCATTTCTTTACATTAACGATTTCGTTTCGCTTGCGTCACGGTGAGAGACGCACCAAACAAATTGATGCTAGACAGCGTTTCGCAGTTTCGCTAATGTTTCGCTTACACAATGTGTTTGCTTGTTAACAGGCTGAACGCCTGTAGCACACAGTTGCGAATGCGAAACGGAACGAAACATTAGCGAAACCACGAAATGCTGTCTAGTATGAATTAACGATTTCGTTTCGGTTTGGTTTCGCTTGCGGCGTGAAACGCACCAAACAAATTCATACTAGGCAGCGTTTCGTGGTTTCGCTAATGTTTCGCTTGCACAATTTGTTTGCTAGTTAACAGGCTAAACGCCTGTAGCACAGAGCCGCGAATGCGAAACAGAAGCTTTCCTAAACGAAACATTAGCAAAACCGTTGTCTAGTATGAATTTGTTTGGTGCAACTCACACGGCAAGCGAAACGAAACCGAAACGAATTTGTTAAATTCATACTAGACAGCGTTTCGCGGTTACGCTAATGTTTCGTTCCGGGACGCTTCCGTTTCGCATTCGCGGCTGCTTCAGGTGTAAGTGTATGTACACGCTCACACGCACATACTGTGTGTAAGGGTAAACACTATCCCTCAAACTATGAAATTTAAGCCCGTTAAAATGAACAACTTTTTCTATGGGACCAACGCTGGGAGTTTCATACAAAACCGCTTGGCCAGACAATTTTTATTTTTTATAAAAATTACTTGGCTATGTCGAAATTTTTTTGACTTCTCAGCGTTGGTTTTTTAGGACAAATTGTTAATTTTGAGGAGCTGATTAGATAGTTTGAGCGACAACAGTTGTGTTACCATGGTTTTTAAGGTTTTACGACGGCAGCATGTATCGCGCATTTTGTATGAAATGGCATTTCATACAAAATGCGTGACATTTGCTGCTGTCACCGGACTTCGATGATTCTTGTAAATAGTTTTCATGAACACTTATTCCTGCTTTTTCAGATTATTGTACAGGATAGGTATACTAATTTGATAATTCTTTACACATTATACAACATTAAAAATAGCAATAGTTATATTTGAACTAGCAGCCCTCCCCGGCTGCGCCCGGGCATACCTAATCCTTCCTCATGAATCACTGTTTCTATTGGTGTAAACCACGTGAAAATTCGTGCAGTCGTTTTTGAGTTAATCGCGAACAGACAGACAGACGCGGCGAAGGACTTTGTTTTATAATATATAGTGATTTAGATGCGCCATAAGTAAGTTTGATTGTGGCATTAATCTGCTTCGTTATCATCAGGCCAAAACCGTGCATAGATAGATATAATGCAGTCGCGTTCTATTTCGATCAATACAATGCTATCGTGTCATTCACACCTCGGCGGGCGTCTAAGCAGAGGTACAAAATAGACTTTCCTTTTAAGTTTATTAGAGCAGGCGATTCACATTCGCCCTGAGGAAGACCTTCGGATGAGGTCGAAACATATCGGCCAGTAAGCAGACTATTTACTTGAGTAACGCGTTGTTCTAGGTATATTGAGATCCAATCTAGTAATTAAAAATTAAAAATAATAATAAACAAAAATATGACGTTCAATAGAGATACAATTATCCAATTTTGAATAAAAATCTTTGACTTTGACCAAAACTAACAAGATGGTTAAGCATTTTCTCTTCCGACCATATTAAGCATCACAGCCGGGGTGCGTCAAGCATGAACTTTTATACTTTAATAAAATTGTCAGAAGCGTAGCGTGGGTTTTAGCTGCACAATAGAGATGATCAGAAATTCACAGCCTATGAAGCAGGAGGCAACCTATAAATCAAACAAAAGCGGTTGTCGCTTGTGTGATTTGTCCCTTTATTAAATGAATAGCTGTTATCCGCGGCTTCACCCGCGTGATATATAGCCTATGTCCTTCTCAGTACCTTAACCTACGTGTATGCAAAATTTCATGATGTAGAAGGCAGGCACGCCGTATCTGATGCGGGCTGATTGTATCTGTAGATTAGTAGTAATCACGTAAACTCAGTTATTTTCGCGAATAGGTAAGATAGCTTGTGCGCGCGCGAGCGCGGTCCCAGCAAATTTTGGGCGAGTATTTTTTCCTCGAGCGAGCAACGTGCACACTCTAGGGAGCCACTAGCAAGACTGCGGCACGGGGCGCGTTGTCGCGAAGAGGCAGGTACTTATCGAATATCGAAAAGCAACATAAAGGCGCGCGTCCATCCCTTCAGTTCTGTAGATAAAGCGCGAAACCGTAACAAACAAACTCACTTTCGCATTTATAATATTTGGATTTTGTGAATGCGTTTATTGACAAGAAACGAAGGTGGATTAGAAACTATACCGCTTTGAAATCGTATCTATTTCGATCAATACTAATGCTATCTGTGCTTCACACCTTGGTGCGACTCTAAACAGATGTTTCAAAAAGTCTAGCCTTTGTAGTTTTATTAAGACTTAAAACTAGTGAGCAGTTAAGATTTTTCTGTCTTCTATTTTTACACTTTTCTCGTTGTAAAATATTTTTGTTAATGTTTTCGCGATTATTACAAATTAAAATAAAATGACTTTTTATACGGTTTTATCGCGTTTCAAACATAGAATTCATACATACCTAACGTTAAGAACGCTGGTAGAAGCTGGATGCGAGCAGCCGAAGATAGATCTCGATGGCGTGCAATTGGGGAGGCCTATGTCCAGCAGTGGACGAGTATAGGCTGATGATGATGAATAACGTTGAGAACTTTTTACAGAGTTCGATTGTGTTAGGTGTATAAATAATGTAATAAACGCGATAAACCTTATTAAAAGTAATTCTATTTTTGTTAAGTTTATTGACGCAAACCCTGCAGGGGTGCAAGATAATATTTAACACCTAACTCAAACCCTACAACTACTAATGTTTCTGCGCCAATTTCTTAAATTGTAGCTAAAACAAAGTAGAAGAATGGTTTTGCTAGGATGGATGAACATGGTAGAACTAAAGTTTACAACTATTCCGAATTTCATCCCCTGTGAGGTCATGGAATACCCCATTGCTTCGAGGTCAGCTAAAACTGCGCAGTGAAGCAAAATTTCTTTTGGTGCTTGGTTCTTCTCTTGGTTCTTACATCGATTAAATCTGGAACCAACTATGGTTCTTATGGACATGGGGTCCGCTGTGTGTAAACACATTGGCTTTGTAACGAGTTTTGGATTAGCTAGGTAATTTTCTTCAAGTAGCAGATAAACTCCCACCGGGTAACAATCTACCCTAGTCAATCAGGAAGTCACTAAATCGACTCTTGGCTGGTGTAGGAAGATGCCAGGAAAACCAGGTTAGGTGGGGTTTCTCCGGCAACAGCACGTGTGACTGCGGTGACTTTCAGTCAATGAGCCAACTTTTAACGTGCCCTAAATGCCCCTCACTGCACATAAAAAGACTTCGAGGAGGTAAATGGCAGAGCAATCGCTGTGGCCGCATATTGGTAGAAAGTATTGTCAACTTAATAAAAAGTAGATCTTCAACACCAGACGTGTTGTCTTCCCCTGGAAGTCGTAGAATGCGACTTAAGAAACACGAGCTAAACTAAGTTTATTAACATCAAAGAGACCTCTCCAACCTATCTGGGCAACGTGTAGAGTATAGGCCTAATCCTCTGAGTACTCTAGCTCATATATGGCTTTGGTAGTACATAGAGGCTCGTGCTTCTGCAGTGGAGACAAATAAAAGACTTAATGATGTGACTTAATAACGACTCGAGAAGAAGAATATCTATAAATAAAAAAATATCTCACATATATCAAATACTTTAATACCACAAGAAGAAACTGTTACTTCCCGTACGCGCACGGAAAAAACCAATATACTTCAAACAGCTGACACGCTGTCATAGTATCACGGTAATATCTATAAATACTTCAGCGATATTCTTACGCGTCGCCTTGACCGCGGCGGTGTCGGCGGTGGGTAGTGCAACTATCACGACCTACACAAATAATATCATCAAGTCTCAAGCTGTTATAAGACTCGATACTATAAAGTTCCATATACCTACATATTTCAAGCTACCTCCATAAGAATGCTTCCTCAAGGCATTGACATATGTCCAAGTTCATCATCATCATCAGGTCTTTCTAGACTCCACTGCAGGAGCACGACCCTCTCTGTACTACCAGAGCCATATTTTAGATTGAGTAGTCAGAGGATTTGGCCTACACTCTCCACGCTGGCCAGACAGGTTGGAGAGGTCTCTTTGATGTTTAGAAGCTTTGTTTAGCTTGTTTTTCCTTAGTCGCTTTTTACGACATCCACGAGATGACTTGGAGTGGTCCTATTCTACTCTGCCGGGAACCCCACATGTCCAAGTTACTCATATGCAAACTGTCATGCTATGCTCGGGGTTTTTTAAAGGTTATCATATGGTAATATTAGCTTTATAAATTTTCATAGCTTTGAAATGGACTTTTTCAACCACTTTTAAACAAAGGTAATGTATCGAAATAAGCCTAAAAGTGTCCTTTATGATTAAGATGCTTACCTACACAATTCTTCATGCAAGTTCTTAATTCTCTCGGCCTAGCCAAAGTTATGCCGACATCAAAACTCTATTTTTTCAGCCCAAACTGAAACCGAACTGTCGGTCAGTCTCTAGTTAAGTATTATGTAACTGGATCAAGATATCGAAAACTCAAAGAAACCGCAAAACATAATCACGGCAAATATTCCGATATGTTTAATCCTAAAGTACCTATATTAATATTTGATAATCAACAAAAATATCACATAGTATTGCCCAGCAGGGCTGAGTTGTCACGTCAGGTTGGCGAGGAGCCAAACGCGACAGTTGGTACACGTGACTTCCGGGCTAACGAGTTGACACTGAATTTATTAACAACACTTGTCATAACTACGAGGAAAATTCAAATCATAGTACTTATACGGAAGATTTGCCCATAAAATGCCGGTTTGATTAAAAGGATAGGTTGATCCCTGCTGAAGGGGCTAACCCAAAGATGTTATTCCAACTTTAAAAGATTTCCTTTTTACTTAACTTTAATGCCGTGTGATTCCCGGTAGAGAAGAATAGGACCACTCCGAATCTTCCCGTGGATGTCGTAAAAGGCGACTTCGGAAATTCAAGCTAAACAAAGCTTATAAAAATCAAAGAGACCTCTCCAACCCGTCTGGCCAGCGTGGAGAGTGTAGGCCAAATCTTCTGACTGCTCTGGCAGTACAGAGAGGGTCGTGCTCCTACAGTGGAGACTAATAAAGACCTGATGATGATAACTTTTTATTGAAATAACCCAGTTTTTTACTTCTATAAATTCATCGTCATCATTACAGCCGTTAGAAGTCTATTGCTGGATATAAGCCTCGATGGCAAAACAAATGGGCTTTTCCTATTGTATCAGGGACCAACGTGTCATTTGTCCACAATGGTGGGAAATATGGCTGACAATAATAACCTGAACAGCTTTGGCTTGGCGAGAGACCGGAATGACCATGATCCCGAGGGAGGATTAAGCCACCTTCTCTCACCAATTCTTTCAATGTGTTTCGCCTTTGCTATATCCACAGCCATTTTGAGGGATCTAGAGGCATACTTTTGATACCTTTGTTACATGCATGATCCCTAATATGATGGAAAATAACATATGTCCTGTTTTAGACACTGATAATGTAGCTTTCTATTGTGGAAAGACTTTTTAGAATTGGCCCTGTTGTTTTTGAATCTTATTAATTACAAACAAATCCTATATTTCTTCTTTATAATATTTAAAAACAGTTTTACTAGTTTGGGAACTAAGCGGCACCTATCTGAAAACACTAGATTTAAGGTACAAATTTGTGACGGCTAGGAAGTGGAGCGGGTCTGGCGGGCGGCAGCCCTCCAAAATACAGGCTCGACCTAGTTTGGTTCTGGCGCTGCTGACTCGCCTGGTTCTGCCCCGCTACTGATACCGTGTAGTTATAACTTACTGTTTACCTTTCGTTGTGATCGTACCTTTGACAATTTTTTTTTTTTATATTTGTCTAGACTATATCAATAAGTCCGAAAGAGTTTCTAAATACATTTATCGGTACATACTCTATAGTTTTCTGCCCAATATATCCCTTCAGTCAAAAATGTATACTACTTAATCTACTTCTACAATCGTATATCATCGTGAAAACACCTTGTATTGAAAGTTGCTGACGCGTGACACCATTCCCTGGCAATGACCTTTGATCAAAGAACTTTACGCCTTCGCCCTTAGTACATAGACGGATACACAACACACAACATTAAGTATACATAATCACTCCCTCCGTATAGGGGTTATTCTCCTTACCCAAGCTAGACAAGTTCAATGACTTAAAAGTAATTATACGGCGTGGAATTTGGCTGTTTGAATACGACTTTTGTATGTTTTGCCCACAGAGCACAAACTTATTACCTATTTACAGTGCGACAAGGATCATTTAGCACTTGGATGATATAAAAATGAGGGCGCTGTGTGTAATTACGAATGTAATGAGGACTACCAGCTAACAATATACCTATTCTTAGTTCTATAAATAGAATTAAAAGCACGAAATAATTCGCAAAAACATCAATATATATCTTCCAGAATTGACAGTTTACAAGATGACTGCAATTGCAACGTTTAGTTCCGATTATGGCCATATACAGGCCGCGCCAAACTTTATTGCGAGTCCGAACTTCGCGTGAGTCGATGCGCAGTACACAATATTAGGTTAGGCGGGGCGTGCGCGGGAAGGCGGGCCGCAGCCTGCGCAGCTCGCAACTAATATCCGACTCACAATAAAGTTTGGCGCAGCCTGTACCAATAGATCCTTGTAGCACTTTAAAGTCACAGAATGTCGCTCGCATCACGCCCTACTAGGTGTCAGCCCGCACCCAGTTAGTAAGCGAAAGTTAAATACTGGGCCTGTCAGTTCTTGCTCAAAAAATGTAGAAAATTCCCCAATGTGCTGTGATATTCGAGCTCCATGGCGCAGGGGTCAACACGCCAGCCTGCGACACGGGGTTCCCGGGTTCGATCCCCGGTCAGGTCATGATGAAAAACGATCTTTTTCAGTATGACCTGGGTCTTAGATGTTTATCTATATAAGTATATATTATAAAATATAGTATCGTTGAGTTGGTATCCCGCGATACAAGTTCACAACTTACTGTGGGGCTGGCTCAATATGTGTGATATGTTCCTATATATTTATTTATTTATATTACAGTAAAAAGGTTATTAAACAAGTTCTTATGTAACCTATAGGTATCAGAAGTATGTAAAGCAGGTTTTTGTATTTCTACAATTACCTTGAAACCCAAAACATTAACGGTATTAACAATACCGCCCCCTGACATGCTTGTTTCGTATGAATCGTGTTGAAAAGGCGTCCCTACTAGCGCGCGAGTGACAGTCACATTTCCCTGCTCTGTGGTTTTGCCTAACAAAAGAAGGACTTATTTTTGTCTAAAATATCGGTAAAGAAGTTATATGTGTAAACTAGTTGCTAAATATGGAATCAATGGTCATTTGGACTTATTATGTACCTACGTATTCATAGAGTTGATTTGTATCAGTGAAATGATTCGTTGCGTTTTAAAATATATAGGGACATACCACACAAATTGAGGTAGCCCCACAGTATGATACTATATTTTATAATAGACTAGCAGCCCTCCCCGGCTGCGCCCGGGCATTTATTATACCTATAAACCTTCCTCATAAATCACTCCTTCTCACCATAAATCTGTTGGTGAAAACCACATGAAAATCCGTGCATTACTTCTTGAGTTTATCGCGAACAGACAGACGCGGCGGAGAACTTTGTTTTAATATATCTAGAAATAGTAAAACTTTTAAAGATAAACATCCAACAACATATACTAGCCGGGGATCGAACCCGAGACCTCGCCTTCGCTTTCGCTCGCTCGTTTGGGAGTATATATCACTCGTTTCTCGTAAATTATTGTTTGATTCCTGTACGCATATAGTTTCTTATCGCAGGTTTTCCTACTCGTGTTGGCACGTGGGATCTATTTTAGTCTGAGCAAGTGGCAAGGAACAGGCAGAGTGGAAAATCGCAGAAACTTACCTATGTAAAAAGGCAGTCTTTTGATAGAAAGACAGTTTTATTGTAGAATATGTAAGGTTGAATGAATAATATATTTTTCCCACGTTACGTCTGGATTTTTCTTTAAGCTCATTCTACTCCTTTCCTGTAGGAAGTCATACAATACATAAATAAATATATACGGACAAATCACTACGGACACATTTGATTCCGTTCTCACCTACAAGCCCACCAACATGCTAAACGTGGCCTCAAGATTTTACAGACCTGGGCTCTGTCTACCCAGCCAGGGAAAAAGACGTGATAGTATGCATGTATGCAAATCACACAAATTGAGCTAGCCCCAAAGTAAGTTAATAACTTAATATTTTCGAGGAATGGGTCGTCACGTCAAATTTCCCCACTATATCCTTTAGTGGACAATTTCGACGTGTAGGACCGAAGTGCTAGCTTATACATATCTTCATGATCATCAGGACTTTTTTAGTCTCCACTACAGGAGCACGATTCTTTCTGTACTACCAGAGCCATATTATTAGCCAGAGCAGTCAGAGGATTTGGCCTACACTCTTTACGCTGGTCAGACTGGACTGGTCTCTTTGATGTTTATAAGCTTTGTTAAGCTTGCGTTTCCTAAGTCGCCTTCTACGACATCCACGGGAAGACTTGGAGTGGTCCTATTCTATATTGCCTGGAACCACACGACATCTTTCTACTTCATTCTACTAAGAGATCAGAATAGCATTGTGAATGCATAAAAGCAACATATAAAAATATTGTATGACTAGGAAAAAAATATGAAGAACATAGTTTTGATTCTAAGAAAAAATATGTGTTAAAATTATGAATGCTTATAACAGTTAGTCTATTTTTTTTTAAATGCCCCCTTTAATAATTTTGTTAATTTGTATTAAAAAAGTTATTCTATATCAAAAAACAATAAACTTGAATAACTAATACAAACTTAATAATTATGAAAAATTAACCTAAAACTAAAAACTTTAAAAAATATGATACCCCGAATGAAATAGTCCCTTTAGGCAAGGATACGAAGATACTAGCAGCGTTCCTCTTTGAATAGCAAGACTAATTCTTTGTTAAAATCTTTGTTAAGGTCTTCCTCAGGGCGAATGTGAATTGAGACCCGCGCACGGTGTCGTCCCAATCCGCACAATTCTTTGTCCGAATCAGCTGTAGGTAGTTACTCCATTTAGATTTTGTAAGAGAAAATGAATCCTGGAAATTTGCGGCTTGTCCGGTTTATGCATCAACGGGAGCAATATTTATACATTATGAGTAATGTCCCTTCCACTCACCCAACTGAGAATTCTAAATTGGTATCGTTGTGTAATCTGAGACTAACCTAATTGTGTTTTTGCCACGGGAATGGGCGAAAATCAAGAAATCATCAGTGTTTGATTTCGTTTTTCTATACATCCATGCGTTAGTAGTAAGAGCTTTCGGTTCTTCGTTGTGTAGGTGTGCTGTATAGTGTATGTTCGTAATCAAAACTAAAAGAACAAATTGCGTTTACCACCCTAGACATCATCGTTGCTTCTCATCAAGCAAGATAGAGGTCCAGTGGGTGTGAGCTCTGTGAGCGCTTACGTATGTTAAGCAACCCCTGGTGCAGTCCCTACTTGGATGGGTGACCGCAAGTGGCATAAAAATATCTCGAGCTCCTCCGTGCTTCGGAAGGCACGTTAAGCCGTTGGTCCCGGCTGTCG
This sequence comes from Rhodophaea formosa, assembly GCA_963082605.1. Taxonomy (NCBI): domain Eukaryota; kingdom Metazoa; phylum Arthropoda; class Insecta; order Lepidoptera; family Pyralidae; genus Rhodophaea; species Rhodophaea formosa. Next base: position 15,680,644 of record OY720224.1, on the reverse strand, counting down.
TCGTTGATGGCAGTCGTTAAGCTATGTCAGATGCCTTAAGGCAGCTTGAAAAATCTGACACCAGTGTTGGCCACTTACACATACGAAAAACAAACAAACAACGCAATTAATTGATTCATAAAAAAAAATCCATGCTGTTTTGAGAGATAAAGAAAAACAAAGAATATACCAGCTCCTTATCTTCGCGTGAAAACTGTAAAAGCCAGTTAAGTGATTGGGCGAAAATCTAAGGAATCACGTCAATGGACCATGCGGCTAGAAAGCAACGGAAGAGCAGCGCTGGCCTTAAAGCCAGCACATGCTGAGTTGGGACCTATTTGAAAACGGACACAGTGCTGCGGTGGAGTTCCATTTTTGTCGAGTGGAACCCCATATTCACTTTTATTTAATGTTTTTTTTTTCTATATGTAACTGTGTGTCCTTTTCAAATAAACATTATTCTATTCTATTCTATTCTAAGCAACCCATCACTATTTTGATTCCGCTTTACACCTTAACGCCCACTAACATTCTAAACGTTGCCTTTGGGTTTTGGGCTCTGTCTACCCCGTAAGGGATAAAGACGTGATAACATGTATGTATGTATAAATAAACAGATTACATTTTATAACGTTTCTCAAGTAGACAACATTGAACAGATCTCGTTTGAAATGAATTTACTTGTGTTCCTTTTAAAGGCACGTTAGGACGTCGGTCTCGCCCAAATGTTATCTAGGCTACAGTATTTTAAAAGCTCATACCATATTCAAAGCTCAATAAAAGAAGACGGGTTCGGAGAGCGCAGACCTCCGCCAACAAAACAAGCAGACTATATGATACTTTGAAAAGCACATGTCATATTCAAAGCCCAACAGAAGAAGGGGAATTTGGGGGGCATAGACCCTCCCCAATCAAACAAACAGAGAAAATTATACCTAATTTGGAAAAAAGGGTCAATTTTATTTATGAAAGCACAAGTCTTCTTCAAAGCTCTGAAGAGGGGGAATCACACACAAAGGAGTGAGTTTACTAAGCATATTGTACGGAACCCTCATTGCGCGAGTTTGACTCGCACTTGACCGGTTTTTTTTTATTCAGCCTGTCAATGTCAGCAATTTTTTTAATGGAACATTGGATATCTGAAAAATAGTGTTCAGCCGGCTGGGCAATTTGTATGAAAATGTATATTTTTTCCAATTTCCAGCATTAGTTCCATAGAAAAAGTTGTTCATATTGATGGGCCGAGTCGCCTCTTAAGGATCGGATAGGGTTTTAATAACATATTGTAAGTATATTGATATGATATTATACAGAAGAAATATTTGTTGTGTTGTAATGGATAAACTCAAAAGCTCCTAAGCCGATTCTCAAAGAAATATAAAGATATATTTTATTTTCGGGTGAGCCTTAGAAAAGCTTAGCATGAATTTGTAATCTGAGGATTGGATCAAATCGAATTAGCTTTGCTCATCAAAACGCGGAGATGTAATTAATTTTCAATAGGAAATAGCACTGAATTAACATAAAAAAGTTGAGGTTTGTGATAGATAGATAGATAGATAAAACATTTATTTGCTTTCTGTAACACACACACACACACAACTTTATACAATATTGAGCGAAATAAAACCTTAAAACAAACATGCATTTGTGTGCCACAGACACACAAAAAGGCTACAGCTCAACTAAACGCTACCCTCAGCGAGTAACAGCTGATTTTCAGCTGCTTGTGCTGAGTTGGTGGAGGTCGCTCGCTTCGCTCGCTTGCTTAATTGTGATCACAAGGACACCTAACGGACCTCTAACTTTCCTTCTATGACCAAATTATTTCTGTTATGGCAGAAGCTTTGCCCCCGAGCCTCCATTGTGGTTTCTAGCCTAGGGTCCGAGGGCCGAGTGTCGGCCCAGGGCCTGGATAGACTTTGTGATGAAACCAAAAACTACGCGAATGAAGTAGCGGAAAACAACTAGCGTCTAAAAGTGAGTACTACGTAAAGACAGGTCAAAAATACGAACACTGTTTATTACGCATAACGTTAAAACCTATTCCTTCCATTAAAATTAAGGTTTTATGATCTCTAATTATATTTTTATACGTAACGGCATACTATTTTACGTATATTAATGATAATCTTACAAATAAAACGAATCAACGCATACACACATTTTCGTAGACAATCCGTAGAAAGGTCTACGGTGTGCCTACGAAAGGCTACGGCGTAGAACCTATCGGCGTAGAGGTATCAAGATTAGGCTTTTTAAAATAACTGTAACTAACAAAGGACGGTTAAAAGTTTCATTAGTATTATGGTGTAGGTTAAACGACTGTCATTATGGTATATAATTGCTATTGATTTCAGTTTTATATGGAAATTGAGCAATAAATGATAATCAAGAAAGAAGGATATCTACAATGTAGATATTTAATTATCGTTGAATTAATGTAGTCAATATGTATTATAGATGTACTATTATGTAAAAGGAACATAAAAGTTATGCTCCGTGAGCACTATGCGTCATATAAATGCTAAAATGCTATAAAAATCAACAAATGCATTCGGTTTAAAAAAAAATGCTTTTGAATTTGAAAATTATACTTCTAACCGGCCAGTTCGATTCTTTTTTTGTTTTTAAATCTTTAAAATCAAAACCTGCCAGTGTTAACAAATTAAATCATAGACAATCTGCGAAAATTGGTAAAAATGTAACGTGTAGTACTAACGTTAATTGATCGGTGCTTCCCGGCGAGTCACGGTCGTCCCGCGTACATCCCACATTGGTATCAATCATGCAACCAACAGCACTGACACTTGAAACAAAACGGTAATCACTCCACTAAACACTATAACATTTTAGCGACACTATAGGCTGTAGAAACCGGTACGGAAAAGCGAATTTCCGGGCAGCGTTATTGTACGAGGCGCGCTGCTTCAGGCGTCGCCATGTTGAATTGAAGGTGCGGTTCGCGCGCGCGCCAAACTTTGAGCGGGGTTGCCAGGTTGGTAAAATTTTCCCGTTTTCTGGGAAATTTTATTGATTTTTTTTATAGCTGTAGCGTTTTGATGACGTAAGCCGTTCTTTTCATCTACGCAATCAAAAATAAAGCTATATCAGTAAAAAGACTAGCCAACTGAGTATATGGCAAGCTGCCATCAAGTGAATGAATATTGAATCTAACTGCAAACAGTTAAAAATGTTTCGTTTTTTTACATGACTGTCCTTAAAAATGAGTGATATAGATATGTAGGTATATATATATGAGTTTCTTTATTACACCATTAAAACATTTAATTGCCAGATTTGGACAGATTTGGATGCATGAGGTATGTTTAATTCTGTTTGTAAGCCGTGGTCGTAGTTTCAAACTCTTTTATATTTGTGCCTTCTACTTCACACACCCCGTATACTAGCACGCTTAATTTTAGTTTAAAATTTGATTCAAGTTTTTTTACAGTTTATTAATAACTATACTACGGGGAGGGCTGCTAGTTCTGTATATACTGAACTGAGTTTCTTCCAGCGTATTCTTCTTAGCAGTCTTCCCGAAACGCCAGTAGTTTTCGATTTGGCAAATGTAAAATAAAATAATAACAAGAAAGAAAAATGACGATCTATTCAACTTTTGGATCTCACTTACAACTATTCCATTAATTTATATATTTTTCAACTTTCGGGGTAAATTAAGCCCTCGATGCAGCCACCCCACCGCGCATGCGCGCCGCACCACCACTGCAATACGACGTCGTCGTGAGCTCACCCCCATTTCTTTGTGTCCAAGTCAACAACGAGGCGCCTTGCATATTTCAAGGCGAGTTGGCCATTGACACATATACTCTGTTCTAGTTTTTAAATGGTCATGTATGTCGCTTGATCGGTCTTAGCTTCGAATCTTGCCAACCCGGTTAGTATGTCTGTTTCAATACAACTTTTACTCATTCATCCGTCTATGATACTGAACGCAATTATAATAAACTAGCTGTTACCCGCGGCTTTACCAGCGTGATATAGCCTATATCCTTCTCAGTACCCGAACCTATGTGTATGCAAAATTTCATAATGATCGATTCAGTAGATAAAACGTGAAAGTGTAACCATAAGCATAACAAACAAACAGACTCACTTTCGCATTTACAATATTAGTTGGGATTGGGATTGCCAGAATCATTCCTTGATATGCCTGATAGAAAATTCAAAGCTTATTTCAAGCATGTACTTTGTAAAAATTCTTACTACAGCACTGATGGTTTTCTAAACGACAAACATATCTGGCTGGAACTTGACATGGTCATCATCCTCCTAACCTTATCCCATTATCTGGGGTCGGCGCAGTATGTCTTATCTTTCCATGTTTCTCTATTTCCCGTCATACTCACTTCCACTCCCGCCACCCTCATGTCCTGCCTTACACATTCTATCCATCTCTTTTTTGGTTTCCCCCTTCCTCGGTTTCCACTTACTTCAATGCTCAGTGCTTTTCTTGTTATATGCCGATCTTCTGTTCTCATTACATGACCAAACCAACCTAATCTATTACTTTAAGTTATAAGTTTTTTATTAAAGTAAATTCCAGGAATTGGTACATTTTATACACATCATATTTTGTTCTAACATTAAATTTATTTCATTTATTCGAAAATTATTATTAAAAATCACTAATTGAATTTAAATGTTTATCTTTCATAGCTAATTTAATATTAAATTTTTATTTATATGTTATTAAGTATTAGTTAGTTCTAAGAAAGTAGGTATGTAGTAGATTGTAAGTTGACGTCATTTGGTGAGTATGCGCTGTGCAGTTTGTTTTTTTTTTTTTTTTTTTTTTTTATGTCATAGGACGGCAAACGAGCTAGTGGGTCACCTGATGGGAAGTGATCACCGCTGCCCATGGACAACTGCAACACCAGAGGTGTCACAGGAGCGTTGCCGGCCTTTTATTTTTCCCTCCCCAGAGGGGAGAGGGAGCTGGGCCTCCGGCTCTCTCACTCACCGAACGAAGCATAGTAGTGGTAAAGCTACTACTCAAACGTCGATTTTCTGTGAGAGTGTGGTACTTCCCCGGAAGAGCCGGCCCATTCATGCTACTAGCAAAAGTGATTTTCGCCGGTAGCGAGGCTCTACCACAACAAACCGCTTCTTCTGCACTCCGCTTTGGAAGCGGCTGGATTTGCTATAAGTAAATTGTAAACAAATTGTAATTATGAATACTGACGTTTACCAAATAATATTTAAAATACAGTTGTCTTTTAATTCATTGGCATCCTTTTAAATATAGACTATACCCATGATTGGAAGTAATTCAAGACTACTTTTGAGTTAATTAAAATTACATATTTTCAAATTTAAGGAAAACTCAATAACTACCCCCAAACGCTTTTAAAGAGGCTATTATTTTAGATAAAAACCAAAAATTAAAACAAGACTGAATTTCCAAAAACACCGAAAAATTAATTCATTTGAACAGTATTAAATCAATCGGTCGGTAAAATTTACGCAAAACAAGTGACTTTAGACCAATGCACAACCAGCAATTTAATGTTGACGCAAGAAATGTTTTTACGTGTATTTTTTTTGCGTTGCTAACGAATTCGATTCCACCCATCCATATTACGATGAATAAAATACTTGAGTAGAGTTTTGAATTTGAACAAATTTCTGAGTAGACTATCTTAGAAACACGAAAAATATATTGATCATCCATCAGAAAATGAGGAATTAGCTGTTCGAGTTACTTTTGGAAGTAATTTTTTTTCATGATCCGATTTATGTCCTCTTGGCATAGTGGTTTTATATCATGAACAAATCATGTTTTTTTTTTTGTGCATGCATGCATTATTTCGATATTTTATTACACCGATTACATTGATTACATAAAAAATAAATACAAGAATTGTAAATACAAGTCTTTTTTTAAGCAAATAGGTATGTACTCGAGTTGTGGTTGGATAAAGCAGTACCGTACAACACCGATACTTTGTATCTCATAAAACTGGACATTGGCAGAATCATTGAAACCTCGGTGGAAGCCAAAATATAAAAGAAGAAAGGTACGTGTTACTTATTAATTTAATAAAAACCAATAAGTGTTCAAAGAAACATATTTAATGAACATTTGAATCTTTAATTCAATTCAACATTTTAAAACCTTCGGATTCAGAACTATCAGATTCTGAGCTCTCGGATTCAGAGCTATCTTCACCCTCTTCACTCTCTTCACCCTCTTCACTCTCTTCACCCTCTTCACTCTCTTCACTTTCGTCACTTTCTTCTGTTTCCGTCTCTGGTTCTGGTTCTACTTCGTAATCCCAATCGAAATTGATTCCTGTGACTTCTGTGTACCAATCGTGGTAGTGGCCAGGACGACAGAAACCTAAAAATTAAAAAAAATATATACATTTTACTAAATATTTAATTGGTAGCTTCCACCCCGGCGTTGTTTATTTCCTTTCAATTAAAAATGTATCCAATTCGATCCGGATGTCTTCGAGTATTCTTTATATATTTATTAGTTTTCTTTAAATCGAACATAAATAAAAAGCAATGAAAAATCATTTTCAGATGAATTGAGTATGTCATCTCATCATCATCATCATGTCTTCGGTAGTCTGCACTGCAGGAGCACGATCCTCTCTAGAACAGTCAGAGGATTTGGCCTACACTCTCCACGCGGGCCAGTCAGGTTGGAGAGGTCTCTTTGATGTGTATAAGCTTTGTTTCCTAAGTTGTTGAGCTTGTATTTCCTAAGTCACCTCCTTCGACATCCACGGGAAGATTTGGAGTGGTCCTATCTACTCTGCCGGGAACCACACGGCCAAGTCGGCTTAAAATTTGGCTTTTAACTCACCAGCGGGTATATCGGTGTGGCAGCCAGTTGCAGACACGAAGGATGAGACGCCCACTAGGGTAAGCTGGCCGTCTTCATCCACCACAGTGAGGGGGCCGCCACTGTCACCCTAGACAAGTGGAGATAAAATTGTACAAACAGACAAAACCTGACTCTGGTGGTAGTTGAAATTCAGTGTTCTGTGTCTTTTCTCGCTAAGCAATGTCCCACACTGAGCTACAGCCTTTTGAAATATGTATTAAAGCACACATATTCCGAAACTGTTATTTTTCAGGTTAAGATTTTAGGTTACTTGTTAAAATGTACGTGTGTTATGGTGTCAATAAATGTTTTATAACACTGCAAACACTGTGACAAATCTTACGAGTCCATATAGCAGTCTGTCTTAACCATTTTACGAATCGTTTTTGAGCACGAGCATTTATAACACCAAACTACAAAAATTTCATATTATGGAGTCCACTTAATACAATTTGCAAAATCATCGTAGGTGCAGTGAAGGTTTTATATAAACGTGTATAATCTTAAGAGCCCCACGTGTCTATACAAAATTACAGCGAGTACAAGTTTTCGATACGAAACTTCAACTCGCTGTAATTTTGTATAGGTATTGTTTTTAAAATTGAAATCTGATTATAAACATCAATATGCCTTATCCGGTCGTATGTACGAAATTTGGTTGAGATGGCTTAACTGTTGTAAAACTAAAACGAAACTACGTTTGTATTGGATTGCGGCTTTACGTGGGACTCTTAAATAGACGATAGTATCATCTTAGCCTTGGCTTCATTCGCATCGTCATATCGCCCAACATGGTGACCCGGCCAATCGTTATCGAGACACGAGTGCATTCAGTATACATACCTAAGGAGGTAAAGTACAAAGGCCAACCCCAACTGCACCCCTTGCCTTATCCCACTACAAAACCCCTTTGAGGAACTTAGATCCTATCAAAATGTATGCCTGAAGGTACACATACCTGGCAGATAGACTGGGTAGTGTCGTTGTACCCCCTGGCACAGATGGTAGAGGCCTGGATGATAGAGCTGCCTCCGAAGGCCACCAGGCAGGCTGCGTTCGAGGTGCCGCTGAGATACACCCAGTTCAGGTTTTCAGGAGAAGATCCTAGAAAAGGGAAAATATAGATTAATCCTCAATAATAATCTTTCAAATAACAAAGATGCAACTTTGTTATATGAACACAAATGAAAAACCCTAGAGCCATTTGTGTACATAGTATTGTGCTATTTGTGGACCTAGTCAAAGACAATATAATACTAACGTAAAAGACTGCCCACCTCATACAAAAATATTGGACCAAATTAAGGTTGCGAAAAGCAGGCGAATGTATGGCGCAGGACAGTTGCTTGCTACTCGATACTAGATGGCGGTAATCTGCGTTAGCCTTTAACTTACTTAATATACGGTGTCATTTTAAAATATTATGCCTAAAATATTGTTTTGATTTTTAATAAGATATATTTTGCGAATCATGTTTTTATATTCTCATATTATGGTAGATACAATGTTGTGTAGCTTCGAGTGGCGCCATCTATGCGAGTCTCTGAGAATAAATCGTACGATTAAGGCGTTGAGACCACATGACCTAGTATATTGCTTTTTTGCTGACGTAAAATAGCCTTAGACACTCCGGGGAAAAATACGAATCTAATGGCCGTTTAGGCTACAGATATGTTATCATAATCTCAGTAAATAGAACCTTTATACTGTGATTATTGATAACATATCACATAAACGAAATTTTGATGTAACCATTCATGATTGTCTGAAAAGAAAGATGATTCCGTGCTTCGGAAGGCACGTTAAGCCGTTGGGCCCGGCTGCCATCTGGTAGTCGTTAAAGGAACCACGTCAGAGGCCGAGAGGAGGTTCCAAAGAACTCTGACACCAGGGTGTGCAGGGTTGGCTGACCGTGTCACCTACACGAAATGATGATGATGAATCCATAATGGAAACCCAGCTTGATTTCGTTGCACCATGGTCACGCTTCCCACAAAGCATATGCTGTGCGTGAGTAAAGCCGGGTTTCCATGATGATGATAGTCTTTGGTAGTAACTTGAGTCCAGGTGCGGCCCCATCCACTGGCAGTCAGCCTGATGTCGTCGTAGTTGTGGAACTAAATGGGTAGTACATGGGTAGTACCTTGAGTCCAGGTGCGGCCCCATCCACTGGCAGTCAGCCTGATGTCGGCGTAGTTGTGGTCCATGTCTGCTGAACGTTGAATTCTGATCGGCTGTACTCTGTCTGAAAGCATATACAGTACATCAGTATTCCATGTTAAAAATTTTATATTGAATCATGTTTTGCACTAACAAAGTATTTTTTTCACCGATTAAAATTTCGCCATGTAGATATAAATAAATATAAATATATACGGACAAATCACACAGATTGAGCTAGCCCCAAAGTAAGTTCGAGACTTGTGTTATGGGATACTAACTCAACGATACTATATTTTATAATAGATACTTATATAGATAAACATCCAAGACCCAGGTCAATCTGAAAAAGATCATTTTCCGTCTTGACCTGACCGGGAATCGAACCCGGGACCATCCGTGTCGCAGGCAGGCGTGTTGACCGCTGCGCCACGGAGCTCTCAAATAATGATAGAGAACTCTTCATGCGCAAGTCTAACATGCTATTTGTGATAGGCCTACTCTCTCTGTTAACTTCGATGCATTCTGCATTAAATTGCATAAAATTATTTCATTGCATTCGATTGCACGAACAAAACGACGCTTTTGACAACGAAAAATGCGAATCCGTTGCGTAATCATCAAAAACCCTACTCTAACGGACTTTTCGTCGTCCGATTGCTTCATCATCATCCGGATCTTTTTGGTACGTGGCCATAAACGCTGCCGTTGCTGTCATCTTGTAAAGCGTCACTTTTGGAAGATACCTCGAATTGATGTTTGTTGCGGATATTTCGTGCTTTTAATAAGGGGTTTTCGAAGTGACATTTAAGAAAAAAAATGATAACTATTTTCATCACTAGATGGCGTCGATGCAAGTCGTGTCAAATGAGGCCATTAAAAAATAAAGTCACTATGTATATAATTGTCCTATTACAAAGAAAGGAAGAAGTAACAGACTGGCATGGTTTGGTCATGTGATGAGAAGAAACGAAGAACACCTGACTAAAAAAGTTCTAACTATGAGGGTTGATGGGTATAGGGGAAGAGGTAGGCCAAAACAGAGATGGATGGATTGTATTAATAGGGATATGAAAGAGGTAGAGGTGGATGCCAAAATGGCAAGGGATAGAAAATTGTGGAGAGAAAAGACATATTGCGCCGACCCCAGATAATCGGATAAGGTAAGGCAGATGATGATTTATATAATTTTGTCATTCATGGCATTGACACTTGCCTTTTTATCAACGCCATCTTGCGAACTCAAAGCTTTTTGTTTTTTAATTTATACTCTGAAAACTCCTCATTCTATTCATAAAACTAAGAATATTTTGTTAGCTGGTGGTCCTAATTACACACAGTGCCACCATTTTAATATCATCCAATGCCAAATGATCAATGAAAACTTCTTTAGCGGCGCTCATGCGGCGCTGTGCACTTTTTGTGATGCGGAAAAAATGTTGAACTCGCGACAGGTCACGTGACCGACAGAGTCGTAAGATTGAAAATTCGTAAGACGCCGCAGGGCACTTGCGCGAATGTGCGTGTGTGTTTGTGTTACAGTGTGCTACGCACAACCATGGATGGTGACTGCTGTTAGGAAAGGTAGTGTGGGAGTGCCGGCCTAACAAGTTTTTACTCTTGCCGGCACTCCCGGAGTGCAAACCGTTGTTTTTTTTTTGTTGAAAATGTGACGAGGCGGTTTTAAGACGTACCGTTGAAGACCAGTTCCCTATTGAACTTGATAACACCGATGTCATTAGGCTGCACGATGGACGGGATGGCTTCGTTGTACTGTGGGTGGTTGTAGTACTCCGTCGTCTCGAAGATGTAGTAAGGACGAGTCAGGTTGACGGCTCCGGCGCGCACCACCAGGGAGATACGGCTGGGGGGATATAATAATAAATTATGGTACAAGTACGGTAAGCTGCATATTATAGTCGAGGTGTTTATAGGCACGAGGCGAAGCCGAGTGCTTATAATAAACCGACGACTATAATAGACAGCTTACCGTACGAGTATCATACGACGTTTTTCAATACATTTGCAATTACCATAAACAAAAACAAGATTGCAGTTGAGCAAATAAGGAATTTATGAAAGTTAGGAACTAAAGCAGTTTGTAAAAATACATTTATAATAATCCGGTACATTTACTCAGGTTTATTTTCTCCAAAAAAGTACAATGATAACTTTCTCCTTTTCGGAGTCGGTTAAAAATCACATCTCACAAAACAGAAAAAAGTTTTCATGCTGAACTTGAAACTCTTTCAAATAAAATTATTTTAATTTAATTATTTTAATTCTATATCCAGCAGTGGACGTCTTACGGGTGAGATGAGATCATGGTCGAGCACTTACGATGCAGTACAGTGAGCGGCAGTGATCGCCCACTCGGGGTGGATGATGGAGCCCCCGCAGGCCGAGACTCCGCCCTCGGAGCTCACCATACGCAGGGACAGCTGGAAGGGCAACTGGCCCTCCTCGGCCTCCCATCCCGAAACGATACGACCTCCTGGAATACAACTTTCAGTTTAAAACTCAATTTCAAATATTTTATATATGTATACTTTTTTATATATATTTATAGGGAGGGAGATGGACCGGTCACCTGGAGCGTATGCCGGATAACAGGGCTCCCAAAGTTATGTCGAAATGGACGCCGCAGCAGAAACGACCTAGAGGCAGACCAAGGAAGAGATGGATAGATTGCGTTGTAGAAGACCTAAAGAAGATGGGAAAATATAAAAACTGGAAGAAAGAGGCAAAGGAGCGTGACAGGTGAAAGAAACTTGTGGAAGAGGCCAAGACCCATAAAGGGTTGTAGCGCCGTAGGAAGTAAGAAGAAATAGAAGATATTTATAGGGAGTGACATATCACACAATTTCACAGTGTTCTTCCATGTTGGTTTGGGAGAAAATGAAAAACAGAATATTCCAGCTCCTTTTCTTTCCGCGCAGACCTTAAAAGCCGGTCAAGGGATTGAGTGAAAATATAATGAATCACGTTATAGACGATGTGGCTAACAACCATCACCAGTAAAAGAGAACACAGACACCCGCATGTAAAATTTAATGTGCACTAAATGTACATGATGTTCCTTTCCCAGAAACGTTCCAAATTCCCCAGATTCCCAAAATCGTTCCCCGGAACGTTCCCAATAAATGGAGTCCATGGATGTCAGGGAAAGTAGTAATTTTATTTTTCAGACAGATATCACAGCAAATATATGAAAATTACGTAAATGCGTCACTTAATAATGGTCATAAATGACATAGTACTATTAAAGTAGCCATTACTTCCAATAATCCATAACATTTCCGAGAAATGCGGTAACGTTACCTGGGAATGTTTCTTAATTCCAAAGGTACGAGACTGATTAAAAAATAAATGATAAAAAATAATCATTTTCATGATTTTCCTAGTTTGGACGGGAACGTACCCCCATCATAAGGTACATTTCCGGAATCGGGAATGGAGAGCGTTCCCCGGGAATGGGAATTTGGGAACGGCACATCACTCAACGAAGTGATCCTATTGGAAAAGTACTTCGGTATAAGGATTTCATCTTTTCTTTATATTTTAATCAAACTCAAGAAACCTCAAGAAATACCAATTATTATATTGTTTTAAGAATATATTTGAGTTTTTTTTTAGACAATGGCAGCTCCTCTGACGCCAAGCGCCTGATAAGGGAGATTGGGCAGCGCATAGCAGAGAAATCCGGTGACTCTCGCTCTGGCTTGGTGCAAAGGACGGCCATAGCAATCCAGCGCGGTAACGCAGCTAGTATTTTAGGTCCCTTTGCGCCAGAGACGTTAAGGAGTGGGTTGTAATTTTATTTTAGTGTAAGATTTTCTATGTAAAATGGACTTGACTTTTTTTTTATGTCATAGGACGGCAAACGAGCAAGCGGGTCACCTGATGGTAAGTGATCACCGCTGCCCATGGACTAATGTAACACCAGGGGTATGACAAAAGCGTTGCCGGCCTTTTATTTTTCCCTCCCCAGAGGAAAGGGGGGATAGGCCTCCGGCGCTCTCACTCACCGAACGAAGCATAGAAGTTGTAAAGCTACTACTCAAACGTCGATTTTCTGTGAGAGTGTGGTACTTCCCCGGACGAGCCGGCCCATTCATGCTACTAGCAAAAGTGATTTTCGCCGGTAGCCTGGCTCTACCACAACTAAAACTGACTGATGAATAAATAAGCCGTGTGGTTCCCGGCAGAGAAGAAAAGGACCACTCCAAATCTTCCCGTGGATGTCGTAAAAGGCGACTAAGGAAACTCAAGCTAAACAAAGCTTATAAACATCAAAAAGACCTCTCCAACCCCTCTGGCCAGCGTGGAGAGTGTAGGCCAAATCCTCTGACTGCTCTGGCAGTACAGAGAGGGTCGTGCTCCTGCAGTGGAGACTAATAAGGACCTTGTATGTACCACATTTTATGCAATAAATCACATTTCATTTCATTTCATTTCATTTGATAATGATGATGATGAATAAATAGATATTTAGTTACTACAGGATAAAAATGTTATTTATTGAAAATGTTTTAATCCCTTATGTTTAACGTGGATTAAAAGTAAGTGATGGAGATAAGATATTGTACAAAATTATACCTGACAATTTGATTATTAGATAAAGTCAAACAAAAACCCAGCGATGAATTAAGGATGATGACAAGATAATAAAAGGAAAAACCTGAAGGCAAGCAAAAACAGAATGGGGAAAAATTATTTTTTAGGGATCTGGTTTTGCCCCATTTGAAATAAAAAATATGAAAGATGTCGTTTATTTATTTTTTTCTGCAAAGCCCTATATATAAGATATTCCTTCAAACAATTTTTTAACTACTAAAGGCCACTTTTGGCGCTTTGTCACAGTAATATCTCCATTTTTATCACATGATTTATTTCAAAGGGAGGGAGCGCTGGACCTTCTCTTCTTCTTATGTCCTAAATCATATCAAATTTAAAAAATCTAATAGCTTAATGCCCTAGTAAATTACTTGTAATATTATTGGTTACAAGTTTTCGCAATTTTCAATTTGATGAATTAGATTCAGCTATTAGATTTTTTAAATTTGATATGATTTAGGACTTATAGAATTAATTGCTGGGTGGCGCTAGTGTGTCGTATCGTCTGAACTCACAGCGCCTTAAGCTGGCCCGGGACTTTTATATTTTGAACCACATACCTTTCTAGGTAGGTTTGAGTGAGCCTTCGCTAATTCACTATATACGCAACATCGCAAAGGTAAGATCTTATGTTTTCCTTTTAAGGTTATTAGGCAAGGTGCAGGACAGCAGCCCTCAGTCAGCTCTAGCTTTAGAGCAGACGAGCTCCGTGGCGCAGCGGTCATCACGCCTGCCTGCGACACGGATGGTCCCGGGTTCGATCCCCGGTCAGGTCAAGATGGAAAACGATCTTTTTCAGATTGACCTGGGTCTTGGATGTTTATCTATATATGTATTTGTTATAAAATATAGTATCGTTGAGTTAGTATCCCTTAACACAAGTCTTTCATAAGAACTTACTTTGGGGCTAGCTCAATCTGTGTGATTTGTCCGTATATATTTATATTTATTTATATTTATATTCTTACGAAGTTTTTAATAATTATTTATACTATTTATTACCATTTCGCGCATCCTCAGGGAAGACCATCAACGGATCAGCTAGCACCTAAAAATATGAAGATTTTTTTTTAGTTCCGTACCGATTGGGTGACATCGGAAGCAGGTCTCAATTTGGTCCAAAATTTTTGTGTAAGGTTACCAAAACGTTATACAGCGTGGAAATTGATGTCCCATACACAAGGCGGCTGAACATATTTGTATGAAAATTTTTAATTTTTTTAGTTCCCTACATTGATCCCATAGGAAAACTTGGTCTTGTTGACGGGCTGAATCTAGTTGTGGTAAAGCCACGCTACCGGCGAAAGTACCACACTTGGGCAGAAAATCGACGTTTGAGTAGTAGATTTACGGCTTTTATGCTTCGTTCGGTGAGTGAGAGAGCCGGAGGCCCACCCCTCTACCCTCTGGGGGAAGGAAAAATAAAAGGCCGGTAATGCTCTTGTCACACCTCTGGTGTTGCATTAGTCTATGGGCAGCGGTGATCACTTACCATCAGGTGACCCGCTTGCTCGTTTGCCGTCCTATACCATAAAAAACCTTTAAGTCGAGGGTTCATTTACGCGCTCTGTTGTCTTTGTCTAAGATCATCATTATACTAAAGTAAAACTTGAAAAACTTACCCCCAACACAGCCAAGGCCAAAAAGACTAAAGCTACCTGCCTCGCCATGGCGTCACACCTATAAGACTAAAAATTATAATGAACCAGAAAGACAATTACTATCAGGACTTTATTAAAAAGGATTAAAAGATAAGTCTCCGATAATAATGAGATAATCGCGTTTTGTTAATATCTGGTAATTTAAATTGATTGGATTTACAAAACAGAAATTTTAAAAAAAGAATACTTATTACTGATGCACATCATCATCATCACCATTTCAGCCGCAAGAAGTCCACTGCTGGACACAGGTCTCTCCTAAGGATTTCCAAAATGACTAGTTGGAACCGGCCATCTAGCGTTTCCCTGCGACCTTGGTCAGGTCGTCCGACCACCTGCTCTTTGCTAACTTTTGACAACTAGGGCGTTTTGATTGTCACTTCAACATCCATTACGGATTTCGTATGATTGACTATTTTTATTTAAGAAACATAAACCGGAATGGATGTTGAAGTGACCATCAAAACGTTATAGACCGTAATTGCCAAAAGTTAGCAAATCGGCCTGATGCCTGTCTATTTAATAACTCTGATGACAGGTGTCGATGCCTATCAATCTAGGATTTACTTCTACAATGCGGGTTTTGCTTGCTCGAAATTTTTATTTGAAATACAAAAATCGCATTGTAACAGCAAATCCTAGATTGATAGGCCACATGTCATCCTAGTTTCTAAATAGGCAGGCTGGTCGGTGGATGTACGTCGTTGCGCTTGCCGGTGCATAGTTCGAGAACCTTTCTACTCCATCAGCCATCGGCTCTATGGGCGGCTATGTGGGGCACAGGACTTCCAAATCAAAATGGGATCGGGTAGGTCATGTGAGTAAAATGGCTCCTGACGAATGGGCCAATAGGGTAAACTCAGTGGACACCTGAAGGTGGTCGGCGCTGAAGGTCAGGCCTAAAGCGTTGTAGCGATGACCTGGATACATTCTAGCGTAACAGATCAGCGAACGCAAAAGATATGTAAAATGTATAAAAGTCGAAGGAAATTGGAGAGACCTATATGTCCAGCAGTAGATGAAAAGTAATAAAACACACACACCAGTTACTTATTGTCGAACAACGTTATGTGACGTTACCAAACTTCAGGGATGTCATCCTCAACTGCCTGCCATGTCCGGTGGTTACGGGTATGCTATCAAGTACGCGCGACCGGCCGCCCGAACTTCTACTTTCCATGATAAACTGCCAGCTTCTGTTGTACCTTGAAGAGCACCGGCTCATAAGCAATCATCAGTATGGATTTCGTCACGGACGGTCTGCTGGTGATTTCTTGGTATACCAAGACATCACTGACAGTTACACACAGGTAGCCCGACTATCGTCATCTCCCCGCAACTGATTCATCTAGATCTGATCAACTTGAGTATTTGATATTAATTCGATTTAACGTGTCCATGCGATTCACAGACAGACTAGTAAGCGAATGATCACTTATGGATTGGGTGGAAGGTCAATAAATCTACAAAAACATATTTTAAATAACTTTATTAAGAAACCATTTTATTTAACGCATCTAGCCTTTATTCCCTAAGTTGCAAACAGCAACAAAAAGGGCCAAATAGACCAATAGATACATGTAACAAAACGGTTCGCTTTAAAGATACAACATATCTCACTTAGTTTTGAGAGTTCAACATTTCTTCTTCTTCTTCTTCTTCTTCAGCTTCGGTCTCTTCGGATTCCTCAGATTCCGAGCTCTCAGATTCAGAACTCTCTTCACCTTCTTCACTCTCCTCACTTTCTTCACTCTCTTCACTCTCTGCTTCTTCGGTTTCTGGCTCCGTCTCTGGCTCCGACTCAGATCCGTCTTCGTTTTCCCAATCTAAGTCAACTCCGGTGACTTCCAAGAACCAATCGTGGTAGTAGCCAGGACGACAGAAACCTGCAAGAAATAAATAATATGGTTTATCT
Organism: Rhodophaea formosa; assembly: GCA_963082605.1. NCBI lineage: Eukaryota > Metazoa > Arthropoda > Insecta > Lepidoptera > Pyralidae > Rhodophaea > Rhodophaea formosa. Next base: position 15,663,450 of record OY720224.1, on the reverse strand, counting down.
GATATCATCAACAGGCCTTGATTACTGTCCACTGCAGGAGCAAGACCCTCTCTGTACTACCAGAGCCATATATAAGCCGGAGCAGTCATCTGATCTATTAGTTTACTAGCAGTCAGCCCCTGATTCTCCCGTATGGTATTGGCACTCAGGGACAACGAACAAATTCAAGGTGAAAGAATTTTCAAAATCGGTCCTGTAGCTCCTGAGATTAGTGCGTTCAAACAAACAAACTCATCAGCTTTAATATATTTATAGATTAAAATTATGGTTTTATCTGTAACAGTCATAAGGACGGCTGAAAATCAGTGCTGCATTAGGGTCCCCTAGTCCAGCGTAACATTGAGCCGTCACCTTTTGTGACACTGTGGGCACATGTTTTAGCTGTATTGTCTTGTTTTGTTGTTGTGTCACAATAAATATTTTTCATATTTCAAGGAGACTTGAAATCTCAACTCACCTGCAGGGAAGTCAGTGTGGCACCCAGTAGCAGACACGAAGGATGCAACTCCTACCAAAGTGATCTGGCCGTCTTCCTCCACCACAGTGAGAGGACCACCACTGTCGCCCTGGAAAATTATCATCATCATCAGGTTTATTTTTAAAACTCCACTGCAGGAGTACGACCCTCTCTGTACTACCAGGGCCATATACAGCAGTCAGAGAATTTGGCCTACCCTCAGTACGCTAGCCAGACGGGTTGGAGAGGACTTTATTTTTATATTGGAGATGTTTATAAGCTTGTTTAGCTTGTGTTTCCTAAGTCGCCTTCTACAACATCTGCTGGAAGTCATGATGGGGCCCTATTCATCTCTGGCAGGAACCTCACAGCTCGAAAAATTATCAGGTTCTATAGAATTCAAATGTGAAACAGCCTCCTTGGATCAATTGTTACATCATCATCACAAGATAGAAATGGATGGCATGAAATGACATAATATCAATGAGCCTATCGATGAAATCATATTACATATAAATGCCGTCGTACTATTGAACCTTAGGTTCCAAAGCTGCACAGTTAGGATGCAATCGGAAAAATGCTTAAGAAATTTAACGAAAAATCACTACTTTTTGAATATATTGAATTGAATTGAATTGAATAAATTAAATATAGTACATGATGATGAAATAAAACTATTTACTTGAATATAAAACAAACTAAAATCCATATGTAGTCCTAGTGGTATGTTGGCAAAAATTCAGAATAAATTTACACGTTTACACGTAAATATCTGTAGACCACGATATTTGAAACTCACCGAACAGGTAGACTGGGTAGTGTCATTGAACCCTCTGGCGCAGATGGTGGAATCCTGGATGATGGAGCTGCCGCCGAAAGCCACTAGACAGTCACTGTTGCTGGTGCCACTCAGATACACCCAGTTCAGGTTTTCAGGTGAAGATCCTGGGAAGCAGAACTATACCTTTAAGGCGCTGTGGTATCAGACACTAAGCGCCACCCAGCAATTAATTCTTTTAATCCTAAATCATATCAAATTTAAAAAATCTTATAGCTGAATGCCTACCAAATTACTTGTAGTATACTTAATATTGGTTTTCATAGATACCTATTATAATTTAAGTTTAAGAGAATTACTTATTACCGCCAAAAGTGGGTACTTTTGGCGGTAATAAATAGTTCTCTTAATTCATCAAATTACAAATAGTGAAAACTTGTACCAAAAATACTTCAAGTAATTTACTAGGGCATTCAGCTATTAGATTTTTAAATTTGATATGATTTAGGATTAAAAGAATTAATAATAAAAATTAAGGGTGGCGCTAGTGTCTAATACCACAGCGCCTTAAGAGTCACCTGGAAGCGCATGTCTCCATACAAACGGAAAAAGGGAATTGTGGAAATATTTGATAATTTTAGGGCAAAATTAAACATCCAATCAATTAATCTCATTATAATCTACGTACGTTCCTATTCTGTTTGGTTAAATTATCAAATGTTTGAGAATTATACGCCTCTCAAGATTTCCATACAAATTTAAAAAAGGCTTGTAATTCTCAAACTATTGGTATTTTAACCAAGCTACGTATAGGAACGTACGTAGATTATAATGAGATTAATTGATTAAATGATTCATTTTACTCCAAAATTATCAAATATTGCCACAATTCCCTTTTTCCGTTTGTATGGAGACATGCGCTTCCAGGCGACTGTTAATGAATTTCTAAGGTGGCATTGTTTGTAATTTCCTTCGGACTACAATAGGCTTATTCTATCGCGTTAGGTTATTTAAACTGTAATGCTGGATGTAAGAAATGTTGATACATAAATAATAGTTACCGTGACTTTTTAAATACTAGCCTAATTTTTACAGTTGGTTTAGAATAGCTCTTGCAATTCTTGACGTCGAACGGGATGTACTTATAGTAAACACTTAGGCGCATGTATATCTGATTTTCCATATTTTTGTGAGGTTATAATCGAAATTGCTGTGATTTTAATGTGGTTTCAGACTGATATTGAGATTATTTAAAACTTAAATACTTCCTCGCTGCGTAGCCGTGCACATCTCTAATGAAAGCTCCCCTGTCTTCACTATCACTACGTATTATAAAACAAAATCCTCTGCTTCTTAGTTTGGTTGTTTGTAAATTCTTTATTGAAATAATACTTAAAAGCCATATAAATTCATGCCCATCCCAACTTAATATTATAAATGCGAAAGTGAGTTTGTTTATTTGTTTGTTACGCTTTCACGCCGTATCTACTGGACCGATCATCGTGAAATTTTGCATACACATAGATTAGAGTACCGAAAAGGACATAGGCTATAAATTACGCGGGTGAAGCCGCGGGTAACAGCTAGTATAAAATAAATGACTTTGTTTGACTTTCTTTCTGTCTGTCTGTAATATACTCAAAAACTACAGCACAGATTTTCATGTGGTTTTTACCAATAGATAGAGTGATCCAAGAGGAACTTTTATATAAAATAACGGGTTCTAACTGTAACATATATAATACATGCCCGGGTTCAGCCGGGTAGGGCTGCTAGTCTTGAATGAAACATACCCTGAGTCCATGTAAGGCCCCATCCACTGGCAGTCAACTGGACGTCAGCATAGTTGCGGTCTCTGTCTTCTGAACGCTGGACCCTGATTGCAGAGACTCGATCTGAAAGTGCCCAAATCATACGCAAATAGCATACTATGGATATAAATAAATATACATATACGGACGTCGGACACATCACACAGATTGAGCTAGCCCCAAAGTAAGTTCGAGACTTGTATTATATAGGATACTAGTTGAGCTAGTATCCCATCCGATACTATATTTTATTACAAATACATACCATACAGGATGTAACATGACCCACGACATACCCTTAAAGGGGTGAGCCAGTTCTGGGAACTCAAAAAAAATCGTCAATTTCATACAAAAAAAATTTGCCGCCCGGGTGAAATGTATGGGAAAGCAAAAATTTTTTTGAGTTCCCAGCGTTGACCCCATAGGAAAAGTTGTTCATATTGACGGTGTCACTCACCCCTTTAAGTATATGTCGAGGGTCATGTTACACCTGTATAGATAAACATTCAAGACCCAGCTCAATCTGAATAACATAGTTGAATTCATCTTGACCTGACCGGATGGATGGAGGATGAAAAAGAAATCTATTTTGACAGTTAGATAATAAAGCGTAATATTTTTGCTTTGTCGAAATAAGAAAAAATACTAAGATTTGTGCATGTTAATGAGACAGGGGTTCCTGTATATACCGTTATTAATAGTTTAGTTAAAATATCCATGGTTTGAGAATTATAAGCCATTCAAAATTTGTATAGAACTGTTGAGAGGCTTATAATGCAAAAAACAATAATTCATGTCTGTGCTTATAATTCTCACACCATTGATAATTTTAACAATCTGTTTAGGAACGTACGTAGATTATAATGAGATTTATTGATTGAATGCTTAATTATACGAGATCCGTGGCGCAGCGGTCAACCCGCCGGCATGTGACAAGGATGGTCCCGGGTTCGATCCCCGGTCAGGTTAAGATAAAAAATGATCTTTTTCAGATTGTCCTGGGTCTTGGATGTTTATCTATATATGTATTTGTTATAAAATATAGTATCGTTGAGTTAGTATCCCATAACACAACTTACTTTGGGGCTAACTCAATCTGTGTGATTTGTCCGTATATATTTATTTATATTTATATATTTAATTTTACTCCAAAATTATCAAATACCTATTGCTACATTCCCTTTGGCCGTTCGTATGGAGGCATGTAGACATCTGTCAGATAATTCTGCATACTAATCCCATCATTCTCCTCTACCCTAATGTTTCCAACAAGGCACGCATATGAGGGTAAATCAAGGCGATGGCGACAAGACGGCGACGATGGCGTGAAGTCTTCTTAGTCGTTTACTCTTGACAGAGTGGACGTGGTTGTGCAAATGGATGGTCCTGGACGGGATCTTCTATACTGCCCGTCCCTTGGGCGAGGATTGCTGCTTGTGCAATGGCTCTTCACCTCCGCCTGTTGATAGCATTGCGCGCGGACGATGGACGGCGTGAAGTACGTACCGTTGAATTCAAGTCGTCGGTTGAACTTGACGACGCCGATGTCATTGGGCTGCACGATGCCCTGCTGGGCTTCGTTGTACAGGGGGTGGTTGTAGTACTCAGTGGTCTCGAAGATGTAGTAAGGACGGGTCAGGTTGACAGCTCCGGCGCGCACGATGACGGAGATACGGCTGGGAAGATGAATTAAATTTTATACAATTCTATTAATATTGTAAATGCGAAAGTTCCAAATGCCAAAGTGGGCCCTGGGCTCTAAAACATAGAGCTGAAAATGCAACTGGGAACTGATGGGTAAACCAAGTGTTGCATCATATCTTATCTTAACGAACACCTTTAAATCGTTCGATTTTTCAGACAACTACACAAAGATGGCCCAGTGCTCAGTGCTCAAGGAACGGCCGTGTCGCGACGACCTTGATACTCGCCCTGAAGATGGCCATCTGAATTGGCCGAAACCCGGTCGGCAATACCGACTAAATATAACGTGAGTGCCACCGTTTTTAATAATAATTATTATGTCTCGCGTAACATTTAATAATTTAATATCATAGTATGATAAAATGGAGGCATTTTTCACAAAATTTTAAATTAAAACAATACTTTTAGCATCATAATCGGGTCATTTTACTTTTCACTGCAGCAGCTTGACCCTCTACTACCAGAACTAAATATTAGCTAGAGGAGTTAGAGGATTTGGCCTAAAGTCTCCACGCTGGACTTTTGGCATAATATTTACAAGTTATATCTCAATTTTAACAAGTTTAGATAAGTAATATTAAAACTTTCGAATCACGAAGACCATCATCCCGATGATGGTCTTCGTGACCTACGTACTCCTGCAGAGGAGACTAAAAAAGACCTGATGATGATGGTGAAACTTACGTAGCAGTACAGTGAGCAGCAGTAATCGCCCACTCAGGGTGGACGATGGAGCCTCCGCAAGCGGTTACTCCACCCTGGGGGTTTACCATACGTAGAGACAGCTGGAAAGGGAACTGGCCCTCATTGGCCTCCCATCCGGAGACGATACGAGCTCCTGAAATGTAGATATAAGTAATACGGTAGTTGCCTAATGTTAAGATTCTATAAAATTTGTTTCAAATGAGACTCATTTCTATCTAAGAACACTATAAAGAACACTTTTAATTTGATATCGATTCGTTAAGTGATCTTAAAGCTTCTTTAAAGTTGGGTGAATAGGACCATTTTTTAAAGTATGAAAATCTTTAATTACAATTATACTGTATTTTAGTCTACAAAATTTATAGCAACTTTTATTATGAAACCATTACCATAAACGAAATATTTCGTATAGCTACCAAACAAAGTTCTCACGTCACCCATCAAAATACAAGCTTGTGACGTCACAAATATGTAGGCAGTTCAGCGGCGCGTTTACACGTCTAAAAATTTACGTCTAAAAACATGTCTTTAAAACTTTTATAACTGAAAGAGTTTTTTGTTTAGAAATGTATTTCTGTCACTATTGTGTTTATTTTCGGCAGGTCTTTACATAGCAACATGAAAAAAATTTTAGTCAACATGCCCATTATTACGTGTAGATGAGTTATAGCACGATCAGAATAGTCATTAAAACCGATACTCCTCCTGAGTGCTAGTCTTTTTATAATAATGGCATTCTGAAAAGGAGTCAATTCACAAGTTAGGCATTTTGCTTCATAGTCTATATAAAAATTAAAAAGTCGCTCTTGCTGCATAGGCTATTGCTTTTGAGGCAACATGATCAAGTGAGACATTGGCGGACTGTAGCCCTTGACAAGAGCATAAGGCAGTAGAAAGCGGAGTCCTTTGCCCAGCTGTGTGTGGGACTCACAAAAGGTTTAAAAAAGGTTCTTAGTCATTGATCAGAGGTGTCATTTTCAACTGCCTTGTTCGTTGGAAACAGGTATGGCATCGGACACGCTCGCCCGGACTCCCGAGCTACTTTCTCATCCCTAATCCATCCGAGCAAGAAGCATCCCAAATACCTTTATCCCATTACCCAGTCCAACAAACTCCTACCCTTCCCTCGCTTGAAAAACGGTTGCTATGGGCAGCTGCGTTGAAACCAGTAATCAGTAATCAGTCATTTATTCACCAAAAATATGAGTACAAATGAGCTTAAATAATAATGATACCTGTCATATTTTGCCAACATAAGTTAGCATGTGAATGTTTAAATGCAAGAATTTAAGTTTTAGTTAATGATTTAACAATGATAATGAATAAACTGTATGTCAATAATTATAATGTTAATAAATGTCAGATGATAATGTTCAATATTTGATACACAATGTCATAACAGTAATATTAATTTTGTCTCTTTCTAAAAATTCCTTGACTGAATAAAAACAATTTTCAATAAGCCAAGCTTTTAAAGACTTTAAGGATCTTTTTAATGAAAGTGTTTTAATATCCCTTGGAAGAGCATTATATATTTTCCCACACATTGCATAACAATTTTTTTGGTACAGTGCGGTTTTGATCGTATTTGGCGATACAATTCTATCTGGATCTTCTGTATTACCAGTGAAACCATTGGTCAAAACTTGTAGAACAAACGTTATTGTTTTAATGTTAGCTATCTACTCCTGCGGTTATATATGCGGTATAGGTTACTGGTGTTTTGCAATAAGCCTGTTTGTCATCTCATTTATTTATTCGTACTTTCAACATCAAAAAGACCCCTTTAACCGGTCTGCCCATTTACTAACTCGGATGACAGGTGTCGATGCCTATCTATCTAGAATTTACAATTACAATGCGGGTTTTGCTTGCTCGAACTTTTTATTTGAAATACAAAAACCGCATTGTAAGAGCAAATCCCAGATTGATAGGCATCGACACCTGTCATCCGAGTTAGTAAATAGGCCGGCTGGCCAGCGTGGAGAGTGTAGAGTGGTACTACAGAGAGGGTCGTGCTCCTGGAGTGGAGACTAAAAGAACTGATGATGATGATGATGATGATACATACATTCAAGTATCTACGTGTGTAATGAAACATTTAACTTACATAGTTTTAAAGAATCTTATGTTACCTAATCTATTAAGGTTATTATTATCGTTTGATTAAAATTTTAATTTAAATCTTAATCCATAGATTTGAACGACTAAGCTCATGATAAGATAGCTATTAACAGAAGTAAATATTAATGATGAATTAATTATATACTATCGCACTTCCTCTTGACAAAATTGGCAGGTGGTGGTTTGCCGCCTACTATATAATCTATACATATAATAAAACAGTAAAAATATTTTGTCTGTACATTTTGTGTTTTTTACTGAAATGGATAGAGGGACACTCAAAAAGAATAAAGGAAAGCAAAAAATTTTTTTTATAATTTCTTGTCCTAATCCTAACTAATATTATAAATGCGAAAGTGAGTTTGTTTGTTTGTTAGCTTTCACACCGTATCTTCTGAACCGATCATCATGAAATTTGACATACACATAGATCAGGGTGTTGAGAAGGACATAGGCTATATATCACGCGGGCGGAGCCGCGGGTAACAGCCAGTTATTAATGAAAACTCCAAAGGAGATATTAATAATGACTAGTGGAACTGGTGTTACCCCAGCCCTTTAGAAGGCTTGTGTGAGGATATACTCTATATAGATAAGTGGCACAAAATCGTAATTCTTATGATAAATAAAAAATATTTTACCGTTTCTTGCATCTTCAACGAATCTCAGCGAAGAATCAGCCAATACCTGAAAATAATAATTTGTCAGTCATAATTTTTATCTGTATTGTATTTTTTTTTTTTCAGTCAAAATTGTGAGGCACACGAGAATTGCACTGCTGACGGGTGAGCTTTAGAAAAGCTTAGCACGAATTTGTAAGTTCTGAGGATTGGATGCAATAGAGCTTGCTTTGATAATATGATTTTCAAGGCGCGGAAATGTAATTAAATTTTTCAGTCAAAACATTTTTATAATGAACGAAATGTTGGGGTTTTTCTCTTAGTTGGGGATGCTCGCTCGCTTCGCTCGCTCTGTTTTGGTCACAAGGAAACCTAACCTACCTTCTGTGACCAACTTGTTATTTTAGTCATTTTGTATGTATAGCTAATAAAATTTTAAAACGACAAGTCTCCGCGCTTAAAGAGAGTGAGTTCTATATAAGTAATATCTAAGTTCATGCTAAGCTATTCTAAAGCTCACCCTACCCGACCGATCCACATCAGTAACTGGATTCACGCACCGAAGGTTCCGTGTTTAGGATTCCATACTTTGAAAGGTAAAAGTGGACAAAGACACACTAACGGTAAGTTTAAAGCTTAGATATAAAACCCAGAGAGAATCTGTTAGCCTAAAAGCGTAGAAAAAAGTGTCCCACGTGTCCCACCCAGAGTCGGTCACACACAGCTGCCAACTTGACGGTTTTTGAGTGGTTTTTGAGGGCATAAATTGACTGGACGCGTTTAATAACACCAAGCTATCACGCACACAAGCATTGAAAAATTGGCCTGTATTTTAATCATTGAAATAAAGGCATGACGGGGTCTAGAGAGTAGGTATTAGTCAACGTTCTCAACTACAACAAAGTGACCAAAGTGTCATAGGCTATGTATCGTATTTGACATTCCCATACAAAAGCGTGTGTGATGTTAACTTTTTTTTCTAGGATTAGTCCCGTAGGAATAGTTGTTCATATTGACGGGCTGAGTCGCCCCTTTAAGCATCGGATCAGGGTTTTATCAGCAAAATATTACTTGTTTTTTCTAAAAATGGATTTGTCTATTCTTCTAAAAAGGAAGTGGTCTTTATTAGACTTTATTTTGTTGCTTTTTATTGTTGGTGGTTATTTATTTATTATCATATTACAAACACTTACATACAACAGAACATAAACACATTTCAAAAAAAGCATTTCATTTGCTTCGAGCAACAACACGGCCTCCGTACCGGACGGATTCATTTGTAATGAAATGCTTATATTATTCATATGTATTATATATATATATATATATATATATAATACATATGAAGTAATATATATATATACATATATATATTACTTCATACCTTAGTCATTCAGAAACCGATTTGAAGTATTTTAATATTAGACCCAATGCTTTGCATTTAATTTTTTTTTCATATGAACCACTACCTATTTTCCTGCAACCTCGTCAATAAATCAGCTTTTTTAAAAAGAAAGAATTTTGAATTTTTTATCTTGTAATTTCGGAACTTATTCAATACAAAAAACAAACAATCAAATCTTTCTCTTTTTATTATTTATTAATTTATTACATTGCATTACGTACGTATGATCAACTCATAAATATAATTAATATTTAGTCTAAATACATATGCACCTAGGCACCTTGTCAGGCATTGCAATGGGACGAGATGAAGGTAGACAACACGGAACAATAAAAAGTAGACAATATATCTATAGCTAAGGATCTTGTAAATATTCTTTGATGGAATAATAGGAAAACTTTTTGTAATTTGTTTCTTCCTTTGTACATTTAGGCGGTTTATTATATATTTTTACTAACATAGGGTAAGGTCCAGAGCTATTTAGTTCTAAATTAGATGTTATTAGTATACATTATCAATTCTTCATAGGAATTTTAAAATTCGAACTCACCGAAGACCCAGCAAGGGCCAATAGGAACACAACGGCTGCCTGTACCGCCATGATGCCACAACTGTACTGATTACGAAAATCAACAATACTTACAATTATAATTATATCACGGCGAGGCAGATAAATACCTTCTTAACGCTACTTAGAGATATGAAAGGGATTAATAACCTAGTTACCTACGTAATTTTTACCTAACAGAAAAAAATAATGCAAACAAAAAGAAAAATTATACCTACTTCCTAAAAAAATAAAACTCTTTTATACTTACTTACTTACTTCCAGCGGCGCTACAACCCTTTGTGGGTCTTGGCCTCTTCCACAGTTTTTCTCCACTTGACACGATGACGCGCCTCCCTTCTACAGTTGGTGTACTTCCCCATTTTCCTGAGGTCTTCCTCCACACAATCGATCCATCGCTTCCTTGGCCTGCCTCTCGGTTTCTCCATTTCTACAGTAAACACAGTCGAAATGGGAAATAATTTAAAAGAGAATCGGTTCGCACGGAGGGTTCCGTACCATTAGTTATCGAGCAAGAAAGTGGCGACGTGCAAGTCGGACTCCCCATGAAGATATCCGTAGTAGCAAGCATAGCCTAATAAATACCTCTACCATTTTTTACCAAAAATTACTTTCTTTTTCGTAGTGTTTGCATCTCAAAAACTACCGACTATATCTTCTTGTTTAAACCAATTTACGTATATTTTTTAAAATAAGATCCTAAAAGATCAGATGGCCTAACATTGGTGCCCTGGAAAAATGGAAGATGTGTGGTGTGGGAGAGTGAAAAATCGTATAAAAAATATACGCTCACTCTCCCACACCACACATCTTCCATGTTTCCAGGGCACCAATGTTCGGCCGTCTACTTTTACCATCTGATCGGCTGAGACCCGGTGGCTCCAGGACGCAAGGGACGTTTGCATACACAAAGGCTCGACGACTATGTCGTTCAGGGCTCAGGGTATACTGACGCGGAAACCTACCTAGGCATCGACAACAACTGAGCGCGTGGTAACCGTTGGCGTCCACCATGGACCTGCAGATGGTGTGGTTCGCACATTCTACAGCCCAGACGGAGCGCCACGGCTGCAGGGAGTCATCATCCAAAAAGGTGCACAGGTGAGGTGATGGGAGGGCGTACAGCCATGCACCCGATTCCGACCTCGTGAATAAAGTCCCGTTTTTACGTTTTGGGTACGGAGCCCTAAAAATCAAACCGTCATAAAACTTTCCTACTGACTGATAGATAACTCTCTATCTCACAAACTACCGAATCGATTATTATATTATTATTGACCAACAAAACTGTCACTGAAATCTCCAGCTTGGAGATTGATACATTTCGACCTTCGTAGTCCTGACTTCTGCTCTCTTCTGCTGCTTTAGCCCATCATCATCATCAGGTCTTGAATGTATGTATCATCATCATCATCAGTTCTTTAAGTCTCCACTGCAGGAGCACGACCCTCTCCGTACTATACTACCAGAGCCATAATATACCTATTAGCCAGAGCAGTCGGAGGATTTGGCCTACACTCTCCACGCTGGCCAGACGGTTCACAGAGGTCTCTTTGATGTTTATAAGCTTTGTCTAATTGTGTTCTTCATCCATTTTCTCCCAATGATTTGTATAGGCCTCTAGCAAAGCACGCTATTTTTCTCGAAAAGCTCGCTATTAGACTTGTGCTTTTCTCTTCCATCTTTTTCCTACAATTCTGACCTCATTGTCGGTCCATCTAGTGACTAGTGGTTACCCACACTTCAGCAACCAGTTCTGGGTCTCCATCTCCGTACCACTTTTCCCCAGCGTTTTTCTTTGGTGCCCCGATACGGCCCGCCCATCGCCACTTTCATTGGGCTTCCTCTTAGTAGCCCAATCAAAGTAGCGATGGGTATACTACTAGTACTACTTCGGTAAGTCCTTTCCGTATTCTGATCACAGTGTTTTAATTCGGATATATAAATACCGAGTATTAAATTGCCCACCCCATAGCTCCCAGAGCAACTTACAGCAATAGTACCTACATTATGATGCAAGTACGGCAAGCTGATATTATACTTATCAAGGTGTTAACAAGCTCGAGGAGAAGCCGAGTGATTATAATAAACCGATGACTATAATAGCCAGGTTATTGAGTAAGAGCATCATACGACGTTTTTCAACATTTTAAATGTGATTGGTGTAAAGAAAAGGACCTAGTCCGTAAAATACAACATTATGATTATGACATATGGACAGTAATAATAGCGTAGAAGACAGCTAAGCAAACACAAGCTAAACAAAGCTTATTAAAAGTCGCCTGGAAGTGCATGTCTCCACAAACGGAAAAAGGGAATTGTGGCAATATTTTATAATTTTGGAGTAAAATTAAGCATTCTCATTATAATCTACGTACGTTCCTATACAGCTTGGTTAAAATACCAATGGTTTGGAATTACAAGCCATTTCAAATTTCTATGGAAATCTTGAGAGGCGTGTAATTCTCAAACATTTGATAATTTAACCAAACTGTATAGGAACGTACGTAGAATATAATGAGATTAACACACATGACAACATAACAAACGTAAAAAGGAAATTGTGGCAAAATTAAGCATCCAATCATGCTTAATTTTGCCACAATTTCCTTTTTACGTTTGTATGGAGACAAGCGCTTCCAGGCGACTCTTAACATCAAGGAAACCTCTTCGACGCATATGGCTCTGGTAGTACAGTGAGGGTCATGTATATGGCTCTGGTAGTACAGTGAGGTCATGTATATGGCTCTGGTAGTACAGTGAGAGTCATGTATCTGCAGTGGAGACAAAAAAGACCTGATGATGATGTTTCTACATGGCCAAGATATAAATATAAATAAATTTATTTGTTTCAAGATATTTTTGAATTATCATAATTAACGACATAAGTAGGTAGCCCGATTTAGCTATCACAGGAAACGGTTATCTTATAATCTACTAATCTTCCGTTATTATTGAATGAATGGACGTCACACAGTAAGCATTATAGCTTATGTACTACATGTTTGGTATAATTACCAGGCCAGGATACCGATAACATTTTTAAAAAGCTGGCAGCGCTCTTGTCACACTCCTAGCGTTGCAGCTGTCCATGGGCAGATTCACTTACCATCAGATGATCCAGTTGCTCGTTTACCATCCCAGATTATATAAAAACTGTTAATGAGCAAGAATGTACGGGTCTTTAGTCGTTTCGCGCCACAAGCGATTCGGACCGCGGTGCGAATCGCCCAAAAGCCCTTTTTGCACTTCAGTGGTGTAGTGTGGGGGGGTGGTTAATTCAAAATTAGGCTTCTATTTTTTTTACTTAGCACTATAAAATATAACTCATTCCCCATTATTTAATCGTCAAAATTTAGCTAAAATTGACATTAAATAGTAAATTATTAATTATTATAAACTTAATATATATTTTTGTATGTATAAGTAATTAGTAATTTTTTATTGATTCGCTGCGCCGCACACATTCCATTAGTTACATCTCCTTCTACCCAAAGGTTGGCTGGAAGAGATTGCTGTGCAATAACGCAATAAGTCCGCCTTTGTATCATAATTTGTTTTTAATGAACTTGTTTTTCTTTTTGTTTTTGTAATTTATGGTGCAATAAAGAATATTGTATTGTATTGTATAATAATAAAAGTAAATTAAGAACCGTGTGGTTCTTTTTTATCTATGTTTGACAGCAGACGAGCCATCTGATGGAAAGTAGTCGTCATCGCTGTAAGACCAGAGGAGGTGCCGATGCGTTGCCGAAAATGAAATTAAATGAAATGACCGACTCTTAAAAGATACTTTTTTTAAACACGCCTTTTTGAGGACCTCAAGGTCATAGTACGCAGGGAAATCCTCGGGAAGGAGCCCATTCCACAATCCTGTTGCACGCGTGAAAAACCATGTGGCGCTCTGACATGACAGATGGGATGGACTTTACTTCTGTGGCAGGCTATGCGTTGGTAGAAAGGGGACGGTTGCACCTCTTCAGAACACTCTCCATATTATAGACTTAAGAACACAGACAGAGAGCCAGCGTCTCTCCGGAGACTGCGAGTGTCTTAATCGTCTCTGAATAGGAATCGTCGATAATACGAACTGCCCCCTTATTTACTAACTCGGATGACAGGTGTCGATGCCTATCAATCTAGAATTTACAGTTACAATGCAGGTTTTGCTTGCTCGAAATTTTTATTTGGAATACAATAACCGCATTGTAATATCAAATCCTAGATTGATAGGCATCGACACCTGTCATCCGAGTTAGTAAATAGGGGGCTGCCCGGCGTGGACGAAATTTTCCAGTGTCTATTTTAATAATAGAAGAATTTGATGTTTCTTAGTTACTTTTACATACTAAGTTATAATACATAATGTTGTCTATGGAGGCTAGAATCATATTTTTTGAAGACCTTGTGGTACTCGTAAAACTGTAAAACGTAAAATGGCGACCAGATGTATAATCCGTGGCCGAGTTAGTAAATTAGGTGGCATTATAAAAATATGAAGGGCATGTCATAATAATTGATTATACTTATTACTTGATGCTTTCTATTGAATATTAACTAAGTACCTACTTGGGGTTGTAAAAAAACAAATTAGTTTATTAGAGGCCTTTCCCGTTGCATATTAGAAAATAATTATGGTATATTCATGTGATAAATAAAAAAACCGGCCAAGTGTGTGTCGGGCCACGCGCAGTGTAGGGTTCCGTAGTTGCGAATGACAACTTTGAGTTCACAGTGTTCACACTCGCACCTCACAGTTTAACGACCAAAAACATCTTACAATGAAAATTGTATGAAATTTTACATTTTCGAGTACTTTTTATAAGTTGGTTAGTTACTTTTTAGTTTGTACTTAGTACTCAGCTCTGATAGTTTTCCTTTCAACTTCAGTATATATACTATTTCTGTATTTTTTTTACCGTACCCCTATATAAAACCGTTTAGCAGATAGAGGGGACACACTTACCTCTAACAAAAATTCGCACTTTAAAACCAAATATTTCGGAAACGGATCCCCAAATCGAAAAGTGGTGTTCTCAATCTCACAATATTTATTAAAGACCTATTTAACGATACTTGTATGGGAGCTACCCTAAAAAAAATTTTTTCAAGATTTTATTTCTAGGTACCACTTTTTTGGCATGATTAATATACAGTCGTGGTCAACTAATTAGGGACAGATAGAATACTAAGCAATATTGAATGTTCATATCCTATTATTGTGAGCTTCATTCGAGATTACTGATTGTAACTTTGTAAATATATTTACTATCAAGTACTCTAGTTAAAAGACTACAATAAAATAAAATAAAACCAACTATCCTAATAAAATATCTTAATTAAATCACACGAATCAATAATTATGGTACAGACGCACTGGCCACCTAATTAGGGACACAAATTTTTACCTTCTAAATTTAAAAAATAAAATAAAAAGTAATTACTTTTATTCTGTTAATTTGTTATTTCGGCGCCAACTCGAAAAGCGAAATTCTTACCGTGCGAGTTATAAACGCATTAAGTAATTAAAGGTAATGGGTCGAAACAAAAGCTGTGACGCAGCAATGCGAAAAGTTAAAATAAATCTATATCATCGTGGATGGCCATACCGGAAAATTGCAGATTAAAATGTTCCAAAAACATGTTCTACAATGCAGTGGTTTATTTCAAAATTCACGAAACAACGGAAAGTGTACCTAGAAGAAAGAGGCCAAAAAAATCAACCCCACAAGACGATCGCAGAATGGTCACTCTCCGTTCCGTTCTGATCAAGAGCGAGATTTTTGGACCAGAACCTAGTGCTGGAGTATCAGCGAGGACCGTCAGAAGGCGACTGGTTGAGGCAAAGCTAGTAGGAAGAGTTGCCCGAAAAGTTTCATTACTGAAGAAAGAACACAAATAAGCAAGGTTGGCGTTTGCACGAAAGTATGGACATTGGACTGTTGCTCAATGGAGAAATGTGCTGTTTTCTGACGAAACTAACATAAATCTTATTTCATCCGATGACAGACAATACGTGCGACGACCTATAAAGTCCGAAATCAATCCAAAGTACACGAAGAAGCAGGTGAAACATGGAGGCGGCAATATTCAAATATGAGGCTGCTTTTCTAGACATGGAGTATACTAGACCTATAAAAAGAATTGAAGGTAAACTTGATCAATTCCAATACAAAGGAATATTGGAGGAAACGATGCTACCGTATGCTGAAGAAGTCTTACCAGTCTCGTGGACGTTTCAACACGACTTCTTCTTCTTCTTATTTAAGAGCTTTATAGCTCTTGTCGATGGAGTATGCGCCAAACTTCTCTATCTTATCTTCAACACGACAACGACCCAAAACATACAGTGATCTCTGTCAAATCGTCCCTAGCGCAACAGTCAGTGACGGTACTAGATTGGCCCGCAAACGGCCCAGACTGTAACCCTATAGAGCACTAAACTTATGGTATGAAGCGAAGAAAAAAGTTGCAGCTCAACGTACTAGCACTAAAAATCAGCTTTGCGAGAAATTTCAAGGTGTTTGGAATAATATTTCTTTAGAAACCTGTAATAGTTTGATTGCATCGATGCCGTGCCGATGTCAAATGGTTATAACCAACAAAGGCAACCATACTGGTTATTAAACATACTTTTTAGGGTTCCGTAGTAAACTAGGAACCCTTATAGTTTCGCCATGTCTGTTTGTCTGTCTGTCTGCCCGTCCGCGGTTTTACTCAGAGACTATAAGAACTAGAAAGCTGAAATTTGGTATGGGTATGTATATTAATCATGTCAAAAAAGTGGTAGAAGAAAATCATGAAAAAAATTTTTTTTAAGTGTAGCTCCCATACAAGTAAAGAGAGAGTAATATATTTTTTTTCTATACTAACCCATCGTGTTGGGTATTGTTAGATAGGTCTTTAAAAAAAATATTGTGAGGTTGAGAACACCATTTTTCGATTTAGGGATCCGTTTCCGAAATATTTGGAATTTTAATTAGACGCAAGTGCCCATACGGCAAAACATGAGAGTTGCTGCTCTCTAAAGGCTTTGCCATTGTTTCTCAGTTCGGCCCTTCAGGTCATGCATGCAAATATCGCGGCCCATCAGGCATATGAGAGTTTGCTGTCTGTCCAAGCCTTGCGCACCCAGGCAACGCCCAAAGCCGAGGTTCGTCCCTCCCGGGAACCCTTTGGTGATGATTGCCTTACAGGTTGAGGGCACTCTGCCCTCACCTCAAAAAGTCCGGTGAAGTAGCGAAAGCTCATTTGGAGCTAGCTACGTAGTCCATTAAAAAAAAAATTACAGCAGTAGTATATTATACTGAAGTTAAAAGGAAAACTATCAGAGCTGAGTACTAAGTACAAACTAAAAAGTTATAGGCAACCAACTCATAAAATGTACTCGAAAATGTAAAATTTCATACATTTTCATTGTTACATGTTTTTGGTCGTTAAACTGTGAGGTGCGAGTGTGAACGGTGTGAAATCAAAGTTGTGATTCGCAACTACGGAACCCTACACTGCGCGTGGCATTATTTATGATTCGTTTTGTATTGTATTTTTATTAATGAAAACTTTTTATGTAATAAACACTTAAATAATGACCTACTAGTTTATTTATATTTACGGTTAAAATTGTACGTGTCCCTAATTAGTTGTCCACCCATTATCAATGATGTGTAAGTGGCAATGATTTGTTTATTTAAAAAAATATTGATCGTAACTAGCTATTTGCTTTCCTGGCCTTTGAATATTTAGAATAATAACCAAATTCCTTGTTATTAAATGGTTCAAGCTTCAAATCCTCCTGGAGATTTTTTTTTCCGACTGAAGGGACGATCTTTTGTTTTAGTGATATAGTGTCCCTAATTAGTTGACCACGACTGTACATACCCATACCAAATTACAGCTTTCTAGTAGGTGCTTATAGTTTCTGCGTAAAACCGCGGACGGACAGACAGACAGACATGGCGAAACTGACATGAACTGTTTACTTCGGAACCCTAAAAAGCTATACTATCTTTTTAGGGTAAATATGGCATGTTGGCAAGAACGCTGGTTGCATTGCCACGCTGGATTGCGACGCTTATCCTTTGCGCGAAAAAGCAGCCAGCCCTCTTGTCACGAGCGACGGCGATCAGGCGATGTGCAATCTCTTTATAGAAAGCTTTCCCTTAGTTATAAAATTAGAAGTTTGATCACGTGGCCAATAAATAATTTTGTAGCTCGACTTAAAATTTCCCGTTTTTGAACGCTACAAATACAATTTTTTGCATGTCTAGAGAAAAAAAAAATTCATGTCTGTGGTCTAGAGTGTGGAAGGTAGCTACAGGTAGCTACATAGACAAGCGTAGAATTAACAGTAGAAGTAGACGATAGAGTAGGCACTAAACTTCTAGTTTACCTCCTACAAAGCACCAAGCTAACTACTTTACTTACTACTTGCCTCATGACTATTTTTTTTTTTAATCTATGTCTCACCTACTCCCACAGCTGTATCCACTCTATTCTCCCTGCCACGTTTCTTCTTTTAGTCGAAAGTCACTCTTCACTGTCTTGACAGAACAAGAAAACAAGAAAAAGCGCGGGAGTTCTTGGCGGGAATTTTAGCGGACTACACGGTGTCTGTTTTGGATTGTTTCGCAAATTGATTCTAGTGGACTTTATAATGTGAAATTGGTGTTATTTTGTGTTATAAATGCCCATATTTATGAACAATGTGTAGAATAACTAAAATAGACTTTCATTGTGCGGCTGTAGTGAGATTTACATAGCGGACTGGTGGTTTTCCGCCTTGCTGCGTCGTCAATGATGAAACCAGTGGATTCGCGAAGAGTTGTCGCGAAGTTGCGGGGCTCCGTGAAAACAACTAAATAAATTACACCATCATTTCGTTGACAACCAAGAAGAATAACTCGCCAACTGGCGAGATAAATGAAGAAAGCCTCTAAAGGACTTGTATCCGTAAATCAATACTTATAAAAAAAAAGCGCGGGAAACTTCTTACTTGATACTGGCTAATACGTAATGCGTGAAACCCTTTTAACAAAAAAAAACCCTCAAATGTTACTTTGACACTTTTGACAGTGACATTTCAATAACGGACGTCCACGGACGTCAAATGCTTACTTTTTCATTATTTTTTTGATCAGCCACCAACCGTTCGTGGCATGCGTAAATTGTAAATGTTAATTATTTCTTACATTAAATTCTTTTGCAAGTATTTACAATGAGTGCGTGGCCAGAAGTAGTGACTGCAAAGTCGGAAAACCGACACGAAATCAAATTGGCGGGAGCCAGTATTTCGAAGCGTATTACAGAAGGTGGTTTGGACAAAAATGTGTTTCAATTAACGAGCTTGAACCTTCTAAACATCAGCGACACATGTCTCACAGCTATCCCCGATGATATAAAGCGTTTGGTGAACTTACAATCGCTTCTTTTATTCGGAAACAAACTCGAGGCGTTCAACGAAAACATAACCTATTTATCCAAGCTAAAAGTGCTAGATCTCTCAAGAAACCAGTTAACCAGTATCCCAGATAGCATAAATAACATGAAGGAGTTGTCCAGTATTAATTTCAGTTCAAATTTGATTGAGACTTTTCCAAAACTTGGTGATATGCCCAATTTGATTACCGTTGATATTTCAAATAATAAGTTAACAAGTTTCCCTGACGTGGAAGAGGCTAACTTGCCTCACTTGACTGACTTGAAGGTCAAAGGGAATGCTATAGAGGTCCTGCCGGGCTGTGTGAGTCGAAGTCTCCCGTCACTGAAGAACTTTGACATAGGAGATAACCAGCTGAAGACTGTGCCTGGTGAAGTAGCCTCTATGACTAAGTTAAAAGGTAAATTGTATGTATTCCAACTTTTATTGACTAATTAATGTCTAGAATATGAAATTAAAATGTTACTTTATACATTAACTGAAGCATGCTTTCTGATGTAATATAGTTGTCACCTTCAAGTACACTGTATGTTTTACTGTGTATATGCATTTTTTTAGTTTACCCTATTTGGCATTAGATATAAGTTACACAATATAATATGTTTTACCTTCACCTATACATAAATATACCCTAGGTGTGAATTAATTCAATTCAACTATCTATAAGTAATGATTTCCAAATTCTTATGTCCCTTCAATTAAATTAATAACCGCTCTGCCTTAATATACCTTTAAATAATAATAATAAATAAATAATAATAAATATATACGGACATATCACACAGATTGAGCTAGCCCCAAAGTAAGTTCTTAATAAGACTTGTGTTATGGGATACTAACTCAACGATACTATATTTTATAACAAATACATATATAGATAAACATCCAAGACCCAGGTCAATCTGAAAAAGATCGTTTTTTATCTTGACCTGACCGGGGATCGAACCCGGGACCATCCGTGTCACAGGCCGGCGTGTTGACCGCTGCGCCACGGAGCTCGTCAAAATTAAATACTCCTATAAAAGGCCAAATAAATTTTATACTAGAGGTCCCCCATGAGGCTGGCATAGTCACATCAAGTGCATTGAAGCCTCGAAAAAAAATTGATTGGAAAAAAAAAAGGCCAAAAACCACTTTACATTGATATAAAGTGAAGTATAAAATAAAAATATACACGTTCAACCCTTTGTGATTTCAGAATTAAACCTAAAAGGCAACAAGCTTACAGACAAACGTCTTATGAAGCTAGTCGACCAGTGCCGCACCAAACAAGTCCTAGACTACATCCGTGAACACTGCCCCAAATCCGACCAATCACAACCGGCCTCCGGAAAAGGCAAAGGCAAGAAAGGAAAGAAACAAGAAGACCAGCCACCTGAAGAAGCCATATGCGACCTATGTCACTCCATGAAGATTCTACATGTAGAGGATGATACAGTTAAAGTCAAGATCATAGAGTTGGAAGTGTCTGCCGTCCGTCCATACATATTATGCTGTATCGTGAACGATCTGAACTTCACGGAGGCTTCATTTAGGAAGTTTATACAGCTGCAAACTAAGTTGCATGACACTATTTGTGATAAGAGAAATGTGGCAACGATAGCTACGCATGACATGAATAAGATTGCTCCTGGTAAGTAATTTGCAATTCAGACTGTAAGATAAAGCTATTTCTTAAACAAAAACAGGACACCAGCATCATAGACCCTCACTCAACTATTATTTGGTACTCCTGGATCGACCCTATTGGATAGTGTTAGAGAGCCATTGCTTCACATAATATATTCAATATATATACCAAAATCGAAGCAGATATATGACAAAAATGTTGTATTTATTAAAATAGAGACAAATCACACAGTGCCCGAATCAGTGGCCTAAGTGTGGAAAATAGCCCACGGAAGCAGTAAGTTACACTGATTGGAGCCCCACACTATTGTGAACTTGTGTCGCGGGATACTAACTCAACGAGTCTATCCTAACTAATATTATAAATGCCAAACTGTTTGTTTGTTACACTTTCACACCCTATCTACCGAACCGATCATCATTAAATTTTGCATACACATGGGTTAGGGTACTGAGATGGACATAGGCTAACGTTAAAGGAACCACGTCAGAGGCCGAGAGGCGGTTCCGAAGAACTCTGACACCAGGGTGTGCATGGTCACTTACACGAAATGATGATTATGGCTATACATACATCACGCGGGCAAAGCCGTGGGTAACAGCTAGTATTTTATAATAGATACTTACTACTATTATAGATAAACATTCATCATTCAGACACCGTGAGCCAATACTGCGTACATCCGGAACGTTATCAATAAATATTTAAGGCGGTAGATTTTGCAGTTCTTATAAAATACTAGACAAATGTCAACTTAGTCTACCTGTGACCACGAACACTGTAAAGTGCTCGAAACGTTAGGTGTATAAATAATGTAATAAACGCGATAAAAACCGTATTAAAATAATTTTATTCAAATTCATCATTTACTTCAAACATTTTCAGGAGACCTTGTATACACAGCAAAGACCCCAGCTCAACTCAAACTGACACCTTTATCAAGACTGAGGCCCTGCACTGGAGAGCAACTGTTCCAACAGCTGACAGCAGAGGCAGATGCCCTGAGGAAGGAGAAGAAGAGAAACGTCTACTCTGGGATACACAAGTAAGTCATCATCTTCATCATTCATTATCATCATCATTATCTCAGCCACAGGAATTCCACTGCAGGACATAGGCCCAATTTCCAATACGACCAGTTAGAATCGGCCTGCATCCAGCGCCTTCCTGCGACCTTTGTCAGGACGTCCGACCACCTGGTCGGTGGGTGTGTCCAATGTTACGCTTGCCGGTACGTGGTCGCCATTCAAGAACCTTTCTGCCCCATCGGCCATCGGTTCTTTGCGCTGTTCATCATCATCATTATCCCGTCTCTTTTAGTCCTGTAACAAGGTTTCATTAGAATATTTGAAACGTTTTTGATGTGTTCAAAAATAAATCATTGTCTGTGCTTCTTTATGAAGAAACGGTTGTTTTGACACAGAAGTTGTCTTCCGTAGTTAGAACGAGAACATAGATTGAACATATTTATAATTAAAAAGTAAATAAAATGTAATATAGATTCAGTGTTATTCTTTTTAGTACAAAGCCCTACTCACCCGTTACAGTCCCAACTGCAGGAGCACGACCCTGTCTGTACTTTTTTCTTTCTTTTTCGTATGTGTAAGTGGCCAACACTAGTGTCAGAATTTTCAAGCTGCCTTAAGGCATCTGACATAGCTAAACGACTGCCATCAACGATGACAGCCGGGACCAACGGCTTAACGTGCCTTCCGAAGCACGGAAGAGCTCGAGTTATTTTTATGCCACTTGTGGTCACCCATCCAAGTAGGGACTGCACCAGAGGTTGCTTAACATACGTAAACGCTCATAGAGCTCACACCCACTGGACCATCGGGCTCCTCCTGTCTGTACTAACAGAGCCTTATATAATTAGCCAGAGCAGTCAGAGGATAGCCTACACTGTCCATGCTGGCCAGACGAGTTGAAGAGGTCTCTTTGATGTTTATCAACTTTCAAAATCAAAACGTTTATTCAGAAAATAGGCCTTTGCAGGCACTTTTTCACGTCATATCATATTTAAAATTATCTTATTAGATAATATGTATTTATTAATTGTTCAAAAGCTACAGACTACTAGCGTTTCGGAACCGACCACTGCAGAGAAGAAACGCCGAAAGAAACTCTTATCAACAGTTTTGGTCGCCTACTCGCCTGAAGGGCTTTATATGATTACGAATATTTATTCCTTATTGTCTTTTTCTTTCTGTTTTCATGTTACAATTTCAATATACATAGATTTATTATTTTTGGAACATGTTTATGTTAACGATCGAGTGTGCAAAGATAATAAACAACATATGATACTTAAAGTAGTCTCAAAGAGGCCGAGCAGACCATTCCCCCCTGACTTTGTTTCCTAAGTCGCCTTCTACGACATCCACAGCGAGATTTGGAGTGGTCCTACTCTGCTGGGAACCAAGGTCTCACAACGCTACTGCTTACTGCTACCGTGGGCTATTTTCCACACTTAGGCCTCCTATTTGGGCCCATTGTGTGTGAACAGAAGGTATCCATTTTTCGGTCTTCTGTTGATAGGAGATCCCAGATCTCCTTCCTAACCAACTTCCTAACTTTTTCGACGAGCTCCGTGGCGCAGCGGTCAACACCTGCCTGTGACACGGATGGTCCCGGATTCGATCCCCGGTCAGGTCAAGATGAAAAATGATCTTTTTCAGATTGACCTGGGTCTTGGATGTTTATCTATAAATGTATTTGTTATAAAATATAGCATCGTTGAGTTAGTATTCCATAACACAAGTCTTACATAAGAACTTATTTTGGGGCTAGCTTAATCTGTGTGATTTGTCCGTATTTATTTATTTTTATTTATTATATTTTAACTCACAAGGCTAACGTCTCTAAATAACCAGTTTCCTATCAATGACAATGTCATAAATTTATCCGCTTTTTCAGATACTTGTACCTTTTGGAAGGCAAGCCGAAGTACCCATGTCTGGTAGACGCGAGCGGGAGAGTCATCAGCTTCCCGCCTATTACCAACAGTGAAGATACCAAGGTATGCTTTATATTATTTTCGACAGTATCCGTGGCGCAGTAACTCTCCAGCCTGCTACACGAAGGGCCCGGGTTCAATCCCAAGCCAGGTCATGATTGAAAACGATTATTTTGGCCTGGGTTTTTACCTACCTACAACACAAGTTCACAACTTACTGTGGGGCTAGCTTTATCTGAGTGATTTGTTCCTATATTATACTACCATATTTGTTCCTATTTTCATATACTAGTTTGTACTTCAATATCAATCCCTGAAAAAACAGTTTTTAATTGAGGAGCCTGATGGTCCAGTGGGTGTGAGCTCTATGAGCGCTTACGTATGTTAAGCAACCCCTGGTGTAGTCCCTACTAGGATGGGTGACCGCAAGTGGCATAAAAATATCTCGAGCTCCTCCGTGCTTCGGAAGGCACGTTAAGCCGTTGGTCCCGACTGTCATCGTTGATGGCAGTCGTTAAGCTATGTCAGATGCCTTTAGGCAGCTTGAAAAATCTGACACCAGTGTTGGCCACTTACACACACGAAAAACAACAAACAAGTTTTTAATTAAGGCCGAAATTTTTTAAGTAACCATCGTTAAAGTGTCAAAGTTTAAACAAAACTATTTTTTCCAGATGTCACACGAGAGCAAAAGTATGCTAGTGGAAGTGACGTCACACGCGTCCCTCGGGAACTGCAAGACTGTGATCAACAAGCTGCTGCAGGAGACGCTGCTTCTAGGAGTTGGGGATGACCCTAAGGACCCAGAGGCTGGGTACCACACGTTGACCGTACAACAGGTATGTTGTGGTATCTTCTTCTTTTCTTCTTTGTATAAGACTCTTATTGTTTTCTTCTTTATATAAGACTGTGATCAGCAAGCTGCTGCAGGAGACGCTGCTTCTAGGAGTTGGGGATGACCCTAAGGACCCAGAGGCTGGGTACCACACGTTGACGGTGCATTAGGTATGTTCTGATCTCTTCTGTCTTCTTCTTTGTATGAGACTCTTCTTGTTTTCTTCTTTGTATAATACTATGATTACGTCACACGCGTCCCTCGGGAACAGCAAGACTGTGATCATCAAGCTGCTGCAGGAGACACTACTTTTGGGAGTTGGGGACGACCCTAAGGACCCCAGACGCTGGGTACCACACGTTGACGGTGCAACAGGTGCTCCGTGGCGCAGCGGTCAACACGCCGGTCTGCGACACGGATGGTCCCGGGTTCGATCCCCGGTCAGGCCAAGATGGAAAACGATCTTTTTCAGATTGACCTGGGTCTTGGATGTTTATCTATATATGTATATGTAATAAAATATAGTATCGTTGAGTTAGTATCCCATAACACAAGTCTTTCATAAGAACTTACTTTGGGGCTAGCTCAATCTGTGTGATTTGTCCATATATATTAAAAAGAAAAAATACTTCTTTCCTTCTTCTATACTAATATTATAAAGAGGGCGGATTTGTTTGTTTTTTGTTGTAACATAGGCTATAATTTACACTTTACACACTATTGCTAGTCTTTACTAGACTAGCAATAGTCTCGCGGCTAGACTTAATGCGAAAAGGCTTCTTCTACCTAACATTACTACTGGTTTTAAAATAATCATCATAAGTATATATATATCAACGGGTCACTCACGTGCTATTTGTCGGGATTGCCGACTATAGTTTCGGACTTGTCAGGAGCCCATTTTCAGGCGAGTGCGGGACGCGCGGCGGTGGATCCCGAACTAACCGCTCCGACGAGTCCGAAACTATAGTCGGCAATCCCGACAAATAGCACGTGAGTGACCCGTTGATATATATATATATATATATATATGATGTCTTTATCTCACGTTAGTTTTAATGATATAATCATCATAAGGTCTTTTTTAGTCTCCACTACGGTAACGTGAACCTCTCTGTACTACCAGAGCCATACATTTGCCAGAGCAGTCAGAGGTTTTGGCCTACACTCTCCACACTGGCCAGACGGATTGGAAGGGTCTGTTTGATGTTTATAAGCTTTGTTTAGCTTATGTTTCCTAAGTCGCCTTCTACGACATCCACGGTAAGACTTGGGAGTGGTCCTATCCTACTCTGCCGGGAACCACACGGCACAATATTACCACAGAATTAATAATAGTATTCACGATGTTACTAAAATTACTACTGGTTTTAAAATATTGTCTTGTATTTCTAGGTCAAAGTCGTGGATCCAGAAGGAAATCTAAAGAGCGTTTACCCCTCGCGAACCGACTGCGTATATGAGGACCAGTCCAACGTTAAAGTCTACCGCATGCCCAAGAAATAGGTTGGTAGGAGCAACCTGGATGATTTTGTCACCCGATTAAGTACTTTTTGCTGACTGACGAGAAACTGGCTCATAGTACAGTCCGAAACAAACTTTATAGGGGCTCGAAACATCGCGCGAGTCGATGCGTAGTACATAATATCAGGTCAAAGGCAATATATTTATTTATTTATTTGGAAAAGGCACACCAACAGTATATATACAATGAATTGCCTTAAAACACTTTGTATAATAGTTGTTCTTATATATATACCTATTATATTATATATATATATATATATATAATACTAACGTAATAGACTGCCCACCTCATAGAGAAATATTGGACCAACTTAAGGTGGCAAAAGTAGCCAAATGTATGGCGCTGCAGACTACCGCCATCTAGTATCGAGTGGCAAGCAGCCACTCGATACTAGATGGCGGTAGTCTGCGTCAGCCTTAACCTACTAAAACTGAGTTGTAATTCTGAAATAATAAGCCAAAAATATTGTTCTAATTAATAAGAACAATATTTATTCACAAAATATATTTGTGAATAATGCTTCTATATTCTCATTATACCGAAGATACAATGTCGTGTAGCAACGAGTAGCGCCATCTATGTGAATCTGTGAGAACACATCGTACGATTAAGGGGTTGGGACCACAGCAGCTAATATCCTAGCCGCCATAAATTTGATTCGGACTGTACTAAGTAATAACATTTAACTCTCTATAGACATTGCATAAGCCATCTATATAGTAAGTCTTCTCCGTACTCTGATAGACTGTTTAAATTTTTGATAAACGATATTTACCCTTATTGCTCTTGTAATAGAGAGCATAATTCTGTGCAACAATTTATGGTTGAGCGTGAGACGTAAATACTAGAGGTTGGTGTCCCGCTCGTACATCATTACATATTATATTAAGTATTTCTTTTAATGGTGCAATAAAGTGTTAAATAAAAAAATAAATATAAATTATAAAACAAAGTCCAGCCGCGTCTGTCTGTCTGTTAGCTAAACTCAAAAACTACTGCATGAATTTCCGTCTGGTTTTCACCAATAGATATAGTGATTCATGAGGAAGGTTTATAGGTATAAAACATGCCCAGGCGCTGCCGGGGAGCGCTGCTAATTTATTATATGATGACGTAATTTGTCTATGGAGAGTAAAATGTCACAAGCAACCTTCACACATCTGCTGATCTGAAGGCACGTTAAGGCGTTTGTCCTGCCTGGCATCTTAAGACTGTCATTAGGTAGAGATCTTCGAGCAACACGACCTCCGTACCGGACGGAGGGAGTGGGCAAAGCGACAATTTACTATGACAATTTTTCTGGCGTTTTTTGCGGGGGGAAATGTGCACACAAGTTTAGTTCCGCACACCTACATACAAAACTTAAACTGTCACTTGACATAAAAAGAAAAAATAATTTGTGTACAGATGAGTCACACACAACTAAAACATAGACATGCATATGCCTAATTTTGGCTTGTACCTTGACAGAGGGGAATGCAGCGTATGGCTACTCCCTTCCGTGTTGCTCGAAGGTAGAGATAGATTAAAAATCTGACACCAGTGTTGGCCACTTTCTATGTTATACACATAGAAAGGAAAAATATTTTTATATCAAATATAATTGGCCATTTTTGCTAGCAGTTTAGCTATACTTTAGTTTATTTGATAAAAATAATATATTTATTCATCCATAGATGTGTGAAGGTCGTTTCTATTCTAGTATCTAAACAATCACAGCTTTCTGCTCCAACTTTTGTGATTTTTCAATTCGAAAACAAAACGTTTTGAATCATTGGCAAAGAAAATTGCAGTAAGGTACGCGCGATAATGTATATGTATATCGCGCTCTAAAGTACTCTAAACTATTTCTATCTCTTTTTTACATAAAGCAAAAAAGCAACCGATAGACGTTGCGAATACAGTCCGAATCAAACTATCGAAACATCGCGCGAGTCTTAACGCAGTACACAATATTAGGTCTACGCGGCGCACGGGGAGGTGGGGTTCATACAAGCGATGAGCAGCTAATATCCGAGCCGCCATGAAATTTGATTCGGACTATACCACTCTATCGAAGCTGTACATAATAATAATAGTTTTGTTTAAAAAATAAAATTCTTTAAAAAATATTACTGGCCCCATACACTTAGTGTTGCCATAAATTGATTTAGAAAACGTATCAACTTTTAGTTAGGTATTCAGTATTTTGCTTTTTCATGTTTAAATTCAGTGTGCTATATTTATAGTGGCTTTAAGTTAGAGGGCGTAAGATATGAATTATCAGTGATAGAAAAAATAGGAGCCATTCAACATGCTGTATGGGATACCTTTGGATTACTCATACAAAATATTGTGTGTCTGTAAATGACATTAACATTTACCCCAGTAACATTGAAAATCTACTTATAAACGACTCTTTAACCGTAACATTTTTTATATCTGTTAAATTCAGGAATGCGTATTTAATTTTGTGTGCAAAAAATATCTCTATTAATAAATAGTGATTTTGGTTGTATCTATAACTATCTAACTATTACTTCATATCGATTTCTAAAGCAAAGCTTTGTTTATTTTTTAATCTTAAAGGTAATGTAATGACTGAGTAGAATGTTTAAAAAGGTTATACATTACTTATAATGCAAGCTACTTCATTCGTAGTCAGTGATCGGAACGAACAGAGTATATTTACCTAAACTTCAAGGAATTGGTATATTTTGACAGCTGCTGTCAAAAATACCTGGTCACAGTGCTGCCATCTCGGGACAGTTACTTGATATGAAAAAGGTATGTTCCGTCCGATCGCTGCATAACGCACATTTATAAGTGTAGGTCCGCTGTATGCAGTCTTTAAATATACTAGATAATCTCCGTTAGTTGTAAATCGTATTATATGTCAAGGTACTGTTTGTGAAATTGTCTGTGATCGAGGTACCAAGTCGTCGATGTCACACATCATGAGTGAATAAGAGCAAGTTTTCGTTGTCTGTTTTTTTTTAATAAAGTATTTTTTTATTATTTTGTTTGGATTTTATTTTATGATTAACACATGCCAAATCTACAACCCCCTGATCGACAGTGTGTCGTGTGGTTCTCGGCTAAGTAGAATAGGACCACTCCAAGTCTTCCCATGGATGTCGTAAAAAGCGACTTAGGAAACACAAGCTAAACAGCATCAAACATCAAAGAGACCTCTCCAACCCGACTGGCCAGCGTGGAGAGTGTAGCCCAAATCCTCTGATGACTGCTCTGGCTAATATATGCCTGTACTACCTACAGAAAGGATCATGCTCCTGCAGTGAAGACTAACAAATAATAATAAATTTATAGGGACATTTATCACATAAATTGACCTAGCCCCCGTTGGTTAATATGGGCAACACTATCCTCAAACGTCAAAGTCAATTTTTGTTTGACAGTGACAGGTAGTATTAGAAGTTTATCTGCGCAAGTGCCGTCAAGTTTTGTTTTTAGTTTTCATCTTTTCAAAGTAATTTTCTTTTCTGTATGGAAAAGTAAATTTTGAAGCAAAATGAGGCGCAGCTTGGCGCCTAGCCAGGTGGGCTCGGGCGACAGTGTCTTCAAGAGCCCTCTGATCGACAAAAAGCGAAAGAAGCGGGAATGTGCAAGGATTCCGCTCGCCCAAAAATCCCCTTCTCAAGCCTTATCTACTTCAGAACACGAGAATCTGATTCGGCAGATATTGAGTAAACCTTTCAAGGTACCCATCCCGAATTACGTTTCATCTTATTGCAGTAAAAGTCTCGGTTTAAAACGCACTCAAGTACGACGCGCGTTACATGACCCTGACGAACCCAATGCGCTCGTTTTGTACCGCCCTCCGTACATCCCTGAACATGAGAAGATGAAAATGAGCGCCAACGACATTAAAGTAGCCGTAGTTGTTGATCCTGTACTTGGAAACATACTTAGACCCCATCAGAGAGAAGGAGTTAAGTTTATGTATGATTGTGTCACAGGAAGACAGATAGAGAATGCGTATGGCTGTATTATGGCTGATGAGATGGGTTTAGGAAAGACTTTACAATGTATAACCTTACTTTGGACGTTGTTACGTCAAGGACCGGACTGCAAGCCAACTATTTGTAAAGCAATTATTGTATGTCCGAGCAGTTTGGTGAAGAACTGGTATAATGAAATTGGGAAGTGGCTCGGACAGAGGATTAATGCTTTGGCTATGGATGGAGGCTCCAAAGCTGACATAACATTAAAACTCCAGCAGTTCATGAACACATTTGCATCTATGAGAGTTGCTACTCCTGTTTTGATTATCTCGTATGAGACTTTTAGGATATATTCAAATATACTACACTCTTCGGAAGTGGGTTTGGTGCTATGTGATGAGGGACACAGGCTGAAGAACAGTGAAAACCAGACTTACCAAGCATTAATGGGCTTAAAAGCTAAAAGGAGGATATTGATCTCTGGAACTCCAATACAGAATGATCTGACAGAATATTTCAGTTTAGTCCACTTTGTTAACGAAGGAATCCTAGGTACCGCACATGAATTCAAGAAAAGATATGAGAATCCAATATTGAAAGGTCAAGATGCTTTAGCTACAGATCTAGAAAGGGAGAAGGCACAGGAATGCCTTCAAACACTTACGTCTATAGTCAACAAGTGTATGATACGTAGAACAAGTTCATTACTTACAAAATACTTACCAGTGAAGTTTGAACAGGTCATATGTGTGAAGATGACCCCTCTTCAGACTCAAATATACAAGAATTTCATTAATTCTGATGCTATACGGAACAAATTCTCTGGCACTGGAGAGAAGAATACTCTAAGTGCCTTATCCAGTATCACAACTTTGAAGAAGCTATGTAACCATCCAGATTTAATTTACGATAAAATAATAGAACGATCTGAAGGTTTCGAAAAGGCAAGAGATTTATTACCAAGTAATTATGACATCAAAGATGTAAAACCGGAATATTCAGGAAAACTTATGATTTTAGACTGTATTTTGGCTAATTTAAAAACAAATACGGATGATAAAATTGTTTTAGTTTCAAACTATACACAAACATTGGATCTGTTCGAAAAATTATGTAGAAAGAGATGTTACCAGTATGTAAGGCTTGATGGTTCTATGACTATCAAGAAGAGGGCTAAGGTTGTTGAAAGTTTCAACCAGAAGGACTCTAAGGAGTGGATATTTATGTTGAGTTCCAAAGCCGGAGGTTGCGGTCTTAACCTGATAGGTGCTAACCGTCTAATCATGTTTGATCCCGATTGGAACCCTGCTAATGATGACCAAGCTATGGCTAGAGTTTGGAGGGATGGGCAAAAGAAACCGTGCTACATTTATAGGTTACTTGCAACAGGGACGATTGAAGAAAAGATATTCCAAAGACAAGCTCACAAGAAAGCTCTCAGCGACACAGTTGTAGACCAAAACGAAGAGTCTTTACGTCACTTCACATCCGACGACTTGAAAGATCTGTTCCGATTAGAAGAAAACACATTATCGGATACGCACAGCAAATTTAAGTGCCGTAGATGTGTGAACAATATCCAAGTGACTCTGCCTCCAGAGAATTCGGACTGTACGTCTGATTTATCCAACTGGTATCACTGTGCTGATAAGAAAAGCTTAGCGGATCTTGTCTTGAAGCAGTGTTGGGACTTGGCTAAGAGTATTTCATTTGTTTTCCACCACCGGTCAGCTCAATGCGAAGCTAAAGAAATACCAGACAAGGACGAAGATAAGGAAAATATTCAAGAGAAAAAGAGACGGAAATAGAAGAGGATGAGGATTATTCAGAGCCTGATGATAGTGCTGATGAAGATTATGAATAATTAAGTAAATGCCAGCTAACGGAAATTGCGTGCCCAAATGGTTTATATTTTTCTTAATTTGAGTTATGTTTGAGTTTGAGTGAAAATTATGTTTAAGTTGTATGTAAATAATAATTTAAGCAGATTGTGGAGATTATATTATTTGATTTATTTTGTACCTGTTTTTTACTATATCTAATTACCTATACATATACAATTAAAAAAGTTAAGAATTTTTGAAACAAAAAAAAACTATATGGCTGTTACTGCTTTTTTCAAATCCAGCTAAGAACTCTAAATTCAACTGTTTGTCAAACAAAACAATGCATCTTAATCCGTTAATCCATGTAAAAGCTACGTTGATACAGACAGACAAAAACAAACACATAAAACTACAACATCCTTATTTTCGTCGGGTTAAAATTGACAGGCCATCAAGGAAATGGAATGATAAAGGAAAAAAGTATATAGGTATAAGTAAATATTTTTTATTATCATAATTACAGCGTACAAAAATTATAATCACTTATGTTACTAAGGAATCTTCTCAATATCAATCATTATCACATCCACTGAAGAAGATATTTTTTTTCGTAATTCTAAAAAAAATATTTTCTACAGCATTCAGCAAGCAGAGATTTTCGACACGCGAAAATAAACATTAAAACTATTAACATAAAGTGCTAAATGGAATGGGTGCAAAATCTAAGGAGTCATGCAAATAGGCGGTGCGGCTAGCAACCCTTAGGCTCTCTCTACCCCGTAAGGGATAAAGTCGTGACACTATGAACAGTCCGAATCGAACTTTATGGCGACTCGGATATTGCTCACTGCGTGTACGCGCCCCGCCTCCCCGTGCGCGCCCCGCGCATTCCTAATATTGAGTACTGCCAAGACTAAGGCTCGCGCGACGTTCCGAGCCGCCATAAAATCTTGATTCGGACTGTATACATGGCGAAATTTTGATCGTTCCGGACCATTAAAGGGGTGATTCAGCCTGTCAATATAAACAACTTTTCCTATGGGACAAATGCTGTAAACTCGAAAAAAAATTCGACATTCCTATACAAATTGCCCGGGCGGCTGAACACTTGTATGAAAATGTCGAAATAAAATTTGAGTTTCCAGCATTGGTCCCATAGGAAAAATGGTTCATATCGACGGGCTGAATCACCCCTTTAAGGGTCCAGAACGATCAAAATTTCGCCATGTATATGTACAAAGGGGAGGCCTATGTCCAGCAGTCGACAACTTTAGGCTGATGATGATATGTACAAAGTGCAACCATGTTGAACGTGACAAAAGTGCTCTCGCGATCTCGAGGCCAGGGACTGAAACATGTATGCACTTTATTGCAATAGTCTGAAAGTTTATTTTCAGTCTCTTAAAAGTATGCTCTTCATTGCTCTGCTCTCAGTCTGCCCATTAAGCGTTAACTACCCGGTAATTTTAATCAACGGTGATTTTCTATGTAGTTAAATTAATTTTATTAACCAATAAAAACTGTTTTAACTACGTATCAATCAATTTTTTATTCTACAAGTTGTAAAACTTAATATAATTTATGATATAAATAAACCTATTATACATGACTAAACAACAGTTGTAACAACTATCTCGCTATCATATTTTATATAATTGTCAATAGGTATTTGATCCAGAAAAATCAAAGTTGTATACATATAATATAAATATTAACTAGTTAAAATTTTTAAATTGGTGATATCAATTTAGACTAAATAACAAATTAAATAAAAATATTAAACCTATATATTTACAAATAAAAAAGGCCGGGTTGATCATATAATTTAATATTTATATTTCCAAATTATGTCCTCTGTTGACTGTCAACTGGCAACAAGTAGGTATAATGTTATGTATGTTGTTATTATTATT
The DNA here is from genome assembly GCA_963082605.1 of Rhodophaea formosa. NCBI lineage: Eukaryota > Metazoa > Arthropoda > Insecta > Lepidoptera > Pyralidae > Rhodophaea > Rhodophaea formosa. The sequence goes on along the minus strand of OY720224.1, from coordinate 15,629,210 downwards.
TTAAAATTAGTTTTAGTTTTAAAATCTTAGTTTATACTGTTAGTTTTAGTTAATTGATGAATAAAATATTTCAGTATTCTTTTAAATGTGATTTGACGTGAAAAAGTATAATGTAATATTCAACTGGTACCAAAGATATACCATAATCTCATGCTTATTATTTTATCTCCTTTTCTAAATGATATAAGGTCATTGTCCTCTATTGACTTCTCATCTAGCAACTAGTGAAAGTAAGTATTATATAATGAAAGAATTTAGGTAATTGAATATTTATTTTTACTCCTTATGTATACGACAATAGGTCATTGGCCTATTTGACTTGTACAAAGACATATCATAATTGTCTGCTCATTATTTTTACTTTTTAAAACAAAATAAAACAAACAAACATTATTTTTACTCCTTAATTATATGACAAAAAGGTCATTGTTCTCTATCGACTTGTCACCTGGCAACTAGTATAATAATTATTAGAATATATAACTTTTCCATTTAATTATCTGGAATAATTGAGTTACATAATAGCATTTTCTTTGCACCTTTGTTTGCTTATACCCGGTGAAATAGCGATCGTTTTGGCCCTTTAAGTAATGATTCAGCCCGCCGATTTGAACAACTATTTTTTTTAATTTTCATATGGGATAAATGCTGGGAACAAAATTTATTTTTGACATTTTCATACAAAAATATTCAGTCAACAATTTTATGGGAATGTCAAAAAAAGCATTGTTCCAAAAGAAAAAGTTGTTCAAATTGACTAAATCACGCGTTGAAGGGTCCTAAACAATTAACTTTTCACCGTGTATAATTATAGGTCACTGCCCTATATTCACTTGGCAACTGGCCACTAAACAGTATAATATCATAGATATACATGGCGAAATTTTGATCGTTCTGGACCCTTAAAGGGGTGATTCAGCCCGTCGATATGAACCATTTTTCCTATGGGACCAATGCTGGAAACTCAAATTTTATTTCGACATTTTCATACAAAAGTGTTCAGCCGCCCGGGAAATTTGTATAGGAATGACGAAATTTTTTTGAGTTTACAGCATTTGTCCCATAGGAAAAGTTGTTAATTAAATATTGACAGGCTGAATCACCCCTTTAATGGTCCGGAACGATCAAAATTTCGTTAATTAAATATTGACAGGCTGAATCACCCCTTTAATGGTCCGGAACGATCAAAATTTCGCCATGTATAATATCTTCCATGGGAGAAAAGAAAAATCTTAGTGCCAGCTGCTTGTCTTCCCGCGCAGACCGTAAAAGTCGGTCGAGGGAATGGGCCAAAATCTAAGAAATCATGTCAATAGGCGATGCAGCTAGCAACCCATCACTAAATTGCCATTAAATATGGTACCTACGTTGTATTTGTAAATTATGACCTTAGGCTCTGTCTACCCTGTAAGGGATAAAGACGTGATACGTATATGTATGCTAGTTTTTATTATTATTCATTAAAAATATGATTTGTGGTTTGTCGATAAAGTATATATGTATATACACCAGACTTCGTTCCGGACCATTAAAGGGGTGATTGAGCATGTAAACTCGAAAAAAAATTTCGACATTCCTATACAAATTGCCCGGGCGGCTGAACACTTTTGTATGAAAATGTCGAAATAAAATTTGAGTTTCCAGCATTGGTCCCATAGGAAAAATGGTTCATATCGACGGGCTGAATCACCCCTTTAAGGGTCCAGAACGATCAAAATTTCGCCATGTATATTAAGCAGATGTTTAAATTAACCTAATATTCACATATACGCTGCTTCAAATACAAACCTACATAAATTTTATATCACTGTTACATAAAATTATATTTTGTATTTTTAAGTTGGTATTATCCACTCTTTGTAATGTACTTCCTCGAAGTTTAGGTAAATATGCACTAGAATATCCTACCTATGATTATAATATAATATCTAACTGGAGCAACTTAGTTTGAGGCCGTAAGACCAGCTAGGTGGTTGTGATGAGTACCCCCTTTTTTCGGCTTCCTCGTTGACTTCGAAGGGATTCTTGAAGAGTTTGAGTAGAAATCGGACCTGTAAAAGAATGTTTCAAGTATGATTTCCAAGATTCAAGATTCAATCATTTATTTAATATAGGTTTCTATGAACACTTATTAATTGTCATACTTGTGTTTACAATTTTTGTTGACGTCAATAATTTACTTATGACTAAGTTTAGGTCGCTTCACTCCACTAAGCGGGCCGGGCTGGATCGGATATGCAAAGAAACAATTTTTTTTCACTCAGTTTGAGCTAGCCACAAAGTAAGTTCGAAACTTGTGTTATGGGATACTAACTCAACGATACTATATTTTATTACAAACATAGGATAAACATAAGACAGACTAAGTATTGGTACATAATCCTACCAATACTCACAAAACTTTGAATTATTGTAAAAACTGTAATTTTCTTCTTTAATTTTGAATTAACTCCGTAATTACTTGACCGATTTCCAAAATTCTTTCACCTATTGAAAGCTAATTTATCTGCGCGTGACACATGCTATAATTTACGCGGACAAAGTCGATAGTTCACCTTCTCAAAGTCGTTGTTCTCCGCGTCAGTGATTGCCTCCTGCAGTATCCAGTTGCGAGGTACATAAACTGGATTCACCTTGCTCATCCGTGATACTCTGTCTTCCTCGCTCACTGTTAAAATAATATAAAATAAATATATAAATATAATTAATATACATTATCCATCTTGACCTGACCGGGGATCGAACCCGGAACCACGCCGGTCGCAGTGTTGACCGCTGCGCCACGGAGCTCGTCAAAATGACTTGAACCTTATACATACGTAAAAACCACATCTTTGGTGAGTGTATGTATGTATTTCTAACACGCTCTGTAGCCTTAAGGGTGCGCTAGTCAGGTGTTTCGCCATACAAATTCTGTAGGGTGATGACTCCGTTGTTCGGCATCGTCAGTTTAAAGTTTTTAATTCTATCGATTTGTTTTGTCGTTATCTATGCTTGTATGGAATCATAATTGTAAAATTATAAGTACTTTAAAAGTTATGAGTCTCAAAACATTCCGTTTAAACACGTAATTTTAACGCATCTTTGGGCACAATTAAATACCGGAAGGAGTATAAAATCTCTAAAACAAAATTCATACAAGCATAGTTTGGTTATAAAAAAATATAAATTATTTTACTTTTACTAAAAACATTCAGCTGTTTTATCACAAGAACACTTCTCCCAAACGCATACTCGCTAATTTTTAGACGACGAAGATTTAGATTCTCAACAATATTTGTGTTTGCACACACTAGACTGTAGTTCCGATGTGCTTATACATCAGTGTAAATAGTTCCGCACTGTTCAAAACCGAGTCTATCCCTTTCTCAGTGAAATAGCCCGCAAATTAGCCACGTGCGTTGACGAGTTCGAGTTCCCGACTAGCGCATCCTTAACTGCTCAATCGAGTCATGGAATGTCGTTAGAATTCACTAATAATTCTTTTATATCTTTACTAGCTGTTACCCGCGGCTTCGCCTGCGTGATATATAGCCTATGTCCTTTTTAAGTACCCTAACTTATGTGTATGCAAAATTTCATTTCATTCATTTTCATTTCATTTACGAAAATGAATATTTGTAGCAATAATAATAATATTTGTCGTAGGACCGATGAACGTTGGAGCAGACGGGTTCTCGAATGGAGTCCACGTCTCGGAAAACGTAGTGTGGGACGTCCCTCTGCTAGGTGGACCGGTGACCTAAGAAAGGTCGCTGGTAGTGGCTGGATGAGGAAAGCAGAAGATCGCACAATTTGGCGTGCCCTTGGGGAGGCTTATGTCCAGCAGTGGACTGCAATAGGCTGATGATGATGATGATTTGTAGCACCCTTGGACACGAAAATCACTATATTTTGTAAACAGCTAGGGGTCATTCAAATAAAATAAATAAATAAATATATACGGACATATCACACAGATTGAGCTAGCCCCAAAGTAAGTTCGAGACTTGTGTTATGGGATACTAACTCAACGATACTATATTTTATAACAAATACATATACAGATAAACATCCAAGACCCAGGTCAATCTGAAAAAGATAGTTTTTCATCTTGACCTCACCGGGGATCGAACCCAGGACCATCCGTGTCACAGACCGGCGTGTTGACCGCTGCGCCAGGGAGCTCGTCAACATATCGTCAAAATATAAGATTGATAAGCGTAAGAAAGTGTCTGGATGCCGGAAGCAGAGGATCGTACCGTTTGGCGTGCCCGTGGGGATGTTTATGTCTAGCAGTGGACTGCAATAGGCTGATGATGATGATGATGATGATAAAGAGTAAGACCCATTTTTTTATGTAAGACTAGCGGTACCCGCGGCTTTGCCCGCGTGATATACAGCCTATGACCTTCTCAATACCCTAACTTATGTGTATGCAAAATTTTATGATGATCGGTTCAGTAGATAGGACGCGAAAGCGAAACAAACAAATATACAAACAAACTCACTTTCGCATTTATAATATTAGTTAGGATGTTGACTATGTTCCTACCTTGCTCCTTCATCTTCATCAGGTCTTTATTAGTCTCCAATGTGGGAATTCGACCCTCTCTGTACTACCAGAGCCATATATTAGCCAGAGCAGTCAGAGGATTTGGCTTTCACTCTCCACGCTGGCCAGACGAGTTGGAGAGGTCTCTTTGATGTTTATAAGCTTTGTTTAGCTTGTGTTTCCTAAGTCGCCTTCTACGACTTCCACGGGAAGACTTGGAGTGGTCCTATTCTACTCTGCCGGGAACCACACGGCGGACCTACCTTGCTCCGCTTGCAGCCTATCAAGGTATCTCTTCACCCACGCCTCCCATCCCGCCGCCTCTTGGAGTTTGTTGAGGGACCACTTGTCTCCCAACACCAACTTGTCCCCTAATTGATCCCTAGCCACCTGTAACGAATATATAACATTTTTAATAAATAACTAGAAGTTCGCAACGGCTTCACCCGTGGTACATACATAGCCTATGGCACTCAAAGTCAAAGATTTTTATTCAAAATTGGATAATTGTATCTCTTTTTGAACGTCATATTTTTTACTTTCTTATTATTTTTAATTTTCAATATGCAAAATCGAAAAACTACTAGCGTTTCGTAATGACCACTGGTGAGAAGAATACGCCGAAAGAAACTCAATACAGACTACAGACTCAGGGATAAAGTATGTTACCTTACTTTGGTCCAATATCCTTGTATGAGGTAGGCAGTCTATTACGTTAGTATTAAATTGTCTTTGGTGTTAGTATCTCACGTTACTTTTAATCAAAAAATACCGTACCTCTCCGAGCTGCCTGAAGGTGGCCGTGAAGTCAGCCATGGTCCTCTCCATCATAGACAACAGCTCGTCGACGAGGCGATCGTCGCCATCTTGGATCTTCGTCAAACCCAGTTTTAGGAGATAAGTCTCTCTGGAAGATGTAATATCATCATTCACTTGTGCTGAAGGAAGGCGCTGGATGCAGGCCGCTTCCAACCGGTCTTATTGGAAATCCTTAGGGGAGGCCTATGTCCAGCAGTGGATTTCTTGTGGCTGAGATGATGATGATGACTTGTGCTGATAAGACAGGGATTAAAATAGCTGAAACTCTTACTTAAACGGCCCCGGAGGTGAAAATCGATTGCAATGAATAGCAATTTAGCATTTATAGCATTTGTAAAGATAAAGTATCGTATGCAACTGTACGAAATTAAGCCTTAAAATCCTCATGTGATCTTATTATGAAACTCGCCTGCTGCTTGTTTCATAAAACCACACTCGTATTTTAAGGATCCTTATTACTTAACTTAACTTACACAACGTACTATTATAAATCATAGGGCTACTCACAAAACTTTGTCCGTGACGTATTTCTCTAACGTTTTCCTGACATCCTCTATCTTCAGCTTCTGGTCTTCTGTCAGAATCGGCTGCAGAGCTTCCGCGAACTTTCCCAAGTTCCATAATATTATCTGAAAATAGGCCATATATACATATGTATTTAGAAAATAGAACTTTGCAGGCTGTTTCACGTCTAATTAAAAATAAAAATACGTTTTTTGTCGGTTTCTGAATAATATGTATACAATAATAGTACCTAAGACTTAACTTACTAATACCGAAGACAATATAATACTAACGTAATAGACTGCCCACCTCATACAAAAATATTGGACCAAATTAAGGTAGCGAAAAGCAGGCGAATGTATGGTGCAGGAGAGTTGCTTGCTACTCGATACTAGATGGCGGTAATCTGCGTGAGCCTTTAACTTACTAAATATACGGTGTCATTTTAAAATATAATGCCTAAAATATTTTTTTGATTTTTAATAAGATATATCTAATACGTACTACCATATAGTTTTGAACAGACCAAAGTTCATCCTACCAGCAATTACGTTTATTATCATCGTCACCTTTCTAGTCTCCACTGCAGGAGCACGACCCTCTCTGTACTACCAGAGCCATATACTAGCCTGAGTAGTCTGAGGATTTGGCCTACACTCTCCACGCTGGCCAGACGGGTTGGAGAGGCACTTTAATAATTATTGTTCAAAAGTCACTAGCGCTTCGGAACAGACCACTGCCGGGAAGATACGCCGAAAGAAAAAAATATGACCCTGATCTAAATTGTTGATCGCAAACATTTACATATTTAATTAATAGTTGGAAAGGTGTTTTTTTTTTTTGTCATTTTTCATTAAATATTTTTGTGGAAATACATTCACTTCTAAACACCAGTGTTACTTACCATGTTGGTTCACGACAACTTCGACCTTATAAGTATTATTGTTTAAGGTCCTTGTTCGTACATAAAGTTCTTACCTCAGGTTGCTTGTTGAACGCGTATCTGCCCATATCGTCGGAACTATTTGGGACGTAATGCCGGTTGTAGTGCTCCACAAAACCATAGGGCCCGTAGTCTATGGTCAGGCCGAGAACGCTTACATTATCTGTGTTAAGGACCCCGTGAGTGAAGCCGAAACCTAGAAATTTATACATTCGAATGTTTCAAATTTGAAAAGCTAAAATCCCGTTTGCGTGAAGTAGGAATTTGGCGCCAAAAATTTACCATTTTTATTTTATCATCAAAAATCAAATCAAAATCAAAACGTTTATTCAGAAAATAGGCCTTTGCAGGCACTTTTTCACGTCATATCATATTTAAAATTATCTTATTAGATAATATGTATTTATTAATTGTTCAAAAGCTACAGACTACTAGCGTTTCGGAACCGACCACTGCAGAGAAGAAACGCCGAAAGAAACTCTTATCAACAGTTTTGGTCGCCTACTCGCCTGAAGGGCTTTATCATCATCTTTCCATAACCCACTGTTGGGCATGAGCCTCACTTTGTCTGCGCCATCCTTCTCTATCCCTAGCTTTCGTAATCAAGTTCTGTCCTGTAATCTGTATATGCCATTTTTATTTGCTGCTGGGTAATTATGAGCCGTGTGGTTCCCGGCAGAGTAAAATAGGACCACTCAAGTCTTCCCGTGGATTTCGTAGAAGGCGACTGAGGAAACACAAGCTAAACAAAGCTTACGAACATCAAAGAGACCTGTCCAACCCGTCTGGCCAGCGTGGAAAGTGTAGGCCAAATCCTCTGAACGCTCTGGCTAATGGCTCTGGTAGTACAGAGAGGGTCGTGCTCCTGCAGTGGAGACTAAAAAAGACCTAGTAAAGATGGAATTAGTTCGTCCTTACCCTGCCACGTCGCGACCATGTTCAAATTTCTATGCGCCACGTCTGAGTACCACGCCACATACTTGTCTTCATCACCTGTGGCGATGTGCGGGAAGTAATGCTGAAAAATAAGAAGACAGTTAACTAGTTGGATAAAGTGATGAAAAAAAAACTCGCCACTAGTGTTGCCAGGTCCGATTTGTTTTAAATCGGTACATGAGGTCAAAAAATAGGGTTTTAGGGTTACAGATCGGGACAGTAAACAAAAAACAAGGGGTTTTTCAGTCTGGGTTTAATTTTAGGCTTCCCCCACACTGGCGGCTTTTCGAGCGCCGTCGTCTTGCTAGCGCCTGCTCAGCGTCTGCGCAGCGGCAACGCGACGTCAACGCTGAGCGGCCGCCATAGCTGGCGTCGCGTCCGTGCGGCGTTTGCGCAACGTTTTTTTTCTGAACAAATACAATGCATAATGCAATCCCCTCGCCCCGCTGACCCGCGCATCGAGTCACATCAACGCGACGCCAGCGCAGCGTATACCCTTAGTTCAGCGGCTGCTTTGCGTTGACGTCGCGTTGACGGTGCGTCGAAGCCGCGCAGGCGCTAGCGAGACGACGCTCGAAAGACGCCAATGTGGGGGGGGAGCTCTATCTACTAGTGCAAGTAAAGTATTATATTAACTACCTTAATGAAATAAGTTTTTAAAATATTTTTCCATTTTTGACATTTGGCGTCCCTATCAGGTACAAATCGGGACGCGTCCCCAGACCCCTGAAAATCGGGACGTCCCGCACAAATTGGGACACCTGGCCACACTAATCGCCACAGGTAGGATTCGGACCCATGACTCTTAGGTATACGCTCTAAGTGTGATACCAACTACACCACCGTGATTTCGACCCACCAATCGATTTCAGTCATGCGTTATACTCTACGGGGTAATAGTGATGTGAAAACAATATTTTTCAGATTTACCAAGTTTGAGCGCCTGAACACTTTTGCATGAAAATGTAAAAAAAAATGAGTTCTTAGCATTGATCCCATAGGAAAAGTTGTTCATTTTGACAAGTTGAGTCACCCCTTAAACCTTTTCAAGGCAGTGGTAAATATATAGCCACCAAAAATTTAACCTTATGCCCCGGAGATAAGGTCCAAAAACAATCACTTTTGAATATACCTACTGCCTTGTAAAGGGGTAAGGGTATGTCGAGGTTCAATTTACACGTTGTATAAAGAAAAGACTTCTATATAAACTGAGGTAGAAGACCCGAATCAATTATCAAGCGTTCGAAGGGAGCTAATTAACACCGTTGCGCTAAGCTCACACCTAAATTCTGTACCGTGAACACGCCGTCCACGTCACGCAACACGATTGCTTTGAAATGTCAGTTCTTGGAGTAGGGCACGTCTACCTCAGTTTATATAGAAGTCTTTGGTATAAAGGCCTTGTTTAAAATTTAGTTTTTTTTTTTTGTTGGTTTGTCAGTCTATGAACTGGTAATGTCTGCTTAGCAAATCGTATGCTGAAGTCAAAGGTTTTAAGCGAGAAACTATGCCAAAAAACACAATATGGATAGCAGGAAGGACGACGTGACAGGCAGGAGCACTTATCTGAGCACAATCACATCACTTTTGGAGATTTTCATCGCAACAACTATTTAACGAAGCGTCTTAAGGTCATAGCCCACTTACACGACTCTGCTCCAACACCGCTTCCACCCTACACTCTAAACTAATACGATTGCTCGCGGCCCACGCATCAACAGCTTACAGGCACCCAGTTGCTTGATAGATAATTGGTGAATGGCCTACCCGTTGTTCCGCGGCGACTGCTCTGCTAGCAGTCAGCGTGCGGACACCGCGCAGACCGCTTGTACCCAGCGGGTGGACCGCGAGGTGGCAACTACCTGCCGAGCAGTCTGATAGCGGTAAGCTCGCTGACAGCGAGCTGTCTGCTAATTTATGATACCACTTTAAAATATATCTAACGGCCACGACCTAAAGCTCATATTTGAATGATATTAAATTTGTCGGGTGGGAGCGGAGTTGTATAAGTGGGCTATAACCTTACAACGCCATTTTAGATTTGAGTAGTACGCAGTGAATGAAGTGCGATTGGACGAAACGACACATTGACAGTTCCATTAGCTACGAACTGCATAGGGCAAAGAAATGACGGTTTTTAGGGAAGATATCTGGATGGGGAATTGGTGAGGAATTAACGCATTTCTTAACAGGCCTGGTGCTGGCAACATTCGCACCATCGACAAAGCCGAGCGGAGGGCTGCGCAGGCGCCGCTAACTTCAACACAATTCATACAGAAGCACTTCACTTCTATTGCGCTCCGAGCGAGTACGCGTCGTAGATTTTGTCCTTGTATTTTAATTCACATTATATACAGTCCTCTGATACATCGAGTTATTATTTCCATCGCAGTAGGGATTCCTAGTATCTGCAGTAATACGGGCACCTACTCAAACAGGCCTTAACCAAAATATCTCACCTGTATGATATGGTCTACCATGGTCTTCATGGTGTGGGGCTCCTGCCTCTTCAGCAATATCTCCACGGAGCCCAGCCGGAACCAACTGGGGGCTATCCTCATCACTATAGCTGCGTTTTCTTGCCTCGCCCGCCCTGAGTACGTCTTGTCACGCCACACTTTGTGCTCGTCGCTCACTGTCATTTTAAATTTCATATGAATTTTCATTTAATACAAGCTAAACAAAGCTTATAAACATTAAAGAGACCTCTCCAACCCGTCAGGCCAGCGTGGAGAGTGTAGGCCATATCCTCTGACTGCCCTGGCTAATTATTGCTATAGTTCAGAGAGGGTCATGCTCCTGCATTGGAGACTAAAAAAGACCCGATGATGATGATGATGAATTTTCAATGCATACAACTATTATCACGTCTTTATCTCTTGGGTAGACAGAGCCCCAGGTCTATAGATGCTCCCACATAGCAGTTGTTTGTTTGTTTGTTTTTCGTATGTGTAAGTGGCCAACACTGGTGTCAGATTTTTCAAGCTGCCTTAAGGCATCTGACATAGCTTAACGACTGCCATCAACGACGACAGCCGGGACCAACGGCTTAACGTGCCTTCCGAAGCACGGACAGGACAGCAGCAGTTATGTAACGTTATAAAACAATATGTAGGTAACAATAACAACAATAACATACAATATCACTACATATTATAAAACAAAGTCCTCCGCCGCGTCTGTCTGTCTGTCTGTCTGTTCGCGATAAACTCAAAAACTACTCCACGGATTTTCTTACGGTTTTCACCAATTGATAGAGTGATTCACGAGGAAGGTTTTAAGGTATAATACATGCCCGGGCGCAGCCGGGTAGGGCTGCTAGTCAAGAATATTATTGTGTTACTGCCTCCGTGGTCCAGTGGTTAAGGCGTCTGCCTTGTTGACCTGGGGATCGTGGGTTCGATTCCCACGGAAAGCATACTTTGTTAAGTTGTTTCCAGTTTGGTTAGGACATTGCAGGCATGAATCACCTGATTATAAATAAATATATACGGACAAATCACACAGATTGAGCTAGCCCCAAAGTAAGTTCTTAAGTAAGACTTGTGTTATGGGATACTAACTCAACGATACTATATTTTATAACAAATACATATACAGATAAACATCCAAGACCCAGGTCAATCTGAAAAATATCGTTTTTCATCGTGACCTGACCGGGGATCGAATCCGGGACCATCCGTGTCGCAGGTGTTGACCATTGTGCCATGGAGCTCGTAAAAAGCGATGAATATATCTTACCCACCAATGCGGCGGCTCTCGTGGAAGGTATCCCGAGAAAGTGGCAGGCTTCAGACGCCAGCATCTCCCTGATGGAGGACCGGAGAACGGCCCGGCCGTCTCCGAACCGGGAGTAGGGCGTCTCGCCCGAGCCTTTTAGCTGCGGCTGCCATGACTCACCCTTGCTGAACAGACCAACCAATTTATTTATTCTTTATTTTTTTTTTGTTAAAAAAATAATATTGTAGGAAATAACTAATTTTTTTGAAAAATCTCATTTTTTTGAAAAAATATGTACGGTACATAATTTTTGTATAAAAAAAATATTATTTTTGTAAAAAATGAGATTTTTTTTATAAGGTAAGTATAGTATTTCTTACATTTTTCAATTTAACAGTATATGATTTTTTGTATTGGTTCATAATAATTATATTATGAACGCAAGCATTTCCCTGATGGAGGACCGGATGTATGTATAATTTTTTTGGCTTTTTTTAATAAAAGGCTAAGGCACCCTGCGCCACAAAAGCTAGTTTTGTGTTAGTGCTATACTATTTATGTTATAATATGCGTATAATTTTCGTGTTCCTGACATCTCCCCGCGATTTATTCCCGCAGTAAAATGTAATCCATGTCCTGTCCAGGGTCTCGAACTATCTCCATTCCAAATTTAAATAAAATCGTTTCAGCCGTTTTGACTTGAAAGCGGAACATACAGACAGGCAGACAATCACACGTCATATTAATAGGGAGTAGAGGGTGGGGATTTACCTGTTTACGTATTCTCCAAGAATGTGAGCTCTCCCGTCACCTAGCTGGTCTGCCCAGAAACCAAATTGGTAGCCGCCATATCTTGAACAACACACCAGACAAAAATAAAATAAAGTACAGTACTACCACTTTTATAAGTTACTCCAATGTACCTGCGCAGAAATCAAATTTTCGCATGGCGCGAAAATATCCGTCACTATTGGCTGATGCGTACGCGCCATGCGGCGTCTCGGCCAATCTCGGCAAGCGTACAAGTATTGTGAGCGAGATAGCACGAGTCCCACTGCTGTTGGATTTAAAATCTTACATTATAGCAATAAATTCGTTATTTCACTGATGTTTTCAATCGGCCCGAATCGGCGGTCGGTTGCGCTGTTCTGCGCTATCGAACAATGCCGAGGTAACTTATAAACGTAGTACTACTGTGCAATATATATAGAAATCGTAGGTATAGATACGGTAGTATCATCTTTGACGTGTCCAAAAGTTTCACACAAACTAGAGTTGCGCTCCAAATATACACAGATGACGCTACGTGCTATAGTTAAAAGATATCCATATTATAATTATGCTCCAAGTCTACCCGTAGATGTCGTAGAAGGCGACTTAGGAAACACAAGCTAAACAAAGTTTACAAAAATCAAAGAGACCTCTCCAACCCGTCAGGCCAGCGTGGGAGTGTAGGTCAAATCCTCTAACTACTCTGGCTAATATGACTGCTCTGGTAGTACAGAAAGGGTCATACTCCGGCAGTGAAGACTAAAAAGACCTGACGATGATGATGGAGAATTTTATTTGTGAAAACACCATATTATAATTGATAAATTTATTATTCAGATCTTACCTATGGCACACAGTCAATCCACCTGGAGGCAGATACTTCCCAGCAATGAAGTCTAGAAAGTCTTCTGTCTCAGTCACAGCCGGATCCAGGTCTAATATGTCCCTCAGACAATCCTCCGATGCACACACCAACTGGACTATACCGATGAGGGGCTCTGTGGGAACCTGTAGCATTTATAACAGTTAGGGCTTGCAGAACAGGAATCAGTTCTTGTTCGAACTGGGACTAAAAACTGAGTGGGATAGGGAACTCCTGTTCTTCCCAGTTCTTAATTTTATTTTCTTTTTCGATTAGAATAGAATAGTTTTAGTAAGTTAAAGTTTAAATTAGAATAGAATTGTTAGTTTTAATTTCTTTTTCTCATATTTTCATACCTATATTGTATATTACAATAAAAAATCTTAATTGGGTGATTAATAAATGGAACAACAATGGTAAGCGCAGCTCACAAATGTTTAAAAATTTTAAAAAAAATATGTACTGCTGAGAGTGAGTTCCACTTACTACAAGTTGCTGACTGTCATACAACAGGCAGCAAAAATGTTCTTCCATGGAAACACAATAAAAATAAATATTGTATCTTATCTTTCGTATTTAAAACAGATCATCAAATTCTAAACATACAAGCCTGTTGAACACTTTTTTGTATAGAAAGTATACAAAATGTCCTAAAAGAAATAACTGTATAAAAAGCAAACCTATATTTTTTTTTCTTATAAAAACAACTTCATTAGCCTCACTTTTTCTTAGACTGTGTTACCCCGGTCCTTTGAAAGGCCTCCTTGGGGATATAGAACCAACACATACAAGCCCTTTGGAGAAGTTGATGTCATGTAAGCTCCTATGCAAACCTGTTCCTGGAAATACTAAGGTATGATATGCCCTTGAACAGGTCTTGGCCGGAGAGAGAACTATTGAATTTTACACAAGAATTACTGGGTTATAAGATTGAAATTTGGATGGACTTATGCTGGGTTATAGCAAAGGGTCGGACACTAAGATTATTGCAAAGGGTTGGACACTATGATAACTAACTACAATTGGCAGTTGGTGGCTTGCCGCCCACTAGATGGGCCTCTCAAACTAGCCGACGATTACTGCCGGCAAAAGGGGCAACACCGGTATGGGCGACTCAGGTGTGTCGTGAGGTGTGCTGCGCTTTCTCCGAAGTAACTTGCAGCGTTATGCCCTTAGGCACTATTATTAACAGATGCGAAAATTATTTAACCTTGGAAAACACAGCATTTTTCACAGCAACCGGTACATTATACTCCGGATTCTCGTCTATAGGTAACTCCGAGTAAACTGGGGGCTCCTTGAATTTCCACTCCTTTAAGTTACTGATCTTCATTTTGGCTCCGAAATAACCAACTCTTGGTTCCTGCAGCAATGCCGTGAGGACACAGAACGCTCGTTTCATCAGCTTTGATTTAAGATAACAGGATAAATTTGATAAACCAATTTTTATTGCAAAATCATTGTGATTGATGAAATTGTAAAATTAAAGACAAACAAGACAGCCCGAGCAGTATTTGCAATAAACTGCTTTGTGTAAAAACAATAAGGTATATTTTACATTGAAATAATGAAAAACAGATCCAGCTGATTGATACGTCAATGTCGCCATGTATGTTTGACATTAACTTTTTTAATACATGTCAAGTTCGGCTAAAGAAATTGTTAAAAGATGTTACTGCCATCTATTATCAAATAGCGACAACAAAACTCTTACTTTTGGCTCCTTGTTATTGTAACATTTCCTAATCTACAAAAGTAGCTACAACGGAAGTTAATACAGTAGCGCCATCTGGTAGCCAATAGTAGCAAACCATAACTGTTGTTGGCCTATTCAGAAAAGTGTAAACGTACTGGCAAAGTCAATATAATAATAACGTAATAGACTGCCCACCTCATACAAAAAATATTAGACCAAATTAAGGCGGGGAAAAGTAGGCGAATGTATGGCGTAAGAGAGTTGCTTGCTACTCGATACTAGATGGCGGTAATCTGCGTTAGCCTTAACTTATTTAATATAGGGTGACATTTTAAAATATTGTTCTGATTTTTATTAAGATATAGATATTTAATTTGTGAATTACGTTTTTATATTCTCATAATAATTATTATGATACGCTATTAAATGTGCCCCAAATGACTGTGACCAGATAATAAAAAAACAGTACACATTCTCTAAATATTTTTCACGTGAATATACGTAGCCTTAATAAAAATTTTGTCCAGCTGTGCATTTTGCTACAGCAAATAAAATCGGAGTGTGATGTAATTATTTTGACAGAATGCTGGCTGAAGAATTCTTCTCACTTCCCACGCCTTGATGGATACACATCATATAAAACTGACAAAAACCCTATCCAGAACGATGGAGTATTCATTTATGTAAAATCATACCTTTCATGTGTTATTAAAGAACCAACCTTTGCATGTGCTAACTGCCTTACTTGTATCATAAATAACTCTGTAGCTATCGTTGCTATCTATCGCTCGCCGTCCTACACATCAAAATCTTCCTTCAATTCGTTTAATAATAGTTTAGACAATGTTTTAAGTTCCTTCAAAAGTATCGCCAATATTGTCCTTACAGGAGATATAAATTTAGACATTGCACCTAATTACAATGATAGTAATTCAGATGAGTACCTAACTTTAAACGCCTCTCAACTCTCATGGTCTTCTCCCAGCGCATCGTATTTGTACAAGACTTAATAAATGCTATGACCATGTAATGCTTAAAACTAAGCTACCAGCTGTTACTTGTGTTCTTAATACTCATATTACAGATCATCTTCCTTTGATCCTAAATTAAAAAATTGTCTATCTAGCCATATTGCCACAAAAACAAAAATAAGAATTGACTATGATGCTATAAAAGTTGATATTGACTCAACCGATTTTTCACCAACTCTAAACACTGACGATCCCAATAAAGCAGCGGATCTCCTGGTCTCAACTCTAAGTGGCATAGTAGAAAAACATACCCGAGTTACACAAATCCCAAGGAAAAAACGAACTGTCAAGCCTTGGATCACCCCGGGACTAATCAGATGTATAAAACATAGAGATAAATTGCATAAACAAACAACAAGGTTCCCGGAAAATCCTATAGATAAACTAACATATATTAGATACCGTAACTTCTGTAATAAATTATTAAAAAATCTGAAAAGAGCGTATGAAAAAATAATTCAAAAGCCACATGGCGTGCAATAAAAAAAAATTACAAATACTGAAAAGGACCATATACCACCACGTGATTTACTAAAGATTTCAGACAACTGCGTTTCTTCTCTTGATCATATCAATAAGTATTTTGCTGAGATTGGTGATAAACTTGCTTCTAATATTAGTAGTACTGGTAATTGTACCTTCCGTTCCTGTATAAAATCAAAATCAATTGTTAACTCCATGATCTTAACCGAAACTGACTCAGCGGAAATCGAATCTCTTATCTTATCTTTACGTGTTGACACCTCACCTGGAATTGACAACATTTCTGCCCTAATGATCAAGAACTCCAAAAATGTACTGGTACCCGTAATCTGTCACATCTGCAACTTATCTATCAATAGTGGTATTTTTCCGGATTGTCTTAAAATAGCAGTTGTACACCCGATTTATAAGACTGGTGACATGGCCAGTGTCAATAACTATAGACCCCCTATACTTTCTAAGATCCTTGAAAAAATACTTAATAAAAGACTCGTAAACTTTTTAAATGTCAACAATATTATATCAGAAAACCAATTTGGTTTCCGGCCAGGAGTCAGTACTGAAGATGCTGTTACCCACCTTGTCGAGACTGTTGTCGAGGATCTTGATAGAAGGACCAGATGTCTGGGCTTCTTCCTAGATATGTCATAGGCTTTTGACACTGTCCATGTCCCCACTCTTCTCTGTAAACTAGAGAAGTGTGGAATCCGTGGTGTTGCCTATAAAATTTTCTCGGACTATCTCACAAATCGTACCCAGCACGTTAAGATAGACGGACACCTTAGTAACTCAATGCCATTACATACGGGGTCTCTCAAGGCTCCATTATCGGTCCGACCCTTTTCCTCTTATATATAAATGAGCTTTGCCAACTATCCATCCCTAATTGTAAAATCATCACATACGCTGATGATACTGTTTTGCTTGTCTCCGGGAAAAACTGGAACTCTGTTAAAACGAACAGTGAAAGAGCTATTAATATTATATATAATTGGCTATCTTACAACCGTCTATCTCTAAACGTTGCTAAAACTATGTACATCCCCTTTTTCATTAGATCTTCTACTCGACCACCCTCTTCGTTTTCTATAAAAATTCATAGCTGTATCAACCCTTCTAGCAGTGAATGTTCGTGCCCTATTTTGAATCGTGTCGAAACAGTTAAGTACTTAGGGATTGTTCTGGATGAAAGACTAAATTGGAAAGCTCAGTTGGCCTCGGTCTCTTCCAAATGTCGAAGATTGATTTACATTTTCAAATTACTGCGCCAGTCCGCTGATGTCGATACTCTTCGGATGGTCTATCTCGCCCTCTGCCAGTCCATTCTTGGTTACTGCATTCCTGCATGGGGAGGTGCAGCTAAGTCTTTCATGATCACTCTTGAACGAGCTCAACGGGCTATACTGAAGGTCATGTACTCCAAACGTTTCCGATTCCCCACTGCTGAACTTTATAAGCTGAGCAATGTATTAACAGTCAGACAGCTATTTATCTTTCGTACCATTTTACGCAAACACCCTGAAGTCCCTGCATCACGTGACCCTAATAGGCGCTCTGTGAGAAACATCTGTCCTGTAGTCCCACATAAAACCACTTTTGCTGCCAGGCATTATAGGGTAATCAGCTCTTTAATCTATAACAATCTTCATAAATCAATTGATGATCTTCCTGCTTATAATAAATACACACTGAAGCGTAAAGTTGTAGAATATCTCGTTACATTAAATTTCACAAAAACCGAAGCACTGCTGAAATTTTAAAAATTCAAATTTAAAAATCATAGACTTCATTCCGAAACAAGTTTTTTTTTCTTTTCATAAATTTTCAACATTTAATTTTTTTTTATTTTTTCTCTTTAACCGTTTCTTGTCCGTAAAGTGCTTGCCACGAAATCAAATGAGCTCAAACAAGATGGGTTTATGTCTTCTAAATATGGAGTGCCGTCGTGACGGTCACCGGACCTCATCATCAGATATGGTCTCTGGTATCATAATATTGTATTGTCATCCAACTTAAATGTGCATACAAAATTTCAGCACAATCGGTTAAGGGTAAGTGCTTAAAAATCGATTTGCAAGACTTTACCGTCACAGACAGACAGACATAAATACATAGTTACATACAAACAGAGCAACTTGAATATAAGCCTGTAAAAATAGGCCCTTTCAGGCACTTTTTCCCGTTCTTGTAAAAATTGTCATGTTTAGTAAAAATCTTATTATTATTATTAATTACTTTTTTTTTCTTATCAATTAGTGCCTAACGCTGGTGCCAGTGTCTTGATTCCGTCTTATAGGCCTTACCTTATTAAATATTGTTTAATACTCCACCTACAGACTACTAGCGATTCGGAACCGACCACTGCAGAGAAGAAACTCAATGTAGT
Source organism: Rhodophaea formosa (assembly GCA_963082605.1). Classification (NCBI taxonomy): domain Eukaryota; kingdom Metazoa; phylum Arthropoda; class Insecta; order Lepidoptera; family Pyralidae; genus Rhodophaea; species Rhodophaea formosa. Next base: position 15,610,525 of record OY720224.1, on the reverse strand, counting down.
CCAAATGTCGAATTTACCTACATTACATACATACTAACACCTACTTAATACTAGTACTCACACACACTCATATAAACACTGACGTTTTTATATTGAGAGTAGCCGCATGCAGCCAAGACTTAATAATCTTAGGTTTATTACGTTCTTATCTTGTTCCTTTATATATTGTCCTCATTTATGAATCCTCACCAGACTCACTGTTCCCTAAAATACAGGTTCAATCCTAGCTTAGGGACCAGGGAATCACTACCAGTCCATTGCAAATGTAAAGGTCAAATCAAATGTAACCATTTGTATCTTACCCGTTTGTTGTAATGTATTATTTTGGAAATAAACGATATTATTATTATTATATAATACGGTAGATACAATGATGTGTAGATGTGGTCTCAATGCCTAATAATAATTAATCGTACGATTTGTTCTCAGAGACTCGCATAGATGGCGCCACTCGAAACTACACAACACTGTATCTACCGTATTATATGAGAATATAAAAAGATGATTCACAAAATATATCTTATTAAAAATCAAAACAATATTTAAGGCATAGTATTTTAAAATGACACCGTATATGAGATGGGCAGTCTGTTACGTTAGTATTTTATTGTCTTTGATAATACAAACGTAATAGACTGCCCTGCCCACCTCATACAAAAATATTGGACCAAATTAAGGTTGCGAAAAGCAGGCGAATGTATACACTTTGATTAGTGATTAGTGCGAGTGGCTCTTTGGTACTGGTTGGTACTGGGAAACTAATTATTTTTCTTTCACGATTTTATTCTCTGGAGAAACTTTTACTTGTTGAGCTAGTATGCACTTTTCAATTTGTTGTAACTTTTTAAACTTTTACGGTCCTCAACATTAGAGTGATATTTTCGTTATAATATCTATTTGTGTATTGACATTACTACTTTGGAATTATATAAACAATTATTACTTTGGAAACATAATAATAATTTATTTTTTTATTTTATTTTTACATTAGTGGAAAAAGTACACTTTTCAGTGTAATCAGAATTATTCGCAGTCCTTTCATTCATCATTATCATATCATAACGTTTTACGAATGAGCTATTACGATATCAACAATTCATCCGTGAAATCTTTAATTTAGGTACTCATATCTTATCAACAAAATACAGTAGTTAATTTATGAAGCAAATCACATGTTTGTCTATCAGTGGTGACGGAAGAAACATGTGGGGGTTATGTGTAGGAGTTCTATTTGTTCTGGGACTAGCCCAGGCTGGCCTGCCCAGCCGTGGGACAGTTCAGCCGATGTATATTGAAGATGCCCAGAAAGGTAAAGATTAAGGAAAGTGATTTAACTTCCGACTACAAAGAGGTGTATGTTCCCGTGTTTATTTATCGAAGACGCCCGGACCGATTTAAGAAATTCTTTTTTTGTTCGATAGATAATACTTTACAGATGGTCCCATTGAATTTTTATCGAAATACGACGACCGCTTTTTGAAAAAATACACACAAGAACCAAAATTTTTTTTAGGCGGATGCCGTTCTGTATACACTCATGTCCATTTTATTAATATGCTTAAATGGTAGAATACTTTCTTTGCTACGTACTAGTAGCACAGTAAGTGAGTACTTTACCATCTATTCTACCGTCTACTCTACCTTCTATTCTACCGTCTACACTATCGTCTACTCTACCGTCTACTCTACCGTCGACTCTACCGTCTACACTATCGTCTACTCTACCGTCTACTCTACCGTCTACTGTACCGTCTACTTACCGTCTACTCTACCGTCTACTCTACCGTCTACTCTACCGTCTACTCTACCGTCTACTCTACCGTCTACTCTACCGTCTACTCTACCATCTACTCTACCGTCTACTCTACCGTTGACTCTACCGTCTACACTATCGTCTACTCTACTGTCTACTCTACCGTCTACTCTGCCGTCTACTCTACCATCAACTCTCCGTCTACTCTACCGTCAACTCTACCGTCTACTCTACCGCCTACTCTACAATCTACTTTACCGTCTACTCTACCGTCTACTCTGCCATCTACTCTACCGTCTACTCTACCGTCTACTCTACCGTCTACTCTACCGTCTACTCTACCGTCTACTCTACCGTCTATTCTACCGTCTACTCTACCGTCTACTCTTCCGTCTACTCTATTGTCCACTCTACCGTCTACTCTACTGTCTACTCTACCATTTAGTCACGTGTACTGGAGCTAAAGACGGTATTTATGTTTCAGTAGGAGGCTCGCGAGTAGTTTCGGGCTGGGAAGCCCAAGAGGGCCAGTTCCCCTACCAAACTAGCATCCGCATGATCAGCGCTTTCGGCAATGTTTTCTCCTGCGGCGGCTCCATCATCCACCACAACTGGGTCATCACAGCAGCGCATTGCGTCGCGAAGTAAGTTGCACATATCATCATCATCAGGGCTTCGTTAGTCTCCACTGCGGTAGCACGAACCTCCCTGAACTACCAGCCAGAGCAGTCAGACGGCCACGCTGGCCAGACGGGTTGGAGAGGTCTTTTTGATGTTTATAAGCTTTGTTTAGCATGGGTTTTCTAAGTCGCCTTCTGCGACATTCATGGGAAGACTTGGAGTGGTTCTATTCTACTCTGCTGGGAACCACACAGCCCATACAAAACGTCTTTATCCCTCACAGAGTACACAGAGCCTGAAGCCATAACACCGAAAAATTTTAGCATTCTGATGGGCTAAAAGATGAAATACAGAATCAAAATAATGATGGATTGCTAGTGCACCACCTAATAACATGATTCCTTAGATCTGCCCCCATTCCCTCGACCGGTTTCTACGGCCTGCGCGGGAAGAAAAGCAGCTGGTACATTCTTTGGTACATTCATATCTATTCTTTCTTTTCTCCCAGACCTGCTGGATTTGCTGTTACAATGCGGTTTTTGTATTCCAAATAAAAAATAACAGCAAACAAAACCCGCGTTGTAACAGAAAATTTTAGATTGATAGGCATCGACACCTGTCATCCGAGTTAGTAAATAAGGGGGCTGCATGGAAGAGTAACACAAGTAACATGTAACGCAACGAACGAATTGCGACACGGCGTGACGTCATAGCCCGCCCCCACTGCCCGCCATATCGCCATTGTATTCACCGCTGCGCGCTCCGCCGAGCGAACGCGTCACTTTTTGCCGAGCAGCCGACCGCACAACATAAGCCTTGCCACTATATTGTTATGCTGATTGTTGATACTATCCATAATGGATTAAAATGCTCGTTGTTACGCGCCAGTTCTGTGTTTAATTACAAAAGGCACATCATCAGCGACCCTGCCTCGTCCCTTCTGTTTCAAACATGTAATTTTCAGTGTCGTCAACATTATCTTCATCATCATTCCTCCTTATCTGAGTATTTTCCGTTGCATCCTCAGCTTAGGGCTTAGGCCAAAAAATACTACTTACCCTACTGCCTACTTTTTAGGGTTCCGTACCCAAAGGGTAAAAACGGGACCCTATTACTAAGACTTCGCTGTCCGTGCGTCCATCTGTCACCAGGCTGTAACTCAAGAACCGTAATAGCTGTTGAAATTTGCACAAATTATGTATTTTTATTGTGGCTACAACAACAAATAATCATAATAATTAAGGGGTCTCCCATTCAACAGGGCATGCCTTTATTTCAATGATTAAAAAAGTGTGATCAAAAAAGCCAATTTTTCATTGCTTGTGTGCGTGACAGCTTTGTGTTATCACACGCGTCCTGTCAATTTATGACCTCAAAATCCGTCAAATTGGTAGCTGTGTGTGTGCGCGACCGACTATGCGTTGGACACTAGTTTTTTCTACGCTTTTAGGATAATAGAGTCTATCTAGGTTTTATATAATCTAAGAATCTAAACTGTCCCCAGTAACTGGTCCCTCGTGTCCTTCGTGATTCGTTTCGGCGCTGCCAACCTGACGCGGCCGGCTCTCATCCAGGAGACCACTCGGAGACACTTCCACTACAACTACATGGAATTCAACCCCTTCGTGCAGAAGGACGACATCGCTCTGCTAGGACTGGATACGCCCGTGCCTTATGGACGTGAGTTTTATATTTCACTTAATTTGTAAATCGATTTTAAAAGACAATATAATGCAGAAAAAAAATATTTATTTGACGAATCACACACACACACACACACAAACACACACACACACACACACACATTCGCCGTGTGGTTTCCGGTTGCCGTGTGGTTCCTGGTGGTGGTGGTGACCTTTTCTCCGCAAAAAAGATAACTTTCCTACTTACACCCACTTGCTAAGGTGTTTCCTTGCTGATAGTTGACTATCTTAGGCTTTTGGGGGTCACTGTCTAGCTCAATCTGTGTGATTTGTCCGTATATATTTATATACTCGTCTTCATCGTCACTTAGACAAATACCTAATTCGTAATTAATTAAGAAAATAAGATATCGCTATACGTGCCTGACGTATTGCGGCGTCCCTTTCGTCAGAGACTGAATATCTATCGTGTAATAGCCACTTATTTCCTCCACAGCCCTCATCCAGCCAATAAGACTGCAGAGCAGCGGCCAGCGTAACCTGGACTACGCGGGAGTCACGATGGTCATCAGCGGATTCGGCTTGACGCAGGACGGTGGGTTGACATAGTTGACAGCGTCCGTGGCGCAGCCCTATATAACCCTTCAAATTATTTTTAAACGACTTTAAAAAAAATGGCCAAGTGCGAGGCGGACTCGCGCACGAACGGTTCCTAGCATTATTTAAAAGTATAAACTGAGGTAGACGTGCCCTACTCCAACAAACAGACATTTACAAGCAATCGTGTCACGGGACATGGACAGCGTCTACACGGTACAGAGTTCAGGTGTGATGTAAGATAAGATAAGATAAGATAAGATAAGATAAGATAAGATAAGATAAGATAAGATAAGATAAGATAAGATAAGATAAGATAAGATAAGATTTAGCTAAGCGCAACGGTGTTAATTAGCTCTCTTTGAACGAGAATAGGACCACTTCAAGTCTTCTCTCTATTATTAATTCTGTGCTCCCTAACAAAGTCACAGCTGGGCGAATTACTATTGCAAGTCTAATTTTCTTTGGTTTTTACCTTTTTTCTTGCAAATGTGTATTTCATTACGGATTCCCATTCCGAGGTTTCAGTATAGCTCAGGGGATCAAAATTAGCCTGTATAGAAGTCTTTCATCATCATCATCAGGTCTTTTTAGTCTCCACTGTAGGAGCACGACCCTCTCTGTACTACCAGAGCCATATATTAGCCAGAGCAGTCAGAGGATTTAGCCTACACTCTCCACGTTGGTCAGACGGGTCTTAGAAGTCTTTGGCTGATACATATTTTCTCGGACAGGAGGACAGACGTCAGAGGTGCTGCGGTGGGTGTACCAGCGAGGGATCTCCAACAGCCTCTGTCGCCAATTTTACTCCAACATCGAGGACTCTGCTATATGCGCTCAGTACTACAACGAAACTTCTCAGTCTCCTTGCCAGGTTCGAAAACATAATATATATCTGGTTAAATTGAATGACTAGCGCGTTCATTGAATGACAACATTTAATTGAATGACTAGGCCGAACATTGATTCAACAAGCGTCACTCAACGTCCAACTAGTTAGCGGAATTTTGACAATTTGAACAGAGCGGACATAAAATTGGTCTGGTGATTCAAATTTGGTTAACATTTTCCCACTGCGGCGGTAATAATAGTCACCTAAACAAATATGGCGTCAAACAGCTGGCACAGATAGCACTGTATTGATATTTTTTTCGATTAAATTTACTTTAAAATGCTTTAATTTGTAATAGAATAGTATCACAGCATAAATTTACCTATTATTACGCCACCACCGGCTACTTTTAAACTAAGAAAAAATTGCAAAAATATGAGATAAAGTAAAGCTTTGGAAATCATGCTAAAATACCACTAAACATTACACAGTCGGCTATATCCCATTCAACGACCTCGCTAATGACGTTCAGTCAAGACTGTGGTCAAGACGTTGAACTTTAGGGTCAGTCCACACGGAGACGCGACGCGCCGCGCACTTTTTACACTATGATAGGATTTTAACTCTTATTTGCACACTTATAAGACTAAAATTGCGAGAAAAACTTGATAGACAGTGGCCGCAAGATACCAGAGGAGGAGGCGAATTTTTGATGCGAAATTGGTCGTTTTTATTATGCATATAAGGGTTAAAATCTTATCACAGTGTAAAAAGTGCGCGTCTCGTCGCGTTTCGGTGTGAACTGACCCTTACATTCAACAGTTTGGTCATTCAATTAAATGTCGTCATTCAATGAACGCGCTAGTCATTCAATCAAATAGCAAATTCAACCAGATGAATGCAACATATACATTCTGTTCTATTAGAAATAACGGCAATCTTGGACTATATTACACCGGGTCGGGCCGGTCCGGGGCGGAAAAAATTCCGGACCCACCCGGGTTCAATCCGTAATTCGAACAAATGTATGAAATTTTCGTGTGTTGACTACACGGAAATTCCAGACCTCCGTTCTGGATTTTTATCCGGATCTCCGGAATTTTTTCCGTAACGGAAGACCGGAAGATGCCAGAACAGCGGCCAAAATTTCCGGCCCGGAGTAATGTAGTCCGGCCGGCCTCATAGTTGGGTTATATTTCACTTATATCAATCAAAAACCATGTAGTAAAATGTTTGTTTTGCTATTTTAAAAACTGGTTAATTCCAGGGTGACAGCGGCGGTCCTATGACGGCGGTAGATGACGACGGTCAGCTCACGATGGTGGGGATCGCCAGCTTCGCTTCCTCTTCAGGCTGCGGGAATGCAGTTCCTGCAGGTAACGCTTATAAGTACATATAAATCATCATCGTCTTTTAGGAGCGTATCCTAGCAGTAGTTTTCCATAAAAATGTATTCCTCTATTTTCTCGCTGAAAACTGCTTCTAGAGGCTCAATTCTTTTATCATAAAAACTCATTAAATAAATATTTTTTAGAAAAAATAAAACATAGGCCATGCCTATTTTAGTACTAAATTTTATGAAAAAAGAATTGTGCCTCTGTGGCAGTTTTCAGCAAGATAATACAGGAATACATTTGTATGTAAACCATACTGAAAAAATCGGCTGTGACAGACGGACGGACGGACAGACAGACGCTCGAGTGATCCTATAAGGGTTCCGTTTTTCAACTTTTGTACGGAACCCTAAAAATACTCCTGGGATACGCCCTTAAGGATGCGCTAGTCGGGAACTCGAACTCGTCAGCGCACGTGGCTAATTTGCGTGCTATTTCGCTGAGAAAGGGATAGACTCGGTTTTGAACAGTGCGGAACTATTTACACTGATGTATAAGCACATCGGAAATACAGTCTAGTGTGTGCAAACACAAATATTGTTAAAAATCATAATATTTGTCGTCTAAAAATTCGCGAGTATGTGTTTGGGAGACGTGTTCTAGAGATAAAAAAGCTGAATGTTTTAATTAAAAGTAAAATTATTTAAACTCAAACTCAAACTCAAACTCAAAATATTTATTGCACATAACTGTGTTATAAAGATGTTAAACAAATAAAAACAGTTTCAACAGTCTTACCCTTTCAGGTATGCAATATAGGTACATATAAGTACAAGCTAAAATTAAATTTGGCAATTATTAATTATAATCACAAAACCGCTTAGGCCTATTATTATTTGTATTATACTTAAAATATTCAGTTAAATCATAGAAAATATGATCTAGTAACCAAATCTTTAATTTTCGTTTGAATATAATATTATTTTCAATGCTTTTAAATTCAAGTGGTAAGTGGTTATATACTTTAATACCTGAGATTAATGTGCTCTTGTTATAAATATTATTATTAATTATTGGTAAATGTAAATCATATTTATAGATATTTCTTAAATTATTTCTAAAGTCAGTCTTTTTTGCAAAATAGTTCATATTATTTCTAACAAACATACATATTTCTAGTATATATATATTATTCAGTGTGAGAAATCTTTCCTGCTTAAAAAGTAATCTTAATGTTTCGTCTTGATACATATTGTACATAATTCGCAAACACTTCTTTTGGAGTATAAAAGTAGATGATACATTTACAGAGTTTCCCCAATAAATAATGCCATACGATAAATAAGGGTACACATTACCATAATATGCAGTGCGTGTAACTTCGATTGATGAATTTTCAGATAAAATGGAGAGAGCAAAGCAGTAACTTGATATTTTTTTATTAACTTTACTAATATGTGCCTTCCAGTTTAGATGACAGTCAATGGTAACACCAAGAAAGTTGTTATCTCCTACTTCTTTCACTGTAGTAGTCGACTCTTGAATATTTAGATTATATGAATTTTTATTGTAACCACGGAATTGAACAAATTTAGTTTTAGTTAAATTGACATGTAGATTTATATTTTTTAGCCAGTCTATTGTAGATTTTAAAGTTGTATTTATTTCAGCTTGAAATGTATCCCTGTTATTATCAGTATCCTGAATAAAGATCGTTGCATCATCAGCAAACATTACACATCTATGTTTAGTGACTACAGGGAGTTCATTTACATAAATGAGAAAGAGTAGAGGGCCAAGAATACTACCTTGCGGCACTCCAAGGATAACTGTCCCTTGCTTAGATTGCACTTCTTCAATGGTTTTATTGCTACCATTATATCTATCGATAACTGTTATTTGTTTCCTCTCTGTCAAATACGATTTAATGAGATCATGTGCTACTCCTCGGATACCTATAAACTCAAGTTGCTTTAAAAGCACATCATGCCGGACGCAATCAAAAGCCTGGGACATGTCAATGAAAAGGCCTACGCAAGCTGTTCTATTATTTATAGCATCCCATATTAATTTAAGTATTTTAAATATTGCTGAACTAGTGTTTTTATTTTTCTGAAAACCAAATTGATTATTATTTATTATATTATTGTTCTCAAAAAAGTTATTTAACCTTTCATATATGACTTTTTCGAATATTTTGGAAAAGCATGATAAAAGAGCTATTGGCCTATAATTTTTTAAATCTGATTTCAAACCTTTTTTGAAGAGTGGCTTTACCTTGGATTTCTTTAAGTCTTCCGGAAAGGTTCCAGTTTGTATCATTAGATTGAGAATATAAACGAGTGGCTCGGTAATGTACTGTAAAGATTTTTTAATTAATTTAATGGGTATGTTGTCGTATCCGCAACTTTTTTTATCTTTCAGGTTCATGACAATCTGTTTCAGTTCATCAGCCGTAACTGGTTTTAAATATATACTTTTACTTTGGTTTTTTGTACCTGATTTATAATTACTTTGAAAGTTATTCTGTGAGTTGTGGTTGATAAAATATTGGTTAAACGATTCTGCTATAGAAGAGGGGTTGTCAATGACTGTATTATTTACATGCAAACTTTCAACTGTGTTTTTGACATGATTAGTAGGAGTGGTGTGGCGTTTGATGAGAGACCAGGTGGCTTTATTTTTATTTGAACTAGTATTGATGAATTTAATGTTTTGTTTCTGCTTGGCTTTACGTATAACTAATTTTAAAACTTTACAATATTTTTTATAGTAATCATTTAGATCAGATTTTTTTGTTTTAATTAAATCATTGTGTAATACTCTCTTCCTCTTACTTGCTATACGAATACCTTTGGACTGCCAATTTGTTTTAATTTTATGAGTAATTTTTATCTTTTTTAACGGAACACATAATTCAAATATCATACTATATAAATCTATGAATGTTTTATATGCCATATTAACATCATTTTGTAAATAAACGTCTGAGAAACTTACCTGAGATATGTATTTTAGAAATATATTTATGTATTTATCAACATTTCTTTTATAAACGTACCAGTGCTTAATTGCAAAGCTTTGACTACAAGGTATTTCAATAATTACGGCAGAATGGTCTGAAACACCATAATGTTCAACTCTAGAGTTGTATGTTTTAAGGTTTGTAATGATATTATCTATACATGTTGCTGATTTCGGGGTGATTCTAGTTGGTTCATTAATAGTTAACTTGACATTATATTTCTCTAAGGTATTTTTAAATGTTGTACTCTTAGATTCATGAACTAAAGTATCGATGTTGAAATCTCCAACAATGATAATTCTTTTTTTAGAATAACGTGACCTAAGTGTTACTTTAAGTAATAGCAATTCTAATGTATTCAAAAATATATTGAAGTTCGAGTCAGGGGTTCTATATACACAAACAATTATATAATTAAGTTCAGGAATCATAATACTGCAACATTCAAAGTTCAATTTTACACTAAGAGAATTAACACAGTCTACTTGGCTATAATTCAAACCATTTTTTACATATATACAAGCTCCTCCTCTTGACTTTTTTCTACAATATGAAGATGCCAGTTTATACCCAGGCAACTGTAAAGTATTTACATGGTCATCTTTGAGGAAAGATTCGGTGAAACAAAGAATATCAAATTTGTTTGAATCTAGTATTAATTCTATTTGACTTAGCTTAGACCTAAGACTAGCGGTATTTTGGTGCATTATGCTAAGTGTATATTTATCCGTGTTTTTATTATTCACGAAAAAACTTTTTACCATTTGTTTCACTGTTCATCTTATTACACAAGGTATTGTTGCGTTGAACGTCACTGGAATTTATACTGAAACGAGGGTTGGAAACAGTTTGCTTTTTATGCATAGACTGAAAATAGTAAGGTATGGTGCCTTTTTTGGGAATATTACAAATCAACGAAGTATTCCCCGTATCGGATTTTAATTCTAAACTTTGTTTTAGTTGATTCTTTTTTGTAATCTGGCTGAACAAAAAAGGAATAGTACATTGTTTCTTCAAATTCACATCAGTTTTTTTGATACTATGAATGAAATACTTATTATAATCTTGCTTATCTATGAAACTATTTACATATGAAGTTATTTTCCTTCTGTCTGCAGCTTTATTCTTATTACTGCAATTTATTTCGACAAAAAAACAATTTTTAAAGTAGGGTAATACAATTTTTAACTTATTATTTAACATATATGTATTAACAAAATTATTATTAAAAACATTCGTTATAAGAATCTTAGGCTTTTGCAAAAATTTCAATACTGCAGAAATTTCAGTAAAAAAATGTGTAGGGTTTTTATCATTAGCTCCTATACACAATATTAGCCAATCATCTTCATTAAATTTCATGTTCATTAGATCTGAGTTTTCAATGATGTAGCTTGTGGGGGCATCAGTATAAATTTTCCCTTTAATATCGTAATCCATAGGGTTCTTGTAGTGGGACCTTTTTTGGATTAATGAGGAGGTCAATCCCGCAGCCTGCTGATCACCTATGATGTAGATTTTATTTTTTTGTTGGGTACGGGTACTTGTAGTCGAAATCTCCTTTGATTTCTCGGACCGTGGTTTTACCAGAGGATACTGTTGTACTGGTATTTTGCTGGAGATGTGTTTGGGCGTTGATTCATAATATTTTGCTTTTGATTTTAGCTGAACTGGTACAGTTATTGGTAGGCATGGTGACAAATCTCGAGGAAAGTCGGGTGGGGTTGGAATTTTATTCTTGGGTGTGTTAATATTTTGCCATTCAATTACTGGAGAGTCCTTTCGGTTTGGCATCTTTTTTGTTTTGCTTGTTAATGTTTTTTTCAGTGTACTGTTTTCTTTTATGAGGTTCCCTATTTCACATTCAGCTGCAATTAGCTTCCTCTGTAGGCTATAAACAACATTTTCAAGTTCTGTAATTCTCTCTTGCCTGACCCCATGTGAAGTATTTGCTTGCTCTTCTACGTCAAAATATTCATCATTCAGAGACATAAAGGAATTATTCACTGGAATATTAGGACGGCATCTGGCTTTCATTTCTGTTACTTTATGAGGTATAATTACCGAATCCTGTGTGTTTGAAGAAGATAATACGGCTAACGATGCTGATGGCGTAATTTGACTCTGGCTAAGGGTTTGTGTCTTTTGTCTATTAATGTTACGGGTAGAAAATGATCCCTCTGTATCTACTTTGTGTTTCTGTGTGAATGAATTTTTCGATTTATAATGTTTGGTACTAATACACTTCATACATTTCCAGTTCCTTTTGTGTTCGGATGACATTGTGTTATAGAAACGCTTTTCATTCACATTAGCACATTCTAAATCATAGTTCTGGTGGCACGCTGAGCATGTGAGAAATTGACGAGTTAAAATTTTTTGGGAACATCTTGTACAGATGAGAGCTATAAGTGGCGCCATCTTGTAGCGTGAACGAAAAATTGTTTGTGGAAACGGAACAGTGTTGTTCGGAAATTGAATTACAGATGGCGTTGTTTTTGTGATATTTAGTAATAAAGTCAACTCATAGGTGGCGCTAGATGTCCATTAAATACAAAATACGAAATATTTAAACGTAACGGAGTAAACGCTTTTTGAAATATATCATTTTCCAAACCAATGCACTGAAAGATAACTTATGAGCTCATGTTTAGACACACACCAAGTAGTTTATTGTTATATATTACACTGATCACTAATATTTATCACTGTTTATAATTTTTATATGAGACGCAGAGATTAAATGTTTTACAATATTTTTCACTGGTTCCTCACTGTACTTTGAAGTGATAACACTCCCATACCTTTATTGGGTTATTTATTAGCTTTTTACGTTGAAAATTTTATATAACCGCATTTAAAACTATTTTTAATATTTAAATTGCCAAGAGACGATGTTACGCGCGCGACAGTGGCGCCAGTAATAACCAAACTATGCTTGTATGAATTTTGTTTTAGAGATTTTATACTCCTTCCGGTATTTAATTGTGCCCAAAGTTGCGTTAAAATTGCGTGTTGAAACAGAATGTTCTGAGACTCATAACTTTTAAAGTACTTATAATTTTACAATTATGATTCCATACAAGCATAGATAACGACAATACATATCGATAGAATTAAAAAATTTAAACAGACGTTACCGAACAACGGAGTCATCACCCTACAGAATTTGTATGGCGAAACACCTGACTAGCGTACCCTTAAGTCTCCACTGCAGGAGCACGACCCTCGCTATACTATCGGAGCTATATATTAGCCAGAACAGTCAGAGGATTTGGCCTACACTGTTCACGCTGGCCAGACGAGTTGGAGAGGTCCGTTATGTTTATAAGCTTTGTTTAGTGTGGCTCCCGGCTGAGTAGAATAGGACCACTCCAAATCTTCCCGTAGATGTCGTAAAAGGCGACTTAGGAAACACAAGCTAAACAAAGCTTTAAACATCAAAGAGACCTCTCCAACCCGTCTGGCCAGCGAGGAGAGTGTAGGTAGGCCAAATCCTCTGACTGCTCTGGCTAAAATATGGCTCTGGTAGTACAGAGACGGTCGTACTCCTGCAGTGGAGACTAACAAAGACCTGATGATGAACTGGACCCAAAAAATTCACGCTTCCCCTCAAAAATTGATTGACTGTTACAGGCTATGTGCGGCCTGGCCACTACCACTACTGGATTGAAGACATCACCGGCATCAACTTCGACTGGAGTTCAGACTCCCAGGGCTCCGCTGAAGCCCCTGTACTTCTCGCTTAAAAACTCTAGGAACAAACTGGGACACCAGTGTTGGCAACTTACACATATAATCACTAACAGACTGATGTGTTTAAGTTTATTTATACTCTAAATATATATTTTTTTATTTTATTATTTAGTAGCTTCTCACCTCTTGTACTTTTCGCTTAAAAACTCCAGGAACAAATTGGGACACTATTGTTGGTAAATTAAATGAACTACTTACATCAATCATAATCACAATTTTTGAGGTACAATTTATTTACATTATAGGCAAAAGAAAGTACTGTATACTGTTCAGGTAGCCAATATTTAGTGTTAATGGCGTCTTGGTACTACGCGCGGCGCGGCCAGGAAGTATCATACTCTAAATAAAATTTATTATTTACTGTTTAAGATTCGCCTGGACGCGCATGTCTCCATACAAACGGAAAAGGGAATTGTGGCAATAATTGATAATTTTGGAGTAAAATTAAGCATCCAATCAATTAATCTCATTATAATCTACGTACGTTCCTATACAGTTTGGTTAAATTATCAATAGTTTGAGAATTATACGCCTCTCAAGATTTCCATCCAAATTTAAAAAGGCTTGTAATTCTCAAACCATTGTTATTTTAACCAAGCTGTATACGAACGTACGTAGATTATAATGAGATTAATTGATTAAATGCTTAATTTTACTCCAAAATTATCAAATATTGCCACAATTCCCTTTTTCCGTTTGTATGAAGACATGCGCTTCCAGGCGACTCTTTAGCTTCTTACCTTTCGTACATTTCGCTTAAAAAACTCCAGGAACGAATTCGGACACCAGTGTTGGCAACTTACACACATAATCACTAACAGACTGATGTGATTAATTTTATTTATACTCTAAATAAAATTTTATTATTTGCTGTTTTACGTCTATTATTTAATAGCTTCTTACCTTTTAGGGTTCCTCACTTCGAAAGGTAAATGAACCCTTCTAGGATCACTCGTTTGTCCATCTGTCTGTCTATGTATCAGGTCGAAATTACCGGCGAGCACGTGTAAACCGGCGAGCACGTATGAAAAGTGTGATGGATGTAGATGAAGCAAGAGAGTTTTGTAAAACTCGTAGCAAGTGGAGGTCCTTGGTCTCTGCCTACCCCATGGGAAAGAGAAAAACGCATTACGCATTCGCTGAAAATCACAAGGGAATCTTAACCTATAGGCATGTGGTCTCAACGCCTTAATCGTACGATTTGTTCTCAGAGACTCGCATAGATGGCGCCATTCGAAACTACACAACATTGTATCTACCGTATTATGAGAATATAAAAACATGATTCACAAAATATATATTATTAAAAATCAAAACAATATTTTAGGCATAAAATTCTAAAATGACATCGTATATTTAGTAAGTTAAAGGCTAACGCAGATTACCCCCATCTAGTATCGAGTAGCAAGCAACTCTCCTGCGCCATACATTCCCCTGCTTTTTGGTCCAATATTTTTGTATGAGGTGGGCAGTCTATGACGTTAGTATTATATTGTCTTTGCTATAGGGTTAGGTTCCATGTTTGTTGTGGATGTCGTCGAGACATAAGCTAAACAAAGCCTAAATTTATCAAAGAGATCTCTCCAACCCGTTTGGCCGGCGTGGAGAGTGCAGGCCAAATCCTCTGACTGCTCTGCCTACGCTCTGTACTGCCAGAGTGTGGGCCAGAGATAGTCATGCTCCTGCAATGAAGACTAAAAAACCGGCCAAGTGCGTGTCGGGCCACGCGCAGTGTAGGGTTCCGTAGTTGCGAATGACAACTTTGAGTTCACACTGTTCACACTCGCACATCACAGTTTAACGGCCAAAAACATGTAACAATGTCAATTTAATGTATGAAATTTTACATTTTCGAGTACATTTTATAAGTTGGTTACCTATAACTTTTTAGTTTGCACTTAGTACTCACCTCTAACAAAAATTTTGCACTTTAAAACCAAATATTTCGGAAACGGATCCCTAAATCGAAAAATGGTGTTCTCAACCTCGCAATATTTCTTTAAAGACCTATCTAACAATACCCAACACGATGGGTTTGTATGGAAAAAATATTACTCCCTCTTTACTTGTATGGGAGCTACTCTAAAAAAAATTTTTTTTCAATGTTTTCTGCTACCACTTTTTTGACATGATTAATATACATACCCATACTAAATTTCAGCTTTCTAGTACTTATAGTCTCTGAGTAAATCCGCGGACGGACAGACAGACAGACATGGCGAAACTATAAGGTTTTCTAGTTTACTACGGAACCCTAAAAATCGGGTCTATATTCTGATAAAAGTAGGTACTGTTCCCGAACGAACTTCAAAAACGCGAGCGAAGCCGCCGGCGAATGCTAGTCCACGTATTTTTAAGTAGTATATCGTTACCGTTAATTTAATTCAGGATGATTAAGATAAACGTCATATCCTTGATTAATTATTATCCAGATAACAAAAGATTAATTAAATTTTAAGTAATCATAGTTTCGGCAGTCGTGACTGGAAAGGCATCATGCAGGGATTGTACATTGTTGGTGTGCTGCTCGTCTTGGGGGTTGCCCAGGTGAGAAAACTGCATCGAAATCGGTTCAGCCGCTTGGGAGGTGCCACAGACAGACACACAAACAGACACGTCAAACTTAAAAGTTGGGAGGATTAAAGTAAAAACTAGAGTCATCACTTCATCATCAGGTCTTTTTTAGTCTCCACAGCAGGAGTACGACCCTCTCTGTACTACCAGAGCCATGTATTAGCCAGAGCAGTCAGAGGATTTGGCCTACACTCTCTACGCCGGCCAGACGGGTTGGAGACGTCTCTTTGATGTTTATATGCTTTGTTTAGCTTGTGTTCCCTAACGAAAAACTAGACTCTATCCCTACCTAACCCCCATCGCGTATGATTTGTTTCATACTCAACGCATAGATGGCGCAATAGGTTTATTCATAACTATGTATCCACTTTATTAATTAAGAAAATAAGCAACAAATTAAGACGAAATATTTTTTTAAATATTTCATTTGATGCCTACGTCATATTATAAACCCCCGGTACGCGTAAAGTTAACGGTAGAGTACTATAACTATACCGTGTCTATGACCGTGTGGTTCCCGGCAGAGTAGTAAAAGACCACTCCAAGTTTACCCGTGGTAGTACTATTATTAATTCTGTGCCGTGGATGTCGTAGAATAGAAGGCGACTTAGGAAACACAAGCTAAACAAAGCTTATAAACATCAGAGAGACCTCCCACGTCTGGCCAGACAGCGTGGAGAGTGTAGGCTAAATCTTCTGACTCCTCAGGCTAATATATAGCTCTGGTAGTACAGAAAGTCGTGCTCCAGCCGTAGTGACTAAAAAAGGCCTGATAATGATGATGAGGACTAATTAAAACCAGTGTTAACAGAATAACTTACAAGAAACTTAAGATTTTCGCCCTGTCTACCAATTTCTACGGTCTGCGCGGGAAGCAAAACCGCCAGCCTAGGTCCATGAATGACAGCCAGTTCATTCTTTTTTTTTATAGGGTTCCGTACCCAAAGGGTTAACACGAGACCCTATTACTAAGATTTCGATGTCCGTCTGTATCTCATAAACCGTGCTGGACAGTTGAAATTTCCACAAACGATGTACTTCTATTGCCGTTATAACAACTTTTACCAAATCTAAGGGCTCCCATACAACAAACATGATTTTTTGCCGTTTTTTGCTCGCTAGTAATAACGGCAACAGGTAGACTCTTGAAATACCTATTTACAGAATATTTAGTTATAAGTACATTCACGTTAAAAATAAATACTTAAGTAGTTAAATCAAAATAAAATAATCCCATACATGATTTTTTTATCAGTTCTTGCTCGATTGCCTAATGTTTGTTTTTCGTATGTGTAAGTGGCCAACACTGGTGTCAGATTTTTCAAGCTGCCTTAAGGCATCTGACATAGCTTAACGACTGCCATCAACGATGACAGCCGGGACCAACGGCTTAACGTGCCTTCCGAAGCACGGAGGAGTTCGAGATATTTTTGTGCCACTTGCGGTCACCCATCCAAGTAGGGACTGCACCAGGGGTTACTTAACATACGTAAGCGCTCATAGAGCTCACACCCACTGGACCATCGGGCTCCTCGCCTATTGCATATCGCATATAGCCTAATGCTATATATAGATAATAGTAAGGAACCTTTCGTGCGCAATTCCGCCTTGCACTTAACTTGTGCGGGTTGTATTCACTTTTTTATTCACCCACAAAACTAACCACCAACAAAGACAATATAATATATCGGCTACCACAGGACAGGCATTGTTGCCTAGCGTGGAGCCAACAGTAACTCTGTTCAAAATTTGTACCTATTTGTAGTTTGAACACTTTAAAAACTGTTTTGTTTAAATAAAGATATATTATACATAAAGATAGGTATATTACTTTCATTTTTCATATGTCGAAGCGTAGCCCAGTTTCGCCCCTGAATGGTAAAATATTAGTAGATGACGCTTCTCATCGAGGATATTATAGGTTGTCAATTTGTCACCGCTAGAGGCGCTGCCATTGACCGCGGTTTCGTGCCCGGCTGTTAGGAAGCTGTTGGAGGCAAGAATGGAAAGATGGCGCTATGCAAAATTTTAAATAGGGGCATTCCGCTTCGCATTTTTAAACCTTGACTTGCCACCACCATACGTGGTCATTAGGCCTTAGGCCTTGTCTACTCTAAAGAGATAAATACGTGATAATTGTAAGTAGACTAGACGAGATAACTGGAATTAATTTCAGCACTAATCCAACTATCTGAAACACACACACATCACACGACTTGATTACCTAATCTTTTGCCGATAAGAATGATTGAATAACAATCATTCTTATCGGCAAAGAATAATGAAGAATAATTTTATTAATAGGTAATTTAAAAGCCTATGTACAAAAAAAACGGGTTGCAATTCGGGAGTGCCGGCATAATTCCTAACAGCAGTCACCATCCATGGATGTGTAGCACATTTTTACATAAACACACACGCACATTCGTGCAAGCGCCCTTCGTCTTATGGCCGGTATACACTGATTAATAGTGCAAGTGCGAAGTTCATAAATTTCCTACTAAACATTTAGTAGCAAATATATTTACTTCGCACTTGCACTAATCAAAGTGTATACCAGCCATTATGCCCGCTCCACACTCTCGTCGAGAGGTTTCGTTCCCGGTATTCGCCGAAACAAGACGAGATCGAGAACTGCTCTCTACACTCTTGCTTAGCGCAGTTGTCTGTTCAAGGACGTTGAAGATGGACGTTGAAACTGCTGCGGCCTTATAACATTATGTCTTGTAACGTATTATACTTTTTACAAAGAGAAAAATAGTTATTAAAAGGCGTTGAAATAGACGAAATACCGCTACCATGAAGACTACACGAATATAGCCGAGACTTGCCGAATACTACCTCCACACTCTCGTATTCGCCTATTCTCGTGTAGTTTTGCCGAGAGTGTGGAGCGGGCTTTACGAATTTTCAATCTGACGAATCGTTCAGTCACGTCAATTTTCAGTTCAAAAAGTATACTTATGTTATCAGGTACAACCTGACCCAATAGCTGCGCAGCCAAGGTTCATAGAAGATATCAGGCAAGGTAAGTACTTTTTTTACACACCTATACAATATAAACAGTGACACAAGCTGGTACCATAGACCTATCCATTCCTAGACTACACCTGTGGACTACACCATGTGGTCCCAACGCCTTACTCGTACGATTTGTTCTCAGAGACTAGAAAAGATGGCGCTACTCATTGCTACACAACACAACATTGTATCTTCCGTATTATGTATGAGAATATAAAAGCATTATTCACAAAATATATCTTATTAAAAATCAAAACAATATTTTAGGCATAATATTTTAAATTGACACCCTACATTTAGTAAGTTTAGACGTTAGTATTATATTGTCTTGGTTTAGGCTTTAGGCTAACGCAGATTAAATCAGCCACTCGATACTAGATGGCGGTAGTCTGCACCGCCATAGGTACTTGGCCACACATTCGCCTACTTTTCACCACCTTAGTTTGGTCCAATATTTTTGTATTTTTTGTATGAGGTGGGCAATCTAATACGTTAGTTAGTATTATATTGTCTTTGACGTTAGTATTATATTGTCTCTGACTACACTGACTGAATGACTTATTGCCAGTCGTTTTGTTCGAGTTTCTTTTTTTATGTACTAGCAGCCCCACCGGCTGCACCCGGGCATGTATTATACCTTTAAAACTTCCTCACGAATCACTTTATCTTTTGGTGAAAACCACATAAAAACCCGTGCAGTAGTTTTTGTGTTTATCGCCAACAGATAGACAGACAGACGCGGCCTAGGAGTTTGTTTTATTATATTGTCTTTGACGTTAGTATTATATTGTCTTTAACTACACTGACTGAATGACTTATATTGGCAGTCATTTTGTTCGAGTTTCTTTTTTTATGTTGCCCGGGCATGTATTATACCTTTAAAACTTCCTCACGAATCACTTTATCTATTGGTGAAAACCACATAAAAACCCGTGCAGTAGTTTTTGTGTTCATCGCCAACAGATAGACAGACAAACGCGGCCTAGGAGTTTGTTTTATAAATTGTGTAGTGATAGTGATTTTTTTAATGCCCAGGATCTCGGCAAATACAAATTGTCTCGTGACATAAAAAAAACATTTTTTTTATTACTCCAAATGGTTAAATCGGTGAAGTAAAATGCCAAATTCTTGTGGGTAGAAAATAAGTACCTATGTTATAGTGTATCATATTTTGATCTCGTATCTTTCATCCATAGAAGTATGAAGACGAAATTGATGTTGAGATGTCCATATTTACACAATCGAAGCGGTTTTAAAAAACCGTATTTTCGTTTCTGTTTCCGTGCCAAAACCGGTTCCCGGTTTTCGGTGATTTCCATTTTATTTCTTATTGAAAGAAGAATTAAAAGAATTTTACTTTATTAATTTAGTCTTTTGCAATCAGTTTGATTGTAAACAGTAACGTAGTAGAATATTTGACTTATCTTTTTTCTCTTATTTTGAATAACCTAAATTATTTTTTATGTCAATTAATTTTTTTTAATATTAAGAATATATTTTTGACAACTGTGTTTTGTATTTTTGCATACCTATTATGAAGGTAAAATATACAAGAACATGTATCATAATTTTGTACCTATATTAAGCAAATGATGAATTTGATTGATTGTCCTATTAAGTACTGTATTAATGCCTATGATCTCAATGATACCTGTTGTTTGCCCACTTGTATAAGAATGCCCACTAAGAAGAACTAGAAATAAACTTTTAAGTATAACAATGTTAATATTAGCTCAGTGATTTTACTCAAGATGGAATAAAACCGGAAAAATAAAAAACCGGTATTTATAGTTACCAAGTCGGTGATTCTGATGTTTTTTTCGATTTCGGTGTAACCGGTTTTTAACCCTACTTTTCAAGCCTAATGACATCAAGCACAATCGGTTAATCTTCTTTTGTTAAGAAATCTGTTGGCCATCTTCCAACTCCTTCGTCAGATCATTCTATGATATTACTTT
Organism: Rhodophaea formosa; assembly: GCA_963082605.1. Lineage (NCBI taxonomy): Eukaryota > Metazoa > Arthropoda > Insecta > Lepidoptera > Pyralidae > Rhodophaea > Rhodophaea formosa. The sequence continues at coordinate 15,589,411 of OY720224.1, read as the reverse complement.
GTCATCCGACATAAGTGTAAAAAAATTCATCTCCATCGGTTGAAGATAAGAGCTCCAAAATGAGTTGCAAGATTTGATCCTCACAGACAAATAGTAACAGGTTCTGTTCCCGACATTTCAAGCGAGTGGAGTCGCAAGCTAAACATATACGGCACTATCTACATATACGAATCTACATATACAAAGGGCCAGTTGGACTGGACTGAAGGTCATAAAGGGTATCTTGTGTAGGTTCTATTTATCAGAAAATAATTTCAATATTACAAAAAGAAAATTCACTGCTCCATACATTTTTTGTATTCAATGTACTATCATTTATTTATTTATTTAATATAGGCACGCTTACAGCAGTTACATACATAAACAGTTTTGACATAATTATTAGATAAGTACACAATGTACTGTGCGTATGTACATGCCAATTAGTAGCGTACACAACATTCGCTATGTTAATAAATTCGCTACCGTAATTATAATTACAATTACACTTATACAAGTAGGATTCAAAAATAAAGGATTATATATAAAATTATATAAACGTAACATATATAACAGCTTAACAGTCAGTAGATAAACGTTTGTTGCAATACATAATGAGTATGACATATTGGTTATTCCTTATATTTAAAGTGTTTCAGCACTTTAGATTTGAAAATTTTATAACTGTCATGCAATATGTCCAGTTCAGGAATTTGCTTATTTAATTCATTATATGAAGTACATATTCTGGCAAGAGGTTGATGAAGGCCGAGGTTGGTTCTGTAATTTGGTAGGCTAAATGTTTTAGATAGTGGTTTTCGAGGATTATTGTACGGGACAGTGAAATAGACAGAGCCCAAAAGATCCATACAGTTGATTTTATTATGGAGAAGCTTATGAAAAAAGGTGAGGTCAAAAATGGTACGGCGGGTTTTGAGACTGGTCATATTAAATACAGACAAACGTTGGATATAGGGTTGACTAGGAGCAATATCGCTAGTTACATTGGCAAGGTATCTAGTAAATGCACGTTGGATACTTTCAATTCTTTGCGAGGAGACTGCGTAGACTGGGTTCCAGGCGACAGATGCGAATTCTAAGCGGCTGCGGACCAAACTATTGTAGAGGATTGTACGTGATTGTTTTGATTTGAAACCTTTAAGTGTGCGTTTAAGGAAACCTAGCATTTTTGCACTCTGTTTGACTATGTTGTTAATATGTGAACTGAATTTAAGTTTGTTATCTAATATTACACCGAGATCTCTAGTTTCTGTTTCATTTTTTAATTTTTCACCATTCAACGAGTAGGAACTTTCAAGAATATTTGACTTTTTTGTAAAACGAATAAACGAACATTTACTAGGATTTAATATCATTCCATTAAAGTTGCACCATCTGTTTATATTATTTAAGTCTTCTTGAAGAAGTTCAATGTCATGTGGATTTTTTACAGTACGGTAAATTTTAAGGTCATCGGCGAATAAAGATATACTACTATTATTAATATTTTTTGTGAGATCGTTAATAAATAATAAGAAAAGGACAGGGCCCAAATGGGATCCCTGTGGAACTCCTGATTCAGCGAAGAATTGTTTTGATTGGTAACCATTAATGACAACCACTTGAGGCCTTTTATACAGGTATGATTTGAACCAATTTAACAATGGGCCACCTATACCGCTCAACTTGAGTTTGTCGATTAGTAACTCGTGTTGGACTCTGTCAAAGGCATTACTGAAGTCTGTATAAATAGTGTCTACTTGTTCACCAGCATCGACCGTCCGTGATATGTCTGTTATCATAGATACTAAATTAGTTTCAACCGATCTTCCCTTGCGAAAACCATGTTGATATTCGGATAACCCTCTCTCTATGTGTCGGTTGATATATGGATAAAGAATTGATTCAAATAATTTAGAAAAACAAGACAAGATGGAAATTGGTCTGTAATTTTTCACAGAGGAACTATCGCCTTTTTTAAAAATGGGAAGAATTCTAGCCTGTTTCCATTCGTCTGGAAAAACACCTACAGCCAAGGATCGATTATACAGAATTGTTAAAGGTAAAGATAAAACAGAGTTACAGCGTTTTATGAATAGTGGGGGTAGGTTATCCGGACCAGGGCCTTTATTTATGTCGAGTTTTTTAATAGATTTTGATACTTGAGCTTCAGATATTTTTATGAATGAAATATAGTCATTTGTAGGGGATACTTCATGGGTAGGAAAGGTTCGAGCTGTGATAGGAGAAGTCGAAGATGGGGTAGAAGAAGAATAGGGACAGGGTGTATAAACTGAAGAGAACTGTTCTACAAATAGATTGGCAATATCTGGGCCAGTAGCCGCAACGGCGTCGTTTAACTTCATCTCAGCAGGCAATGACGAAAGGCCTTTGCGTTTATCTTTTACGTAGTGCCAGAACAATTTAGGATTTTTACAAATATTATTTTCCATATTTCTCTTATAATTATTATTACAAATATTTATAAGTTTATGACATCGTTCTCTGAGTAATTCAAATTCGATTTTATCTCGTGGATTTTTATACTTACGATATTTAATTCTAACCTTTTCCTTTTCTTTCAGAAGTTTTATTAAACTTTTATTAAACCACACTGGATATTTGCATGACTTAGGACGGCGTTTAGGGACATACAAGTCAACTACTTTTTTTATTTCATCATAAAATGCTGAAACCATATCGTTAACATTGTCTTTATTCTTAAAAATATCCTGCCAATCAACATGTTTCAAGGCAGTGATGATAGAATCATAATCAGCTTTAAAGAAGTTATAATCTGTTCGTACATTAGGACGAAGTAAATCGGGTTCACAATGATTAAGTGGGACAGTTACTAGTATATGTGGGTGATACTCATCTAATTTGCTTAAAAGATCCAAAGGTTTAGAGATAGATATATTTTCAATATTACTTAATACAAGGTCTAGAAGTTTGTTTTCAAAGTTAGGTATGTGATTAAATTGATACAGATAATTAAGTGACATAAAATCAATTAAAGAAAACCCTAGATTATTTTCGTAGTTTTCTGGGACAGTGTATGTACAGTTCTCGGTTGTATTCCATTTTATAAATTTTAAATTAAAATCACCTAATATAATGACTCTATCAGTTCTATTCATTACATTATCGACATTATCTAAAAATTGTTGTTGCCTTTCAAAGTTTGCTGGTGATGGCAGGTAAATCCCACAAACAGAAACAACCATATCTCGGTCTTTGCAAGGTAATTTAACATTAACCCATAAGTCCTCACATTCACTCTCCCATTCACGCATTCTTACTGAAGTTAGTTCTCGAGACACGGCTATCATCACTCCACCGCCATCAGATTTAGAACTGTTAGTATCAATTCTGTCTCTTCGATATACAATATAGCGAGAATCTATAAACTCACTGTCAGATATATTAGGATTTAACCAAGATTCAGTGAATACTATAACTTTATAATTACAAGCTAAAATGTTTTTAAGCACGTCGGCTGTTTTAGTTCGTATACCACGTGTATTTTGATAGTAAATATCAAATTCCGAGGCGAAGAATGACATGACTTACTTAGTAATACAGATTATTTCATCAATTTAAAACTGTCCAAATTTTTTATAAGAATACAATCACTAAATTCGTCTTTTCGAGTAAAAATTCGGCCGTTTCGTATCCACGTGAATTTATAGTTCAACTGTCTAGCTTTAATACGGGTTGCAGCATGTAAAGCCTTGTTTTCAGGCGACAAGTGCTCGCCTACGTAGATTGGGGAAGAGGGTTCGTCAAAACCAAGGTTGATAGAGCTAAGTTTAGCTCGAGGATTTTTCTTATTATAAGTATTCACTGCTGCTAATATTGTATCACGGTGAAGGGTTGAACGCAGTCTCACAACGACTGCACGGGGTGTGGAGCTGTTTTTGTTTAGTTTGGCAACGCGGGTAGCGTGCAGAATATCATCGGCGTTGATGGGGGCGCTGACAGCCTTGGAAAGATGCTCTATTGTTTTCAGGAGGTTTTCAGTTCTTCGCTCTGGTATGCCATTTATTTCAATATTCGAGTTTCTCATATTTTGCTCGACCAAATTCAAACGATGGGAAAGGTCTGTTACGGCAGATTTTAATTTTGAATTATTTTCTTGGAGGTCTGCTATTGCCACGGTTTTTTCTTCAATAGTATTCTTTATCTCCTCGTATTTCTTATTGTAGAAAGTTAATGCATCGCGGAGTTCATTGAATTGTTCGTGTATAGTTTTCAATTCAGATGCAACAGTTTTCTTTATTGTAGCTTGTAGTGTGTCAGTCAGTATAGCTCGTAATTTCTCTTCTGTGATGTAATTTTGGTGACATGTACAATTGGACTGCTGAGATGAAAGTGGAGTAGATGCTGTCGGTAACTCGCACTTTGATTGTTTTATGACGGAGGTAGTATCAACAGAGGAAATTCCAGCGCAGGTCTCTGAGTTTTCGACTGATTCCAGTTGGACGATTTTAGGTTGGCTGGGTGTCAAGGATGTTTTTGATACGTTATAAGACTTGGACTCCTTATTCATGCAAGTTAGGCATTTCCAGTTGCGTTTTTTTTCCTCGTTGCATGAGTAAAAGCTACGATAACGTTGTGATGATACCTTGGCACATTCAATATCATATACTTTATGACAGGACATGCATTCCAGAAACTCTTTGTCTTTGATTACCACCAAGCATGTAGCGCATTTACCATTTTTCACCATTTTTACAAGATAGCTAAGTGTATATTATTAGCCAGAAACCATGCACAGTAACCTATTTTTTGCAATCACAAACACTCACCCGATAGCTAGTATATATCATATAGAGTATAGAGCAGCTAATTTTATTTCGCAATTTTACACAAGCTAATATGACATTCACGGGTCCAACAGGGTTTTTGTTACCATATTTTCTGTGTTCTGTGACCATATTCATCATCACCATAATCAGGTCTTTATTAGTCTCCACTGCAGGAGCACGACCCTCTCTGTACTGCCAGAGCAGTCAGAGGATTTGGCCTACACTTTCCACGCTGGCCAGACGGGTTGGAGAGGTCTCTTAGATGTTTATAAGCTTTGTTTAGCTTTAGTTTCCTAAGTCGCCTTTTACGAAATCCACGGGAAGATTTAGAGTGGTCCTATTTTTCTCTGCCGGGAACCACACGGCACAACGGTTACCATATTGTATACTAATATTAGAAAGAGGAACGATATGTGTGTTTATTAATCATGGATAAACTAAAAAACGGCAAACCGATTTTAGAAATGCTTTCTTCAATATAGAAAGCTCGAGCGGGTGATATAGGCCATAATTATGAAGTCGTCGGTGCTGTAACCTTTTTTTTTCTTCAGGCAGGATCGTAGCAGGATGGGAGGCAACAGACGGCCAGATTCCTCACCAGATCAGCTTGAGGATGGTGAACAACGCGGGAGGGGTGTCGTCCTGTGGCGGCTCCATCATCCATCACAACTGGGTCATCACCGCCGCTCACTGCCTCGCTAAGTTAGTATGCTCTTCATCTGAGCCACACTACCGGCGAAATTCACTTTTAGTAGCATGAATGCGCCAGCTCGGGTTCCGGGGAAGTACCACAATCACAGAAAATCGAAGTTTGAGTAGCAGCTTTACCAATTTACCGCTTCTATGCTCCTTTCGGTGAGTGAGAGAGCTGGAACACTGCGTTGTTCCCATAGATATCAGAATATTTACTAGGGTTGTTCCTAAGGTATCCCCGTCAGAGCATCAGAATCATCTTCACTATATCATCCTGCATACAAGTTAGATAAACCACAAAAAAAACCGGCCAAGTGTGAGTCAAACTCGCGCAATGAGGGTTCCGTACAATATTCTTCGTGAACACACACACAATGTGCAAAAAATGTTTTATTCAATTGACTAGCGCCATCTAGTGGTGTTTTAGTGAACTATTTCTCTAGATGAACTTATTATTGTGAGTTTACCACTTAATTTTCAAGTGATAGAATTCTTATTATTTTTCCTGTAATCTTCAAGGAATGAACTATATTTTGTAATTTTTTCAAAATTTTCGGCTCAGTAGTTTCGGAGATCAGGGGGAGGGAATGGTCAATTTTTGCCTTCTTTCGTGAATAAAATCAAAAGTATTGATTTTGCCCGAACAAAAAAAAATATTTTTGAGATCCTCATAATGAGCTCTTTCATTTAATATATGACACAGTAAGGTTTGCAAAACTTTTTTTAAATTTTGTAATTGGGCCCCTCAAAATGACCCTTATTTCAAAATTATTTTAAAAGTTTGGGTCATAGGATTACACTATCTTACCAAATTTCATCTAATTTGGTTCAGTAGATTCGGAGAAAATCGCCTGTGACAGACGGACGGACGGACAGACAGACGCTCGAGTGATCCTATAAGGGTTCCGTTTTTCAACTTTTGTACGGAACCCTAAAAAAACAAAGACGCCTGGGTACCTATGGCCGACAGAAAAAGGTGACAACAATTGGTTCACAAGATGTTCATAATTGGTTCATAAGGTGTTAAGAACTTGTTCTTGGCGGTAATAATTGTTTTTTTTTTCAGTCGCAATACGTTCGTGGTCCGCTTTGGCCTGACCAACCTGACCAGGCCAGAGTTCATCGTGGAGGCCTCAAGGAAGTACATCCACCCGCAGTACAATGAGAACATCAACCTCGTTCAAACCGACGACATTGCGCTTCTGGGGATCGACCAGGACATTCCTTACGGATGTGAGTGGAATAAAGAAACTTAAGTTGCCCGTGAGGGATCACAGGCAGCATTCACATATAATGTAACGTTACAGATTCGAGCATTACATCAGTGAAGGAGGAGAACCGAGCATTAAAATGCGCACCTTGTAAACGGGTATACATTAGTGATGGAGGAGAAGAGAACATTACAACGCACCTGGTGATGATACAATGTGTCAATTTTGATAGAACTTGTAGGACCGGGCGTTGACAAAATCTATAACGTAACACTACACGTGAATGCTTAACAGTCAGGGAGGTCATATTGTAATGTAATGCACAAAGTCGAATCTATAATGTTACAATATATTTGAACCTCCCGGTGATGGGAGCACCTTTACACTCATACATTCATACTTATATTTTTAACTGTGCATACAAAATCTCTTTATTCCGAATAAATAAAATTAATTCATTTGCTCTGCGTCTAAATACGAATAACATGTCGACCACTCGTTTTCGAACTCACCAGCAATTCTTTTTCGATGGAATATATTTGATAATTTAGTCCTAGATACAAAATGGGGAATTTTTTCTCGAAATTTCGCATGTATTTTATTTTTAAACCACTTTAGGTGCTACAGATATAGATTTAAATCACTTATTTCTCGTATCCCGCTACGCCATGTTTCTTGATTTAAGCATTTTGTGCTAAACTTAGGTAACGGGTTATATATAACAGCGTCAAAAACATACTAACATACTTATAGTGACAATAATTAGTCCATAGAGTGTCAATAATGGGTTGTAAAGGTTTTAAGCGTTATTTTCACCGTATAAATCGTTTTCAGCCTACATCCAGCCGTGCCGTCTCCAGAACAGCCAGCAGCGTAACATCGACTATACCGGCGTCGTCCTAACCGTTAGCGGCTACGGCATGACAGACGACGCGTGGAACGGTCAGTATACCCTGTTGGTGAGAACAAAGAATGATGGATGATACAAATACGTTAAATTACCTACTAGAGCTTGGTAAGATAATTTTAGTTATGCCTAATAGAAAATTCAAAGCTTATATAAAACAGTTACTTTATATAAAGGCTTCTTATAGCACTGAAGATTTCCTTAATGTCTATAATATTTGGCTTGAGCTTGGTCGTTATTACTATTATTAATTCTGTGGCTTGGTGCGGACGCCTCGTAACTTTGCATATATAATTATGACTATTAGATTTGGTAAATTGTGTATATCATATTTTTAAGATGACATTTATTATTTAATTTAAATTTTTTGACATTTTTCGAATTCAATTTAAACATATCTTTCATATGAAGTGTATTATTTCTTATGATGATAAAATTGGATTCTGATTCCGAAATTAAAGTATTGTGAGGGGATCTCCCTCACTGGACTTGCTGCTTTAACGTCAGGTCTTTTTTAGTCCACTGCAGGTGCAAGACCCTCTCTACATCTACCAGAGCCATATATAGCCAGAGCAGTCAGAGGATTAATCTCTCCTCGCTAACCAGACGGGTTGAAGAGGTCTCTTTCATGTTTATAAGCTTTGTTTAGCTTGTGTTTCCCGAGTCGCCTTCCATGACATCCACGGGAAGACTTGGAGTGGTCCTATTCTACCGTGCCGGGAACCACACGGCTTTTTGTTCTTAGGCTGTGTAAGTAAAGTCAAAATCAAAGATTTTTATTCAAAATTGGATAATTGTATCTCTTTTTGAACGTCATATTTTTCTTTCTTATTATTATTTTTTAATTTTAAATATGTATAATCGAAAAACTACAAGCGTTTCGTAATGACCACTGGTGTAATACTTTCGTATTCACAGGCGGCACCACCTCTGAGATCCTCCGCTGGGTACACCTCCGTGGCATCTCCAACGATGAGTGCAGGCGTTGGTACGCAGGTACCACTGTGCAGGAGCAGACCATCTGTGCTGAATACTACAACAACACAGCGCAGTCCTCTTGCCAGGTTCGTTTCATATTTTCCATGTGTCCAGTGATGGCGCAAGGCCTAGTTGGGCACGGGTAAAGACAATATAATACTAACGTAATAGACTGCCCACCTCATACAAAAATATTGGACCAAATTAAGGTTGCGAAAAGCAGGCGAATGTATGGCGCAGGAGAGTTGCTTGCTACTCGATACTAGATGGCAGTAATCTGTGTTACGGTGTCATTTATAAATATTATGCCTAAAATATTGTTTTGATTTTTAATAAGATATGTTTTTATATTCTCATAATACGGTAGATACAATGTTGTGTAGTTTTGAGTGGCGCCATCTATGCGAGTCACTGAGAAAAAATCGTACGATTAAGGCGTTGAGACCACATGTCACAGGTTCCACGAGGCCTTTCGTAGTATTTTCAAACTTTTTAAAATAGTTACCGAAAGTAATTTTATGATCATCATACTTTACGTATACTATGCCATAGTGCTATCATCTTTGACGTCTCTACGAAATTTCATACAAACTAGAGTTAATTGTGCTCCATCTATACACAGGGTTATTGAAGCGTTGACCCAGGGTTGGGCGACAGCCTATCGAAGGCATTAACCTATATGGTTTTTATATTAAAATAAATAATAAATATATACGGACAAATCACACAAATTGAGTTAGCCCCAAAGTAAGTTCGAGACTTGTGTTATGGGATACTAACTCAACGATTAAAACTAACGTGAGATGTTAACATTATTAATATGTAAAATACGGGTCACTCACGTATGAAGTCAGTTACAGGCCGACATGTTTCAACCTCATCCGGAGGTCTTCAGCAGGGTGAATGTGAAACGAGACGCGCCCACGACGACTTCGTGGGCGCGTGATACTATATTTTATAATAGATACTTAGGTATATAGATAAACATCCAGGACCCAGGTCATCAGATCAAGATCAGTATCCGTCTTGACCTGACCGGGGATCGAACCCGGGACCATCCGTGTCGCAGGCAGGCGTATTGACCGCTGCGCCACGGAGCTCGTCAAATTTTGAAATTAGCCAGTTTGAATAGGACCACTTCAAGTCTTCCCATAGACGTCGTATAAGGCCACCCAGGAAACACATCCAAACAAAGCTTATAGACATCAAAGAGATCTCTCTAAACTGTCTGGCCAGCGTGGAGAGTGTAGACCAAATCCTCTGACTGCTGTGACCACAGAACTATATCAAGATAGAAGAAAAATGCTCGTCGATTTGTATCGACACCGAGCGTGTAACATTTTGCGTAGGTATTTTGACGTCACGAGTTAAATTTAGTGATGGGAAATATAAGCCGCGCGAAAACGATTTCAAGCCATCGATTAAAAAATGAAATACCGATAATACCTTAGAATATCGCCCTCGTCCCGCCCCGCCCGCGATACCAACAAAATATGGAAGCGGGAGGTTGTGTACACGCTGCGCAGCGAAGTCTAAAATATCGATCTACATATTTGTAGTAAAAGAATTAAGTACACTTTACTTTATTCGTGTTACCCAAACAATTTCTACGAATCTAATTAATTACGATATCGACGACCTCTGTGGCGCAGTGGTACCTAAAGCACATTTGAACCGCCCCGCCCGGGTTCGATTCCCCGTCAAGTTAATTAACATTGAATTGATGTTAATCTATATAAGTAGGTAAGTTTGGAATCAGCTATCAATAACTTTTTTCATTAGTACTACATATATAGTACATATCTATTTCTAACAGTTTATGTAGTAGTAGATTTTCCCCTTTATACCTTTTTATTTTAACCTGATTGTCACTCAATTATTTACGCAAATTATTCCAGGTTAATTTATTAATCGATTAAAAATATCGATAAGCAAAGTTTATTTCACTGACAGACAAACTGATAATTACTTAATCTAATCCGTAACCTATCACAAACAAGATTTTTTCTCTTCGAATTGTAGATGGCCGAAAACGGTACGACGTAGTTTTAAATTCCAAATGGCTTCCTTACCATATTTTCTACTTCTATAAACTTAAAAAACATATTTTTCATCTTTTAGAACAATCTTTTTCAACAACCTCCATGGTCCAGTGGTTAAGGTGTTTGTCTTGTTGACCCGGGGATCGTGGTTCGATTCCCACGGGAAGCATACTTTGTTAAGTTGTTTCCAGTTTGATTAGGTAGGACATTGCAGGCATGAATCACCTGATTGTCTGATAAGAGATGATTCCGGAGCTTCGGAAGGCACGATAAGCCGTTGGTCCCGGCTGCCATCTGGTAGTCGTTAAAGGAACCATGTCAGAGGCCGAGAGGCGGTTCCGAAGAACTCTGACACCAGCATGTGCATGGTCGACTGACCGTGTCACCTACACGGAATAATGATGATCTTTTAGAAAAACTGTCGACCGGAAATCAAAACATTTAATTTTATTTTGATATTGTTTTGGTAAGAATAATTTCCTTTTCTAGAAATATTAAAGATAGAAGTAACTTTCTCCATATTATTATTCACACCGATTTTCAATAACTACTTACAGTCGACAAATGGAACTATAGAAAATAAAAAAATTACGAAACGTTTTCGGTGTTTTAAAATTCGTACATAACCTACTCTTGTTTGTGATAGGTAACCATCAAAACATCTGTTTATCTGTCGGCAGACTAACTGATAATTACCTAAACTAATTATCAGATTAGCTGAAGGAAGATATCTTAAACCAATTCAGCTGAAATTCCAATTAACTAATGCCAGGAGTATCATCTATGAGGGAACTAGGTTATTTAGGTAAAGGAGTGGAGTGGAATGGGGTAAAGCAGAGTTCGAGACTTTGCATAGTTAATTAAAGAGGGAAAAGGAGTAGAGTGTGCGACAATTAAGAAACAAAATAAATAATAAGAATAAATTAAAACCATTTTTAAAAACAAGCTTTTATTAGTAGACCATAAAAAGAAAAAAAAATGACCTAGATTTATGTATTTTTACCTTTACGTATTTGTACTTTTTCATCATTTGACATTATCACTACATCAATAGTCGGATAAACTGTGCTAATTATTCGTCGTTTGTTTGATGGGGCAGTATAAGCGTCTTCGTGGAAATGTTTAGAACAAATCCGGCTGTTTTTTGTAGGAAACCATTTTTACGGCCTGTTGCTTCAATCCACTTATTTTAGTCATTTAGATATGAGGAAAACTGAAAAAAGTTAAATAAATAAAAAAGAAATAATTCAAATTATCAGTTAATCTGCTTTGAAAATCGATATAGTCATATAATCGAGTAAGAAAATTGCAGTGCACATCACTATTCTTATTTTTGACAGACAAACTGATAAATTGACCTCGGACGCTACTCAACAATTTGAATAGCTTACTTTTACATTGCTGGTTTTCAATGGATCTCAAGTCTGGCTCATAAATTAAACGCGCAATGGAAAACTTGCATTCGATATATAATCGCTCTTTTTTTATTTTGGTAAAAGTAATACGGAGCAACAAAATAAACGTTTTTTAAATATTTACGGATATTTTAGAATAAATAGTACTAACCAATGAAAGGAAATACCTTGATCTCCAGCTCCACCTTTATTGGTGTTGTTTGCACAGTTAATTACCGAACTACGAGTCATTTTGTTTCTAGAACTTGACGACGCACGCGGACTGCGGTCGCTCGCCGACTGAGCTTCGCGCCGAACATTTGAGCCATTGAGGCTTAATTTTTCCACGCGAGGTACATACACTTCTTCCTTCTATCTTGATATAGTTCTGTGGCTGTGACTAATATATGGCTCTGGTAGTACAAAGAGGGTCGTGCTCCTGCAGTGGAGACTAAAAAAAGACCTGATGATGAAGAAGATGGTTGTAATTAGCACGTTGTACTTATGTTTCTAGGGTGACAGTGGTGGTCCCTTGACGGTGGTGGATGAGGACGGTCAACTTACCATGGTCGGAGTCGTTAGCTTCGGTTCAACAGCGGGCTGCAACAGCCCTTGGCCTTCAGGTAAACTAATAGTACAGTGGCAAATAATATATGTGTGAAGTGATGTAATGGCCGATGTGCCGTCATATTTTGATTCAGCTGCCTTATTACCGCCGTATCGTTCAAATAACACTTGTCGATTTGGTCGTCCATACTTGGCCAAATCGATTCTGTAGGATGACTTAAGAGCAAATAAAATGCAGTTTAAATAATAATTTCATTCGATAAAAAGACGTTTATATAATAAAGATTTGCTCAACTTTGATCGCATTCATGCACATTCGATACCTACTACCTACGTGGGGTCGGGCCTCCTTGTTAGATTGCGCCAGAGTGGTCGATTGTGGGTAGTCTCATGCGCGATGTTTAGATTCCGCAAGTCTTTATTGATATTGGACCACCAGGTGGATTTCGGTCTACCTCTTCCCCTCGGGTGTTCGGGAAGGTGCAATGCGCGATTTACGACATGGTCTTTTCCTCTTCTCTGAGTGTGGCCGTACCACCGTAACCGAGCCTCCAGAAGTTTTTCCCGTATAGGAGCGACTTTAAAGCTACCGCGAACGTGGTCATTCCTTATGTGGTCCAGTCTCGTGACACCTCCAGCCCAGCGTAACATCTTCAGTTTCATTATTCTTTGCCGATAAGAATGATTGTTATTCAATCATTCTTATCGGCAAAAGATTAGGTAATCAAGTCGTGTGATGTGTGTGTGTTTCAGATAGTTGGATTAGTGCTGAAATTAATTCCAGTTATCTCGTCTAGTCTACTTACAATTATCACGTATTTATCTCTTTAGAGTAGACAAGGCCTAAGGCCTAATGACCACGTATGGTGGTGGCAAGTCAAGGTTTAAAAATGCGAAGCGGAATGCCCCTATTTAAAATTTTGCATAGCGCCATCTTTCCATTCTTGCCTCCAACAGCTTCCTAACAGCCGGGCACGAAACCGCGGTCAATGGCAGCGCCTCTAGCGGTGACAAATTGACAACCTATAATATCCTCGATGAGAAGCGTCATCTACTAATATTTTACCATTCAGGGGCGAAACTGGGCTACGCTTCGACATATGAAAAATGAAAGTAATATACCTATCTTTATGTATAATATATCTTTATTTAAACAAAACAGTTTTTAAAGTGTTCAAACTACAAATAGGTACAAATTTTGAACAGAGTTACTGTTGGCTCCACGCTAGGCAACAATGCCTGTCCTGTGGTAGCCGATATATTATATTGTCTTTGTTGGTGGTTAGTTTTGTGGGTGAATAAAAAAGTGAATACAACCCGCACAAGTTAAGTGCAAGGCGGAATTGCGCACGAAAGGTTCCTTACTATTATCTATATATAGCATTAGGCTATATGCGATATGCAATAGGCGAGGAGCCCGATGGTCCAGTGGGTGTGAGCTCTATGAGCGCTTACGTATGTTAAGTAACCCCTGGTGCAGTCCCTACTTGGATGGGTGACCGCAAGTGGCACAAAAATATCTCGAACTCCTCCGTGCTTCGGAAGGCACGTTAAGCCGTTGGTCCCGGCTGTCATCGTTGATGGCAGTCGTTAAGCTATGTCAGATGCCTTAAGGCAGCTTGAAAAATCTGACACCAGTGTTGGCCACTTACACATACGAAAAACAAACATTAGGCAATCGAGCAAGAACTGATAAAAAAATCATGTATGGGATTATTTTATTTTGATTTAACTACTTAAGTATTTATTTTTAACGTGAATGTACTTATAACTAAATATTCTGTAAATAGGTATTTCAAGAGTCTACCTGTTGCCGTTATTACTAGCGAGCAAAAAACGGCAAAAAATCATGTTTGTTGTATGGGAGCCCTTAGATTTGGTAAAAGTTGTTATAACGGCAATAGAAGTACATCGTTTGTGGAAATTTCAACTGTCCAGCACGGTTTATGAGATACAGACGGACATCGAAATCTTAGTAATAGGGTCTCGTGTTAACCCTTTGGGTACGGAACCCTATAAAAAAAAAGAATGAACTGGCTGTCATTCATGGACCTAGGCTGGCGGTTTTGCTTCCCGCGCAGACCGTAGAAATTGGTAGACAGGGCGAAAATCTTAAGTTTCTTGTAAGTTATTCTGTTAACACTGGTTTTAATTAGTCCTCATCATCATTATCAGGCCTTTTTTAGTCACTACGGCTGGAGCACGACTTTCTGTACTACCAGAGCTATATATTAGCCTGAGGAGTCAGAAGATTTAGCCTACACTCTCCACGCTGTCTGGCCAGACGTGGGAGGTCTCTCTGATGTTTATAAGCTTTGTTTAGCTTGTGTTTCCTAAGTCGCCTTCTATTCTACGACATCCACGGCACAGAATTAATAATAGTACTACCACGGGTAAACTTGGAGTGGTCTTTTACTACTCTGCCGGGAACCACACGGTCATAGACACGGTATAGTTATAGTACTCTACCGTTAACTTTACGCGTACCGGGGGTTTATAATATGACGTAGGCATCAAATGAAATATTTAAAAAAATATTTCGTCTTAATTTGTTGCTTATTTTCTTAATTAATAAAGTGGATACATAGTTATGAATAAACCTATTGCGCCATCTATGCGTTGAGTATGAAACAAATCATACGCGATGGGGGTTAGGTAGGGATAGAGTCTAGTTTTTCGTTAGGGAACACAAGCTAAACAAAGCATATAAACATCAAAGAGACGTCTCCAACCCGTCTGGCCGGCGTAGAGAGTGTAGGCCAAATCCTCTGACTGCTCTGGCTAATACATGGCTCTGGTAGTACAGAGAGGGTCGTACTCCTGCTGTGGAGACTAAAAAAGACCTGATGATGAAGTGATGACTCTAGTTTTTACTTTAATCCTCCCAACTTTTAAGTTTGACGTGTCTGTTTGTGTGTCTGTCTGTGGCACCTCCCAAGCGGCTGAACCGATTTCGATGCAGTTTTCTCACCTGGGCAACCCCCAAGACGAGCAGCACACCAACAATGTACAATCCCTGCATGATGCCTTTCCAGTCACGACTGCCGAAACTATGATTACTTAAAATTTAATTAATCTTTTGTTATCTGGATAATAATTAATCAAGGATATGACGTTTATCTTAATCATCCTGAATTAAATTAACGGTAACGATATACTACTTAAAAATACGTGGACTAGCATTCGCCGGCGGCTTCGCTCGCGTTTTTGAAGTTCGTTCGGGAACAGTACCTACTTTTATCAGAATATAGACCCGATTTTTAGGGTTCCGTAGTAAACTAGAAAACCTTATAGTTTCGCCATGTCTGTCTGTCTGTCCGTCCGCGGATTTACTCAGAGACTATAAGTACTAGAAAGCTGAAATTTAGTATGGGTATGTATATTAATCATGTCAAAAAAGTGGTAGCAGAAAACATTGAAAAAAAATTTTTTTTAGAGTAGCTCCCATACAAGTAAAGAGGGAGTAATATTTTTTCCATACAAACCCATCGTGTTGGGTATTGTTAGATAGGTCTTTAAAAAAATATTGTGAGGTTGAGAACACCATTTTTCGATTTAGGGATCCGTTTCCGAAATATTTGGTTTTAAAGTGCAAAATTTTTGTTAGAGGTGAGTACTAAGTGCAAACTAAAAAGTTATAGGTAACCAACTTATAAAATGTATTCGAAAATGTAAAATTTCATACATTTTCATTGTTACATGTTTTTGGCCGTTAAACTGTGATGTGCGAGTGTGAACAGTGTTAACTCAAAGTTGTCATTCGCAACTACGGAACAACCTTACACTGCGCGTGGCCCGACACGCACTTGGCCGGTTTTTTAGTCTTCATTGCAGGAGCATGACTATCTCTGGCCCACACTCTGGCAGTACAGAGCGTAGGCAGAGCAGTCAGAGGATTTGGCCTGCACTCTCCACGCCGGCCAAACGGGTTGGAGAGATCTCTTTGATGAATTTAGGCTTTGTTTAGCTTATGTCTCGACGACATCCACAACAAACATGGAACCTAACCCTATAGCAAAGACAATATAATACTAACGTCATAGACTGCCCACCTCATACAAAAATATTGGACCAAAAAGCAGGGGAATGTATGGCGCAGGAGAGTTGCTTGCTACTCGATACTAGATGGGGGTAATCTGCGTTAGCCTTTAACTTACTAAATATACGATGTCATTTTAGAATTTTATGCCTAAAATATTGTTTTGATTTTTAATAATATATATTTTGTGAATCATGTTTTTATATTCTCATAATACGGTAGATACAATGTTGTGTAGTTTCGAATGGCGCCATCTATGCGAGTCTCTGAGAACAAATCGATAGGTTAAGATTCCCTTGTGATTTTCAGCGAATGCGTAATGCGTTTTTCTCTTTCCCATGGGGTAGGCAGAGACCAAGGACCTCCACTTGCTACGAGTTTTACAAAACTCTCTTGCTTCATCTACATCCATCACTCTTTTCATACGTGCTCGCCGGTTTACACGTGCTCGCCGGTAATTTCGACCTGATACATAGACAGACAGATGGACAAACGAGTGATCCTAGAATCCTAGAAGGGTTCATTTACCTTAAGAAGTGAGGAACCCTAAAAAGGTAAGAAGCTTGTAAATAATAGACGTAAAACAGCAAATAATAAATTTTTATTTAGAGTATAAATAAAATTTATCACATCAGTCTGTTAGTAATTATGTGTGTAAGTTGCCAACACTGGTGTCCGGATTCGTTGCTGGAGTTTTTTAAGCGAAATGTACGAAAGGTAAGAAGCTAAAGAGTCGCCTGGAAGCGCATGTCTCCATACAAACGGAAAAAGGGAATTGTGGCAATATTTGATAATTTTGGAGTAAAATTAAGCATTTAATCAATTAATCTCATTATAATCTACGTACGTTCCTATACAGCTTGGTTAAAATACCAATGGTTTGAGAATTACAAGCCTTTTTAAATTTGTATGGAAATCTTGAGAGGCGTATAATTCTCAAACTATTGATAATTTAACCAAACTGTATAGGAACGTACGTAGATTATAATGAGATTAATTGATTGGATGCTTAATTTTACTCCAAAATTATCAATTATTGCCACAATTCCCTTTTTCCGTTTGTATGGAGACATGCGCGTCCAGGCGAATCTTAAACAGTAAATAATAAAATTTTATTTAGAGTATTAATAAACTTAATGATACCTACTTCCTGGCCGCGCCAATAGTGGTGCGGCCAGGTAGTACCAAGACGCCATTAACACTAAATATTGGCTACCTGAACAGTTTGATAGTATACAGTACTTTCTTTTGCCTATGAAGAAAACAAATTGTACCTCAAAAATATTAATAATAATTACCATTCAGTCTGTTAGTGATTATCATGTAGTTCATTTAATTTACCAACAATAGTGTCCCAATTTGTTCCTGAAGTTTTTAAGCGAAAAGTACAAGAGATGAGAAAGTACTAAATAATAAAATAAAATAAAAATATTTAGAGTATAAATAAACTTGAACACATCAGTCTGTTAGTGATTATATGTGTAAGTTGCCAACACTGGTGTCCCAGTTTGTTCCTAAAGTTTTTAAGCGAGAAGTACAGGGGCTTCAGCGGAGCCCTGGGAGTCTGAACTCCAGTCGAAGTTGATGCCGGTGATGTCTTCAATCCAGTAGTGGTAGTGGCCAGGCCGCACATAGCCTGTAACAGTCAATCAATTTTTGAGGGGAAGCGTGAATTTTTTGGGTCCAGTTCACCATCAGGTCTTTGTTAGTCTCCACTGCAGGAGTACGACCCTCTCTGTACTACCAGAGCCATATTTTAGCCAGAGCAGTCAGAGGATTTGGCCTACCTACACTCTCCTCGCTGGCTAGACGGGTTGGAGAGGTCTCTTTGATATTTAAGGCTTTGTTTAGCTTGTGTTTCCTAAGTCGCCTTTTACGACATCTACGGGAAGATTTGGAGTGGTCCTATTCTACTCAGCCGGGAGCCACACTAAACAAAGCTTATAAACATAACGGACCTCTCCAACTCGTCTGGCCGGCGTGAACAGTGTAGGCCAAATCCTCTGACTGTTCTGGCTAATATATAGCTCCGATAGTACAGCGAGGGTCGTGCTCCTGCAGTGGAGACTTAAGGGTACGCTAGTCAGGTGTTTCGCCATACAAATTCTGTAGGGTGATGACTCCGTTGTTCGGTATCGTCTGTTTAAATTTTTTAATTCTATCGATTTGTATTGTCGTTATCTATGCTTGTATGGAATCATAATTGTAAAATTATAAGTACCTTAAAAGTTATGAGTCTCAGAACATTCTGTTTCAACACGCAATTTTAACGCAACTTTGGGCACAATTAAATACCGGAAGGAGTATAAAATCTCTAAAACAAAATTCATACAAGCATAGTTTGGTTATTAATAAAATTAAATAATTTTACTTTTAATTAAAACATTCAGCTTTTTTATCACTAGAACACGTCTCCCAAACACATACTCGCGAATTTTTAGACGACAAAGATTATGATTTTTAACAATATTTGTGTTTGCACACACTAGACTGTATTTCCGATGTGCTTATACATCAGTGTAAATAGTTCCGCACTGTTCAAAACCGAGTCTATCCCTTTCTCAGCGAAATAGCACGCAAATTAGCCACGTGCGCTGACGAGTTCGAGTTCCCGACTAGCGCATCCTTTACCGCAAGGCCACGAAAACGCGCGTTGCGCGGCGGCAAAGACAATATAATACTAACGTAGCGGCGGCGACGGGCTTCGGAGGTAGGCGCATGCGGCGGAGGCAGGCGCACGCGGCAAGGTGTTCACGAAAACGGGCGGTGCGCTCGGGCGGCAGAGCACAGTAGACGTATTTAGGTCACAGAATAATAATTACATTCTTATTTTGCAATGACATTGTATTTGTATTAGAATGTCATTGTTATTTTGGGTTGCACAGAACACAGAATGGGTTGTATTAAAAATATTAATCTATGCATTTTTGTGATACACATTAATGAGAAACTTTCACACCTTTAGGCTTGTGGTTTAACATTTTGATTTATGTCTAGATTATCTACCAGTTCCCGCGACTTCATCCGCGTGGGTTTCGGTTTTTTAATTAAACTTTGCAAGCCCTTACCTACCCTCCGCTATCGTCATCGTCATCGTCCCGACCGGGTACGACCAGGCACCACCAGGCACTAATAAACACGATCGGATACCATAGGGCACGTAAAGTAGACCATCGACTTCGACTACAATCTTGTTACATCAGTTCCCAACTTCCCATTGAATTCCATTGGGCTACCATCAACTTTCATGTTTCTACTACCGAAAAACACTCCTTCTTAACATCCAAACAAAAGTAGTAAACCAAACAAATGGTAACAAACATACAGACGAATTGAAGACCCAGTCCTTTTTAAAGTCGGTTAACAAGAATATAAAAAGTATCAAAAATCAAATTTCAATTATGTACATTACAAAATAAATGTTATTTTTATTTATATAGTACAAACAAACAAACTTACAGTTCAATTTAGAACCTCTTTCTTTTTAAGTCGGTTGAAAATTACTAAGAATGTATAATAAAATGATTACATTAGAAAACATTCATAAATTTTATTATAATTTAAAATTATTTTCCCAATACATCCACCTTATCACTCCCGCACTCGTTCTAACACAAGGTCGGGCACATCGTGCCATCTCTTTCTACTTTGGCGCAGGGCTGCCGCGCTGTGTTTGCGCGCATCCGTGCCGCTCAAGCGTTTTGTTCGTGAACACCCTCTAAGATTTGTATGACTTTAGTCAGAAACGCAGGCGCCTGCCTCTGCCGCGTGCGCCCGACGCGCGTACTCGTGAACGAGCCGTTCCTAGGAGTATTTTTTCAGTATGGTTTACATACAAATGTATTCCTGTATTATCTTGCTGAAAACTGCCACAGAGGCACAATTCTTTTTTCATAAAATTTAGTACTAAAATAGGCATGGCCTATGTTTTATTTTTTCTAAAAAATATTTATTTAATGAGTTTTTATGATAAAAGAATTGTGCCTCTAGAAGCAGTTTTCAGCGAGAAAATAGAGGAATACATTTTTATGGAAAACATACTGCTAGGATACGCTCCTAAAAGACGATGATGATTTATATGTACTTATAAGCGTTACCTGCAGGAACTGCATTCCCGCAGCCTGAAGAGGAAGCGAAGCTGGCGATCCCCACCATCGTGAGCTGACCGTCGTCATCTACCACCGTCATAGGACCGCCGCTGTCACCCTGGAATTAACCAGTTTTTAAAATAGCAAAACATAAACATTTTACAACATGGTTTTTGATTTCGGTAACCTATTATTATTATTATCACAAACAAGAATTTTTTCTCTTCGAATTTCAGTTGTTCGAAAACGGTACGACGACGTTTTAAATGCCAAATGGCTTCTTTTCCACATTTTCTCCTTCTATAACCTTGATAAACATATTTTTCGTCTTTTAGACAAACTGTCGACCGAAAATCGAATAATGTAATTTTATTGTGACAAATGTTTTGGTATGAATAATTTCATTTTCTAGAAGTATGAAAAATAGCTCTCAGTTGTTTTAAATTGAAGATTACAAATTTTAAAGTTTTAAAATTAATTAAATTGAAAGTTAAGAATGTAAATAACTAGATTTTAAATTAAGCATTACATTGTTGTGTATAAATATAATTTAATCATATTGACCGATCATTTAATCTTATTGCTTAAAATATCAAAGATACCTCTCCAACCCGTCTGGCCAGCGTGGAGAGTGTAGGCCAAATCCTATGGCTGCTCTGGCTAATACATGGCTATGGTAGTACAGAGAGGGTCGTGCTCCTGCAGTGGAGACTAAAAAAGACCTGGTGATGATGATGATGATTGACCGATTGGCTTTTAATAAAAAAGTGTTTTTCTTCTATAAACTATGACATCGCAAAAATATTCTGTTGCTGTAGAGCTTAAAAGTAAATAAAGGTTAGTACTTAGTAATGTTCCTAAACTAAAAGCTTTTGGAAAATTAGCAAACATCATCTAAGTATTATTATCTTCACATTATGCGTGGAATTTGCGTGACTCTCATAAAAACCACGTACGTAGCTGCCGATGTAATGTAACTAGCCAGTTCATTTGCTTGAACTTGGCTTGAAACGCTGCCGCGTGTCTAGATAGGTATGCACTTTTTTCGTAATTCAGAATTAGGAGGTAATGGAATACAGAATTGCAAGAAAAAAAGGGTTAAAAACTATTAGTAAAGTACTTAAGCGTCGTCTCCCCGTACATTAAAACTGTAAGGTATTCTTACATGCATACAATCACATATTTTACCCTTGCTGGGTAGACAGAGCCCAGGTCTATAAAACCTAAAGACCACGTTTAGGGCTTGTAGTTGGAGAATGGAAATCTCCTAACAAGATTCCTCACGCCAATTCACTCGATCTGCTTTTACGACCTGCGCAGGAATAGAAGCAGCTGGTACATTCTACGTTTTTAGGGTTCCGTAGTAAAGTAAAAAACTAGGAACCCTTATAGTTTCGCCATGTCTGTCTGTCTGTCTGTCTGTCCGTCCGCGGTTATACTCAGAGGCTATAAGTACTAGAAGGCTGAAATTTGGTATGGGTATGTATATTAATCATGGCAAAAAAGTGGTAAAAGAAAATCTTGAAAAAAAATTTTTTTTAGGATAGCTCCCATACAAGTAAAGGGGGAGTAATATTTTTTTTCGATAAAAACCCATCGTGTTGGTTATTGTTAGATAGGTCTTCAAAAATATTGTAAGGTTGAGAACACTTTTTTTTTGATTTAGGGATCGGTTTCTGAAATATTTGGTTTTAAGTGAAAATTTTTGTTAGAGGTAAGTGTCCCCCCCCCCCTCTATCTACAAAACCGTTAAATATGGATACGTGAAAAAAATTACAGCAGTAGTATATATACTGAAATTGAAAGGAAAACTATCAGAGCTGAGTTCTAAGTAAAAACTAAAAAGTTATAGGCAACCAACTTATAAAATGTACTCGAAAATGTGAAATTTCATACTTTTTCATTGTTACATGTTTTTGGTCGTGGAACTGTGATGTGCGAGTGTGAACAGTGTGAACTCAAAGTTGTCATTCGCAACTACGGAACCCTACACTGCGCGTGGCCCGACACGTACTTGGCCGGTTTTTTCTTTTATCAAACTTTATGGCGTCTCGAAAATTAGCTGCTCACTGCTTGTACGCGCCCCGCCTCCCCGCGCGCGCCCCGTTGAACCTAATATTGTGTACTGCTGCAATGACTGCGCATCGATTTGCGTGATTTTCCGAGCCGACATAATGTTTGATTCGAACTGTACTTTTGCAACGTTTTTTTTAAATCTATTTCTTTTTCAGCCTACGTCCGCCCTGGCCACTACCACGACTGGTACGTAGATGTGACCGGAATCAGTTTCGACTGGAGTTCAGACGAGGAGGAAGCCGTGGATGGCCCAGTATTTGTCAATGAGAGTTCAAAGTACAATGCACCAATAATTGTCAACGCTTGAAGTTTATTAATATGATAAAATAAACGGTGTATTATACATGACCAGTTACTCATTTCTTCGCTCTTTTTCATCTTAGGTATTTGCACCTTTGGCTACATACAAAACGCTATAAGCATTTTTGAAGTAAAAACTTCTTTAGGCCGGTGTGCACTTTTTGTGATGAAGAAAAAATGTTAAACTCGCGACAAACCACGTGACTGTCAGATTCGTCAGATTGAAATTTTGTAAGACGGCGTAGGGCGCTTGCGCGAATGTGCGTGTGTGTTTGTGCTACAGCGTGCTACGCACAGCCATGGATGGTGACTGCCGTTAGATAAGGTATTAAATTATAACTGATAGACAGATTGACGAGCTCCGTGGCGCAGCTGTCAACACTGCCTGCCTGCGATACGGATGGTCGCTGGATCGATCCCCGGTCAGCCCGTATTTACTAACTCGGATGACAGGTGTCGATGCGTATTAATCTAGAATTTACTATTACAATGCGGGTTTTGCTTACTCGAACTTTTTATTTGAAATACAAAAACCGCATTGTAACACTAAATTCTTGATTGATAGGCATCGACACCTGTCATCCGAGTTAGTAAATAGGCCGGCAGGTCAAGATAGAAAATGATCTTTTTCAGATTGACCTGGGTGTTGGATGTTTATCTTTAGTTTCTTTGTTACGGACCCGAAAAGCAAAACTACCCCAAATTGTGCAAGATTTGGGAAAAACTAGGATTGTCTTTGAAACTAGGCATGCTTTGGCAAGGTATGTTTCAATAACAATAAGCCACAGAAAGTTCAAATTATACTCAAACGGTAGATAATTTAGTGTATTTCATAAAAGCCTACCACAAAGATACTCAAAAAGGTAGATTTCCGTAAAAACTGAAAAAGTCCCACACTTTCGGGCCCCCCGGGAGTAGCACAGGGTCAAGAAAGTTGCAAGTTGTAGACTATTCTAAGTGGTCTCTACAACAATATATAAAAAAAAATCACCGATACATACCTACGCGTTTGCAATATTTGATGTCGATATTGACTGGTGAATTATTATTTTTATTAATATTTATAATATTATATGAAAATTTGTTTTTATTAATATTTTAAATATAAATCTAAGTACCAATCATTGATTTTCAAAAGATATTTTTATTTTCTGGGAAGTTTTTTGTTCATTTTTTATTAATAAGTATATTATTTACATTTGTTTTATTTATTTACTTTATTTATTTTTATATTATTCTTATCATGTATCTCTTTTGGAGGCACGGGTGTTACCCAGGTCCTTTGGAAGATTTGCGCGAGGATATAGATCCAACACGTAGTGTTGATGGAATAGTAGGTTTCCAGCCAGAACCCATTCCTTGAAATAACAATGTATGTATGATATGTCCTTGCACAGGTTTTGGCCAGAGGGGGAACTTTAAAAGGGAAATTAGTTAGTGGGCTATTGGATAGAAATATGGGTGGATTTATGCTGGGTTATTGCAAAGGGTCGGTCACCTGCCACCGTCATGATAACTGACTTAATTTGGAAGGTAGTGGCTTGCCGCCCACTAAATGGGCCCCTCAAACTAGCCGACAATCGCTGCCGGCAAAAGGGGCAACACCGGTGTGGGTGACTCAGAAGTATCGAGAGTTGTGCTGCGCTTTCTCTCCTCCTACCTTCATTCTTTCTAAAATGGTTTTGATAAAATTTATCTATATAATTTTATCAAAACCATTTTCGACTATAGTACAACGAACAAAATAAAATTGGCTACATTGTAACAATTTATTCCAGCGCATGAAAGACGCATTGTACAGAGAAAGAATGTTGCTTATCACCTCGCGGTCCCATAAATAATTTCAACGAGTTAAGTCCGGGAACCCCCGATAAGTGCTTTAAAGCCGCCCATTCACGTCACGTACTATCCACACAGCACGGAATGTCGCAAGCGTGCGCCTTGCTAAAGACGAAAGTAATAATCCCATCAAAAACATATGTGAAATGAGAGCCAAGTTCAATATTATGGTATATTTATGATTTTAAGCTTTCGCGTTTACCCCAGCCAAGAAAATGGCAAGTTATATGCGGTCACCGAAGGATAGCACGCCTTTGGAAAAATTTGATGTCTATAAAATTGACTGTAGTTGTGGTCGCTCGTATATTGGACTAACTAAGAGGGCTATAGCTCAACGGGTCAAAGAGCACATAACCGCAGTTAAATACAGGGATATTGTGAAGTCTGTCATAGCGGAGCATCTAACACAAGCAGAGACCAATCACTGGATCGAGCTACACCAGCCAAAAGTACTTGCAACTGAACGCCACTTTAAACCCCGGCTATTTAGGGAAGCGATTGAAATTAAGAAGCATCCCAATTTCAATCGGGAAGACGGCTTCAAGTTTTCGGGTACATGGAACCCTGTGACTGAGTTGTGTAAAAAGTGTACGCGCGCATCAGTGAACAATTCCCGAAGGGGTGTCCCTTGACAGTGTTGTGTGTAAAAACCTGTGTAATAAAAGACAAAGCAAGAGGGTAGACCGATACGGTTTCCCTTGACAGCTCAACATACAACACCGCAGTCTCTTCAGTTGGTCTGTGAAAATGGCAGCTGCAATGTTGTCGAAATATTAGACAGAACTCAAAAATAATTGCGGTAAGTCCCGTAGTGAACATAATAGTTATGGTATATTTGGTTGTTGACTTCACCGTCAAAAGAAGTGAGATCTTAATGGATGCTAAGTTCAATGGTCAGTCCTGAAATTTATTTACAACAACATAGAATATCATTCCTTCTTATAACTTAGGGTAATATATCGTAGCCTAAGTAGTGTTGGTCACATTCAATCCGTCCGATGAAAATGTCATAATGGACGAATTCAACAAATATTCAGACATTTTCGTCAGATATGGACAAATACGACAAAATCAATCTTCTGAAGTATTTTAATCAATTTAATTACAAAAAACCGGCCAAGTGCGTGTCGGGCCACGCGCAGTATAGGGTTCCGTAGTTGTGAATGACAACTTTGAGTTCACACTGTTTACACTCGCACCTCACAGTTTAACGACCAAAAACATCTAACAATAAAGATTGTATAAAATTTTACATTTTCCAGTACATTTTATAAGTTGGTTGCCTATAACTTTTTAGTTTGCACTTAGTACCCAGCTCTGATAGTTTTCCTTTCAACTTCAGTATATATACTACTGCTGTAATTTTTTTCACGTATCCATATATAACCGTTTAGCAGATAGAGGGGGGGGACACGTACCTCTAACAAAAAGATTTTTTTCTACGACTTTTTTGCCATGATTAATATACATACTCATACAAAATTACAGCTTTCTAGTACTTATAGTCTCTGAGTAAAACCGCGGACGGACAGACAGACAGACAGACAGACAGACAGACAGACAGACAGACAGACATGGCGAAACTATAAGGGTTCCTAGTTTACTACGGAAACCTAAAAACGATCGTTTCAATACAGTCGTAGCACGCAGGGAAACCTTGGGTTGCTCCCATTCTCAGTCCTACTGTACGAGGAAAAAAACTACGTGACGCTCTGACATTTTTGGAGACCCAAGTGTCAAGGATTTGGGGATGGACTTTACTCCTGTGGCGGGCTGTGCGGTGTAGACCTGTAAACACGCGTTTTGGAGGACCCTAAGTCATAGCACGCAAGTCATTCCACAATCCTGCTCCACGTGACGCTCTGACATTTTGGAGACCCAAGTGGTAAGGATACACCTCTCAACTCTCCTGCGCCATACATTCAGTTGCGAAATAAATATAAGCAGGCGAATGTATGGCGCAGGAGAGTTACTTGCTACTCGATACTAGATGGCGGTAACCTGCGCTAGCCTTTAACTTACTAAATATACGGTGTCATTTTAAAATATTATGCCTAAAATATTGTTTTGATTTTTAATAAGATATATTTTGTGAATCATGTTTTTATATTCTCATAATACGGTAGATACGATGTTGTGTAGTTTCGAGTGGCGTCTCTGAGAACAAATCGTACGATTAAGGCGTTGAGACCACAACTATACTAAGTAATACTAATAGATAGAACCGTTCTTAAAGTACGCAGCGACAGATTACGTTGTTTCTTTTGAAGAGAACCTTGCTGTCTTCGTTTCCACAATATATTGTTTCTTAAAAAAGAGACAAAAGAAGTCATTCCATATATACTTACACTATGCGAAAAGAAACGATGCCAGAACTAGAGGTGTTACTGATATACAGAACCGATACCGCGAACATAATATGAGCACTGCAGAACATAATACAAATATATTAGGTTATGTGATATCCGAAGAACGTGTTCCCGAAGAACTGTCAAGAACAGTTAATATCCAAAGTATCGTATCGGTGAACCGGCTGCGTTACTGCGTTCCGCGCCCGTTCGCGTTCCGCATCCATTCGCGTTCTAACTACGACGAAAATAATCGCCTAAAAAATTAAAAATTGTCACATCTCTTATGTTCTTATTGCATTTTATATTGATAGGTAGATGTAAAATGCCTCAAAAAAATAATATCGCCTGCAAAATACTAGCCTGTTCTTCACCGTTCTTGGAGAACGTTTAACGGAACATAATATCGGTAAACTAATATATTTGATAACAGGTTCTTGATATCTGACTCTAATATAACACCTCTAGCCAGAACTCTCATGTACAGGAAGTGTCGCCGCTGTGAATAGGCTGCTTTAGCGTATTAATAACCTCGACTGTTTTGTTCTGAGAATCGTGATGAAAGAACAACAGAGAGTAAATTTGACCCTCGACATTCCTTTGTCTCAGACCGTCAATATGAACAACTTTACCTACGGGATCAATGCTGGGGACTCAAAAAATTTCAACATTTTCATACAAAAATATTTTGCCGTCCGAGCATATGGAAAAGAAAAAATTCTCTACCATGCTGGTTTGGCAGAAAAGAAAAAACATAGAATATACCAGCTGCTTTTCTTCCCGCGCAGATCGTAAAAGCCGGTCAAGGGATTGGGCGAATATCTAAGGATCATATTGATAGGCGATGCCGCTAGCAACCCATCACTATTTTGATTCCGCTTTCCACCTTTACGCCCACTACAATGCTAAACGTGGCCTGTAGGTTTTATGACCTTGGGCTCTGTCTACCCCGCAAGGGATAAAGACGTGATAGTGTGTATGTAAAAGAAAAAAAATTCCTAGTGCCTGCCTACCATTGGTCCCATAAGAAAAGTTGTTCATAATGACGGGCTGAGTCACCCCTTGAAGGGTTTGTCGAGGATCAATTTACTCGCTGTGTAAATGAATCGCTATCCATGGTTAATATGTAAAATACGGGTCACTCACGTATGAAGTCAGCTACAGGCCGACATGTTTCAACCTCATCCGGAGGTCTTCATCAGGGCGAATGTGAATCGAGACGCGCGCACGAAGTCGTCCCAGTCCGCACTGACTGCCCCATCCATTAGAACTAGCAGCCCACCTTGCTGCGCTCGGGCATGTATTACGCCGTAAAACCTTCCTCGTGAATCACTCTATCTGTTGGTGAAAACCGCATGGAAATCCGCGTGCAGTCGTTTTTGAGTTAATCGCGAACAGACAGACAGACGCGGCGGAGGACTTAGTTTAATAATAAGTAGTGATACTAGCAGTCGGCCCCGGCTTCGCCCGTGGTACATACCTAGCCTAAGGCATCTTAGGATATACAAGCTAAAAAACTTACGAACATCAAAGAGACCTCTCCAACCTGTCTGGTGAGCGTGGAGAGTGTAGGCCAATCCTCTGACTGCTCTAACATATGGCTCTGGTAATACAGAGAGAGTTGTGCTCCTGCAGTGGAGACTAAAAAGAAACCTGATGATGATGATGGCTTACAGAGATAAACAACATCCAAGAAGACCAATCTGAAAAAGATCGTTTTCCATCATGACCTGCGGGGATCGAACCCGGGTGTGCATTTCCACAGCGGAAAAGTGTCGAATAATAAATGTTGAATATACTAGATCGTAATAGTTCAAAGCTGCCTTCGAAGGTTTATCGATGAATGAAATTCGTGTATTCAGTAATTTTTGAGAAATTCGTCAAAAACATATTACGCCAGGGAAACGTTTCCCTGGCGGAATTTTGTCAGGGATCCAAAATTCAATTAGTAGAGCAATTAGTTCATCATAAGAGATAAATGTTTATGCATAAATGGACTTTGTGTGTCATAGGCCTCCGAAGTTATTCAAAATGTCGCTGGGGAAATTATCGGCCTTTAGCTGGATCTCATAAACGGTTTGGAATACGGTCTTGGATTTTTTTTCACACATTGCTATTAATTTGTTCATAACGACTATAAAAACAGAATCCAAAAAAACACAGCCACTTATGATTAATAAATATATACATAAAAGTAGGTATTTTGGTTCCAGGAGCTTAACTAAAGGACCTAGGGGAAAGGTGTAAACGTCGATTTATATATTAGAACTGCCTCCAACAACTGCGAAAGTATGTTTGTAATAGAGTAAGTATAAAAAAAACCGGCCAAGTGCGTGTCGGGCCACGCGCAGTGTAGGGTTCCGTAATTGCGCATGACAACTTTGAGTTCACACTGTTCACACTCGCACCTCATAGTTTAACGACCAAAAACATCTAACAATGAAAATTGTATGAAATTTTACATTTTCGAGTACATTTTATAAGTTGATTCCCTATAACTTTTTCGTTTGTACTTAGCTTTGATAGTTTTCCTTTCAACTTCAGTATATATACTACTGCTCTAATTTTTTTCACGTATCTGTTTATAACCGTTTAGCAGATAGAGGGGAGGACACTTACCTCTAACAAAAATTCGCACTTTAAAACCAAATATTTCGGAAACGGATCCCTAAATCGAAAAATGGTGTTCTCAACCTCACAATATTTTTTAAAGATCTATTCAACGATACCCCACACGATGGGTTAATAGAGAAAAAAAATAACTCCCCCACTTTACTTGTATGAGAGCTACACTAAAAAATTTGGTTTTCAAAATTTTTTTCTACCACTTTTTGCATGATTAATATACATACCCATACCTAATTATAGCTTCCTAGTACTTATAGTCTCTGAGTAAAACCGCGGACGGACAGGCAGACAGACATGGCGAAACTATAAGGGTTCCTTGTTTACTACGGAACCCTAAAAAGATACAACAAAAATAATGTCTCTCGGACATCATGATTTTGAATCCGTCTATTGTAGGAGTTTTATATTATGTGGCAAGTTGTAACTAAGAAATAAATAAATAAACTAATTTCGCTGGTTTGTTTATTTATTCATCTATACGCTTTCTAATAATAAGCTTAATCCAATTAGTAATAAAAGAAATATCGTGTTGCAGTCGCAGGCTGGCAAACCGCTGCGCCACGGTCGTCAAAATAAATATAAATAGAAGTAAAAAACCAAGGATATATTCCACATTATTTATTAATATACTTTCATTACACGTAACAAAACAGCAATCAACTAATTTTAATTACTTATTTAGGTTGTACAGTCCGAATGCAACTTAATGGCGGCTCGGGGCTCGGAACGGAACATCGCGCGAGTCGATGCGCAGTACACAATATTAGGTTCAGATCAGAGGGGCGCGCGGGGAGGTGGGGCGCGTACTGCGCAGCTCGCACCTAATATCCGAGCCGCAATAAAGTTCGATTCGAACTGCATCACTTTTATACTAGACATTAGAAATAACTTATGAACTAGCATAACTCAAACCAAATAATTATTTTTAAACCCACGTCTAACCTCTTATACTGATCAACTTTCCCAGAGGAACAAATAATGATGAAAACAAAATAGGGTCCTAAAAACTAAATTAACGATTGTGCATTATAATTTATGTAATAGGTATTTGTTTCAATTTAGACATGAATATTTAAACAGCATTAAGAGAAATAGGAAACACAAGCTAAACAAAGCTTATAAACATCTGAGACCTCTCCAACCCGTCTGGCCAGCGTGGAGTGTGCAGGCCAATGACTACTGTTTTGCTAATATTATATGGCTCAGTAGAGGGTCGTGCTCCTGCAGTGGAGACTTAAAAGACCTGGTGATGGTGATGAAGAAAAATATAATCTGTTAAGGAGAAAAATGTGGGCCCTATTTTGTTTAGTATACAGGGTGGTAATTAGTTGACCCTCGAGAATGTCCCTTGCAGGTGTGTCTCAGTCTATAGAAATAATGCTGGGTACTCAATTTTCTTTTTACATTTTCATACAAATTGCCGATCTGGCCGATCACTTTCTCATGATTTTTTTTTCTAGATCTCGGTTTTGGTCGTATTGAAAAATTTGTTCATTTAAACGGTCTGAGTCAACCTTTTAGGGGAATGTTGAGCGTCACTTTACAGGATATATTATAGCAGTAGGAAATAATGTTAAAAGAAAAAGGTTCTTGATTGCCCCGCTGGTCGGTATACATACACGTAAGTATAGTAAATCACTTCCACTAAACATATATAAGACTATAAATGTTAAGTTAATATCTCAGCAAACAAAAAACAACACATTTTTTTTTACCGCGTAATTTAGCTACACATTTCACAAGAAAGCACATTTATTAGAAACAAAACTCCCATATCTACTTTCAGCTCCAATTTAAAACATTGTAAAGTTTCGGATAAAGATTAGTAAAATTATTTAAAAAAATACGTAGGTAGGTAGGTACCAGTCCGAATCTAACTTTATGACGGGTCGGATATTAGCTACGAGCTACTCAGAACGCGCGCCGCTGAACCTAATATAGAGTACTGCGCATCGACTTGCGCGATGTTCCGAGTCGCCATTAAGTTGGATTCGGACTGTAATATAATCTAAAAGCCACTCTGTAAAGAACACGTGGATTCGGTGTCGAGTTACTGCTAAAGCGGGATTGAGAGGGATTGTTTTAAATTTTTTGGTTGCTAAACAAAGTGTAGGTATCACAGGGTAATGAATTTCAATGTTAGTAGCACGCGCGCGACGCAGGGCGCTTGCGAAAATACATTCCTTGCTCTGTGATAGGTATTTAAGGTCGAAATTACGTGGAAAAATATTGTTTTACGGAAAGTTTTTCAGTATCTTGCATGACCAGTATTTAACAATAAAAACATATATGCTACAACTTCTTCTGTGGTTATAGCTTATGGCATTACATCTAGGATCTTAAACATTACTACGTTAATTAAAATAGAACCAAAAATGTGTACTTAACCTTATCAAAAACATAAAATAATCATTTTAAAATTGTTAACAAAAATAAGATCGCGCTCCCCAAAAGTAAAACATCAGAACGAAACGTCACAACATAATTTTAACCATTGGAGTTTACCAAATATAAGATAATTACATTGCTAGACATTAATAACAAAATCGTTAAAATCTTAAGTCAATAATGCTTCTCAGATGCGTCGGATGTGAGTTAGTTCCAATAGTTCGGGTTATTAATACAGGTTCAATCCTAGCTTAGGGACCAGGGAATCACTACCAGTCCATTGCAAATGTAAAGGTCAAATCTAATGTAACCATTTGTATCTTACCCGTTTGTAATGTATTAATTTGGAAATAATCGATATATTAAACGATATAGTTCGGGTTCTTGTCCGCCTTAATTTTATGGTCCCATCCGGAAGAAAGGACGAAACTTGGTATTTTTTCATATGTATATGTCACCGCAAAATAACAAGAATAGTAAATTGATCAGTTTTAGAGTTCGTTAATCAACTTTCGGCAAATCATAAACGGCATTTAACGCAATAAATTTCAGCTAATTAATTAACTTACAGTGTGGGCAGTAATTATATAGTTAACGATTTTGCCACCAGTCAAATCATATGCGAACGGGCCAATCGTTACTTAGCGTAAATTTTAACGGCTCAATATCATCCGTAACATAATACATTGTTCTCAGATTGGTCGATGACATTGGTTGCAAGTATTTACCGAGTGTTTATTTATAGAGGTAACAAACACTTACATCTGTTATTTTAATATTGATATTTTAGTTATAATTAGAGATAGAGACGTGAAAGTTCACGTATGCCAAATACTACTCAGTCAGAGGGGAGCGGGGAACGGGGTAAAAGTACGTGAGCCATTCTACCAATCAGCGTATACCTCACCTTCGTCACGGTAATTAATACACTAATAACTGCCGTTTATGATTGTCCGAAAGTTGATTAACTACCTCAAAAATTGATCAACTTACAATTCTTGTCATTTTCGTGTGACATATACTCGTACATTGTGCTTCAATATCGATATGGAAACATTTGTGTTCCGTCCGAATTGGTCCCCAAATTTAATTTATAATGAAAAATAATCTTTTAATTTATAACGAAAATTAATCTTTTAATTTATAATGAAAATTGTTAAAGATAGAAAAGCTGTTTACCGGAAGCATGAATTTTTCAGGGTCCAGCGTGAAGCCCACATTTTGAATAAAATCGTTAAGATCAATCAAAATTTAAATAATGCTCCCAGCATTATTGAAATATAAATTTTGATCCGAGACTCTAGCTGGATAATCCTTATTTAAACTATTTTATGAACTACTGTTTTACCGTCTCAAATGTAAACGTGAAGCTTACATTTACTATGCATTTTCACAAAAGACATTTTTGACAAAAACGCTAGGAGAAGGTTCACGTCCTTATTTTAATTCTGTGCCTCCTGTGATAGGTGATTTAAGTTCAGTTGTACCCTTTTTGTGATTTTAACGTGGGCATTATCAGAAAAAAATTCCCGATTTTTGGGTCCAACTCACGTTCTTCTATCTGTTATAGTTTCGGAGATAATTTTGTGCAAAACGATATAACTGTCGGATTTTTTGCAAAAACATCGTGAATATCGATATTTGTCAAGTTGTAACCCTCATAATAAATATAACAATAAACTATTTTTCGTGCTCCGTGATTTAAGTGTCACTGTATTCAATTTCATATTTTATTTCCTATTTCATTTATCGTGAAAATGAATGTATCTAAAGTAGTATCCGTTTACACCAATCCTTTTCGATTTCTCTGGAGTACAAATTGACATATACCTACCAATCCGAATGTGAATTTAAGCTTTTTTTTGTGAAAAGTGATACATTATGATATAAATCTTTCTACACAAATCTGGTTTTATGAGCAAACAAATATAAGTGTTATTGTATCTAAAAATCAAACTAATTCTAAAAATATTATGTAGAAAAATAAATGTGCTTAATGATCGAGTGAAGATAGTGGGAGTGCGCAGGGGTGAAACGCCGTGTGCGATAGATCTGGATGGAGTGACGTCGGGTCCCGATTGCGCTATGGATCGATTAGTAAGTTAAGGATATATAATTTTACACGAAATTTCCTGATAGTCTATTTATTTGTTTTGGTTATTGGAATAAATCACCTTACAGAAAATAATGTAATGTTAACGTTTAGATCAGTTGCTTGATCTTTTCTTTTGTAATATCGGTTCTATTAATTTGTTTGGAATATGTATTAAAATCAATTGACGTATTATTAACGACACCTGTTTTTTCCTCGCTCTGGTTTTCCAAATTTAAGTTTGAATAATTTTTGTTTTAGTTAAAATACGACCTGATAAATTGAATTGGTCACAGAAGTTGAAATTAAAGAAAAAAATCGTCAGTCCCAGGAAGATGGCTACAAATTAAGAGAGGAGACAACAAGAAAATTAGTGAAAGGGTCCCGGAACTAATGTTTAATGGACACAAAAATGGAAAGGTATTGAAGGAAAACTAGCTATATATATAAGGGACACAAAAAGAAAGAAGAGAACCAGTTGAAAAGACGCGGGACGCGTTTCCGACAATAATAAAAAGAATGAAACACAAAAAAATGTTTAAAAAACCGAGTAGGTATCTAAAGAATTTGGGTCAATTTGAAAAAGATCATTTTTCATCTTTACGTGACCGGGGATCGAACCCGGGACCATCCGTATCACAGACCGGCGTGTTGACCGCTGCACCACGGAGCTCGTCTTATAGAAGTATCCGAGTTGCAAAAATTATGTTAAAGACACTACACCAGATAATAGATGACTCCAACGATGGCAATGATGAAAAGGTTCTTGATACAACTTAAAGATTATAAAAGACTAAGTTAACTTTTTATTCTTTTATCAACGTTAGTCTTCCTACAAAGGACCTATTGTAATAATTTAAACAGGTTTCATTCCGATTTATATAAGTATACTTCCGCATTTTTTAGCTAACTGCATACTCAGTTACGACAAACTGTCCATCTGTGTTAGTTGTCTATTAGATTAAATCTCATCATATGATCATATAATCTACGTGCGTTCCTGTACAGCTTTGTAAAATTATCAATGGTTTATGAATTACAGGCCTCACAAAATTTCTAAACAAATTTTGAATTCTCAAACCATTGATATCTAATGTTTTCTTATGTTTTCGCGATTGTTACACATTTAAATAAAATTATTTTAATACGGTTAATAAATAATGTAATAAACGCGATAAAAACCGTATTAAAATAATTCCATTGATATCTTTTTAACTAAACTGTATAGGAACGAGATTACTATGAGATATTATAATGAGATTAATGGATGGAATGCTAAATTTTACACGAAAATTATCAAATATTGCCACAATTCCCTTTGTCTGTTTGTATGGAGATGCGCGTTCAGGTCTCTCTTAACGCTTTGTATTGTACTAAGTAGTTGAATGAAGTTAATTTGATATCTCAAGATAAAAGATTGACCTGTGCGATTTCTCAATTTTTAAGTTTAGATTATTACTTGCCAAGTGTGTTTACTTGATAAGTTCCTTTTAAGAATAGTACAAGTAAATTGTCGAATTGAGGTGGATAGATCTTAATTTACTTATAATAAAAAATATTGATAAAGCTGTGCTATTAATATGAGTACATTAATAATAATTATGAAAAGTTCAATAAACGTTTATTATTTTTCGGTGACTTGTATTTATTTACACAATCCATACCTTTTTGTCGAGGGGTATATCTTGACTTATATCTTTTAACACATCATATAAAAGACTAGAATTTTAGCAAACTGATACAATTCAGGTAAGAAATGTAAATAGGCAACTGATAAGTAAAATTTATAAAAAAGAAGATTTCATATAATATATTTTGTTTGAGGAGCATTATGCTACGGTCATTATTCTATAAGTTATTAAATGTTTCAACTTCGTGTATATCGGTTTGCACAAAGAAAATTTATTAGTGCTATGTAATTTAACTGTACTAGTATCAATTATAACATTAATTTCGCCCATAAGAGACTTGTGAGAAGGTACAACTCACAGGTTTTTCATTAATTACTATTAAAATTTATTATGTAGCAAAAAAACTGAAATATAAAGCTAATAGGATCGTTTTACTCTACAATACAAGGTATTTAATTTTATCCTATTCCACTCAGTTAACGAACAAGAATTTTTTAAATCTTGTTTTTGCTCTCCTGTAAAGTTATGAGTTTTTACTTGTATCACTTATCACAGGAGGCACAGAATTGTAAACAATAAAAATAGTTCCTAAAATAGTTTGAAGGGTTTTGTAGGGCCTCCTAGCTCAACATTTTAAATGCTGTCGCCGTTTTCTTTCAAATGCTTAATTTTAATTAAATAAAACATTTTTTTATTTGGGCAGTACTGGACGCTGTGTATCGTCTGTAGCGACTACGTCAGACACAGTATAGACCGTCATTCCAACGCGATTTTCTGATGTATAAGATTGTGTTTGGAGACTATTATACATGCATGGGAACTTCATTGTTGAACATAAATTTCCAATTTCTTGAATCGGAAATTCGAATAGGAAGCCTATAAAAGTTAAGTCAATTAGAAATTTTCTAAATTCGTAAGAGATAAATTTGTATTAATTGTTATAAAATTCTTTAGAAGCACGATCGGCAATTTTTGTGACGGTATTAAGAAGCACTATGTCCCACATGTCCAATTGGTCGCGTGACTGGTTGAGTTGCCGTAAGAAATGATAAAAAAAGGTGTTAATGAATGTATGAAAGGTATCCAAACTGCTGAATGTAGCCTCAAGTCATCACTCAATCATAAACATACATTAATTTGGACATATCGCAGCCTTGGAGAAATTCTCTCTGAACCCATGACAGAAATGGATCTACACTTTTATACCTATGCTTCCTTTTTGGATGTACGAAATTGGATATTAATGTTCGCTAATGAAGTGCGCATCCATGTATAATAATCACCAAACACTTATCTTATACATCAGAATATCAGGGAAAACCAAACTATCCCCTAAAATAGTATTGTTTTGAAGTGCACAAAATTAATATCAAGTAGCGAATAATAAATTGAGACAGTCTTCCTACGATCTTCAAACACGCAACCTCTTCTATTTAACATCCACCAATATGTTCTTATGTCTCTGGATGTATGCACTTACTATTTTACGAAATATGCATCGAAGAAGCGAAGAATTAATTAATAAGTGTGCCGAGCAACCTTAAATAAACATTTGAATTTGAAAGTGCATTTTTCACGGTGTTTCCATATCGACATTTAAGGGGGAACAGTAGGCACAGTAGCGACGCCAATCATTTTATTCCTAATACTTTACAAATAGAAAGAAATTCAAGAATATAAACAATACAAGTCTTAGTAAATAACCTGAAGTATTTTTGGAATCATGTTTTGATATTATGAGAATCAGTCATTGAGAGAAAAAGTGATAACGGCGGTAATCAGATTCTCATAATTCTTACTGATTCCGATAGTAATAAACATGATTCAAAAAATACTTCAGGTTATTTACTAAGGCTTGTATTGTTTATATTCTTGAATTTCTTTCTATTTGTAAAGTATTAGGAATAAAATGATTGGCGTCGCTACTGTGCCTACTGTTCCCCCTTAAGCACATATATGACGGCTAAAGGAGACGTTACAAAGCAGGCCTGGACATTGTACATACTTCACAAAATCGAGGAAAAATCTAAAAAGAATTAAACAAATATCAAATTATTATATTTTCAGTATTTTAATTGCAATTTAATTTTAAAAGCATTATTTTATTGTAACAGGCAACACATATTTTACCAAGAGCCCGTTCCGTAACTTAGTTCAAAGTGTAATTGGTAATATAGGAAAAGCTGATAACATAAAAATGATTGAAAGGAAAACACATTCAATTGTAATAAAATCAAAGCTTTATCATTTTCCTGTTTTTTCATTTATTGCAAATACTTATACACTTTTGATTTCTGAACGCACGTCAATGTCAACGAGCTCCGTGGCGCAGCGGTCAACACGCTAGCCTGCTACACGGGGGTCCCGGGTTCGATCCCCGGTCAGGTCAAGATGGAAAAAGATCTTTTTCATATTGACCTGGGTCTTGGATGTTTATCTATATAAGTAAATATTATAAAATATAGTATCGTTGAGTTAGTATCCTGCGACACAAGTTCACAACTTACTGTGGGGCTAGCTCAATTTGTGTGATATGTCCCTATATATTTATTTATTTTATTATGAGGACGGGACACCATGTATTTTTTCGCGTCATTCCGTGACTTTACTCTTTGGTTTGATGTTTCACAGCTGTTGATAGTTAAATGTCTATACGACATTTGATTTTGAGGCGTGTTGCCTGTGCTAAGTGTACTTGATGCTTTTGCACCGATTATCTAAGCAAAAATTGTCCAAAATATAAATTAAAATACCTTTATTGAATAATGAAGTTTCGAAAGTATAGATATACAATGTCCAGGCCGGAGCTCCATACATTCGTGAAACGTCTCCTTTATTGGTTAAGGCGCTGTAATTCACGCACTGCTGTAAAACGTCTATTTTTTCGTCGCGCAGTTAGCCTTATTTTTCATTGAATACTAGCATGAAAAAAATATGAAGTACAGTTCAAAGATCAAAATAAATGATTACATGAAAATATTTTCAAAAAACTATTTAAAACCTAGGAAAATAAAATGGCAAAAAGCTATATCCAGAAAAGGTTTCGTCGCGAATTACTTGATATTTTCAGCGATAACTACCATTTTTTTTACATCTATAAAAAGTAAAACTTACTGAGCAAAATGGATACCTAAATATATTACAATATTTGGTTATAATTAAGGAATTATTAAATTAAAACCGACAAAAAGCGGCCGAAATGACAGATACGGGTTCGAACTGAGATCGCCTACCGGCATCGCCACTTTTAACTTTATTTCATTACTAGTACGTACTATTATCGCGCGATTACCATTACGTACTATTATTATTAGGTGTTACAGCGCCTTAATTTCATTCTTTTTACCGGATAGGGCCGGATTGACATCCTTTAAAAATAAAACATTAATTTACGTGATGGCTCAATAATTTTAACCATAGCAAAAAATATATAATTACTTACCATAGCTAGAAGCTTGTAGTATGAATATAGTTGTTTTAAAATTCCATACAAGGTAATATAAAGGGTAACGTCAAAATTAACAAACAACAAACTCTTTTCAGTTACCTACCAATAATATTCCATGTTCCAGTTGTCGTCAACCTTCACGCAAGAGTGTAATTTTTTGGTTAGTTTTGAAGACCACCGTTGCAACAGGCGAGATCGGAATGTATTCGCTAGCTGGAACATTTCTCTGGCGTTATCTTCCGTCACCTGCTCGCACAGCTCAACCTCGCACAAAGTATTTAGTTCATCCAGCTGATAGTAGTCCGCGGCAGCCAGTAGGTCTTTAGCTAATTCCTTCATTCGTGGAATTTTGTCGATATACATATAAGATAAGACTTCTTCCAAAACAGCCGCCTCAAACGGCGCCTCAATAACATTATTTTGGCTTTCAGTGGTGCCGTGGTCGAAGTGAGCCTTCAAAACAGCACTTCGCGAGGCCAATATTGCCTTGTGAACGTTGTACTCCTGTCCATCTTTAGATTTAATGACAGCGTCTGCTGACGGTACAAAGCCTAAAATTTTCTTTAAATCTTTACTTAAACTTTCGTGTGCTGAATTAATTGTAACAATTGGGATAACATTGAATGTAACACTCAAATGTAAGTATTGATAATTTAAACTAAATTCAATGTCCTTTCTAAACAACGTTGCTAAATACGTCCATTTATGTGCTTCAACGAAATTTAAATGTATCGATTTTATTAATTTCTTTGTGTTACCATTAAAAATTCCCAAATCCCCCTCCATAAAATCAAAGGTAGTTGAAGAACGATAACTCAATTCGATAATGTCTTTCTCGTGGCCAATAAAATGCAATTTCAATCGCGGTAACGATGCATCCGTAGGTACAGCGTGGATTTCTCTTACAGGCCTTTTTAGGAGCGAAAATAACTCAGGGATTTTCCATACACATCCATGACTCTCGTAAGAAGTACTGAATATTGATATTTTGTATTCCACCGCTGCCATTGTTTCTGAACTGAATCCAATACCTTACAGCGCCAATTCTTCACTTCTGTAAACAAAGAGAACAACTTTTATAAAAATAAAATCTATGTAGCTGATATGTTTTTAGGGTTCTTTACCAAAGGACGGCTCTCTAGTTATAAGGTAATGAAAAGTCTACCAATTACTCTCAGTAATAGAGCTCTATTACTTATACTGGTATGACAAAGTAGTATGACCATGAGGAAACGGCGCTAATTTAAGACTAGTACAAGTAGACTGTTTTTTAACGAATGTGCAACATCTATTACGCTATAACAGTAAATAATAAAAACAAAACTAAACATTGAAGAGGGTTCGTCAAAAGTGCTGAAAAACAAATTAAAAAGCTGCATCGAAATAGTTATTTTATGACACGGGACGGCAAACGAGCCATCGGGTAACCTGATGGTAAGTGATCACCGCTGCCCACGGGCTAATGCAACACCAGAGGTGTAACAAGAGCATTGCCGGCCTCTATTTTTCCCTCCCCAGAATGGAGCTACGGTGACTCAGACAGCATACACACCGGCCCACACACACATCGGTCAAACTTATAACACCTTCTTTTTGAGTCGGGGGTTAAAAACAGTTTATTCATTCGATTTCGCATACTTGACTGTGATGAGTGATGAAGAATATTGAGACTGTACACAGGCCATGTGCGTGCAGCGCTATACAATCGCCTACTTTTCGCCACCTTAATTTGGTCCAATATTTTTGTATGAGGTTGGCAGTTTATTACGTTAGTATTATATTGTCTTAGACAAAGACACTTTGGTACTAGTAGGTACAGTCCGAATCAAACTTAAGAGGGTATACTAGCAGTGCGTTTTCCATACAAATATATTTATCTGATTTCTCGCTGAAAACTGCTTCTAGAGGCACAATTCTTTTTACATACAGTCTATTACTAAAATAGGTATGTCCCTATGTTTTATTTTTTTCTAAAAACCTGTTTAAAAGAAAAATTTTTTTTACAAAATCAGTTTTTTTGGAAAAAATAAAAAATAGAGGCATTCCTATTTTCGTACTAAATTTTATGAAAAAAGAATTGTGGCTCTAGAATCAGTTTTCAGCGAGAAAATAGAGAAATACATTTGTATGGAAACCATATTGAAAAAATACTGCTAGTCGCGCGAGTCACGCGCGGGGAGGCGGGGCGCGTACTGCTCAGCTCGCAGCTAATATCCGAGCCGCCAAAAAGTATGATTCGGACCGTATCAAGTATAGATTGGCACAGAGCAAGGAATTTCAATGTTGCTCGCGTTCGACGATACATTTCTGTGACGATATCCACTAGACGTACCGATTACCTTTATCTAGCCAAAATACCTATTCGCCTATTCGCCCCCAGTCGGGGCAGCCACCACTGGTGGCGTATAGGACTAAATTAATTTTGGTTGTGCTAATTGACACCACTGGCTACGCTCACCGGTGGTGAGTGGCAAAGGCAAATCATTGGCAGTCCCATTTGCCTGCCCCCCGTGGAGGCGAATAAAACAAACTCTGATTTCAATTCCCATTCGCCCTAAGTGTTGACGTATGGGAATTAGTTGCCTCTTGCAGCAAATGGGATGAGTACATTGCCTCGTATGTATCCAGTATCGTAGGGGAAGGGGATCCCTGAGTCCAGTGCTGCCCTCATGCCTACCCTACCGGCAAAAATCACTTCAGCTGGTAGCATGAATGGGCC
The DNA here is from genome assembly GCA_963082605.1 of Rhodophaea formosa. NCBI lineage: Eukaryota > Metazoa > Arthropoda > Insecta > Lepidoptera > Pyralidae > Rhodophaea > Rhodophaea formosa. Next base: position 15,547,233 of record OY720224.1, on the reverse strand, counting down.
GGCTCGTCCGGGGAAGTACCACACTCTCACAGAAAATCGACGTTTGAGTAGTAGTTTTACAGCTTCTATGCTTCGTTCGGTGAGTGAGAGAGCCGGAGGCCCATCCCCCCTCCCCTCTAGGGAGGGAAAACAAAAGGCCGGCAACGCTCTTGTCATACCCCTGGTGTTACATTAGTCCATGGGCAGCGGTGATTACTTACCATCAGGTGACCCGCTTGCTCGTTTGCCGTCCTCTGACATAAAAAAAAAATCATTTGAAAGAAAACGAAAAGGTTATTTCCCGTGCCACCAGTGGTGGCCGCTCCCACTGGGGGCAAATGGGATATACCCGAAAATACCAGCTTTTTTTGTCAGCGAAATCAATTTTGTTTTTGATAGTTTGCTTGCACTATAGGTTAGACAATATAATACTAACGTATAGACTGCCCACCTCAGTGTGGCCAAGTATGGCGGTGCAGACTACTGCCATCTAGTATCGACTGGCTGATTTAATCTCCGTTAGCCTAAAACTTACTAAAATTGAGGTGTAATTTTAATATAAAAAGCCAAAAATATTGTTCTAATTATTTATAAGATACTAACTGTTACCCGCGGCTTCGCCCGCGTGATATATATCCTATGTCCTTCTCAGTACCCTAACCTATGTGTATGCAAAATTTCATGATGATCGGTTCAGTAGATACGTCGTGAAAGCGTAACAAACCATCAAACAAACTCACTTTCGCATTTATAATATTAGTTGGGATGGGATATTTTGTGAATAATGCTTTTATATTCTCATATTACGGAAGATACAATGTTGTGTAGCAACGAGTAGCGCCATCTATGCGAGTCTCTGAGAACAAATTGGGACCACATGCTATAGGGTAAAACCACCTAGTATCGGCTATGTCAACAAGATTTCACATTCATTTGGTTCTTATTCTCAAATTATTAGCCTAGCTTTATAAAACGTAATTTCTTAATAAACTATTATTATTTAGGAAATTATTAACTGCACCTCTATATAGAATTTATGCAAACTACGTATCTCCACTAATTATCTTAATGCATACCTAAAACAATTACTTATAAATGACTTTATTACTTATAAACTAAATTACCTAGCTACAAATAAATTACTTATCTACCTAATCTAGTAGCAACTCTAAACCAGTTGATCTATTTTACCAGTTTTAAAAACAAAAATACTCATTACATACATACATACATATAATCACGCCTTTTTCCCATAGGGGTAGGCAGAGACTATGGATCTCCACTTGCTACGATCCTGACAAATTACTCTAGCTTCACCTACACTCATCACTCTCCCCATGCATGCTCTTCGGTTTCGGGTACTTCTTACACCTCTTTCAATCTGATCACAGTACGTTCGACGAGGTCGACCCTGGCCAACTATCACATACACCAAAATACTCATTGTCTAACAAAAATACTGACTTGCAAACTAATTTATCCATTCTTACAATGGATTTTCTATGATTGGTTACTTAAGCTGCATTATAATAATGTATCTATATACGATCAAATTGCATCCCACAAATCTTCTAGTCAATCCCACTTGTTCCGTGATCCCACTTTATTTCTTTTAAATCATCTGTCTCAACAGAAATGTGTCAAAACGCGAAAAAAAAACTCTTTATTGTGTTAATATATGGAACAGTGCAAATTTAATCAAAATTAGTTCAGTCGTTTTTAAGGTAAAGAGTTGTGAAGATCGTTGTTCACTTTCACGAGACTTCACTGTCCGTCTGTCACTAGGCTGTATCCCATGAACCTTGATAGCTAGACAGCTTAAATTTTCACAGATTATGGATTTCTGAGAACGCTAATACAACAAATACTAAAAACAAAATAAAATAAATATTTAAGGGAAGCTCCCATACAACAGTCGTGATTTTTTAAGGGATAGGTTTGTTGTAACTCATAACTCAAAGTATTATTAGTGTTTCGTAGCCAACTGGCAAAAGAAAAACCCATAAAGATTTGTCATGTCTGTCTGTCCGAATGTCACAGCTAGGTAATTTATAGATGTAGGATACGGATCGCGCGACTTTAGACGCGGTCAAAAGGACGAAGTTGGTGTTGAGGTGCCCCAGCCCAGAGATGGGAACAAGGAACAATATTTTACTTAGCCTTGCCTTTTAAAATGACCGTGTAATGGAACGTCCCTCAAAATTTTGATTTCTGATGGAATAAAGGAAAGGAATTGTAATTTTATTCTAAAATTAGAAAGTTTTTTGGTATTAATATTAAAATTTATGTAAGACATTATTTATTTATATATATATATATATATATATATATATATATATATATATATATATATATATATATATATATACGGACAAATCACACAGATTGAGATAGCCCCAAAGTAAGTTCGAAACTTGTGTTATGGGATACTAACTCAACGATACTATATTTATTAAATAATTGATACTTATATAGATAAACATCCAAGACCCAGGTCAATCTGAAAAAGATAATTTTCCATCTTGACCTGACCGGGGATCGGGAATCATTTATCCATTTTGAAAAGCAGAAAGAATATTTGTACAATACATGCAATTATTCTGATGTGTGTTTATTTATTAGACTTAGGCCATAATGTAGGATATTGTTAGACCCTTTTTATGAATATATTTCTTTTTTGGAGGCTGTCTTAGAGCATTAATCCAACGAGTCGGTTAATTTATGCTTAAGCAATTAAATATTTGATGCTTAAGCTTAGAGTTCAAAAAGTATTTCTGGTGAGCGTTTAAAAACTATACACAGTTAACTATGGAAAAAACAGCCAAGTTCGAGTCGGATTCGCGCACGATGTGTTCCGTACTTGAAAAAAAAACGGTAAAAAAATACTTTTGTTGTATGGAAGATCCTTTAAATATTATATTTATTTTATTTTAGTATTTGTTATTATCATGGCAATAAAAATACAATATCTGTGAAAATTTTAACCTCCTTGCTATTACGGTTCATGAGATACAGCAAAAAACGCCAACAACTCCTCTGTTGTATGGGAGCCCCCCTTAATTATTATTATTATTTCTGTTAGTACATTTATCTCCTCAAAAAGAGCGGGTCAAATCAAGAACTATCGCGGGCGACGGGCAAGCGATAGAAGTAAGAAATGATATAGAAAAAGAAGCTGAAACGCAAGAAGAAGAAAGAAACTTTCTTGTAATACGACAAGTGTTGAGGATGGTAGCTTTTTGTTGTAAAGAAAGAATGTAGTGTGATATATTTAAGGTGTTAGGGCTTCGTGGTAGTGTTTTAGGTACTATTCCCGTCCGTCGACGATAAAACTATAGGTACTATATGAACATTCTGAGCTCTCCATCAAGGTCTTGGTATTTACTAAGTTTCTCTGAAATAGTTTTTTGGATATTGTGTTAGTTTGGGATAGCTATATCGATAAGATATACTACATCAGTCTGTTTTTCATGTATATTATTTTGATTTTTGTATTTGTTGTTGTAGCTACAATAAAAATACATAATCTCTGCAAATTTCAACTGTCTTACTATTACGGTTCTTGAGATCTAGCACGGCGAGTGGTAGCCGGAATGAAATGGATGAAAAACCGGTCAAGTGCGTGTCGGGCCACGCGCAGTGTAGGGTTCCGTAGTTGCGAATCACAATTTTGAGTTCACACTGTTAACACTCGCACCCTACAGTTTAACGACCAAAAACATCTAACAATGAAAATTGTATGAAATTTTACACTTTCGAGTACATTTTATAAGTTGGTTCCCTGTAACTGTTTAGGTTGTACTAGTAAGTGCTGTAATTTTTTTCACGTATCCATATATACAACCGTTTAGCAGATAGAGGGGGGGGGGGGGGGACACATACCTCTAACAAAAAAATGCACTTTAAAACCGAATATTTCGGAAACGGATCCCTAAATCGAAAAATGGTGTTCTCAACCTCACAATTTTTAAAGACCTATTTAACAATCAATACCCAATACGATGGTTTTGTATAGAAAAAAAATAAATATTACTCCCTCTTTACTTGTATGTTGCCGCTATAACAACAAATACTAAAACCGTAATAGCAAGGAGGTTTAAATTTTCACAGATATTGTATTTTTATTGCCATGATAATAACAAATACTAAAAATAAAATAAATATAATATTTAAGGGGGCTTCCATACAACAAAAGTATTTTTTACCGTTTTTTTTTCTGGTACGGAACCCTTCGTACGCGAGTCCGACTCGCACTTGGTTTTTTTTTCTCATTCTCTTCCATGTAAGTACAGATACCACTTACTACTTTACTTTTTTACTAATGTACATATTGATAAACGACGAATTAATGCTAAAAACTAATAGTATAAAATATACTTTGAAGCAAATTAAAAATAATTACGATTTTTTATTAATGACTTGAAGATTTCCTAAGGAAAATACTATTAGCAAGTTATTATGAATTTAATATTACGCCGAAGACGGTGGGTTCGATTCCCACTGGCCAATCACAAAGTACCTAATCAATTTGAAATTGTTCTATACATAAATATATACGGACAAATCACACAGATTGAGCTAGCCCCAAAGTAAGTTCTTATGAAAGACTTGTGTTATGGGATACTAACTCAACGATACTATATTTTATAACAAATACATATATAGATAAACATCCAAGACCCAGGTCAATCAGAAACAACTTTTGTACGGAACCCTAAAAGATCGTTTTCCATCTTGACCTGACCGGGGATCAAAACCGGGACCATCCATGTCGCAGGCAAGCGTGATGACCGCTGCGCCACGGAGCTCGTCGAACAGTTATCTCACACAGTCTCAGTTATCACTTAGGTATCAGAGACATGGGGTTCAAAATACGGACACATGGCTTGTAGGGCGGTTAGCATATACACGTTAATTTTATTTTTTATACGGTTCATATAAAAACTACAACATAATAATTTTTAATCAATTTTGTATGTAAGGGCCGATCCCAGAACTGGACCGATACAAGGCGGTTTCACCCTACCTAACTACGAGTAGGTACCTATCAACATTTCAGATCATTGATAGAATAAGGGTACCAAAACCCATATACACACAGGTGACTTACAGACATAGGTACTAGCTGTTAGTACCTAGTTAAATCAAAGGCTGTAAAAGTAGCAAATTTAAAAAAAATCCTAGGAAGCTAGGTAATACCTATACTTAATCAAAAAAAAATCAAATCTAAAATCAAAACGTTTATTCAGAAAATAGGCCTTTGCAGGCACTTTTTCACGTCATATCATATTTAAAATTATCTTATTAGATAATATGTATTTATTAATTGTTCAAAAGCTACAGACTACTAGCTACTACTACTAATTTTTTCCTGATACACACTTGACTCGCTAACTCAAGCGCTGTTGCTCAAGTTGGATTACAGGTACCTAGTGCGGAAAAACATACATAGGTACATACACTTATGAAATTTGGCTCACATTTTAAAAAGCGGATAAAAACTAACATTTATAAAATATAGGTACCTACCTACCTATATAAAGTTTGCAAATTGATTTTAGCGGACTTTATACTACGAAATTCGTATATTTTGGTGTTAAAAATGCTCGTAGGTACACTCAGAGGTAGGTCTCATCAATTACCTATGTGTGAAATAGTTACTAGACTGTTATATGCCAAAAAGCAATCAAAGGCTAGGGCCTTTGATTGCTTTTTGGGAGCTTACTGTGATCCATATGGTAACATACGCCGTATTTAACTGCATATCGAGAAGAGAAAGAACATTCATTCATTATCGAGCGAAATGTACATATACATATACCTACCTAGGTACCTTACCTACTTACTGATGTAAAGTGATGTAGCTTGCAAAGCCTCGTCCGTATTATCACAGTTTGTGTTATAGGTAAGGTAAGTATACTTTTATTAGGGTATGCAAGAAATAACAAATGTTTACATGAAAGGACTGAAACACAAAGAGTTAGTGTAGGGAGGTACCTACCTAATAAGGTTATAAGTTTTAAAAACATATACTGATAAACCAAAGAACTACTTACGGTTGCAGTTGATGCAGAATCACTTAACCTCTTTATTCAGATAGACCTGTAAAGTCGGTAAGGACAAAAATACTTTAAAATCTACTTTCGATAAATTTTCTCCGACGACGCACTCGTCCGCCGAAAGCTAAAGTTGTGGGCAGTCTGTCTCTGTGTGTGTGTGTGAGAGAATTCGAGACTGTGTGAGTGAACTTCTGTTTCGGTCAGTGTTACCATTGCACCTTTCTCAAAAGTAACGCATAAAACATTTAAAAAATAGGTTTTTTTAGCCGACTGTCCAAACCTTGTAATGTATTGTTTTTGGGATTCATGTACATTAGTTTATTATTCCACCATTATATCTAAAGTCCTAAAAATAATGATTTAACTTTTTGTAAATGTTTAGAAATAGCACAATTAAGTGCAATGTAATATGAGTAATTATTATATTATTCATTGGTTGCGGTAGCTGATCCGGCTAAAATTAGATTTGAACCAAAGGTTCTGTTTCTTAACTTCTTCACATAATTAAATGCCAAAGGCTTAAACACAGAATTAGGAAATTGGTGCAAAATTTTATACTTCAAACAAAACTAAGTTTTAGTGTAGTAGGCTAATTTTATTTTATAAACATACGAACTATATATGTATTTATATATACATATTATATATATAGTAATAGTATAGTACTTTTAGTATATTGTCGTACATAAATACATACATATCATCACGTCTATATCCCTCGCGGGGTAGACAGAGCCCGAAGTCATGAAATCCAAAGGCCACGATTAGCGTGTTAGTGGGTGTAATGTAAGGGTAGAAAGTGAAATCAAAATAGTGATAGGTTGCTAGCCACATCGCCTTTTGACGTGATTCCTTAGATTTTCGTTCAATCCCTTGACTGGTTTTTACGTTCTGCGCGGGAAGAGACCTACTGACATGTTCTATATTTTTTCCTCCCAAACCAGCATGGAAGAGATATTCTTCATTATGATCCTCCTTTACAAAAACTTGAAAGAGCTGGTAATATTGATCCATGTATGGAACGCCGCACAGGATCCCAAAAAGTAAGTAATGTGTCAAAAATAACTCTCTGGCAACATTTTTCGTTCGAGTACTATATCTTTATGTTGGCAAAACTGACACCAATGGAATGTCCACTGTTTAAAGTGTTGCCTACAATCGAAATCTTATTACCCAATACACGGGTATTTCCCAAAATATTGCAAGTTGTTGTGGAGGCACAAGTGTACGATGGGATAGGAATGATGAAGGAAATCCAGAAAATATTTAGTAAAATGTAGTATTACAACTTGAACTCCTTACATATCCGTCTTACCTTCATAGCGGATGGCGTGCGACTTACAAACTCGACTTTTATTCTCTATAAGGGAAACATCATACATTCTTTATTTAAACTTCCATTCTTTATCTCTTAAATCCATACAAACCTCTTTGCACATCCTACACAAGAAGTGTTGGCAAGCTTTAAAATATGCTTCGTCATATTACAGCATAAATGCTGCCATAGTAGTAGAATCCGGGCTCCGAACGTTACGTCTGAGGATGCAACCAGGAAGACGCTCAGATAAGAACGCTTAGTTCATGCATAGGGGTGGCAGCGCAAAGCTTGCTGCAGATATCACTGTGTACGTTCTTCCTCAACAAAAATATGAATTTCTATTTTTTTAGCTTTTTAAGCAAGTAAGTAGTGCATAAGAACAGAGACAAAACATTGGAAAAAAATGTATAAAACTCATAATAACAAAGGATTTTTAAGTATTCTGCAAACATAACTCATAAAAATATTTTTTGTTGTAGTTTCAATACCGTAAATATGCCAAAAAATTTATAGTTTACTAGCTGTTGCCCGCGGCTTCGCCCGCGTGATATATAGCCTATGTCCTTCTCAGTACCTTAACCTATGTATATGCAAAATTTCATGATGATCGGGTCACTAGATACGGCGTGAAAGCGTAACAAACAAACAAACAAACTCACTTTCGCTTTTATAATATTATAGTTAGGATTGGGGTTTCACGAGATTTGGTCTAATTATGAAGTAAAATATTTTTCAAATCAAAAACATTTGGCAGTTCATTTCGGAACAACCATACAAACTGTCAACGTAACAGTTGCCATCCCCAGTGAAGTTTGACCCAAAATGACATTATTGACAACATTTCTTATGAAAATAATGGGCTACAAAGGCATAAACTGGTGCAGAAACAAAAAATAAAACGCAAAAATGCCAATAGAAATATCGCAAGCGCAATTCAAATCAAGCAAGTCAAAGGGCGTTTAAATTTAAAGTTTTCTTTACGATAGGTCAAATATTTTGTCACTATTCTTATGCACTAATTACTTGCGTAACAGACTAAAAATAAAGATATTCATATTTTTGTTTACAAATAACGTATGCAGCGACATCTACAATTATCTGTGCGCTGCCACCTATAGCTGCCTGCCACCACCAGCTATAGCAAATGCAAATAATTGCAAGATTCAACATTAAAAATAAAAGATTCGAAATAGGTATAACTCGAAGTCTCTTTGTCTTAGCACGACTGCCGTTCCAAAAGATAATTTTGGGATTCCAACGCAACTATACATCCAAATTTTATAGAATCCTAACACTTTCCCGAGTGACACTGGCTATAACTTTTCCAAATCTGCTGACACGCTAAGAAAATACGTCGAAATGAAGAAACTCACTTACATACATATTTGACCTCGGAAGACACTACACCACTTGTTTGGCAGTCGGGTAATTAATGATTGGTAAAATTGGAAAGTGAGATTTACATCGTCGGCAACACTGTACAAGTACAAAGCGAACACTCCTCATTGGTCCGTTGGTGCAGTTTTGTGGTTTTGCCAACATAAAGAAATGAAAAAATACTTCCTGCACTACTACTACTTGCTACAACCGCACCACAAAATACACTTCCTGCGTGTACTTACGTAGACGTGTGTAAAAAACTAAAGTTGTAAGCGTGTTATCCGTTAAGCACTTATTACACTATCCAATTTTTAGGAATCCTAATTAGGAAATCGGACGATGTAATCGCAGTTAGGGTAGATCGGATCCGATTTAGGATGATTAGGACGTCCCGATCGCTCTATTTCCTAAATTGAATACGATTTAGGACAGTGTAATCGCATCGCTACGATTTAGGACGCCAATTTGCCCTCTCGCCAGCGTTGCCGACATCAAAAGTCTGGATTACCCAAAAGCCTAACTGAAAATCCCCAAATTTGGGGCAAATAAAATCGATATTTCCCACATTTTCCCCACAAATTTTAAAAAAAGAAATTAAAGTACTGTTCATTTATATCAAATATATTTATCACCTGCTAACACTTAAGTATGATATTGACGATTACAATCATCGTATTGCAGCTTTTCAGTCTTTAGTAAAACTTGTGTTATGGGATACTAACTCAACGATACTATATTTTATAATAGATACTAATAAGACCTAGGTCAATCTGAAAGTTATCATTTTTCATCTTGACCTGACCGGGGATCGAACCCGGGACCATCCGTGTCACAGGCCGGCGTATTGACCGCTGCGCCACGGAGCTCATCATACAACTAATATTATATTCTATCAACTTATAATACCTTTCCAGTAAAAAAATATGAAAGGTTATTTTTTATAAAAAAGATTATTTTTTTTATATTTCAGGTAATTTCTGACATGACCCGACTGGCAACACTACGATTTAGGAACCGATTTAGTGTAGTGTGATCACTAGCTTCCGATTTAGGTTCCTAACACGTTCCTAATTAGGATTCCTAAAAATTGGATAGTGTAATAAGTGCTTTAGCAGTTTTTGAAGTATTTTTCTTTTTTACTTACAAATTTCAAGTCTACTACCGTAATAAAGGAGTTAATACCTACCTTAATCTACTGCATCAAGAGCAACCGTGAGTAGATCCTATTTCCTTATATAAGGGTTTATCAGTAACTACAATGTGTTTGATATTGTCCTCGCGATAATTTAAATTCACATTCTCAACATCAACACAACCAACTTTTGTCGTGTTAATAAGCCTTAAATCGAGGAAATAAACTCAGCTGCTCCTTACATTTTGAATCATTCATTCGGTACCTAAATCAGTATGTACATAATATTCAATTAACTATGGAACAGATTTCTGTTTCTTGATCTCAGGCGTGGACAAACAAGTTGTTCGTATTGATGTTGTGAACGAGTATTATGAGTAACGAGACGAGCTCCGTGGCGCAGCGGTCAACACCTGCCTGCTACACGGGTGGTCCCGGGTTCGATCCCCGGTCAGGTCGAAATGGAAAATGATCTTTTTCAGTTTGACCAGGGTCTTGGATGTTTATCTATATAAGTATCTATTATAAAGTATAGTATCGTTGAGTTAGTAACTTAGTATCCCATAACACAACACAAGTCTCGAACTTACTTTGGGGCTAGCTAGCTCAATTTGTGTGGTTAGTCCGTATATATTTATTTGTTTAAATTATCGCTATACCTACTGTGTCAGTACTAAAGTCACAGTACAAGCATTAGGTAAAATTACACCCTAGTTTCAGTAAGTTTAGGTCGCAGTTTACCGCCATCTAATATCGAGTGGCAAGCAACTCTGCAGCGCCGCAGCGCATAAGTACATTCGCCTGCTTTTCGCCACCTTAATTTGGTCCCATATTTTTGTAAGAGGTTGGCTGTCTATTTACTTTAGTATTATCTTATCATAGATATTATAATTAAACAGGAATTATATTGTTTTTGACCAAACACACAGTACAAGTTGTAGGAAAGCTGGATGGGACCGATTTTCAAAATTCTTTCACCTTTAGGAAGCAATTTATCTGCGGGTGTTATAGGCTAATATTTACGTTGACGAAGTCGCGGGAAAATCGCTAGTAATCCTAACTAATATTATAAATGCGAAAGTGAGTTTGTTTGTTACGCTTTCACGCTGTATCTACTGAACCAATTATCATGAATTTTGCACACACATATGTTAGAGTACCGAGAAGGACATAGGCTATATATTACGCGAGCGAAGCTGCGGGTAACAGCTAGTAATCCTAATCCTAACTAATATTATAAATGCGAAAGTGAGTTTATTTGTTTGTTTGTTTGTTACGCTTTCACTCCGTATCTACTGAACCGATCATCATGAAAATTGGAAGACACATGGGTTAGGCTATAAATCACGCGGGCGGAGCCGCGGATAACAGCTAGTAGTATAATAAAGAAGAAAGATTTGATTATTTGTTTGTTGTTTGCATTGAATCACATTCAATCATCCCTCCGCGGTTTCACTCAGAGACTAAAGGTACTAGAAAGCTGTAATTTAGTATGGGTATTGTATTTTTATCATGTCAAAAAAAAGTAGTAGATAAAAATATTGAAAAAATAAATTTAGGATAGCTCCTCTTACAAGTAAAGTGAGTATATTTTTTTTTCACTAACCCATTAGTGTTCGTTATTGTTAAATAGGTCCTTAAAAAATATTGTGAGGTTGAGAACAACATTTTTCGATTTAGGGATCTGTTTCTGAATTATTTGGTTTATAGTGCATTTTTTTGTTAGAGGTGAGTTTCCCCCTCTATCTGCTAAACGGTTAGATATATATACCTAGATACGTGATAAAAATTACAACAATAGTTTATATACTGAAGTTGAAAGGAAAACTATCAGAGCTGGGTACTAAGTACAAACTAAAAAGTTATAGGCAACCAACTTATAAAATGTACTCGAAAATTTCATACAATTTTCATTGTTAGATGTTTTTGGTCGTTAAACTGAGTGTGAACTCAAAGTTGTGGAACCCTACACTGCGCGTGGCCCGACACGTACTTGGCCGGTTTTATTTACAGAGAGAATTTATATGCGGGTGCATAAGCTATTGGTTTACGCGGGTGAAGTCGCGGGGAAATTTCCAGTACCTATGTTCTAATCACAGAGCACGAAATGAATCCCTGATATAGACTAGCATTAACCCGCGCAATTTTTTGTATAAGAATAATTTATAATTAGTTTAAAAAAATCAAAACGCATGTATTGTCATCAGAACTCAGAGCGTGTACAACATCCAAGACCGGAAAGTGGGTCAAATGAAGATTCCAAGATTTTCTTACAAACAAGTTAAGCTAATAGTGATATTCAGAGCAGGAATACGAAGAAGAAAAAATAATTAAGCTACGCCGGCTTACGATTACAAAAACCAATCGAATATTTCAATAATAAAATTCCAGCAGAAATACCTATTAGCTCTGCCATTAGTTAAGTTTAAACTGCTATTAGAAATCAATTACTTAAAGAGGCATTAGGTAATACTGTTGAATTAATGACTACCCACCATAAACTAAAAGAAAAGAAAGAGAAGCAGCTGAATATTCTATGTTTTTGCTTTTCTCCCAACCCAGCATGGAAGTTCAATTTAAAGTTACATCTCATTAATTATGGGCTCGTTACCCATTCGGCTGTCCCATTTCAAAACCTAGTAACGGGTCAAAAGGAAATTTTACAGGAGAGCGCATAAACGAAAAAATTATCAGCCAATGAAAATTTTTCATATCAAGTAAAAAAAAATCTATTGGTTGCATGAAGCACTAGATGCTTAACAAGATGTTTTACACATATTTTAATATATATCTAAATTACATATTTTAAAGCCCTTACTAACTTTGAAAATATACAGTCGACAAATAAGACCAGGTAAAAACCTGATTCAAAACATAGTATGTGCTCTTGCTTGGCTTTAGATATAGATTTTGAAAAGATGTATTTTTAAATCTCATTGATTAAATTCTAGTAACTAAGGTTGTCTCTACCTCTCATCTAGGTGTTTTTCATTATTATTCCGCAGAACTCTGACACCAGGGTGTGCATGGTCGACTGACCGTGTCACGTACACGAAATGATGATGATGATTATTATGACTGAATATTAGCTGATAATGATTTGACGAAATTTTGTTGCGGCCTGATCTCTTCTCTTTGGCTATACTAGAAACTAAGGTTATTTAATTAAAATCATACTTTATTTTTAACGAAAAATTATCGAGTAAAAAAGAGTAACAAATTTAAGTAAATAAAAAAGAAAGAAGCTATTCAGATCACATCTGTCCTTCATTATGTTTTCTTATGTTTTCGCGATTGTTACACATTTAAATAAAATTATTTTAATACGGTTTTTATCGCGTTTATTACATTATTTATACACCTAACGTTTCGAGCACTTTACAGTGTTCGTGGTCGCAGGTAGACTAAGTTGACATTTGTCTAGGAATTTATAAGAACTGCAAAATCTACCGCCTAAAATATTTATTGATAACGTTCCGGATGTACGCAGTATTGGCTCACGTTGTCTGAAGGTCTTGCAGTCTTCTGCTTAGCTTGAGATTTGATTAAATTGATGACTGGATCCCAAGCTGGTGGTAACTGCCAACCATCCTCTCTATTGAAAATAGGATGTTTTTTAATTTCAATAGCCTCACGAAGCATTCTTGGAATGTATCTGTTTTCTTTTGCAAGGACTTGAGGATTATCAAAACGCATATAGTGGTTGGGTTTGTCTAGGGCATGTTCACAGACTGCAGACTTCGTTGAGCGCCTATGCTTCATGTCAGCAATATGTTCTTTTATACGGGTACCGATGCTTCTCTTTGTTTGCCCAATGTATGATAAACCACACTCACAGTCAATTTTATAAACTCCAGCATCTTGTAACGGGATATTAGATTTGACAGGTCTTAAAAGTTGGTTTATTTTCTTGTGCGGCTTGTAATAGGTCTTGATTGAAGCACGCTTAAGTATATTACCAATTTTGTCTGTAACTCCCTTTACATATGGTAAGATGGCAGGAAAGCGATCAACTGTGTGAGGCTTTGGGCGGCTTCTGTGATGTGTTTTTGGGAGGTTGAGGTTGTTGCTTCTTAAAACCGATTTTACTCGTTGAAGCTCCTCCTTGAGGTGAACACTGTAAAGTGCTCGAAACGTTAGGTGTATAAATAATGTAATAAACGCGATAAAAACCGTATTAAAATAATTTTATTTAAATGTCCTTCATTAGTCAAATTTAGTAACAATTTTTTTTTACTTATTTGTTTAATTCTTCTTGGGGTGGTAATGCTTTTGGGAAGGACAGTGTAATCAATTTTTTTATTAGAAGTCCAATTCCTGGAGAAGTTCCTCAAATCTGAAAAATAGAGTGTAAGTAAAGTATTAAGAAGGCAATCAAAGTTAGAAAAATATGAGAAGCTGAAGTGGATGGTTCACTAAGGTGAATTGAGCAGTGATTCTGAAGCACACTAAAGCAAAAAAGAAAAAAGAATGCACACAATCTAATAACCGAAAATCAATCATTTCAAAATAACATGATTTAATTATTGCTATTTCGCGCTAGCTATTCCGGCAATCCCACAACCATTAGTCGACCCTTACTAACCCATACACCTAGCATACAATTATACGATGACAGTGACCAAAAATACTCAAACGCAGAGACATACATTCATTTAAAGTTAATAGAACCTTGTATTATAATTTTCAGAAGTTACTTTGGCCGCGCATCGTCGGCAATCGGCAACTGAACTGAGACACAAAAGCGTGCCGTCTCTTGCTGTGACTTGTCGCCGTATCTCTTTCTAAAACGTCGCATGCGTCCTTGATTTTCAAAATACAGTAAGGCGCATCGACCACATAAATACCTAGTATGTCGCAAAGAGTTACTGGGTTTTGAAATGGTTATAGTTACTTACTAGACTTTGAAGTGGTCAGGGGCCTTTGAATGGTGTACTTACTAGGTATGGACTGTTATAAATCTCCTGCTTTTTGTGAGATATCAACGCTGGTGTTTTTGTATATTGTAAGGAGAATAAAGACATACTTGACTTTGTAATAAGATGAATTTTTGAAAAAATGTCCCTTACTAGGTTTTGAAATGGGACAGCCGCATTGTTGTTACCCTTTGGCCATTTGGCAAAGACAATATAATACCTACTAACGTAATAGACTGCCAACCACATACAAAAATAATGTATGGCTCTGCAGAGTTACTTTCCACTTGTCCAAATTTTAATAAAGTATATTTTGTGAATAATGCTTTTATATTCTCATAATATGGTAGATACAATGTTGTATAGCATCGAGTGGCGCTATCTATGTGAGTCTGTGAAAATAAATCGTACGATTAAGGGGTTGGGACTACATCCCTTTGGGTATATTGTCCCAAACTTAATCGTATTTTTTTTCTGAGAATTGCACATCGCGCAACGACGTATCATCATCATAATAATAAAAAGAAAATGAAAGCATTATTCACAAAATATATCTTATTTAAAATTAAAACAATATTTTTGCCGTAATATTTATGTACTTATGACAATCTCAGTTTAAGCAAGTTTAGGCTACAGCGGATTAGCGCCATCTAGTGACGAGTGGAAAACAACTAGCACGGCCCATGACCGCTTACCTTGTAGCAAGCCTTAATTTGGTCCAATATTTGGTCTATACGATGTCGTTGCTATAAGGCGCTTACACCAGCCAACTAGCGCCACCCCTGGTAATATTTCCTTTACTACTAATTAGAAGTTCAAATTGAAAAAATCTATGTAAGTACTTCACTAGAATATGACTTTTAGTATTTTTTGTATTGCTTTTCATTATTTAGTAAATCAAGAGAACTACTCATTAGCGCCAAAAGCGGCCAGTTTTGGCGGTAATGAGTAATTCTTTTAATCTGAAATGATAATATTGATAAAAAGTTCTACTATTTACTAAGGAAATACTTACATAGATTTTTTAAATTTGTTCTTATTTTGAAGTAGGTACAAGAATTAAATAACGGGTGCCGCTAGTTTCGCAGATGTAAGAATTCTAAAAATACCAGCTATGCAGGTTTTGTAATTAAGTCGTTCTTATTATTTACAGAAGTGAAGAATCGGCGCTGTGAATTTTGGATACAGTACAGAAACAATGTCGGTTGTGACATACACAATATCAGAAGCTATTACCTACGAAACTCACGATTGCACGTGGAGTACCCCTGATTTTATAATGCTACTAGACAGTCCTGTAAGAGAAATCCGCGCTATACCGACGGCTACAACGAGTCCACGATTGAAATGGCGTTTGATTGGTCACGAGAAAGACATTATCGAATTGAGCTATTCTTCCTCGACTACCTTTAATTACATGAATGGTAATATACGTTTGCGCTGTTATGATAATAGGGGGTGCTATACAACAGAAAAACAAATAAAAGAAATACATTTGAATTTGGTCGAAGCAGGTAAATGGACGTATTTAGCAACATTGCTTAAAAGGGACATTATTGATACACCAAATAATTTTTTGCTTGATGGAGCATTAAAATTAACAATGACGTTCAAAGTTATGAAAATTGAAACAATTAATGCACAAGAAAGTTTAGGCGAAGATTTAAAGAAAATATTAAGCATTAAAGCGACAGCAGACGCTGTTTTCAAATCTAAAGATGGACAGAAGTACAACGTTCACAAGGCAATATTAGCCTCGCGAAGTGCTGTTTTAAGGGCTCACTTCGATCACGGCACCACTGAAAGCCAAACTAATGTTATTGAGGCGCCATTTTGAGTCTGTAGTTTTGGAAGAAGTGTTGTATTATATGTATAGCGGCCTTATTCCACGAATGAAGATATTGGCGAAGGATATTCTGGCGGCTGCGGAATATTATCAAATGGATGGTCTAAAAAGTTTGTGCGAGGAAGAGTTGGGCAAGCAATTGACTGCAGACAACGCCATCGACATGTTCGAGCTGGCGAACACGTTTCAAGCCATCATGCTGAAACGGTGGTCTGCAGAGATAACCACAAAATTACATTGTTGCGAAGATTGTAAAGGTGCAAAGGATGATATGTGGAAGATTGAATATTATTTTTAGGTAAAGACGTGGGAAGAGTTTGATCGTAGTTTGATCGAGAATCCATCGATTACCAAAAAATAGCACTTAGGCGGATAACAGAATGCTCCGCGCACGGCCGTGTAATTTTTTATTTCGGAAAATATACATTGTATGAATATGAGCATCAGTTTTGTTCAGTATCGTTTTATTTAGATGTTCCTTAGGAAAAGATGTTCAGTATCGTTGTAAAATCGATGCCCTAAAAAATATAGGATAAGTAAATTAGGTATTTTAGTTATATAGCCTGATTTTGAACGTTTTGAAATACATTGTATGAATATGATCATCATTTTCTAGTTAAGTCTTGTTCAGTATCGTTTTATTTAGATTTTCCTTTGGAAAAGAAGATCAGTATCGTGGTTAAATCGATGCCCTAAAAAATATACGTATAAGTAACTTAAGTCTTTTATTTATATAGCCTGATTTGAACCTTATAAGTGTTACCTTATATTTTCATGCAATGACTATATTTAATCTAGGAATCAGAACCCCAAATGGAATACAGAATTGCATGAAAATATAAGGTAACTGAGGGTAATAACGCCTACCTAATCTCAAATCAAAGTTAATACCTACTACTATTGTCGAGCTCCGTGGCGCAGCGGTCAACACGCTAGCCTGCGACACGGGGGTCCCGGGTTCGATCCCCGGTCAGGTCAGGATGGAAAAAGATCTTTTTCATATTGACCTGGGTCTTGGATGTTTATCTATATAAGTATATATTATAAAATATAGTATCGTTGCGTTAGTATCCTGCGACACAAGTTCACAACTTACTGTGGGGCTAGCTCAATTTGTGTGATATGTCCCTATATATTTATATTTATTTACTAGTGAACCGAAAAAGTGATGAGGAAGCAAGTATGTACACTACACAAAATTCTCTACGGGGTAGCGAACATATCAACAATTTGTGGCTAGAAAAGTCAAGAATGAAGTACCTACATATGAGAAAGTTTTTAGTTTTTAGAACAGTTTCTGAAACATTATAGACGCTTTATAGTGTGTTTGTAGATAAAGTATTGTATGTAACTGTTCGTAATTAGTCCTTAAAATACTCATGGGATCCTATTATAAAACTTGCCTGCGGCCCGTTTTATAAACACACATTCGTATTTTAAGGACCCTCATTACTTAACAGTTACATAAAGTACTTAAACCGGTTGATTCTCTGTAGTCCATTTGTTTAAGTACTTACTTAAAAATTTGTAAACAATCTTGATAAGTCTCTTTATTAAAATACTAGTTTTCGCCCGTGGCTCTGTTCGCGTTAGTGTTGCCTTGAGAACAGAACTTTTCCCGGGATGAAAGGTAGGCTATGTACCTCTGCATGATGATCGGTTCAGTAGATATCGTGAAAGCGTAACAAACAAACAAACTCACTTTTACATTTATAATACTAGCTGTTACCCGCGGCTTCGCCCTCGTGATATATAGCATACGTCCTTCTCAGTACCCTAACCTATGTGTATGCAAAATTTCATGATGATCGGTTCTGTAGATACGGCATACCGCGTGTAGGTGTAACAAACAAACTCACTGTCGCATTTTTAATATTACTAGCTGTTACCCGCGGCTTTGCCCGCGTGATATATAGCCTATGTCCTTCTTAGTACCTTAACCTATCTGTATGCAAAATTTCATGATGATCGGTTCAGTAGATACGGCGTGTAAACGTAACATACAAACAAACTCACTGTCACATTTATATTAGGTATTAGGAAGTTAGGATTAGTTAGACTATGTTTTAGGTCTCTCATACCTTGGCTCTGTTTACTCCGCAAGGGAAAAGACGTGACATATGTATATGTAACAAGCGTGAAAATATTCGAAGATAGCACGCACATGTCGGCAGTCAGGAGGCCGGGGATTTCCCGAATCTTCGTATATGTCGCGCCGGGAAATCCCGACAAATCCCAACTAATATAATAAATGTGAGAGTCAGTTTGTTACGCTTTCAAGTTCTATCTACTGAACCGATCATCATGAAATTTGGCATACACATGGGTTAGGGGACTGAGAAGGACATAGGCTATATATTACGCGGGCAAAGCTGCGGGTAACAGCTAGTAGATTCATATATTTGTAACGGTCGACAGAGACTGCCTCCGCTCCGCTATTTGCTATAATTACTCGACCTCCGATTTAAACCTCCGGTTTCGGAGAACTGAGCGGTAGGAGAACATACACATGTCGGCAGTCAGGAGGCCGGGGATTTCCCGAATCTTCGTATATGTCGCGCCGGGAAATCCCGACAAATCCCAACTAATATAATAAATGTGAAAGTCAGTTTGTTACGCTTTCAAGTTCTATCTACTGAACCGATCATCATGAAATTTGGCATACAGATGGGTTAGGGGACTGAGAAGGACATAGGCTATATATTACGCGGGCAAAGCTGCGGGTAACAGCTAGTAGATTCATATATTTGTAACGGTCGACAGAGACTGCCTCCGCTCCGCTATTTGCTATAATTACTCGACCTCCGATTTAAACCTCCGGTTTCGGAGAACTGAGCGTCAACCATGAGTTTTTACATTTCATTTACGAAAGTAGTCTGTTTACGGTAACGTTTTTATAACGGTCATAGTTTACTATACTTTGTACACCATGAGTACGATTTACCAGAGTAGTTACGTCAACCATGAGTTTATAATACGTGAGTAGTAAACGATTCGATCTAAAGTAAACTATTCGATGGCTCGTAATAGTAAACTATTGTCTTACTCGATAGAAAACGAAGGTCATTTTTGTAACTCATGGTGCTGATACCGCAGAAAATGTTCCTGTAAACATACATGGGGTTCTGACTCTATTTAATCTAGGAATCAGAACCCCAAATGGAATACAGAATTGCATGAAAATATAAGGTAACTGAGGGTAATAACGCCTACCTAATCTCAAATCACTATAAATCATTATTGCTTGAAAAAAACTATTTATTAAAATCAGCTAGTATTGCTTCTTGTAAATTTAAATATACATACAAATAAAATACATGAGTTTATGTGTCATATTTTTTATTACACTTAAAACAGAAATCACGCACAATGTAAGCCCGTGTAGTTAAATTAGGCCCTACCCGTTTTTGTAACATTTATAATATTAGTTAGGATGTTAGTTTATAATAGTATTCCACCGGTAGCATGGCGTGCGCGACGCCGTTTATATCGCACGATAAACTATCTTCATCTCGTTCTTTGATATTGCTGAAAAGAAGATGGCGCGATAGCCGCTGTCGCGCGCGCGTGCCATGCTACGGCGGCTGTTATCATAAAATAAATCATTACCAAATTATTTAAACGGAGACGTACAAACTGGCTAAAAGACAGTCTTACATAAAGTTTTCATAATCATCATCATCATCATCATCATCAACAGCCTTCTGCATCCCACTGCTGGGTATAGGCCTCTCTTAATGCATGCCATCCATTTCGATCTTGTGCCTTACGTAGCCAGTTTCGACCTGCGATTTTCCTAACATCATCAATCCACCTAGCTCTCGGACGACCTACGCTTCGCCTGCCATCTATTGGCCACCATTCTGTCAAAACCCCTTTCATAATCATTTTTATATTTAATTTTGTCAGTCATGAGTGAGTACATAAATTTGTTAGTAATTTAATATATGGCTTCATGCGCCGTTAGACATACAAATTTTAATTTATAAGTAAATGAATTATTTAATTAACGTATTGCTATGTTTATATTAAATGTGACGGTGCACACCCCGGCACCTGGACAATACTCCGGTATAAGTCCCAGCTGACGGACGTGCGTACCGGACAAAGCAAAGCCTTGTAGTTATTTTTTCATTTCCCAGTTGACACAAAAAAGTGAGACGTAACATGGCGACGAGGACAAAAAAGTAAAAGAAACATTTTATCAACTATGACTTAAATATGACCAAGTTATCAATTGATAAAGTTAAAGTTGTAGTTTCAATACTATAAAGTATGCAAAATATCGTGATTTTCACTTGTTTACAACGAAGTGCATCTTTTTATGTAACAAAGAAAATAAAATATAAATATGATTCATGAACTGAGTAGATTTTTCTACATTTCGTGAAACATGTAACAAAACTGTGATACAAGTACTCGGCTACAGGTACAACACCCAGCCACGCAGTTGCCATGGGATAAAATAAACAAGTTGATAACTTTGGTTAACAAGTTGATAACGTAAACAAGTTGATAACTGTGGTCGGACTATAGCCTCTAAACCGTGCTGTTAATACATACCAATAATAATCTGTACTTGTGAGTGTTTGGTGACTATTTAAGTTAATCATGTTGGGGAAAAGGAATTAATGCATTCCATTATTATTCCTTCATTTTTTTTCTGTTGATATGTGTCATTTATGAGCTGCACAAATATTTAAAATGCATAAAACCTTTAGTTGTCCGAATAACAAGTAGTCATCTCCTACTCACTATAGAGCAAAATAGTGCCAGTATGTACCTATTAGCCTAATCGACTAATTATGCAATAATTATCGAAGAACAAAAAAAAGAAAAGAGGAATGAAGATCAGTTCCACAAAAAACTGTTCCACATAAACTGACTCGTTGAGTAGTTTATGGAAAAACCAAAAAACCGTTCCACATAAACTGACTTGTTGAGTAGTTTATGGAAAAACCAAAAAACCGTTCCACATAAACTGACTCGTTGAGTAGTTTATGGAAAAACCAAAAAACCGTTCCACTTAAACTGACTTGTTGAGTAGTTTATGGAAAAACCAAAAAACCGTTCCACATAAACTGACTCGTTGAGTAGTTTATGGAAAAACCAAAAACCATTCCACATAAACTGACTTATTGAGTAGTTTATGGAAAAACCAAAAAAACCGTTCCACATAAACTGACTTGTTGAGTAGTTTATGGAAAAACCAAAAAACCGTTCCACATAAACTGACTTGTTGAGTAGTTTATGGAAAAATCAAAAACCGTTCCACATAAACATTAGCTTATGGTATTTACGAACCAAAAATACGGTCTGTGTTCCATTAAATAAATTTTCGTGTCATGTAAAATTTCACAAATTAGGAAAACTTATCAAAACTTACCATTTTTATCAGATTTAAAGTGCAAATTTTTGTTAAAGATAAGTGTCCTTAGGGTTGGCATGATTAAAACAAGTGATTTTTAAACACATGTTTAAAACAGTTTCAATTAAAATCGTGTTTTATATGACGTGTTTAAAAACAAGTTTTAAACAATGTATTAAACATTAAGAAAAAAACAAGTTCAAAATTAATTTTCATAGTAAATAAAATTAAATAATGATTCAGGATTCTAGAAAGATTATGAAATGTTAGAGAGAAAGGCACTCCTATTTATAAAGAATAAAATTCATAGGTGATTCCCCGCCAGTGAAGTCCCGCTAGGAAAGTCCCCAAGTCGGCCTCGAAAGAAAATAATTCCCCTGTGGGTATTTCCCTAAATACAAAGCGCTTTTGCGGCTATTCCCCTAATATAAAGGGGCTTCCCCCGATTAACAAATTTAAAACATACAGAGCGAAAGTACTGACTGATTAGAGATAGGCACGCATGACAACATAAAATAAACTTTTATCCATTGATAGATTTTTGTATATATTGATTATTACGCATTTGAAAGCATTTAGTCTAGAAATGAATAATTAAAGGCCTAATTGATGATTAAATTAACGGCAAAACCGAAAATAAAAAAAAAACATAAAATACAAAAAAAAACACTTATTTAAAACAAATTGAACTGTTTGTTTTATAAAATTTAAAAAAAACTGCTTTTTTTTCCAACCCTGAGTGTCCCCCCCTCCCCCTCTATCTGCAAGATTCAAGATTCAATCGTTTATTTAATATAGGTTTCTTTGAACACTTATTAATTGTCATATTTGTGTTTACAATTTTTACAACAAAATTTTTTTGTTGACGTCAATAATTACCTATGGCTAAGTTTAGGCCGCTTAGGCATTACGCTGCTAAACGGTTATATATGGATACGTGAAAAAAATTACAGCAGTAGTATACTAAAGAAAAAAAACTTTTAGAGCTGAGTACTAAGTACAAACTAAAAAGTTATAGGCAACCAGCTTTTAAAATGTACTCGAAAATGTAAAATTTCGTACAATTTTCATTGTTAGATGTATTTGGTCGTTAAATTGTGAGGTGAGTGTGAACAGTGTGAACTCAAAGATGTAATTCGCAACTACGGAAAACCTACACTGCGCGTGGCCCAACACGCACTTGGCCTTTTTTTTAAATATTAAACTAGCTGTTACCCGCGGCTTCGCCCGCGTGATATATAGCCTATGTCCTTCTCAGTACCCTAACCTTTGTGAAAGCCAAATTTCATGATTATCGGTACAGTAGATAGGGCGTGAAAGCGTAACAAACAAACAAACAAATAAATAAACAAACAAACAAACTCACTTTCACATTTATAATATTAGTTAGGATAGGATAGGATTAGGATTAGGAAGGATATGATTTAGGTTTAAAAGAATTTATTGCTGGGTGGCACTAGTCTCTGATACCACAGCGCCTTAAGAATTTTTCACTTCAAAAATTCGTTCACCAATAGAAAGCTACGAGTACCTTGTTAACTAACAAGACTATAATTTACGTAAAAATGCAACATGTGTCGGATTTTTTTTTGGGTAAAGGGACTCGGACTTTAGACAACACGTTAAACACTGGTGACTAACAAGTACAAAATAATCCGAAGGTTAGACGTGCTTCCGATTTCAAATCGGCCCCAAAGAAGATAAAGCACTTATTACACTATCCAATTTTTAGGAATCCTAATTAGGAACGTGTTAGGAACCTAAATCGGAAGCTAGTGATCACACTACACTAAATCGGTTCCTAAATCGTAGTGTTGCCAGTCGGGTCATGTCAGAAATTACCTGAAATATAAAAAAAAAATAATCTTTTTTATAAAAAATAACCTTTCATATTTTTTTACTGGAAAGGTATTATAAGTTGATAGAATATAATATTAGTTGTATGATGAGCTCCGTGGGGCAGCGGTCAATACGCCGGCCTGTGACACGGATGGTCCCGGGTTCGATCCCCGGTCAGGTCAAGATGAAAAATGATAACTTTCAGATTGACCTGGGTCTTATTAGTATCTATTATAAAATATGGTATCGTTGAGTTAGTATCCCATAACACAAGTTTTACTAAAGAATGAAAAGCTGCAATACGATGATTGTAATCGTCAATATCATACTTAAGTGTTAGTAGGTGATAAATATATTTGATATAACTGAACAGTACTTTAATTTCTTTTTTGAAAATTTGTGAGGAAAATATGGGAAATATCGATTTTATTTGCCCCAAATTTGGGGATTTTCAGTTAGGCTTTTGGGTAATCCAGACTTTTGATGTCGGCAACGCTGGCGGGAGGGCAAATTGGCGTCCTAAATCGTAGCGATGCGATTACACTATCCTAAATCGTATACGATTTAGGAAATAGAGCGATCGGGACGTCCTATTCATCCTAAATCGGATCCGATCTACCCTAACTGCGATTACATCTTCCGATTTCCTAATTAGGATTCCTAAAAATTGGATAGTGTAATAAGTGCTTAAGATGGGGACTTTCCGTTCAAAGAATGTTATTGTTTATTTATCTATTATGTTCCGTTGGTCAGCGTAGCGTTGATAAGTTTTGCAGGTTTGCCAACCTACACAACACAAATGTGCGACAGCGAATAGAAATGAGTGTTGCCATAAAGCAACTTTTGATATGATTTTGCAAAATTTTGGGATCCTATGGGACCCTGCAATACACACTGCACGATTCCAAGCGTTCCCCCAGGCAGGGGCCTTTTTTAATTCAATTACCTACTTATCTTCTTTTGCCGTGTGATTCCCGGCAGAGTAAAATAGGACCACT
Organism: Rhodophaea formosa; assembly: GCA_963082605.1. Lineage (NCBI taxonomy): Eukaryota > Metazoa > Arthropoda > Insecta > Lepidoptera > Pyralidae > Rhodophaea > Rhodophaea formosa. The sequence continues at coordinate 15,522,398 of OY720224.1, read as the reverse complement.
CCAAGTCTTTCCGTGGATGTCGTAGAAGGCGACTTAGTAAACACAAGCGTAACAAAGCTTATAAACAACAAGGAGACCTCTCCAACGCATGTGGCTAGTGTGGAGAGTGTAGGCCACGTCCTCTGACTTCTGTAGCTAATATATGGCTTTGGTAGTACAGTCATAATTCATAATGTAAGGGTTATGTTGGGCCTCGCAGAGCAAAGTTTTAAATGGTCTCTCCGTTTTCTTTGAAAATTTCATGTAGTTTTGAATAAGAACTAGCTCACACTTAGTTTACTATTCGATATCTCTCAACTTATATTATGAGACAGCAAATTTTAAAAAATACATATCGAGGATCACCTTTTTAAGCGTATTTCTTTATGTAGAATAATTTTTTTTTTTTAATTATGTAGGTACTTTCTGTAATGCCTTGGTTTCTAGGGTTGCGGTGCCGCACTTGACGTCCGTCCCGCAAAAGGGGGCCACTTTTTTTACATAATTTATTCTGTCCTATTGTTCTTTGGCATATTTTTTTTATCTTTAGTGCTTGCGAATATGATCAGTAACGGGTACACAATGCCCCGATTTTATTTATTGTACTATTCAAAAAATAGTCGTGTATTATTATTATAGTTGTGACTAAAAAATAAATATGATTCAGTGCGGAAACAGGCAACGTGTACGGAAGTATGGATTTGTGTAATATAGTGTAGCAATTAAAAGTGCGGTGGGGGTGACCTTTGAGTGACCCCTATACCGTCAATATTTTTAACATATGTTTACAGTATTAACCGTTTCTCTGAGTGCATTAGGCTCCCGACTATAATTTTGTATTTTTTTGTCAATATCTCCGTCTTTATTAAAATGATCAAGAATTTTCTGCTAGAATAAATGTTATATCTTGATAAAATATGGTTTGACATTATTATGTTTTAATACATTTCTGCTTAATAATGTTATGCCGACTTATGCCATATCATGATTAAGCTTGGATACATTATGCTTCAAATAGTTATGCGTAAAAACGTTGTGCTTCTTATCAAATATTATTAACAAAAAACAAAAACCGACTTCAACCCTATCGATTTGTTTTAATAAGCACATGAATAAAAGTGTAATAAGTGAAAACTGAACGGCGTCGAGGTAAAAAAAAATTTGATTTTTGTGTATTTTTTCAAAAAGTGCTCAACACTTTTCGATAAAAAATTAATGGGACCATCTGTAAAGTACCTATCGAACAAAAAGAATTTCTTAAATCGATCCAGGCGCCTTCGAGAAATCGGGGAACATAAGTACTTAAAAAAAGATTCCGACGAATTGAGAACCTCCTCCTTTTTTTGAAGCCGTAAAAAAATCATTATGCCATACATAAAAGCGAAACCCTGTCATTTTTACCGTTTACGTACGTATAGAGGTCTGTCCTACTCGAACGGACGTCAAATGCGGCACCGCAACCCTAGGCCTAGGAACCCAAGGCACTGTTAGTTTTGAGGAAATATCACTGGTAACACTGAAATCAAAACAAACAAGAATGATCAAGGACACTCTGTCCAGGGTTACCAACTTAGGGGTTTTCCCCATAGATTTAGGGAGAAAAAATGCAAGAGGGGGAATCCTAGGGGGAGAAATTATTTAGGGTTTTTTTTAGAGGGACTGACATATTCTCTCCTGACGAACTTGCGCTTGTTAAGCCCCCCCCCCCCCCCCCCCCCCGCTAACATTAACTTAGGGGTTTTTAGGGGGATTTGAAAGATATATTGGGGGTAAACTTGGGTATGGGTTGGCAACACTGACTCTGTCTAATCTGTAATCTGTGGATCATTCACATTCACATTGAATTTTTTCTATGTTGTGGTAGCAGCGGCACAAACTTGATCGGGGCGTCTGAGAATTTTGTGATATAAGTATTTTTGGTCTTACCTTACACACACCGAGTGTCCAAAATATAATAATCAAGTTGTTCCTAAATTGGAAGGTATACATAAACTGCCTTGATCGACTGCAACCGTAAGTACCATATAAAATTGGCTGCTTTTTAGGGTTCCGTAGTAAACTAGGAACCCTTATAGTTTCGCCATGTCTGTCTGTCTGTCTGTCTGTCTGTCTGTCTGTCCGTCCGCGGTTTTACTCAGAGACTATAAGTACTAGAAAGCTGTAATTTGGTATGGGTATGTATATTAATTATGGCAAAAAAGTGGTGGAAAAAAATCTTGAAAAAAAGTTTTTTTTTTGGTAGCTCCCATACAAGTAAAGTGGGGAAGTAATTTTTTTTTCTCTATTTACCCATCGTGTGGGGTATCGTTAAAAAGGTATTTGAAAAATATTGTGAGGTTGAGAACACCATTTTTCGATTTAGGGATCCGTTTCCGAAATATTTGGTTTTAAAGTGCAAATTTTTGTTAGAGGTACGGGGACACGTACCTCTAACAAAAATTTGCCCCTCTATCTGCTAAACGGTTATATATGGATACGTGAAAAAAATTACAGCAGTAGTATATATACTGAAATTGAAAGGAAAACTATCAGAGCTGGGTACTAAGTGCAAACTAAAAAGTTATAGGCACCCAACTTATAAAGTGTACTGGAAAATGTAAAATTTCATACAATCTTCATAGTTAGATGTTTTTGGTCGTTAAACTGTGAGGTGCGAGTGTAAAAAGTGTGAACTCAAAGTTGTCATTCGCAACTACGGAACCCTACTTTGCGCGTGGCCTGACACGCACTTGGCCGTTTTTTAGGGTTCCGTACAAAAGTTGAAAAACGGAACCCTTATAGGATCACTCGAGCGTCTGTCTGTCCGTCCGTCCGTCTGTCACAGCCGCTTTTCTCCGAATCTACTGAACCAAATTAGATGAAATTTGGTAAGATAGTGTAATCCTATGACCCAAACACGGATGTGCAAAGTAAATAAAGATTTTTTTGAAATAAGGGTCATTTTGAGGGGCCCAATTACAAAATTAAAAAAAAAAGATTTGCAAACCTTACTGTGTCATATATCAAATGAAAGGGCTCATTATGAGGATCTCAAAAATATATTTTTTTGTTCGGGTAAAATCAATACTTTTGATTTTATTCACGAAAGAAGGCAAAAATTGACCATTCCCCCCCCCCTGATCTCCGAAACTACTGGGCCGAAAATTTTGAAAAAATTACAAATTTTTTATTCCTTGAAGATTACAGGAAAAATAATAAGAATTCTATCACTTGAAAATTAAGTGGTAAACTCACAATAATAAGTTCATCTAGGGAAATAGTTCACTAAAACACCACTAGATGGCGCTAGTCAATCGAATAAAACATTTTTTGCACATTGTGTGTGTGTTCACGAAGCATATTGTACGGAACCCTCATTGCGCGAGTTTGACTCGCACTTGGCCGGTTTTTTTGTTTAAGTAACTACCTACAGACTGAATCAAACTTAATGATGGCTCGGCTATTAGTTGCAAGGCAAGCTGCGCAGAACGTGCCTCGCCTCTGCGGGTGCGCCGCTGCACTTAAGGGTACGCTAGTCAGGTGTTTCGCCATACAAATTCTGTAGGGTGATGACTCCGTTGTTCGGTATCGTCTGTTTAAAGTTTTTAATTCTGTCGAAGTGTATTGTCGTTATCTATGCTTGTATGGAATCATAATTGTAAAATTATAAGTACTTTAAAAGTTACGACTCTCAGAACATTCCGTTTCAACACGTAATTTTAATGCAACTATTGGCACAATTAAATATCGGAAGGAGTATAAAATCTCTAAAACAAAATTCATACAAGCATAGTTTAGTTAATATAAAAATTAAATAACTTTACTTTAAATTAAAACATTCAGCTTTTTTATCATAAGAACACTTCTCCCAAACGCATACTCGCGAATTTTTAGACGACAAAGATTTAGATTTTCAACAATATTTGTGTTTGCACACACTAGACTGTAGTTCCGATGTGCTTATACATCAGTGTAAATAGTTCCGCATTGTTCAAAACCGAGTCTATCCCTTTCTCAGCGAAATAACACGCAAATTAGCCACGTGCGCTGACGAGTTCGAGTTCCCGACTAGCGCATCCGCGCGTCGACTCGCGCGATGACCCAAGCCGCCATATTCTTTGATTCGGACTAGGTACTTTCTTTTAAACTTTTATTGTGTGTAATAATTACCAACGTATAGTCAATCTAATCAGGAGGAAGATAAAGCGATGCAAAAGATTATTTATTTTGGCACATTAGGTAGATTAGTTACTTACCTACCTACTTTTTTTTCCATGACAAAAACCAGGCGGTCATAATTTTGACGAGCTCTGTGCCGTGCCGTATAGCAGCGGTCAACACGCCAGCCTGCGACACGGGTGGTCCTGGGTTCGATCCCCGGTCAGGTTTTAAAATGACCTAGGTTTTGGATGTTTATACCTCATACATAACTATGTATTTATAAAAAAATATAGTATCGTTAAGTAGTATCCCATAACACAAGTCTCGAACTTACTGTTGGGCGTGCTCAATCTGTGTGATTTGTCCGTAGTTTATTCATTTAGGTATAAGCTTTGTGGCGCCACACATAAACGATGATAGGTACCTTAGACACATAGGTACAAAGCAGATCAACTGTGCCTTAGCAAACATCAATGTACCTAGGTACAGTACGCGGCACGATTCTAGAACAAAAATGGCGTCTACTGCGCAAGTAGGTACAATCGATGCGAAAAATCGAAAATACTTAGTCAGCGTTTTTTTATATAGATGCTTCGCCTGGGGCACATACAATATCCTAAGTTTCAAGTTGGATCAAACTGCACACAGTGTGAAAATCGGTTAAGAAGTTTTGGAGTCCATCGCGCGGACAAACAATGTGCCACGTAATTTATATATATTTAGATATATGTATATGTAATGAATTGATAGACTAAGTACTGGTACAGGTTCTTGTTGATGTGTCAGTCAGGAAAAACCAGTACTTCTTTAATGTCATACTATAATAGTGCATTAGTGAAAGCAGAGAAAGTTAGAGATTAGTGTGTATAATCAAATAAAAAAAAAAACTTATAATGAAACAAAGACGAAAATAAAACTTTTTAAAATAACAGTAAACATCGTAAATCATTTTACGTGTTAAAACTATTCATCGTATTAAAAATACTTGTTTTTGCACACCATTATACGCACCACTCATTACACTGGCCCCATCGTAAACTTGCCCAACACAATTTTTAAAATCAAGACCCTTTTCGACTGCGACGCCGGTGCAGACAGAATCTAACACACGCACGACGCTGACAAAGCGCGCGCGTCGACGCGTTTATAATAAAAGTTGAAAATAGCGGGAAAATATTTTGTACCCACGGACGTATAAAAAACCGGCCAAGTGCGTGTCGGGCCACGCGCAGTGTAGGGTTCCGTAGTTGCGAATGACAACTTTGAGTTCACACTGTTTACACTCACACCTCACATTCTAACGACCAAAAACATCTAACAATGAAGATTGTATGAAATTTTACATTTTCCAGTACATTTTATAAGTTGGTTGCCTATAACTTTTTAGTTTGCACTTAGTACCCAGCTCTGATAGTTTTCCTTTCAACTTCAGTATATATACTATTGCTGTAATTTTTTTCACGTATCCATATATAACCGTTTAGCAGATAGAGGGGGGGGACACGTACCTCTAACAAAATTTTGCACTTTAAAACCAAATATTTCGGAAACGGATCCCTAAATCGAAAAATGGTGTTCTTAACCTCACAATATTTTTGAAAGACCTTTTTAACGATACCCCACACGATGGGTAAATAGAGAAAAAAAAATTACTCCCCCACTTTACTTGTATGGGAGCTACCCAAAAAAAAAATTTTTTTCAAGGTTTTTTTCTACGACTTTTTTGCCATGATTAATATACACACTCATACCAAATTACAGCTTTCTAGTACTTATAGTCTCTGAGTAAAACCGCGGACGGACAGACAGACAGACAGACAGACAGACAGACAGACATGGCGAAACTATAAGGGTTCCTAGTTTACTACGTAACCCTAAAAAAGATCAGAAATGAAGAATCTTTTTTTATACGTCCATTTTTGTAACTTTCTATAACAACATTGGTTTCTTAAAAATTACCACAGATGAATAATATAACCCGAATGTATAGTTTACCCAGAGTATACCTTACCTCCGAATCAAAATGTCTGGTCGGAACATCGCGCGAGTAGATGCGCAATAGACAATAGGTATTAGGTTACTACAATGCGTCCTTTCAGAGTTCGCAAAAGTCGAATAAGTCAGATAGCGGAATCGCGGAGGTGTATTTCGTCTCTATAGAAAAGTATGGTGAATGCGCCTTCCTATTATCGAACGGGCAATAAAATCGGAGATTTCTACCGATTCGCACTTTTCGTCCGACTATCGGATACGCCGTGTATTCCATCATCATCATCAGGTCTTCTTTAGTCTCCACTGCAGGAGCATGACCCTCTCTGTACTACCAGATTAATATATTAGACAGCAGTCAGAGGATTTGGCTACACTCTCCACGCTGGCCAGACGGATTGGAGAGGTTTCTTTGATGTTAATAATTTTTGTTTTCATGTGTTTCCTAAGTCGCCTTCTACGACATCCACGGAAAGACCTGGAGTGGTTCTATTCTGCTCTGCCGGTTACTACACGGCGAGGCATGTGGCGTGTATTTCATGTCCATACAAATGATGACAAGAGCGCCTTTCGATAGTCGGAACCCGAGCACTATTATTAATTCTGTGCTAATCCGATGACTTTATCGGACAGCAAATTGAAATCGGTTGAAATACACGTCGTATTTCCACCTATAAAGTTCGATTCGGACTGTATCTTAGTAGGTTGGTAACTACCTACCTTTATTTTATTACAACAACGAAAAAGCAGTTTCGTATTTTGTACATATGTTAAAAAAAAAAATAATACCGACAAATCACACAGCAGATTGGGCTAGCCCCAATGTAAGTTCGAGACTTGTGTTATGCCAGAAACCGCATTGGCGCATAAAACTGAGGAAGAAAAAGATACGCTCAAATGACCGAGATACGCTCATGGATTGTCAATTGACATTTGTCATTGCGGCCGGCTAACGTGTCGGCGCTCTTCAATTTTAATTTAATTATGCTGTTGTGTGCGGTTCGCACATGCAGAAATGCAACTAGACGTAACAACAAAAATGACGGGATCACATTTCATGTATAATTAGAACATTCACGACCTATTTAAATCATTTACAATTCAATTTTGCAAATAATATTTTGCCAAAGACAATGTCCAGTCCATATGACGTTCATTGTAAAGTGTTGCTGTTCTATAAAATATTTTTACCCTGTATGTGAGAAAAGCTTTATTTTATGATAAAATTTATGGAAGTAGTATACTATAATATACCTAACTGATAATTACGTTTTAAGGCATCATGCATTTAGTCAATTTAGCTATTTAATAAAGAAAACTTTAAGTAGGTAAGTATTGTAAGTTAAGGTTTTGTTACCGGCCAAACCCGATTTCAAGACAAACTGTCCTGGGCGTGTTAGGATAAACTAGGTTTGTCCTGAAATCTTTAGGATAAACTGAATTTGAATATTATTAAAATCTACTAAACGTCATTTTTGGAATACATATTGAGGGACAAGACTTTTCATAAAAAATAGACTTGGGTAAAGTTTTATAGGTTTTTGTGGTGTAGAATTCAAAAATAACGTCAGTTTTGGAATCCAAGATGGCGGAGGCGACTTCTCATGAAAAATTGACATGGGTGTCGTTTTACAGGTTTATCGGGAAGTAGATTTCGAAAATGACGTTTAGTTTTGGAATCCAAGATGGCGGAGATGATTTTTTATGAAAAATTGACATGGGTGTAATTTTACAGGTTTTTCGGGGTGTAGATTTCGAAAATGACGTTATTTTTGGAAGCCAAGATGGCGGAGGTGACATTTCGTGAAAATCGACATGGGTGTCGTTGTGTTGGTTTTTCTTGGTGTAGATTTCGAAAATGACGTCAATTTTAGCATCTAAGATGGCGAACGCTACCTTTCATACAAAATTAATATGTGTATTGTTATACGGGTTTTTCGGGTAGAAGGTTTTGAAAATGAAGTCAGTTTAAGAATCCAAGATGACGAAAGTAACTTTTCGCGGCAGTTTGAAACTCCCAAAACAGAGGTTATTTTCGAAATCTACACCGAACAAAAAACAATACAACGACATCCATGTTGCTTTTCACGAAATGTCGTGTCCGCCATCTTGGATTCCATAAATAACGCCATTTTTTAAATCTACATCCCGAAGAACCTATAAAATGACACCAATGTCGATTTTTGATGAAATGTCGCATCCGCCGACTTCTATTCCAACACCCGAAAAAACCTATAAAACGACACTCATGTCGATTTTTCATGTGAAGTCGCCTCTTTGTATTCTACACCTCGAAAACCCATATGTCGATATGTGTAACTACACATATGTCGATTTCGCATAAAAAATTAAGTCCGTCATCTTGATTTTTAAAATGAGGTCTTTTAGTCATCTTTACCAACTACTGGCAACTAAACAATTTGAAAAAATATTCAGAAATTAGTCAATCTTAGGCCAAACTAGTTTGCCCTAAAGATTTATGACAAAATAGTTTGTCTTAAAATCGGGTTTGGACAGTAACATTATATAAGGGAGGCACTAATCAGATATTATTTGGCACAATAACACAAACAATTGGGCATATAAAAACAAACAAATTAACTCAGGTGTTGTTAATGTGGTTCCCAGGAAATGTTGTCAGGTAGACAGAGCCGAAAGTCATAAGACTTGGCCACTTTTAGCATCATAGTGGGCTTAAAGGTGGAAAGCGGAATCAAAATAGTGATGGGTTGCTAGCCGCATCGCCTATTTATATGATTACTTAGATTTTTGCCCAATCCCTTGACCGGCTTTTACGATCTGCGCGGGAAGAAAAGCAACTGGTATATTCTGTTTTTTCCTTTCTCCCAAACCAGCATGGAAGATTTTTTTTTTGTAAATAACTAATTATTATTTTATAGGATTTAGACGTTTAATATTATATTCTTGATTCAAAAATATCACATTAACTTAATTCAAACAATTACACAAATATTTATATTTTTCCGTAAGTGTATGTTAAAAACTTATAATCTAGCAACACTAAGCGGGTGTGAAACGCGCGGGCGCGGGGGATTATGCCGCGTCTTTGGACACAGTTCAATGCTTTAAAAAATGACAGAAGGCTCATTCTGGATATTTATTATTCTGAGGTTATGGGATACTAACTCAACGATACAATATTTTATTACAAATACTTATATAGATAAACATCCAAGACTCAGGTCAATCTGAAAAAGATCATTTTCTATCTTGACCTGACCGGGGATCGAACCCGGGACCTTCCGTGTCGCAGGCAGGCGTGTTGACCGCTGCGCCACGGAGCGTACACATTATTATCATTATCAGGTCTTATTTAGTCTCCACTGCGGGAGCACGACCCTCTTTGTACTACCAGAGCCATATATTAGCCAGAGCAGTCAGAGGATTTAGCCTACTCTTCACGCTGGCCAAGCTGGTTAAAGAGGTATCTTTGATGTTTATAAGCTTTGTTTAGCTTGTGATTCCTAAGTCGCCTTCTACAACATCCACAGCAAGAATCGGAGGGGTCCTGTTCTACTCTGCCGGGAACCACACGGCTTAAACTTACTTTTGCCTCCTCCTAATATTATCGTTTGTAAGGTATTGTGATAGTGAATATTCTTAAATTAAAATATGTAACGTCACAAAAATGTAACCAACTGTGAAAAGGCTGAGGAAGGGGTCTAAATATCTTGAAATTAGTGAGACGTAATTTATGGATCCGATTTTGATGATTCTCTTTTTACCCGACTGCCAGGAGGGTTATGTGTTTAGCGCGTATCTTGTATGTATGTAATATTCTTTATTACCTTGTATCTCTAGAACCGTTGAATGGATTTTCACATTTGAGGTATCGTTAGATTTGTCTTAATAGCCCGAGTGTTCTTAGGTAGGTGAAATATAAAATAATTGTAGTTATCCATGCAGGCGGGTTTTTTGTTTTTTAAATTATTATTGCAAAAGGTATACCCCAAAGTTGGTCCTATAATAATTTGGTAAAAAAATCCAACTATAAGGGTAGGAAAATAGGAATGATTTATTTTATACTTTTCAGTTTGTTTCTACGGTGTTATTTTTTTGTTAAAAAATTTATCCAGGCGCCGGATATGTTAGATAGCCAAATAAATACAGTCCACTAGTTAAATTCATTAAGCAAAAAAATATGCTAATGAAATTATTAAGTTTTATATATGTCGCAGTCATCTGGTTGAATCGGCTATTTGATTGAATGACTAGCGCCTTCATTGAATGACCACGTTTAATTGAATGACTAAAGGACAACTCGTCAAGTCGTTGAATGTAACGTTCAACATCTTGACTGAATGAACGTCATTTAGCGAAGTCGTTGAATCTTAGCCGACTTTGTAATATTTGGTGGTAGCATGATTTCCAAAGCTTTATATTATCTCATATTTTTGCAAATTTTTCTTAGTTTTTAAAAAAGCCGGCGGCGGCGTAATAATATGTAAATCTATGATGTTATACTATTTCATTACAAATAACGCACTTATAAGTAAATTTAATCAAAAATAATATCAACACCGTGACATCTGTGCGAGCTGTTGGACGCCATATTTGTTTTGGTGACTACTAACGCCACAGTGGGAAAAAATGAACTAAATTTGAATCACCTGACTGATTTTATGTCCGCTCTGTTCAAAGGGCTATGTTACAATCCGCTAACTAGTTGGACGTTGAGCGACGCTTGTTTAATCAACGTTCGGCCTAGTCATTCAATTAAACGTGGTCATTCAATGAACGCGCTAGTCATTCAATCAAATAGCAGTTTCAACCAGATGACTGCGACATATAAATAATTACATAATATACTTTAAGACGCCGGCTAGGTCACTCAGTATGCCACTGCCATTATTCTTTAAAATGATGTTCTTATTATTTTCAGAACAGAAGAATCGACGCTGTTAAAGTATTGGATGCAGAAACAATGTCCCACGTGTCATACAAAACATTAGCTGCAGGTCCTTGCGAAACACATACCGTTGAATTGTATATCGATGATGTTTTGATGCAATTACACAATAATGTAAGGGAAATTCGGGCTACACCTGTGAATATGACACCTGCTCCGGCTGTATCCAGCTCCGGTGACCAAAATTACAATACAGTAAGACTAATCCGTGCTGCACCCGTGAATTTTACACCTCCTCCGGCTGTACCGCGTCCACACCTAAAATTGCAATTTCATGGTCACGAGAAAGACATTATTGAATTGAGTTATTTTTCTCCGACTACCTTCTATTACGTAAAGGTGGATGTGTTTGTGAACACGTTTAATGATAAGTCGCGTGTTCAAGACAAAAAAGTAATAAAAACAATATTTTTAAATTCGGTAGAAGCAGGTAAATGGACGTATTTGGCAACATTGTTAAAAAGGGACTTGACTGAAGCTGTAACTGATTTTTTGTTCAACGGAATATTAAAGTTGACGATAACGTTAAAAGTTTTGAAAAACTCAACCATTAATCCTACAGATAAAGGTCTGTGTGATGTTAACAAATTTTTAAACATGAAACCGTCGGCGGATGCCGTTTTTGTTATTAAATCTAAAGATGGGCAGGAGTACAACGTTCACAAGGCAGTATTAGCCTCGCGAAGTTCTGTTCTGAAGGCTCACTTCGAGAACGGCTTCACTGAAAGCCAAACTAATGTTGTTGCGGCGCCATTTGAGGCGGCTGTTTTGGAAGAAGTCTTATCTTATATGTATAGCGACAAAATTCCGCGAATAAAGGAATTAGCCAAAGACATACTGGCTGCCGCGGACTACTATCAACTGGATGGACTAAAAACTTTGTGCGAGGAAGAACTGGGCGAGCAGTTAACTGCAGATAATGCCAACGAAATGTTCGAGCTGGCGAATTCCTTTCAAGCCGTCATGTTGAAACGGTGGTCTTCAGAACTAACTAAAAAACTGCAATTTTGCCAACAGCTTAACGCGGAGTGGAAGCTTGAGTATTACATTTAGGCAAAGAGAATTAAACCAGCAATCTTGTTTACTCCTTGTATTTAGGTAACTGAAAAGACAAGAGTCTGGTTGAGGAGACTAAATTGATGCCCAATGATGTTACAGTAACAAGAAGAAATTTGTTTAATTTGGTAAATATATATATACTTACTTTCACAGCATTATTAAGTAGAAATAGTCCATCTTTAAGCCTAATTGGATGACAACCATTTTTTTCTTACTTTCCTGTTGTGATTTAACATAACTTTTGCAAGTTGTATTAGTGATACATGTATGATAATTTTAAAAAATGTTCTTTTACTTTCTTGTTTTTTAATTCCGTTAAATTGTTTTGTTTTGTAATTCTATGTTTTGTTTTTATATAAAAGTTCTCGCGAAACGTGAGCGTGGGAAAATATTTCCACAAAAGTTTTTAAAATTACCCTGTATTGCCACCCTGCTTTATTTTATTTTTATATAGGAAGGTAGTAAGTAGTATCATATATTATGTGAAGAAAATGGAGATGTCTTTTAAATTTTGTCATTGTATGCTCTAATAAGGTAACCCTTGAGAACGTGAAGTATACCAAAAACGGCCACTTCGACAAAAAACGCATAGTAAAAAACTAGAAGAGTGCCCCTAAAACTTTAATTGGGTATACAATATAAAATAATTTAATGATTTAAGTGCTTCCCATTAGCTTTTTAGCTTTTTTGAACAAAAGTTCCCTTGTTTCTCCAAATAACTTTTCATTTCATATACCTTTAGCTCCTTTCTAAATTTAATTTCTAGAAAATAATTAAGAAGTCTATTCCAATTCCAATAAATAGTTTTGAATAAAATATCCTTGTTTTTTTTTACATTTGTCTATGTATGAACTAGCAGCCCTACCCGGCTGCGCCCGGGCATGTATACCTTCCTCGTGCATCACTCTATCTATTGGTGAAAACCGCATGAAAATATGTGCAGTAATTTCAGAGTTTATCGCGAACAGACAGACTTTGACTTGAGGACTTTGTTTTTACCCACGACGGAACGGAGCAGGTATATGCGTTTAGGGTGAGAGATGTTTGTTTGTGTGTGCGTTTGTGCAAAGTAATGTTCCCACCTATCTTCTAAACCTGAGTTCTAAACTAATGATCCGATTTTGATGCGGTTTTCAATAACGGGTTTGTGTTTGATGAGTTCATGTTCTTAGACAAATGTCATGGCTGTTACTCACTAGGGGGCGCCACAATATTAGTGCAAAACAATGTTGTGTCGTGGGTTTTTTCAACATTTTTAATTTTGTTATATTATATAATATGTCGCCGTGTGGTTCCCGGCAGAGTAGAATAGGACCACTCCAAGTCATCCCGTGGATGTCGTAAAAAGTATTTAACGTACATAACCACCACTCTTGACACTTTCCATTTGCACGATATTTCTTTATGCCTATAGCACACAGCCGCAAATGCGAGACGGAACCGTTCCGGAACGAAACATTGGCGAAACCGAGACACGCTGTTAGTAAGATTCCGTTTCTTTTTACATCCAAATACCTACGCAGCACAAATGCATATTTATATTATAACTAGCTGTCATTCGCGGCTTCGCCCACGTGATATATAGTATATGACCTTCTCAGTACCCTAACCTATGTGTAAGTATGCGAAATTTCATGATGATCGGTTCAGTAGACAGGGCGTGAAAGTGTAACAAACAAACAAACCCACTTTCACATGTTAGGATAGTCGTCCTATGAATGAATATATTTGCGACTTTGACATTTACAAGTACGTACTCGTCAATGTCAAAGCCACGGTTATACTTTTTTTTTTGTTTATGGCTTTCACGCATTACGTATTTAGCCAGTATCAAGTAAAAAAATTCCCGCGCTTTATCGAGTTTTCTTGTTATCAACGAAATGATGGTGTAAACTCATTTCGTTGATTCTATGGAGCCCCTGGCGACAATCCTTCACGAACCCACTGGATCAATCATAGCCAACGCAGCAAGGCGGACAACCAGCAGCCCGCTATATAAATCTCACTACAGCTGCACAATGACTGTCTATTTTAGTTATCCCACACATTGTTCCTTGACATGGGCTTTTATAACACTAAATTACACCGATTTTACATTATAAAGTACACTAGAATCAATTTGCGAAACAATCCAAAACAGACACCGTGTAGTCCGCTAAAATTCCCGCCAAGAACTCCCGCCACGGTAATACTATAAATTACCGTGTCAAAGCTTTTTTTTACTTTCTGTGCTAGAGTGGTGCACTCTGGCGGCACAACGTTCTGTAATGTGACCTATTGACGCCTGTTCTATGACCTCCTAATATTCATAAAGGTAATAATAGGACCTCCGCTGTTTCGCAGTCGCAGGAAGGCGCTGGATGCAGGCCGCTTCTAACCCGTCGTATTTGAAATCCTTAGGGGAGGCCTATGTCCAGCAGTGGACTTCTTGTGGCTGAGATGATGTCACAGGACAGAGGTATGTAAATATTATTATATAATAATAAGTGTGTATAAAAAAGTAATAATCATATATTCGAAACAAATTTATTAATATGCAAAATATATTTACATCAGTGCACACCTTACGTTAGAACAAAAAATAAAAATATAACGAGACAAAAAACAACGAGAACATAGACAAAAATATAAAATAGTGAAGTACTTATTGTTAAAAGATCATTCAATGTGTTTGGTATTGTAGTGTATATCATATAAATAGAAACAAAATTATCGTTCACAAAATGAAAACGAAAAATTTTGTTATGTGAACAAACCTTAAGGGTGCGCTACTCAGGTGTTTCGCCATTCAAATTCTGTAGGGTGATGACTCCGTTGTTCGATATCGTCTGTTTAAAGTTTTTAATTCTATCGATTTGTTTTGTCGTTATCTATGCTTGTATGGAATCATAATTGTAAAATTATAAGTAAGTACTTTAAAAGTTATGAGTCTCAAAACATTCCGTATTTTAACGCATCTTTGGGCACAATTAAATACCGGAAGGAGTATAAAATCTCTAAAACAAAATTCATACAAGCATAGTTTGGTTATTAAAAAATATAAATTACTTTACTTTTAATAAAAACATTCAGCTGTTAGAACACTTCTCCCAAACGCATACTCGCGAATTTTTAGACGACGAAGATTTAGATTTTCAACAATATTTGTGTTTGCACACACTAGACTGTTGTTCCGATGTGCTTATACATCAGTGTAAATAGTTCCGCGCTGTTCAAAACCGAGTCTATCCCTTTCTCAGCGAAATAGCACGCATTTTAGCCACGTGCGCTGACGAGTTCGGGTTCCCGACTAGCGCATCCTTAAATCGAGAAAGCCTTAGTTTTTCTATAGTATGTTGAATACCTCTGATCCAAAATGTGTGGCTTGCTTAGAACAAAGTTTTTTGTTTTTAATTGTATATGTTCATAAACGAGCTCCGTGGCGCAGCGGTCAACACGCCTACCTGTGACACGGATGGTCCCGGGTTCGATCCCCGGTCAGGTCAAGATGGAAAATGGTCTTTTTCAGATTGACCTGGGTCTTGGATGTTTACTTTTATGTAAGTATATGTAAGTATCTATTATAAAATATAGTATCGTTGAGTTAGTATCCCATGACACAAGTCTCGAACCGACTTTGGGGCTAGCTCAATCTGTGTGATTTGTCCATATTTATTTATTCTTTATTGTTATTTATTTATTATTATAAAAATCCAAAATATACATGTACTTTTCCAATGCATGAAACTCAAAAAAGGCCGTAAAGCCGATGTGGGAAAGGTCCCTCAGAAAAGAAGAAAAGCATGCCATTCAAAATATGTTTTTTCTTTAAAAGAAACTTAGGGGGCACAGTAGCGACGCCAATCATTTTATTCCTAATACTTTACAAATAGAAAGAAATTCAAGAATGTAAATCATATAAGCACTAGTAAATAACCTGAAGTATTTCTGGAATCATTTCTTTTTCTTCATCTTTCTATTTGTAAACTATTAGGAATAAAATGATTGGCGTCGCTACTGTGCCCCCTTAAGTTTCTTTTAAAGAAAAAACATATTTTGATTAAACGCCTATTTTTATAGTTTTTTAAATTTTCACGGTTATCAACATTAGAATTAAACATATCAGAACATTTACTGTGATTATTGTGGTTTCTTTGAGTTTTCGATATTTCTATCCAGTTACATAGACCCTGCACAAAGGAACTAATCCTTTCTGAAGGTTCCTTCGTAATCAGGGTCCATGTAAGGGCCGCGCTACACTGGATTGGCATGGGATGGGATCAGAAGCGACGGGTCATTTCAAAACAAGCTAATAAAAACTTTATGTCTAGTGTAATAAGATGTATAACCGCTTGAACGTGGCGAGCCGGCCGGCGGCTTGAAGTTGCGCGCACGCAGCGGGCGCGCAATTGCTCGAGCGGCATGCTTTGGGCCGACCGATGGGTTGCCTGTGTTATCTTTGTGTTTTACCCCGTGTCAAAGACAATATAATACTTACGTATAGACTGCCCACCTCATACAAAAATATTGAACCAAATTAAGGTGGCGAAAAGTAGGCGAATGTGTGGCCAAGTATGGCGGTGCAGACTACCGCCATCTAGTATCGAGTGGCTGATTTAATCTGCGTTAGCCTAAAACTTACTAGAACTGTTTTTTTTTTTTAATATAAAAAAAAACTGAGGTGTTATTTTAAAATAAAAAGCAAAAATATAGTACTTTACAAATAGAAAGAAATTCAAGAATGTAAATCATATAAGCACTAGTAAATAACCTGAAGTATTTCTGGAATCATTTCTTTTTCTTCATCTTTCTATTTGTAAACTATTAGGAATAAAATGATTGGCGTCGCTACTGTGCCCCCTTAAGTTTCTTTTAAAGAAAAAACATATTTTGATTAAACGCCTATTTTTATAGTTTTTTAAATTTTCACGGTTATCAACATTAGAATTAAACATATCAGAACATTTACTGTGATTATTGTGGTTTCTTTGAGTTTTCGATATTTCTATCCAGTTACATAGACCCTGCACAAAGCAACTAATCCTTTCTGAAGGTTCCTTCGTAATCAGGGTCCATGTAAGGGCCGCGCTACACTGGATTGGCATGGGATGGGATCGGAAGCGACGGGTCATTTCAAAACAAGCCAATAAAAACTTTATGTCTAGTGTAATAAGATGTATAACCGCTTGAACGTGGCGAGCCGGCCGGCGGCTTGAAGTTGCGCGCACGCAGCGGGCGCGCAATTGCTCGAGCGGCATGCTTTGGGCCGACCGATGGGTTGCCTGTGTTATCTTTGTGTTTTACCCCGTGTCAAAGACAATATAATACTTACGTATAGACTGCCCACCTCATACAAAAATATTGAACCAAATTAAGGTGGCGAAAAGTAGGCGAATGTGTGGCCAAGTATGGCGGTGCAGACTATGGCGAATGCGTAAGTTAAACCATTGAGATCAATACCAGGAAAAGGGTGAAGCTTTATTAGAAATGCTGCTCGTAACTTATATACTAAGGAAATATACGAGTGCATATCGCATTGGTAGGGGAGATCGCTGATTTAGGAATACGTGTATATTCTTACGTGATGTACGTGTCTTGCTAAATTAACAATATTTAAACACTTCCTACAGGTACATCACGTTCGTATTCCTAAGGTCGCAATAGTACTCCCCCTTTTGTAAAAAATAAAAACAATAAACAATAAAATTAACAAAAAATTCTAAAACTGTAACAACAATAAATTAACAAAAATGTAAAAACTGTAACGAAAATGTAAAAACTTGTAGCAAACGCAAATATTAATATTATCATATATCCATCAATTGCATAGTGCACGTGCTGAAAAACGCTGTGTAGGCAAATGTTTCTGCGCGGCAAATTATGCGTTTATGCATTGACATTGACCCTGTGTTTCGGTTTTTTTCCTTATACATAGTTGGTAGATATTGCAAACTTCTTATATCTCTAAATATACATCCTGTCAATATGGTCTTGATGCGCAGTCTGAGCTTCTCATATAGATACGTTTTCACTTGCCAGTTGCTTCAATCCCAGTGAGTCGGGAGATAATTTCTGCTCGTAGTCTTTCGTGAGACTGTAGAGAGCGATGTCGACTAGCGCCGATGGAAGTCCTGCCGAAATGCTCCGCTGAAGAGTGGCCACTCTATAAAAATTCTAATCGTGAGCTCGGCGGCTGTGTCGGACGCTATAATTGTCGAAAATAAACATTTTGGGTGCTCAGGACCAGGAGCTCGGTGCGTCGGCTGCTGTGGCCCTGGAGTATGACCCGTTTGCTGGCTTGCTCTTGAGACTGCTTGCTGTGAACCATTTGTTGCATCTTGAGAGACGTAATTTTCAGTTAAAGTAGTGCTTCTGTGATCGCCATTTTACGTAAATGTTTTCTTGCCAATATGTTGATCGCTGTTCCATCTTAAAGTTGTTCGCTCCTTTGCTTGCAGGCTTTAAAGTTATCAATTTATTGTCCTTGTTTGCCATAAAATCTATACCACTGTGTAAGTCGGTAGCAATTAGGCATTAGAACTTAATGATATCACGAAATGCGGTGCAAGATTCTTCGTTGCCAAACAAATTCTTCTTCAAATAATAGGCAAATATTTATATTCTTTCTCATTACGCCTTTTTTAACAACATACGGCCATCGGCGGCCTTGCGATCTTGACCTCGTTCAATTATTTGTTGTAGTTGCACTTTCGTTCGTTGTTGATTCCATGTAAAGTGATGCGATTTGTGACGTCAAATGCGTCATCATATAGATATCAGCTGTTCACGTTGCGTAATTGTTTCTATTGTATTTAATAATTTCGTTGATCCTCTGTGACATCATTTTCTTTATAATTCTGCCGCTCGCGATGAATTTTTCTACTGTGCATGCGCTTTCTTATTTTTCTTGAAGTTGACGGCTACAGCTTGCGGTTGCGCTGATATTTCCCGGATTTTTCTTTGCCTCGGGGCGGGGTTGTCCATTGTGGTTGCCTGGTAGTTCCTGTGCCTCCTGTTTTATAAGTTTATGACCGTTCAGCTATGGTGCAGGATTCGATCAATGAATCGTGTGAGCCGGTGTTGATTCCTTTTTTCAGCGTGGTTGGAGCCATTTTTGATGGTCCTTGTTGTCCTTGTGGTTCTGGTTACTGCCGGAGTGCCTCTTGGATTTTCAAACCGGTGAGACCCGCTTGTGGGAAGCCAGTGAAAATGTGCACGTTGGTTTTTCCGTTCTTCAGGCTTACGTCGTCTGGGTCTTCGGTGTTGAGGCGCGTATCCATCATGTCAGACTACATCACGTCGGTTAGATCACGTCGGTTAGATCACGTCGGGGTCACCAATTATGGCGAGTGCATAAATTAAACCATTGAGATCAATACCAGGAAAAGGGTGAAGCTTTATTAGAAATGCTGCTCGTAACTTATATACTAAGGAAATATACGAGTGCATATCGCATTGGTAGGGGAGATCGCTGATTTAGGAATACGTGTATATTCTTACGTGATGTACGTGTCTTGCTAAATTAACAATATTTAAACACTTCCTACAGGTACATCACGTTCGTATTCCTAAGGTCGCAATACAGACTACCGCCATCTCGTATCAAGTGGCTTTAATCTGCTAACGCAGATTAAATCAGCCTAAAACTTACTAAAACTGAGGTGTAATTTTAAAATAAAAAGCAAACATATTGTTCTAATTATTTATAAGACATATTTTGTGAATAATGCTTTTATATTCTCGTAATACGGAAGATACAATGTTGTGTAGCAATGAGTAGCGCCATCTATGCGAGTCTCTGAGAACAAATCGTACGATTAAGAGGGTATATTAGCAGTGCGTTTTCCATACAAATGTATTTCTCTATTTTCTCGCTGAAAACTGCTTCTAGAGGCACAATTCTTTTTACATACAATCTATTACTAAAATAGGTATGTATCTATGTTTTATTTCTTTCTAAAAACCTGTTTAAAAAAAAAAAAAATTGTACAAAAACAGTTTTTTTGGAAAAAATAAAAAATAGGGGCATTCCTATTTTAGTACTAGATTTTATAATGAAAAAAGAATTGTGGCTCTAGAATCAGTTTTCTTTGAGAAAATAGAGAAATACATTTGTATGGAAACCATATTGAAAAAATACTGCTAGTATACGCTCTTAAGGCTTCAAGATAACACACGGGCATGTGGTCCCACCACATGCCCGTGTGTTATCTTGGAGACGATTTTCCTCTTCCTTGTGACGTATTAATGTTCGCAGCCTATTACATACGAAGTCTATTTGTGTTCATGATTAATTTCTATACTTATAGAATTTTGGAAGCCTGAATTACGCCAGGGAATCTTTTCCGAATTTAAAACAGTAAACAAACAAAAATACATTTTTACGAATTTCTCAACAATTACAATTTTCATTCATTGATAGACATATTCTAGTATATTAAACATTTATTTAGCGACACTTCCGCTGGGGAAATTTCCACCCAATAGTAACTAAAACCAAAATTTGTAGTAAAACCTAACTTTGGTTAGCCAGATTTAGTGGAAATTCCACCTCAGTGGCAACACTGCATGTACGGCGTGCGTCCGCCGCGTGACTGCGCGAGGCGGCGCGCGGCTGAGCGAGGACACGCGCGGACACGCGAGCAGTCGCTTCCGCTGACGTGCCATGCTAAATCAATGTAGCGCGGCCCTAATTGGATCGAAATATCGAAGACTCAAAGAAACCACAATAATCACAGTCATCATTTCGTGTAGGTGACACTGTCAGTCGACCATGCACACCCTGGTGTCAGAGTTCTTCGGAACCGCCTCTCGGCCTCTGACGTGGCCGAAATATACACAGTATATATCCCGATATGTTTAATTGTCTACCCTTAGGCTCTGTCTACCCCGCAAGGGATAAAGACGTGATAGTATGTATGTATGTATGTTTAATTGTAAGCCTACATATTCCTTTGAGATTTACTTGTTTCTTCGTTATATACCAAAGTGCCTTCTACGATAAATGTTATTATTTTTTCCAAAACTCGTAACTGGCGAGTTACGCCGCCCAGCAATGAAATTTTATCGAATGAAAAAAAACATATCATGTACATAACTAAAGTCCCTTTCATAAGAAGATATAAATTATGTAAACAAATGTTCAGGGGTTCGCAACATTTGGATGAAATAAAAAATAATAATGTTGATTTTTGTGTAAAAAAATAAACCAAAGAAAGAGATGGTTTTTCCATAAAGAATGGAAGGAGTTTGCAGGTGAAGTGATTATTTGGCAACGTAAAAAATCTTTTGCCCTGCATTGAGGCTTAATAGCTATTGAAAAAAAACCGGCCAAGTGCGTGTCGGGCCACGCGCAGTGTAGGGTTCCGTAGTTGCGAATGACAACTTTGAGTTCACACTGTTTACACTCACACCTCACAGTCTAACGACCAAAAACATCTAACAATGAAGATTGTATAAAATTTTACATTTTCCAGTACATTTTATAAGTTGGTTGCCTATAACTTTTTAGTTTGCACTTAGTACCCAGCTCTGATAGTTTTCCTTTCAACTTCAGTATATATACTATTCCTGTAATTTTTTTCACGTATCCATATATAACCGTTTAGCAGATAGAGGGGGGGGACACGTACCTCTAACAAAATTTTGCACTTTAAAACCAAATATTTCGGAAACGGATCCCTAAATCGAAAAATGGTGTTCTTAAGCTCACAATATTTTTAAAAGACCTTTTTAACGGTACCCCACACGATGGGTAAATAGAGAAAAAAAAATTACTCCCCCACTTTACTTGTATGGGAGCTACCAAAAAAAAATATTTTTTCAAGGTTTTTTTCTACGACTTTTTTGCCATGATTAATATACACACTCATACCAAATTACAGCTTTCTAGTACTTATAGTCTCTGAGTAAAACCGCGGACGGACAGACAGACAGACAGACAGACAGACAGACAGACAGACATGGCGAAACTATAAGGGTTCCTAGTTTACTACGGAACCCTAAAAAACGATTTACAGCAAAAACTGTTACAGAAACTTTATTATAAATCAGTAAGACTAAATAGCTATAAAAAAAAACGATTTACAGCAAAAACTCTTACAGAAACTTTATTATAAATCAGTAAGACTCAATAGCTAAAAAAAACAACTTATAGCAATAACTGCTACAGAAACTTTATTATATCTCAGAAATGCGCCAAATGTTTTCATTCACGGAGTCGGACTAGTTCCTGTACCAAAAAACATTGAGCGACAGCGTTTTGTATCGTTAAAATATAACCCGACTAATTAGGATTGGTCTTTAGTTTCGTATTACCCGTATAGCAATTTTAAGTCAATTGTATTTGGTCAACTCATAATATTGTCGCTAGGTAACTCTAACTCAGTAGAAGTTTATTGATGTACTTAATTTATAGCTTCTCGTGGCGGGGAGTTTAGCTTGTAGCATTATTTAAAGAGAAAAGCCGGTGAACGCCAAAAGTGGCCACATGGGGCGTTAGCCGGTTTTTCTCAAACGAATATTAGTGAACACGAATACCAAAATACTACAAGTCATTTACTAGTTATGTACAGTCACCTGCAGAGAAAACTGACCCCCTTACAATTTAAAATCTGTACATTGGGGGGTCAGATTTCTCTGCAGGCGACTGTACATGATAGATATTTTTTAAATTCGATAAAGAATTAATTGCTGGGTGGCGCTAGTATAGCTGATGAGCGCCTAAACTAATCATCATCCAACACCCTCAACAGTCAACCTATCTATCAGCCACCTCTTCATGAACAACCTCAACAGCGGGGCAGTCTTCGAACACCAATCGCAGCAACTCTTGACAATATTCTTTTTCTTCCAAGAACGTGTCGTCAGCGAGGTCTGGGTGCTTTAGGTGATCTTCTAGAACCTTCTTCAAGTTGGTGGAGGGGTCTCGGCACTGCTGGAGGGCGGTTTGGTCCAGGCCTTCGACCAGGGAGTGCAATACGCTCAGAAGATGCTCCGTGGTGGAATCCCGACCGGTTTTGATGTGGTCTGATATCGTCCCCACAAGATTGACAGCGATGAATTGTTCTGGAATATTACAAGAGTTTCTGTCTTACTTTGTTCTGTAGATAATATTTTTAACGACGATTGATGTCATTTTAGGGTTCCGTAGTAAACAAGGAACCCTTATTATAGTTTCGCTATGTCTGTCTGTCTGTTTATTTTTACTTTAATTCAATAATATGATATGTTTTTGAATTAAAATTTTAATTAGAACAATGCATACTCCATATAAGTAGTTTCTAAGAGTAACTGAAATTGTGAGTTGACGTCGCTCGGAGAAAATGCGCTGTGCAGTTTGTTGCCGCTTCTTCTGCACTCCGCTTTGGGAGCGGCCTAAACTTTGCCATAAGTAAATTATTGACGTCAGCAAACATTTTTGTTGTGGAAATTGTAAACACAAGTCAAAGAAACTGAAATCTTGAAGTTTGTTGTTACAAGGACTGTGCATTCGAGATTTTCGAAATCTTAACCCCAAAAACCTGCCATCTTGGATTCCAAAAGTATTGTCACTTTTGTCTATACCCCAAAAGCAACCAAATTACATTATCATGCGAATCTATTTTATCATAGAGATTTCAGGACCAACTAGGTTGTTCCAATTTGGTTTTCCTTTTAATTTATATTTTAGAGGTGACTACGATAGCATTAAACAACTCTGAACAACTGCCCGCCTTTGGCTCCGGAGTACTCGTGGCAGAGGTACCGGATAAGGAAGGCGGCCTTGGTCCTTCAGTGACTACGACAGCATTGAACAACACTGAACAATCTTGAACAACTGCCCACCTTTGGCCTCGGAGTAGTTGTGGCAGAGGTATCGGATGAGGAATGCAGCCTTGGTCCTGGCGGGCGCGTCCGGGGCTCCCAGCAGCTGCGCCAGCGTGGCGCACCCGCCCTGAGCGATCAACTCCTTGCACGCCGGCTCGAACTCGCGACACGCACCTAGAAGTTGATCAAATACGCATTTAAATTAAATTAATTTAATATAGTTTTTATCGCGTTTATTACATTATTTATACAAAATATAACTTCCACGCTGGTCTGTTAGTAAAGAAAAAACATAGAATGTACCAGCTACTTCTCTTCCCGCGCAGATCGTAAAAGCCAATCGAGGGAACGGGCGAAAATCTAAAGAATCATGGTAGTAGGCGATGCGGCTAGCAACCCATCACTATTTTGATTCAGTTTTCCACCTCCACGCCTACTACCACACTTAACGTGGCTTTCGGTCTTATACACCCGAGCTCTGTCTACCCCGCAAGGGAAAAAGACGTAACAGTATGTATGTGTATTTAGCCGATACATTGGAAGGAAGTTTTATTATATCAACACATTTACATAGTGTGGTGTGGAGTTACCCAATTGCGTTGCGTCCTATTTTTACCCGACTGCCAGGAGGGTTATGTGTTAAGCGCGTATCTTGTATGTATGTAATATTCTTTATTACCTTGTATCTCTAGAACCGTTGAATGGATTTTCACATTTGAGGTATCGTTAGATTTGTCTTAATAGCCCGAGTGTTCTTAGGTAGGTGAAATATAAAATAATTGTAGTTATCCATGCAGGCGGGTTTTTTGTTTTTTAAATTATTAACTTGTTACAGACCGAATGTGCATGTAAAGGAGCCTCCCCGTGTGACGCATCGAACCCCCATGCATCCGGCGCACCCTGGGCAACAATCTGCAGGACAGAGTCAGTCGGTAACGCAGATTGGCGAATCCTTTCACCACGTAATTGCCATTCTACGACTCGATAGAAGAAGAAGAAGACCGTTTAAATAAAATTATTTTAATACGGTTTTTATCGCGTTTATTACATTATTTATACACCTAACGTTTCGAGCACTTTACAGTGTTCGTGGTCGCAGGTAGACTAAGTTGACATTTGTCTAGTATTTTATAAGAACTGCTAAATCTACCGCCTAAAATATTTATTGATAACGTTCCGGATGTACGCAGTATTGGCTCACGGTGTCTGAAGGTCTTGCAGTCTTCTGCTTAGCTTGAGATTTGATTAAATTGATGACTGGATCCCAAGCTGGTGGTAACTGCCAACCATCCTCTCTATTGAAATTAGGATGTTTTTTAATTTCAATAGCCTCACGAAGCATTCTTGGAATGTATCTGTTTTCTTTTGCAAGGACTTGAGGATTATCACAACGCATATAGTGGTTGGGTTTGTCTAGGGCATGTTCACAGACTGCAGACTTCGTTGAGCGCCTAAGAAGAAGACCGAATCAAATTTTATGGCGGCTCGGAACATCGTGCGAGTCGATGTACACAATATTAGGTTCAGGGGGCGCGCGCGGGGAGGCGGGGCGCGTACTGCGCATCATCATCATCATCATCAGGTCTTTATTTGTCTCCACTGCAGGAGCACGACCCTCTCTGTACTGCCAGAGCAGTCAGAGGATTTGGCCTACACTCTCCTCGCTGGCCAGACGGGTTGGAGAGGTTACTGCGCGTACTGCGCAACTCGCAGCTAATACCCATGCCGCCATAAAATTTGATTCGGACTGTACCTATTTAACTGGGTACTAAGAACGTGTGACCAACTGACCACTCGACTTAGAACGAACTTATTGGCCAGCGATCACAACGAATTTTGAATTTATAAGTTTAAAAAAAATTATAATATGTATTTTTGTGGCTTTTGCAGTACCAGCAGTGTGATAGTTATTATTCATCATCATCAGGTCCACGACCCTCTCAGTACTACCAGAGCCATATATTAGCCAGAACAGTCAGAGGATTTGGCCTACTCTCTCCACACTGGCCAGACGGGTTGGAGAGGTCTCTTTGATATTTATAAGCTTTGTTTAGCTTGTTTCCTGAGTCGCCATCTACAACATCCACAGGGAGACTTGGAGTGGTCCTATTCTATTAAGCCGAGAACCACACTGCTACACTTCGCTTTCACTTACAAGGAATGGCATATATGAAATAAAATTAAAAATATTTATTGTGACACAACAACAACACAAGACAATACAGCTAAAACATGTGCCCACAGTGCCGCAAAAGGTGACGGCTCAGTGTTACGCTGGACTAGGGGACCCTACTGCAGCACTGATTTTCAGCCGTCACCTTACGAGGCATCACGAGCCATCTCACGACACGCAAACACAGACAACAATAAACAGTATAATAAAAAGAAAAAGAAAAAAGATACGCAGACAATAAAATAAACAATTAAAAACAACACTGATTACAAAAACTGATAACCCCACAAATAACCACCAAAATAATAACAATCCCGACCAACTTGACACCACATATAGGCACTTGGCCAACGCTGGACCCCTCTCAAACTGCACGAGATGTAGCAGCACGTTGATTAGTCCGCACTGCAAGGGCCTTGCCTGGCAGAAAGGGTTCCGATACTCATAAAGCCAAATAGCACTTTTGCAAAATGACACCTTCGCAAAATGTCATTTTGTTGAGATTTTTCGATGGAGGTACCGGTTTTACTCACAAGAAATGGCGTAAAGACACTTGGCCAACGCTGGACCCCTCTCAGACTGCACGAGTTGTAGCAGTACGTTGAGTAGTCCGCACTCCAGGGCCCTTGCCTGGCAGAATGGGTTGTTCTGGCATAGTTCGGCCAGCGTGGTGCTCGCGCGCGTCCGGATGTCCTCGTTCTCACTTCCGTAGCATATCGGGAATATGGCAAAGCCGCCCATTTTGTAGAAATCTGAAAAGTTTAATAAAAAATTAAAACATGCATGCCCTCTTATTTTACTTCCAATTTTTTTTATGTCATAGGGCGGCAAACGAGGAAGCGGGTCACCTGATGGTAAGTGATCACCGCTGCCCATGGCCTAATGACGACGACATGACCAGGGGTATGACAAGAACCTTGCCGGCCTTTTATTTTTCCCTCCCCAGAGAAAAGGGGGGATGGGCCTTCGGCGCTCTCACTCACTAAACGAAGCATAGAAGTTGTAAAGCTACTACTCAAACGTCGATTTTCTGTGAGAGTGTGGTACTTCCCCAGACGAGCCGGCCCATTCATGCTACCAGCAAAAGTGATTTTCGCCGGTAGCGTGACGTAATTGTCTGTGTAAAACTTCGTTCGTTCCGTTGAGTCACACCAAGATTAGTAACACTGCTTTCACACCCCTATTTCACACCCTTAGGGGTTGAATTTCGGAGAATCCTTTCTTAGTGCTCACTTCCATTATGGAAGGAACCCCTGTACCAAATTTCAAGTTTCTAGCTACAGAAGTTTCGGCTGTGCGTTGATATTATAAGTCAATCAGTGATCAGACCTGACTCATAGGTTTACCTTTAATATCCTAATCCTAAAATCCTGACAAATATTATAAATGCGAAAGTGAATTTGTTTGTTATGCAGTCTATGTACTGGACCAATCATCACGAAATTTTGCATACACATAGGTTTGGGTACTGGCTATATATCACGCGGGCAAGGCCGTGGATAACAGCTAGTATATATAGACAGATAGTCCACTAGATTCAGTTTGTCATCCTTTGGGATCAGTATCTTTCTCTGGGCTGTTAGAAAACTACACTGAATGATGATGAACCCTATAACAAACAAAACAGAACACCAAATATCATCACCATCACCAGCCTGTCCTCTGATCATGAGATGCGCTAGGCTGTAAGTATACTCAGTGAAGGTGGCAAATGGCCCCTCAAACATATGGCCAGTCCAACGATACACTGTAGACCTTGTCTCGGCAAACATATTGTAGGACATCCTGCAGGCCAATTTGCTAACACGGTGTTTGGTGAACAATGATTGGTGTCACTTTAGCATCCATTATGGTTTTTTAATCTTTAATAAAAATAGTCATTCATACCGATGCCGTAATGAATATTGAAGTTACCATGAAAATGATGTACACCAAAGCTGTCAAAAGTTAGCAAATAGGCCTGCTGGACATGGAGTGATGATTTGTGCAAGATTGCTGGTAGCTGGATGCGAGCAGCCGAAGATATATCTCGATGGCGTGCAATTGGTAAGGCCTATGTCCAGCAGTGCACGAGTATAGGCTGATGATGATGACCCTGCACTCACCATTGGCCATATCAATGTCGTCAATATACTCCGATAAGTTGACAAATGCCGTCTCCACATCCTCTGGCAAAGCTTCTCCTAGCTGTATGCTGCGTATTCGGTCTGCGTCAGTTAGCACCTTGATTGCTCTTTGTAGGACCTCAGCAACATTCACTGTGAGACTCTTCAGAGCTTCTTCAAGGAACTTACGCCTCTGAAATAGTAATATGGCACATCAGATCTCTTATGGGATTCGCTTGGAAACTCGGATAGTTTTGGAGGAGTGGCAATGTTTTGAAATATAAGCCCTTGGTTAAATAATGCCACTTTGTATGAAAATTTAGATTATATCTCTGCACCCTAAAAATATTGTCGTAAAGAGCAATGGAGTCCTTTAAGATCCAATCCTCAGAGGAATTCGTGATAATCTATTCTAAAGCTCATCTAAAGCTATACAGAGTTATGATAGTAATAATAGTAGATTGTTGCACTGAGCAGAAAGTAAGTTATAGCTGCACGAGTGTTTATTTGGAGCCCGAGCGCCAGCGAGGGCTCTAAAAAGCACGAGTGCAATTTAACTTACTTAATGCGAGGTGCATAATCTGCTTTTCTTTCAACTACTGCAATAAAAATAAAACTGAAGACAAATTACAATAGTTAAAAATTTGTTGTTCACATTCCCGATTTTTTTCTTTATGGCCAGTATTTTTTTTTTAGGCAAGGCAATACACACGTCCCTTTGTTAACTCCATACGGCCGTTAGGTTGGCCAACCTTCTTTATGACAGGTGCAGCTATTGTCCACGATTTAAAAAAACTAAATAGTGCAGAAAAGGATTTCCATACATTTTTGCTGCACTAGAGCAGCAAAAATGTATGGAAATCCTTTACTGCACTGTTTAGTTTTTTTTTTTTTACTTCTAGTGCAGCAAAGTTTCGCTTTGTGCTGGATATGTAGTGCAGTTATGATAGAATTGCAGCGTAGTTGGAAGAAAAATTAATTGGGTCATAATTTTTGTAAGTTGCCGTGTGGTTCCCGGCAGAATAGAATAGGACCACTCCAAGTCATCCCATGGATGTCGTAAAAGGTGACTAAGGAAACGCAAGCTAAACAAGAGTTCTACCACAAATATTAATAATTATCGACCTATATCTCTTTTACCGGCGTCAGCAAGAGTGTTTGAAACAGCTATGGTAAAGCGCCTATCTGATTTTTACGAAAAGTATAACGTGCTACATGAAAACCAACATGGCTTCAGGAAAAATTACTCGACAACTCTAGCTACTTATAAATTTGTTCAATAAATATTTGAAAATATAGATAACAAAAAATACGCTAGACATGAGCAAAGCTTATGATAAAGTCAGGCATGATATTCTGCTTAAAAAATTATTTGATACGGGAATAAGAGGCATTGCCCATAATTGGTTCCAATCATATCTCAGAAATCGTGTACAGTGTATAGAAATTAAAAATACCAATTTTGATTCAGGAAAAATAGAGTTTATAAGGTCAAATGTAGCAGTCTCTACAGGCTCTATCCCACAGGGTAGCGTTTTGGGGTGTATGTTGTTTCTAGAATACATAAATGATCTCCCTGAAGAAATTAAAGAGGACTGCATACTTTTCGCAGACGATACTTCGATTATATTATCTTGTTCTGATATAATCGAATCAGAAAATAAATTAAAAATTGCACTGGATAAAATAACAAATTGGTTAGATAGACAAAACTTAGAACTCAATTTAAATAAAACAAAAATACTACAATTTAAACCATCACAGAAAATACCATTGCAAATATCCTATAATTTTAAAAGTATAACTTTAAAATCAGTCGACGCTGCGACACTATTAGGCATTGATTTAGACACTAATATGACTTGGAAACCACACGTTCAAAAACTAAAAAACAAATTGTCTTCTTTCACTTACGCATTAAATCAACTAAAACGGGTAAGTGATTTCAAAACGTGTCTAGCAGCATATTACGCATGTGCACATTCTAGATTATAATATGGCATAGTCCTTTGGGGAAACTCATGTGAAGTGAATGATATATTTACAATACAAAAACAATTCATTAGAATACTTGTTAATATTGACCAAATGACATCCTGTAGACTATATTTCGTGAAACATCAAATCCTGACCTTAACATCTATATACATTCTAGAATCATGCAAATTTGTTAGGAAACACGAAGCTCTATATACTCAAAGAAAAAATAGGAATAAAAGAAATAATAGAGACCTAAACATGTTAGAAAGAGCAAACACTACAATTAAACTTGTCTCATCGAGCCCCCATCATATGGCTATAAAAATATATAACCATATCCCTCAGTACATAAAAAATATAAAAAAATACTCTCTATTCGCAAAAAATCTACAAAAGCTCCTCATAAATAAATGTTATTACAAAATATCTGAATTTTTTTAATGATAATTTTGTTACAATTTCACTTTAATTTCTCTACATACTGTTTAAAATTAATATTATGTTTTAAACAGTGTATTGTAAAATGTAAAAAATTAAGTAATTTGTAAGTAAAAAAGGCAACTAGCTGCCCTCATGTTTGCTGTGCCCTTGCAGGGCGTCACATGTACTTATCTCTATGTAACAACCTGTAACTTGTGACTTGCAATAAACTGAATCTGAACAAAGCTTATAAACATCAAAGAGACCTCTCCAACCCGTCTGGCCAGCGTGGAGAGTGTAGGCCAAATCCTCTGACTACTCAAGCTAATATATGGCTCTGGTAGTACAGAAAGACCTGATGATGATGATGATGAATTTTTGTAAGTATTTCATCACCTTCAAGCAGATGATTCTTACCTCTTCATCCATAGGTCCAAATTCAGAGTTTCCAGGGGCATCCTCCGCTTTAGTAGCCTCCATGGCGAACCGCAGGAGTCCCTGGAAATTTACAAAGGTTTGTTACACTTGCATGCAGCAGAAAAATATTTTAGCTTTTGTTGAACTCAAGTGACTTTTAAATAAAAAGATGCATGATTCATTGTTAAAACTTCCTTTAGATTAAAAAAGGAAGCTGAAGTTCCTAGATTAGTCCACGAATTTAAAAAAAAAACAATTATGTGTAAAACATAGCCGAAAACTAACCTCTGTTTCACATGAGTAAAATGTATAAGTACAGGATTAAGTACCTGTAAATTCCTAGGCTGCCGAGGCTGTACAGGCACTGGTCGAGCATTGCTGCTGCTAGACGCTGGATACGTCAGCGCTCCAGAAATCTGGTTACTATTCTCTGAATTACTCATCCTCAAGTAAACACCAACTTTTTGAATGAAAAAGGGAGCGTTCTAACGAAACAATCACTTAAAGGGGCTCGAAAAAGTCGCTGGCTGGTGTAAATATACAAAATTCTGGGTGAATCACTATGGAAATTCAGTATTTCTTCTAGAATTTACAAGAATAATCCAGAGCATACAACACGAAGCGAAACATGACAGTGACAATGACAGACAAACTTCAGTGACACTGACAAATGAAAACTCAAAAATCAAAAATACTCAAGCCCGTAACACACGTTCCGATTTGGCAGGAGCCGACAAACTACCTACCGTCGGAAACAACCATCCTGCAAGCCTACACACGTTCCGACCAATATCGTCCGACGAGCACCCAATCAGTCTTGCCAATATTACAAATAGTATCTACAATCTAAGTTACCCCTACTCTGGGGAAATATAACGAAATAACGGAGGTCATAGAAATAAGAAATGAATGGTTTATTTTGTATTAAAACTGAATAACAATGAAAATGTATCCATGCTGAGTGGAACTTACTTACAGTGCCCTAAAAATGGTGTACCAATAATTAATATTCTAAAACTTTCTTTCCGTTAAGGACCCGACGCATCCACCATCAACATGTATTTCACGCAATATAATGTTTGTATATTTAAGCCGCCATCGTTCAATCATGACGTTTATGTTAATTGTGAAAAATGTTATCCATTTTTGTTTGTTTTTAGTATGTGTAAGTGGCTAATACTGGTGTCAAATTATTCAAGCTATCATATATATCATACCCTCACCAATGATGACAGCCAGCCGCGACTAAAGGCTTAACGAGCCTACTTAAGCACGGAGGAATAAATAAATACGGACAAATAACATAGAGTTAGGCCAAATTAAGTTCAAGACTTGTGTTGTGTGGGTACTAACTCAACGATACTTTATTTTATAATAGATATTTATATAGATAAACATCCAAGACCCAGGTCAATCTGCAAAAGATCATTTTCCAACTTGACCTGACCGGGGGTCGAACCCGGGACTATCCGTGTAGCAGGCAGGCGTGTCGACAGCTGCGCCACGAAGGTCACCATTCACGGAGGAGCTCGTGATGTTTTGATGCAACTTGCGAAGATATCCAAGGGGAGACTGCGCGTGAGGTTACTTAACATTCGTAAGCGCTAATAATGCTTATGGCTACAGGGCCGTCGGGCTTTTCATTTACCCATTACACACTTACACACACACAAATCATTTTTATTTATAATGTAAGTCTTTCAACTCAACTAACTACACATCTATTATTCCTAATTACTTATTTTTATATTATACATAATTACTTACGCACATACCTACTTGTAATAACAATCGTTCCGTAATAACACCGGCTCCTATGTTCGATTCCCCCTGCTCCATTTTAATGTCTCCTTCCTCGGACGTTGTGAATGCAACTGTCAAAGTCAAAGAGTCAGTCCTCAGTGACGTCGGGGAAGTAGCCAAATCTAAGGGTAAACGTTACTAGTACCAATGATTTAACAGCCAAAGTGACAAATAAAAAAAATGGAAATAATATTTTTATTACTTAATCTTACAATGAAGTGTGCTACAGTTGCATGTTATTTTTTATTTTCTGTTGCTACATTTTATAAGCTTACGTTATAAATGGACATGAAAAGTACAATTTTTTTACTGAATTTAAGTATTTATTTAATAATAAGTAGTTAAAAATGGAAAAGAATAGAGCTACCAAATAAAAAAAATGTCGCTAAAGATGTGGGCAAAAATCGGCTATAGTGGCAACACTTTGTCGGACCGACCGTCGGAACATCCTTCCACACGCACCGATTTGGCAGATGGTAGGAAGCCGACCGCGTCGGAGACCCAACCACTCCCGACCAGTATTAATAATAATTATACCGGTCGGGAGTAGTTGGCTTTCCGACGCGGTCGGCTTCCTACCATCTGCCAAATCGGTGCGTGTGGAAGGATGTTCCGACGGTCGGTCCGACAAAGTGTTGCCACTATAGCCAATTTTTAGCCACATCGTTAACGACATTTTTTTTGGTAGCTTAATTCTATAACCAACATTTTTAACCTACTTATTATGACTAAAATAAAATACTTTATCTACTTTATAACCGAACTTTTCAAATCCATTTACAACGTAATCCTTTAAAATGTAGCGAATTATGTAAGAGGCGACATATACAGACAGTCAGATGCAGCGTTACTAACTAACTTATCAACTTTATAGCTAGATCTGACTATTTTCCCGTGTCTGGCAGAAACAATTTAATAGCGTTGTAGCGAAATCCTGTAGCAACCATTGTTATTTTTGTCATAATAACTTACCACGTAATTATATGCATTTCATGGTTATTCAGTTTTAATACACAATGAACCATTAATATTTGCGTGTATTTACAATACCTCCATTAGTTCATTAGATTTTCCCCAGAGTAGGGGTAACTTAGATTGTAGATACCATTTGTAGCATTGGCAACACTGATCGGGGCTCGTCGGATGATATCGGTCGGAAGGTGTGTAGGCTTGCAGGATGGTTGGTTTCCGACGGTAGGTAGTTTGTCGGTTCCTGCCAGGAGTGCTATTTTTGAACGCGTGACTCACTAAAACGGAAGTCGTGCACGACTACAAGTCACACTCGTCTTCCAAGTCAGGAAATGCCATTTTGCCATATTTTTGAAACCATCGCTTGAACTGTTGTGCTGCCAACCTTCAACGAAAAATATTTCATTTCTTTTAATTTCACGCAGAATTTTTTATAAACTTTTTTAAGGTTATTAAGGATTTTTAAAATGTTTAAGAAGTGTAGCGTCAAACGGAACGTAAAATCATGACATAGGAACTTCAAATGACAGGAAGTGACTTTGACATAAAAGCGTTCGTCGCCTGCGGAAACGAGCGGTCTCAACCGCTCGTTGCAATCACTCGTCATCTAACGATTCAAAAATGCGGCCTTTTGGAAACACTCGCGTCAATCACTCGTTAGTGAGTCACGCGTTCAAAAATAGCACTCCAGATCGGACCGTGTGTTACGGGCTTCAACTGTCAACGTCATGATATCTTTTTTATTTAAGGGCTTCGGACTGCTGTCATTTTACATTGACTAATATTATGTAAAGTCGACCTATGAATCCGATGATTCACGTCTACTAACTGTTACGCTATTAATTTTTTTATACAAAATTGTTTCGTTTCACAGTGCCAGCCAATCAATTTCAAAAATTGAGCTCGGGAAGACTGAAATACTAATAACTTTTTAACTTTGTTACATGAGATCTTGGCGGGAATTTTAGCGGACTACACGGTGTTTGTTTTAGATTGTTTTGCAAATTGTTTCTGGTGAACTTTATAATATGAAATCGTTGTAATTTAGTATTATACTGTATACATACATATATAACCATGGCTATGAACAATGTGTAGGAACGTTAGTATTATATTGTCTTTGGTGTAGAATAACTAAAATAAACTGACATGGTGCGAGGCGAGTGCGTGCGACTATAGTGAGATTTAGTCAGCGGGCTGGTGGTTGTCCGCCTTGCTGTGTCGTCTATGATTTAATAATTGGTTTCGTGATGGATTGTCGCCAAGTACTCCATACTTCACACTACATCTTGCTTTTCATTTTCACCTTATTTCTCAATCACCGTCATCCTGTGATCCTGTCTACTTTAATTTCGAAACTTAAGTTCCTTATTCGATTTTCAAAGTCTCACTCAGTCCTTCGTTCCTCATCACTAATCAGTCAGTGATTTTCACTCGACCTTTTCATATAGGCACTCGCCTACCATATCGTTTTATTAATATCAACTAGTAACAATGTAACAGTATGTGTGAAGCCTAATATGATATCGTAATATATCTACATACATATATTACCTGTGTAACTGTGTTCTCTCCTTTCGCCCTGAGCTCTCTCTCCGCTGAGCACCTACCACACCTATTATTTTATGTTGGGTTGGGCTACGTTAGTATTATATTGTCTTTGGTTGGGCCTACTCTAACAAGAGCTGGGTGAGGACATGTGGTCCCAACGCCCAACACCTTAATCGTACGATTTGTTCTCAGAGACTCGGAAAGATGGCGCTACTCATTGCTACACAACATTGTGTCTTCTGTATTACGAGAATATAAAAGCATTATTCACAAAATATATCTTACAAATAATTAGAACAATATGTTTGCTTTTTATTTTAAAATGACACCTCAGATTTAGTAAGTTTTAGGCTAACGCAGATTAAATCAGCCACTCGATACTAGATGGCGGTAGTCTGCACCGCCATACTTGGCCACACATTCGCCTACTTTGCTTTGGTCTAATATTTTGTATGAGGTGGGCAGTCTATATGTTAGTATTATACTTCGAGCAACACGGCTTTTCCGTACCGGAATTATATTGTCTTTGGTGAGGATGACCCGACATTGGCGCCCAACGTGTTTGTCGAACATTGTAGTAGCAATGACTATGCCATCTAAATAACGGAAAACAGAGTTGTCTAGCATATCTGATAAAAGATTATCGACAAATCTCTGTTTTCTGTAATAATAGGTAAATAAATCTATACGGACAAATCACACAGATTGAGCTAGCCCCAAAGTAAGTTCGAGACTTGTGTTATGGGATACTAACTCAACGATACCATATTTTATAATAGATACTGTAATAATAGACTCTGGTCAATATAAAAAAGATATTTTTCCATCTTGACCTGACCAGGGATCGATCGAACCCGGGACCTTCCGTGTCGCAGACAGGCGTGTTGACCGCTGCGTCTGTGTGGTAGTGGTAGGTGCTCAGAGGAGAGAGAGCTCAGGGCGATTTAGAATATTATACATACAGGTTGATTTCAATCAATGATTCAATTAAAAATATTTTTATTAAAATTTATTTAATTTTTGTATTGTCATCTATAGATTTAAAAAAACGAATATGAAACAGAAGGGACGAGGCAGGGTCACTGGTGATTAGGCTTTTAAATTAAATACAGAACTTGCGCGTAACAACGAGTATTTTAATCCATTATTTATGGACAGTCAGATTAACACACAGCATAACAATATGGTGGCTAGGCTTATGTTGTGCGGTCGGCTGCTCGGCAAAAAGTAACGCGTTCGCTCGTCGGAGCGCGCAGCGGTGAATACAACGGCGATATGGCGGGCAGTGGGGCGAGCTATGACGTCACGCCGTGTTGCAATTCGTTCGTTGCGTTACAAATACATTTATTAGACCGCCCTGGGAGAAAAGAATTAACGTGAATGGAAGAAAAAAAAACATTTATACAGCGTGCTTTCCTATATGACCAATTGACCATGCCCAAACCCACAAAAAACTAAATTCCCATACCAATTATCGGAAACACAGTATTGAAATGTAATAAAAAAA
Source organism: Rhodophaea formosa (assembly GCA_963082605.1). Lineage (NCBI taxonomy): Eukaryota > Metazoa > Arthropoda > Insecta > Lepidoptera > Pyralidae > Rhodophaea > Rhodophaea formosa. The sequence goes on along the minus strand of OY720224.1, from coordinate 15,485,589 downwards.
TTAGTTCTACATTGCCCCTCAAGGGTAAAGTTGTTCAAACTAAGTCTATGCGGCAATCATCATCAGGCCTTTGTAAGTCTCCACTGCAAAAGCATGAGCCTCTTTTACTACCAGAGCCATCTAATAGCCAGGGCAGGAAAAGATGATTTGGCTTACACTCTCCACGCTGGCCAGACGGGTTGGAGAGGTCTCTTTAATGTATATAAAATTTGTTTAGCTTTGGTTTCCTAAGTCGCCTTCAACGACATCCACGGGAAGACTTGGAGTGGTCCTATTCTCCTCTGCCGGGAAACAAATGGCAACCGGAATATAGAGGGTAGATATTTATATATGTGTAGACATAAAAAGAATCCTAATCCTAACTAATATTATAAATGCGAAAGGAGAGTTTGTTTGTTTGTTACGCTTTTACGCCGTTCTACTGAACCGATCACAGAACACAGAAATTTCTGTTCTGTGGAACCGATCATCACGAAATTTTGCATACACATAGGATAGGGCACTGAGAAGGACATAGGCTATATATCACGCGGGTAACAGCTAGTACATAAATAAAACAATAACCAAGTGGGTCTACGACATATAATCTTGCTGATAGCTTGATACGTTATCATGAGATAAGCCGCCTTTCAAAAACATGTTTTCATAACATTTCTACGAGGACGTACTGTCATTGTGTTAGAATAGTTATACAATAAATTCTAGTGTTATATTCTGAGTATTTATTACATACATAATATATATTGGCGTTCCGGAGTTCTAAGATTCTTAGGAATAGCAATTAAAAAGGTAAGTTTACTTTTTTGTACCTTTAATTAGTGGTTTGAAAGAAAAAACTTAGAATGTACCAGCTGTTTCTCGTCTCGCGCTCGTAAAAGCCGATCAAGGGTATGGGCGTGAGGAATCATGTCAATAGGCGATGCAACCCATCACTATTTTAATTCCATTCTCCACCTACAAGCCCACCAACACGCTGAATGTGGCTTTTAGGTTTTATAGACCTGGGCTCTGTCTACCCCGCAAGGGAAAAGTCGTGATAGTATATGTTTAATTAGTGGTTTGATTTTAGGCTGACTAGCTATTTTCCGCGATTTCGTTCGCGTAGGTTTTCGTTTTATCATTGACTTATTTCTTGCCTGATGGGAAACGATGAGCTCTAGCTAGGTTGGTCCACGCAAACTCAAATAATTTCTATTTATTCTTTGCTTTGAAAATATCTAAATTTGGCCAGCAACGATGAGGTCTAGCCAGGGCGGTACATGATAAACCTATCCAATCGTTAAAGGGCCGACTCAGCCCGTCAATATGAACAACTTTTCGTATTAAACTCGTGCTGGAAACATCATTCCGCGTGTCTACCAAAAACAACTACGAGAAAGAACCGAGAGGAGAAGGCATGTTTTGTGTGTAATAACCCCAGGTTGGGTAAAAGCCCTCCAAAGATGCCCATTTCTCTCTCCCTGCGCTATTTGCCACCAGTAAGAGCTAGCGACTTTTTTGATTTCGTCTTCCCATCGGGTAGAGGGCTTTCCTCTCCTTCTTTATCCTTGAGAGAGGAGAGAGGAGAGGTCCTCTCCATATGGTCTTTAAGCCTCGCGCAACATATTATTTTGGGCTAATTAAACTCAATGTCTCGTTGAAAAGTGATAGTGGTATTTTAGATTGCTACTTACTACTAACCCCTTCATGGGCGAGTCCGACAGGCCACTATTTTTTTTATTTATTTGTACTTCTTCGAAAGTCGACTTAGGAAACACAAGCTAAACAAAGCTTGTAAACATAAGAAACCTCTCTAACCCGTCTGGCCAACGTGGAGAGTGTAGGCCAAATCATTTGACTGCTCTGGCTAATATATGGGCTCAGGTAGTACAGAAACGGGTCTTGTTCCTGCAGTGGAGACTAAAAAAGACTTATGATGATGATTTGTACTTACGTCAAAATCCATGTCATTCCAGGATGCCGCCTCGCCAGGACCTCATAATCCAGCCAGAGCGGGTCCCGGTGGAGCAGGCTAGGCCCCCGCCCCCGCCGCCGCCAGGCCGCCTGCAACGACCCCCCCACGACAACCCTACCGCGTACATCGCGCGCACTGGCAACACTGTCAGAGCAAATCTAGTAAGCAATGTTGCCAACCGACGAATGTGATAAATGATTTTTGATTAAAACTAACGTGAGTTAAAGAAGTAATTTAAATACGTAACAACGGCTAGTAGGTCGGCATGTTTCGAACTCATCCAAAGGTCTTTGTAAGTGCGGATTGGGACGACAATTGACGACAATCTTTCGGGCGTCTCGATTCATATTCGCCCTGAGGAAGACCTCCGGATGAGGTCGAAACATGTCGAACAGTAGCTGTCTATTTACGTGAGTAACTCGTTGTTACGTATTTTAATTGTAATTAATGATCATCTATAATTAAAAGCCTCCACAACAAGCCTCAAGTATATGGGAAAAGACAATTAAAACGGTCGAAAATCTTATTAAAACATACGATGTGATGTTGAACCTCTGAGCACCGATTGATTTTTATTATACTTTTAATCCTTGCAATATTAATTACAGAATTGCAAGGAATAAAGGTAAGTAAAAACCAGCCAAGCGCGAGTTGACCTCGCATGGAGAGTGTTCCGTACCGGAAGTGGTACTTTTTATATAATTATGCAATCGAAAGTACCTTGTACGTTTATACTTTTTTTATTTTAAATTTTTGAAAGAAAGGTCGCTATCGCATGACTTATAATCAAATATCTGTGCCTTATCACCTGTCATTGTCAATCTGACGTAAAATAATGACATTGATAGTCAGACTTGCCAGATTTGGGAAATTTTACCCGGGAGTCGGGAAAATCTCTAAAATCCCAATGTGAATGATAAATATCGTATTCGTTGTCACTTATTTTTTCATTGTAAATGCCGGCCGGAATGTTTTTCGATGTAATAATGATTTGGTTTTGTATGTAATGTATTTAATTTTCTTGAACCTATTAATTATATTCCAATATGTTTACCTGTTTCTTTGACGTTCAGAAAATACGAAACCACGTCTCTTCGTTTATCGTTTTCTGTATAACTTATACAGAAAACGATATATTTATGCCACCTTATACAGTATAAGGTGGCTTTGAATATTATGATTTGTTTATTGTAATATAAGTTGATAAAATAAGATTATGAAATAGCATTAACTTACTTTAATTAAGTTACTTTAAGAGTTATTGTAATTTGTCGAATAAATTTGTTGTATAGTGAAAAACATGTTGGATTTTATATTCTTTCATCGTGTCCTTATTTATTTGCTATATTCGTTATAACGGGGATACGTAAATATTACGGAATCCAGTGCTGCCCCCATTTTAAATGAATCATTTGATAGAAAACGGAGATATCACTAAAGTATTTTCTGCGAAGCCCGAAGCCCTAGATTTTCGAACTATTTTATGGACGAATGATTACAGTACCTACCGTTAATTTATATCTTCAAATGAAACTACTCATATTACATCGATCGAACTTCACCTAATAAGTTCGTTTGATTATCCCAACTAATATTATAAATGCGAAAGTGAGTTTGTTTGTTTGTTTGTTTATTTGTTTGTTTGTTACGCTTTCACGCTGAATCTACTGAACTAATCATCATGAAATTTTGCATACACATAGGTTAGGGTACCTAGACGGACATAGGCTATAAATTACGCGGGCGAAGCCGCGGGTAACAGCTAGTATATTATAAATGTGAACGAGACGCTTTACTGTGCATTTTCGCCAACACTAGCCGTTTTTAGTTTTTATACAAAATCGCGAAAAAAAGATGTAGGGTATGATTGGTCAAGCCTGAAAATTGTTTTGATTCGTCAAGCGAATTTTTATCACCCATTTTTGTTTCGTTTCGCCCATGGGTTTCGCCAAACTATGTAGAGTTTCTGATGAGTCAAGTCTACAAAAAGTTCTAATTTGTCAAGGCTATTGATAGTTTCGATTTGTCAAACGTAAATATGTTTCGATTCGTCAAGCCTATTTTTAGTTCTGACTCGTCAAGTCTACATAATTCTTACTTATTCTTACTGGAACAAATGGACATCGAATGCAAGATCTGGTTTTTCCATGTATTCATGGAAAAACCAGAAAGTGCAGATACATGATGAACGTTTTAACAAATTGCAAAACAGGAGGAGTTTAAATATAATAGGTATAAAAGAATTAGATATAAATTCATTTTTGATAGATTTTATAGACCTATCCTAATCCTAACTTCCTAACTAATATTATAAATGCGAAAGTGAGTTTGTTTGTTACGCTTTCACGCCGAATCTACCGAACCGATCATCACGAAATTTTGCATACACATAGGTTAGGGTACTGAAAAGGACATAGGCTATATACCACGCGGGCGAAGCCGCGGGTAACAGCTAGTAGTCTATAAGCTTCACGTTCTTAGTCTATAAGCTTCAATTGTAAACAGTATTTCAAAAATGTAGTTTGAAGGGATACTTAGGTAGGCTTTGCAGGGCACAATTTTAAACTATATATTCGTATTTTTAGGGTTCCGTACAAAAATTGAAAAACGGAACCCTTATAGGATCACTCGGGCGTCTGTCTGTCCGTCCGTCCGTCTGTCACAGCCGATTTTCTTCGAATCTACTGAACCAAATTAGGTGAAATTTGGTAAGATGGTGTAATCCTATGACCCAAACACGGATGTGCAAAGTAAATAAAGATTTTTTTGAAATAAGGGTCATTTTCAGGAGCCCAATTACAAAATTTTAAAAAAAGTTTTGCAAACCTTACTGTGTCATATATCAAATGAAAGGGCTCATTATAAGGATCACAAAAATATTTTTTTTTGTTCGGATAAAATCTATACTTTTGATTTTATTCACGAAAGAAGGCAAAAATTGACCATTCCCTCCCCCCTGATCTCCGAAACTATAAGCCGAAAATTTTGAAAAAATTACAAAATATAGTTCATTCCTTGAAGATTACAGGAAAAATAATAAGAATTCTATCACTTGAAAATTAAGTGGTAAACTCACTATAATAAGTTCATCTAGGGAAATAGTTCACTAAAACACCACTAGATGGCGCTAGTCAATTGAATAAAACATTTTTGCACATTGTGTGTGTGTTCACGAAGCATATTGTACGGAACCCTCATTGCGCGAGTTTGACTCACACTTGGCCGTTTTTTTTTTCATTTGATTTATTGGAATGGGCGGGCAAAACTGACCCCGAAAAAATTCATGCTTCGTCTTACTTCTCTATGCTATGATGTAGCAGTGCGCAGTGCTGTCATCAGCAAATATCAGACTGCCAGTGGTGCAGTGGTTAAGGCGTTTGCCTTGTTGACCCGACGGTCGTGGGTTCGATTCCCACGGAAAGCATACTTTGTTAAGTATTTTCCAGTTTGGTTAGGGCATGAAACACCTGATTGTCTGATTAGAAAGATGATTGCGTGCTTCGAAAGGCATGTTAAGCCGTTGGTCCCGACTGCCATCTGGTAGTCGTTAAAGGAACCACGTCAGAGGCCAAGAGGCGGTTCCGAAGAACTCTGACACCAAGGTGTGCATGGTTGACTACACGAAACGATGATGAGCAAATAGCACCATATGACATCTCGAGGTCAATCATTAATAATAATAATAATAATTTTTATTTTCAAGTAACTAAGACTCATTTTGTTAGTAGTGCTTATAAACTATGTTAGTACAGGTAATTGAAATAATTTAAGTATGTTAAAGCGGCCATTCCCGCACCCCTTCCCCCGAAATGGCACAGGAATGGTTGACATATAGGCAATCCAGTCTACTAGCGATCATATTCAGGATGCTGTTACCGCTTGCCCGAACCCTGCGCACCAGGGAGTGCATCCACCGTTTACGCATTGTTGCGTAAAAGCAGTCTACGCCTGCTTCGACGAACATCCCCGATACACTACAAAAGCGAGGTAGCCGCAGCAGCACCCTGAATGCGTTATTATACTGGACACGGAGAGCGTCGTAGGCTTTTTGAGTATACCTAGCCCACAGGCTGCACGTGTAGAAAGATGTGCAGAAGGCTCTAAACAATGTGATCTTAACCTCCCGCGAGCAACGTGCAAACCTGCGAGCTAGCATGTTCGCTCTCACTGACAACGCTCTCCGTTCCCTCTCAATATTTTCAACGTCTTTGAGGTCGGGAGTCAACACATGACCCAGATAATGTAAAAAAGGAATAATAATGGGCCCAATACACTACCCTGAGGTACACCATATCTATTAATTCGATGGTTTGATTAATGAGCTTTCTCTTCATTTGTGTTCGAACATAAACTAGCTATCACAACAAATTCAACTCGATTACTCAGAAACCTATCCTTATCTGAGAAACATCGTAGTAGTCAGCTTTTTTATGACATAGGACGGCAAAGAGCAAGCGGATCGCCTGATGGTGAGCACTGCTTTCCATGGACAACTACAACACCAATGGGTGTGACAAGAGCGTTGCCGACGTTTTATTTTTGCATACCCAGAGGGGATGGCCCTCCGTCTCTCTCTCACTCACTGAACGAAGCATAGATTCAAGAGGAGTTACACTTTCCTGAATAACCTACCTGAGCAATCACCGCTGCCCAGGGCCCACGGACAACTGCAACACCAGGGTTGTGACAAGAGCGTTGTCGCCTACTCGCCTGAAGGGCTTTATATGATTACGAATATTTATTCCTTATTGTCTTTTTCTTTCTTTTCTTTTTTCTTTCTTTTTTTTGTTTTCATGATACAATTTCAATATACATAGATTTATTATTTTTGGAACATGTTTATGTTAACGATCGAGTGTGCAAAGATAATAAACAACATATGATACTTAAAGTAGTCTCAAAGAGGCCGAGCAGACCAGTCCCCCCTGACAGCACCCGTTCACAGCATCAGCCATCGCTGAGCTCAACCATATTAGAGGGAACTCATTATTTTTCCCTCCTCAGAGGTGACGGGTTTCCGGCTCTCTTACTCACCGAACGAAGCATAGAAGCGGTAAAGCTACTACTCAAACGTCGATTTTCTGTGAGAGTGTAGTACTTCCCCGGAAGAGCCGGCTTCATTCATGGTACAAGCAAAAGTGTATGTCGCCGGTAGCGTGGCTCTACAACAAACAATAAAAGTGTCATGGACGTATAAAAAAAGACTTCTTTTTTTATACGTCCATGAAAAGTGTTGTAATTTTCGGTAGCGGAATATCTAGTGTTGAGATGATTTAGTAATCGTAATATAATTGGCAAATAGTAACGACTTGTAATTTTAAATGAAAAATTTTATTTTAATGCCACAAGACTTTATTTTGTGGTAATTTGTTAGTTGGTATCTATAATTTTAAAGTTGGTTAAATATGTGTTGGTATATATTTATAAAATAACACCTTTGTTTGTAAACCACATTGTGCAAGTATAGGATTAAAATTGAATTAAAAAACACTTTCACGTATACTTCAATTGGGATACTAACTCAAAGATACTTTATTTTTTAATAATATATATAGATAGACATCCAAGACCCAGGTCAATCTGGAAAGATCATTTTTCATGTTGACCCGTCCGGGGATCGAACCCGGAGCTACCCGTGTTGCAGGCTGGCGTGTTGACCGCTGCGCCATGGAGGTCGTCAGGATGATATCATCACTAAGTACATATTACAAAACAAAGTCCTCCGCCGCGACCGCGACGTCTGTCTATATGTCTGTTCGCGATAAACTCAAAAACTACTGCACGGATTTTCATGTGGTTTTCACCAATAGATAGTGATTCATGAGGAAGGTTTATGTATAATACATGTCCGGGCGCAGCCGGGGACGGCTGCTAGTATATAATAACTTACTACATGTATAAGTACGTATATATTACAAGTCATACCGTGGATGTCGTAAAAGGCGACTAAGGAAGCACAAGCTAAACAAAGCTTATTAACATCAAAGAGACCTCTCCAACCCGTCTGGCCAGCGTGGAGAGTGTAGGCCAAATCCTCTGACTACTCAGGCTAGTATATGGCTCTGGTAGTGCGAAGAGGGTCGTGCTCCTGCAGTGGAGACTAGAAAGACCTGATGATGATCGTTATGATATAGCAAAGTTTCATCTCTACCGAAGTGTATTTTGAGTAAAGGCGCCTACTTAGAGTACTTACCCATAACGTGGAGCTACAGTAATTCAATGGTCATCATGATATCAAGCTCATGTATGTCAAGCAACCCGCAGTTATCACTGTGATTGGTGACCACAACTGGATTAAATCGTGAGCGTCTCCGTGCTTCGCAATTGGCAAGCACGATAAGCCGCTGGTATCATGAGATGACAATTTCAGATGTGTTAACATTTCATTGATTTATAGTAGAAATTGCCATAAGGCTGAATGTGTTTAGATGCTTTTATCAATATTTTTGTAAGTTGGCAATACAGGTTTTTTGACATTGACATTATTTTTTGGCGCGGAACGGAGACTATATGCGTCGGGTCTATTAATTGTTTTGATTGGATTGATATTGATATACTTACTGTGACTAAGAATTATTTGTGAGCACGGTGATATAATTGTCCAAGTAATAAATAGCTGGCACTAACATGATTCGTTTCAACAGATGTCTTTAGACAGTTTTTATAGAAACCAATGATTGACTATCCGCACGCCTTTATGCTAACTTTTGACAAAGCATCTCATTCAACATCCATTTGGTATGATGATATAAAAACCGTGATGGATGTTGAATACTACTAATATAATACTACGTTGTCTTTACTTTCGTGGGTATCACGTGTAGGTACTCTTGCTGTACCACTGGAGCATAACAGCCTCCGTGGTCCAGTGGTTTGCCTGTTGACCGGGGGGTTTCGATTCCCACAGGAAGCATAATGTGTTTCCTAAGTCGCTTGCTACGAGATCCATGGGAATACTTGGAGAGGTCCTTTACTATTCTACCGGAGTTATACTCCAGTGACACAGCAAGAGTACCTACTCGTAATTACGTGATACCTACGATAGTATATGTAGACAACGTAGTAGGTTATATATCCATGGCGATGATGTTAATTCTGAGCAGCCGTCTCAAATACAAATCGCAATGATGGTTGCCGACCTTCACTGAAGATGGCACTGTGAGAAGAAAGTAGAATATTATAATTCAAAAGTAAGTTTGTTAGTTTATTACACTAACACGTCTAACCTACTGAATCGAGGATGAAATTTTGCTAACATGTTGCCTCAGACACACAGAATACATAATAGGTACTGTGTACGGGTCAGGTACTGAAAAATATTTTTTTTTTTTTTTGGACAAATCACACAGATTGAGTTAGCCCCAAAGTAAGTTCGAGACTTGTGTTATGGGATACTAACTCAACGATACTATATTATATAATAGATACATATATAGATAAACATCCAAGATTTGCCTATTATCCCGGAAAATGGTACCTAACTGTTCCAGGGTTCGAGAGTGGTTCGACATTAATAAAACTAGCTCATCATCATCAGATCTTTTTTTAGTCTCCACTGCAGGAGCACGACCCTCTCTGTACTACCAGAGCCATTATTAGCCAGAACAGTCAGATAATTTGGCCTACACTCGCCACGCTGGCCAAACGGGTTGGAGAGGTCTCTTCGATGTTTAAATCTTTGTTTCCTAAGTCGCCTTTTACGACATCCACGGGAAGACTTGAAGTGGTCCTATTCTACTCTGCTGGGAACCACACTGCAAAATAGCTCACGCACCCTTAACGTATACCACGTATACTACAAACTAACATTTCTTACATTTACACTAGATTGCAACAATGTACAAATGGGGCGCAGCAGCAGGTGTCATTATTCCTTCATAATAATTGATTGCCAACAATAAAAATAAACAACGGCCCGCCGGTGCGGTCGCCGGGTCGAGGTTGCCAGCTACTTGTTTTAATTTTCCCACGCGGCAGACAAAATAAATACAATTTCCAGATGTAGCGTTCTTCATTTTTCTATAGTTTTCTTCCGCTTGAAGAATTTATTTTTATGCCACTAAGAAGATAACCAATAAAAAAGATTGTAGTAGAAATCATCTACTTTTCATTAAGCTCCGTAGTAAAGTTTTAAAATAACGTGAATTTTTAAGAATGTTGTTAGTTTGGCGGATTTGCTCATTGTTAACGCTTTCAGTTTCGCATATTTCGTATTCTTTGGTTTGGACCGAGCTTCAATATTAAAACTTTCTTACTAAATTTTATCTTCAAAAAGCTAGCTATCTGAATTGGCTTTAATCTATACTAATATTATAAAGCGAAAGAATTTGTTTGGATGAATGCGCTAATGTCTGGAACTACTAAACTGATTACAAAAATTCTTTTACCATTTAATACGTTCGTTATTCCTGAGTGCAAAGGGCTATGTATGTACCACGTGTGAAGCCGGGATGAACTGCTAGTCGTAACATATATGACAATATTTAGTCAGGCATCATCATTTCGTGTAGGTGACACGGTCAGTCGACCATGCACACCCTGGTGTCAGAGTTCTTCGGAACCACCTCTCAGCCTCTGACGTGGTTCCTTTAACGACTACCAGATGGTAGCCGGTACCAACGGCTTAACGGCCTTCCAAAGCACGGAATCATCTTTTTTATCAGACAATCAGGTGATTCATACCTGCAATGTACTAACCAAACTGGAAACAACTTAACAAAGTATGCTTCCCGTGGGAATCGAAACCACGACCCCCGGGTCAACAAGGCAAACGCCTTAGTCACTGGACCACGGAGGCTGTTATATGTATTAGAAAAAAGAATTTGGAACTTTCTCACCCGGAAAGGACACACTGTCCCTAGGTATATCATTCGGTATTTCTTACAAGTTTAAGTATCATCAGAAGGCCACCTTTAGCAAGTGTCATGGCCATCTGGGCCCGGGGCCGTGCACATAGCCTTCTGAAAAGGTATAAATTTATCGGCAAAAAGGTACTAACTAAAATTTGAGAATGAAACCGTTTACATTAGAACTAATTATGCTATCTCACGTAAATACATTACATACATATTTCTATGTTAGTCTGGGAGTAATGAAAACACGTAGATTTTTTGCAGCTGCTTCTCTTCCCGCACAGGTCGTAAAAGTTGATCGAGGGAAATGGCGAATATCTGAGGAATCATGGCACTCAGCTATGCGGCTAGCTAATCAGAATATTGATTACTTTTCATCTACATGGAAATCTCTATGCTAAACGTGGCTTTTAGGCTCTGTCTGTCCTGCACGGGAAAAAGATGTGACACTATGTATCTCACTCATGTAACCTTTAAATTGAAAACATTAACTTCAGTATTAAAAATATGTACACAAAGAAATATGCAAGGATACAAAGCGAAAAACTTTAAAGGCTCACATAATCTTTTATTAATATATAAACAACTAAATGTTTTGTAAAGAAAAAAATAAATTAAACCCCAACATTACAGGTTAATTTTCTCAAGCGGGCAACTCCATCGGCAGAACGCGGCAGTTGACCGCCGCTCGCTGCACGAAGCGGCAACAGCGCATAATCGATCCGCGCCGGCTCGCCGCGTTGCCGTCTATTCAGTTTCCTTTTGATACTTTTTGCTTTTTGTCTCTATTAGTTAGTTTCTTGAAATGGACTCAAGTAATTGGGACAACTTTTCTTTTGACACTCTCTATTAAATAGCTATAGGTATAATATGTATTCCGTAGGTACGTGTTATCGTGACTTTATGGCAACTTATAGCTTTGATATAGGTACCTACTTGTCAGGTATATAATCAAACAAAACTATGTAATATATACCTAGTTATGTTGTCTGTCCAAGGACTCCAATCCAAGTTGCAGTATGTAGGTATTGGTAAATAGTCCTATCCTACTCCGCATCTAAGGGTGATCTCATTTATTCTTGGGCTGTGAGCCTGTGACTGTGAGTGTTCGAGTTTTGAGTTAATTTGTGATCACTCACTGCAATGGATGGCACGATTTTTGTTATTCGGAAGCCCAACCTGTCACCGAAACTCTTATTTTTATATATAAATATATACCTTCGGACAAACCACAAAGATCGAGCGAGCTCCGAAGTAAGTTTGAGACTTGTATTACAGGATACTACCTTAACACAATACTATATTTTATTACAAATACATATATAGATAAACATCCAAGACCTGACCGAGGATCGAACCCGGGACCATCCGTGTCGCAGGCGGCGTGTTGGCCGTTGCGCCACGGAGCTCGTCGAACACTCGAACTCCATTTTTTTGCCGAAAATTGCCGAAACAGGAGTACGATTTTTGAAATTTCGCCGTTTGCAATCGATCGATTTTTCCCGTTTTTCCATACAAAAATGGTTAGAAGACGAGTGTCACACGTTCACATCAAAAAATAGTACCCCAGAACCTAGGTATTGATAATTTCTAATAAACTAGGGGACTGTTTGTACCTAAGGGGTTAGTAAGTGACTCCGCTTTCCATCCGCCCATCCGTCTGTCATACATAGTAGGGTAGGGATGTATCCTTTGAACCGCACAGATAGACACTTGAAATTTTTACAGAATGTATTATCTGTAATCGCTGTTTTAACAAATAATAAAAACAACACATTTCTCAGACTTTAGTCACAAAAAAAAAAGATATTCAATAGTCTCTTTCTAACATCGAGATAATATAAGTACATAGGTACCTACGTAGGTAGGTTCCTACATATTATATTATATCTCGCTCGATGCTTTACAAGAAAGAGTTTGAGAGGTTTCATTGTGTGTCTGTGATTGGTCTCTCTACCATGGAAGTATAAAAAAAGAAATCTTCTTTTATACGTCCATGCTCTCATGCCTTCTACACATTTAGCAGAGAGACTTATAACATCAGCCCCTTAGAGTAATATCGATATTCTAAGATCAGCCCCAAATAGAAGAATACGTGGGTGTTATGTTGTCGTTGATTATTGTACGGAACCCTTGTGAGTCTATGATTCCGACTCGCACTTAGCCAGCTCTGCTTTAAATATTTTTGTTTATTTGCCTTTATGATCGACCTGCTATCTTATTGAATTTATCTGTACCATATAAAAATTCATCATTATCATCAGTTCTTTTTTAGACTCCACTGCAGGAGCAGGACCCTCTCTGTACTACCAGAGTCTTATATTAGCAAGAGTAGTCAGAGAATTCGGCCTACACTCTCCACGCTGGCCGACGATAAAAATCTACTTGTCGAAATTCTGTTCTATTCAAACTGTATTTAATTTGCTTTTGATTACGGTGGTAGCTGATACGCGCATGCCCCGTGTAAGAGTAGTGCTCCTACTTGCCGCGTCTCTGCTTCAGTTCGTGTTTCACAGCTTAGATTATAGGCCGTCCAACGTACTGAGGTACGATTTTTGAAATTTCGCCGTTCGCAAACCAGCGCTTTTTACATACAAAAATCATTCGAAGACGAGTGTCACACGTTTAAAAATAGTACCCCGGCTCGTGCAAGCGATTTTTCCATACAAAAATCGTTCGAAGTCGAGTGTCACACGTTCTAAAATAGTTCCCCGGGTACGATGCAAAAATGCCGAACTGCGCGATTCTCAGCTGCAAAAACTCGAATAGGACAGTGAGCAAATTGAAAGTGAAGGTAACTTTTCATAGGTGAGTAATATCGTTGTTGATAAGTAATAATAAAATCTATATTAATCTTAAACTTTTCACAGTAAATTATATTTATGTTTATAAAACGTTACCATAAGGCGGTTGAGAGCTTTTTATACTTACTTTATAAGCAAAAGTTATAATTACATTTAAGAAATTAAGTTTACATAATTCCCAAAAAACGATATTTCTGGTTTGGGAATTACTGATTCTTATTTATAAAACTTTCACAATTCATCCATTTCTATTATTAGTTAAAAACCTTAGCTCACTACAACGGATCTCTCGTAACGCCCCCCACCACTCGAGATACAGGTTTATTGCTAGTTTGATGGTGGATAGCTGAGCGAGGAAGCCATCTGAATGTTGCCTTTAAAGCGTAACATTAATTTCTCTCATGCTTAACAGTTACATAACTAAGTATTGTAATCTAGTAATGAAATGGGACAATAAAATTTTATTTTATTTTATTTTTAATTATTTTATATTTGCAAAATATATTTAAAATCCTGTCCTGCTGCCTGGGTATTAGTAGAAATATATTAACACATAGTCAATAATTATTAGAAAGCCACGGAAAATATAGCTGCATATTAAAATTTTGAATAATGTAATCATCCACTCGGGAATTAGTAGGTATTTATGTTTCTTTGTACTGTACCCTATTTGGTTGTGGTAGGTAGAGCCACGCTAGCGGCAAAATTCACTTTTGCTAGTAGCATGAATGGGCCGGCTCGTCCGGGGAAGTACCACACTCTCACAGAAAATCGACGTTCGAGTAGTAGCTTTACCGCTTCTATGCTTCGAGAGCGAGAGGGCCGGAGGCCCATCCCCCGGCCAATAAAGGCCGGCAACGCCCCTGGAGTTGCAGTTCACTTACCATCATTATTGTATATTATGGTATATGGTGACCCGCTTGCTCGTTTGCCGGTCTATGACATAAAAAAAAATACTTTTTTCCCGAATTAACTTTTCAACATAAATATATGCTGATTTTGAACCTATGAGCTATATTAAAATCTCGGAATCAGAATCACTAATGGGGAATACAGAATTGTAAGAAAAAATGTGAAAAACTAAAAAAAAAGATTGGATTAAAAGGATTCTGGGCGTACTATTTTTAAACGCGGGACACTCGTCGTCGAACGATTGTTCCATACAAAAATCGTTCGAAGACGAGTGTCCCGCGTTCAAAAATAGTACCCCTGATTCTGATACTGAATATATGTAGTTCAAAATCAGCCTGGAATTTCAAGCTACTGAAAGATTTAAAATCCGTGTGGTTCCCGGCAGAGTAGAACAGGACCACTCCAAGTCTTCCCGTGGATGTCATAGAAGGCGACTTAGGAAACACAAGCTAAACAATGCTAATAAACATCAAAGAGACCTCTCCAACCCGTCGGGCCAGCGTGGAGAGCATAGGCCAAATCCTCTGACTGCTCTAGCTGATAAATGGCTCTGGTAGTACAGAGAGGGTCGTGCTTCTGCAGTGGAGACTGAAAAACCCCTGATGAAGAAGAAGAATTTAAAGCTAGCTATTTCGTTGCAGTTTTCCAAGAGACCCTGACACTAAAGAGAAATGGATGGACGCTACAGGCAGAAGGGATTGGTTCCCCACGAAATTCAGCAAGATATGCTCAGTGCATTTCACAGAGGATGACTTCTGTGCTACTGAACATATACGGAGACTTCGCGAGAAGGCGTACCCGACTAAACTCGTGCTGAGCGGGATCCCTAGAGAAGTATGTATTTTTCTTCTGCCTTATCCTACTATTATGTGAGGTCAGCACAGCATTTCAGTTTTTTTCATCTTGTTCTATCTCCTGTTAATTTGTCTGTCACTCCCTTCTTACGTTAAAAAACTTATAGGGTGTCTTCCTTGGGCAGTATGTACCTCTTACATGAAGAAGGTCTCTGATGGATGACAGATCATCCGAGCGTATCCCGGTTGGATAATCTATAGAATTTCGGAACCTGGGATCTCCTGCTTCATGATTGTTTTTCTGCTTTGGCTATATGACTCTGTTAGTACAGAGAGTAGTACATCACTGAATAACATAGTCTCACGGAAGTATAATCAAACCGTAGTACATATGTCGCAGTTTTTACAGCAAATAAATTTGATTTGATTTGATTTTTGATTTTTGAATATACTATTTGATTGAATGACTAGCGCGTTCATTGAATGACCACGTTTAATTGAATGACTAAAGGACATCTCGTCAAGTCGTTGAATGTAACGTTCAACATCTTGACTGAATGAAAGTCATTTAGCGAAGTCGTTAAATCTTAGCTGACTTTGTAATATTTGGAGGTAGCATGATTTCCAAAGCTTCATTGAATCTCATATTTTTGCAAATTTTTCTTAGTTTTCAAAGTAGCCGGCGGCGGCGTAATAATAGGTAAATCCATGATGTCATACTATTTTATTACAAATAACGCACTTATATGTAAATTTAATTAAAAATAATATCAACACCGTGCCATCTGTGCGAGCTGCTTGACGCCATATTTGTTTTTGTGACTACTAGCGCCGCAGTGGTAAAAAAATGAACTAAATTTGAATCACCTGACTGATTTGATGTTCGCTCTGTTCAAAGGGCTATGTTACAATCCGCTAACTAGTTGGACGTTGAGCGACGCTTGTTCAATCAACGTTCAATTAAACGTGGTCATTCAATGAACGCGCTAGTCATTCAATCAAATATCAGATTCAACCAGATGACTGCGACACATATATTTCCATGCATAGACTATATTTTTTTAGCAGTACAGTTTTGAATTATTTTTTTTATCGAAACACCTTTTTTATTTCAGAGTACCACCGAACCAACAATAAAGGAAGAAGCAGAGGATGGTAATGAATCAAAAAAGAACAAAAGTAGTTGTTTTCTATCAAGGAAGGTCAGGGATTTGACAGAAAGGGTTCAAAAACAAGCATTGGTAATAAAAAAGATGAGATCAAAGGAAGCGCGTAACAAAAGAAAGATAGAAACGCTGCTAGCCGTGATAGATAGCTTGCAGCCTGATATGTGCAATGTGAAGACACAGACAGACAAACAGCCTAGCTAGAGACTTATTCTTCCCGATTGCGTCGTCAGTTGATATGTTTTTAAGCTTTGAAGCCTGTTGTTTAGTTAATAACTCTTGGTAATACTTTAAAATAAAGAAAA
Source organism: Rhodophaea formosa (assembly GCA_963082605.1). Taxonomy (NCBI): domain Eukaryota; kingdom Metazoa; phylum Arthropoda; class Insecta; order Lepidoptera; family Pyralidae; genus Rhodophaea; species Rhodophaea formosa. The sequence continues at coordinate 15,468,802 of OY720224.1, read as the reverse complement.
TCTAGAGATTTTCTATTTTTTTTAACTACATACGCTATGCTTTCTTCCCTTACAGATCACAAAAACCGGTTGTAGTAATATTTCAGGAATTTATAACATAGACTTGATACACTTTAATATATTAAAAAATAATATTTTACACCAAAAATGACCTCACATCAAAAGTTGCTTTACATTTGAGGCTGATATCTTATGGTTGCTAGCCGTATCGCCAGCAGACGTAATCCTTACATATTCGCCCAATACCACAGCCAATACCTAGAAGAAGAAAAACAACTGATAATAATATATAAAAGAACAAAAGAAGAAAAATAAAAAAGACAAAAGAAAAAACATTATTTTATGTTTTTTCTTTGCAACATGGAAGAATCGCGCGGTTCAAAGTAAGTCCGGTAAGTCTAGAAGCTCAGTCTTAGCCACGAGGCTGGAAACTGGTCAGGAGAGCCCCTGACCGAGAAAGAATGCGCCCCGCCCACGGCCGCTGCCTGCATGCCGTTATTGTAAGCCTAGATTGATGAACATCTATGCTTTGGCAACTGGTGTCTAATGGCGACGGTTCAGTGACTTAAGGCAACAGAGCGATATAAATTATAAATAAATACTTATAGACGAACAAATCACACAGATTGAGCTATCCTATCCCTAAATAATAAATATAGACGAACAAATCACACAGACTGAGAACGAAGCTCGTGACTTGTGTGTGTAATGGAATGGGATACTAACTCAACATAATAATTTTTACACCGTTTAAAACTGTAACCTTGTCATATTCTCGAACTTATCTATAATGAAAAACTTTTCCCAAACAACATAGTTCAAAATACGTAACAAAACAATACGATCAAAATATTTAAAAAAATAATCATTGGCCAGGTGCGTGTCGACTCGAGCTCAACGGCGTTCAACACATTTAAATATAGGTTAGTATATTATATTACAAAAAAAAAAAAAAAAAAATTACTTTTATATTTATAAAATACAAACCTTTTGACTTGTATCTACTTAAATACTCTATAATTCTTGTGACTTGACCAGGACTATGTGGCTTCCCCTGGCGCCAAAGCTGGATCCGCCCTTAATTGTAAAGTGAAAACAATGAGGAGTAATTATACTTCTAAGAGTACTATTTTTTTTGTACAAAATAACCCAAAGGTAAGACGTGCATCCGATTTATAATCGGCCCCAATTAAGATAAGAGTACTAGGTCTCAACCAGCACAACATTTTACGAAATGATTTGAAACCAGAACATACACAGAGTTGCCAGTCGACTTTCCTCAAGTCTCATTTTTACGAATTGATTTGAAACCTTTTTTTTTTAAACGGGCCTTTCGTTCGACAGACGTAATGTGCGTGTGCCTATAACCGAAAATAAATGAGTAAATAAATTATTTTTATACTTCCCTGTTAAAATACTACAGTTTTTGAAGCTCTGTGGTACAGAATTAATTATCCGTGGGTAAAACACACACTATAATTATCCGTGGGTAAAACACACACAAAGTTACGCAAAAACGTTACAAAATTGGCAACGCTACTCCCGTCCGTTACGGGAAAACTTGTGCCTGTGTGACTTTAGTGGTATGGTATGTATGTATGTAGGTATATGGGTGACGGAGCGGCAACGCCGCGCAATTTATACAGGCAATTTATTTTATACCCTTTGGCTATGTCTATATTAGACAGATCACAATTGTGCCTAAAATGCTGGCTTAGGAGAAAAAAAACAATGTAGGTACTATCTATATGTTTTAAAACTGGTTTTCTTCCCGCGCAGACTGTTGAAGCTGACGACCTACCTATTTAATGGGCAAAAATTCAAAATATCATGCTTGTCTATATTTATTATGATTTTATTTTCCTCCTTTACAACATACCAAACGTGGCATTTGGGTCTTGTATTTAGGTTTTGTCTTCTTTGTTATTCGTCTACCTCGTAGGAATAAAGACGTGAATAGTAGGCGCATGTCATGGGTAATTTAAGTAATGTTCCTACTTAATCTTCTACGCTATGCTTAATACGATAGGTATCAAGAGTTTTTAACCAGTTTTTTTTTTAAAGACAATCGAACGTATTCGTGTATTTTTTAAAATTGTTTCCAAATAATTTATAGCCAGTGTTAAAGGGGCAAGGAGAATACATGAAATGATTCCAACGACAGCCCAATGGCTTAGAAAAGATGTAAGGATTCTAAAGAAAAGTTAATGGGCAGTTTCGTTGCTATGTTGTTCTTCACTGGCAGCAGAAAGAAATCGATGAAAATTGGGCCAAGCTGAGCTTGAACCCGCGCCTTCTAGGTTACGGATTGCGCTCACTTTTCAACTAAGGGTTTTCTTGCTTTTGTGCTCCGTAATTATTCTGTAAAAATATCTATTTGTAAATCGCATGAATATAATTTGACAAAGATTATACAGCCGACTGCCTGACGCCAAACCTGAGTAGCGCTAGAGCAGACAAAAATGCTCGTGAAAATATATTAGCGAGCTATAAACAGGCTAAATTCGTATAATTCAAAACATGAGTATGGAAAAGCGTGAGATAATTTGGCACCACGTATTGAATACAGATCAAAATGTTATAATTATAAAAGAAAACTTATCTATTGAGATAATTTCAATACCTAAGATTAATAAGAGATGGGATGTTAGTGCTAAATGAAGTACCTACAAGTATTGGTGCGCACTGAGACTCGAATCCAAAGCCTTTCGTACTGTAGACTAATGCGTGAGATAACCACTGCGCCACTGAGCCACCAAGGAATGGAATATCTTGTCTCGGAGCGAGAGTAGAGAGGTTTGTGCGGCGTTGCCACACTTCGCGGTCAATTCATGCAATACTCCCAGCTCGGCTGGCATGGCTAGAACGGCTAGAACACAAAATCGTAGGCGATTTTGTGATAAGAGATTTGGCAGATGATTTTGAAGTAGCAGTTGCAGCCAGCTATGACAAATTGGGCAAGAGCTCCATAGGAAACATTTGCCGTCAATAGAAATTAGTATACTTAATCTAAACGGCACAGAACAATTAGGGTTGCCACCCGTACTTTATAATAAAGTATTGTACGTTATTTCAGGCAATTGTTGTACTCTTTAATTTATGTGAACAATAAAGTACTTACACGAAAATACTTTATTTCGCATGATTTGATTTCTTTGTGATTTTGAAAAGTTGATGAAGAATTTATAGTTTCTAAATGAATTACTTATTTATTATAATTTAAATATAGATTGAAAAGATGCTGCGCAATTGTTTAGTCGTGCTCCTAATTTGATACAAACTGCAAGAAGCAATAAAAATATGTTTTAAATAGAAAAATAATGAAAAATAAATTGTACTTTATTTTGATACCATGTACTTTTTTTTCGTACTTACATATAATAACCAATGTACTTTATTTGCAAAAGAAAAAACGGTGGCAGCCCTAAGAACAATACTACCGATCGTGTTTTTCTATACTATACTCTATACTAATATCATAAAGCTGAATTTGTTTTTGAAACGCGCTAATCTCGGGAACTTCTAAAGCGTTTTCAAAAATTATTTTACTGTTGGATAGGTACGTAACACAGGTACGTAACGTACATCCATGAGTGCCATAGGCTAGGTATGTACCACGGGTAAAGCCGGGGCGGCCTGCTAGTCTATACTAATATTATAATTTATAATAGATTGTTTGTTAGGGTTCCGTACAAAAATTGAAAAACGGAACCCTTATAGGATCACTCGTGCGTCTGTCTGTCCGTCCGTCCGTCTGTCACAGCCGATTTTCTCTGAACCTACTGAACCAAATGAGGTGAAATTTGGTAAGATGGTATAATCCTATGACCCAAACACAGATGTGCAAAGTAAATAAAGATTTTTTTGAAATAAGGGTCATTTTCAGGGGTTCCAATTACAAAATTTAAAAAAAAAGTTTTGCAAATCTTACTGTGTTATATATCAAATGAAAGGGCTCATTATGAGGATCTCAAAAATATTTTTTTTTGTTCGGGTAAAATCAATACTTTTGATTTTATTCACGAAAGAAGGCAAAAATTGACCATTCCCCCCCCCTGATCTCCGAAACTACTGGGCCGAAAATTTTGAAAAAATTACAAAATGTAGTTCATTCCTTGAAGATTACAGGAAAAATAATAAGAATTCTATCACTTGAAAATAAAGTGGTAAACTCACTATAATAAGTTCATCTAGGGAAATAGTTCACTAAAACACCGCTAGATAGCGCTAGTCAAATGAATAAAACATTTTTGCACATTGTGTGTGTGTACACGAAGCATATTGTACGGAACCCTCATTGCGCGAGTTTGACTCACACTTGGCCGGTTTTTTTTTAGAATTTCTAGCTTTAGTCCCATAAGGATAATAGGAAAAGTTGTTCATATTGACGGGCTGAGTCGCCCCTTTAAGGCTCTGACACAGTTGTCAGGACATACATATTATTATCACGCCTCTTTCCCATAGGGGTAGGCCTTGGGTAGGCAGAGACTATGGATTTCCACTTGCTACGATCCTTACAAACCTCTTTCGCTTCATCCACATTCATTACTCTTTTCATGCATGCTCGCCGGTTTCGTGTACAACTTACATCTCCTTTTGCGAGAATGTTCGCAATTTGGTCGCGATTAGTGGTCAGCCGCTATTTACTTACTCGGATGACAGGTGTCGATGCCTATCAATCTAGGATTTTCCTTTACAATGCGGTTTTGTTATCTAAATAAAAAGGTCGAACAAGCAAAACCCGCATTGTAACAGCAAATCCTAGATTGATAGGCATCGACACCTGTCATCCGAGTTAGTAAATAGGCGTAGGCGGGCAGGATACATTGTATAAAAGGCTAACCAAGCCGACTAATATGTTGTATATTGTATTATCAACGCACAACCGAAACTACTGTAGGTACCTACCTAGAAACTTGAAATTCGGTACCTACGTTTCTTTCATGTATGTGACCACTGAGAAAGGTGAAAGTTTTAAGCGGATTTTGTTTTGTTTTTCGTATGTGTAAGTGGCCAACATTGGTGTCAGATTTTTCAAGCTGCCTTAAGACATCTGACATAGCTTAACGACTGACATCAACGATGACAGCCGGGACCAACGGCTTAGCGTGCCTTCCGAAGCACGGAGGAGCTCGAGATATTTTTATGCCACTTGCGGTCACCCATCCAAGTAGGGACTGCACCAGGGGTTGCTTAACATACGTAAGCGCTCATAGACTCACACCCACTGGACCATCGGGCTTAAAGCGGATGAAGTCTCGCTAGTCTAAAATATATACTTTACATCATCATCATCATCATCATCAGGTCCTTGTTAGTCTACACTGCAGGAGCACGACCCTCTCTGCACTACCAGAGCCATATGTTGGACAAAGCAGTCAGAGGATTTGGCCTGCAGTCTCCACGCTGGCCAGACGGGTTGGACAGGTCTCTTTGATGTTAAAATAATAAGCTTTGTTTAACTTGAGTTTCCCAAGTCGCCGTCAACGACATCCACGGGAAGACTTGGAATGGTCCTATTTTACTCTGCCGGGAACCACACGGCACTTTACATAGTTGCACATAGATGTATGTACTCGTATAAATACATCGAGTGCGATCGATTCCCTCGCGTGTGCAATTTCGAGTTCAGCCGGGACTCGGGTCAAAGCAAGAGGTCAAAGCGATGGCTAGAAAATGTACTGGGTGGGGTCCTATTTTTGAAAGTGGAACACTCTTCTTCAAACGATTTTTATATGGAAATCCGGTCGTTTGCGAACGGCGAAATTGTTGGTAAATACCAACCAACCACATTTATATCTAAACTTTTTTTAATGCGTTTAAGTGGCCAACACTGGTGTCAGATCTTTAGTACTCTGTAGGTATATAAGATTACAGCCTACTCTGCCTCCTCTACACAATCGGCTATTATCGCAACGATTCACTGTCCATTGCTGTATAACTCACAAAGGCTCTTGAGAGTTTTCTATCCAAGGCCGCAATGTACAGTGAATTGTGACCACGATAACCGATTATCGGCGATTCTGTATAGACGAGGCATTACAATGTTGCATACTTGAATCCGTACAACTGCCGATCGAGGACGTAGGTGGGACGGTACTCAATCTGATGATGAAAACGGACAAGTATTTTACCTACAGGCACAGATTACTAATAAAAAAAAAAACTTTCTTTCTGACTGTACAAAACATTTTTTTTCTATGGGTGTCCGAATTGTCAGTAAAAAAAAAATTAAGAAGTGTCAATTCGGAATCGGATAGCCTGTCCGAATATTTTTTGTCCGAATCGTCAGTTACTCAGTTACTTCGGTATAGGCAAAGAATATTGTATGCTATAGGTACTTATATTCAAATTATATTATAGAGGACAGAATTGTGTGTTAAGAATTTAAAAATTACTGGACCGGTTTTAAAAAATTTCTCACTTAATGAAACTGCTTGTAACATAGGTAGGACATAACTTACATGCATGAGCTCGCGGGAAAAAGCTTAATCAATGTTAGTATATAATTTAAAGAAGAAAGATACTTTGAATGTTATAAAGCAACATCTTTCTAACATTCAAAGTATTTTTTCATTATTTTCATTTACTTACAAGTATTCGTTCATTAGTACTTTAACAAGAAAAAACTCACAAAATAGCTTTTAAGGATATGTAGCAAAGTAGAAAAAGTGAATGCAGTGGCGTAGCTAGCACGGGTGTCACCCGGGGCGTGGTATCACTTTATTCTGATATTTATGATGTCACCCGTGAACATGGACCTAGGAAGATCCATGTCCCTGAACTGGTGCAAGACGAAACACCTTTCCGACGCTAGTCGGCCTACTACGATATATTTTTCATGGATATCACCATTCCATAATGTGTAATGACTTTCATTCCTAGATTTTGCCAGACTATGTTGGCAGGAAATTCAAAATCGTTTACTCTTCGTACCCTATATTTATTTGTATGTACATACGAACCTTTATGTATGGTGACATTGGATGAGGTCCTCATCCCAACATATACAACATACAAAGTAAAACCGAAGAACCGTCCCCACACCACGCCACATTATCTTGGCAGTACGAACCTACCTATTTATACCGTGCGCTGTTGCCGCTCCGTGCCCCACGCGCAGCCACAGCCAAAACAACAATTCCAAGTCCAAGTCGAACGAACACTGAACAGCCCGCCCGCAGTAGCGCGGCTGCGGCCGAGCCGAGCCGACCTACACGCCCGTCAACACGTCATGTTATACTTTTCATATGTCGTATTGTTTTACGTCGTCTTTCAAATTCTCAAAGACTTGATTTTATAGATAGATAATATGAATAATCAAGACAGGCCCCTATGAAACGTAACGGCTACGCAAATACCTGAGAATGCCTGCGAAGTTGCGACATATGCTCATGGTTGATTCTACAAACAAATGCATGCAATTTTCGCTGTTATTGTAACTTCCAAATGTTACGTTACAACAAACAAATGTTGGCGTCACTTGTGGGCATCCTAAGCGCCCGGTCCATATTTTATTCCGCATTTTTAGACTTCCGTACCAAAAAGGTGCCAATGAGAGCATATTCCTAATACTTTTGGAATAATTACATCCCAAAAGGTAGATAGATATTTGAAATATGCCACGGAATATGTATTTCTATTGCCACTATAACTTCTAACGGAATAAAATTAAAGGTCAAGTATGTAAGATAACGCAAAATACTAAAATTTGTTGACTTGGCATTTTTCCCGTGGTACGAATCACGGATCCCTTGCGTACGAATCCGACTTGGAATGGCCGGATTTTTGTTTAACCACAAATATCTACGGAATTTCTTTAGAGAAGAAGAACGAAATGCTAAAAAAACGATCGCCAATGTCATAAAGAAGAGGTGCAGCAAAGGATAGACATCGACAATGATGATCACGGATGGATGCTGAATCGACATCTCTCTAAACTACGATTTTCCATAAAAATCGACTTTATCTTCGTGACGAAGCCCTGCCTGCCTACAGCATGTCTGTTTTTCGTATGTGTAAGTGGCTTACACTGGTGTCAGATTTTTCAAGCTGCCTAAAGGCATCTGACATAGCTCATCGACTGCCATCAAAGATGACAGCCGGGTCCACGGCTTAACGTGCCTTCTGAAGCACGAAGAAGCTCCAGATATTTTATTATGCCACTTGCGGTCACCCATCCAAGTGGGGACTGCGCCCGGGGTTGCTTTACATGCGTAAGTGCTAATAATGCTCACAACCACTGGGCCATCCGGCTCCTCAGCATGTGTCCTTGACATTAACGACGACTTATCGCTTTCTTGATGTTTTTGTTCTGATGACGCAATCTTTCGACGAATCGGTATTCGTCGTCGTTATTAAAATACCGACCAGAACCAGACATTGTCATGCTTAGTGGTAACTCGTCTGTTACATGGAAGGCTCAAAATTCGACTCCTAGCGCTGACACTCACGGGACCATATTTTTTTTCATTATCATCAGGACTATTTTAGTCTCCACTGCAAGAGCACGACCCTTATGTTTTTTTATGTGGTAGGTATTAATTTTTTTTAGTCCAATAGCCTTGGTTTTAAAATGCTTTTTAGCAACTGTTCTTTGTTCTTTTTTAATAGATGAGACATAAATATATATTGTAACTGGCAGTTAGATTTTTAATAAACCCAGATTATCATTCAATTTACCGTCGAAGAAAAAAAAGAAAAAGTAAATGTCCAATATTTCATATTAATCTATCAACGGACATTTGTAATTACCTACTTATAAGTTATAAGTAGATTAAGATAATAAGTTATAATCTTTCAAATAAAGAACGAAACAACTGAATCACTGAAACGATTATGACGAAATTGAAAGGCAAATACTTCGATTGTGTCATTATCATCATCAGGGTCTTTTTTAGTCTCCACTGCAGGAACACGGCCCTCTCTGTTACTACCAGAGCCGTATATTAGCCAGAACAGTCAGAAGATTTGGCCTACACTATTCAGTTTACGCTTGCCAGACGAGTTAGAGAGGTAAGAAAGGGTTTTATTAATCGGTTTACAAAATATATAACAAACATTCTCTCTATGTATCTATCTATCAGCCAGGGACGTCCACTGCTGGACATAGGCCTGACGAACATTAAAAAAATACAATCAAATTGATAACCGTATTTTTGCAGTCAGTCAAAAAAATTACATTATCATGTATTGAATTGACAAAAGCCACAACACAACGCCCTTTTTGAGAAAACTCACATGAGCTGCGAAAATTCAAAAGTTCGTCGAGAAACGTGTAAAAAATAATGTCACCCTAACAAACATTAAAAAAATACAATCAAATTGATAACTTTATTTTGCAGTCAGTCAAAAAAATTACATTATCATGTATTGAATTGACAAAAGCCCACAACACAACGCCCTTTTTGAGAAACCTTACATGACCTGCGAAATTTCTAAAGTTCGTCGAGAAACGTGTAAAAAATAATGTCACCCTAACAAACATTAAAAAAATACAATCAAATTGAAAACTTTATTTTGCAGTCAGTCAAAAAAATTACATTATCATGTATTGAATTGACAAAAGCCCACAACACAACGCCCTTTTTGAGAAACCTTACATGACCTGCGAAATTTCTAAAGTTCGTCGAGAAACGTGTAAAAAATAATGTCACGCGGTGCCGAGAAAGGTTTGGAAAAAACGTCCAATAATAAAAAGTGCCACGTGCTTGTCGGACTCGCTCTTGAAGGGTTCCGTAGTAGCAAGCCAAGATAAGCCAAAATACCACATCATTTTCCACTAGCTTATATCACTTTGTATGAATGACAAAGTTATATTTGCGATTAATGAATTTGTTTGTGCTATCCTAACTCTAACCTCTCCAACCCGTCTAGCCAGCGTGGAGAGTGTAGGCCAAATCCTCTGACTGCTGTGGTTAATTATGGCTCTGATAGTACAGAGAGGGTCGTGCTCCTGCAGTGGAGACGAAATAAGACCTGATGATGATCCTAACTAATATTATAAATGCGAAAGTGAGTTTGTTTGTTACGCTTTAACGCCCTATCTACTGGACCGATCATCATGAAATTTTGCATACACATACATAGGTTAGGGGTACTAAGAAGTACTTACATAGGCTATAAATCACGCGGGCGAAGCCGCGGGAATCAGCTAGTATCTCATAAGTCTCAAAGCTATAGTCTTAGTATAGATAGTATGTAGTGTAGCTACAGCTTTTTTTTTATGTTTACTTTCCAATTTTAAAAATTAGAGGGTAAAACATTATACCTCTATGAAAGTGCCTATTTTTCAAACAATCAAGTTTGAGAAAAAATCGTCCAAGCTAACTCAACGTCATTTTTAAAGACCTATCGATAGTCTTCCCGCGTTATAAGTTTGATGGAAAAAAAATATTCGGTTCCATGTATGGGGAGTCACTCTCTTCAACTTCAACTCTCATATTTTTTTGCATATTACATATATCATAAAGCGGTTCACAGAATACATCTACCTACCAAGTTTCAACTGTATAATATGGTCTTAATTCTCGGAACCAAATAGCTGTGACATACAGAAGAATCTATAAGGGATCCGTTTTTTGTCATTTGGCTACGGAACCCTTAAAAGGCTTCTATGTCGCAATCAATGGTCGGTTCGGCACAATGAGTGTTATTAATTTCTATTTCAGTAATAAAAGCCGTCCCGGGGCGATGGGGGGGTGAGGTGAATTCGGGGGTACAGTTACTTCCAGATTGCAAGCCCAATTAAAAAAAAAATGTCACTGCAAAAAAGGAGGTAACGCATTATGAGTGCATTATACATATCATGGAAGTAGGTTTGTATCTTTATGCACCATAACATAGTTATTTGGATATATGATGTATCATTGGATTTCTTACATCGCTACGAGTCACACTAGCTCTAATTTTTTGGTCAATGTAATTAAAAAGAAGCGAAAGTATTTTTAATCTAAATTATGTGTTTTCCGTGCGTTTCCCGGTAGAGTAGAATAGGACCACTCCAAGTCTTCCCGTGGTCGTAGAAGGTGGGTGATTTAGGAAACACAAGCTAAACAAAGGTTATTTAAACATCAAAGAGACCTCTCCATGTCTGGCCAGCAAGGAGAGTATAGGCCAAATCTTCTGACTGCTCTGGCTAAAACATGTCTCTGGTAGTAAAGAGAAGGTCGTGCTTCTGCAGTAGAGACTAACGAAGATGATGTGTAAGTCAAGTAATATTAACTTTGCCTCGTTTTTTATTAGCTTAGTGGTTAATGTAGATCAACGAACTCCGATTTTTGTTGTGTAGATGGAGTAGGAAAGTGTAGTCAGGACTACTACAGGACTATAACAGTTTGTCGGGACCTACTCACCCAGCTAGTTAGAGTAGGCCCGACATGAATATGAAGAAAGGTATGTTGTGCATTAAATGCTCAGCGGAGAGATAGAGAGAGAGTTCAAGAACACAACACAACACAGATAACGGATTTTAATAAGTTTCACACATGCGTTATTCGGTTAGTAGTTTAAAATACAATTAGTAAAATAATATTGTAGGCGAGTGCCTGTACTGACAGGATGATTGGGAAATGAGGTGAAAAGCAAGATGCAGCATGAAGGTTATCATGCGCATCGTTACACGTTAAAGGTCCATGGTCCTTGTCTCTACTCCATGAAAAAGTTAATCATCATCATTTAATGTAGGTGACACGGTCAGTCGACCATGCACACCCTGGTGTCAGAGTTCTCAGTAAGTTAATAATATAGGTGTATGAATGTATTTAGCTAACAAGTGCCTAACTGTGTCCAAAGTTAATTTATAGTTCAAATTATTCTCCTCAGCAAATAACACAGTGGAGTTCGTTGTCTAATCTTCTCGCGAATCGGAGAAAAATATGACACGCAGTCATTTTTATACTAATTGATTTATTTTTTATATTTCGTGTTGTTTTTTAAAGTTTTTTTTTCTCATCACAGATGTGCGTAAATAAATACTAGTACCTACCGTTAAATAAGAGAGAAGCCAAGCACGAGGCACGTCGTCGTCATGTTCGTCTGTTTCCGAGTATTTCCCAGTCTAATTTGGTTCAAAAATTATGAAGTGTGAAAAGATTTTAAAATACAAATGGCCCTGTAGAATTTACGAAAATATTTTACCGAACACCAATTGTGATTTTCTTTATTCCACATGAAATTTATTACGGAGAACTGTACTAACTACTACCGTTATCACTTATATTTATTATTATTCGTACTTATATCATAAAGATGGAAAAGCCCCGAGACACGACAATTTCCGATTCTCAGTATTACCCACTCCAATGAAAAGATTTCCACAACCTACATCAAATACTTAAATACTTATAGAATTTACGAAAATAATTTACCAAACACCAAACCGTATTTCCCTTTCATTCCACATAAAATTTATTTCGCGGAACTGTACTACCCTTCCCGGTAGGGGTGGCTGAGGGATGGGGAGGGGATGGGATGGGGAGGCAGCTCGGGTAGCCCGACCTTCGCGGAAGTCCCGTAGTGTACTCGTAATTAAAGACAACTCGATTTACGGAGCAAGTTTTTGGCGTAACTTGGGCTTGGCAAAAAATAATATTAATTCTGGCAAATGGAATGAAATTTCTTAGGTTTCGCAACGTTTTGGAAGTATGAATTACAATAATTCAGACGAGCTCTGTGGAGGAGTGGTTAACATGCCAGCCTGCAACACGGGGTCCCGGGTTTGATCCCCGGTCAGGTTATGATGGAAAACGATCTTTTTGACCTGGGTCTTGGATGTTTATCTATAAAGTAATTGTAGACGACAATCTTGAAACCTCGCCGTCTACAAAATCACTGGTAGTGGACTGTATAACACATATGCCCCTCGGACGCACGGTCTTCCCCAATTGAAACGCGCGAATTCGGAAACAAACACTTCGAATTTATTTTCTTTAACTTATAACTAAACACTAGCACGGCACGACACAGACTGCGGCCGCGCGCTCATATTTATAGCTTTTGTACACATGAGATTATGTGAGACTACCCACTTCGATGAATAAGTGCGGTGTGAGCGGGGTGAGGGGTATCATCCCCTCCATTTCCCGTTCTTTTCCAAAATGTCCTTTCACCGCACTATTTTCTAGGTAGATAGTCTCACATTTACAAAGCATTACCTAAATCTATGCTTATAATTACATAAAACTAGGCCCTATGTGCAGCAATACCGAAAATAGTACATCGGTTCTCGTTACGGTATTGCTGCACAAGGGGTACCTTGTTGTCCTATGCCTGCCGCTAGGTGGCGCATAGTTGCGGCCAGTACATAGGATTACTTTACATAATATCCCAAAATCCCAGTACATAGCCCGCAATTTACCAAACATATACCTTGTAAGTGAGATGACCTACCATGGGATACCAAAAAAACCACATACCTTTTACCTCGGTCATCTCACTTAATGTATGGCATTCAAAATAAACAACCAACCGTGCGTATGTTTATTTGGAACCTCTTATAGCTAAAACTTAACTATTTACGCTAGTTTACATTATATACTAACGGGCAAAAGCCTTTATTTACATTAAAAAAAAACGTTATTAAAACCTGCTATTTCTATACATACAAGCTATGTTACTACTACCGAACTGTATGTTGGTTTGAACGCGCTTCTGTCCGTAACATCCTCTCCTCGACGTAGGGTTCATCCCGCAGTCCCAGGACTCTGCGCCACCTCGTCAGCAGGGTCCATCAGCGGCAGGACAGCCAAGCGCGACGTCGGACGCCGGAACACACCTCCATTCGTACGGACGGCGCAGTTGCGTACCTCGCCGTCGGGTCCGGGGTAAATCTCGGTTACTATGCCGCGCGGCCATACATTGCGCGGCAAGTTCGGGTCCACCACCACCACCAAATCGTTGACTTTGATGCTTTTGTAGTTATGGGAAGGCGTTTCTCGCCTAGGCACTAACTCGGGTAGATATTCCTTTATCCACCTCCTCCAATATTCGTCAGCCAAACCTTGCGCAGCCCTCCAGTGTCGTCTGTCCGCCGGCTCACAGGGCCCTAGAGTGGGTAGGCCCTGTGAGCTGCCCAATAGAAAGTGATTGGGCGTTAACGCCTCTGGATCGTCGCGTGTTACGGGTACGTGGGTCAGGGGACGCGCGTTCACAGTGTACTCTACCTCAGCTAGCAGTGTCATGAGAACCTCTTCTTTTGGATACTTAGAGGTTAACACCGTCTTGAGAGCGTTCTTCACCGTGCGTATCATACGTTCCCAGCTACCGCCTTGATGCGCCGCTCCTGGACTGATATAGCGCCATTCTAGCTGTTTATTTAGCGCGTAATCTCGCAACAACGGCTCCCATTCCGCGAAGGCTTGTTGCAGCTCTTGATCGGCTCCTTTGAAATTTGTCGCGTTGTCTGAATATATCAGGCGCGGCCAGCCTCGCCGCGCGGCCATCCTTCTCAGCGCCATTATAGCTGAGTCCGCACTTAGAGTCGCTACTAACTCTATATGGATCGCCCTCGTAGTCAAACATGTAAATAGGGCTCCCCATCTTTTCTCGTGCCTTCGCCCAATCGTAACAATCATTGGCCCAAATAGGTCCCAGCCGCAGTTTGAATAGGGTCTCGCAAATGCGTCCAAACGCGCCCTAGGGAGGTCTCCAATGACTGGTCTGACCGCGCGCGCCTTTCTTACTCTACATAACGCGCAATTTCGTGCCACTGTTCTAACCGTCGGCCTTAACTTTATGATTAGATACTGTTGTCGAAGATCGTTGACTACCCGCTCATTATGAGCATGATGTGATTGGCGGTGGGCGCGAGCGACTAACAGCCGCGTGTATGGATGTCTTCCGTCTAAGATCACAGGGTGGTTCAGCGCGAGCGTGGCGACATCCGCGGCGTTAGCCCGGCCAGAGGCTCGCAGCAGGCCCTTTGCGTCAAGAAAGGGGTGGAGCCCCTGCGCTCGGCATCGCGCAGGTAAATCCCGACCGCCTCTCAGTCTTTCTATCTCTTCCGCAAAGCTCTCAGCCTGTGACAGCTTACTCAACGTTATCTCCGCCCTCTCCACATGCTCAAACTCAAGCGCCCGCCGTTCCTTTCGTCGACAATTTTCAATAAATAGCCATACTCGGCTCATTGTTTTCAACAGGCGCTCGTAGGTAGAGAACCGTTTCATGTCAATTACACAGTCTGACACCCTCTTTGTGTACATTACGTATTCTTCATTTACTTCCGTGTTTACGGGCCATTCTTGCGGCCATTCCTCCTTCGGCCTATACAGGAACTCGGGGCCCGTAAACCATCTATCGGTGTCACTCTTAACCGTGAAGTTCAACCTCGTCGCGTCATCCGCGACGTTCTTGTCCGTCGGCACGTATCGCCACTGCTTTATGTCTGTGGTCTCCGTGATTTCTGTCACTCTATGTGCTACGAACGGCGTATACTTGATCTCGGGATTTCGTAGCCATTGCAGAACGGTTTTTGAGTCCGTCCAATAGGTCACCTCATCGCATGCCCACTTATGCTCGGCCACAACTGATGACGCCAGTCGCGCGGCTATTAACGCCGCCTGCAGCTCCGTTTTCGGTATCGTCTGGCCCCGGAGCGGGTTTACTTTGGCTCTCCAAGCGGCCAGTTGTATGCTGATATGTTCGTTCTCGTCTTCCGAGCGCCAAAACAAAGCTACGGCCACCGCCGCCTCACCGGAGTCACAAAATACGTGAAGCTGCCTTTTCTTCGCGTTCTTAGCGTATTGCCTGGGCAGACGCAACTTCTTTACGTCTTCCAGTCCCTTTAGCCATTCCTTAAAATCTTCCGCATCTTTGCTTGGGATCTGTTCATCCCACTCTATGCTTAGGCGCCACAATCCTTGTAGTATTATCTTTGCGGTGATCGTGTAGTAGCTGACCAAACCGAGCGGGTCGAACAAAGACATAACCGCGCTTAGCGCCTCTCGCTTTGTGGGTGCTCTCTCACCTCTCTTGACCTCTTCGGGAACTCTAAGCATTCCTGTGTTGAACGCTAACTTATCCTCGCCCGCGTACCATATCAGCCCTAGGGTGCGCCCGTTCTGTGGCGATATCTCTATTGATGTGGCGCTCTCTCCTTCAGACGGCATCAGCGCTCTTACCCGTCGGCTGTTGGAGTTGAAACCGGCGAGTTGGAAGCCTGCCTGCCCGTGTATACGGCTCACGTCCCTCACAACTTGCAGAGCGTCCTCCTCTACATCAAAACTGTCCAACCAGTCGTCCATGTAGTGATTCTCTACTATAGCTTGCACCGCTCGTGGGTATTCGCTTTGATACTTCCTTGCGTTATGATTTCGCACGCTGTGAGCTAAGAAAGGTGAACTTTTGGCTCCAAATATCATCGCTTTCATCCGGTACTTGGCTGGAGGCCCTTCTCTGTCCTTGCCACGCCATAGAAACATCTGCGCTGGTTGGTCGGATGGGTGTATGAGTATACGTAGGTACATCTCCGATATGTCCGTCTGTACACCGATCTCTCCTCGTCTGAAACGCCATAGTACGCCGGCAAGTCCCTGTAGTAGGTCTGGCCCTTCTAGTAGCTCGTCATTCAAGCTAACTCCATTCATCTTGGCCGCCGCGTCGAATACTAATCGTGGCTTCTCTGGTTTGTTTATGTTTGTTACTGCAAAGTGCGGGAGGTACCACTGGCGCGGATTATCTTGTTCTGTCCCATCCGCGGGCACGGCGTATCCCTTCTTCAATAAGTTTTCTATCTGCGCTGTATACTTTTCACAAAACGCAGTAGATCTATCCATCTTCTTTTCTATGTGGCTTAATCGTTTACATGCTGCTTCATAACTAGGAGGCATCGTTATATCCTCTCTCCTCCAAGGCAGACTCACTTGGTAACGCCCTTCCGTAATCGTTACGCTTTCGTTGAAACAATCTATTGCCCTCTGTTCTGACGGTGTAGGCTTCACTTTCTTGGTGATACCTATCGCGTCTAACTCGAAGTGCTTCTTTACTAAATTACTTAGCTCTTCGTCCTTATCTTCGGCTCTACTGTACGACGTGTGACATACGATTTCATCATCCTTGTTCATCATTCGTGGCGCCGTTCCGTGAATCACCCATCCTAGCTTCGTCAAGGACGCAACGGGCTCTCCTCGTTTGCCTGTTCTGATTTTACGGCTTATAATCAGCTCCAAATAATCAGCTCCCAACAACAGTTTAGGCTTCATTTCCTCAGTACATATTTCATGTTCAATGTCGATGAGATGTGGACTCTTCAGGCACCTTGCGTCTATCTTTTGTCGACTCAGCGTGAGATCTTTCATGGTACGCGCCTTGACGGTGTATGTATGTTCGGCGGCGAGTATCTCCAAAACCACTCGTTTACTGTTAGGCACGGGTTCGTGTGCGTTCACGCTGCGTATGGCGAATGCACTAGGCGGTCCGTCCGCTCCTATTAACTCGGCCAAATCTTCATCTATGAGTGTCGTAGAGCTTCCCTCGTCCAACAATGCGTACGTCTTAATCGTACCTCGGGACCCCTTTAGTTGCACCGGGCATATCTTTAGCCATACATTGTGCCCGTCGGCGTGGTGTATGGCAGCAGCCACCGTCTCTGTGCTGGGTCTCTCCTTGTGTAGCAGCCTATGATGATTCTTCGTACACTCGTTCACTCCGCATTTACTTTGTGTACACTTGAAACGCCTATGTTTGCTGTTTAAACATTGAAAACAAATCCTTTCTTTCTTAGCCCATTCCCAGCGTTGGTCGACGTCCATCGCCTTTACTTTTGAGCATTCCGTTGTGTTATGTTTGTTGCCACACGCCAAACATCCTTGCGTTTGTATGTTATACACTTTCATTGTTTTAGGTTTGGCTCTCCTTTCGGGCGGCGCGACAGCTGCCTTCGGCGTAGTGTAGGCGTACTTCAACGCCCGGTCTGCCTCCTTCATCATGAAATTTGCTAAAGTAGCCGCCTCTGGGACTCCTGCGTGGCTATGTTGATCTGCATAATCACACCATCTTGCTTTGAGATGAGGGCTAAGTTTTTCAACTATCTCTCGTACAATCATAGGGTTCTGTAGATAACCTCTGTTATCAATCGTAGCTAATGTACACACAATGTTTTGCAACTTGATAGCAAAACTATTTAAATCACTGGCTGTTGAGCTGGGAGGCTTTAGCTTCTTTATATCATCCAATGTTCGGTCAATTATTACTTCCGGTCGGCCGAAACACTGCTCCAAAGTAGCCATAATCCTTTCTGGGTCGGACGCGGTGAACAACAACGCCGACACAGCTTCTTTCGCCTCTCCTCGTAAACTCGTTCGTAGCCTGGCTAAGTTTTCTGCTCGCGAAAACTTATACATTTCGGTTGAGTCCCGCATCGCTGCTTTGAATGGTAACCAATCTAACGGCGCTCCACTGAATACAGGTAATTCAATCCCTTGTCTTGATATCGGCTTGTGTCGTGTCATCTTTTCTAACACCTCTGCTAAACGATCGATGCCTTGGCGCGTCGGCGTCGACCCTCTTTGTCGACTCCTCCCCTCTCCCAGTCCTTCCTTATCATCATTGGATGGGCGCGGGTCGCCTGGCTCTCCCCTTAAAGTTTCTCTTCGTGTAGCGTTACGCAGATACGACAAGTCCTGTGACGTAGATGGCATGGTTATCCCTTTCGGTTGTCGTGCGAGACTACGCTGTAGCCATTCATTCACTCGTTCCTGCACGTCGCCTTGTTCTGCAGGTACGGCTTGCTCTTCTTCTCTGATTGACGTAATTTCCATAGCCAATCGCTTTCTTACAAGCTCCGCTTCAATTTCTAATTCTTTTTTCTTCAGCACGGCCATTCGTTCCGCCGCTTGCAGTTCTGCTTGCTGAATTCGAGACACTACACTCGACGCCCCTGACCGTATTGATTCCGCTCGGCGTGGTTGCGTCGTAGTCTCTCCCGGCTGCATCCCTTCGTATCCTGTTTCTCGGTTGGCTTCGCTCGCTTCCATTTGCTTTGTGTCGGTAGGTGGTAAGTGCCTGCGCGTGGTGGTGGGGGGTACTGTATCGATACCCGACGGCGATGCTGGTGGTTCTTCAAACGTCAGCCTTCTCCTTGCATCGTCGTGGCTCCCGGCCGCCTCCATCTGCTCCGCCTGCTTCCGCGTAGTTGGCATCTTCTTCTTTCTTGCCGCCCCTACTCCTAACAATCCCAACCGGGTATACTAACGCGGTGAACCCGACTGAGGATGGATGTGACGCAGGAATGGAAAGGTAGGACCTACCCAGCAGAGAATGTGTAGCTTCACAGGTGCTCAGGTCACTGGGGGAATGGCCAATGACCCTCGGCTTGCCTGCAGTCCGGCCCTGATTCACCACACACCGTACCGGCGTAGGAGGGCTGTTCAGCTTCGCCTTGAAAAAGGCGCGTAGCTGGCAGCTTAGCCCTGTTCACTGCACCGCCTTGATCGGCGTTAAAACCCGAAACGGAATGAGTTGACACCGTTAGGTTCAAACCGTTTCAGGCCCGCGGTACGCCCGCGTATAGAAACAGGATAGAAATCACTTGGTTACAACCCCTGGGTTCCAAAGAAGCCCCCCCTGTCCGACAAACCACACGTACACCAAAATGTTACAAAAATAAACTTACGTGTGGTCGGTCGGATGGTCGTGTCGTGCTAGCGTTCGCGCCTAACAAAACAACCCGATCTTGGACCTAGACCCCTGGATTCACCCGGCTGCTCCTCTTCCTTCGGCAACCCGGCACCTCGATCCTCGGCTCCCTCCGATTCGGCTGGTCTTGATTCGGCTCGCAGGACCACGGGATGTAGACGACAATCTTGAAACCTCGCCGTCTACAAAATCACTGGCAGTGGACTGTATAACACATATGCCCCTCGGACGCACGGTCTTCCCCAATTGAAACGCGCGAATTCGGAAACAAACACTTCGAATTTATTTTCTTTAACTTATAACTAAACACTAGCACGGCACGACACAGACTGCGGCCGCGCGCTCATATTTATAGCTTTTGTACACATGAGATTATGTGAGACTACCCACTTCGATGAATAAGTGCGGTGTGAGCGGGGTGAGGGGTATCATCCCCTCCATTTCCCGTTCTTTTCCAAAATGTCCTTTCACCGCACTATTTTCTAGGTAGATAGTCTCACATTTACAAAGCATTACCTAAATCTATGCTTATAATTACATAAAACTAGGCCCTATGTGCAGCAATACCGAAAATAGTACATCGGTTCTCGTTACGGTATTGCTGCACAAGGGGTACCTTGTTGTCCTATGCCTGCCGCTAGGTGGCGCATAGTTGCGGCCAGTACATAGGATTACTTTACATAATATCCCAAAATCCCAGTACATAGCCCGCAATTTACCAAACATATACCTTGTAAGTGAGATGACCTACCATGGGATACCAAAAAAACCACATACCTTTTACCTCGGTCATCTCACTTAATGTATGGCATTCAAAATAAACAACCAACCGTGCGTATGTTTATTTGGAACCTCTTATAGCTAAAACTTAACTATTTACGCTAGTTTACATTATATACTAACGGGCAAAAGCCTTTATTTACATTAAAAAAAAACGTTATTAAAACCTGCTATTTCTATACATACAAGCTATGTTACTACTACCGAACTGTATGTTGGTTTGAACGCGCTTCTGTCCGTAACATAATTTTTATTAAATATAATATCGTTGAGTTAGTATCCTGCGACACAAGTTCACAACTTACTGTGGGGCACAATTTGTGCGATATGTCCCTATATTTTTAACACAGTTTTATTAGCTTCACTTGTAACTATGTATGTAAGAAAATCTTGGAATCTGAATTTGACCCACTTCCCGGTCTTCGATTAGGATGAAATTTTGCACACGCTCTGAGTTCTGATGACAATACATGACTAGCGTGCTAAAAGCGTGTTTTTTTTTGTTTTTTAAACTAATTATAAATTATTATTTATTTATTTATTTCAAGTACAGCTAGAAATTTTCTAAATTGGAGGTTAAATTTGTGACAGTGGGTTTTTAGTTTTAGTTATTATGACGCAGGCATTCGTTAAGAAAGGATTTTCCATAAGTTCCCCCTAGGAGGTTAAACGGGGGTCCAAAGTTTGTGTCAAAAGTGAGCGAAGCCACAGGCAATAGCTAGTTTTATATAAAGCTGAAGTTATTATCTTTATAAATTACATATTTTACTCCTAATGAAACGAGTTCCCATTCAACAGTTTTCAAACAATGCGCAGTACATATTCTTTGTTATGGCTAATAAAATAAAGTCACTGTAAATTGTTTGAATTTTCTCACGACTTAAACTTAGATTGAGAATATTTTGATATGCTAAGACTTCACTGCCCATCCGTCTGTCTGTCACCAGGTCAGTGAAGAAATGCACGAATATTCTAGAAATAAAGTCGTGAAAAAAATCATAAAGCTCTACCTGCAGGCCTATTTGCTAACTTTTGACAGCTACGGTGTATATCATTTTCATGGTAACTTTAATATTCATTACGGCTTCGGTATGAATGACTATTTTTATTTAAGTGCTAAATTGACAATCAAATCGTTGTACACCGAGTTAGCAAATCGGCCTGCTGGTAGGCGTTACAAAAACGGTAAAAAATCAGATTTGTTGTATGGGAGTTCTGTTTTTAGTATTTGTTGTTATAGCGGCAAAAAAAAAAAAGGTCTGTAAAAAATAACAGCCTAACTATCACGCAGGGTTCATGACATGACACACACACCCTGGTGAGTGGTGACAGACAGTCGGATAGTGAAGTCCTGGTAATAGGCTCCCGCTTTTACCCTTTGGGTACCGAAACTGATGAAAATTGTAAATTATGCTATTGATTATTATTAACACAATAAAATCAGCATTATATTATGCTGACGACAGATTCCCACAATTATTCTATATCTCCCATATTCGCATTCAAATAAGCAAAATTTGATACTACTGGGACTTTGTATGGCCACCTAATAAATACATAAGTAGTATACTCGTATATCCATTGTATGCTCAATGCTTGCGGCAGGGGCGTACTACGTACCGCCGTATCTGTCGTATCTGTCGAAAAATGCCAGTACTTGCTTTTAAATCTGCATTTAATTTATCAGCAATACTATTAACATCAATCAAATCAAAGAGACCTCTCCAACCCGTCTGGCCAGCGTGGAGAGTGAAGGCCGAATCCTCTGACTGCCCTCCCTGGCTTATATATGGCTCTGGTAGCACAGGGAGGGTCGTGCTCCTGCAGTGGAGATTAACAAAGACCTAATGCTGATGATGATGATTATATACTAGCTTCTGACAGCGGCTCCCTAATAATTGCATTATTAACCAAATATTAGTAGAGTGCATGGTAGAATGAAGGCAATAATGGGGGAAGGCAAATGGTAGAGTATAGCTTGCCCACGTTGTCACTCTACCATTGTTTACAGCGGTATAGTTAGTGGCAATGTAAGAACTCTATCGTATACTCTAGTCTATTCTACCTTTTTATTTTTTAAGGCCCCCAACGCGCATCTCTACATACAAACGGAAATAGGGATTGTGGCAACATTTGATAATTTTGGTGTAAAATTATAAGCATTCAATCAAATAATCTCATTACAATTGACTTACATTTCTATACAGCTTGGAAAATATATCAATCGTTTGAGAATTGTAAGCCTCTTTCCCGGATCTCAGATTAATTGATTGTCAAATATTGCCACAATTCTTTTTTTTTTTCGTTTTTACGGAGATATGCGCGTTGGGGGCCTTATTGAACCTCCAATACAAGCGTAGAGTAAGCAAAAGGTAGAATCATATACGTCCATGGGTAGAATAGACTAGAGTATACGATAGAGTTCTTTCTTACAATGCTTCTAACTACGGTACATTGGTAGCGAGGCTAGAGCAACGATGGGCAAGCTACACTCTACCACTTGCCTTCCCCCATCACTGCCTTCACTCTACCATGCACTCCCTGCCCTGTTAAGAACCCTGACAAATACCCGTGAAGAGCAACCTACGCCATTGGTTCGCGGAGATAGGCCCATCTCAGCAAAATGTCTGCCGTCTCGGCTCAACTTTCTATAAACAAATCCATTCTCAGTACCCAAGCCGTGCCTATGTTATACGATAACTAAAACCTAAGTTATCGTGGTTTCAATATGTTATTATATTATAATATAATATTTGTAGGTACTATCATATTATTAATCTAAACCAATATGATAAAGAGGAAATATTCGATGGTTTGTTTGTTTATTTTCGTTGAATCTCCGAAACTACTGAACCGATTCTCAAAATTTTTTACCTTTTTTCTGGTGTAAGAATTTTGAAAATCGGTCTTATAACGCGTTTATTCGCACTTTAGGCCGTTGGTCACGCACGGCTGTGACAACATTGATACCAGTCGTGGGGTTACCTATGTCAGATGCCTTTAGGCAGCTTGAAACATCATAATCCAGTTGGTAACAAAAACACGAAAAAATTTAAAAAAACTCAAGAAAATTGACGGCAGCTGTTAAGCTACCCATGCCAGATGCCTTTAGGTAGCTTGAAAAATCTGAAATCAGTGTCAGTAACTAAAACGAAAAAATAAAAAAAAGCAATAGTATATTAGAAGAGGTATATTTAGTCGTCCCATCAAAATGGATGATCATCAGCAGCTAATTTGGGTTCAGAGGGTCACCCAACGGGAATGATGAAAAGATAACATGCTATAACTTTTTATGACTGATACACACTTACCTACTGTGTATCTCAAAAACTACTGTAGATACTGTTCCCTAATTTGGATTACTTATGATTAATAAACTTAAAATATTTTTTGCAATCCGACTTGATTATACTGCGGAACCTGAGAATTTTAAACATACGGGTTGATTTAATAACCTTCTTTTTGAAGTCGGTTAAAATAATTTATATTAAGCTAAGTAGGTATACGTATAGTAATACCTAAAATCATAACGCACTATTTTGCGCCAGTGCCATAAATAAAACGATTGTTGGTAGAATGGTGACCTCTATAACAGACAGAATTTGACTTTATAGAATTTGAATTTGTATTTTTCCTCATAAAATTACAGTTAGCAGAATTATATAGTGCCTAGCTAGGTACTTACTTAGGTAAGTACATACTTGCACTCATCTATCTAGGTAGGTACGTACTCGACTAGGCTACTGGAGTGCTACTAGATATCTAATAGATTTTCAACATTGTAGCACCTAAATGCGTAGTAAGTACCTACCTACCTTCTTAGAGCTGCAATACCTACCTATCCAAGATAGGTACTTTACCTACTTAGAAATCCTAGAATCTAGGTTATAGCCTTACATCACCTATCCGGCGTCTCCAGGACGGCTCGTCGTTCCAAGCATAGTAAATACCTACTAGGTACTGGCAAAGTTACATTGTAGGTATTAAAGGGATGAGGATTCGCCCACACTTTCGTAATCCCTCGAAACGTGGAGCTGCACAGAGTGGCAACGCCGCGCGCTCGACCGACGACCTCGCTATCGCGCGCCGCGAAGCCCAAAAGGTCACCATTCGCCGTTCGCCGACAACTAGCCATCATCTGGTGTCTTCTAGGACCAAAACATTTTGAAATATCTACCATATAGGAACACCATAGACATCTATATTCCCACATACATACACCGTGAAAAAACAGTTGCGGCGACGTGGCGTCGCCGTGTGGCGCGGCGTCTCGCTCCCTCGCGCTCGCCGCGTCCCTGGCTCCGCCCCCCTCGGCTCGAAGCGCCGCCACGCGGCCGTTCGGCGAAACTCCGACGTGGGTCGAAATATACACGTTGCCACTCCGTACCAATAATTTCGCTGGACGTAAATTTAAACAGTTCAATGTACTTTTGGAAAACTCAAAACGCGTCAATAACATCGAAACATCTTGTGTTACGTAGGGAATAGAAAAATAGTGGTGCAAAACGTTACATTATCGTTTTGTTGTGATAACTAGTGCTAGTTGCGTGTCCGTGCATGTGAGTCTGTGAACGCGGTACAGTTGGAGGATTCCGAGGCTGTTTCTAGCTAAAAGGTGGGTTCTGTGCTTGTATTTTTGGTGAAGACTCGTTGAGAATTCGATAAGGTCCCAGTGAAGTGTAAAATTTCGTGAAAAGAACTTAGATGAATAGCCGTTGGTTTTCAGTTGTGAACGTCTTTCTAGGTTTACCTAACTGCGCAAATAACTGTAAAATCCTCGGGCGATAGTGGCGAGACGAGGAATGTGTTACGTGTTAGGTCGTTGCACGTGCAGACACCCTGGATTATGTAAGGAATGATAAGCTTATCACGCCAGTCGTTATTTTAGTCCGCGGCCTTTGGTGCTGCTAAAATAGACTGCAACTGCAACTGGCTGCAACACAGGGCCATTGCACGCAACACTTCTGGTGAAAGTTAAAAAATACTGGCTGGTATTTTCCATTCGCTGCGCTGAATTTCGAACTTCGAATACTAGTTTTTTTTTTTCGTATGAAAATTGAAATTGGTGAATAGCTAACAAAAATGAATAAAAACGTCAAAAATTGTAGTGGACATGACATTATTGCTTCAGCAAAGTGTGCAAGGCATTAGGGACTTAGGAATTTTTCGACTTGGAATATTGAAATCTATTACACTTGTATTTTATAATGCCAATGAGTAGAAGACACAAAAATAAATCTTTTTTGTCTTTTATCATTTTTTTCTACGACTGGCGGTTTTGGCATAAATTGACTCAAAACATGCTCTGAACGTCGAATGTCGAACCACTAAAGGCAGGTCCCCAGACTTGTTCGTCTTTTCGATCGTTTGCCAGCTAGTTTTATGGTTTGATCTGAAATATTTTGTAAGCTAAAGTCTAAAATACGTACTTTCCTTATTTTTGGATGTTAGTGGCTAATACAGCTGTCGGGAATCTCGAAGCTGCCTAAAGGCATCTGTCATTGGAATTGATTCTGTTAGGTATAGCTATTCGAATATCGTTCCTTCAATCGCTAATGCGAAAATTTTGCTGCGAAGTAGGTTTCTGTGCTATGTCTGGAACGATAAAAAAAATCGAGAACGACTTTTCAGTTAGGCTTTTTTAATTTTTTGTACGAGTGCGTTAATACTTGATGACCTACATAGAAAATTTCTGAACTGCCTAAAGGCAGCTGACATAATGACAGCAGCAGCATTATATGCACCATACATGAAGTAGCTCTACAGATGTTTGCCTCCGATCCAAGTGAACCACGCCGATATATGCTTAACACATCCATTTGTACTCTTCATACAAAATCTATGGGTCTAAAAACAGGATAGGCCCTTCACCCTTCATTCTTTTTTCATGGACATTGCTTTGCTAGCATTTTTTTCTTAATTTTCTCTGTTCTAAATTCAAATTCTTTCAAATATTCGTAGCCAGCCAGTAGCAAACATTACGTAAACGCGCATTAACGGTGATTTTTTTTATATGTTGTACCTACCCTTCACATAGCCTACGCCCAATTTTGCAACTTTTCTAACCCTGTGCTACTCCTGGGGGCCCAAAAGTAGGTACCTATGGGACTTTTTTTTGTAAGGTATTGGGTACGCGAATCTGTCTTCCCGAGCCGCTTCTTTCTTATCCCCAATCCATCCGAGCAAGTAGTATCCCAATTATCTCCCCTTATCCCTGTCCAACGGAGGAGTTCCGTTGGACAGGGGGAACAGTATAAAGATCCTCTTTCTTTCGCTAAAAACGGTTTTAATGGGCAGCAGCGTCGGCACCAAGATATGCTAAACAACTGCGCTCACCAACCCGTCTGCCAAGCGTGGTGAGTATGGTAGAACACTCCCATTATGGTAACCCTTGGTGGAGGTCTATGTCCAGCCGTGGACTTCTACTTCGGCCGCCGTAAAAAGCCGTATTAATGCATGATGGTTGAAATGGTGGCAATTCACTGGAGCCACAACGCCATAATCGAATGCCCCTCAAGCATTTATCCATCAAAAGACCTCCTACTGTACGGTTCCGAGACTTGGCCTACGAAAGCCACGGATGAAAGAAGCATGTTGCGGAGATGAGAATGCTCAGACAGATAGATGTGTAACGCGAAAAGTATAGTGCCCTGGATACAGTCCTCACTTGGATGGGTGGATAACCGCAAGTGGCATAAAAGTATCTTGAGCTCCTCCGTGCTGCGGAAGGCACGTTAAGTCGTTGGTCCCGGCTGTCGTCATTGGCACTCGTTAAGCTATGTCAAATGCTTTTAGGCAGCAGCTTGATATATCTGACACCAGTGATGGCCACTTACACACACGAAAAACAAACAAACGCGAAAAGGCAGGATTAGAAATGAGTTTATTGGATTAAGGAGTAATTGCCTAGCCTATGGATATGCTCTGAAAAGTGAGGCATGTCATATTAACCAGGCAGGTTCTGGAACTGCAAGTAAAGGGACATCGAATCAGAGGAAGACCAAAAAACGTTGAATGGAATGTTTACAGCATGATTTGAGTAGGGAGTGACGGACAAATTGACTGGAGATAGAACAAGAAAAAACTGGCATGCTGCGCCAAACCGTATGATAGAGAGCTAAGAATAAGGCTTGAGAAGAAGAGGGTCTTCCCGGTTGCATCCTTCCTCAGCTGTGATGTATCTGAACTTGGGTGGATCCCAAGTTACTTACTACTTAGTACTTTGATAGCATGAAAGTTATTTTTTTTTCATATTGTACATGATTTATCTTTCTTATCTTTCGTATCCATCAAGTTTGAGGGTCGTGACCATCTGATGAAGGTCTTCTAATTTCATCTTTCCAAGCAGCGCGGTCTTATATCATCACGATGGTGGTTTTCCTGGACTTCTGCGCCCAGAATCATGGCCCAACAAGATGGTATTTTTTAAGCTACCGGGTTCACGTTGCCCTATGTGGCCAAAAAAGTGAAGAAGCCCTTGGAGATAAATGAAGGTTTTCAGAATTGATTTATCCCCCAGATGGCGACATTGTGTCGAGAGGTATTTTTGGCCGGTTCTGTCAAAATCCACCAATCATGATAAATCATCAATTTTATGATTGTTGGATTTCGGCTCCTCTCGACACTGCCGCCACCTGGGGGAATAATCAATTCTGAAAACCCTCATTTTAGAGAGACGGGTGACGGGTATGTATGCCAAGTTAATAAAGACATCTTAGTGCAGCGTGTCCGAACAACTGCACGCAGCAGGACCTAATGGCTGCCACTGACAACGCCATTAAGGTGGTAACTTCCGCGAATATAATGATTTTTGTCATCAAAACGCTGAGAAGGAGGAGTGCAGCGTGCTGTCCAGGGTATTCTCAACATTTTACGCTAGCATCACATCTCGAATGCTCGAATTTTGGCTTGAATGGTTGATTTTCACGTCCACGTTTCTGCAGCGTACTTAAAAATGGATTCATGGTTTATTTATAGTATATTTGATTTATAACTGCTGTCCGACTTGCCTGACTCCAACCCGGAGTTTCTAGAACCTCTTAGCATAGTACCACGTAAGCTTCTTGGTAATGAGCTCGCCTGGTTGGTATGTATGCGCAGTGTAGTCATCCATATATATCCAGGAGAATATTGCTGGTTTTCTTTTGAGGAACCGCTGAACATGAGTTCCTGGTTGCTGTTCCAAATGCTTGATGTTACTTAATTTATTTCACAAAAACACGCGTTCAGGTGAGAAAAAGATCATCTGTCCACTATGATCCTGCAAAATGCTTTCAATCTAAAGCTCCATGGAACATCAGGTGACCGCTGCCATAAATCAGCAAGTACCGTTCTGTGCCATTTACAACTAACGACACATTTTCTTAGATATGTTGAGTGTAACACCATATTTTATAGTATTTTTTATGAATTCGGAATGCTAAAGACCCAAGGTGTCGAAAGAATTTTGATTACTCTTATTAAATTAAGAAATATGATATGGGAAAAATATCACGTGGGCAGGATTGAAACCCTCTTTATACGAGTTGTGACTCGTACAAAGGGAAAAGAGTCCGTCGGGCTCCGTGGCGCAGTGGTCAACACGCCAGCCTGCGACACGGGGGTCCCGGGTTCGATCCCCGGTCAGGTCATGATTGAAATCGATCTTTTTCATTATGACCTGGGTCTTGGATGTTTATCTATATAAGTATATATTATAAAATATAGTATGGTTGAATTAGTATCCTGCGACACAAGTTCACAACTTACTGTAGGGCTGGCTCAATTTGTGTGATATGTCCCCTATATTTGCCTATATATATATTTATTTTATTATTTAAGAGAAAAGAGTAAATGTCACACAAGTGGTGGTCCACCACCCTCTTTCTCTCTCTGAGTGTTTTCCCGGCTACATGCTGAGTCGCATCGAAGCCCAAGATCCGCTATTACGGCAGCATTCATACTGTCTCCTTCATACTGACGATTTGCCATATTTTAACACTCCTTGGGAAGCTCCAGCAGGCCTATTTGCTAACTTTTGACAGCTACGGTGTACATCATTTTCATGGTAACTTCAATATTTATTACGGCTTCGGTATGAATGGCTATTTTTGTTTAAGATATGAAAACCGTAATGGTTGCTAAAGTGACAATCAAATCGTTGTACACCGAGTTAGCAAATCGGCCTGCAGGACCGCAGCCAAATTCCAATATTTAAAAATGATGTCTGCAATTAAAAAAAAAAGAAATAAGTCTGTAATTTATTTTCATATTAATATATGGCTCTGGTAGTACAGAGAGGGTCGTGCTCCTGCAGCGGAGAGTAAATAAGACCTGATGATGATGAAATGAAGCTGAATAAGTATTGCAATCATCACATCTGTACTGTTTGCCTGATTCATAAGTAATTTAACATATTAAATCAAATAAACACCTGAAGTAAAAATGTTTTTCCGTGCCGGAAATCGAACCAGGTACCGATGTAAATGGCATGTTAACTACTGCGCCACGGAGGCCGACAACCGGCGACATGCATTTTCTATTCTAATTATACCATCGGATGTTTACCAGCGCCAGAACATTTTTTTAGAATCCCCGATTGGTATCGTTACGTGTTTGTATGTTTGGACGCCTGCCAGGCCGCCTCCGCGCATAAACAGATTGGATAAGTGAGGTTTTCCCAAATTGAAGGACAGTCTACATACATACTAATCAATGTACGTTGTTGACAGATAAGGTACAAGAGATTCAAAGATTTTATTCAGAAAATAGGCCTTTACCCTAATGCATACGGTGCCGAAAACGGGACATCGCCTTTTAGTTCAAAAATCAGGCACGATATTTCAAATAATTCCATGATCAAAGTGGAATAAACCAAAAAAAACGTCGGCTTTCCTTGGAGCTCTTGGCCCGCAACGTTTCTCTTTATCATCTGAGCGTATTCTCGGTTTAATCCGAGATGTTAAGACATCTTGGGACCGCTTTCCAGCTTTTACGTCTGGTCGCCACTCTGCAAGGTCTGCATCCTTGAGTTTGTGACCATTATCAACACAATATTTGTTTATTTTCCATGTGTGTAAGTAGCCAACACTAGTGTCAGATTATCAAGCTTCAAAAGGCATCTGACATAGCCTAACGACTGCCATATAACACAATATTAATTCTTACAAACATCCAATCGGTCTTTTTTAGGTTTTCCTCTTTAACACCACGGCGGAGGCGATGTAGTCCGATTTTTCCCAAAATTTGTCTGTTTTTTTTTCGTAGTAAGTGGCCAACCCTTGTGTTAGATTTTTCAAGCTGCCTAGAGGCATCTGACGTAGCAAAACGACTATCATCAATGATTACAGCCGGGACCAACGGCTAAATGTGCCTTCCGAAGCACGGAGGAGCTCGAGATATCTTTATGCCACTTGCGGTCACCCATCTAAGTAGGGACTGCGCCCGGGGTCGCTTAACATGCGTAAGCACTAATCATGTCCAGGTTTCTCAAAGTATCACGCCATAACATCGCAAGTCGTGATAGTCGTAGACACAGTTCGCTTTTACCACCGAGTAATTGATTCATGCTGTAAGTTGCTGGATGCTGTAGGCCAAATCCTCTGACTGCTTTGGCGAATATCTGGCTCTGGTAGTACAGAGAGGGTCGTGCTCCTGCAGTGGAGACTAAAAAAGACCTGATGATGCTGTAAGGTGTTAGAAAGAAATTAATAAATACTGTTGTCCACAGGTGGCAGTGCGGTGTGTGTAGTGCCAAGTGAAGTGAAGTGAGTGGCGCGGGATGGCGCGAAGCTAGCGGCGGCGGGCGGCATGCGCGGCGTATAGCCATGCGCGCTTGTCACCAGTCATGGCGCAGTACTCACAAAGGACTCAGCCGATGCACAGGTTTGTAAACATTTAAGATTCGAATTAAGATTTTTTTAGGCCGTTTGTCAGTCCACGAACCGTCATTGTCTGCTTAGCAAATCATATGCTGAAATCAATGGTTTCCAGCGAGAGACTACGCCAAAAACACAATAGGAACGGGAAGACTTAAGTGACAGGCAGGAGCAGTTATCTGAGCACAATCACATCACTTTTGGAGATTTTCCGTCACAACAACTATTTAACGAACCGTCGTAGGTGCCATTTTAAATTTGAGTAGAAGGCCGTGAATGATCATCATCATCAACAGGTCTTTCTAGTCTCCACTGCAAGAGCACGACCCTCTCTGTACTACCAGAGCCATATACTAGCCTGCAGGCCGTGAATGAAGTGCGTTTGCGATTGGCGAAACGTCACATTGACAGTTCTATTAGCTACGCACCGCATAGGGTAAAGGGATGTCGGTTTTAGGGAAGATATCTGGATGGGAAAACTTGTGAGGTATTATTGCATTTCTTCAACACATACAAATATGCTAATAAAGGAAAAATAAGCTCCTCTTTCTCTAAAGAGACCTTTCCCCAACCCACCCGTCTGGCCTGCGTGGGGAGTGTAGGCCAAATCGTCTGACTGCTTTGGCTAATATATGGCTCATATAGTACAGAGAGGGTCGTGCTCCAGCTGTGGAGACCAAAAAAGAATGATTGCCGTGTGGATGATGGCCCTTGTGGTCACCCATCCCGGCTGGGACCTCCTTCAGGGTTGGTTAACATACAAGAGCGTCGGTCGATAATGCGTATTTTTTTAACATGTCATTGATAATAAAAAATAAAGAAGTCATGACTCAAATGTTAAATTTTCTCTTCTACCATAATCCTAGTACTTTGTTTAATCTTGCCTGTTGGTATCTTTGGCGCAAATAACATACATGTTTAGCAGTCACGCTTTTCAATTAAATATACAGTCCAGTGACATTTGGTCCTTCGAGCCGGATGTTGGTGGACTGCATGTTTGAATGAAAAATGCTTGACTGCTGAACAGGTATGTTATTTCAACAAAAAATAAAGGACCTTTTGTTTCTTTCTGTGAGAGTATTACTTTTTATTTTATTACGAAGCTCCCTGTGGTGGAAAAGCCGTGTGGTTCCCGGCAGAGTTGAATAGGACCACTCCAAGTCATCCCGTGGATGTCGTAAAAGGTGACTAAGGAAACACAAGCTAAACAAAGCTTATTAACATCAAAGAGACCTCTCCAACCCGTCTGGGCAGCGTGGCGAGTGTAGGCCAAATCCTCTGACTACTCAGGCTAGTATATGGCTCTGGTAGTACAGATAGGGTCGTGCTCCTGCAGTGAAGACTGGAAAGACCTGATGATGATGAGGATGATGACGAAGCTTCCTAGCTTAGTAGTAAAATTAATAGGAATACTATCATTAATATTTATGTACATTACATAACCACTGAAGTCATGACGGACGGAATAAAAACCTTTTAATGAAAACGATACACTCCTTTTTGAGTAGTCGAGTTACAAGCTGGGTTGCTACCTACACGAGTTTTATACAAGCGTAGTGGGTTGCATTCGTGTCGCAACTGCTGGTTCGGTTACCGGTTTAACGGTTTACTGGTTCGAATCCCGTCCCGCGTTGGTAGATACCGGTCGGTGACGACTGGATAATAACCACGAAGAACATATTCTATTCCTTGGGAGCTCTGCTACCCTACTCTATCTTGTTCAGTTGTCGTACTTTTGCTCATGTTCGTGACGTTTATAGAACAAAGAGTCGAAAAAAGGAAAGGTCAGGTTCTGGGACTGACCTGATTCTCCGTCTTTATAGGGGCTTGAAATATTCACAAAATATTTAGGAAGTTGTATATATTCACTTTAAAAATATACAATGTAATGAAATCATTACAATTTAAAAATAAAATAATACAACAACCTCATACAAAAACGTGATTACTTGCTGTTTTTTGCTGGATAGTCTAATGTTTTATAGATACCGTCCAGAATCATTCGTGCGCGAGTTCGACTCGCACTTGGCCGGTTTTTAGATTTCATCTTACCATTTCATGTTAAAATCCAATCATGCAATCATCATCATCATCTCAGACGCAAGAAGTCCACTGCTGGACATAGGCCTCCCCCAAGGATTTCCAATACGACCGGTTGGAAGCGGCCTGCATTCAGCGCCTTCATGCAATAACATCACGGAAAGAAAAAAAATAATTACGAAGATTCCCCGCGTGACATTGGGTGAGATTTGACCTATTCCTCTTTATTTTTTTTTATTTTTTTACAAGCTCCGTGGTGCAGCTGTCAACACGCCGGCCTGTGACACGGATGGTCCCGGGTTCGATCCCCGGTCAGGTCAAGCTGGAAAATGATCTTTTTCAGATTGGCCTGGGTCTTGGATGTTTATCTATATATGTATTTGTTATAAAATATTGTTTCATTGAGTTAGTATCCCATAACACAAGTACTTTGGGGCTAGCTCAATCTGTGTGATTTGTCCGTATATATTTATATTTTTGGACGACCCGTACAAACACGAAATATCGGTCCGTCCATCAGCCGTGTTTTAGGCTAATAGGATCAGGTGACCCACTGTCCGTTATTTACAGAATTCCGATCACGCCCATGACATCACTGGCCATAATTAGAATAATTACGAAACGTATTTGTTTACGACAGTGGATCTCAACCTTTTTGACCAGGGATCTTAATTAAATCATTAACAGGGACAAAAAAGATAAAAGAAATTGTAACCGTAAAATTACAAAACATTGAATAAGTGTTATAATTGAAAACACGTAATTTTAAATAGATAAAACGCATGATGACAGCTTATTACAAGACATGAAAAAGGAAAACTAGGATAGAAAATATCAGACTAGTATTTTTTGCTTTGTCAAAACAAACAAAAAATACTTAGATGTAGTTCATGTAGTGCATTAAATGTACGCTAATTCAAATCAATTTCGATGTAAGTTTTTAAGAAATAAAGTACAGATGCAATATTTTCTAAAGCTCTGAAAGGAATACAAAGCCCTTCAGGCGAGTAGGCGACCAATACTGTTTTTTATCAGCGTTTCTTCTCTGCAGCTGGTTCCGAAATGCTAGTTGTCTGTAGCTTTTGAAAACTAATTAATAATAAGATTCTGAATAGTCAACTGCGTGTCGCGTTCGCTTTTTCACTATTCATTATATTACTAGGCATATACGTTCGTTAAAAAAGGCCTTAATCACTCTTGTGGATTGGTTGGGAACCACTGGTTTAAAAGGAAATCGCTCCCGAGACGTATATGTGCTAAATATGCAAATAGTTTCGCGCGAAAAAGGCATTGAACTTGTTTTCCGTGCGTTCCGTTTCACGCACAGTCGCACGGCCCAGCTTTGTTTTGTCTGTGCCACCATTTAGCTGCGTTTCGTTTTTTGTAATTTTTGCTGCGTTGGTGTCGTGGCAAAAACAACGATGTAGGTACATATTTTTAGGGTTTCGTACCCAAAGGGTTAAAACGGGACCCTACTCACGAGACTTCGCCGTCCGTCTGTCTGTCACTATAGCTAGACAGTTGAAATTTTTTTTGACACCAATGTTGGCCACTACACACACGAAATACAAAACAAACCAACTTGTTTTCGAATACCATCTTTGGTGGCGTCTCATATGGTCGGACCATTTAGCATCCAGTGGCACTCAAATTTCACTCCGCTCAATTCGCGATGGCATCCGATATGGAATTATGGAATATTTTCGCTGAAGACATCCCGCGTCAATTTTCGATATCACAATGTCGGGGTAGCTCCACGCAGTTTGAATGATCCTGTCTTTTTCTTGATATTGAGCTGGTAATATACAATATACAAAAAAAAACTTATTATTACTAGGGCGTTTCCACAAATTCTATAGAGTTATTCGGATCGGATCCCAAAAATCTGATACCCTAGTGGATCCGTTTTATTTTAATTATTATTCTTATTCCGGTCATCCGGTCTGATCCCCAGGGTATCAAAAATAATGTTTAAATATTTTACAGAAGAAAATTACAGCAGTATTGTATATATATATATATGTATAACAAAGTTGAAAGGAAAACTATCGGAGCTGAGTATACTTACTTATAATACAAACTAAAAAGTTATAGGCAACCAACTTATTGAAATATGGCACATTACAGACTTCAACCCTTTTAAATGTTTGAGAAGTGTTTTAATTAATTTAACGTATAATATTAGAAAAAGTATCAAAAAACAATCGAGAGCCTCATACTATTTTGGGAATGACAGAATGTTTACACTTTTTTAATTTGATAAGTTGCCACTTACGAAAAGTGCAAGAAAAAGCATGTACGTCACGAATTCACAGTTTGTTGTGCAAAAAATCGGCCAAAAAACTTTTGAAACTAACAACAAATTTTTAAACCACATCGAATGTTTTATAATTTAACTGCTTCATGCTTGATTCATTTCTACCAGCTATCGTAATAATCAAGTGGACATACCCCAGTACCGCTTCACTTCGCTAAATCATCATCATGCGACACCCGTATCAATGGTAGTATTATTAAAATGCTGAGTAGGTAGGTAAGTACCTGTTATGAGTACATAATTTAAACAATACATTTTCCTCTCTGAAGGATGTTATTTCTTTATAAAATATTTTCGTTTAAAATGTTGTCAGATAAGGAAATTAAATTATATTTACCTGAAGTATCGAGCTATTTTAAATTACTCGAATATTTTCGTACTTCAAAGTTAAAAGTATCGGGTCTCATTAAAACAGAGTTATTAATTCGTTTTAGCGAAACTTTGAGTTATAATACACTATTACTTTTTAATTCGTACTCATACTTTAAGGGACGATTGAGCCCGTGAAAATGGTCAACTTTTTCTATGGGACCAACCCTGAGAACGAATTTTTTTTTCAACATCTTCCTTCATACAAATTGCCGTTCCGTTTTTTGCCATTCGGATACGGGACCCTAAAAAAAAATTAAATTAAAAGTAAAAGGGAGCAGCCATACAAGAAACATCTTTACTGTCGTAATTATATACAGAATCCGACTCACACTTCGCCAGTATTTTTTTTTTTAATTTAGCAGCACTTGGTAACCGCCAAATGTGCCATATCACAGTTTCCTTGCAAATCATCATTTTAAATTGAGATCGCGTCACATTGTGTCCATCTTGTTTATTTCTGCTATTCACTAACAATTGTATTATTATTATACTTTGTTTTGGCTTCCACGCTGGACTAACTGGGTGAAAAGGAAAAACTTAAAATGTGCCGTCTTCCCGCGCAGACCGTAAGCCGGTCGAGGGAATGGGCCAAAATCTAAGAAATCATATCAATAGGCGATGCGGCTAGCAACCCCACACTATTTTGATTTCGTTTTCCACCTATACGCCCATCAATGTGCTAAACGAGACTCTTGGTCATTATAAGACCGTAGCCTCTGTCTACCCTGTAAGGACTAAAGATGTGATACTATGTATGTTTTACCCGCTGGTTTTTAACACGCTTTTATTAGCTTCACTTGTATGTAAGAAAATCTTGGAATCTTAATTTGACCCACTTCCCGGTCTTCGATTAGGATGAAATTTTTCACACGCTCTAAGTTCTGATGACAATACATGACTAGCGTTGCTAAAAGCGTGTTTTTTAGTTTTTTAAACTAATTATAAATTATTAAGCCTTCAGTTATGAGTTTTACAGTTATCGTCTCTTTAGAAAGGTTCCATTATACCTGAGGCACGGAACACTGAAAACCTTCAGTTTCTGTATCGTTTGGCCGGCCGTGACTCCTACTAAGGCTCGCGGTTCCAACCGTAACAACTTATTAAAAATGATCTTGACAGGCTTTCCGCGCGTGCTCCGTTTGCCGCCATTTTAAAATTTGAATTAAGTATTACGCAATGTTTTGATTGTTGACTAAAAATAATGCCTGTGTCTATGGAAATGTCGAAATAATCTTGGATCTGTTTAACAGACGTAGGTAATTACCAACAACGAATACTTTTATCTCTTTAAGAAATGAAACAATACCCCCCCATATCCGAGCGATTTTCCCGTACATTATGCGTCTTTCTTTACGTGCGACTGTGTGTGATACGTCAGGGCCTGGGGTCCGCTTGTATGTATTCATGCTGTGATATTATTTGGCGAAAGTTTTAACAGCTGGCCGTCCTGACGCCAATCCACCTTGGAAATCTTCAAAACCGCGGACAAACAAGTAATATTCGCGTATTGCCGGGAATTGAAATTCGGTGCCTTCGTGTGTCACGGTGGCACTTCACATCGCTATT
Source organism: Rhodophaea formosa (assembly GCA_963082605.1). Taxonomy (NCBI): domain Eukaryota; kingdom Metazoa; phylum Arthropoda; class Insecta; order Lepidoptera; family Pyralidae; genus Rhodophaea; species Rhodophaea formosa. The sequence goes on along the minus strand of OY720224.1, from coordinate 15,431,239 downwards.
CAGTGTTTTTTTTATATTTTTTACGGATAAATCACACAGTTTGTTTGCGTTATTCGGCTTTGTTCGGTTTATTCGTGTTGAAGTCCGAATAACACGAACACACCGTCTACACATCGTTCATGAACAGCGAATAGTGTTTGATGATTAGCGTGAAAACAGCTGTCTTGCCGGCGCTAGCGACCGGCCAAAACCGGTTTGGTCCGGAGAAAGCAAGCCCATCTGCCAGTTTAAATAAGATCTTTACAAAGCAAAACCCAATGGACCAACTTCCAACAACAATGTTTCTAACTACGACTTGTTTTTCATGTGTGGCCACAGAACACAGATTTCTATGTGCTGTGTGTGTGGTCAACATTGGTGTAAGTATTTTGTAACGACCTGCATTTTTGTAATTTACATAGCTTGACGACGTCAATCTAATGCTTCGGAGTTCGGAGGGAACGTTGAGTCTTTCGGCATAACGTTCCTTCCAAAGCAAGCTTTAGCAAATATTTCTACAAAAAAATCAGATTTCCATGTGATGTTGCAACATCTCAAATTCCCGTTTTTTATTGACGTTATTATTTCGAATAGATAAACAAAAAACCTATAATTTATACTAATATTATAAAGCTGCTTTGTTTGTTTGGTTGATTGAACGCGCTATTCTCAGGAACTACTGCCCCGATGACAAAAATAATTTACCGTTGGATAGTAAGTTATTCCTGAGTTTAAATAAATACTTTTCTTGGTTCCGTACCCAAAGCGTAAACCCTATCACAGATTCCATACCCAAAACTGGAAATTACAAAGCTTCCTATCCCGGGCTGTCCGCCCGTCCGTCTGTCATTGGTTACGGGGATCTATGTATATTGGACCACTAGCAGTCCTCCCCGTTTTCGCCCGTGATACATAGTACATACATATGTATAGTATATATGTATTTATCACGGGTGAAGACAGGGAGGACGGGGGTTTTACGCTTTGTGTATGGAACCCAGAACAGCATTTATTTAAACACTAGCAGCCCTACCCGGCTGCGCCCGGGCATGTATTATACCTTAAAACCTTCCTCATGAATCACTCTATCTATTGGTGAAAACCGTATGAAAATCCGTGGAGCAGTTTTTGAGTTTATCGCGAACAGACAGACAGACAGACGCGGCGGAGGACTTTGTTTTATAATATGTAGTGATAGTGATTACTTTAGGTAGTCACATGCATCAAATGTCGCCCTGACGGCGCCATGTTTCTCGCTTGGCAGTTGTTTTTGAAACACTATCCTGACGGCTTTCTGGCGAGTTAGCAGCTCGGCGTGCCAACTCACTGTGTGGTCTTGAAATACTAGCAAATAACCCTGACTTCTACTGCACTTGTAAACTTTTATGTGGAGTGATTTTTTTCCACTTACAAATTTTAACCTAACCTAACTAATATTATGAAGGAGGAGGAGGAGCCCGATGGTCCAGTGGGTGTGAGCTCTATGAGCGCTTACGTATGTTAAGCAACCCCTGGTGCAGTCCCTACTTGGATGGGTGACCGCAAGTGGCATAAAAATATCTCGAGCTACTACTAACTATCCCGTTTAAACAGAGTACCTATAATTAAGGTAGAATTTGGCAAAGTAGGGTGCTACTGCCTCCAGTCTACCATGTACTCAACCAATTTTTGGTTAATCTACCCATGTAATAAATTGTATTAGAGAGTGGATGTGCGGACAAACCTTACTAGGTTTTTGTACATCCTTATGTATTTGTTATGTAAGTATTTTTCTTTTGGAAATAAATAATAAATAATAATAAGCTGAATAAAATTCTAAACGTTTAATCATAAACTTGCTATATTTGTGAAGCGTCTTCTCTCTGAAATAGGTTTCGGTGGGAATCAGTTATAAATACTGTTATCGATCCACTGTAAACTGAAATGAATGCAGCGCAGACTGTTTATTTCTGTCTGTCTGTCGCTACAACATTGATTTTTCATTAACTGAACCGGGTCACCGCGTAGAATGGACAGTCTCACCTGTGGAACTAAAACTGCCCTAAATCGTGTTGTAGGGAAAGTGAAAGGGTATGTTTGACCGCCACAAAGGGAAGATCTTTCCGCTGGGCAAGGTCTGTGCGCCCAGGGATACGGCTCCAACTGAGTTCTGTCGGAGGTTTGACGTATCTGTTGGATCGAAAACTCTGTTAGCGCGTTTCAGAATCGTGCAGCACCATCTTGTGAGGAGTCTATTAGTTATTTAGTAAAGGCCGCCATCGTGATAGTCAACTATCTGTGAACTGACTCTTATTAATTTTGGTGGTATGATGAGGTCGCTACAGAGGAGAACGACTTAAAAGACGGCGACTTAGAGGGGTAGAAGGTTAAAACGTAAAATACTGTAAGTCATGATCAGGTCTTTGTTAGTCTCCACTGCAGGAGCACGACCCTCTCTGTACTACCAGAGCCATATTATTAGCCTGAGCAGACAGAGGATTTGGCCTACACTCTCCACGCTGGCCAGGCGGGTTGGAGAGGTCTCTTTGATAATAATAAGCTTTGTTTAGCTTGTGTTTCCTAAGTCGCCTTCTACGACATCCACGGGAAGACTTGGAGTGGTCCTATTCTACTCTGCCGGGAACCACACGGCAATACTGTAAGTACTGTAGACTTAATAGGACCAGCAGACAGGTTCTTTTCCATGCTTGTCAAAAAAAGAGGTAGAATTTGCCGGATAGCTTCTCTTCCCGCACATGTCCCGCACAGATCTTGAAATCCGGTCGAGGGATGAGGTTGAGGATTTTCAATAAGCGATGTGGCTACCGTCACTATTTTGATTCCGTTCTCAACCTACACGCCCAGTCTTCTTTGTAAGGGATGAAGAAGTTATCAGTATGTTTGTATATTTATGCAGCGTAAACAGTTTATTTCTGTCGCTAAAACATCGATTTTTCATTAACAGAACGAGTGCAATGCCTAGAATGGGCAAGTCTAAATCTGTGGTTCTCAAAGTCTCTCGTATCTGTGTATATCGGCCCCCCAAAGGTGCATCAGAGCACACAAGCTTTCTGCGCCACAAATATAATATCTATGAAATATAGCGCCAACTATGTATAGTTGGAGCGTAACCCTATTTTTATGAAACTTCATGGACACGTCAAAGATAATCCCACTATGGATGGGTAAAAATCGGCCAAGTGCAAGTCGGACTCGCGTAGGAAGGGTTCCGTACCATTGTTTACACAACATCAGACTATTGAGCAAAAACGGCAAAAAAAATGTTTTTTGTATAAGAACCCCTTAAGTATTAATTTTTTTTTGGTTTCTAGTATTTGTTATACAGCCTGATGACAGACGGACATTGAAGTCTCAGAAATTGGGTCCCATTTTTACTCTTTGGGTAGAGAATCCTAAAAATGACAGATTCTACGGTCCAAATAGAAGCCGCTGGTACATTCTACGTTCTTTCCCAGACCAGCCTAGGGTTATACAGACCAAAACCGGTTGATAATTACCAGTCTGGCCGGCGCGTAATTGCATATTAATATACGGGCTTTCGCCCGCGGCTGCCTCCGGTTTCCTGGGATAAGAGGTTGATTACTTTCTTTGCATGAAGGTTTGAACATCTCAGGGTAGTGGTCAAAGAGCCGAACGGTTCTGTGTTGGAACATCATCACAAGCTTCGAAGGCACACTAGACATCCAAACTATTTCTTGAACTTTTGTTTTAAATGTGAACGTAAATCTTGACTGCGTATTCGCCAGAGGTGGCCATTTTTGACAAAATTGTTAAGAAAAACTCCACGTTTTTACTTCAAATTGTAAACAGTTAATAAGTAAATAGTTTAAAAGGTTTCACTAGGGCTTGGCTTTTAGCTGTGTAGTTCCCGGTAGAGTAGAATAGGACCACTCCAAGTCATCCCGTGGATGTCGTAAAAGGCGACATAGGAAACACAAGCTAAACAAAGCTTATTAACATCAAAGATACCTCTCCAACCCGTCTGGCCAGCGTGGAGAGTGTAGGCCAAATCCTCTGACTACTCTGGCTAGTATATGGCTCTGGTAGTACAGAGAGGGTCGTGCTCCTGCAGTGGAGACTAGAAAGACCTGATGATGAGGGCTTGGCTTTAAAGATTATTTATTTCAAATAGTAGTAAAATAATTCATGCTTAAGACCGACTGACTTCTTGGTACTAAGTTCATCAACCTTCCTTATGTGGATGCTTTTTCACTAGATTTTATCGCATTTTTGGGCAAAGCTTATTCAAGACCTAAAACTTATACAAGCATAGATTCAAGATTCAATCGTTAAATAGGTTTCTTTGTCCACTTATTAATTGCCATACTTGTGTTTACAATTTTTACAACAAAAAAAATTTGTAGACGTCAATAATTTACTTATGACTAAGTTCAGGCCGCTTCCAAAGCGTAGTGCAGAAGCGGCATCAAACTGCACAGCGCATTTTCTCCAAGCGACGTCAACTCATAATTTTAGTTATATGTAATCCATAAAATGACCATTATTATAAAGTTTGAATGGGCATAGATTTACTAACAGTAATGGTGAGGGGTGAATGCGCCAGCAAGGACAACTGAAGGTTTCCATTCGCTTTTCCGAATATAACCAAACCATTAAATAAAGCCCAGAGTACGGAACGTCGCGTCGCTCGAGCTCTACTAGAGACTAGAGACGAAAGTAATATATAAATATAAATAAATATATACGGACAAATCACACAGAATGAGTAATGAATGATAATACCGCTTGTCAACGCGCGCTTGGTTAGTTGGCGAAAGTCGCCTACTCGGCATGCCAGTTGATTTACGTGACTGTCCAAATCAAAATCAAAAAGTTTATTCAGAAAACGGGCCTTTGCAGGCACCTTTTCACGTCATATCGTATTTAAAACTATCTTATTAGTCTGATTATGTATTTAAAGCTACCAGACTACTAGCGTTTCGGAACCGACCACTGCAGAGAAGAAACGCCGAAAGAAACTCTTTTCAACAACAAAAAAAAAGAGTGTAATGTTTTTAAAAGTTCATGTGTGATATCAAAAGCATGTTTGTGAGTTTCCTTATTCTACTATAGCACCTTAATGCTCGAATAGGTAGTAGTTATTTTGTTAAGAAACCTGCTTCACCTTTCGAAGGCTTGAGCCAGTCCGAATCGAATACGAACATAAAACGACTTGTTCATATTCAATTCATTTATGGTGCGCCGTCTTTTAATAGCTTACAGTACAACCGGCCAAGCGCGAGTTGGAATCTTGCATCAAGGGTTCCTTTCTACCATAAAATACTTTACTCTAAAAAAGCTCAAAAAACACATTAGGGCATTTTTACGTCTTTTTGAGCACGAACTGACAGGCCGAGTATGCGAGTTTCGCCTACTAGCCGTTCGCTGGCTGACATGACTTTCATCTCCAGTAGCGCTCGCTAGACACTCCGTGCTCTGTAAAGGCAGTGGAAGTAGGTCGTTCGTATTTACAGAGGCTGCCACTTATGGTATCGATTTTGAATTAAAATTATCCGGCGCGTCCGACAGAGCACGGTGCGTTGTATGTTGTTTATCTATAACATATTTATGTCCTTTCTCAGGTTTAAGATTTACCAAATTTCATTTAAATCGGTTTTGTTGTTTTGGCTTGAATGCGAGACAGATAGACAGAATAACTTTCGCATTTATTATAATAATAGAATTAGTGTGGATTTCTATACAGGTTAAATATAGCTTGATTTTTGATTAGTATAAAACGAATCTTAAAAATCATCCAACAACCGACGACTCACTGAATTTTAGATGCATTTAAGCAGCTAAAAAAAATCTGACGCCATTGGTTACATTACACACACGAAAAACAACACTCATCTTATCTAGGGGATTTTATTTCTTTTAAGTTTTTCTTTTGGAACGCTTTCATCACCACGAGGGTACGAATCGTATCGTAGGACTTCGTATTGTCCGTCTCATTCCAGACAGAAACTGGTTAGGTTTTTGGAATGTGACGAACGAAAGTGGGTTTCCCCTTTTGATTTTATAGTCTAACTAGCTGCTACCCGCGGCTCCGCCCGCGTAATATATAGCCTATGTCCTTCTCGGTACCCTAACCTATGTGTATGCAAAATTTCATGATGATCGGTTCAGTAGATACGGCGTAAAAGCGTAACAAACAAATAAATAAACAAACTCACTTTCGCATTTATAACATTAGTTAGGATACCAATCAATAGACCAATATCTCTTAAGAACGCTAGAACGACGTTCAATGTCATTTTGTGAACCAACAGTCTAAATAGGTATTTACATTCATAACACAACATAAATTAATTCAGTGCAGTTTTGAAAAGCCAGTGGTAGAACCTACCTGCTATTATTGTATATGCACAGAACAAAGAAGGTCGTAGCGTAGCATATCTTATCAATGGTAACAAAGTTACGATTGGGAGATTTTGTTTAAGAAATGTACAAACTTTTCGTTTTCACTTAACATTATCTCCGCCAGCAGAAAAAGAATCTATCCCTCCCTTGAGTGAGTTTAGAACTACGACGAAAAAGACGCTTCTTTTGTTTTTCTTTTTAAAAAGTATTTCGCCGACGTTTCCTGCGGCAGTGACGTAACAATGTTGGCGGAATGACAGTGATAACAATAAAGTACAACGTTGCATTACTCCGACGATAAAATCCTACTCGCTATAAAGATATTTACTACACGATAAAGAAAAAAATCGTATAGCACACACATACGCGTATATATTGACGTACGTAAACACAAAGATTGAGTCCAGCTGATTCTATCACGATCTCTGCGGGGGCATAGAGAATTTATTCTATACGGGCTAGCGAAATTGCCGCGTTGCCGCGTCGAACGGGAACGTGGCGCGTTGCCGCTCCGTGCACTCTTCCACGAGTAAATATTCGAAATTCGAACTTGTTTGGCATTGCGAATTGGATAAGTTGGCGTAAATGGGGTATTCTATACATGCTGGTAGGTATTCTGTAACGGTTTCGAGTTTCGGCCAATTAAGAACGGGTTTAGACCACTTTGGATTTTGGCTGTATTTAATTGGCCGTTGGCAAAAAATACGCTGGACGTGAGTGCATTTAATGTCATTTTTATGGTGCGCACGACAGTTAGGTATGCAATCGGACAGCCTTAATACCTTTGATCCTCTCGTTAAATATTTATGCTGTACTAGCTGTAGACCGCGGTCATGCACGCATTTTTAATTTAATGAATTATTCGTACCATATTCGTACTGCATTCCTCCTACCATTTTCAATTTGTATCCTACTGCTGTGATAGGGTAGGGATAAAATAAACCTACGTAAGTAGTTGTTCCATGTTTCTGAATTGTTATCAATTCGAACAAACAAGTTTATACTACTTATAGGCTAATATTGGTTATTTTCTAATGGGCTTATTTCTGCCCATTAAATATTTGAGCGTCTAGCATTCTAAAACCTTGAGAGCTGAGACGAGGAACGTAATGCGTAGGCAGGTAGCGAGAATACCGAGGTGATGCAATACAAGTCTGAGAGTCTGTAACTTGAAAACTAAAATAAATATTGGGGTTTTTATGCCTTCGCAGTGCTATTATAATTTAAAGAATTAATAATTTAATAAGAAGTTAAATAAATTTTGCAAGGTTGCTAAAAACATCCAATATTTCTACGCATAGAAAAAAATTTGGGACCTTGATTTTGAATTTTCGGATTTTACAATTAAAATTTCAATTTCTAAGTATGTCGTAAATAACGGACTAGGTACGCTGTGCCATTACAACTCGTAATGGCGCAGCGTACCTAGTCCGTTCTCTAGCGATTCGGAGAGCAAACTAGTAGATCCAGGCCTTTTATTATATTGTCTTTGTCCTACACACAGAACAAGAAATTTCATTGTAGCTCGAGGGCTCTAGTTACGTTGAAATTCCTTACTCTATGATCCTAAGCTAAGCGCCTTGGACCGTTGTAAAAGTACATACGACGGGTGCCATTAATAATTTGCAACAAACCCTGTTGTTGAATTGAGTACCCTGAACAATTGGTGGCGCCCTTAGTAGTCCCACCAACCTAAAAATCTTTCAGTAGAGGCAAGAAAGGATGATGAGTTTTTACATAACTGGATCGGCATCACACTGCATATAAAGAACTTCGTCCAGAGACCAGCAAGCCGGTTGCTAACTTTTGACAACTACGTTACGGTGTGAAGTGTAAAGTTTTGATGGTAATTTCAACATCCATTACGGCCTACGAATGATTGACTTGTTTTATTTAAGATATTTAAACCGTAATGGATGTTGAAGTAACCATGTAACCATCAAATGTACACCGTAGTTGTCAAAAGGTAGCAAATAGGCCTGACAAGAACTAGGTGTACGTTAATTTTTAGTGTTAGCCACTCGACGTAGTCGACTCTAACGAAAGGTGAATAGCGATGGGGCGTGACTCGTGCGTGACAAATTTCAAGAGTTTTTCAAGAAAATAGGTGATTTTCTAAGAACACTAATTAACATCACTAATTTTATGTTTCTCAGTATAGACTCGTAATAACCTTATGTACATTTTCCACAATATGGACTCCTTGGATAGAACTTAAGACTTAATGGGGTACTTGTACAGATTTTTTCGTTGTGCTATAAGATGAGCTCTCAAAAAGTGGAAGATCAGTGACGATTTTACCTTGCTAACCTAAAATCTCTTCAAGATATAAAGGAACTGTGAAATTCATGAGTTGGTATTGCCTAGACATATTACCAATATTCAACCAACCCGTTTGGCCAGCTTGGAGAGGATAGGCCAAAGCCTCTGTCTGCTCTGGCTAATATGTGGGTCTGGTAGGTTGATGATGCTGATGATACCAATATTACTGCGAAAATACCCTCCGCGCAGTTAATATTACCAGCATCAGCATCCAATGCTTAATTAATTCCATGGAAATATAACGCCAACGTCACATTAGTAGCTAGCTACTAATTGAATGCTGGCTCTACACATCGCTATTCGTGATCGCGTATTTGTCTTATTCGCCCAAATACTACGATGTGAAGTGGCTCTATTCGTCTATATTTGTCTATTCTCACGACCAAGACGAGTACGCAAATACACGAACACGCGTTTTCGACCAGCTGTCGGGTTTTTGCAATATATCAAAGGATTGCAAATTGATTGCGAATATGTCAAAATTTTCGTTTACCGTCCGATGTGTGACTTATACATCGCTCGATAAGTAGTGTGTGGTGCGCGACAGCGGCGGTTGTTTAGTTTGTTTTACAGCTCGATCCCGCCAAAATTGAGTGGGCAAATGATTGTCATGCGATTTTTGGATTAGCCTCAAATGCATCCCTGCATTGCATATAGGATTCGCAAGTTCGGTAACATGCCTCTCGTAAAAATAGAATCTAATTTAATGACGCATGAAATATACAATACAGGTTATACAGGCAAAATAAAAAAGCTTAATAAAATCGATATAATTTGTTATGCATTGCATATTGAAAATTCGAAGTAAAAAATTGATATTAAAAAGTCTGAAAATCAGGAGCAGGCCTTTGCATTGTTTATCAGCTGAATTGGTATGTGCATTCATTCACAGATAGATTTAATTAGATAAAGCATAAATATTTGTAAATGTTCGGCATATTCGCTGTTTATCGACGGGTATATTCGTGTTATTCGAACTTCAAAACGCGAATCGAATACCGAATAGCAATGTGAAGTAGCCATAAATATACCAAAATAACTTTAGAATGAGTTTGAATTTAGAACAGGGGCAAATTTAGGAAAAATTGTATTCAAAACGAAATTAATGTCGATGTGTGCGTAAGCTTGTTTTGCGAAAATTTGTATGCATCACTGCTCAGATTAATGTTATAGTTCTGTGCATCACTGTAACGTTTCGGGTATATCGTGATTCGTGAGTATTCTGAGAGCCATGGCTGAATTCGTTAAATTCTCTGACCTAAGTCAGAACAAAAGTGCAAAATCTAGCATCATAACTGGATTACCGGACTTGTTGTCATTTGCGTAAAAAAATACAAAATGTCGATAAGAATATAAATGCGGAACACAAAGCTACAGAAAGATAATTTTAAATCAAAAAATAAATCATTTCCAGCCTTTCGAAACCACATGGAAACTGGATGGAACCAAGAGAAATGCGGCTTGCCGCATTGATCTCCGCGTTGCCGCTCCGCGCGGCTGTTCGGCGCTGTTGCCGTCCCGCGCGCCTATTATTATTTATTATGCTTCCCGCCTTCCCGCCCCGCTGGCTTGCGTCAGCGAGCAATGGCCGACGTTTTTACTATTGTTTTCTGAAGGACTTCCAGATAAATTACGAGGATGCACGCTTCCTTGCAAGTCCAGCTGACATTTTGAGGTTGAAGACAGATCTTTATTGGGTGCGATTTTAGTCTTATCTCTTTAGTATTTATAGATAATGAATGACTCAACTCTGACTTTAGATCATCTTTCTGAACGTGGTGTTATGCATTTATTATTTTTATTACCATATTGGATGTTATTAGTTGGTAAAACGGTTTCACATTAGGTTTTGAGCTGGCTAGAAAATTCTGACTTTCTGAATTTCGCAAATGACACCTTTTGGAAAGGGCGAATGAAAATTGTATAGAAATTTCGTACTATTGAAACACCTACACTCTACACTACATCGCGCGTCAACATTGCAGATTTTACAAAAAGTAGAGCTAACGTCAGCATTTTTTTGCAAGAGGCTAAGTTTTTTTGACCGTTTAAATTGAAGACTCGAATTCGAATGCCTACTTTTACAAAGATCTCTTATTTTTTATTGGAGGTCCAAATTCCAAGTAACAGTCCTCGATAACCTCATTTCAAATATCGATTCTGTCTGGACTCTATAAGGGACTATTATCTTCTCCATCACTGTCAAATACATTGTTGCTAATACCTTACTTCGCAATCAGTTACTAGTATGGTGTCTGACAGGAACAGATCGTGAAATTATACTTGAATTACTTGAAACTTGAATAAGTATAGTTTTTAAACATGAAATGTGTCAGGGTCCGTCAGTCAATGTTGAGAGCGAAGTGTGGACGCGTGCGTGCCCTGGACGGTCCAACGATTAAGTAGGATTACAGCTGACTTTTTATGAATAGTATAGTATAGCTCCTATCATAGCAGACATAATAGGTACTTTATTGAGCACACATGAAATTATTGCGCGTTAGCAAAAATGATTTAAAAAGGTTCTACAAAAATATATTTTTTTTAAATGGGACATTGATTTGTCCCAATTTTTTTCTTACAATAGAGACACTTTGAATGCACATCAACTTTTTTCGGGTTGATTGATAGAGATAGCTTTGGGAACACTAAACAAGATTCAAAAAATAACATCGTGTCGTGTACATACATAAAAGTATTATTGCATTACACAGATAAAAATTCTCCCCACTGACTCGTGTTGATGATGTTGATGATGTAAGGTACTGTGACAGTCAAAACAAAAGGATACCTGTTACTGGCTGACTTAAAAACGGCAAAAAATCATGTTTGTTGTGTATGGGAGCCCCCCTTAAATATTAGTTTTATTCTGTTTATAGTATTTGTTGTTGCAGCGGCAACAGAAATACATTCTGTGAATTCATTAACTGTCTAGCTAGTTGTCACGGTTCATGAGATACAAGCCTGGTGACAGATAGACATGCGAACAGCGAAGTCTCGTGAATAGGGTTCCGTTTTACCCTTTGAGTCCGGATCCCTAAAAATGCGTCTGTTTGGCTCATCTTAAGTATGATTCCCATGTTTTATTATCATTTTGCGAATCGGGCGTTCTGCGCCAAGTTTCGGTCGCAAAAAATAACGAGGTCACTTTGCGTTAATGAAATAGGACAGCGAATCGAGCGATTTCTTTAAATGCGACCTCAACGCTCTCCACTCGGCGTTTCAGAGAATTCGAGAGTGCACGAAATCTAGGGCGATGCTTTTTATGCTTATGACAAGCGCCGTTCGGCACGTTAACCTGCTACATGAAGGGAACAGGGATCCATTCCTGACGACATGGGTGTAGGTAACTATTTAATAATCTGTGGCACGTGAAAGTTCTAGTACTCCATTTTACGGGTCTAGATCTCGCGTCAGGCAGGGGGCCGGCCGTACAATTATGCCAAACACATTATGGCATGCACTCTGATGTGGGGGACCCCGAATCCGGTCGCGTCACAGCTGAGGGCATCCTCAGTCTCGAAAAACTCAGATGAGAGAAAGAGCTTTTATTTGCTTATAAAATCTATTTTTAAGTTTTTGACGAAGAATCCTACTATTAATACAATTGTGAAGATGATGCAAATAAAAAAAGCCGTGTTTGCGTTATTTTTTCTTATCAAATAAAAAGTAAGTAGGTAGGTATTTTATAGGTACTTAGTCGGCTTTTAAGTTTTCTACATTATCTTGTTTACCTTACGTCTTGAGTTTAGTCTCGACCTTGTAAATCTCGAATACAAAGCAGGGCGATTCTCCCCACGCTATAGAGCCAAGGATAAAACAGATTATCAATGAAACGGACTTCGCTTGCGATTGTGTCTTCTACTTACGTTAGTATTATATTGTCTTTGCTTCCATGCTGGTCTGGGAGAAAAGAAAAACGTAAAATGTACGAGCTGCTTCTCTTCTCGCGCAGATTGTAAAAGCCGATCGAGGGAATGAGCGAAAATCTGAGGAATCACATCAATAGGCGATGCGGCTAGCAACCCATCACATCACTATTTTGATTCCATTCTCCACCTACAAGCCCACCAACATACTAAACGTGGCCTAACAATGAATATAATTTTTGATTTTTCTTGCATCTAGATTTATTGACCCCTTGCACATCTAGACGCCGTGTAACATACCCCGAAGGAGAAAAAATACCGCCTACAGTATTATTGATAAAGTTCCGGATGTACGCAGTATTGGCTCACGCTGTTCTTATTTTTTGCTTTCATCTCAGGTTATAAATTATAATAGACTTAACCTTGAACAAGACGAATATAAAGCAGTCTGGCGATTCGCCCCACACTATACGTTTACAGTGAAACAGATTTCTATTGTGTCCAAAGATGGCCGCGCTTTCTGCATTATGAATACGATAGACTGAGCTGATCCGAACCATTTGTTTTGCTAAATTCTTCAGGACGTCCGAATCAAATTTTATAGCGGCTCGGATATTAGCTATTCGCTACGCAGTACGCCCCGCCTCCCCGCGCGCGCCCCGCTGAACCTAATATTGTGTACTGCGCATCGACTCGCGCGATGTTTCGAGCCGGCATAAAGTTTGATTCGGACTGAACAAGTTCTTAGCAGACCTCCGACCACAGAGCAAGAAAAGTCTCGACGCTCGAGCGCGAGCTTCATTCAAATTCCTTGCTGTGTGACAGTCTGTAACATACGCCATGATAATAACGGCTTGACCGATTGTCCATTGTTGTGTTCTTGTTACTGACATACGTATATACGCGCGAAAACATTTCCCTCCATCTGGGTGGATCCAGTCGGGTAAAAAAAAAACAATAAATGTATGGTCATGCCTAACTTTGGGCAAAGGTGCAAAGATATATAACTCTTTCTTTTTTGTTTTCTTTCTTGTCGCCACTATTACATATTATTCACAATCCATAGATTTTGTTAGCTCTGCAGGCCTATTTGCTAACTTTTGACAGATACGGTGTACATCATTTTCATGGTAACTTCAATATTCATTACGGCTTCGGTATGAATGACTATTTTTATTTAGGATATGAAAACCGTAATGGATGCTAAAGTGACAATCAAATCGTTGTACACCGAGTTAGCAAATCGGCCTGCTGGCATACGACTAGAGGTCATTCCTCATCTCGTAATGACCTGTTCCTGAATAAAGGCTTAAAAAAATAGTTTGTTTTCGTGTGTGTACGTGACCAACACTGGTGTCAAGACTTTTCAAGCTGCCAGGTGGCAACCAACATTAAAAAGATACTTTAAATGCCTATCCCATCCTGCCCAACGTTGGACAAAGTCGATGAAGTTACGAAAACCTCTTGCGCCCCGCCCACAGGTCCACAAGATTGAAGTGGTCACTAAAGCGAAATGGCGGCCATAAACCGATAGCAGAATGGCCAATGGCCCGCAATGCCGTCAGATTGTCGTTTTACTGAAGTTGTCTGTAATCGATAACTGCACTAATTTCAATCAATTTTTAAGCTGTAGCTACATAATCAGCGAGTAACATAGGTTACGCATAACTTACTAGCAACTATCGCGCGACGTTGTCCACTTCTTTTGTTAATCGTGTCAGTTGCTCAAAAAGTAAGAAAAAACTGATATTTTATTCCTCGAGGTAAATTATAGCCTATGTCACGAATATTGAAAATCGGTCCAGCAGTTTCTGAGCTCAACAATCAGATCTTTACTTTTTATAATTTTGGTGTATAGATAATAGGATGATAGTGTTAAAAAGTTGCGCGAAAATGGCTAGTAATTTACTATGAAGTCTTATTTGCATAGCCACATAGCCTTTACTACTGCCACAAACAGTTAATAACTTCGCAGTTGTACAGGTTGAGGGCACTCTGGCTACTCGCCTCAAACGCCTGGTGAAGCAGTAAAACCTCACTTGGAGCTAGCCATACAGTCCATTTAAAAAATTGGATCGCGAAATGTCAGCGAGATGTAAGTGACTCTATAAAGCGAAATGGCGGCCATAATCCCGATAGCAGAATGGCCAATGCTCCGCGATGCGGTCTAGGGTTGTTCGTTTTCCTTAGCTTTCTTTTTCCGTTGTGTACTTAGAGGTTGTGTAAGAGGCTAAAGCCACGATGCTTATAAAGGAGATTTTATTCTTCCTAATCTTTAAATTTTACTAGTTGCGCAAAAGCTGTATTTGCAAATTGGAGTCGGACCTTGCTCCGGGCTAAAGTTTGCCATAGGTAAATCTTGATATTTTTTTTAAATATTCAGTAGTTCTTTCCAAACAAAGTAAACATAAGATTTCGGCAATTAATTATTTTAGAATAATTTATAATTTTGCTATTATTTGGGTAATGTTAACCCACGGGCTTCACCTGGTTTTTTAAACTGTTGCCCTATTTTTTGCTGAATACAGCAATTTATATTAATTTAACTAAGTACTCAACGTTTTTTAAGTACCTATAGTTTGTACTTGAAAAAAAAATCAACTACATAAAAACATAAAAAAAATACAATATAAACCTTCCAAAGGAGCTGTTACAATACTAAACATGTCACTAGTGTGAAACATGTAAGTTAAAACAGGTAGAGACAGACAGAAGTCCACAGCTTGATTTAAATATGAGGTCAGTTAAATGAGAACGTATTGATCCGATGTATTTTTACCGAACGAAAATAACCAGTCTGCTGAATACAGGAATATTTTATTCCGAGATTTCCGAGTCCCTCTGCCTCATCTTATAATGTTGTAAGTGTCAGTAAATAACATAGCAACATAATTTTCTTGCATTTAAAATCGATTTGCGTGGCAAAATTTCAGCTCGGTTAGCCACCAGAAAGTCTATTTAACTTGAAAGATTTAATTACCGACACACGACGGGACAAGCTAGGAAACACAAGCTAAATAAAGCTCATAAACATTAAAGAGACCTCTCAACCCGTCTGGCCGGCGTGGAGAGTGTGGGCTCTGACTGCTCTGGCTAATGTCTCTGATCGTGCGGAGAGGGTCGTACTCCTGTAGTGGAGACTAAAAAAGGATCTGTTGATGATGATGATGATGACACGACGTTGTACTAAATGTTAGAACGTAATTAAAGGTTTTTCATATTAATATACAGTAAAAAATCGATCGCACGGCAACAAAGTACCTGATCGCCTTGCATCACGCGAACTCGTCGTCAGTGCGGGAGTGGTCTAAATAGTTACTGACTGATAGCCGGTTACGCGGGGTTAGCACGAACTTCTAGAATTTGTACGTATATATAAAAAAACTGGCAGTTTTCCTGCGCCCTTCCTATTTCTTCCCCTTGGGGGTTGAATTTCTAATAGTCCTTTCTTAGTGCTCTTTTACATATCATGAAAGGAACCCATGTACGAAATTTCAAGTTTATAGATACAGTATTTTCGGCTGTGCGTTGATGTATAAAACAGTGAGTCTTTTATAGTATAGTTTACCAATTGTGAAGCAAAACGTCTCTGACGCAAGATATCACCGCGTTAGAAATGGCTATTGTCGTAGAATGTCGAGAAATGTAATTTACATTTTCATTAGTTTAGTTCTCATGAAAAAAAACCTCGTTTTCTGAGTAAAAATATACTTTTTGCAATTATTACTTACCATCTTTTTTTACTGTGACATTCTGCGATAATAATCGTGTACAAAATAAATTAACGTTAAAGTTAACGAAATAGTTGAAAAATACTTGTTGTTACAAAGATAAATTAGCTTTACAAAGAACGGCGGGAAAGTTCTTAACTGTTAGCAATGTAGAGAAGTATTTATTTCCATTTCATCTCAATTATTATCAGCACAACTTTAAAAAGACTTATTTTTCGATACTATCTTTGACTTAGTTCTTTTTATAAATAATTAATGGATAACCTAGCACAAGACCGCAATTTGTGGCGATTCATCGATCCCAGTGGAGACTCGGTCGGGTTGTTAGCGGTAATAATACGAACTCCTACTCCTTCAATGCCAACTGGCCCATAAACAAGAAATAAAAGTGCACATCAACATCCGCAGGTTGTTTTGTCCCCACTGCAGGAGCGCGACCCTCTTTGTCTACGCAAGCCATACATTAGCCAAAGCAGTCAGAGAATTTGCCTCCTAGACTTACACTGTCCACGCTGGCCGGACGGGTTGGAGAGGTCTCTTTGATGTTTTTAAGCTTTGTTTAGCTTGTTTCCTAAGTCGCCTTGTACGTCATTCACAGGAAGACTTGGAACGGTCCTATTCTAATCTGCCGGGCGGGAAGCACACGGATTGAATAAAAAAAAAACACATTTCTTGATAAATTCTGTACGTCGTTCCACCTTATAGCCCGCAGCATTACAGGTTAAACGACTTGGCGTGCCTTCGGGCGATCTGTAACTTTGTTGCGGGCTCGGTCGATACTGTTTAGTATAAAAGTTAACTACACTTTTCTCGTGACTTCTCACATACACAGTGAAATATCGATCGTTTTGTACTTAAGGGGTGATTAAGCCCGTCAATTTAAACGACTTTTCCTTTGGGACCAACGTATGAAAACGTCAAAGAAAAATTGAGTACCCCAGCATTAGTCCCATAGGAAGAGATATTGAAATCGACGGGCTGAAAGGTCCATAACGATCAGTATTTCACCGGCTATATTAACTGTTGTTTTTACTATGTTATGTGTATCGTAACGTCTTTTTACATTTGAGGTAAACAGAAAAATCAGAAGCCATTCCCAAGGGTTCGTTAGAGCGTTTTTTTGAGCATATAGGAAGACATTTAAATCAAAATATTAATTGGTTGCCGGCCGTATTGGCTATTGTCATGATTCCTTTGATTTTGGCCCATTCCCCAGCCAGCTTCTACGGTCTGCGCAGGAAGATAAATAGCTAGAACATCCAGACAGGCAAGGATGCGATTATATTCTTTTCATCATCTCGTCCATTATCTTGTTAAACTGGTCAGAAAACACGTCTGATGAGAGTGGGACAAAATAATATGCGAATTTCGGGTATTTTGCATTTTATACTAAGTACCTACCTACTACGAATGAGTTACCTATAATAAAAAACGAAGTGTTTCTTAATTTGTAGCGTATATTTTCTTCCAGAAGTTCATAATACTTTGAGAAAATCATTTAGTCTCACATTTTTTAACGTTTATCTAGCGATAGTGTGGCCTCGAATTCGAACAAATTCATTTGTATATTTTTTGTAGTGAGTGGAAAATATTGTCTGACTCTACTAAAAACATCAATAAAACCATACATGAAAACACACAGCCGAGCTGTATCTTTTCACCATCATCATCAGGTTTTTTTAAGTCTCCACTGCAGGAGCACGACCCTTTCTGAACTACCAGAACCATATTATAAGTCAGAGCAGTCAGAGGATTTTGGCCTACACATTTCATTAATTTTTAAAGAATATTATAAATGAAAACCCTGAAGATCTCCATAGTTAATGCAGGTTAAGCCTTACGAAAGCTAATTTATTACATATAAAAGTCATTGGTCACTCTTGTAGCCGTCCATTTTGTACCCATTTGGGGCGCAAGCGGAAGCCACCTATAATGCCGATCGTAAAATATGCCATTTGTGTCGTGTGAGCTGGATTTCGCAGGCCCGCTCCTATGGATTCTATCTTTCTACTAATTCTTAAATAATATTATGAACGAAAACCCTCGCGAACTCGATACTTAATGCGGGCAAAGCCTTGCGAAAGCTTGTTGAATAAAAAGTTATTGGTCACTCTACTAGCCATAAGACGATTTTTTTTTTATCTATGCTTGTGGCCGTCCGTTTTGTATATTCGGGTGCAAGCGGAAGCCACCCGAACAATGCCGATCGTAAAAGATGCCATTTGTGTCATGTGAGCTGGATTTCGCAGGCCCGCTTGGCTTGGCACGCCCTTCGCTGCAGTGCGATGGAGACTATTTGGGTCATGGCGTGGATTCAGGGTATCCGCAGTGAAATAACGGGAAGTGGTATAATTCAGCTGAATGGTGTACAAATTGGGCAGAATTCTGTAGAAACGTATTCCTAGTAAATTTCCTAAAAGTGGACTTAATATTCAAGCATCATTTTTTGTATTAAAAAAATATAAATGCATTTGCATGCTACTTTTGTCGAACAGGTTTGAAAAGGTTCGAAATTGAAGATTTTAAAATGATGCTTCAGTAGTGTAATTTTTACTTTGTTCAAATTAGGAGTCAAAAAGAATAATCATTTTTTTTTTATAATGATAACACGGTACTGCCCGCTGACACGCTTGTTTCTTATGAAATATGTTGAAAAGGCATCTCTAGTAACCCGCGATCGACAGTCACAATCATGCTCTGTGCTTCCGAAGCACTAGTTCATATTACCCAGTTGAGTCTTTTACTCTGTAATCCTTTTCCTGTGATAAATAAAAAAGTCCAGTTTATAATCCTGTTTATTTTTTCTGGACGCAGGTGCGCTAAGACATTTGTCACGGTAGAGCCAGCGTAAAGTTTATTGTTGTGCTTTATGTAGGACAAATAAAATAAACTCAGTGCTCCTTTATTGCCTTTTTAATAGTCTATTGTTTTGTTCCTGAATGAACTGGAATTAAATTTATTGACTTTTCTTTACGTTTCTATAAAAAGATAAAAAGTCCGCAAGCTCATTGCATTATTGCTTGCTTATTTATTGTTCCAAACAAAAAATATCACATCTTAAACTCTTAAAGAGTCCATAATAATAATAATAGATGGGAAAACATACTATTATCGTTCATTTTCAAATATAGTTCATTGAATTATCCTAAATTTTGCGTTGATCATTAGCATAGCAAAGCTGCTCTGAATTTATTCTACAATCATGGCTGGGGTAATCTTGCACTTTTTGACACAATATTTGTTTTAGTTAAGACGTTAATTTAATCACGTGCTTTTTGAAGAGATATCAATTGTATTTAAAGAAATATAACTTTTTACATACATACATATCACGCCTCTCTCCCATAGAGGAGGCAGATACTATGGATCTCCACTTGCTACGATCTTTACAAACCTCTTTCGCTTTATTCACATTCATTACTCTTTTCATACACGCTTTTTACATAAAACTGTAAACCAACTTCAAAGCACTGACTTTTGATTTTTAAAATGATAAAGATAACGAAAGTATAGTCATTCATTAAGAAGATCAGTCAAATCTTTTCACTAAATTTGTTAATCCCTCCAATTTATAGACGCCCACTAGTGCCCAATAATGGGCATGTTGACTAAAATTTTTTTCATGTTGTTATGTAAAGACCTGCCAAAAATAAACACAATAGTGACAGAAATACATTTCTGAACAAAAAGCTCTTTCAGTTATAAGAGTTTTAAAGACACATGTTTTTAGACGTAAATTTTTAGACGTGAAAACGCGCTGCTGAAATGCCTATATATTTGTGACGTCACATGCTTGTATTTTGTATGGGTGGCGTGAGAACTTTGTTTGGTAGCTATACGAAATATTTCGTTTATGGTCATAGATTTAAAAAAAAAATTTTTCGTCATTTATGGTAATGGTTTCATAATAAAAGTTGCTATAAATTTTGCAGACTAAAATACAGTATAATTGTAATTAAAGATTTTCATACTTTAAAAAATGGTCCTATTCGCCCAACTTTAAAGAAGCTTTAAGATCACTTAACGAATCGATATCAAATTAAAAGTGTTCTTTATAGTGTTTTTAGATAGAAATTAGTCTCATTAGACACAAATTTTATATAATCTTAACATTAGGCAACTACCGTATTTTTTGAAGTCAAAATTAGCTCCGTAAATCTTATTCCAGCACAAAATCCTTTGTACAAAAACCTTTTATTTTATCAGCCGGCCTAAACCCTGTTGTCTGTGCTAACGAGAGAGAGGTAATCCGGCAAACATTGTCTTATCTCATATTTTGTTCGCAAACGTTCCCTCTGAGAATCATAATATTGTCATAACGGGAATCTGTGCCTGTCCAAACCGCGCCGTGGGGAAAAATTACCTTGTAAAAAATGTACGCTTTTTTTTTCAACCCATTCGCTAATACCACCCACCGAGCGGTACATACAATACTGTTGTCTTACCGGGACAAGGCTCGGAATAGGTTTTTTCTGTACATAATTTTCTTCCTTGTCGTCTCGATTAATGCAAACTATATTTTGCCCTTCCAGTAGGTCGCCACTTTAAGACGCCTCTCCGACAACGTATAAAGGTCGGTTTTAGTGCAGCTACAGGGACATATAGGGCACGATGACGAGATGTGTCATGGTCTGCTATCCATGACCAGTGACCACACTGATACTGTGCTTCCATATGACCAATGTAGCCCCAGCGTACTAAATTATTTTTTCATGCAAAAAATAATGCCCTCGTACAGAAGTACGAAGGCGATTTAGGCATTTGTAAGTATTTGATACCTGGTAAATATCCATATATTAACATTATGCTAATTTCGCTTTTGTCTGTTTACGCGTTAGCTACTACAACATATTTTTTTATCAAACTACGTCTTTTGAAACTGCTTTAGAAACTTAATTAAATAACTTTCTAATAAATAACAATAAAAGCATAAAAGTGTAGAAAATATGTTTTTACGCATTAAGCCTGTAAACATGGATGTAAAACGATGTACATTACAAGTTATATTATAACTTTATAACAATATTATTTTTATGTTTGTAATTCTGAGTTAAAACAACGCTTTCTATAATTTAGATTTTTGTTACCTTTGAGTTTAAAACCGAAAAAAATATTGTTATGACCATAACAGCCAAGCTCTATAAAATAGTAAGTACCTCTATTACAGACTAAGTCGTATCCCTCGTCTCGTATAATTTCGGGACATGACCTTTCAGCTCATAACTTTACGCGCTCAAATGAGTAGTTAGCTCTTGCGCTAGACTTCCATAATGTTTTCCTAAGTACATTACGAAATTACGTAGGTACAGTCACTTGCGAAATCTCGCGAACCCCGGGCTCCGAATCCTTTTAAGGATGTAAAATCTATAGGTCGTAGTAGGTAAGTAAACGGGGTCCAGTGCTGCCCATTTTAAATATATCATTTGAAAGAAAGCGGAGACATCATTTAAAATTTTGATCTAGAAGGCCTTAGAAAACCCTTAAAACTATTTTATGAACTACTGTTTACAGTTTAAGTGTGAACATCTCGCTTAATCAATCAAATCAATCAAAAATCGTTTATTTTTCTCCACAAACAAGTTTATACATAATTTTCTACATAAATGCCCTTGAACACATAAATGAAAGTATATGATATACCAAGTATACTGTGTAAGTAAAATTAAACCTAAATAAACAAAAGCGAGGTGGAGTAGGAACGTGGTGCCTATCCTAGGTTTTCCTGTATTACGGGTCACCAGGCCAGGACCCTCCATTCGCTTGGTTTATGTTTCCTATTATCTTATCTAATACAAAATAAAGACATCAACATTAAATTAACATTTGAGAAAAATTACTTAAAGAGCAGTTGAGAACTGGTGGCCATGCTAGGTTTCTAAGAAACCTGTATTACGGGTCACCAGGATTCACCATGGATAAATTAAACTTAGCAATTTTGACAGAAACGTTTTTCAGGATGTTCTATAGAGAAATCTTCGAGTTTTATTTTATTTTTATTTTCTTTTTTATCAGCCAACCAGCGACAGGGGTCAATTTTATTACTTCTAAAGAAGATTGAATTGAAAAAATCTACGACAATACGACGATAGTAAATTAATTATAGTATTTTAGGTATGACTATTCATTATTTTGCATTTGTAATAATGGTACTGCTGAAAAGTTATATCAAAAATACTACAAGTAATTTACTAAAGAAGTACTTACTGACATAGATTTTTTCAACTTTGTCTTATTTAGGTACAAGAATAAAATTACGGGTGGCGCTAGTTTCGCTTATACTTAAGCCTCTTAAGCCATCTGTGCGTGACTGTACTTAGGTCTCTCAGGATCATTCTGCGGAGTTCTGACGAATATAGTTTCTTGTAGAGGTCACAGCAAGGTGACCTCGTCGGATCCCGGCTTTATTTGATATTTTTGTTTTGTTAATTACATTTTAGTTGCTAGCGAATTCCAGACTAAACTAATGAATATATTATAATATCATTACGCCTACTGTTATATCAATAACTTGAAAACAGGTTATGGCTGGGGCAAACGCAAACAAAAAACATTCAATATGCCAACTTACAAAATTGCGGTAGTTTATTTCGTACAGGATTTAGCAATTTTGTGACTTAGTCCACATAAATTATAGCCAATGTCATTCGCAGTTAATTAACTTCCTATAGGTGAAAGAATTTCGAAAATCGGTCCAGTAGTTTCAAACTGCCTAAAGACATCTTGATGTAGCGTTGAAGCGGCTAAAAAACGGATTTATCTACGCTATTTTATGGCTCTATCACGTTTATTTATAGGCGAAATCGAGTAATTACGATCTTTAAAAAAATATAGTAGGAACTTTGCTGTAAAATCGTTGTCAAATCATTTAAATGATTAGTGACTCAGTAGGCGCGTTTGTATTAATTTGAATACTGGACCACGGGGCCCCGGGCTTCATAAGACTGTCGAGATCCCGCTTGTATTAAAATACGAGAAAGAGGATGCAAATCAAATAGGTATATGCTGCCTTATTTAATGTACTTATGTCTACCGTCAGTAGTTAATTTACTAATAGTTACTATTTTCGTTTATTACACAATCATACCTACAAAGTACAAACGTTCCTTATTGCTTCGTTCATGCAGGTTATAACACTCTTTGGTTATAAATACAATAACCTGACGAAACTCATGTCAACACGTGTTCCGTACAATAATAACGTTATGCGCCATGCGTGTACATTTGTTTGAAATCGGAAGGGTCAGCCCCCCCGCGTGCCTCCCCGCGCGTTATCGATCGCGCGGCGTTGCCGTCCCGCTACTTTCTCGCGTTGTTGCCACCTCGCAATATTTAGATAGATTTGGTAACTTGTTTCTTGAGTCGACATTGAATTTCATGTAGGTTTGTTGATACTTGATTCTCAATGGACTGAAATAGTCAATATAAATTGTGTATTTCTGCAGAATAGTTAGTAGATCAACGAATAGTATTAACATACATTTTACGAAATTACTTGTTATCGATGAAGGATATTCGCGAGGAAACTTGCATAGTAGATACTAGAATTCTCTATGTTACTAGTGTCTACACATGGGTATCTTTTGTGCCTCGAAAGGCACATTAAGCCGTCATTTCAACTGCTATCATCCTAGCTACTTGTTTAGTTATAGGTATTCAAAATATTGTAGGTATGTTTTTACGACATTGGATGGATTTACTTTAATTTCAATAGCACAATGTGGACAATTTAATTTTTTACGGAATTATAGCGGAATAGATAGACGGATAAAATGCCTTACCTATGGTTTTTTGTTCGTCTATTCTCAGGTCGCATATATTTTGCCTGAAGGCAGGCAGGTGCTTTTCATGTTTCTACCATAAAGGTTATATTACCTACGTAGGAAATATCAAGGTAGGTATTACTCATTGCTACTTTGTGTTTTCAGTGTTATATCCTACCATACAATACAGGACTTAATGTATGTTCGTACGTCTCTATTTCGCGTGGATAATATAAAATACAATTGTTCCGAAATTACTCTAAGTAGGTAAAACATGCTAGGCCCGGGGCTAATCGGTATGAATGAGGGGGCGTCAAAACCGACTCAAATTGTTTTATTTTTAAGCAATTTTATTATTATGTAATCATTTTTGACTGTCTAGAACAGTCTGCCTTGCTAAACTAATTCGGCCTTCAAATAAAAGAATAATAGCTTATAATTTTTAACTTCTTATATCATTTTATATGGGTTCGGGAAGGCATTTCATTTTCTCTTTTTTTTCATATCTTTTGCCATAGATGCTATGTAAAAATGTGTAATGTATGTATACTATTGACAATTTCTGATTTACATCGAAATAAATATCCGTACAACCTCAAACAATCATTACACCGAATTGGTCCGATTTCCCGTTTGTTCCCTTCTTTCCCGACCAAAGAATACAGGCGTCACCTGCGTATAATGATTTTAAAATGAACGTAAAAGTAAGGTTATAACGTTAGAAACTAATGTCGGTAACTTTCCTGAATGCATAATTAATTTTATGCAGTAGACGCCGCGAGCAAAATCCGAATTTATTTTCGCTAGCATGAGAAAGTACCTAAAACTTGCAGTTATAAAATTTAAAGCAAAAATAAACGAGCCAACTTGAATTTAGAGAGAGATAAATTTAAGCTTTTTTGAAATGAGAATTCCGTTCCTTTATAGGTCCACAGTTTGGCGCTATTGCGCACTGTATTCTTTTTTATTGCAAATATTTTATATGGCGCTCGGGCGGTGTCCGTTCGACCATCGATGTACTTAATGCTTTTCGCATGAAAATTTTGCCAACTGTGTCGCTTTTGCGGAAGTCGCATATTATATGCACAAGCTATTATTATTTTATGCAATACTATCCCTAAAAAAAGATCGGCGGGCTAAAAGAGTAACTAATTGGATTCCAAACGGCAAGCGACAACTTAGTCGGTCCCTCCCGGACCGGCTGGTGCGACAAATTGAACAAAATTAAGAACTGGCGTGCACTAGCACGATCTGAAGAATCTTGGAAGAGTGAAAAAGAGGCCTTTGCCCAACATTGGGAATGTCATGGCTATTAAATAAAAACCCTGATGATGTATCTGATAACATGTAGCTATAATTGCTAAATGTTATCAGAATCCTTCCATTACTTTTTGCTTGAAGAACATCACAAATATCTATACATGTGAACCACTTCTTTATTACAAACTTTCACAGAAAAATGGGATCCAACGGAAATGAAAGAAACAAATAAGTTTTTTTTTTCAACGTTATGCAGATTTGTGTGTGCTACTGACAAGAACAAACGGTGGAAGTTATTTGGCACAGCCTCCAAAGAAACAGAAAGAAAACGCCCTAAATAGCAAAGTTTGAGATTGTAGAAGTTTGAGTTCCGAGCTAAGTGCTCAATGCAGCAAATGAGTCATAGCTA
The DNA here is from genome assembly GCA_963082605.1 of Rhodophaea formosa. Lineage (NCBI taxonomy): Eukaryota > Metazoa > Arthropoda > Insecta > Lepidoptera > Pyralidae > Rhodophaea > Rhodophaea formosa. The sequence goes on along the minus strand of OY720224.1, from coordinate 15,405,546 downwards.
TATTTATAGAGCATTTCTAGTTTCTTTTTAAGGCAGCTTTGGTAAAATGAATGGCACTGAGTGGGATGTGGGCTAACCAATATAATATGTATATGACATTCTTTCTCCAACTACGTACTTTATTTATTTGAACCTTTGGGTTAAATGGATTTGTTCATTTTATCATATTACTGTTTCTGTTATGTATGATGTAAAACGATTAAATTAATAAATATTTGTTTGTTTGTTACAGGTATGCAGCTTGGGCTGCTTTAAGAGGTTTGGATGCGATTAGAGAGCCTTCTCGTGCTATGGCTACATAGATTAATTGCACGAGAAGTTTTAATTTATACTTTAATATTATAAATGCGATGGAGCGCAGTATGTTAGGTATAAAAAGAACAGACCGTGTTAGGAATACAACACTGCGCTCCATGACACAAGTGGTCGACGTTGGGTTGAAATCTACTAGGTTAAAGTGGGACTGGGCGGGCCACGTTTGCCGAATGGTGCCAGAAAGATGGGCTTATAAAACTACCTCATGGATACCTACTGACGGATAGAGCGATCAAGGGGCAAACCTAGAACGAGATGGACAGATGACTTGTCTCGTTTTGACAAATGTTGGAGAGAGATGGCACGAGATAGAGAAAGGTGGAAACAAAAAGGGGAGGCTTTTGCCCAGCAGTGGGACCTAAATAGCTATAAAAAAAAATATATACATGCTAAAGTTCGCTATCTGTTACTTCCTCTTTTCGCTTTAACCTCTGAATCGATTTATATACAATTTTGTATGGAGATTGAGGCTCGGGGAAAGCCTTACCTTTAACCCCCTAGAAGAGTTTCACGAGGGTCCACCTTCAGGATCCTTTTTTTTTTTATATAACATTTACTTTTTGATCTAATCAGAAAAGTAATCCTCTGTGACATATTTTTACTTTATATAAATAAATACTAACATTTAATTAGAAACACCAAAAAGAAGTAAAATCTTTCGTTAGTTTCAAACATTTATTTGGGAGAATTAACAATATACTAATAAAACTAGCTTTATCTAAATATAACAAATAGTTTTTTCTTGACGATAGTTATCAACAAATAACTAATATTATTGCAACTTTATAACTATCACAAATTTATGGAAAAACCATTACAATTTCTAACTTACAAACTAAAACTAAAGTTCTTCTTAGGAAAATTGGTTGTAACTATTTCAGTTCTGTAGTTTAACTTAATAGTTTGAAAATATCAACAAGAGTTATCATAACATAAACTTAAGAACAATGAAAAGTTAGTAATTTCTTCATCACTTAAATTGTAGCTGTAAACTTAAAAAACATCTCTCAAGAAATTAAGAACAAATACAACTATTTTAACATTTTAGTAACTTCGACAAAAGTATTTTGCCCAAGTTCCAACACTTGTTCACACCTTAATCACTGTCATGCCTCAATCTGGAATCCAGTCCATTCTTGTCAATTGTCCCCGGTTGCGTATTATTATAATGGCAAGCCACTGCCTCCTGCATGATGTTGGCTACCTGGGCTCTCACCCACATCTTAATATTCACTGGTAATTGCCTCATTTCTGGTAGAAAAGATAGTAGGAATAGTTTATCACTATCGCTGTCGCTGTCTCCAGTAATTTCTACCGGGAACATGGGCATTTCGAGCTCTTCTGGAGGGGGGATGCTATCGTCTGTGGGTCTTCTGGTTCGCTTTCGTTTGCGAGTCTTCTCCTGTTTGATTTTTTTGGGTAGTTTGATTGGAATGTCCTGGTCGTCTGAGTGAATGTGACTGTCTTCTAAATATTCGGGCTGGTTGTCGTTTACGTCTTCTTCTCTGGAATTAAAGAGTCAAATTAAAAGATCGTTCCTTTGCTGTACACACCTCATTGAATTGATTTTATAAGTGGTGGATTAACTCGTATCCATAGCTGCTGTTTAATATAGATGTAACTAGTGTAAAATATTATCTCTAAGGATATAATAAACACTAAAATAAAAAATAAAACTTTATGACGAAACATAACCTAGCTAAAGTAACTTAAACTCTTCATCTTCTGATTTGAACTCTTTATGAAAATGCAATTGAAGTTACTCGACACTTTCAACCGATTGCTTTTCTAATGAAATTACAAGGGCTCCTAGCAGAATAAAGTGGGGTTTAAAGATACTCACTCCTCGCTCACCGTTCCCGTGAACCCGCCCAAAAAGCTCATCTTCTTGAAGTACTTGTATACCCTTCTGTTCACCCGCACCCCCGTGCGCCGTGCTCGAAGCTCCCTGTTGTACGCGTCTCGTAACGACCGCCATTTTCTCTGCAACTGGAGCACTAAAAAAAAGAAACGATTTATTATCTCTGCCAAATTCTCACAAATTATAAAATAACATTTAGCAAGACTGTGTGCGCATATTTTCATTTGCCAATTCTTAATTTGAATTTAATTTGCAGTTCACGGATGTATGGTCTATGGACTTAAATTCCTTTCTTTCAAAAAATGTAGTAGCCAAAATAACATTAAGAAGACTGTGTGCGCATATTTTCATTTGCCAAATCTTAAATTGAAATTTAATTTGCACAATTCACGGATGTATGGACTAAAATTCCTTTCTTAAAAAAATGTAGGAGCCAAAGACAACTGGCTAACTCCAAACCGGCTTTTAGGTTAGAGTGGCCGAACTGAAACTATAAATTTTATGCACGCAGCCGAGTGCCCATAAAATATTTGTATAATAAACATGCAGAGAGCTTCATGAATATTCGGAGAATTTCGCGAGCGGTCTCGAGGCACAGACATTATGCTGCGACATAACTGAATACAGCTGTGTCTCTAAACACTGCTATGGTCGTTGGAAATTCAGAATTTTAGGATTATGTATTTAGTACGCTTTCATCTTAGTTATCCTTTATGTTGGTCCACACGCTTTGATCAACGGGGACTTGTCTGTCCGTTAAATAGGACTATATACATGGGACCTACATTACATCTTACACAAATTCTCAAAGTAGAAGACTTCATTCAAGTATATTTAGCAGTAGAAAGATACGAGCCGTTCAATTTAATGAATAAAAACCTGCTCAAAGATGAGAGTCTAATAATGTCGTATACTGCCCCCATTTGAAATAAATTGTTTGAAAGAAAACCATTTAAAATCGTATATTGTGTTGAAGCCAAAAATGGGCGATTTTTGGTAAAAATTCACAGAAAAGCTTCACGTTCTCAATTCAAACTGTGACTCTTGGAGTACTAACTCTGTATTCTCACATTTGAAATTATATGATACGTATCGTCTGTAATTTGGGCTAATCGTAAGTCCTTATCAAGAAAAGTATTTTTTAAAGGACACATAAAAACGAGGCTGTTGTAAACTATATATGGTATGCGCAAATTAATTCAATAAATAATAATCTTCAGCAACATCATAAATTAATAACAGACTCGTATCACGCTAAACTTATCTTGGTTCGTTAATAAACACCGATAATTCTATTCTCGAACGTCACGAATTCGATCAATCTAATCTCCGAACGACCTTGCTTGACCTTGGCGATCGTAGCAGTAAGTTTCTTTATTTTATCGACACTAGATTTTTCCTACGACTTCGTTCGTGTTATCTAGCCTATAAGGGCGCAAAAATTTACCATCTCCGTGGCAAACATGCTAAAACATAATGTATACTGTGTACAATGCACACACATGCTTGGACGAAAGAGAAATAAGGGCGCACAAAATATACTTGCCCAGGTCACTTGACTCTAAATGGCCGACACAACAACTAAAAAGCTACTTAATTTTAAAATTAAGTAGGTAGCTTTTTAATAGTTTTTGTGTCGGTCTGATTTGTAGCACATATGTTATAATAATTTATAGCCTATGTGCTACAAATCAGACCAGTAGT